>CM054384.1:4800000-7200000 GCA_028858755.1 Ara ararauna
ACTGGACGAAGCGCTGAGCTCCTGGCATCACTGGGGGAAACTGGAAAGCCTAATCTGAAGCGCTATTGTTTCCTGTAGTCTATTTTACAGCTCGGTTTCCAACTTGCTCCTTTATCTCACGGAGCAATTTCCCATCTGAGCTCACTTCCGCAGCGCTCCACATCTCGCCCTGGAGACGCGTCCAGCCTCCATCCCATAGACCAACATCCCTGTGCTGCTCCGTGCGGGAGACATCCCTTTAATGTGATGCCCGAAGAGCAGCTCGGACCCCTGCATGGAAATACCCATTGCTGCATGGCTGTTCCCGGGACAGGAGCGTGGATCCAGTCCAAACTCCTCTTTTCAACTGCCCGTAGCTGCGGGTGGTGAGGACAAACTCCCCTGGGGAGCAAAGAAATGTGCAGTGTGCCAGGCAGGGCTCACAGAAATAGCCATGCCTTTGGTCCTTCGTCTTTTAAACGGGCAGAAGCTGTGAGCTAGGCCAGCATACAGTGTGTTTGGGAGGGCAGAAACAGTGCCATGAGTTGTCTGACCCAGGCGCCCGGCTTGGCCCCATGTTGGCGCAGGTGACTCAGGCTCCGGCTGCAGCGGAACCGGTGCTGCTCTGCACATGCCTCTGCACACGCATGCTTTGAAAATAGAGCCCTGAAACAGATTTCAGGAACAAATGTGGTTTGAACCTGGGCCAGGAAGCAGGACCTGCAAATCTGCGTCTTGCACTGACTTCCCTTCGGGCTATGGATCTGGCTGCGGAGCAGGGAGGTGCTGCGGGGGGCTGGCAGGGCTGGGGGGGGGGTGTGCTCGTAGTTGATATTAGTTTAGACCTGAAAGAAACCCACCCAAGCCCCTTGGCTCCGGGGGATGTCAGTGGAGGTGCAGCATCCGCTGTCCCCATAGCCGGGTGTGCGGGATCATCTGGAGGGATCTGGGGAGCAGAACTGGGCGTTTAAGGCAAAACCACAAGAAATGGGGGGTGCGTGCAGCCAGCCTGCCCTCGCCTTGCAGCGGGGATTGTGTGTCCAAGCGGATGTTGGCCCCAGTGCCAGGAGGGCACCGCGGTGGCTCTGGGTCTGCAGTGGGTCAGCGCCTGTGCCACCCGTGACAGGGAGACGCTTGTGACTCGGGCTGTGCTGCGCTTCCTTCCCCACAGTGCAAGCGTTGGAGGCCGGCTCCGAGTTTCCCGGTCCCATCCCATGGTTGACCTGCTGTGGGTCTCGCTCTCGTGACCGTGAGGTTTCGACTGGCCCTGTGCCCGCTGTGTTAGGGCGGATGGAGGAAAACCTGACTGTGTGCTGCAAGATAGCTTCCACCCAGCGTGGCTGCTCCCGCTGGTGTTTGGCAATCTCAGCCACCAAAACCCTGGGCAGCGATGGTGAAAGCTCACTGCTGCGTTGCTCCCCCCACCATGGGTGAGGGTGACAAGTCCCGGCTCTCCTGAGCCATGTGCCCCTTCTCCCCTGCCGTGCCCCAGTTTGGGAGCAGCGTGGTGGTGCTAAATCAATCCTAAAAATGCCTCACCTTGGGGCATCCCTTCGCAGGACGCTGGGGTTGGAGGTGCAGCGTCGTGTCTGGGTTTCGCTTGCTTCCCCACCATGTAAGGAGCATTGCGTGCCTCAGTTTCCCCAGGGAACGCCTGGGAAGCTGGTGTCCCTGAAGCTCTACACCGAGGCTTCCCCTTCTCCCACCAGCCTCAGCCGCGCTGCCCTGCATTGTGCACGCTCCACGGGCAAAGCTCTTTAGGCAGGGCAGGTATGATCTGAGCTCCATGAAGTGCCACCACCTTCTCACCTGCTTGGCTGTAGCCTCTCAGATGGTGTTTTCAAGGGCTTCCTTCTCAGAGGAGCGCTGATGTCTGCAGCCAAAGCTCAGTGGTGCTGCCGGGTGGCAGCCGGTGGCATTGGGGTCCGACTGTGCCGTGGGCTCCGGATGCTCCCGGGGAGGAAGCGTGAGCTTGGTGACTTCTGCAAAATAAACCACCATGAAAAGGCTGTTGGAACTGTTCCCTGCTCAGCTGGGCCCTTTCCTTCCCCTGCCCAACAGGGGAGCGTTGCAGGGAAGGGGTCGGGAAGGCCTCCATGGGGTTGAGGGGAAGCTGCCAATGAGCACCCTGCTGCGCTGGGCAGGGAGGGTGTCATGGGGCAGGGAAGGGTACATGTGTAGCTGCAGGAGTCACTGCCAGCAGGGTGAGTTCCATGCTCCAGCATCATGGATAGTGTAGTTTGGAAGTGTGTGGGGTGGAAAGAGTGCAGGGGCTGGGGAGGGAGATGTGGGGGCAGCTGCCAGGAGCTGCCTGCCGACCCCTGCTGTGTGCACAGCCGTGTGTGGATGTGTACGTATGTTTGTGTACATGCGCTGATCTGAGCCCTTCTTAGTGCTTGGGGATGGGGATAGCTCTGGTGCTGCGGTCTGGGTGGGCTTTGCTGAAGCCATCTGAGCCACAGGTGATGGAAAGCAGCGGAGATGCCCTTCATCCCTTTGTTCTTTCATCCCTTCCTCCCTTTGTCCCTTCATCCCCTCCCTTCAGGCTCTGCCCGAGGGTGGGGAGGGGGCAGCTCCAGCTCGGCATGGTTATTCCAGGTAGCAAGAGCAGCACTTGAGATGCTGTGGGAGAGTGCAAGGTCCACGTGCAGGTCATCCCATGCCACTGCTGGGTGTCTGCAGCCCAGGGCTGGTCCCATCCATCTCACCCATAGCTGATGTCTGCTCCCCACCACCGCATCAGTATGGTGCAGGACCTGGAGGTGTGTGTGGAGCCGGGCTCTCCCCTCCAGGAGGGGCAGGGATAAAAGACACCAGCTCAGCGTTTTCCTTTGTTTTTCATCAGCTCGGGCTGTTTATCACCAGCACTGTCTGGGGCTGCACCTCCCGCCCGGCTCCTCTCCCGACGGAGCCGCTGAGCATCCCGCTCACCCCAGGAGTGATGGGGTGAATCTGGAGCGGCTTTTTGGGTATGGAAATGCTGATCTTCTCCGTTTGCCCCCCAAGACCCTCCCTGCTCGCTTCCTCTGACGCATCCTGAGCGAGTTGCTTTGTTTTGGTGGTGCAGATGGGAGTGGCATGTGTGGGGACCAGCGTCTCTTGGGGCTCTGTGAAGTCCAGGCATTCCAGGCATGCCTTAACGTGGGGTCTGGCGGTGCTGAGGCCAGAGCCGTGGTCCTGGGCTATGCCCACTGCTGCAGGAGCTGCTCCAGGTCTCACCATGGCTGCGGAGGTGAAAGCAGGGGGCAAGTGTGCATTGCTGGGGGCTGATCCTGATCACCCAGCCTTGACCCACAGCCACCCGCTGTCCCCATTGCATATGTGCCTTAGGGCTGGTGGCCCCACAGCTCTCTGGAGCACGTGGCTTGTGTCAGGCAGGTGCCCCAGAGTAACCAAGGAAAACAAGCCAAGAATTGGTATAAATCTGCTGCATGGGATCCCGCTTATTTGAAACTGTTCTGCGAAGTGGGAAGCGTTGGAAATTGGTGATGGAGGATCCTTGGCCTCTGCTTGGGTTCTCCTTCAGACCTTCCCGTTGCAGTGAACCCTGGCACGTGTCCTGCTAAGTGCCTGTGGCTCCCAGCCAGGAGCGGGGCAATGCCCAGCCCCACGCGCAGGGTTTGTGTTGAGGGGGCAGATACCACCCCTGCGTTGTCCCTTTTTTACCAGCGAGTGTTTCAGTTCCCGTTCCACATCAGGAGGGTTCATGGGAGGTTCCCAGCCACGGGGGTCCAGCAGGACCCCTTTGCAGGGCCGGTGTGGCTGCAGCTCCATCCCGGGGGGCCGGGGGAGCTCCTCTCCTCGCTGGACTGGATGGGCAGGTTTCTCTGAAGGTGGGAATGCTTTAGCAGTGACGCCAGCGTGGCCACGGGAGGTTGGAACTTGCTCAGATCCGGAGCTTTTCTGCCCCCTGCCTGTTCCTTGCCCCTTCCTCCCCCTGCCCTGGAGATTTGCCCCCTGCCTGCGCTGCCGTCCTCACCCGGGGGGTGAAACTGCTGCAGCGCTGTTGGGTGCTGTTGGGTGCAGCCCTCACACTGGTGGCACTGGTGTTTTGGCTGGATCTGAGCCACCCATGGGTCCCATCAGCCTCCCGCCGCCGCTGCCCCTTCCCCGGGAGCTGGGTGCTGCGCTGTGCCCGTCCCCAGAGAGCACCTTGGGCAGATGACCCCTTCCAGAAAGCAGAAGCAAACTCCATTTCCTGAAGCCGGAGGAGCTGCTGCAGAAATGGGAACAGAAATCCTCCCTCCTCCTCAGGCCAGCTCATGTCGCCGCGTCCCTGACACCCCTTTCAGCAGGGCTTGTCCCTCATCCCAGTGCTTCACCTGGAGGAGGATGGGAACAGTGTTTATGTGATGGGGCTGTGGGAACCTGTAGAATTGGGTGGCGGGCAGTGGGAGCTCATGGTGGGGCTTGTGTTAAAAAGGCACATTTTGAGGGGTTCTGAACCCCCAGTGCTGAGCTAGAGACTGTTCTGGGCAAGCATCGCCCCATGGCTCATGGTGGGCAGGAGCTCCAGCATCTGCTGCTGGCCTGGCTTGATGTTGGTGCTTCCCTGCTCAGCGTTGGTGCTTCCCGGCCCTGCAGGCACTCCTGTCCTTGGAAGCTTTTCCTGTTTCCTTCTCCTGGCCTTGGCAGGAGGAGAGCAGTGCCCTCATCACCTGTCTGGGAGAAGCTGGCTTCAGGTTAACCCAGGCCAAAGGCTTTGTGTGCCTTTGGAGAGCGCTTGCTGGAGCTGGTTGGGCAATTCCTGGCTTTGGCTGGTGTCCTGGTGGGAATGCTGGAAGCACAGGCTGAGTCAGGCTGGGAGGCACCTGTAGGCATCCCTGCTGTGACCCGGAGCAGCACCAGCGAGGTCAGGCTGCACCCAGCCAGCTTTGAGCATCTCCTGTGGAGATCCCACCACCTCTCCAGCCCTGGTCCTGTGCTGGACCACCCTCCTGGGGAGAGAGCTTCTATTTCCCCATCTCTAATTGCCAGGATGCCCTTGCAGTGCAGAAAGGGATGAAGGATGCACGCTGGCCAGGAAGTGAGGTGCTTCCCTTTCTTCCCTGTGTGCGAGCAGCAGACTCAGGCTGGGTTTGCAGGACCTGTGTGTTTGTTCTCCACCTGTCCCAAAGCTCCTGCATGGATAACAGGGGACAGTGAGCCTTCACTTGACCTTCATTTCCTCCCTGACCCCAAACCCTTTCTGTCTGAACATGGGGGTCTCTTTTGGATCCAGGCATGGGGCTGGCTGAGCTGTGGGAACCCTGAGTTTTGGGGTGGCTTTGTGGCTGCACAGGGGTGGAAAGGGGCAATGGGGGTGCCCATGCTCCCATATTGCAGCAGGGGCTCCCCATGCAGTAAGGTAAGCCCCACAGCACAGCTCTGTGTGCAATGCCAGGGCTGTGAGTGAGCTTTGTGGTGGGTCAGCCCAGGCTGCCTGCATCCACACGCCGGGGGATTGAAGTTGTAGCCCTGTTGGTCCCCAGGTGCTGCAGTGCAGTGATGGGGATGTGACATGGCAATGGCCACCTTCCATCCTCCCATCCCTTGGGGAAGAAACCAGCGTTGTTTGTGTTTGGTGTTTCCCAGTTTCTTGGCCAGATGAACATCCAGAACCTGCTTTTGTGCTTCTCAGGGGTTTGGTTTGGTCTTTTAAGCTCCTTGTTTTGACATGTCTTTTTAGAAGCATTTTGCATCACTGTGACTGTGCCTCTCCCCCGTGCTTAAGGGGGTGAATTTGGGTGGTTGACTTAATTATACTTTCCCCTCTCGTGACCCAGTGGCTCCAGCTACTTGGGCTGTGGAGCTTTAATTAAGATGGTTTTAAATTTAACGGGAGTTGACAGGGTCAATGGGAGGGGCTGGGACTTACATATGTGGGGAGTGTCACTGGGCCCCATGCAGCAGCCGGGCTGCTGTCCCCCCCCAATGATACCTTTCCTCTGGGAGAGTTTTCCATGAGCTGGGATGCCTTAACCCAGGTGCCTTTGACATGCAGTTGTTGGGCAAAATGGGTGTCACCTGCCTGCAGCTTCCCTGGTCCCTGAATTGAAGCTGAGAGATGAATTGAGCATCTCTGCATCTCTCCTTCTGTTTTACGCGTCAGTGCGGGTGAGAAATGAGTGTCCCTGTGGAGGAAAAGGGCTGGAGGCATAATCCAGGTGTGCCCTCACTGCATCAGCCAGGCAGGGAGAGGATCTGCAGCATCATACCTTGGTTTGAGGGGCTGGAGGAGCAGCACGTGGCACTCAGGTGGTGCAGTGGTGCCCCACTGCAGTGGTGCTGGTAGAGATGTGCCTCTGTGTTTCCCTTCAAGAAAAGCCCAAGAGCACGGGACAGGAATTGCTTTCTCCATGGGGGACGCAGTGACCTGCTGTATTCGGGTGGCTGAGCCAGTGCCCCAACCATGATATTTGCCATGGGAAAAGGCAAAACTTCAGTAGCATCCCCTGGGACCAAGGGGGAAGCTGCTGTATGAGCATGTCCGGGGCTGTGTCTCCTACCAAAATGTGGGGAGGGAGCAGGGGGTGATGTGAGGAGGGATTCAGGATGGCGTTGGCTGTTCAGGTACCACCTCACTGTGGTTATGGCAGCAATCCACCCCTCCTGGCATGGTGCTGACCTGCTGTCTGGGTGCGGGGGGATCACTGCCACCTTGTGCTGCCTGTGCTGGGGGACACAGGGGACAGCAAAGTGCATTTTGGCTCTTGGCTGCCTGCCTCTAACCCGGCATCTCTGCTGTTAGAGGCGCACCTTGTAGATGGCTTCTGTTTGTCCTGCATGGACCTGCCCTGGCTGCACGCAGCTCCTGCTGGGAGGGGATTGGTTGTGTGCACAGGGCCATGGAGCGTGTCAGGGTAGGACTGGGATCGCCGCTCTCTGCTCCTTCCCAACGCCCGTGCCTGTGGGCTGCCGTGGGCTGGGTGCTGCGAGGCTGCTTTGTCTCGCTGCCATCCTGCGTGCTTCATTTTTCAGTCTGGTACGAGACAGTTCATGTTATTAATCTCGCTGGGGCTTTGCAAGCCTTGGCTCCCACCAGCATCAGGTGAGCACTGGTGCCCCCAGCCCCTCTGCTCCGCACCCACCGGCTCCTTTGCAGCCCCAAGGATGGAGCCTGTTTTGCCAGAGACATCTCCCTCCCCAAGGCTCAGTGTCTGGGGTTGGGCCCCAGCCTGCCGCAGCCTTTCCCAAGGTTTCTGCTCCTGTCTCGCAGAAGCCGCGCTGCTGTGTTGTGTCTGCTCCCAATCAGTGTCTTTTGTTAGCGTCTTTGAAAAGAAGATAAGATCGCTTCCCCCTCCGCCGCCAGCCCCGCTATCAGCCTGGCGTTACCATGGCCAGTATCCTTGAGCGATCCGATCCAGGCGCAGCGGAAATCAGCCAGAGCGGGACTTGCTGGAGAGCAGCCGGTTCCCCTCGCTGTGCCTTTGTGAGAGCATCTCTGTGGGGAGGTAGGGCAGAGGATGGAGCCTTTTCCTGCATCCCAGCTTGCAGTTAATGTGGGGGGGACGGGACGTGGGTGCCGGAGGAGCGGGGATGCTGGGCAGGTCAGGCAGCGTTCCCAGCGCCTGGCGGGGATGCCGCTGTCTCGTGTGCTGTGCTCTGATCAGAGCTGAGTTGTGCAGCCGAGTATGCTTCATTTTTAATTGCTTTAGAGAGGGGAGGGCGGTGGTGGCCTCTTGCTGCAGCTCTCTCCTTGCTGCGGTCTCTGCCCTGGGCTCAGCCTTTGCACCCTCCCCTCTGGCTGCAGCTCATCCCATGGGAATGGTGGGCCTGGAAGACTCTGGGTGCAGAAGGCAGCAGCCGAGGTGGGGATGGCAGTGCTGGCAGGCTGCTCTGCCACTTTCAGCCACTAAATACCGTGGCTGTGCTTGCATCCCTCACGCTTCCATTCAGCGCCAAGTGCATCCATCCGCCCTGCAGCCATACTGGGACCTGTCCCTTTCCCTTCGGAGGACCTTGCCCCCCCCACCCCAGCATGGGGCATATTTGGGTTTGCCTGGTAGCTTTTTTTGGTCCTATTTTATCTAAACACGGGCTCGGGAGCCCAGTGGCACAGCGTGCAGGGGTGACGGGGACGCGGGCACCACGTGTGTACACAGCACAGCCTTATTTGTATGTGCTGCAGCCCAGAGTTGAGACTGCAGCTTCCCCCCCACCTCCCACCCTGCTGTGCAATTATTGCCACTGAATATTAGTCAAGTACAAATTAGAAACCATGCACAGGCTTACAGAGCTGTCAATCAGCTGCTGCTCATTATCCTAATCAAATGCACCAAAAATAGTGACAAAACTTATTAGCAGGGGGCAGGGGGAGCTCATGAAAATAAACCTGTGGTGCGGCGCATCCTCTGTGTGACAGCCACCACCCCAAGCACCCACCCAGCGAGAGAGATGAGGGGGGCTGCCTGGCATGATGCTGACCCCACGGAGGTTTGCTTGGTGGTTTCCAGCATCCCTCCACGGTGTTTGCAGCATAATAACAGGCCCAGGGTGTGTGCTGTGGGGCTGTGTGCTGTGATCTGGGTAATGCACAGGCTGAGCAGGTTGGGCTGAGGCAGGGGAGGCAGCGGTAGCAGCTCTCCATGCTGGGGGAAGCTCCTTCTCCTTTGCTGCTGTCTCTGGATGAGCCCTCTCCTTGGTACGCCTTCAAGGTTGATGGCCCTTGCGTGAAGGCAGGAGGCTGCTGCTGCTCTTGCTTCCAGGCTTGCTCCCAGCAGGGTTAGATGGCAGGGCAGCAAAAACCTGCCTGCCCTGTCCCCATCGTCTGGGATGTTCCCCCTGGGTGAGATGTGAAACCTGGGCTCCAGCTGGGACAGGAGCTTGTGGGATGCTGCTTGGGGATGTGAAGCTGGGGGTGCCACAGGGGCTGGATCCCTTTGTGCCAGGCAAGCTGAAACCTCTGCCCAGCACTGGGTGAGCAGGGCTGGCTGGGGAGATCTTGCTGTTGGTAGAATAGCAGGGAGAAGGGGCAGTTCCTGCAGGATCTGGGGGCTGGGGGAGGATGGCAGAGCCAGATGAGTGACTACCCTGGCACTTCCCTGCTCTGCTTTCCACCTGAATCTCTGCCCTGAGCCACTGCTGCTGCGAAGTGTCCCCCCCCATCACGCACTTTGTGGCACAAAACTGTCCTTTTTGAAAGAATTGGTTAAAACATGCTTTTATGGCTGAGTCAGGGCGTGAGCAGCATGAGCTGCATGGTTCCTGCTGTAGCATGTGTGTGTGTTCTTGGGGATGGAGAAGGTGACCCTCATCCCTGGGGGCAAGGTCCCCAGTTGGTGGCCGACCCTCTCTGCCACCGGTCCCGGCTGTCCGGAGAGCCAGGGCTGGGGATGCTGGTGTGCCCAGAGGAACCGGCTTCGCTTCGCCCCTCAAAAACCCCTCGGTGGGCCAGGAGAGCCTTGTGCTCCCCTCTCACCCCAGGGTATCACTCGGGGTGGCTCCAGCCGCCTCCTCTCCCATCCCCGGGTGGGTTTGATGAAGTGGAGCGGAGAATTGTCCCCTATTCACACATGAGAGATCAGAGCGCGCTGGGGCGCGATGCCGGCCCCGCGCTGGAGGGATGGCGAGGAGGAGGAGGAGGAAGGCAGCGGGAGCCCTGGGCGCCAGACCGTGGCGCGGGGGGAGAGGGCGGCGGGCGCTGCGGGTGCTGCGGGCGCTGCGGGCGCTGACGTCCCCTCTGTCTCGCAGGCTGCAGCGGGAGCTGAGCTGACTTTGCCGGCGGCCCCTCCCCACCCCGCGGCGAGGCTGCAGCCGGGAAGCGCTGGTAAGACACCTCCGACGGCCCGGGAAGGGGGGGACCGGGCTGCTTGGCTGAATGAGCCCACCTAGAACAAGGGAAACCCTCCCACCCTCTGTGGGGGGCTCCGGTCTGGGGTACCGGGTGCTCTGCAGCAGTCCCTTCGGGTGCCGGGTGGCACAACCCTCCCTTGGTCCTTCCCATCCCTCGGAGCTCCCCACAGCGCGGGGGACAGAGCTGAGGCCTCGCAACTCAGCACCGCGGTGGTTTGTGCTTTGCCGCTGGCGCCGACCCCCGGAGCGGAAAGCAGGGGAGTTCCTGCAGGCTGCGACGTGCCCGGGGTGCTAATCCCCGCCGCAGGAACGCTGCTCCCTCCGCCGCCTCGCATCAATCAGAGGCGAGCACCGGGAATGCTGGCTGGGCTCCAGCCTGTCTCCACACAAGCCTTGCGAGGGGAAGCCCTGCTGAAAGCCGAGGCACCGGCCGGGATGGGAGCGATGCTGACCCCCCCGCCCTAGCGCTGCTGGCTGTGAAAAGCATTGGAGCAGGGAAATATCCCACCAGGCATCGGCTGGGCTGCCCTGGCCGTGTGCGGGCGGCTCTGGGCATGCCTGCAGCCTGATACACATAGAAATACCCTACGTTAGATGTAAATACAGTGGAGCCGCTGGCGGTCGGTATCTTTTGCAGTCCCGCAGCTCCTGGCGATGCTGCTGGGGTGTGCTGGGAGCTGCCACACCAAGCAATGGGTTCACTCACTTCCTTCTCTGCCCCTTGGCTCTGGGGGTCTCATTGCCAGCTCTGCTGGAGGCAGAGCGGTCTCTCCCTGGTGCCCCCCCCCGGGGATCTGACTGCACAGCACATTCCTGCTGTCTTTGATAACTCCTCTGCCAGGCTCTTGCGCAACCCCCTGAGTCCTCCAGGAGGAATTTGCACCCTTTCCTCACCGGCTGCCAGCACAGCGATGTGGGGGTGCAGGGGGTTTCTGGGGCCCCCCACTCTTCCCTGGATGAGGGCTGGGAATGTTCTCCCCGGGGCAGCTGCAGGGCTAAAGCTACGTGGTCACATTGGCGGAGTTCCCTGGGGCTCAGAGCAGGGATAGTGCAAGGCTGCCAGTGCCCCTGGGCACGTTTTGGGGTTGCCAGCCTTTGTTGTGCGCTAGCCAAACTGAAGCAAGTGCGTGCAGGTGTTTAGGAGCAGGGGAGCTCAGAGCAGGGATCGCTGCTCTGTAGCCCCTTCCCCAGAGAACCATGGGCTTGTGCCTCCTCCTCATCTCCCATCTTGGGCTCCTGCAGCCAAAGGCCCAAGGGCTGGATTTGGTGACCAGCACAGACCCAGCAAAGCCCTTGCAAAGGATGGTCAGCACCCAGGCACAAGCTGGGAGCTTGTGTTGCGTATGGAGATCTCTCCCTTCCCAAAGCCACTGTGCATGAAGGGATGAACTCACCGTCTGTGATGTCCCTGACCAGGACATGCCTGAAGGATGCGTGTTCTATGCCTGCAGGCTAATGGGTGTGTAAGGAGGACCCCCCCTAGCTTTGGGGATGTGCCTGGGGGATCCACTGTCCCTTTCCTGTGCTCTGCTCCTGGCTAATCTCTTCTAATGGCTGTTTCATGCTCTTGATTTGTCTCATGATGCTGGTAAATCAGTTGCTGGCCCAGGCTGGCAGCCCCGCGGGGTGAGCTCAGGGGACGCTCGTGTCCCCGAAGTGCTGCTGAATCCGCTGCCCGGGCTGGGTGTTTTCCTGCCTGGGGAAGTGCTGCTTCCAGGGGAAACTCTGAGCAGCGCTACACTTTGCTCACGGTCCCGTGGGCAGTCACAAGCTGCACGGTCACAGCCGCGCCGTGTCCCGCTTTCCTCCCCGCGCATCCTGGGAGCACCAGCGGGTACCAGAGCCGAGGGTGGAGGTGAGCAAAGGGATGGGGAGGATCCCATGGGAAGGATCGCTTTCCTTACCACTGGGGGCTTTTTATCCTTGTTTCTAAGGTCCTGCTTTCCTCCTGCAGTTCTGCTTTAGCATCTTCTGCATGAGGCTTTTAAAACCATGTTTATTTACGGGACAGACTCTTCCTCTTTGCCATGGGATCTGTCTCTGGATTGCCAGCAGTGATGATTTGCAAGCATAAAGCTTATATTTGACCTTCCCTTTGCTCTGAGGTCCCCAGAGCCCAGCACAGATACGTGTGGGCCATGTCCCACGGCAGATAGAGGCATTGGTCCCTCCTTGTTGCCTGTGTGCATAAGAGGAAGGATGGCTCCACTCGCCATTGGAGTGGCTGCTGTAGCCATACCCAGCCCGAAAAATCACTTTGTTCTGATTCCCAAACCCTGGCAAGGTCTGATCCAACTGCCAGCGTGGGTGCAGGTGAAGCAAACCTGTGTGGAAGTGCGACGGGGAATGCTGCTGGTCCCCTGTGCAGTTTGGGAGCTGGAAAACAGCACATGGAAGTTGGGTTTTTGGGGAAATAAGCCCTGGTTGCCAGGCAAAGCCCTCGCCATGGGGAAGGGAGCCGGGAGGGGAGCAGAGCTTGTGCCTGGTACCCCTAAGCTTCCCCACAGCCAGAACTGGGGGGCTTTGCCCCACCACTGCCAGTGCTGTGGAGGCTGCTGGAGCTGCCCCGTGGCCTCGGCCCCACTCACGGGGGCTCAGCCCAAGCCTCTGTCAAAAGCTGGCTTAGAAAAACCATCTGTTGGGTGAGGCTGAGCCCTTGGCAAAGCCTCAGGGGTGGCTGCATCGCATGCGGGTCTGCACCCCCCGGGCAGCGGCTGCCTCCTCCACTCCTTCCCTGCTTGTTTGTTCCTATGGGAGATATTTTCCTCCTTGGCTGTCTCCACCTCCCTTTTCCCTCCTGCCATGCGTGATGTAGCAGAAATATTTCCTTCCATAGCTTCAGGACACTGCTGGGTATCCTGCCATCTTTGGAGACTGCAAATAATTCCCTTCCTTCATTTATATCATTACCTTGAAGGTATTTATAGAGCATGATCTTGAGTGGAAAGGAAGGCATATCTATATATAAAGACAAGATCCCAGCTGCTAACTGCCTGAAACTGCTCCTGATTTCAACTTTTATCCCATTTGCTTCACGTCTTGGACTTCACAGGGACATCCTCAGCATTTAAATCCCCGTCCTGAGCAAGCAGAGTGATGCAGCTGTGGGTTCTCCAAATATCTGCAGTTGGAGTAATCCAAACTCATGAATATTTGCCTGGGTTTTGTCTTCTCTCATCCATGCCCTGGTAGAAGCCCTCGTGTAGGAGGAAGGGTGAATGTATGGGATGCTGAGTTGCATCCCATGGCAGGTGCGTGGCCCTGGAGCAGCCATGCTCCCAAGCACCAGTCCATGCTCCGCACTCAGCATCCTTGCTCTGCACTCCCACAGCTAAGCATGCTTCCCTCTCTGCTCTCAGTGTTTTCCTGGCTTCTGTGACCATGCAGGAGGTGGCTTTGTGTTAATGAGGAGCAATGCTATCCCAGGGCAAGGGCAGGATGGCCAGACTGCCTGGCAGCTGGTGCTTGAACAGACTCCAGAGGTTGTTTTGTTTCCTAGTGGGCAAATGTCTGTCACACAAGTCCTGGGAAGCAACTTCTTAATAATAATAATAATAAAAATAATAATAACAACAACAATAATAATAATAAATATAATAATAATAATAATAGTAGTCCTCTGCATGTCTGTCTCCTCCAGCCCGGGACCATGGGGAGCAGCAAGAGCAAGCCCAAAGACCCCAGCCAGCGCCGGCGCAGCCTGGAGCCCACCGACAACACCTACCATGGGGGCTACCCAGCTTCGCAGACCCCCAGCAAGGCGGCTGCTCCCGATGCCCATCGCACCCCCAGCCGCTCCTTCGGGACCATGGCTGCCGAGTCCAAGCTCTTTGGAGGCTTCAACACCTCCGACACGGTCACGTCGCCGCAGCGTGCCGGGGCGCTGGCGGGTTGGTGTGGGCTGAGGCCCGGCGCGGTGTGGGGGGGTCTCGGTTGGGTCTTTGTGGGTCTGGTTCCAGCTTCTTCTTGTGATGATGGGGTCCTTTTGAGTGGGAGGGGGCGCAGATCTGTACCTTACTGGCTGGTGGGAGAGGAGGGTCCGGTGGCTGTGCCCGTCCTGAGTGCTCTGTGTCGCAGGTGGAGTCACCACCTTCGTGGCCCTCTATGACTACGAGTCCCGGACTGAAACGGATTTATCCTTCAAGAAGGGAGAGCGCCTGCAGATCGTCAACAACACGTGAGTGTCCCTGTCCCTGCAGCCGAGCCCGCATGGAGAAGCTGTCACCTTCCCCCGTCCTGCGGAGCCCCGAGCCCAGCCCCAGCCCTCCACAGGGATGGGTGCTCAAAGAGGGATGTGCCGAAACACGGATGCAGTGACTTGTCCTAGGACGCCGGTGCTGGAGGCGATCAGTCGCCTGCTCCCACATCCTCCCAGCCCTGCTGCTGGTCACTGTTGCCTTGCAGCCTTGTCACCAAGCCACCCCTCTGCTTGCTGGACAGTCCGTGCCTTCCAGTGCAGAGCCCTTCTGCTCCCCATGGGTCCCCTGTCCCCATCAGCGCTCAGCTCCCTCTCCTTTGCTTGTGCACTTCTCAGCTTTGCGGGTGCTTTCCCCTTTCCTTGCACAGTGTCTCTGACCTCAGCCTCTCTCTTGACTCTCTTTTCTCTCCTCTGTGCCATGCTGTCATTTAGGAGAAAAGTGGATGTCAGGTGTGTACTGCAGATTATTACTATTGTTGTTGTTAGCAACCTTAAATGCCAAAAGCCCTTCTGCTGCCCATAGGGCAAGGTTGGGTGGAGCGGGGCTGGGAGGAGATGGTTGCCCAATGGTTTTATGGTCAGTTGGGTTTGACCTCCTGAGTGACCGAGGCAGAGCAGGGAGCCCTTCCTGTGCCAGAGAGCTGCTCTATCCAGCACTGTGTCCAGGAGCTCTGAACCCAGCCTGCTTTCCTTGTCTGTTCCTGGCACCCCACTGCAGTCCCTTTCCAGTTGGCTCTCTGCTCCTTCCTGGCCTTTTCTCCTTTCATTTTTGCATTTTTAAATGTTCCTTTGATTTTCTGTGGGTGGCTCAGGGGACTCAAGCACCTCCTTAAGGATCTGGCTCCCGCTTGTTTGCTCTCCATCCTGGTTGTAGCAGCGCACCCATCACTTGCTTTGTAGAGCAGGGCTGGAAGATGCTCCTAACCTGATGCTGTATTAAACCCATGTGTGCTGGGTCCTGACACATGGCATACACGGTCTGGAGCCTGGCAGGAGGAGCCAGGGTCAGGTCTATGGGATCTGCAGCTCCTGATGGCCTCTCCATTGCTTCCTTCCAACCTGGGCACCCAAAACAGCTCTGCACCGTCAAAGGAGGGAAAGATGAGGGAACATCTCAGGGGTGATATTTCTGCTGCAGTGGTTGGGCAGTGTTGCACAAACATGTTTTCAGTCTGATCCTTGTTCTCCTTGTTCCAATGCTGTTTATTAATGGTGATTCATTTAATCCATGAAGTCCAGGATGTGCAGGGCTTCAACGCTTCAAGAAAAGCCTGGCTTTTGGGGGTTTGGTGTGTCTTGCTTTCATAGCCTCAGCAGTGTATTAGCCCCAGGCTTGGGTTCTGGTTTGGGCTGTTACAAAGTGAGCTCTGCCCATTGGGGGTCCAGATTGGGCCCATATAGGAGTGTTTTTTCTTTATGCCTTATGGAGTTTCCATCCTTCTTTTTTCTCTGCTACTCTTTGTCAAAGGCTCAGTCATAGGGAAGGGTTGGGGTGTAATGGGTTCTGGGGAGGAAAAGAGCTCTCTTTGGCAATGCAGCCCATCAGTGGAAGTGCTGATCTGGTTGCTGACCTTCCTGGTGTCTGCTATGGCTGTGCGGGTGGGATGTCCACGGGCAGAGAGGCGGAGCAGGAAGCTGTGCAGTTGCTGCAGTGCTCAGAGGAGTAAATGTCTCTTCTCACTGAGTGCCTGGGGATGGTCCGGAAACTGCTCCGGCTGCTGTGCTTTGGGAACAGCAAAAGGGAGGCATGGGATGGATGTCACCTTCCTCTGGGCTCCATGGCAGGGCACACTGGGTGCCCTGGGAGTGTCGGAGGATGCTTGGGGTCAGCCTGGGAAGGGCTGCAGGAGCCCATGGCCATGACTGGCCACCAGCAGCTTTGCAGGGAGGCTGCAGGTTTTGGATGCTCTGACGGGGCTGGGGTTGTGCAGAGGAAGAGGAGAAGCCTCTGTGTCACTGCAGCAATCCAGCAGAGCTCAGGCTGTCTGCAGTGACCCTCACTCAGCCTCCTGGATGGGCTGAATCCATACACCCCCCCCGGGCAGAAAGGCTCTCATGGTACTATTTCCAACGGCAGGAGGTCTCCTCCCAGCCAGCTGGCAGCCAGCAGGGATGTGGTGGGGTATTTTGGGTAAGATTGTGCAGGGAATTGTTGAAATGCTTTGTTTTGATGATGATGAAGATGATGATTTATTTTTTTCCCCGCTGAGACGTTTTTGGAATAGTTTGTGTTTGCTGAATTCCCAGCCTGCAGCCCTGCAGCCCCAGCTGGAATAAAGCCACAAGGCAAAAGCTGTTTTCTCTGGTCCCGTGGGAAAGGAGCACAAGCAGCCTCCCGTCCCCTTTGGAGCCACCTCAGGAAAGGTGGCTGGGGCAGCAGCTGTGGCTGGGGAGCCCAAACTACCTGCCACAAGATGTGCTGGGGCTGGAGGAAGCTAAAACACCATCTGGGGCTACTGCAAGGCTGGGAGTGGGCTCTGGGATGGAGGCAGAGCCCAGGTCTCTGGGTAGGAGATGATGCCCAGGGGGTCCCCGCTTTCCTCACCTTGACGCGCTCACAGGGAGCTAGGAGCTGTGTTCAGCTTCTCCCATTCACTCCAAAGCATCACTGGTTTAGTTGGGACAAGCAAAAGTCACAAGCTGCTGGTGTGTGTGGAGCAAGGATGGAGGTTTACGCATCTGCAAGGGTCAGGGATAGGTCTGGATGTGGGATTTGCTGAGTGTTTTAGTGGTGATAAAGGTTATTAAGGCTTTTCTGTGGAGTGCTTGTGGATGCTGTCCTGCCGAGTTCTTGCATCCTTGTGGTGCTGTTCCCACGAATGCAGTTTTCCTGTAGCCTCGTCTCCCTCCTGGTCAGGATAAACTGACTCTGCCTTTGATGGGTGAGCAGATGCAGGTGGTGGGAGGAAGCTCCGCTGGCTGTGGGGAAGGGGAAGCCACCTCCTGCTGTCCTGTTGTTCTTTATTTATTGTCCTTTCCTGCCCTGTCCTATGCAGGAACCTGCAGTGAGGAGGGCAGAGCAGTGAGAAGGCTCCCGCCCCCTGCCAGCTCCTGGGGACATGCTTGGGGCTGTTGTGCCTGTGGCAGGAGGGGTGATGAGTCAGCCCCGGCTGTTGGGGATGGCAGAGGGGCTCCTGCAGGGCAGAGCTGTGCTCAGGACAAGCACAGTGGAGTGCGTGGCTCTGTGTGAGCTGCACTCATGGCTGCGCAAGTGCAGCTCGTGGTCAGGGGCTGCAGCCGTGCAGGGGGCCTGTCCCAGCGGGACCTGAGCTGGATGGAGCTCACTGCATCCACACTGGGCATCGCTGCAGGGCAGGTCTCACCCGCCTGCCCAGACCTCTGCCCCATCTCTCGCTTTTCTGCAGCCTGTGTTTAACAAACTTGGGTTTTCCTGGTGCTTTTTTTAACTACTGCAATCATTCTGTTGCTTTTCCCCATTGCCCCTTCCTCCCCTTGCCTGTTGCTGCCTTGGATCCCCAATGCTTCTCAACCTCCAGCCAGACCCTTTGGCATTCAGGTGGCTCCAGAGGTATTTTGGCTCACTGGCTGCCCTGCCTGATTTAAGTTTAAAGCATCGCATATGTGGATGGGTGATCCCAATACCAAGAGCTTGTCCACGTGGAGCCATAGGCAGGGGCTGGCAGGAGGAGCTTCCCTGGCCAGGGTCTGGGGGCTGTGGGGCTGGCCAGGGTGGCTCCTGGCTTCACACTGAGTGTGTTTTGGTTCTCTTGCAGGGAAGGTGACTGGTGGCTGGCTCATTCCCTCACTACAGGACAGACGGGCTACATCCCCAGTAACTATGTCGCGCCCTCAGACTCCATCCAGGCTGAAGAGTAATTGCCATCTTTTAGACAGTTTAAAGACAAGCGATAGCAAACGCACCCTGAGCGCTCCTCCTCCCCCTGCCCCTCTCCTGGGTTCTTCCTTTGTGTTGTTTTCACCTGCTTTGAATTTGCAAACCCCTGAAATGTTCTCCAGCCTTTCTTTAAGGCCCATAGCAGAGAGGTGCTGTGAGCTTGCGCGGTGCAGGGGTGAGCAGTGGCATGGCAGGGGCCATGGTGGACCTGTTATGCTTTTGGTCTGGTTTTTACTCTTCTGCATGGACACACGTCTGTGTGTGAGGACGCTGCCTGTGCAGATCAGGCTGGGCACAGAGGTGGCTGTCACACAGGGAGAGCAGGCAGGGGCCCAAAGTCCCAGAGCAGGTGACACCTATGCTATAGAATCAGAGAATGGTTTGGGTTGAAGGGACCTTAAAGCTCATCCAGTTCCAACCCCTGCCACAGGCAGGGACACCTTCCACTAGAGCAGCTTGCTCCAAGCCCCTTCCAACCTGGCCATGAATGCTGCCAGGGATGGGGCAGCCACAGCTTCTCTGGGCACCCTGTACCAGCGCCTCAGCACTCTTACCCATCCCCAGGCAGCAGCGTGCCATCCCCCCAGCAAGAGCTTGGGGGGCTTCAGGGGTCCCTGGAGCCCCTCCTTTGGGGAGGCTTTTGGAGTTCAGGCGTTCCATGCTGTGCGGTGCAGGTTGTTCCTTGCTTGATGCTGATGGTGCACCCCAGTATGGTACCCACCATGGTACCCCACGGTGCCCATAGCCCGAGCCCAGAGACACAGCCTGTGGTCTCTGCAATGTGCAGTGGGGAGGCCAGGGCTGAGCCTGCCGTTGGGCAGGCAATGGGCAGGTGATGGGCAGGCGATGGGCAGGCGGGTGATGCCGGGGCTGAGCCATTGCCTTGCTCTCGCAGGTGGTACTTTGGGAAGATCACGCGCCGCGAGTCTGAGCGGCTGCTGCTGAACCCCGAAAACCCCCGAGGGACCTTCCTGGTGCGGGAGAGCGAGACCACGAAAGGTGAGCGGGGATGGGGAGCACCCGCCCAGGGAGCCCCTCTCCAAGGGATGGGGGGCAGCACGCAGAGACCCCAGTCCCCTCGGTCACTGCATAGTCCCAGGTCTGAAGCACACAGAGAGGGAGGAGAAAAGAGTTGAACCCTGTAGACAGGATCAGTGGGCAGGATGCTCTTTTTCCTGGGTTTTGGTGGGGTTTTGTGGTGTTCGTTTGATTTTGGGGTTTGGGAGGTGTTTTTTACACCCCCTGAGTAGGTGGTTTTGGTTTTTCCTAGTCCCCAGTGGCAAAGTCTTGGGTATGTGCTTCCCGGGCAGCCAGGCAGAGGTACTGCTGAATGTTTAGGTCCTTCTTTCAGGTCTAATGATAGCTGTTTTCTGTTCCCCAAAAGTGCAAGTTGTGATCTTCGTGGTTCGACTGCCTGAGGATGCTGTTTCTTACCTGCACATGTGGTTTAGTTTGCCTCCAAAAGGCACCTTTGGGAAAAGCTCCTTGATGTTCCTTTCTGTTTTGTTGCCTTGAGCTTGCCACTGTTTATTTTATCCTGGTGGAAACGGCTCATTCAAGCAGCGGCATAAATCTTCCTTTCTGTTACTTGTGGAGTGCAGTGTTGCTCTCCTGTGGCCAGAGGAGGGACAAGCTGCCAAAGTGATGCCAGTGGTGGGATTTGTGGAGGAGGGAGTTGGGCCCCTCGGCCCCTTGTTTCCCCTCTGAGATGTTGGAGTTGTGGGTCAGCAGCTGCCCCCAGTCTGGTCCTGTCCCCTGCTTCCATGTCCCCTCATTGCTATCAGAGCCACATTCATCCCTGTGCCGTGGGAGCTGCTCTCCCTCCTGCTGGGCCCCCCCAAACCCAGTGGGGTCTCTTCCTTGGTGCCGGCATGGGGGACACGCTTCATTCCCATGTGCTGGCTCCTCTGGGAATGGGTCCCAGCCAGGAGCAGCATTCCTTGTGGAGGAAGCATCCATGGTGCTGTGCACTGGGGAGAGGGACCTGCGCTGGGCTGGAAGGGATGATGCCTCTTGTTAGCACGGCCCATGGGGATGCTGGAGGAGCAGTGGGGATCACCTGTGCCCAAGTGACAGACCCAACAGCCACCTCCTTCTGCAGCAGGGGGTCTCCAGGGGACCCTCATCTCTGTGCCAGCCTGGCTGGGGGCAAGGCTTGGCAGAGCTGCTGTGCAGGGGGAAAGGTTGTGATTGCATGGTGTGGCTGTAACCGGGGGTATGTGCCACCCCTCCCTGGCATGAGGAGCTGCTCCCCATCCTCTGTTTTTGGGGGGAAGCAGCAGTCTGCATGCCCGGTCCTGCCCCCCTGCACCCATCCCCTGGTGGGACCCCATGGGGGGCACCCATCTGCGGTGCATCCCCTCCAGCCCCTCGGTCCTGCCCGCAGGTGCCTATTGCCTCTCTGTCTCCGACTTCGACAACGCCAAGGGGCTCAATGTGAAGCACTACAAGATCCGCAAGCTGGACAGTGGTGGATTCTACATCACCTCCCGCACCCAGTTCAACAGCCTGCAGCAGCTCGTGGCCTATTACTCCAGTGGGTAGTCACTTGAGTCCCCATGGGGTCTGGGGGACACCCCGGGTGCTGTGCCTGCCCTCACTGCAGGATAGGTGCTGCTGGGAAGCCAGTATGGGGTTGGGGGACCCCAAACTGGTTGGGGGGGATGCTGGTGAAAAGCTGGTTGGGTTTTAGGGAAGAGGGTTTGGGTATGGGTCTTTGAGGTGCTTCCCAAGGGAAGATGTGGGGTAAAGATGTCACGTGCCTAAATGCCCAAGTGTCACCCTGGTGTTGTCCCCTCCTGTGCTAGAACACGCCGACGGCTTGTGCCATCGTCTCACCAATGTCTGCCCCACTTCCAAGCCCCAGACCCAGGGCCTTGCCAAGGATGCCTGGGAAATCCCCCGGGAATCGCTGCGGCTGGAGGTCAAGCTGGGACAGGGCTGCTTCGGAGAGGTGTGGATGGGTAAGGACCGTTCCCACCCCACTGTCCACCTCTGTCACCACCCGCACCCTCTCCCCAGGTGCCCAGAGCCTGCAGTGGGGCTGGGGAGTGGGTGAGGAACGGGCCCCCTGCCCCATACATGAGTCCTGAGCAGTGTGTCCTGTACCACAGGGACCTGGAACGGCACCACCCGGGTGGCAATCAAGACGCTGAAGCCCGGCACCATGTCCCCGGAGGCCTTCCTGCAGGAAGCTCAGGTCATGAAGAAGCTCCGGCACGAGAAGCTGGTTCAGCTCTATGCCGTGGTTTCAGAGGAGCCCATTTACATTGTCACTGAGTACATGAGCAAGGGTGAGTGCAGGAGGGATGCTGGGGGAGGCAGAGGTCCTCCGCTCCTCTGGACTGCTGTGACTGTGGTCTTCCTCACAGGGAGCCTCCTGGACTTCCTGAAGGGTGAGATGGGCAAGTACCTGCGGCTGCCCCAGCTCGTGGATATGGCAGCTCAGGTGGGTTTGTGCATCCCCAGGCCTTCTGCATCCCCTTCCAAAGGCATCGGCTGCCCGAGCACCTCGCTGGGCTGCCATAGCTATACCCTGTTGGGTGGTGAGGTTCTGTGCAGCCCCCCCTGGGGTGGTTTCCAGCATCCCCAATGGGTGCTCAGCCCAGAGCCAGGCTGCAGGCAGGGACCATCATTTTGCCTGTTCCTGTTGCTGCAAACCTGTATCCGTGTGGGCTTTCTTGAGCAGACAGTTGTTTCCGCACCCGAGGAGGGGTCCTGCTGCAGAGCTGTTCCCCTTGGCAGTGCTGGGTGCTCCCCAGGGATCCTTGTGTCACCCCGCCAGCCTCGGTGCCCCATGTGTTGGTCCCCACAGATCGCATCCGGCATGGCCTACGTGGAGAGGATGAACTATGTCCACCGGGACCTGCGGGCAGCCAACATCCTCGTGGGGGAGAACCTGGTGTGCAAAGTGGCCGACTTTGGCTTGGCGCGGCTCATCGAGGACAACGAGTACACTGCTCGGCAAGGTGCGTGCCCTGCGCTCCCCGGGGGTACCGGCACCAGCACTGCTCTCTGCTCCCCAGGGCTGTGTGTTGCATCTCGACACGACACATGGCCCTGCTTGCAGCCCTTCACCCTTCCTCCCCTGCAGGTGCCAAGTTCCCCATCAAGTGGACGGCCCCCGAAGCTGCTCTGTATGGCAGGTTTACCATCAAGTCAGATGTCTGGTCCTTTGGCATCCTCTTGACTGAGCTGACAACCAAGGGCAGAGTGCCATACCCAGGTGAGGGCTGGTAGCTGCCGGCGGAAATCCCATCCCCATTGCAGTGCCCCAGCACTCGGGGCCCCCAGAGACACCTTTAGAGGAGCGAACTGGTGCAACGTTTCTCCTGCACTTTGGGCAGGGAGGGTGGGCTCTGGGATGAGCTGCTCCTGCCCAGGTCACATCCTGCTCTGCTGGGCAGGGTGAGCAGCGTCACAGCCACCCTGTCCCACTGTAATCCCCAAGCAAGGTGATGGGCTGGCAGGGGTGAGCGCTGTTGGGCTGGGGCGTCACCAGGGTTACTCGTAAGGCTCATTCCAGCACGATGCCCTCTGGAAAAGGTGTGGTGCAGGATCTGGCCTGGCTTTAATCAATGCCGTATCTCCTCTGGCTGCACGCAGGGATGGTGAACCGGGAGGTGCTGGACCAGGTAGAGCGGGGGTACCGCATGCCCTGCCCGCCTGAGTGCCCCGAGTCCCTGCATGACCTCATGTGCCAGTGCTGGCGGAAGGACCCGGAGGAGCGACCCACCTTCGAGTACCTGCAGGCTTTCCTGGAGGACTACTTCACCTCGACAGAGCCCCAGTACCAGCCTGGCGAGAACCTATAGACCTGGAGCTCCTCCTGGCACCAGGGATGCTGCCATCCTCGCCGTGGGGCGCCAGGGGCTGGCCTCCGCAGCAAGGGGCTGGATTTCTGTGGAGCAGCCCTGAGGCGGGATGGGGCATCGTGTCCGGATGCGGCCAGGGGAGGTTCTGGGTGTCCCCATCGCTCATTAAGACTTCTGGCCCGTGTTGAACAAAGCGGCGCCATCCCACTGGCGAGAGGAGCCTGTGGGTGCCGGCAGAGCCGGCTCGGGGGGTGAATGGAGCATCTCTTGATGAGAAACTTGGCTTTTGGGAGACCTTTTCCCTCCCCAGCAGCTCTGGGGTGAGCCTGGAGGAACTGGGGGGCAGCGTCACCCCACCTCGGACACATGGCCCTGATCTCCTGCACCCCCTTTTTAAATCAGCACAAATCTCCCTGCCCCTTCGCCCACTCCAGCACCCCCATCCTTGGCTCTGGTTCTTCTGAGGGCACTGGCAGGGACGTTTCACCATGGGGAAGGCACAACCCTGGGCTGGTTTGGATGGGGTGACGCACTGGTGTTGGGTGGCAGCGGAACACTGATCGTCCCTGTTCCTCTGGCGTCCCTCTGGCACTGGGATTATGAAATGTGGCTGCTTGTGGCTCCAGTGACCAATACCATCCCATGGGAGCACCTGGGTGCGTGTTCGCATCTTCCCTCAAGGGCCCTGTCTGTTTCTCATGGGAGCAGCGCTGGGGGTTGCCAGCAGAGCCCTCTCCCAGCCCTGTCGCCCCCGCGGCACTTTATCCCACCGAGCATTCCTGGTCTTCCAGCCGCCCCTGGAAGTTCACCACAGCCCCCCCAGCCGCCCTCCCCAGCTCTGCCACCAGCGGCATCCCTGGGCTGGCCCTGCCACCAAGTCCGGTGCCACCACAGGCTTGGGTGCATGGCACGTGTGGCTCTTCAGGGTGTGTGAGTGTTTTGGGGAAATACTCATCTTTCACAGATGCTTTTGTCCATCCCGTATGTTTTTAGCTGCCTTCCCTCTACCCCTCACATCTCAACCACCGGGCTGTGGGCCCCGTGCAGTGGGAGCATCCGCAGCCATGGGCTTCCATCCTGGAGGAGAGTCCTGGGGAATGCTGTGCTGTGCCATTTGCGTCCTCATCTCCCCTCTGCTTGTTCCCAAGGGCCTCAGCCCTGTTTCAGTGGTGGGTGGCTCGCCATGCTCAGTTTTGCCCCCCCCCCCCCATCCCATGGGGCTGATCCCCAGTGGGGTGGCACCAGCTCCTGCGCTCTTCTGTCCAGCACCTGCTTGTACATAGCCCCCGAGCGGTCCCTGCACCCTCCCAGACATTGACTTCGTTGCATGTGTTGCTTCTTCCCTTCTCCTGTGGCTATTCCCAGCGGGAAACCCTTCGCCATGGTGGCTCACAAGGCTTTGCTCCATCACCTCTTGGGTCCTGGGTGTCCTGGCTCAGAAGCAGGCTGGGGGCTGTTTGGATGCTCTCCTGCACCAAGGGTGGGATGGGGACTGGAGGAGGTGATGGCACGCACTGGTGTGAAGGACCCGGGAAGGGAAGCCAGCAGCTTTACCTACCTCTTGGTCCTTGGGCTTTCTTTGCCTCCCCATTACTTGTGGGATGGAGTTTCCCCCCAGCACAGCCTTCTTGCAGGCAGCAAATTCCAAACCACCTCTCACCAGCCCTTGCTGCAGTGCCAGTGTCCCATGAAAGCTGGGTGACAGCTGAGCATGGGCATGGGGGGGACCAAAACTGCCTCCCAAACTTGCACCAGAGCAGGACCGAGGCACGCCACTGCTCCCACAGCTCGCTGGCCACTTATTTATGAACCAAGTGCTCGTTGGGTTGGTTGGTAGCTCCTTTTTAATGAGTAAAACCTTCAAAATCAGCTTGAACAGACTGCAGCAGGACAGAGAAGAACAGTGACTGCTTTAATGGATTTTTGGTTTTTAATCATTTGGGGACCTGGAGCCTTTCCTCCCTGCACTTCATCACAGGTTTGCTGTGCCTGCATTTGGGTAGGGACCCTCCAAATCAAGATGCTCTGGGTCTTTTCATGTTTGCATCCCTGGGACAGGCTGCTGCTGCATCCCCATCAGCGCTGCCAGAGAAGCCCTGTGCCAAGGGGTGGCTGTGCCGTAGCTCTGCCTGAGCGACACAAAATCCCCATCACCGGGAGAAACCTCTCTAAAACTAATGTGCAGAAGCCAGATTTGACCCAAAAGCTGGGGAGAGAGAAGGCAAAGGCACATGTTCGGTTTGGCCTTTGGTTGTCTGCAGCACGTACGGGGTCTTGCACACGCGCAGCGGGATGGGAGCGGGCTGAACCCGGTGGTTTCATTCTCTGGCTCCCCCCAGCAAGCGGCAGAGCAGAAGCGCAGCCTTGGTGCAAGGAACACCCCCGGCTGGTTTAATTCCCCATGGCTTTTGGCAAGCTCTGACGAAGGAGATGTGCTGGGGCCGAAGACAGCAGCGTGATCCTGGAGGAGCCCTGCTGTACGAGGCTGGGGCTGTGTGTCTGCATGTCCGTGTGTCCATCCATGCTTCTGTGGGACCCAGCATCTCCGGACTCACCGCTGCAGCCAGCACGACCCAGAGGCTCCGGGGACCGAGGGCCTCTGCTCCATCACCACTGTTGTCTGCCACTTTCTTTTTTAAGCCCATAAACTCCAGAGGGGAGCCCCAAAGTGAGGATGCTCTTTGGCTTCCCGGGGTCAGTAATGTCCTTCCTACAAGTTACTGTCCTCTGCCGACAGCAGTTTTTTAAGCAGTTTTGTAAGCTCTCCAGCCGACTATGCAGACAACATGTGGGTCTGTGTCCCTCTCCCCAGCTCCCCTCCCCCCAACCCCCCCTTTTTTGGTGTCTGTGTAAAATATTTAGCTTTTTTTGGGGGGTTTGTTTTTTTTTTTTTGGTAATAATAAAATTTTGGAAAAAAATCCCCTCTAGAAAGGCCCAGCTTTGTGGGTGGCGGTGGGTGGAGATGCTCTGAACCCCTCATGTTGGTGTAAATACTTTGCAGTTTGATAATTAAATGCAAACAGACCTCACTCACACGGCAAAAAAGCGTAGCTCATGTATGAGACGTCTCAGCATCCCTGTGAGGGGAGCTGCTGGTTCTTGGAGCGTGTGCAGTGCCTGTGTGGGGCTCCTGCTGCTTCCAATGGGTTTTCTAGCCAATGATTCTGGGATCTGGTGCCCCTTCTGTGCTGCTGGAGCCATCCCCATCTGCCCGCGTGGGCTTGTGGTCCAGCAAAGCCCCAGTGCCTGCTCCTGCAAGAGGAGCCTTATCCCTTGTGTCCCTCTTGCTCTGAGGGATGGGGACAGCTCCAGGACTGCTCCAGTGGGGACAGAATCAAGCCGATGTGTTCCGAGCTGGGCCAGCCCGCATCACTGGTGGGATCCCAGCCGCAGCACCGATGCTGTGGTCCACACCATCAGCACGTAGCATTAGCCACGAGGGATCCATAGGTGCTTCCCAGCCTCTGCATGCTGGGACACACAGGTTCCATGGTCCCACAGGACTGTGGGTGACAGGGTGACAGCAGGCAGCAGGCCTGGCTGCCAACCCCCATCAGTTGGGCTGGGGGGGACAGGATGAGGGGCAGCCCTCCCATCAGCACAATCTGCTTCATCAGGAGCTACAAGGAACAGGCCTGCTCTGGCAGGGTAATTAGGAGCTGATTGGGATCCCTCAGTCTGTGATTAAGTAATTGATATATAGCACAGCGTGGGGGAGCAGCTCCTCTGAAAGCAGGGTGGTGGCTGCTGCTCCTCCTTGTCCATCACCATGGTCCAGGGTGGTTTCAGTGCTTCAAACCCCTAGGACTGGGTGCTCCTTCCCCCTCCTCAGGCTGGTAAGTGGCTTCAGTCTTATCACCTTAAATGTTTAATGCTTCACGTTTTGCTTCTCTCTAAAGCAACTGAGTGACTGAAGGATTATCTGTGTGTGATGTGTGTGCAGGGGTGGGTTGGTGAGGTCAGGCCTGGCAGGGGAGCTGCAGCCAAGGCTCCTCCAGCTCTTGATTTTGCACCTTTGGCATTGCTCATGGGGACCAGGGCAGCCACAGAGAGGGTGTGCAGAGGAAGAGGCAGGGGTGCTGTGGGGAGGGCAGGGGCCTGCAGTCCAGCCTGAGCCCTGGGGCAGCGTGAGTGTCTCTGGTGGGTCATGGCCAAGGGATGAGGGGAATGGATTCAGTACTTCCAAGCACTGCCTAAGGCACCGCTTGCTTCCTCCTCTCACTGTCCCCTTTGCTCCATGTCTGCTCCTCAGTCTCGGTGGTAGTTGAGGCATCTTAAAAAGATGGTCAGGGCAGTCAGCGGGACCTGCAGCCCACCCTGGCTGTGCTTGGTGGCTCTTGCGCCATGGAGTCACCTCCTTGGTGACGCCCCTCTCTATTGCTCAGCTCTCTGTAGAAGCCAACCCTGTGAAGCAGTATGGGAAGAAGGTGACATTAGCCTGGAGGGGCAGAAGCTTGCTGGTCCAGGAGGCGTGAGGTGGGAATTGCTGGTTGGGATCTGCTTAGACCAGCAGGAGCCCCTGCCAGGCATCCCCAGGCTGAGCCGGGCAGATGTGCCTGGGGATTTACACCATGTGCCTCCTTTAATGGACTTAATCTTGCTGTGTGCTTCATGCCCGGGAGAGGATTTGGGTGTTAGGGGTGGGGCTGTGGCTACCCCCAGGTCTGGTGAGGTCCTGTACTGGTTTCTAAAGTGGTGAGGGTGAGTTGTTGTTTGATTTGAACATCCCCTTCACCTTCCCCAATGCCATCAAGTCCTGGCTCCTGAAGTGCTCCATGGGCTAAGGATCCTCAGGAACAAAAATCCTGGGCTGTGGTGTGGCTCTGGGAGGTATCGCACAACCCAGAGCCAGTCTCTGGGGACAGGAGCAGGGTGGTGTTTGTTGAAGGGCTGCTCACAGCCCCAGTGCCAGGCGCTCGGGTCATCCCCTTCAGCAGCAGGTCTGGGTGGCACTTGAGCCTTCTGTCCTCCCTTGCCCTCCTACCAGAGGATTTACCTTTGCTCAGAGGAGCAGCAAAACCCTCTTGCCAAGAGTTAATCTCCAGCCTCTGGAGGAAGGGCTGAAGTCGTTACCTGATGCGTAGCTTGCCTCCCATGGTGGCTGAGGGCTAGGAAACCATAAAGACCAAAGGATGCTGGCAGGGCAGGGCTCTCTGTGGCCCTCAGTGATGTTTGTGGCTTCCCTGGCTGGGAGCATTGGCTAGACCAGCACAAGCGGATGAGGTTGGAGGCTGTGGGATTCTGGCACTATAGCCAGCAGGGCTGCACCTCTGGACTCGGCTGCCTCTGAGCTGGATGGTGGGTGCCTCCAACCCAAACAGCTCCTCAGTGGCATTACCCTTTCTCCTCTGTCTGCTGCTAAGTAATAAGGCTGTGCTGTTGGCTTTTCTCCGGGTAAGCAGGGAGAGCATCCAGACAGGAGGCACTAACCACCTAGCAAGATCCAGGGATGGACCAGCAGATGCTGGGAGAGCAGGCTGCAGCTGGAGAGCTTGACTGTCAACCATCAGCCCTGAGACATGGATGTCCTGCAGATCTAGAGTTCCAAAAGCCAAACCAGCCTGGTAGTCACGGCCAAGCCTTCTCTATGGGAAGCTCTGTGGTGTCCCAGTTGTTCATCTTGGGGATGCTGCTTTCACCCAACAAGTGGTGAGGAGGGGAGTGACAAGCTCCCAGACCTTGAGGCTGCAGTGAGGAGCCCAGCGCTGCCTGAGCTAAGCTGTGTCTGTTCCTAGGGATCTGAGCATGGGTTTGGTTTGGTTTTGCTTTCCTGACCCTGCTGCGCTACTGATCTGTTGTGTGACCTGGAAAAGAAAATGCTCTCTCCTTCAAATGGAAGGACAAAGGAACAGCTTAAGGCTTCTGTATGTAGGGAGCATCAGGCAGATGGACACATTTTATAATGCAGCAAGGTGATGAGACTCGCTCTGTGCCAAAGCCCTTGCGGGCAGTGTCCAGGCTCAATGGGAACTGGCAAAACACGGTTGTGGTTTAGACCCCACTGCTTTCAGCCACTGGCGTAGCTACTGCAGTGCAGTGCCTGCCCACCGGTGTGGCCCTCATGTAGGGACCCCTTGGTGCCTCCAGGACACCTGGGAACAGAGCCCCCCCCAGCTTTTCTGGCAGAGACCAACGCGAACCATCTCATTTCTCCTTAACAGCTCTTTTATTCCACATAGCCAGCAAATGCCTGCCCAAGAGCACAAGTGCTGCGTCTGTACGGGCTCAGCCCAGCTTGCGGAGCACAAGCAGGACAGCTGTGATGCTCCTTTTCAAAAGCCATCGGGTTAGACCTGTTCTGCAGTCACAGGCTGGTTTTTCATGGTCCTTTATACAGAAGGATGAGCAAGGCATTAGCATGGGGTAAGAGCCCTGGTTGGGCTCCTCACTCTGCCTGAGGCTTTGTCTGACCATGATGAAGTGGCTTTAATTTTCTGTTCAAAACAAAGATGGTATCTCAGTGCCCTAAAGAGGGTAACTCAGTGGGCTGGGAGGGCTGCGTGTGTATCAAAGATTACTCTTTACCTACACTTGGGTGGGACGGCTGCAGATATGTCTCTTGCTCATCACTCTGCCCAAATCTCTCCTGTCCCTGGCAGCCTCCCTCTTTTGAAGCGCCTTTGTCTCCCAGATGGGTCTCAGAGAGAGAAAGCTCACAGCCTTGTCCTGAACCCTGTGCAGAAAGCTCTCAGCCAAGGGACTGTCTGGCTTCTTGGCTAGGATTTAAATTGCTGCGGAGTGCAACCTGGCTAGCTAGCATCCGAAACACACTCTGAAGAACTGACTGCATTAGCTTGAATTAGATTTAAACTTAGAAGTTGCTCAGTGTAGACCAGAGTCTTGCTGGAGCTTGCAAATGCGATGTCCTCCCCATTCCTATTTGTTACTTACACTGCAGCTGATATGACAGCTACTGGGACTTCCCTCGGCCTGGCAGGTGACAGAGCTGTCACTTCTATTCTTGGTGATGTGAGCACACACTTGTTTTTTTAAGCATCTAAACACTAATACACCCTGAACCCTTTCCAGCTTAGACTCAGTCTGCAGGGCTTTAGGGCAAAGGTAGAGGAAGCTGGTTTCAGCTCCAGCAGCACAGTTCCTATACCCTCTAACTCTCTAAGGTGCTCCTGGGTGCCCACAGGGCCTCTGCCCACAGCAGGGGATAGGTCAAGACAATGTGGTGTCATGGGACAGGCTCACACCACGTAGGTGCTGGGTAGGTAACACTCTCTCAGCTGGTGCTGGAGATTAGCAATGTCCAGGGCACAGCAATTAAATTGTTTAACTTGGTAAGCAGTAGGCAAAGGGGAAACACGTCACTTAAGCGCAGAGATAGAACCAGAAGCTACCTCCTGTGTTGTGTGCAAGATGAATCGGTTTTAGAATCACCAGCATGGTTCTCAGGTCAGGTTAAACAGTCAACGAGAAGAGCTGTTATTGGGAGCTACAGGGCAAATAGGCTCTGCCTCTTGCTGGAGAAGTTATATTGTGCTGGGAACAGAACAATAGAGACACGATTGCTGGGCTAAGGCATTTGCAATGAGCAGCCAACGCATCATGCTGGGCAGGAGGCCATAGACCAAAGTTTATAAAGCTTTATTAAACATTTTGAACAGCTGTGCAATGAACAAACAATACTCTGGAAGTTTCACAACCTCATAGCTTGAACTTCCTCAGGACAGAAACAGCCACTTCTGCTGCTCTCCACTATGAGGCTGAAGTAAAGACAAACATGGCAAAGGGGAGGGAAACCTTTAAAGTTTAGAGACAGTGTTTTGTGTTACCCTCTAAGGCTTCTCACAAACCTACTTCTGCTCCAGGCTGGGCTCCCCAGGAGCCACAGCTGCACAGAGCAATGCACACAGCATGGGGCTCTGCACAGCTGTGGCTGTAGGACTGACCCACCACTACCACCACGGCTTCTTAAAGTCCTTCTGCCAGGGGAGGTGGAGACACTGGGCACTCCTCAGGCCTCCTCCCTTCTCCAGTCAGTAGCACCAAGCACCTTCTGTCACCACTGGCCCAAAACCACTGAAAATGGCTGAAGCACTTTATTGCTTCAAGCCATGACTCCACCTTGGGATCCTCTCCTGCCTCGTCCATGCCTGGCCTTTTGGACTAGCATGAGTTTTACAGGGTGAGGTTCAGAGTGGCTTTCAAAACCCTGCATCTTGCAGCATACTGGTTATTCATCCCAACAGCCAATGCCTTGGTAAACCCTGGAAATCTAGGAGGGAAAGAGTCAGTCTCCACTACCTGTGAGGCTTTATAAAAGCAGCAGCATAACTGAGGCTTTCAGGCTATGATCTTGGAGCATAAGTAGTTCAGAAAGCACTTTGGCAGTGCATGCATCTCTTTGGCAGGCTGAGCAGGAGGAGGTGACTCAACTGCCTCTGGCTTCAGCAGGTTTTGGCCAAGTGCATCTGTGAGCTGCCGAGCTTGCCCTGCAGCAGCAAGGTGGGAAGACTGGCTCCACACAAAGATGGAGAGAATCTTGCAGCTACTTGAGCAGAATCAGAGGGTTGAGAGCCCTGAGTTAGACCACCATGGCCTAACGCAGACAACTGAGTGACACAGAACTGCACCACTGCGCACAGCTGGAGGTCAGCAGCTAGGTCCTGCACCAGTGCTCAGTCAGAAGGAGCTGGTGTCCCTTCCCAGTGATATGGGAAGGAGGGGGGAGAAAAGGATATCTGCTTCTAAAAAAGCAGGTGGTGCTGCCAGAGTTCACACAGTAAACAAGTCGAATTTCACAGGCAGAGTGGGAGGAATTTGCCACTCGAGTCCACACACAGTTACAGGAAACAGGCTGTCTTTACTCCAGTCACATGCCCAACACCCCCTCCCTCCTCCCTAGCCCCAACCCCTTTTGAAAAGCAAAACAAGAGCCCTCAGCAGACTGGAAGACGATCGTTTTCTAGGTGCCCACAATGCTGGGATCGTGAGCCGATTCGGGCAACTGGGATCCTGTGCAGTGATACAAGAAGCAGTTCCCCCAGCAGCTGTAGCAGATGAGGAATAGAGCCGCCAGGAAGACCAAGGCACAAATTGTGCAAGGTTTCCGTTCCAGGAGAAAACTGAGCAGGTAGAAGCCCATGAACATTGAGTGACTAAACCACAAGGCTGGGTTGAGGGGCTTGGGTATGAGCAGGACAGGCAGCAACCACTGAAGGCAGTACATTGTGGATGGCTGGCTGGGGCCGTGTGGCAGCAGTGATCAGATGTGCTCCAGAACAGTCTCCAGCAACTACTCTGATGGGCAGGTTGTTCTGTAGAGGGGGGAAATGTAAGACTGTCAGAGAAACACAGCAAAAATGAACAGACATTCTTCTCCTACACTTCATTTCCTCCCAGGCATCATATGCTGATGCCTGAACTCCCAGCGCTAAATCCTGGTGTGTCTCAGAGGTGGTGGAAAGTTTCCGGCTTTTTGAACCACTCAGCTGGGGACACAGTTATTGTTGGTGTAGAAATGTATCCCCTGTGTGCTCATTTCTCAGGCTTTTATCCAGGCTGACAGCTGAGACCCTTTTCTTCAGTATAGGGCAGGAACAGAAAGGAAGAGGGGGAAATGGAAAAGAAAACAAGCTGCCACAATCTGCCCTACACTTGTACTCATTCAAAACCATCCAAGACCTGAGTGGTGTATAAAGCCATGTAACTGAGGGGTAAACTATAATGTGCTACAAAGTGTTAGGGCAGCATTAATGTAAGAAGAGCTTAGGACTTGTGATTCTGCTTCCTCCCCAGGCACAGACCCCTTATGAAGTCTTCCAGCAGGACAGCATAAAATTCAAGCTATACATGTAGCCAACCAGGGAAGTCCCAACAGTGTCCAGGCTGCCTAACAAAAGGCAGGACAGTCCCTGATTAAGGATTTATAGTGCCTGCCAATCAGCTAAAGTCAGATAAGACAATGTGAATAGATCAAAGAAAAGACAGTCTCAAAACTGTAATTTTCGTAAGTGCTGTAAACACAGGATTTCCTCACTTGGATTATTATAAACCCCCGTGGAAACAGCCTTTAAGGGCTTGTGGCAGGGATGGCAGCACATTACAAGTCCAGAAAACATGCTTCTGCCTTTAGCAACCACATCAACTACACCAAGTATGTGGGGTTTTCTTCTAAACAGTACAAGCATCTTCATCCAGGACTTTCAGATGGCTTTAAAAACAAGAAATACCTTACTAGGGTGTTTATACGGAGCAAGAACTAGTCAAAGGGGGCAGAAGAGTGGAGTTTCGCAGTCTGGGATAGCAATACCAGTTTAGAAGATACCAGTATTGTTGGGAGGGAATAACTGGCAGTTTTCCCACAGTTCATACTCTAGGGAAACCACAAGAAGAGGGTACTCCTAGCTTAACACCTCATAAAGGAAAAACCATACATGAGAATGCTGGAAAAGCAAAGAGCTTGGGAAGCTCTTCCCTGCTATCCTGTAGCACACCATGATGGCATCAGCAATGCTGAAGGAAGCAGCTGCCAGGCAGGACACAAAGACAGGCAGAGGACGGTGCCAGCCTTGCAGAATGCCACGGCCTCGCCCCCACTAAGCAGGGTCTGGACACAACTGCTTCTTGCAGCAATCCCTTTCCAGAAATACTCCAGTGAGTAGTGCTCTGTCAGAAGGATGCAGGGCTGAGCCAAGCCTGTCAGGATTACAACTGGGGGGGTGGGAAGGTTAGCAGGATGAAAGAGTGAGAAGGTAAACAAACAGCACATTCCACTGGCTCCTGTTGGCAGAAGAAGGGATTTCCTGGCCAAGGAAGGGAGAAGGAGGGATTGCACAGAAAAGCCAGAAGCAAACCACACATGGTTCTCTTCCAAAAAACCACTGAGGTCAGACTCATCTCACAGCTCTGTGAGCTCACAGGTATGAACCAGCTCTATTGTCAGAAGCAGGAACCACGCTGTGGTGCACTGTGTTCTTAGCAGCAGGAGATATTTTAATATTAGACAGAATGCAGGCCAGAATCTCCACCAAGGCAAACAGATTAAGAGTATTTGGGGAAAGTGTTGTGCTGGTGCTCCTGCACGAGAGCATTCTCCAGCAGAGAGAGGGCAGCCTGGGTTCAATTAATAAAACTAAGCCGCAGTTAAGGCAGCCAAAGAGTATTACGTTGCAATATGGACCAAGTCAAACGAATAAAACTCCCAATGTTTGTCCTGTTTGATGCAGATTGCTCACTTTAAGTCCCAAGCTTGTTTCTTCCATCCATAAACTGGAAATATGAGTTATTTCATAACAAACCACGCTGTCTGCTAGCCTCTGTGAACTGCTGAGATGTTTCTGGAGTAAAAGCACTGCAGAAGTATTAAGTAACTTTTTTTTACCCCAGGGGAATAATGAGGAGGAAAGATTTAACAACATTTGAACAGGGAGGCAATTAAACCCTACCACCCAGCTTTTTAGTTCAGATTGAACTGAATACAACAAAATTGTACCAAGTCAATGATCTGCAGCTGCCATAACCCTCCTGAAATGTTTCCTTCCTTGAAGCTTCCTACAGTCTTTCTTTCCCAAGTGCTCCAAACACTGAGCAGTACAAACACTGCCTAAACATCATGTCACACTCTTGCTAGATCGAACCCTGAAGTCACATCAGCTTGCCTGTAGCTGGACACATGTGGCAATCTTTGCGTCACCTGCTCGTGAAGCTTCAAAGTGCCCACAGTCAATCGCTTTGGGCTTTCTGTCTCTAAAGGAATGGATAAGAAAACAGCCTAAGACAATGTGTCAGAAGAGCACAAGGCTGGAACAAAGCTCTAGAATCTTCCAGGACAATGTCACAAATCAGTAAGCTTTAATAAGGCAATGTGTCACTACTGAGCCTTTAGCCCCTAAACTTTACACCTGATTACAGTTTGAGTGCAATTATAATTTGGGATACAGCTGCCTTTCACTCCAGTCTGACTCCTCACCACAGCAAAGGCTGAAGGTCATTTTAAGCATGTAAAATTACCTGAACACTTCCTACAAACACAAAGCTCTCAGAACAAGTTACACACTTTTAAATGTTGGTATTTCCTGCCACAGCCAGTTGCTTGTAGCAATCGATGCAACCACTACAGAAGAAAGAACCATTTAATAGTGGTTATTCTTACTGAGAGTTTCAATGCCAATGCCCTTCAAGCCCCTGGGACTTTGGACAAATGCAAATGTTTGAAGCTAGTCTTCTATCTGTAGTCAGTTTGCTTGTATTTTCACGTGCCTCTCCACTGTCCACCATCTGAAGTTTGATGAGCCTTTGCTGTACCCCACAGCTGTTCCCAGACAAGGTACCTACTACGAGAGACTTCTGCGACTTTATCTTCCTCATGTACTTTCCACTAGTAGCATACAGTCTTCTTAGCTACTCACTCGAGATTCCTTTATACACCTGGCAGTGAGACAGAATTCTCTTTCCATGCTATCAAAGACAAGCAGCATCTCCTGCTATAACTCTTACTGAGCAGGGAACCATCAGTCTCCCTGGCATCCAGGATAGGCAGTCCCTTCTTGAAGCCACACAACGTCCAGTTTTGCCTTGATTCTCAAGCAAGGTGAAACCCACAAATTAAAAATTCCTACCTTGTTGTCTCTGTCCCCTCCTGATGATCCAGGCTAAAGATTACCACATGCCAGAGCAAATAATAACCTGTCACCCAACAGTATTCCTCCCAGCTCCCTGTTTCACAACCACATCCTGCTTTTCCTCAACCAGTCGCTCTTGTTCTCCCCCTGCCTGACTCATCCTGTTTGTTGGCCAGGCTGGTGTCCTGCTATCCTCCAGACTGCTCTCGTGCTCCTGCTCAATCATCTGACTTGGCGGCCACCCCTGTTTACCAGACAGCTCCTTTTCGTTGCCCCACCACTGCCTCCTCTCGCTCCTCTGTAGCTCTCAGAGCCACTTGAACTCACTTCAGACCCCTCAGCAGCAGAGAACAGGCGATGTTCCCGCTGCTCTCCCTGACCAACATGTGCTGCCAGAGCCTCCTCCCTGCCAGCTCCTGCAGGCATTCCAGGGAGGTTCCCTGCTCACCTCACTAGTAAGCAAACACCAATGTTTTTCCACATGCTTAGTAATCAGCTTCCATCGAGTTGGCAGCCTTTCTTTCTGTCATCTACCCTCCCAAGCCCATTCAAAGCCGGCAGGTCCTACCAGCATGTTTGTGGGGAGGATTTTCCAGTCCCAGTGTGAGGGTAGCTGCAAACCTTTCCCAGCTGGAAACTAAGCTTTAATTATGACAAGTCAAAAGAGTAGCCCAGCCCGAGTTTGTAATGCTTTGCAATGCATCAGTCACACGTTGGTGTAAATCTATCTGAGGAGCTCACAAGATGTTCCTTGATATTCTACAAGATAATTTGGCAATTAAGAGGCCATGAGGTGCTCCTAAACCACAGGTTTTATACATCAGCAGGTCAACACCAAGCTTGTACCTTTCTCAAGTCTTAATTCTTTAGCAGTCCATTTACCCTGATAGGGGAGAATAATCAACCAGCTTTCACTAAGCGTGTAGAAGATAAGCTTGTTCAGACCTTACCAAGGCAGCTGTTAAGCCAGTACTGTCCACAAGGCACCTCCCCAGCAGATGCTACAGAAACAGTCAGCCAGGCTGGCAGTCAAAAGGGCTATGATAAAAGACTGAGTAACCTTTTTATTGGGGGGTGCCAATCTCCCCCTTTCCCAGAAGCTGAAGTTTCTGCTACATTGTCTAGATAAAAATCTCTGAGGTCACACAATGCACATAAACTTAAGAGTAAGCCTCAGGGACTTGCACTGAGCTTCTTACCTATAAGGCTGACCTGTATAGTACAGTTTGCTGAAACCAAAAACCCTGTCACAGCCACATACTGTGAACCAATGTGTGTGTGCAGTGCTTCACACTGCCAGCATGTGTTCAAATACCATGAAGCACCCAAAAACCTACTAAAAATACACAATATTAAAAGTATTGGGGGGAAAAGAGGTGAAAGAGCTATCAAGTGACAAGCCTGCTTTTCTCAGCTGAATGTCAGCAGCAGAGCAGCTCTCCAGACGCCAACCCCCTCTCTCAAAACCCAAGCACCATAACTGGTCAAACTTTAAGACCTATTTGCAGTATCGAGGATCTCACTTCAGGGTTTTTGGCATTGCTCCTATTTATTCTATTTTTTAAAGCTTTATCTGCTGGTATGACTCAGCTGGAAAGAGCGAGTCTTCAATTTTTAGCATAGGCCTCAGCCCAGTCTCTGTTAAGTTTGTGCCTTGAACACTTGATGTAGGCTCAGAAATGGTGCAATACAATTGCAGACAGTTTCCAAAAGAGCAGCAAATCCCCTGACTAACCAAGCCTCGGGGTTACGAAGTATTCTGATTTCTCAAGCTAGATACAAGCCAAAGCAACTTGCTTCATGAAAAGCAGAGGCTCTGCTAAGCCACTGTCTTCATTGCTTCCATTGCTGCTCTCTGAGCTTCATTACTGACTGGGGATTGATGTGTCCAGAGGTAGTGCAGTGCCTGCTCCGCCAGGACTGCAGTGCCCTGCCAGCACTGGGGTGAATAAACCCCACCTGTGAGCAGGAGGGCAGCGGATGATCCGTGTTGCTCTGCACAGTAAATCACAGGAGCAAAACCTGAAGTCAGCCGGCTCTGTGGTGGGAAGAGATGTCAACATCAACCGTTGTCATCTGAAGCATCACTACTTTCATTTGTACCGATTTATTAGTTCTCAGTGGTCCTCATTCCCACTCTCTGCCTTTGTTTAACTGCCAAAGATAACCAATTCCAGGCCTATTCCAAGTTCCCTGAAAAACATAATCAGTTTTAATTTGGCTCTCTTCTCTGGGCCTTTGATGGGCTTCAGAAGTCTGAATACAGCCTGATAAAGGCCAGCTTTCTGCACCTCGGGTAAAGAAAGGCAAAAATGCAGCACCGGCAAGAGGTTCTGGGGAGTTATACCATGTAAGTTGGAAAGGCAAAGGTTGCTCTGCTATCACAGTATTTTCAAGATCAATGTTTGAGTACAGGGGAAATGAAGTACAGGAGAGATCGGCGTGTTGTGGGCTGCATCTAAGAGCTTTGTTTTCATCTTCTCTTGCACGTTGGGGATGTAATAAGCAAGGCTTGTACAACAAAAGGGGTCGTGCACTTGCTTTGCAACGGGGTGAAAGCATCCGCGGGGGAAGGTGCCTGGCCGCGCACAGCAGCGCGCTGCTGGATGGAAGGATGTCAGGGAGTTGTGCTGCTCCGGGAGGAAACGGGCCTGGGCCTGCTTTCGGGAAGGGGCCGACAAGAGCAGAGGGGTAGAGGGGGGAAGAGGAGCCTGTGGCGGGGGGCACACGCCGCGGCGGTGTCGCCACGCGAGGCCGGCGATAACCTCGGCGCGCTCGCGGCGCTGGAGCCGGCTCTGCTACGGGAGCGCGGCTCCCCCCGCACCGGCACCCGCCGAGCGCTGCCTCCGGCCCCCGAAGTTACCCAACTGCTCCCCCCGCCCCGCCCCGGGCCCCGCAGGACGCGGATCGCCCCCCGGGGGCTCCTCTCTCCCAGCCGCCGGTCCGGAGCTCAGCCGGGCCCCGGCGCACCCCACAAGCCCTGGGCCCGCTCCCCTCCGCCCCCCGCGGCCCGTACTCACGGCGCGGCGCCGCCGCCTCACGCCGCCATCCCGGGGCCGCCTCCTCCGCGGACCACGTCCGCGCCGCGCCCTGAGGACGGAAGGGATGGGAGAGGGCTCCTCCGCCTCACCGGGCCCCCTCCGCAGCCGCCCCCCGGCTCCGCCCGCACCGGGCCCCGCTCCGCCGAGGGGGGGGGGGTTCCCCGCTCCGGCGCAAGGGACGCGCCCGTCCGTCAGGCGGCGCCGTGGGAAGCCCCCCCCGCGGGCGCGCGCGGTGCGCGTGCGCAGCGGGAGCGGCGGCGGCAGCGCGCGTGCGCGGGAGCGCGCGCGGGCTCCGCGTGTGGTGGTGAGCGGCTGCCGAGGGCACCGCCAACCGAGGGCACCGCCAACCCGTGGCACTGCGGCCCCCGGCCCCGCGGGTGTGAGCATTGCAGGGACCCGCTCCAGCGCCTCAGTGTCTCTCTGGTAGTGAGGGGCCCAGAGCTGAACGCAGGATTCAAGGTGCGGCCTCACCAGTTTCCCTCCTTTATAAACAACTACAGAACCGTGGAGTGGTTTGGGTTGGAAGAGACCTTAACGCTCATCCAGTTCCACAGGCATCATCCTGCCACGGGCAGGGACACCTTCCACTAGAGCAGGTTGCTCCGAGCAACCTGGCCTTGAACACTGCCGGGGATGGGGCAGCCACAGCCTCTCTGGGCACCCTGTGCCAGCGCCTCATCCCTCTCACAGTAAATGTCTGTATTTATGCCTTTCTTTCCCCTTTTAGATTTAAAGTATCGTTTGCACGCTCCCTCACACAGGGTTTGCTGCAGCTGTATGGCACAGCGTGGCTCTGGCACCTTGGCTGCATGGCACACTGTGCACATGGAGTTCTACACGCTGTTTGCATGCTGCTTCACACGCTGTTCACCCGCTTTCTTGCATGTGGAAGGGCACTGCATGTCTGCAGGCAGCTCACGTGGTTCTCTGATGGGTGGCCGGCTTTGTGCGTTCTCTCTTGTACGTGGCTGCATGGTGGTTGCAGGCTTTTCTTTGTGTGCGGTTGGCACGTGTCCTTACGCAGCACTGCACGCTGTCCACATGCTCACAGTGTTTGCACTGTATGCCACGCCAAGTCCATGCTTTCTTGCATTGCATCACATACTATTCTTAGGTTTGCTTGCATGCTGCTTCCTTGTCGCGCATGGCAGTTGCTGATTTAGTCTCATCCAGCCCCGAGAGGTCCCAGTTTTCGGTGCTGCAGTGGGGTGGGCACCTGCGCCCTTCCTAAGCTATGTCTCAGAAAGACATAGAGCAGACACAGCTCCTTTAAACACTTCTGTTTGTGACGCTGGCTGAGTACCGCTGTGCTGGCAGCAAAGCCTGGGCTGCTGCGAGTGTTCCAGCTCCAGCCCTTCCCTTGCAGACATGCAGCAGCAGGTTACCAGGCACAGCTTGACACGAGGGTCATGCAGAGGAAGGAGCAAAATAGTCCATGGAAAAAAAACCCAAAGATTTGGTTTTTCCCCAGCTGCTTAAAACCCACCCAGCCATGGTTACAGAACCACCTGCATGTCCCATAGGGCTTTCTGCTTGGCTGGCCCCTGGGTTTGATGGGTGTGATAAGACCAACTCCCTCAATGGCCCAACAGGCAGGAATCCCACCTGGATGGTTTCCCTCCTGCCCTGCTGTTGTTTTGAGCTGAGCTCGTTACATGCTGTTTAAATTCCTGGTTTATGGCACTGCACATGAACAGCCCCAAGCCGTTTGGCTGATGCTGTCTCTATGGCAGCTCCTGGCTGGCCCTGGCACAGGCTGCCTCCTCCTCCTCAGCTCAGAGACACTTTCCTGCAGCAGTGCTGTGTTTCTTGCACTGTTTTTGTCTGGTTTGGTTTGTGGTGCCAGCTGTGCCCATGGGCACTGGCCTCAGTGCTTGGGGGGCTTTGCCATATCCCGCCTAATGCTTGGGGAGCCAGGCTGGTGGGACCTTGGCTGGTCCGTGCTGATGGTTGCAGCCTGCATGATTTGTAGTGGACCCAACCTGAATCAACTTAAGGTCTTTAACTCCCTTTGCAAACTGCAATGTGGACCAAGGTTCCCGGCTGCTTTTCCTTCTGCTGCTGCAGGAGCTGCACACTCGCTCGGGTTTTGTTTGGTTTTAGTTCTAGCTTCTATATAAAGAAGTTCCGTTTTGCACTTGAAGCCTGGCTAGCGGAGCCGTAGCAGCAGTCCTGGGGCTGCAATCAGCGTGAGCTCCCAGGCCTGTGGCATCCCTCTTAGCAAGCAGGGGCAGAGGGATCCTCCCAAACTCACATACTTCATGTTTCGGCAGCTCTGCAGGCTGCAGGGAGCCATCCAGTGGAGTAGATCCATAAGGAGCTGCAGAGAGGGCATCTCCAGTAGGGAAGTGAAAGGTAATCCCAGGACAGTGAGAACAGACTGTTCTATGCAGGACAGCAAGCAATGGGAGTTTTATGGTCTTTCTGTTCAAGTGGAAGCTTTTAAAGGACCTCTGGCTGTGCTTTGCTGTGATTCTGAGTAATATTTATTCTAATGGGCTCCTTGTGCGTTGTTTAGCTGCTTGTAGGGAGCTGTGTGTCCCTACCAAGTTGTCTGTCTGCAGCTCAGCACTTGGGCTTTGCTGAGCCCAGAGGTTCTCTGAAGCTTTGGGGATACTGTGGGTGCAGGGGAGCCATTGGGGAGATGTGCAGAAACGATCCCAAGGGGGCAGAGGAGGATCCTGTGCTGCAGAGGGGTGAGCAGATGGAGGGGTTTCAAAACGCTGCCAGAGAAGTTTTTCCCGAGGAAGACGGGACAGACACACACCATGGCCAACAATTAATTTGCAGACTGGCTCAAATGTGGTGAAGCATGGCAGGAGGGAGCTGTGAAACGTGGCAGTTGTGCAGGTGAGGTGGTAGGACAGATGAACCCATCTCTTTGCTGCAGTCACATCCCTTCCCGTGTCTGCAGCTCCTCCCAGCTGGCTCCGGTAGCATGCTGGAGACTTAAGTGGCTCTTCCAGGGTCAAACCTGCACGTGGGGCTGAGAAAGTAAAACGAACCAGGAGCAGCACAAATGTACAAAACTGGTCAAGTTTACTTCTAGCATTGTTCCCAGCATATAAGTTACCCCTCTCCCAGACAGAAGTCCTACACCTTTCCCAACCCCATAGCAGTGCAGTTCAGTAGTCGATGGGCTTAGAGCCCTTTCCCATCTTAGTGACGGAACCAATCTCTCAGCTTGTTGGATCCTGGTGACAGATCCAGGCAGAAGAATGGAGCAGGCTGCTTCGATCAAAGACAAGAGGCAGCAGCGCTCTGCTCCTTGGATCTCCCCATGGAGCTGCCCTGGTTTCTCTCAGAGAGGGGGCACCCCCCTGAACTTGCGGATGATGTTGGCCAGCCGCTTGGCCAGCCCGCCCCGGCTCGGCTCTTCCACATGAAATGTTCTGGTCAGCAGGTTGTAGAAGGAGCCGTAGCACACTGCCACCACGGTGCAGGTCAGGCAAATGACATTATAGGGCATGCTGAAGTCTGGTGTTGGCAAGTTCACCAGCAGCGGCTCTGTGTAGAGGCGCACAAAATAGCTGGAGCCATCAGCGGAGGGAAACCTGGAGAGTGGAAGCAGGAAAGGGAGTGTCAGCCCACACAGGACTGCTGCTTTGTGCTCCCCAGATGGGATGACAGCAGCCAGCAGCTCGCTGGTGCTGAGGTACAGCCCCGCTTCCCAGCACAGGTACACTCACAGGGAGGTGAAGAGAGGGCTCTCCTCCACATCCACATCCTTCATAGCAGTGATGCTGGGCACTAGGGCACTAAGCACAGATGAACTAAGGAGACAGAGGACATGTTAGTGTCAGTCCTGTCAGCAAAGAGATCGCAAGAGTTTTTCCTTGTCCCCAGAGACCTGGGCAGCAAGTCCTACACAGGCCCAGAAGGGGATGAGGAGCTGAGGTATGTGTTACCTGACGTAAAAGCCATGATTGGGATCTGGCGGGTACTCCGTCCACTTCAATAAGGCTCTCTCAAACTGGATTGAGATCTTGGTGACAGAGTTGGCTGGCAGCTGGATCAGCATTTCCAAAAGGTGAGGCCGCCTCCGGTCCTGAGCTGGCTGGTAGTGGATGTAACCTAACCCCAAAGAGATGTGTCAGAGAGACCTCATTCCATTTTGCAGTGCCTGGACATCTCCCATGGGGTGGGAGCTCCTGCTTCCACTGTTCTGGGAGAGGTTTCCTGGGCAAGTGAAGATGAACAGCTCAAAAAACACGTGTTAAAGTTATAAATCTGATGACCCATGAAAGTCTAAGGAAAGGTACAAATGCAAAACAAGACCCAGTCATCAGTTTTGAGTCTCCTTTACTATAAAAATCAGTTTGCTTTTGTTTAGCCTGTTGTTGGATTATGAAAAGCAATCCATGAGCCTTTTATAAAACAGACTTAATAAAGTCTCATCTGCTGTAAGCGCTGAAGGGAAGGTTAGGAAAACATCCTACGATGTTTTGTTTCCCCATCCAGTTTCCCAGTGATCACTGAGGCCCGAGGGAGGGACTAAACCATCTCCGGAATGAGCCACTTGTGCCAAGGGAATCAATTGGGTGGCACGTGCTCATGGGAGGGTTTACTTACTTGGCTTGTTTTCCTTCCCCTTCGTGATGATGGTCAGAGTGTGCACATAGAGCCGCAGATACCAGGGCACAGTCTCCAGCAGGATCACGGGAAAGGCCCGGTATGGGTGGGTGTTATAGATGAGGGTGCTGATCTCTCCGGTCTGCAGCCCGTACCCACTCACGTAGCGCTGAGCATGGAGTACGGGTATTGGCATTTCCGCTGGGAAGGAGAAAAGGAGACGGGAATGGGGGGCCATGCCAGGTGAGTTTTAGACCTGAAGCCCTGACCAGTGATGCAGGTGGAGGGAAGTTCTGGTCACTCACAGCTGTCTTCAGGACGCTTCCACTTGAACTGCACATTGAGGCTGCGAGAGGTATTAAAGAGTGAGGGGCTCAGTAGGTCGTAGACAGCATAGGTTCTCTTGTCTCCCTGGACGGTAGCTTCATATACGGATGTTGGAGGGGGGGTTACTTCCAGTAACTCTTTTTCCTATGAAAACAAATGAACCGTTAAAGGAAAAGTGCCCCTTGAAGGAACTGGCAGCACTGGGCAAAGCCACTCCATCTCGCCCTGAGCTTCCCCACCCAACAGCCAGCTCAAGTGGTCTTACTATAACCCCCCATTCATCCCCACTGCCCTGAGGGAACCCCCCTGGAGGGCTTCTGGGGGGCCCCATCATGCTGAGTGGAGGCTGTTTGAGCCACGCAGTGGCTGATCTGAGGAAGCAGGGGGTGTTATCTAGTCTGTACGCATTACCTTGTTCTTAGGGGAGATGTCAACGTAGACTTTGCTCTGCGATGCCAGAGGACATGCATCAGTAAGTGTGCGAGAGAACATCTTGAAGAGGGACCAGTCTGCAGGAAGCCAAGTTAGTGGCAGGCAGAATGATGTGCTGCAGGCTGGGGCACAAGAGGAGCACAGCACAGAGCTGCCAAGCTTACCTTTCTTTCCTTGGCCACTAGAAAAGGTATCAAAAACCACAGTGAGGGTCTGTCTGAGTTCCCAGGACACAGCCAGGCAGGAGGCATCCTGGACAAGGGAGAGATAGGTGGCTCTGGTCACCTTCCGAAGGGGCAGGAAACCAGGATGGAGCTGGAACTCCACCAGGACTGCAAGAATCCCACTGGGACACAGGTAAGACCGGGGAAGCAGGACAACAGTTGTGTTAGACACAGTGCTGAACACACCACAGGGGAGTTGGGCATACCAGTGTGTCACCTTGCAGTGCCATAAGAAGGCTTTGCATTTTCTCTTGGGGGTGTTAAAGGAGGGAGCCCTGAGCCTTGTGCTTACCCTGCAGATGGGGCGGATGTGCACTGCCTGCGAGTGGTAGCTGCTGTGGAACAAGCGCTCTGCCTTCAGCAGGACAGCAAGCCCAGCCTGCAGGGAGAGAAGGAGAAAACTCAGCCTAGGTCTGTCCTCTCCTTCCATTGACAGAAAAGCCCTGCTGCAACTTCCCAGTGCACACTCCTGGAGCACTGGAGGGAACCCAGCTCCATTGGCAGTGGCCCAATGAGGCAGCAGGACTTGCTGTTACCTTGGAGCCGCATGGGAGTAGCTTCTTCCAAGGCGTGAGGTTCTCAGTGCAGACGACCTCCCGGGGCAGGACAGCGTATCGCAGGAGGTCGTGATCTGTCCCTGGGCAGAGATGTGGAGGGTCAACATGCTGGTACTGCTGCAGGCATGAGAACAGACACAGGACCTCTTCCACCCCCAGTGAACCCCACAGCCCTCTCAATGTGCCCGAAATGCCACGAGCTCAATCAGACACAGATCCCACTATGCTCAGGGTGATTTGGAAAGAACACGGAAGGGTATATTCTAGCAGATGTTTTTTTCATGAGTCCTTAAATCCTCTAGTCCTGTTTCATCAAATACTTTTCAGACACAGGCAAGGGCCTGGGAGCTTCTGTCACGTACTGCTTGTGGGTTTCCTCTGTTCAAATCCAAGCCTCTCTTGTAGGGAGAGGAAATGCTTCCAGGAAGGGGTTGGAGGCTAACAGACCCAGACCCATTGCAGGACCTGTGGCTGGACTCCCTACAATGGCACAGGGCAGAACTAAAGCTAGAAGCAAGAGTGAGAGGGCAGTGCCCGGCTCACCATTGGCTAAGCCCAGAGGTTTGAAGGATGCTGTTGGAGTGACTGTGTTGGTTGCATCGATGAAGTTGAGAGAAGCACAGAATATTCCTGAGAGGATGTTGCTCAGCTCTTTCCAGGCTTTGTCAACACTGTGTGAGAACAGATACCAGAGATTACTCAGCAGCTCAAATCCTTGGAACAATAAGCATGAAATTAGCAACATTCAATAAATACACCAGGGAGCTCACTCTGGTTGTCAGAGGCTGCAAGGAGCATGCAGGTAGAGGCTGCAGGTCATGTACTTTCTGGCTCTCTAGGTATTTTATTCTAATACATGAGATCTGGGGGGCAGGGGCAGCCCCTGGCAGGGCTGCAGCCAGGGACATGGTAGTGGGTACAGGTGGTATGTAGGGTGAGAGGCTGGGGGAGCAGGGAGCATGCGGGAAGTGACATATGGTGTACGGAGAAGGGGCTGCTGTCAAGTGACACCTCGGTGCAGCTCTGAAGGCTGACATAACCAACAGACCCAGAACAGGCTATTTGTAGGCAGAAGAGAGCTCTGTGTCCACAGAAAACTGCTGGGGCTGGAAGAGGGGCTGAGTAATAAGGGAGATGGTGACACGCACTGGATGGGAGTCAAAGGAAGCGAGTCACTAATGAGAGGTCAGGATATAACCCCGTCATATTAGCACAGCAAGAGGTTTGTCATCACAGAGCCTATAAGGGAGTTATTTGTTCCTTTAGCAAACAAGGGTTTGCCCTCAGCACCACACCCTGCCCCATGCACTGAGCAGGGGGCTATATTCTGCTTTCTGTTAGAGCTGCTCATAGGCTCTTTACTCCAGCAGACATTTTGCAAGTCGGGAGCCCCCAGCACACACCCTGGCTCTCTGACATGAGAGGGGGGCAGCTCCCAGGAGCTGTGGCTGTAGAGAGGACCCAGAGGGACAGACCCGTGGCTGGGATACCTACTCAGTGACAGTGGGCTGGAACCAGACCCAGAGCTCGGCACCGGCGGGTGCCTGGAGGGGCGGCTGTCCCCATGCCTTGGTGCGCCAGAAGCCCTGGGTGAGGGTGAGGTGGAGCTCCCGCACGCCCAGCGCCGCCACCAGCTGCCCCAGTGCCTTCGGGAAGAGCCTGTAGTGAGAGACTGCAGCCAGCATCAGCCCCTGCCCAGCTCATAGAATGGTTTGGGTTTGAATGGATGCTGATCCCCATGGGCAGGGTCACCTCATCCCCCTGACGTCACACCAGGGCCTAACTAAACATAGAATCATAGAAGAGTTAGGGTTGGAAGGGACCTTAAGATCATCCGGTTCCAACCCCCCTCCCATGGGCAGGGACACCTCACACTAAACCATGTAACCCAAGGCTGTGTCCAACCTGGCCTTGAATACTGCCAGGGATGGAGCATTCACAACTTCCCTGGGCAACCCAGTCCAGTGCCTCACCACCCTCACAGGAAAGAACTTCCTCCTTATATCCAACCTAAACCTCCCCTGTATAAGTCTGAACCCGTTACCCCTTGTCCTCTCACTACAGTCCCTCATGAAGAGTCCTTCCCCAGCATCCCTATAGGCCCCCTTCAGATACTGGAAGGCTGCTATGAGGTCTCCACGCAGCCTTCTCTTCTCCAGGCTGCACAGCCCCAGCTTTCTCATCCTATCTTCATACGGGGGGTGCTCCAGTCCCCTGATCATCCTCGTGGCCTCCTCTGGACTTGTTCCAACGGTTCCATGTCCTTTTGATGTTGAGGACACCAGAACCGCACACAATACGATGTCACCCCTAGTGCCACCCCAAGCTCACCTCGCCACGAGCAGCCCGATGGCATCACCGCAGTGACGTCACTCGTGCTGATGTCACCGCAGCCCTCAGCTCCCCCCGCCCCGCTCCCCGCAGCACCCCGCAACCTCACCCCGCTGACGTCACTCTCCCCGCTGACGTCATCCCCTAACGCTGTAACGTCACCACCCCGATGCGCGCCCCACAGCCCCGCGCCCCGCCCTACCCGCGCCCCGCGCCAGGTCCGCGTCCCACCGCGTGCGGAACTGGAAGGTGGCGGCCACGTCGCCGTTGTGCAGCGGGCTCAGCAGCAGCTCCTCCCGCAGCGCGTCCCGCCCGGGCCCCGCCGCCGCCCGCCCGGGCCCCGCCGCCCGCAGCAGCAGCAGCAGCAGCACCGCCAGCACCGGCATCTCTCCTCACCGCCGCCCACTTCCGCTTCCGTCCGCACCGCCGACGGCGGCGCCTTCCGGGGGTGAGAGCGCGGTCTCGTCCGCTGCCGCACCGCGGGGCCCGGGCGGGGTCTCGGACCCGCGGCGGGGAGCGAAGATAGAGCGTGCCCCGGCCCGAGGGGGGGGACGCCACCTGCCCGGCTGTGCCTGCCCCGGCCCAGGAGCGAGGGTGTTCCGTGGGGTGCACCCCCGTCCGGCTCTTAGGACGGGAGCCGCAGGGGGAGCTCCAGGGCGGTCCGCTGCAAGGCTTTGCCGTGTACGAGGGCTCCGCCACCACCGTGCCTGTCCCCGGGGGGCTGCCTCGTCTCAGCCCTTCCCGCCGCCTCCTCGACGTCCCCGTTCCGGAGGGCAGCGCCTGTCTCCGGGCGCAGAGCCATCTGGAAGCACCCCACTTCCACCAGCTGCCAGGCTGGGGCCACCCCCAGGGGAAGCGAACGGCAGCGAGGCAGGGCTGGGGGGCGGCCGGTGGAGCTCCCGTCTCATTCCCGGACAACCGGGGCGCTGCAGCCGGTCTCACCGAGGGTGGGCTGTGCAGGAAGGAGCGTAGTAAGGTCTGACGTCCCCCGGGAAGCAGCCGGGATAAGGAGTGTCCCCTGGCTCCTGTCACTTATCTCCCAGGCTCTTTTCCTCGAGGGGGTGACCGCGGTTGTGCTGATACAGCCAGAGCAGGAACAGCACTTTCCTGGCCTGCAGCCACTGATAGCAGCAGCAGGCTTCTGGCCAGCTTTGTGCCTGGCTCCTCCTGACCTGTCCTGCAGGGAGCAAGTGTAGTGGGCTAAAAAGTGCCTTCATTTGATGGCTTTTCCTTTGTTCCTCCAGCCAGGGCTGCTGCTGCTGTGTATGCTCCTGCATGGCACCCTTTGCAGGCTGGATTGACACCCCTCTCCCTTGTGCAATCCCCACCTAACCCTCACCCCCAGTGCTGTTTTCTCCCAAGAACACACACGCCCACTGGTTGTTTAGACTGAAGTGTTATTTCTCTGTATGCCATCGTTAAACGCTTGTCTGGGCAGGACCTTTGTCAGTAGGGCAGGGGGAGATGGGATCCCAAGGGATGGCCTTCTGGGAATGGTGGGGCTGTGGGTTGCTGAGCGTTTCATGGGAGTGAAGCGGGGAGTGTTAGCAGCAAAGCCTGAAGAGTTAATTTTGGGAGCCTACAATACCCCTTTTTCCTTCTCCATTGGCTGCCAGGAGAACCTGCAGAGGGAAAGGAGGGGAAAACCATCTCCCCCCTCCTGCAGGGCAGCAGTCCAGTGAGGGGTTTACTGAGTGCCAGCAGCTTTCCTTCCTCTGGGCTGGCAGGTCCATATGAGGAGGCTGGGAGCAGGGCACGGCTGGCTGCTAGCTTCTTGCTGCCACCTGCTCTTTGGGACTGTCCTCCTGCAGATCCTCCTCATCTGACTGCACCACAGGGGTCTCAGCCCCCTCCTCGCTGGTGTCCAGGCTGTTCAGATCCGTGGAGACAGAGGACGTAGAAGAAATGCGTGACTTGCTCTCGGCTGTGTTGGGCACTTGCAGGGTGATTTCCTCTGGGCACTGGCTGGCATCTGCCCCTGGAAGAGTGTGGTAAGAGAAAGAAAAATGCTTCTGGAGGCTTATTGCTCCTTAGGCTTCCTGGAGAGCCCCTCCACTACATGTCTTACTCGCTGGCACAATATACATTCCTGGCTGCTCCCCATGTGGCTCCTGTAGCTGTTCCCCATCTCACACTCCCAGCCTGGCTCTAGGTAGTGCTGCACATTCCTTCCCCGTTTTTGGCAATGGAGCCTTTTCCATCTCCCGTGAAACACAGCTTGGAGCCACGCTATGTGAGGCCACTGGCTGCAGTAGGCAAGGAGACGTTCGCTTGGCCTCAGTGAATCACTGCAGCTTGTGTGTGTGTGGAGGAAGGTGCTGCACCCTGCGGGATGTGAGCCCAGCTCCCTGGGGTCTGGTTGGGACGTGGAGGGGTTCTGCAGCCTTCCTGCTCAGTGCAGGGAGCTCTGCAGTCTGGAGGGGACCAGGGAAATCATGACAAGACATTGGCTGCTCCGGAGGAACTTCAGGACAAGAGAACTTGCCCCACAAAGTCTGGGAAGTGCCCGAGCTCTCCTGTCTTCTCCACTATAAGGTATTTACAGGGGGTCTGTATCTCTGGGCTGTGGAGGCAGATACTGACATGGATCAGCCCAGCCTGAGGTCCCTCCAGCCTCACAGACGCCAGCACCAAGTGTCTTTGCATGAGTGTGTGCAAGCACCTAGGGTGGCCAGGGCAGAGGAACAAGCTGATGTGGGCACTGGAAAGGCTCCCAGCCTGGCCCACAGAAGGCTCCGGACTGCACATACCTGGCAGGGGCCCAGCAACACTGCTCTCCTCTGTCCCACAGCCCAGAAACACATCCATGGTGTCCTGGTCTGACAGGTCCATCATGTCCATCTGCTCCAGCATGTCCACGTTCACCTCCATGGAGGAAATGCTGCCCAAGGGTGCTGCAGAGACAGAGGCCAGCCAAAAGGTGAGTGCTACTGCCAGGCAAAGGGCTCCATGAGTCCTGTGCAGGCAGGACCCTCAGGAGGGAGGCCAGCCTTGCCCTGGGAAACTGAATCCTATTTGCTGGCAAGGGGCCGCCAGAAAAATCATGTTTCCTTGAAACATTGCTTTGGAATTGCCTCCTTTCTCACTGCAGTCCTTGTCCCTGCCTCAAACTGCTGTCTGGAGGCGCCTGTCTGAAGCCAGTGACTATGGAGGGCGCCAGCCTGGGTACTCATGTGCAGTGACTTCAGTTAAGTGGTGTGAGTAACGCACAGCACGCCCACAGGCAGCCTGTGTGGTCCTGTCTCAGTGCAGGACACGCATGTCCCCAGCAGCCTTTAGACTGGGGATGTCCCACTGATCTCTATCGCCTGAAACACCCCTAGCCCCGTGCTGGTGCCTGCAGCACTTACGTCTCCGATGCTCTATCTGCAGGTGAGACATAGGGAAGAAGAAATCCACATCATGCTGGAAAACCTCCTCAAAGAACTTCTGTCGGTCCCGTAGTTTCAGCTGCTGCTGCTGCATCTGCTCTGTGTCCAGGCCCCGCTGTGCCTGCTCCATGTTGGCTGGGGAGAAAGGTGAGGAGGGTTGGACCAGGCAGGGCTGTCCAAGCCCTTCTGCCTGGCCCAGCTCATGCAGTATGGCCATAATAGAGGGTAGGAGAGTCCCTTCTGTTCAGCTTTACCAGCGCACATTGATTTAGTCACCATGAATAGGTGTTACGTGGTGGACTGGCAGCATCACCAGCACTTGCTGTGCTGAAGCCTCAGATCTCACTTCTGAAATGCAGAGGAGCCAGAAGTGGGGAGCTCATACACTGTGTTCACAACGGCTGAAGTGAGTTATCAAGGGGGCAAAGGGTGTTGTTATGAGATCAGCCATGTTTTGCGCATGTTCAAGTTTCAGTTTCCTTGCTATAAAACAGAGGGATGTCTGTGAACGCTAACAAGCTGAGGAAACTCCCAGGGACAACTGGCATTAGTGCTCCAAGGCTTTCTGGGATGTATTAAGGAATAAAAGGCATCAGCACCCCTGCCACCACCATCACTATAAATACAGCTGCACCCACGCTCACAGGCTCCTTATTCACATCCCCGCCCGCACAGCCAGCTTGGCTTCTGCCTCTACAAACATTTTCATTCCTGTAATTCCTCCTGCAGTTCAATGCCGGTGCCTGTGGCCCAGCTCCCACCAGAGGGAATGATGGGAGCCCTTGGGCTGTTGCTGCATCCCTGTGCCTCATACCTCCCTTTCGGGTTGGGTACCCACAACAGCGAGGACCCAAATGGTACAGAGTCGGTGGGCCCGGCTGTTCCCAGGCTGGTGTTTGACCTCAGCTATTCCAGGTTTCCTCTCTGCCGCTCTTGGCCTCGCGGCACAAGGAAAATGTGATGAGTGGAGCAGGCAGTGCAGTAACCAAGGAAACCAAACAAACATCCTCTGCTTTGCCTGAGTATGGCCCAAACCCTCTGCTCCTCCAGGCCGGAGCAGCATCCACACCCTGTCTGGCAGGAGTGGGGTGAGGACAGCAGGAGGGCTGCACAGGACCCAAATGGGAGAGAGGTGGTGAGCCTGGTGAGGTGTCCTGGAGAACAATGTCATGTCTTACTGAGAGCCCTCCCCCTGTTTCTGGGGCATCCTTCAGGTAAACCCCATGGTCTACAGGCGACTCCCCCGGGGAGGCCAGGTTGTGCCTGCAGCACAGCACGGAATGTGCCGTGACTCAGGGCCAGTCACCATGTGTTTTCTGGAAGAGGCTCTGGTCCTCTTCTGGCTGCTCAGCGTCTTCCTGCGATGCCCAGGGCAGCAATCTGGGCTGCCTGAAGGGGCCGTTGCCTTGATATGTCTGACCTAAGCACTGGGCGCCCGCCCTGGTGCGGAGGCTCAGTGTGCTGTGCAGCACCCAGGCTGATGGCTGCAGTGAGGAACACGCTGTGCCGGTGAAGCTTTCCTAACAAGGCTGACGGCGGCTGCGGCCCAATGCCGCTGGGGAACAGCAAAAAACCCCTGCCTCCCCTGTGCTATCTGCAAGAGAATGGAACCAGGACAAGGAGCAGGTGACCAGGGCACTGGTTATGGAGGTGGCTCACTTCAGCAGCCGGAGTCAGCCCTGTACTGTGCCAGGCAGCGCTCTGCTTCCCAGCCCAGCTGTGCCAAATCCATGGCAAACTGCAGCAGTTCAGCACACCAAGGGGACTCCATCAGGCTCCAGCTGCAGGAAGGCTGGGCTCAGGGCAGAGGCTGCACTGGCTCCGGGTTCAGGGCGACAGACTCTGTGCAGCATTGTACCAAAGGGACGGCAGTGTGGAGGAGAAGCTCTAAATCCTCTTGCAGCGCAAACACAAAATAAACCAAAATGCTGGCAGGCGCTGTCCCAAGCACCGTGAGCATGGCTGAGCTGTGCCATTAATGTTCCTGCTGTCCACCTCTCCCCAGCACGTGACCGATACTCAGGGTAAGTGTGCTTGGGGAGAGTCAGGAATGCTGCATTCCTGCGGGCGCCAGGGTTTCTCTTGCAGGAGAAATTAGCAGGACCTGTTTATGAACTTGTTTTTGAGCCCTCGCTGGGGAATCGGGCACGAGCACTGAGATCCCATTATGTAAGGAACGCCAGCAGCTGGGCTGTGCTTGGCCCTGCCTGACCCGTGACCGTGGTGAGAGTGGAGGATGGAGCCTTCCCCCCTCCCGGGGCTCTTCCGGGCCTGGGGGATGCGAACAGCCCTGCCAGTGTAGCCCCCTCTCAGCAGCCCTTGCTGGGGGAATAAAGGAGATTGGCGTTCCCTGCCGCGGCCCTTCCCCATGTGACGGCCGCTCACACTCCCGGGCTGTCAGTCGCGGGGATTGTCTCATCCCGCTGGCATGTTCCCACCACGGGACACGTTCACACGCACAATGCGGCCCCTGTGCACTGCGGGGGATCTGTTGGTACCTGCTGGTGGCCTGGCTTTTATTACTATTGTCGTGGTTATTACTACAGCAAAGGGGCCGAGGCTGATCAGCATGCAGAGCCAGGCTCTTCCCCGCTGGCTGAACCGCCCAGCGCGGCTGCCACAGCACCGAGCGCCCCGCTGCCTTCAGATCCTTCCGGCTCTCACAGCTTATGAGCCAGCACAGCTTGGAGGGGAACCAGGGCCAGGCGCTGGTGCAGAGGTTGGGTGGGCAGGGCAGGGTCCCTCCAGGAGGTGCAGACAGGGATTTCCTCCTTGCCAGGATGGGCTGGGGGTGAGGACACTGGCCCTGCTGGTCCCTCTGCCCTCGCATGGTTTGGGCTCACAGCCACCGCTGCAGCAGGCAAAGGCTCTGAAGGAAACCGCTGCGAGTTCTCCCATCTTCACCCTTGCTGGAGCAGGCTGGGAGAAGAGCATTCTTGGGGTGCAGTTAGAATAGGGTGAGAGCAAGACAGGGCTTGAGGGTGCTGGGAGCACCAGCTCAGGGTGTTTGTGACCCAGCATCCAGGCTGGGAGCAGAGCACAGTTCAACTATCTGGGCACGTTTCCGCTAGCAGGGGATGTGTTTTTCATTCCTGCTTGGCTGATGGGATGCTGGTACACCCCCCCTCTGTGCTGGTGAACACGAGGTGTGTATTCAGGGGTGGTACAGGGTTTGCTAGTGAAGGCACAAGGCCAAGAAAGGATGGGGATGGCCTCTTCTTAAGGCCACAGCTTGGCAGGGATTTAAAGAGGGTCCTAAAGTATAAACTGGGCTGTGGAAAGCTCCAGGAGTTGATGGGGAGGTGAGCAGAGCTCAAGAGAGGGGTCGCTCCAAGCATGGTCCAGTTTCCTGGTGCACGAAAGAGCTGGAGCAGGCTGGCCTCACCAGCTTTTGTCCTTCTCCCTGTGCTTTCCCAGAGCCCGAATCCTTGACTCCACTCCTCCAGAGTGGGGCATCCCACTGCTGCCAGACTGCATCCTGCCCTCCGGGTCCCTGTGTGCAGTGCTGAGAGGAGCTCGTGTAGGAGAAGGATGCAGCTCCTCAGCTGCCACAGCATCTTACAGGAGGCTCTGCTGAGATTCCAGACCTTTCCCTATCACCCTGCCCCACCAAAACCTCTGTGGGACAAGGGTAAATCCCGAGGGCTTTGAACTTCTTTAGCCCTTGGAGAAGCAGCTGGTGTGGAGAGCTGGGAATGCCCCAAAGAGTAAGGCAGGATCAGGCTGCGCGGAGACAGGATGCCCGGACACACCGGCTGCCTGAGTGTTAATTCCCTGCAGAGTCTTTTCTCGATCAGCACATCTGACCTCGTGTTGCAGCGCAGCAAAAAATAACCATAGCCCCCGTGAGAGGAAATGCACCAGGCGAGTGCGAGGGAGGCAGTGGTTTTGGCAGAGCCACTTGCTGGGAAAAAGCAGGGGGGGGAATGAGAGAGGGAGGACATGGCACCTCGTAACCCCTGTCTGTGCCATGGTTCCATCACCTGCACTCCTCCGAGCCATCCCCAAATCCCCTGAGTCTCAGTACTAAAAATATCCCTGCGCCCAGAGCTCCTTCCCCAGCGGCAGAGGCTGTCACAAGACCCTGCCATTACGGGGCCCTGCTTTGATTCCTGCAGAAAGCAGCGTAAAGACAAGAAACCCAGGAGGGCAGCACGATGCCCAGGGCACGGTGTGCTAAGGCTGGGCCCGGATCGTGGCACGCTGTCCCCATGCGAGCCCCCATTACCCCGTCTGTCCTCATCCCCCGGGCTCACTGGGTTTGCTCAGCCTCCTCTTTCCCTACACCCCACGGGGGCCTCAGGGCTCAGAGGGGTACCGATGCCACTCCACAACAACCCCGCGGCCCAACAGGTCCCCAGCTCAGATCCCAGGCAGGTGCCTCCCCATCCTAGCATCCCCATCCCAGGCACGGAGCTTCCCGGGCAGCCCCTGCCCAAAGCGGATGGGAAGCAGCAGGTTGGAGCAGGTGGGGTCGTGGGGCTCCAGGATGGAAAGGGGGGCCCGGCTGCTTTGCAAGGGGCATGGGGCGGGTATTGCGGGGAGGATGCGAGGGGCCGTGGGCAGCCCGAGCCCTGCCCGCCCGGTGCGGTGCCCCGCTTCCCTGCTGCCGAGCACACCGCGCGCCGACACTTACCGGGCAGCCGCCGGCTGCGGCTCTGCGCCCCGGGCCCCGACATGCGGCGGGCGGCTGCTGCGAGCGGACCGGACCGGACCGGGGCAGTCGGGCTCCGCTCAGCACCCCCCCACCGCCGGCCGCCGCTCGCCCATGCTGCGCGCTGCGGGGCGGTGCTCGGCGCTGCGCGGGGCGGTGCCAGCGCGCCCAGCCCCGCGGCATCGCGGCGGCGCCTCCCGGCTGCGACCCGGGGTTACGGCTGCTCGGTCCTGCGGGGGGAAAGCTGCGGTCCTCGGGGGGTGTCCGTGCAGGGTCACCGCGGAGAGCGGGGTCCCGTGCGCAGTCCCCGGTCCTCACGGAGGGTCTCTGCGTCCCTGGGACACACAGAAAGCCCCCATGCAGGGTCTATGGTCCCCAAAGAGGGTCTCCCCGTGCGCCGAGGCTCTGTGCCCGCAGTGCCCGGCTGAAGGTGCTGTTTGGGCAGGGGTGGGCGGCGCTGGAGTCAGGGGGCTCTGCCTGGGTAGGGAGCACTGTCACCGTTCTTGCTTGGGTTCTTTTTAGTGCTTTTCTTCTCTAAATGGGAGACAACAGCAGGCTGCGTGCATGTGCCGTGGGGTCCCTCACAGCCCACCTCCAGCCTTCTGAGACCCTCATCCCCCGGCAGATCCCACTCTGGGGTGTTTTCTCCCACGTTCGGCTCTGCACATCAGGGCTGCTCCCTGGCACAGAAGTGGATTTGGCCGCCCGCCTCCTTCCTGTATCTCAGCAGGGTGAGTCAGTGCCTCGCCGTGCCCAGCGCCAGCTCCGCCAGCAGCCGCTCGCTGCCAAGCTGGGACGGGGGGGAACATCCACTCTGCCCTTTTCTCTGGCTAATAGGGAGTTTCCAGTGTCTGTGGCGTGTCCCGCCTGCCCCGTTCTCAGTGTGCTTCTCTTACTGTCTGGATGACCAAAGATAACTCGCTATTGTTTGTTTCCCAGCTCTGTTTTAGCTACTGTTGCTCTGCTGTCCCCTCCATTTCCTCTGGGAGCTCCTGCTGCTGAAACCCAGCTTTATGCTGGGGACCTGGTGCCCCCACCCTGTGCACTTGTCCATAGCTGCTGGCTTCAGCTCACACGGTGATTACAAGGGATGAATCTCGCCCATGTGAGTGTTTATCTGTATCCAGAAGCACCCTCATCCTGCCTGATGGTTTCCATCTGCGTGTGTGTTGCCAGCACTGTGGCTTAGCTCTGGAGGGCTGGGGTAGCCAGGCTGGTGTAGGGGGGAGGGTTTCATGGTCTCTGAGGAGCTGCACGAGCAAATCTCCACCAGGTACCTGCCGGCTCTGGCTTGCTCACAGCTCTGTGTGATCATGGCCTTTGGGCAGCATCAGCTGTTCCCTGCTGACCCCCTGCCCTGTTGGCGGGGAGGCGAGGGCCGGGGAACTACCTCACGTCTCTGCTATGTGACACATCTGTGTTGGTTGGCACCGGTTACTGCTGCAAGGCGTGGAGACCGGTCCTGTGTCCCCTGGAGCACCCCAAGATCCCTTGGACTCACTGTGGCCCTACTGCGGGACAGGGGGTGTGCGTGCTGCCTGCACAGGGTGACACGCACCCATGCTGCTGCAGCCCCTCTGTCCTGCTTTGTGGGAGCTGGTTGAAGAAGCAGCGATATCATCGGCACGGAGCCTGACTCATCCCAGCTCTTCAGCACAAGCCGTGCTGCTCAGCAGGGTACACATTTTATTCCAATTAACCCAACACAGGCAAGCCAGCTCCATGTAATGATTTTCTGCTCGTGGCCAAGTGTGCCTGCTCCCGGCTAAAAGGTGAGAGAAGAGAGGTGATGCTGAAGTCAGTTGAGAGTCTCCCCTTGTAGTGAGGAGCTCTAAGAATAAGCCTTGCCAGATACCTGCAGGGTCTGCCTTGGCTGCCACAGCACCCCTGCCTCCCTTGTGCCTCCAGCACAGGGTGACAGCGCACTGTCCTGGGTCAACAGCCCTCACCTTAACCACAAAGGACCAGGTCACTGGGAGGTGTCCCCTGGAGATCCAGGTCACAAGCCCAGGTAGGAATAATGCCTCTTCTCTCTGCAACAGAGTTCAGCTGCTGCTGAAGGTCCCCAGGGGAGCCGGCATCAAAGTACACCCGTCATCAGGAGAAAATGTAATGTGACTTGTTCCTCCTGCCCTTCCCGCTCAGGTTTCTCATCTATTAGAGGTTTGGGTGGTGAGTCAGGGAGCTGCCTTCGAGGACGGAGCTGAGGAGGAGGCAGCTGCTAAGGGAAAGGTAAACCAGTGCCAGGCAGGTGAATCACTTGCTGGTGAAAATAAATCTTATTCTCTAGGAGGTGTGTGTGGATGGGGCTGGGACTGCGCTGCAGCTTGAATCCATCAGTGACTTGTGGAGCCAAGAGAAAAACAAGGCAAGGCTGCTTTCCCAGAGAAGGAGGCAATACACTGTGAGGGAGCAGCCCGCAGCAGGCAAGGCTCCAGCAACCCGTGGTCCTGTGGCTCCCTTAAAAGGGTCGATTTTAGCCTGGGACAGTGGGGAGACAGAAAAGCCATAAACACCCTCAGAGGAATGTGGCTGTCGAGAAATGAGCATCTCCGCAGGGCCAGAGAGGAGGCGGGGGGAGCGGGGCTGCGCCGAGGTGCTGCTTGGCCGGGGTTTACAGCACTGTTCTGTACACGGCCTTGAGAAATGGCATCAATGCAGCCATCAGGAGGCCAGGAGCTGCTCAGGGCTGGCTGGTCCCCCTCTGCAACAACGTTTGCAGAGTCCATGGAGTTGCTTTGGCTAACAAGAGCTGTGGGAGTACAAAAGGTGTTTGCACATGTTTGTGACTGCCATGTACCGTGTGTGTTTGGGCAGGATGGGTGGAGGACCCCCACGTCCCACAGCGTTCCCTTTTCTCCATAGTATGGTATGTAATGCACCTGCCTGTCCTGGTCCCCAAGGTAGGCCTTCAGGTAGGCAAAGCCAGCACACAGGTTCCTACGGATGCCCTGCACTACACAAAGGATGAGGTGCAGCTCCGCACTTGCTGTGCACTCCAGGAAATCACTGCCACTGAAAGTGTTCACACACTGTATAGATGAGGCCCTTAGTGACATGGGTTAGTGGTGGCCTTGGCAATCCTTGGGTAACAGTTCCACTTGATGATCTTAAAGGTCTTTTCCAGCTTGGTTGATTCTATGATTCTATGAAATCCTCCACCTGCAGCTCCTCCGATCTCCTCTTCCAGCCCCTGGGCAGTGCTGTTGGGGCAGTGCAAGGGCCATGCTTGCTGCTGGCAGCAGCAGGGACCAGAGCTCACTGGCACAGGATGTATCTCAGCACTGTCAGTACATGACCACTGGGCAGAGTGTCCCGGAATAGACCAACGCATGGGACGATCCTGTGGGAGTCAGCACGAAGCAGGCAAAAAGGTGGGTAGTGATGGGTGTGGGCATCGTGGGGGCATCCCTTGTGTTGGCAGTTGGCTTCTTCTTGCCTTTCCTGTGTGGAAGCAGGCCCGGAAGGTGGCTGCAGAGGGTCAGTGCTGGCTGGAGGCAGAGGTGAGGGGCTGGGAGGCCATGCTGGGCACAGGCAGCATACTGGGGGCAGCGCCAGCATCCTGCAGGCTGGCCCTGTCCTGGCCCAGCCGGGGGCAAGCAGTCCGTAATATTCCTGCTTGAGGGGGTGCCCTCAGGGTCAGAGGTGCCCCAGCCCCTTCTGCTTGCAGCCATCATGCCTGGAGGCTGCCTGGAGCCTACTGCTGCCCCACAGGCAGTGCTCCCTGTGCTGTCAGTACCGACCACCTCCAGCCCCCGATGTCTACAGCACACGCTCTTGCTTGTGTTCTGTGCTTAAACATGGCTGGGGGGAAACACCTTTCCTGGCTTGGCAAAGTGCTGCTCAGAGTCATCTCGGTCCTGCAAGCAGGGGATGGCAGCAGGGAAGCACACCGGGACACTGACATGGGACAAGTGCCAGACCGGGGAGAAGCGTGGCTGACAGCGAGCGCCAAGCCTCAGCTTGAAGGTGCTGGGAGATGCCCAGCATGGTGCTGAGGACAAGACAGAGCTCTGAGAGATGCCCGGGACCAGATGCACCGTGGAGGACAAGAGGAGGTGCTGACCCACCATTCTAGGTAGGGACAACGGTCACTTCAGCCATGCTGCTTACCAGCCTGTTAGCCCTGCAGCAGGGCCAGCTTAGCTTTCCTCTTGTCTAAGAGCAGCAGGAAGGTGCTGCCATCCAAGGCATCCTGCACTCACATTCCACAGGGACCCTGGTAGTGGGATAAGGGTGGTTGGCTCCCAGGACCTGTTCCCTAGATGTGCAGCCAAGGGTGCTCCCCCTCTGCAATGAATGCACTTGCTGGCCTGTCCTCCCACTGCCTGAGAGCCATGGACGGCTGGTGTGAGCCACGATGGCCACATCCCAGAGCGAGGGGCAGCTGGGGGACCTGGGGCAAGCGGGAAATACGAGGAGATTCCAGAAGGAAATGCTGGCGGGGGTGCAGGGAGAACTGGTCCCGAGGCTGAGGCTGGGTCTGGAGCAGGAGTGGGTTCTGCTGCAGGAACAGGGTGCCCGGTGCCCTTGTCCTGACAGCACACCGGCCACCACCATGCTGCCCTACACTGCCTTTGGGATGGCAGCACGTCTTGTCCCGCCGTCGCAGCCCTTGCTGCGCATGGGGCGAAGGCTCTGGCACGGGCTCACCCATGATGGGCCCGACTGGAAGATATGGCCATGTGGGACCCTGCAAGTGTGCAGGGAGGGGGAGCTGCCAGCAGAAGAATGGCAGCGGGGTGCAGGGGGAGCTGCTGCGTGCATGCGGTGTGCATGCAAATGCAGATGGGGACGGGCAAGCTCCAGGTCCGGAGCTGTTGCAGACCCCTCCTGAAGCAGGCAGCCCTCGACACACACTGCTGGCACCACATCTTGTGCTGCCCTCGCAGCCTTCACTGCACGTGGGGCGCAGGTTCTCGCATGAGCTCAGCCTTGATAAGACCAATGGGAGGATGTGGCCGTGCAGGGCCGAATTCCAAACCCCATGGGCACATCCCAGCTGCAGCACATGAGCACTGTTCAGGTCGCTCACTGACTGCTTGTGGGACAGGGAAGGAGCAAAGGAGATGGTGGATGGCCAACTGTGGAGTTGGCCAGCACAGGCTTCACCCATTTTATTGATTATTGAAGCACCAAAGTGTGTCTCTGTCATCTCAGGGGTCATGTAACGATTGCCCAGTGTCCCCCATGAAGCCGCAGCCCCTTCAGGGCTCGTCCCCATCCCCTGCTCGCAGCAGTTCTGGAACTCCGGGGTGATGTCACAGCCCGCGTTACACCGGCAACTGCCCGTGCCTACGCAACAACACAGACCTTCACCCCTCAACCCAGACTTTTCCTGTGCTCCCTCCTGTGTGCTCCCATCCCTCGTGCCCTGTTCCTGCTCTGCCCTTGTACCCTGCTCCCAGCCCTTTCCTCTTTCCAATCCTATTTCTTTGCTCCTTGCCCATCGGATACCTCTTGGCTCCACCCAATGCAGCCCCAAAAGAAGTCCACCTTAGTCCTGCTGGCGGCCGAGCTGAGCCCTTGCGGAGGCGAGGGCGCAAAGGGCTGCCTCCACAGAGTAAGGAGCCGGTGGGTGCCGAGGCAGGCGCGGGGCTGGGTCTGTGCCCGGGCCCCGCAGGCAGGGAGCACGGCCCCTCACCGCTGCCCTCTCTGCTCTGCCAGGTCCTCAAGCCATTGCCGCCCCGCAAGGTGCTAAAGAGAAACCGGCGCAGGATCCTCCAGCTGCACGCGCCAGCGTGTCAGAGCTGGTGGGTGCTGCTGGACACGGAGCCCCCGGCCTCCAACCAGCTCCTGCCGGGGACGTGCCCGGGGCCCCAGTGCCCCACGGCTCTGCCCGCGCAGCGAGAGGGGACGGGGCTGCCCAGAGCCCTGTCCCACCGCTGCGCTCCGCTGCTCTGGCCAGCACCAATGCACTCTTCTGCTTGGCTTTTGCCTTAGGCTATTCCAACACCTGAAGGAGCTGGAGGATGAGGCCGCCAGCAGGACCCAAGCGGGGCTGCAGGTGGAGCCAATGGAGGTGGACGTGGCGGAGGAGGTGGAGGCGATGGAAGTGGACGTGGTGGAGGAGGAGGAGGCCATGGATTTGAGCTGAGCAGTGGTAAGGCAGCACGTGCACCCCATGCACTGCTGGCAGTGAGGGTGGGTCGGCTGCTGCCGTGCTGGGGCTGGGACTGTGTGCGACAGCCCCGCTGCAGGCACGTGGTGCCCGGTGGCCTCATCCTGGCGGCACAAGCGCCACCACCGCACTGCCTGCGCTGCCTTTGGGACACGCGAGCCAAGTGTGATCGCGTCGAGCGCGGCTCCCAGCCCCAGCCAGGGCTGAGCCCCGCGGCAGAGTCCCGCTCTCCCCAGCGTGCGGCAAACACAATGAGCATCAGCAGCCTCACTGAAATGACCTTGTGCTGCTTGTTTCCAGGGCCGGTGGAGAGGGAAGTTTTGACGACGTTTGAAGAAGTTTGGTTCAAGAGTTGGAGTTTTCTTAGAAGATTGATGTTGTTTTGGAAGATTGTTGGTTTTACCCTAGGAGTTGTAGTGTTAGGTAGAATAGGTGTAGGTTTAAGAAGACCAGTTGTTGTTTTAGGTAGAATAGGTGTAGGTTTAAGAAGACCAGTTGTAGTTTTAGGTAGAATAGGTGTAGGTTTAAGAAGACCAGTTGTTGTTTTAGGTAGAATAGGTGTAGGTTTAAGAAGAACAGTTGTTTTAGGTAGAATAGGTGTAGGTTTAAGAAGACCAGTTGTTGTTTTAGGTAGAATAGGTGTAGGTTTAAGAAGAACAGTTGTTTTAGGTAGAATAGGTGTAGGTTTAAGAAGACCAGTTGTAGTTGTAGGTAGAATAGGTGTAGGTTTAAGAAGAACAGTTGTTGTTTTAGGTAGAATAGGTGTAGGTTTAAGAAGAACAGTTGTTTTAGGTAGAATAGGTGTAGGTTTAGGTAGAAGAGTTGTATTTTTCATAAGAACAGTTGTTTTTTGTTGCGTTGTTTATTGCATTTATTGTTGTTGTTTTGTAAATACATTTCTCCAAGTTTTTCTGCCCCAGTCTCTCTCTGTATTCACTGTGATCACACGTGGCTTTGGCAGACAAGTGGCTTCCACTTGCTCTGGGTTCCCAGAGCTGGAAGGCACATGGGGGCTGGAGCTGGGTGCGCGGGCACCCCAACTGTCCTCACGTGGGCTCCCTGCCCTGGCAGAGCGGCTCGTTCAGGCTCTCTGCAGCTGTGGGCAGGGCTGGGCGCAGGCGAGGGACCAAAGGTGTGGGCGCTCACACCGACCCCTCGGTGGCTGCAGGGCACCTGCTCTGGTGCTGCCATCGGGCACCGCCTGAGCCAGCGCTGACCAAGGCTTCTGGGGCTGCTCCTCTGTTTGGGGAAACACGGCCATGGACAAGGAATCAGTCACGGAATCACAGAATCACAGCGTGCCCAGGCCCAGCTCACAGCGGGGAGCAGCCTGCACCCGCCATCCTGTTGGATCCGGCTGCTGCCCAAACCAAGCCTTTTACCTCCTTCCATCCCTTCCTCCCAGTGAGTCCCTTGGTCCCCATCCCACAGGGTGGGAAGAGGGTCTGGGGCCAGAGCTGGTTTGGGATACCAGAGGTGGGCGGCTGCAGCTGGAGCCAGGGTCAGCCACCGGTGCTGTCATGTGGGACCCTGGAAGCGGGCAGGGAATGGGAGCTGCCAGCAGGAGGATGGCAGCGGGGTACCGTGGGAGCTGCTGCGTGCATGAGGTGTGTATGCAAATGCAGATGGGGACGGGCGAGCTCCAGGTCCGGAGCTGTTGCAGACCCGTCCTGAAGCAGGCAGCCCTCGACACACACTGCTGGCACCACATCTTGTGCTGCCCTCGCAGCCTTCACTGAGCGTGGGGCGCAGGTTCTCGCATGAGCTCAGCCTTGAAAAGACCAATGGGAGGATGTGGCCGTGCAGGGCCAAATTCCAAACCCCATGGGCACATCCCAGCTGCAGCACATGAGCACTGTTCAGGTCGCTCACTGACTGCTTGTGGGACAGGGAAGGAGCAAAGGAGATGGTGGATGGCCAACTGTGGAGTTGGCCAGCACAGGCTTCACCCATTTTATTGATTATTGAAGCACCAAAGTGTGTCTCTGTCATCTCAGGGGTCATGTAACGATTGCCCAGTGTCCCCCATGAAGCCGCAGCCCCTTCAGGGCTCGTCCCCATCCCCTGCTCGCAGCAGTTCTGGAACTCCGGGGTGATGTCACAGCCCGCGTTACACCGGCAACTGCCCGTGCCTACGCAACAACACAGACCTTCACCCCTCAACCCAGACTTTTCCTGTGCTCCCTCCTGTGTGCTCCCATCCCTCGTGCCCTGTTCCTGCTCTGCCCTTGTACCCTGCTCCCAGCCCTTTCCTCTTTCCAATCCTATTTCTTTGCTCCTTGCCCATCGGATACCTCTTGGCTCCACCCAATGCAGCCCCAAAAGAAGTCCACCTTAGTCCTGCTGGCGGCCGAGCTGAGCCCTTGCGGAGGCGAGGGCGCAAAGGGCTGCCTCCACAGAGTAAGGAGCCGGTGGGTGCCGAGGCAGGCGCGGGGCTGGGTCTGTGCCCGGGCCCCGCAGGCAGGGAGCACGGCCCCTCACCGCTGCCCTCTCTGCTCTGCCAGGTCCTCAAGCCATTGCCGCCCCGCAAGGTGCTAAAGAGAAACCGGCGCAGGATCCTCCAGCTGCACGCGCCAGCGTGTCAGAGCTGGTGGGTGCTGCTGGACACGGAGCCCCCGGCCTCCAACCAGCTCCTGCCGGGGACGTGCCCGGGGCCCCAGTGCCCCACGGCTCTGCCCGCGCAGCGAGAGGGGACGGGGCTGCCCAGAGCCCTGTCCCACCGCTGCGCTCCGCTGCTCTGGCCAGCACCAATGCACTCTTCTGCTTGGCTTTTGCCTTAGGCTATTCCAACACCTGAAGGAGCTGGAGGATGAGGCCGCCAGCAGGACCCAAGCGGGGCTGCAGGTGGAGCCAATGGAGGTGGACGTGGCGGAGGAGGTGGAGGCGATGGAAGTGGACGTGGTGGAGGAGGAGGAGGCCATGGATTTGAGCTGAGCAGTGGTAAGGCAGCACGTGCACCCCATGCACTGCTGGCAGTGAGGGTGGGTCGGCTGCTGCCGTGCTGGGGCTGGGACTGTGTGCGACAGCCCCGCTGCAGGCACGTGGTGCCCGGTGGCCTCATCCTGGTGGCACAAGCGCCACCACCGCGCTGCCTTGCGCTGCCTTTGGGACACGCGAGCCAAGTGTGATCGCGTCGAGCGCGGCTCCCAGCCCCAGCCAGGGCTGAGCCCCGCGGCAGAGTCCCGCTCTCCCCAGCGTGCGGCAAACACAATGAGCATCAGCAGCCTCACTGAAATGACCTTGTGCTGCTTGTTTCCAGGGCCGGTGGAGAGGGAAGTTTTGACGACGTTTGAAGAAGTTTGGTTCAAGAGTTGGAGTTTTCTTAGAAGATTGATGTTGTTTTGGAAGATTGTTGGTTTTACCCTAGGAGTTGTAGTGTTAGGTAGAATAGGTGTAGGTTTAAGAAGACCAGTTGTTGTTTTAGGTAGAATAGGTGTAGGTTTAAGAAGACCAGTTGTAGTTTTAGGTAGAATAGGTGTAGGTTTAAGAAGACCAGTTGTTGTTTTAGGTAGAATAGGTGTAGGTTTAAGAAGAACAGTTGTTTTAGGTAGAATAGGTGTAGGTTTAAGAAGACCAGTTGTTGTTTTAGGTAGAATAGGTGTAGGTTTAAGAAGAACAGTTGTTGTTTTAGGTAGAATAGGTGTAGGTTTAAGAAGACCAGTTGTAGTTTTAGGTAGAATAGGTGTAGGTTTAAGAAGACCAGTTGTTGTTTTAGGTAGAATAGGTGTAGGTTTAAGAAGAACAGTTGTTTTAGGTAGAATAGGTGTAGGTTTAAGAAGACCAGTTGTTGTTTTAGGTAGAATAGGTGTAGGTTTAAGAAGAACAGTTGTTGTTTTAGGTAGAATAGGTGTAGGTTTAAGAAGAACAGTTGTTTTAGGTAGAATAGGTGTAGGTTTAGGTAGAAGAGTTGTATTTTTCATAAGAACAATTGTTTTTTGTTGCGTTGTTTATTGCATTTATTGTTGTTGTTTTGTAAATACATTTCTCCAAGTTTTTCTGCCCCAGTCTCTCTCTGTATTCACTGCGATCACACGTGGCTTTGGCAGACAAGTGGCTTCCACTTGCTCTGGGTTCCCAGAGCTGGAAGGCACATGGGGGCTGGAGCTGGGTGCGCGGGCACCCCAACTGTCCTCACGTGGGCTCCCTGCCCTGGCAGAGCGGCTCGTTCAGGCTCTCTGCAGCTGTGGGCAGGGCTGGGCGCAGGCGAGGGACCAAAGGTGTGGGCGCTCACACCGACCCCTCGGTGGCTGCAGGGCACCTGCTCTGGTGCTGCCATCGGGCACCGCCTGAGCCAGCGCTGACCAAGGCTTCTGGGGCTGCTCCTCTGTTTGGGGAAACACGGCCATGGACAAGGAATCAGTCACGGAATCACAGAATCACAGCGTGCCCAGGCCCAGCTCACAGCGGGGAGCAGCCTGCACCCGCCATCCTGTTGGATCCGGCTGCTGCCCAAACCAAGCCTTTTACCTCCTTCCATCCCTTCCTCCCAGTGAGTCCCTTGGTCCCCATCCCACAGGGTGGGAAGAGGGTCTGGGGCCAGAGCTGGTTTGGGATACCAGAGGTGGGCGGCTGCAGCTGGAGCCAGGGTCAGCCACCGGTGCTGTCATGTGGGACCCTGGAAGCGGGCAGGGAATGGGAGCTGCCAGCAGGAGGATGGCAGCGGGGTACCGTGGGAGCTGCTGCGTGCATGAGGTGTGTATGCAAATGCAGATGGGGACGGGCGAGCTCCAGGTCCGGAGCTGTTGCAGACCCGTCCTGAAGCAGGCAGCCCTCGACACACACTGCTGGCACCACATCTTGTGCTGCCCTCGCAGCCTTCACTGAGCGTGGGGCGCAGGTTCTCGCATGAGCTCAGCCTTGAAAAGACCAATGGGAGGATGTGGCCGTGCAGGGCCAAATTCCAAACCCCATGGGCACATCCCAACTGCAGCACATGAGCACTGTTCAGGTCGCTCACTGACTGCTTGTGGGACAGGGAAGGAGCAAAGGAGATGGTGGATGGCCAACTGTGGAGTTGGCCAGCACAGGCTTCACCCATTTTATTGATTATTGAAGCACCAAAGTGTGTCTCTGTCATCTCAGGGGTCATGTAACGATTGCCCAGTGTCCCCCATGAAGCCGCAGCCCCTTCAGGGCTCGTCCCCATCCCCTGCTCGCAGCAGTTCTGGAACTCCGGGGTGATGTCACAGCCCGCGTTACACCGGCAACTGCCCGTGCCTACGCAACAACACAGACCTTCACCCCTCAACCCAGACTTTTCCTGTGCTCCCTCCTGTGTGCTCCCATCCCTCGTGCCCTGTTCCTGCTCTGCCCTTGTACCCTGCTCCCAGCCCTTTCCTCTTTCCAATCCTATTTCTTTGCTCCTTGCCCATCGGATACCTCTTGGCTCCACCCAATGCAGCCCCAAAAGAAGTCCACCTTAGTCCTGCTGGCGGCCGAGCTGAGCCCTTGCGGAGGCGAGGGCGCAAAGGGCTGCCTCCACAGAGTAAGGAGCCGGTGGGTGCCGAGGCAGGCGCGGGGCTGGGTCTGTGCCCGGGCCCCGCAGGCAGGGAGCACGGCCCCTCACCGCTGCCCTCTCTCTCTGCCAGGTCCTCAAGCCATTGCCGCCCCGCAAGGTGCTAAAGAGAAACCGGCGCAGGATCCTCCAGCTGCACGCGCCAGCGTGTCAGAGCTGGTGGGTGCTGCTGGACACGGAGCCCCCGGCCTCCAACCAGCTCCTGCCGGGGACGTGCCCGGGGCCCCAGTGCCCCACGGCTCTGCCCGAGCAGCGAGAGGGGACGGGGCTGCCCAGAGCCCTGTCCCACCGCTGCGCTCCGCTGCTCTGGCCAGCACCAATGCACTCTTCTGCTTGGCTTTTGCCTTAGGCTATTCCAACACCTGAAGGAGCTGGAGGATGAGGCCGCCAGCAGGACCCAAGCGGGGCTGCAGGTGGAGCCAATGGAGGTGGACGTGGCGGAGGAGGTGGAGGCGATGGAAGTGGACGTGGTGGAGGAGGAGGAGGCCATGGATTTGAGCTGAGCAGTGGTAAGGCAGCACGTGCCCCCCATGCACTGCTGGCAGTGAGGGTGGGTCGGCTGCTGCCGTGCTGGGGCTGGGACTGTGTGCGACAGCCCCGCTGCAGGCACGTGGTGCCCGGTGGCCTCATCCTGGCGGCACAAGCGCCACCACCGCACTGCCTGCGCTGCCTTTGGGACACGCGAGCCAAGTGTGATCGCGTCGAGCGCGGCTCCCAGCCCCAGCCAGGGCTGAGCCCCGCGGCAGAGTCCCGCTCTCCCCAGCGTGCGGCAAACACAATGAGCATCAGCAGCCTCACTGAAATGACCTTGTGCTGCTTGTTTCCAGGGCCGGTGGAGAGGGAAGTTTTGACGACGTTTGAAGAAGTTTGGTTCAAGAGTTGGAGTTTTCTTAGAAGATTGATGTTGTTTTGGAAGATTGTTGGTTTTACCCTAGGAGTTGTAGTGTTAGGTAGAATAGGTGTAGGTTTAAGAAGACCAGTTGTTGTTTTAGGTAGAATAGGTGTAGGTTTAAGAAGACCAGTTGTTGTTTTAGGTAGAATAGGTGTAGGTTTAAGAAGACCAGTTGTAGTTTTAGGTAGAATAGGTGTAGGTTTAAGAAGACCAGTTGTTGTTTTAGGTAGAAGAGGTGTAGGTTTAAGAAGAACAGTTGTTGTTTTAGGTAGAATAGGTGTAGGTTTAAGAAGACCAGTTGTTGTTTTAGGTAGAAGAGGTGTAGGTTTAAGAAGAACAGTTGTTTTAGGTAGAATAGGTGTAGGTTTAGGTAGAAGAGTTGTATTTTTCATAAGAACAGTTGTTTTTTGTTGCGTTGTTTATTGCATTTATTGTTGTTGTTTTGTAAATACATTTCTCCAAGTTTTTCTGCCCCAGTCTCTCTCTGTATTCACTGCAATCACACGTGGCTTTGGCAGACAAGTGGCTTCCACTTGCTCTGGGTTCCCAGAGCTGGAAGGCACATGGGGGCTGGCGCTGGGTGCGCGGGCACCCCAACTGTCCTCACGTGGGCTCCCTGCCCTGGCAGAGCGGCTCGTTCAGGCTCTCTGCAGCTGTGGGCAGGGCTGGGCGCAGGCGAGGGACCAAAGGTGTGGGCGCTCACACCGACCCCTCGGTGGCTGCAGGGCACCTGCTCTGGTGCTGCCATCGGGCACCGCCTGAGCCAGTGCTGACCAAGGCTTCTGGGGCTGCTTCTCTGTTTGGGGAAACACGGCCATGGACAAGGAATCAGTCACGGAATCACAGAATCACAGCGTGCCCAGGCCCAGCTCACAGCGGGGAGCAGCCTGCGCCCGCCATCCTGTTGGATCCGGCTGCTGCCCAAACCAAGCCTTTTACCTCCTTCCATCCCTTCCTCCCAGTGAGTCCCTTGGTCCCCATCCCACAGGGTGGGAAGAGGGTCTGGGGCCAGAGCTGGTTTGAGATACCAGAGGTGGGCGGCTGCAGCTGGAGCCAGGGTCAGCCACCGGTGCTGTCATGTGGGACCCTGGAAGCGGGCAGGGAATGGGAGCTGCCAGCAGGAGGATGGCAGCGGGGTGCCGTGGGAGCTGCTGCGTGCATGAGGTGTGCATGCAAATGCAGATGGGGACGGGCGAGCTCCAGGTCCGGAGCTGTTGCAGACCCGTCCTGAAGCAGGCAGCCCTCGACACACACTGCTGGCACCACATCTTGTGCTGCCCTCGCAGCCTTCACTGAGTGTGGGGCGCAGGTTCTCGCATGAGCTCAGCCTTGAAAAGACCAATGGGAGGATGTGGCCGTGCAGGGCCAAATTCCAAACCCCATGGGCACATCCCAACTGCAGCACATGAGCACTGCTCAGGTCGCTCACTGACTGCTTGTGGGACAGGGAAGGAGCAAAGGAGATGGTGGATGGCCAACTGTGGAGTTGGCCAGCACAGGCTTCACCCATTTTATTGATTATTGAAGCACCAAAGTGTGTCTCTGTCATCTCAGGGGTCATGTAACGATTGCCCAGTGTCCCCCATGAAGCCGCAGCCCCTTCAGGGCTCGTCCCCATCCCCTGCTCGCAGCAGTTCTGGAACTCCGGGGTGATGTCACAGCCCGCGTTACACCGGCAACTGCCCGTGCCTACGCAACAACACAGACCTTCACCCCTCAACCCAGACTTTTCCTGTGCTCCCTCCTGTGTGCTCCCATCCCTCGTGCCCTGTTCCTGCTCTGCCCTTGTACCCTGCTCCCAGCCCTTTCCTCTTTCCAATCCTATTTCTTTGCTCCTTGCCCATCGGATACCTCTTGGCTCCACCCAATGCAGCCCCAAAAGAAGTCCACCTTAGTCCTGCTGGCGGCCGAGCTGAGCCCTTGCGGAGGCGAGGGCGCAAAGGGCTGCCTCCACAGAGTAAGGAGCCGGTGGGTGCCGAGGCAGGCGCGGGGCTGGGTCTGTGCCCGGGCCCCGCAGGCAGGGAGCACGGCCCCTCACCGCTGCCCTCTCTGCTCTGCCAGGTCCTCAAGCCATTGCCGCCCCGCAAGGTGCTAAAGAGAAACCGGCGCAGGATCCTCCAGCTGCACGCGCCAGCGTGTCAGAGCTGGTGGGTGCTGCTGGACACGGAGCCCCCGGCCTCCAACCAGCTCCTGCCGGGGACGTGCCCGGGGCCCCAGTGCCCCACGGCTCTGCCCGAGCAGCGAGAGGGGACGGGGCTGCCCAGAGCCCTGTCCCACCGCTGCGCTCCGCTGCTCTGGCCAGCACCAATGCACTCTTCTGCTTGGCTTTTGCCTTAGGCTATTCCAACACCTGAAGGAGCTGGAGGATGAGGCCGCCAGCAGGACCCAAGCGGGGCTGCAGGTGGAGCCAATGGAGGTGGACGTGGCGGAGGAGGTGGAGGCTATGGAAGTGGACGTGGTGGAGGAGGAGGAGGCCATGGATTTGAGCTGAGCAGTGGTAAGGCAGCACGTGCACCCCATCCACTGCTGGCAGTGAGGGTGGGTCGGCTGCTGCCGCGCTGGGGCTGGGACTGTGTGCGACAGCCCCGCTGCAGGCACGTGGTGCCCGGTGGCCTCATCCTGGCGGCACAAGCGCCACCACCGCGCTGCCTGCGCTGCCTTTGGGACACGCGAGCCAAGTGGGATCGCGTCGAGCACGGCTCCCAGCCCCAGCCAGGGCTGAGCCCCGCGGCAGAGTCCCGCTCTCCCCAGCGTGTGGCAAACACAATGAGCATCAGCAGCCTCACTGCAATGACCTTGTGCTGCTTGTTTCCAGGGCCGGTGGAGAGGGAAGTTTTGACGACGTTTGAAGAAGTTTGGTTCAAGAGTTGGAGTTTTCTTAGAAGATTGATGTTGTTTTGGAAGATTGTTGGTTTTACCCTAGGAGTTGTAGTGTTAGGTAGAATAGGTGTAGGTTTAAGAAGACCAGTTGTTGTTTTAGGTAGAATAGGTGTAGGTTTAAGAAGACCAGTTGTTGTTTTAGGTAGAATAGGTGTAGGTTTAAGAAGACCAGTTGTTGTTTTAGGTAGAATAGGTGTAGGTTTAAGAAGACCAGTTGTAGTTTTAGGTAGAATAGGTGTAGGTTTAAGAAGACCAGTTGTTGTTTTAGGTAGAATAGGTGTAGGTTTAAGAAGACCAGTTGTTGTTTTAGGTAGAATAGGTGTAGGTTTAAGAAGACCAGTTGTTGTTTTAGGTAGAATAGGTGTAGGTTTAAGAAGACCAGTTGTTGTTTTAGGTAGAATAGGTGTAGGTTTAAGAAGAACAGTTGTAGTTTTAGGTAGAATAGGTGTAGGTTTAAGAAGACCAGTTGTTGTTTTAGGTAGAATAGGTGTAGGTTTAAGAAGACCAGTTGTTGTTTTAGGTAGAATAGGTGTAGGTTTAAGAAGACCAGTTGTTGTTTTAGGTAGAATAGGTGTAGGTTTAAGAAGACCAGTTGTTGTTTTAGGTAGAATAGGTGTAGGTTTAAGAAGAACAGTTGTTTTAGGTAGAATAGGTGTAGGTTTAGGTAGAAGAGTTGTATTTTTCATAAGAACAGTTGTTTTTTGTTGCGTTGTTTATTGCATTTATTGTTGTTGTTTTGTAAATACATTTCTCCAAGTTTTTCTGCCCCAGTCTCTCTCTGTATTCACTGTGATCACACGTGGCTTTGGCAGACAAGTGGCTTCCACTTGCTCTGGGTTCCCAGAGCTGGAAGGCACATGGGGGCTGGAGCTGGGTGCGCGGGCACCCCAACTGTCCTCACGTGGGCTCCCTGCCCTGGCAGAGCGGCTCGTTCAGGCTCTCTGCAGCTGTGGGCAGGGCTGGGCGCAGGCGAGGGACCAAAGGTGTGGGCGCTCACACCGACCCCTCGGTGGCTGCAGGGCACCTGCTCTGGTGCTGCCATCGGGCACCGCCTGAGCCAGCGCTGACCAAGGCTTCTGGGGCTGCTCCTCTGTTTGGGGAAACACGGCCATGGACAAGGAATCAGTCACGGAATCACAGAATCACAGCGTGCCCAGGCCCAGCTCACAGCGGGGAGCAGCCTGCGCCCGCCATCCTGTTGGATCCAGCTGCTGCCCAAACCAAGCCTTTTACCTCCTTCCATCCCTTCCTCCCAGTGAGTCCCTTGGTCCCCATCCCACAGGGTGGGAAGAGGGTCTGGGGCCAGAGCTGGTTTGGGACACCAGAGGTTTAGGGAGCACAGCTGGAGCCAGGGTCAGGCACCGGTGCTGTCATGCAGGGATTTGCTTCCTTTTGGGGATGATCAAAACGGGGATTTTCCGGAGTGGGAATCAGTTTCCAAGAAAACTTGCTGTTTATTGTGTTGCTTCATTTCTCTGTATACAGACTTTAGCTGCTCTCTGCCCCATGTTCTCTTTGCATTTTCAGTGAGCACGTGTGGCTTTCGTAGTGTTGCATCCACTTGCTGTGAATTCCTGTGGCTGCAGGGTGCTTGCACAACCACCCCAGGTGGTGTCCCCAAATCAGGCTTCATCAACTGGTGTGCAGGTAGCCAATTAACACACCAATTGTTTATCTTATGTCTGTGCAGAGATGGGTGATAGGTGGTAACCCCACAACGCAGCAGTTTGTGGGCTGGTGGGGAGTATTGTTCCCAACAGCAAAGCTGTCACCAGCTAAAAGTGAGTTCTGTTACGGCCAATCCCTGTAGCAATGCCATCAAAGCAGCCATGAAACCTTCTGCTCCCCTTCCTGCTGCAGGAAAAGGGACTCATGGGGCAAGAGCCAGGATCAAAATCCTAACTAATGTTCTAGAGGCCATGGCAGCCTTGGGAATGGCTGGTGCCTGGATCAGGGGAAAACGTTCTGTAGCTGTAGGTGCTGCTGTGTATGTCTTTGAACTGATGCATACTCAGCTCTTTCCTTCATGTCCTCCATTGCTTTGCTCTGTGCCATTAAAGTGATCAAAGGGGGCTACAAGAAAGCTGGAGAGGGACTTTTGGCAAGGGCATGTAGGGACAGGACAGAGGAGTGGCTTTAAGCTGACAGAGGGAGACTGAGATATTACAAAAAAGCTCTTCCCTGTGAGGGTGCTGAGGCGCTGGCACAGGGTGCCCAGAGAAGCTGTGGCTGCCCCATCCCTGGCAGGGTTCAAGGCCAGGTTGGACAGGGCTTGGAGCAAGCTGCTCGAGTGGAAGGTGTCCCTGCCTGTGGCAGGGGTTGGAACTGGATGAGCTTTAAGGTCTCTTCCAGCCCAAACCATTCCATGACTCTATGAACCCTTACCCTGCGGTCAAAGGGGTGCTATGGGACCCATGGTGCCCTGGATGTGGGGTACACGGCATGGGGAGCCGCGGGCACTGGCAGTGAGCCCTGAGGGGATGGGATGCTGTGAGATCCAGGGGTGCAGGATCCAAGGAGCAGCGGGGGGGGGGGGGGGGGGGAGGTGTGTGTGTGGATACGGGGCTGCCCCCAGGCGCTCATTAGCCTCGGCCCAGCCCCCTCCTTAATTAATTAGCCTGCGCCGCTCATTAGCGGTGCTTGGGGCCAGCCGCCCTCCTTGCGCAGGCGGGCGGGCAGCGCTGCCAGCCATGGGGATACCGGGAGCGGCGGGAGCGGGGCTGGCGCCGCGGCGGCATGGGGCAGCGGTGGGGTACGGCCGTGCTGCTCCTCGCGATGGGTAAGGCTGCCCCGGGGGGGGCCCGGGCGGGCGTTCGTGGGCCGCTTCCCAGGTGACATCCGGAGTGCGATGCGGGTTCCTTTCCTTTCCCTTCTCCCTCCTTTTCTCCTCTTGGGGCCGGTGCCGTTTGTCTCTCCCTGGTGGGCCCTGGATGCGGGTGCTGAGCTGCCCTCTGCTCGGGGTGCTGGTGCTGGGGCACCGCAGCTGTCCTCAGGTGGGCTCCCTGCCCAGGCAGAGCGGCTCTTTCAGGCTCCCTGCACTTGCAGGGAGGGCTGGGGATGGGTGAGTGACAGTGCACGGGTCCCGTGCGTCCCACGTGGAAGGGGGGTGTCACTGAGTCCGGGTGGCAATGGCACTGGTTCGGGGCTGCCCATGTCACCGCAGGAAAGAGGTGAACCTTGTCCCCAGAGGTCGGGGTGCTCACACCGACCCCTCGCTGGCTGCAGGGCACCTCGCTGGGCTGCTGGCATCGGGCACTGCCTGCACCAACATCTACCAAAGCTTTTCAGACTGCGTCCTCAAGCTGGGGGAGAATATGGCTGCATATGAGGAGGCAGATGGCATCGAGCTGCAGGGGCTGCACCGAGTCTGCGGGTGAGTACAGCCCCGTGCCGGGGCCTCCTGTGTGTCCCACCTCTGGGGGTATCTATGGCACACGGCCAGTGTGGCTTTTGGGCATTACCCCTGTGCCGGGGCTGCTGTCTGAAGTCTTCTCCTGACCCCCCCAATCCCAGCTGTGCGTGCACATGTGCTCCCCAACTTGCTCTAGTTTCAGACAGAGCTGGTGGGCTGCATCCACCCATCTGCTGCTTGGCTCCAGCCGGGCAATGGGTCCAGCCCTCAGGATTCATCCTGAGACCCCTGCATGCCCACAGCCGGGAGGAGCAAGGCTGGGGGGATCCAACCCCTTCTGCTCCCCTGGGAAGGCTCCCTTGGACCCTGATTTCATCCAGCAGCTCACCGGTGGCTGGGGTGCCCCAGGGTGCCGTTGGATCTTGCTGCCTGAACTGAGCCCTTTACCTCCCTGCCAAGAGCCTTCAGCCTTCTGGCTGGAATTTGCCCTTCCCCTGGGTTTGGTGAGTTTGTAGCGAGTGCCCCAAGGTCAGAGCATTGGGAGGACGTTCATCAGCACAGCGACCATAGTAGAATTGAGTAAGGTGGGGTGGGGCAGGCTCGGGAAAGGTCTGCTTGGAGAGGAGAAGCAGTGTGGCTGGGGGGGACCAAGGGAAAGGTGGATATAAAATGTTGGTGGAGATAAGCACTGGCAGCTCTCTGTCTCCATCAGCGAAAAGGAGATGTAAGGAAATGCAGACAGCAGTTAAGGGAAAACCCACATGCCTTGGGGTGGTGGAACCTGCCAGGGTGAGGCAGAGGGTGCAGTGCCCTGTGGGTCAGGCTTTCCAAGCTGCCTAAAGCTGCCCTGGGCTGCAAGGGAAGGCATCGCCCTCGGCCATGGGATGGAGGCTCTGGATGGCTCCTCGGATTGCGCAGAGCCGGCTGGTGTGGCTGAAGCTGCAGCAGGGCAGGAGCATCTGGGATGGGGCAGTCGGTGGAGGCTGATGGGATGATGCTGCCAAGGTAAGTGGAGGGTCCCCAGCACTCCTGCCTGACTTTGGTTATAGCCAGTGTGGAAGCCATTCCCTGTGGTTTTCCTTGTTTCCAAGTTTTTCTCTCCTGGAACAAACCCTTTTGCTCAAGGAGAATGGAAAGCTAACCACCCCCTGTTATTTTTAAGCGTGTTTTGTTCATGCATTCCCCTGCCAGCAAACATGCCTGGCACATCGAAGGTTAGCTGTGACCTGCTCTATTTCCCCATTGCCATGGGACAGTCCTAGTTCAGGATGAGCTGCCTCCATGGAATGTGACTGAAGGCAGGGTTGAAATGGGACCTGCTCTGGTTTGGGCTGCGATACGTTTACCTGGAAATGTGGCTTCCTGGTGTTAGGAAACAACCGAGCATACAGCGCAGCATGTGCCACGGCTGACTGCTGAAGGGTGATTCCTCTGCCTAAGCTCACATAAAGCGTGTGAGTTGAGGGGTTTTTACAGGCTCTGGAGCACTAGCAACCGCAGAACAGGTCCTGGGATCTTCCCCGCTGGCAGGGCTGGGGCTCTGCACCCCTGGAATGTGCCAGCTTCTCCCACTGATCCTGATGCATGGCTAGCCAGGGTTGATGATGCCCCAGCATCCTGCCAGGAAATGCTTTTAACCTCAACCTTCTCCACTGCTGTCTGCTTTCCTGCCATGGTCCCTGCTCTGGGAGTGTGAGAGAAGGATGAATGCGGAGCTGGGAGCTGGTGTGGGGTGCCTGCAGCCTGCCCGGCTGAGCAGATGGAGGCTGTGAAGAGTGAAACACTGGGAGCTGCCATCCTGGCTGACAGCAGAACCAGGCAGGAGCTGTCATCCCCCTTCTGCCCCCATCCTTTGCCGGAGAGGTTTAACTCTCACTTGGCAGAGCTGCCTTCTGCCGCGGCCGCAGGTCGGGTGCGAGTGCAGGAGGTTACCTGGGTTGGCACCAGCTTTTCTTATTATCTGGGACATTTATTCTGCCTCAGTGGCTCCGTTTAATGAACTCCTTCACAGCTGGTGTTCTGACGCAAGCCCCGGGAGGAGAACTAAGCAGAGGGCTGGGGTCTGCCTGGCATGTCCAGCACAGGGCACGTGCGACAAAACCGAGCTGTTCCTTTCCCATGTGCAGGGTCCCTGCTCGGCTGCATCTCCTTTCCGAGGGGTGGCATGTGTGCCTGGTGTCCTGGTGGCAGAGCAATTGCTCTTGTCCTCTGTGCAGTCCCCAGCTGCAGGAGGATTATGGATCCAAAGGTGGTGCCCAGCCCCAACAAAGGGGAAGACAAGAAAACAGAGGTGGAGCGAGGGCAGGGGCAGGCAGAGGCCTGGGAGCCCACTGGGACTCGGGGATGCTGCTCATGGCTGGTCCCTGCCTTGCCGTGTTGCTCCAAAGAAGCTGCAGTAGGAACATGCTTTTGCAAAGCTCTTCTCAGGTAGAAGAAACTCCCTTTTTCCAAAGAAGTTATGGGGGAAGGTTAGTGGCAAGTGTCACATGGAGCCTTATCTGTGCCTTGGGGAGGTCTTTATTTTGGAGGAGAGCCACTTCCAGAGGAGAGGATGCCCTGTGACCTCCAGAGAATGAGGAAAAGGCATGAAATAACTTGTGTGTTCTGAGGTTTGGCGCTTTAGCCAAGGTGCTCTGGGAGACAATGGAGGGAACGGGTAGCCTGGGATGTTCGCACAAAGCGCAGGGGGCAGCAGGGCCCTGCTTGGCATCTTGCTGCGGTTCTAATCCAAAGGGGTTGATGATGCCGTGTTCCCTGGCTGCAGGTACTGGGATGAATTTCATGCGTGTGCCCTGACGGCGCTCTGGGAATGCCAGAAGGAAGCAGCAGCCATCTGGGAGATGCTGAGAAGGGAGTCTCGGAAAATCAAATTTCAAGGCAGCTTGTTTGACCTCTGCAGCCCCAGCACTGCCCAAAGCTTTGCCTGGACCCATGTTCCGAATGTTTCCATCCTCGGCATCCCCCTCATTGTTACTTGGCTGAACTTATAAACTGGAGCTCTGTGAGTATCACAACAGAGGTGGTGGCAGTGTGTGTTGTGGCATCTTCCTCATCACCTTTCCAAACCTTTGAGGAATACACTGTGCAGTGCTCAGTGAACACGTGGCTCCGTCCTGCACCTATGAGACATGGAATTGCTTGGCAGCATCTCCTGGGTTTTGCTGTTTCTCTGTAATTTGGAGTAAGGCCCTTCCCCTTCTGCCTCATGCAGGGACAGATCTGGCCAACTGCAGGGTTTGGGAACGTGTAAATATGGGGCAAAGGATGTGGGGGAAAAAGGATAAATTGGTTGTGAACTCTGGATGCTTTTGCATTCTTCCATGGCTGCTGGAAGGAAAGGAAACCTGTTTGCTTTGCTGACTCTTTCCACCAGATCAACTCTCCAGGCTTTTGATTTGGGCACTGAAACCAAGATGGGAATCTTCACCGCTGACTTGTGAGAGGCAGGGGATGGTGTATGTACTGTTCAAGGCAGAAAGCAGACCTTGCCTCCCTGTACTATCCCTTTTAATTTGAGGATGTGGTGAAACCCCTGCATCCCCATGTACTTAATCACAGGTGCATGATGTCTTCTCTTGCATGCATCTAGATTCCTGAGTAGCTCCTGTGTTACGTGTAAATCCCTTTTCTAAGGAAATAGAGGGCAAACATATTTGGGGAGGGGGGTGGGGGAATGTCAAGCTAGCAGGATAAAGAGGACTTACAGCAACTCTTGCTTTAAAGCTTTCCCCAAGGTACCTATAAGCAGCTCTGTGGGTGCCAGTGTGTAATTCCAGAGTATTAAAGTTTGTTGTAGAGCCTAGAGCATGAGAGAAGTTATTTGTCCCGGCTCTTGTTTGATAGCAGAGTCTTCTCTCGTCTCCTTTGCAGCTCAGGGCATCGTCAGCTTTGCAGCTTCAGTACAAGCACAAAAGTATTTGCAACAGAGAGGTGCTTGCAAGTGGTTCCTGGGTATGTTAGAGAAACACCACATTACTGGGCAGTGCAAGGCAGTTCAGTGTTTGAGGATGCTGCGGAAGCTCTGTGCCCTGCCTGGCTGCACAGCCTGTAGGAGCTATGCCTAGCAGAGTATTGCAGGCTGCCTTTCACACATCACTTAGGCTGTTTCCACAGAGCATTTGGCCCCTTCCCCCGGCACTTGCTTTGTCTTTGCTAGGGATGGGCAGCTGCCCTGTGTGGAGCTGGGCATGCTCATAGCTCCTCAGGCTCCTGAGAAACATTGAACAAGGACCTTGTGCTGATGGTTTGAGCACTGCCCACCATGGGAGTGGGCACAGCAGCACATGCCACCACCCATAAATAAGGACATTCTGAAATGGTGTCCCAAAACCTGAAAGTGTGCTTTACAGTGTGAGCAGGCTAGTTCCAGGGATCCCACTGGATGTATTATAGACATGTGGGCAAGCTTCTACAGCAAAGGATATTCCTGCCAGTAGTGGTGTTGGGTTATACTGCTCTCGCTTGGCATTCACATGTTCTTCCTTTTACCTTCCCTATCACTTCACTCTGCTCCTGCAGCAGCAGGAGGGAGTGAATAAATTGAGGCAAATTCCAAGAAAGAAGTCAGGGAGGAGCAGTTGGAGTTCAAACAGCACTTCAAGATGAGGCATCTTGGTGCCCTAGAGACAGCAGAGCTGTTACTGATGTACTCGGCATCTCAGGCCCAAAGTCTTACGGGAAGTAGTGGAGAAAGGGTAAAGCAGAGCACTGCAAAACCTGGAGTGAAACACTTTGGGTTTTGTTCCTGTTCCATTCCAACAGCAGTCTGTGCTCTTTGATCCTGTTCCCCACTCCCCATTCTCTCTTCTCCTGCCTGTGGAGAAAGCTGAAGCAGGTGGGTACTGTGTATAACCAAGTCTGGAGTCCTTTGCATCCAAACGCTGTACCTGCTGTTTGTTTAGAATAGGTGTTTAATGCCCTTAGGAAAAGAAATCAGCACAGCCACCCAAAATCCCACAGCTCTTGGCTTCTCTTTGGATTTGGCAACATTCTCTCTGTTAAGAATTCCTACTTCTAAAAAGCTTTGGGGAAGGGGAATACGAAAACCTCAGCAGAGATCTCCAAGAAGTCCTTTGGCAGAGCCATGGGTGCAAATAGCTGACACTGCTGCTGTCTCTAAGAAGAGCAGGTGTTGGGGCATATCTTCCCTGGAAGCAAATCCCTCAACTATTGCACACGCAACCCAAAGATTTATTAAGAAACAAAGACCATCTGCCACTGTTCTGGTATAAAGCAGAGGATTGCTTTTCTTTAAGCCAAAGGTGCCTCTAAACCTGGCTGAAAGCGCATGAGTGAAAATTGGGTGTCTCACTATGGGAGTGATGAATTTCAGAGGTTCCCTCCTCAGTCAGTATTTCAGTTTTAGCACTTCTCCTACAACAATTACAGTAGGTTTCCTTTAAACAGAAGTAATATAAAGACTCAGTCCTCGTAGGCAGTCAGCAGACTTTCAGAAAGCATTTGTGTTCTTACAGCATGCTTTGTACTGAGCCACTGCAGCTCATTGGATGTCCCACAGCCTGGCTGTTAAATCCACATCTGCAAGGATTCTTCTTGTGGCCTTGCCCTGAGTTCCTCCAGATACAAAGCTGAACCCAGACTTCACGCCTTGCAATGGAGGCTGCTGAAGCACACCTCACGTATTCAGGGAGTAAGGGGGTGTTCCTTGGTCCAAAGTTTTCATGGCTGTTCTTACAGGGGAACCAAGATAGCACCTCTTTTAAAGTCTCACAGCAGCTCTGGGATCTGCTGCCCATTCTCCTTTAAGAAATGGGATGAATGTGGCCTTCCCTCTTGCACTCATAGTCGCTGTAATTAATCATCCAGCTTACACTTGCCTTAAGACCCCTCCAGAGGAACACAGGAGTTCCACTGTGCTGTGGTTTTGAGCCTTAAATTAAATCTGCAAACTTTCCCTGTGCGGGACTATTTCTCAAGAATAGCAACAAAAACCAGGAGAGGACAAAATGACCCTGAAACAGCCTTAAAATACCACTGACACCAAGGCAGTGTTTGTCCGCCCCGAGGCAGAGTGTGCCCTCTGCTCTGCCTGATGCCAATCGCACCCGGCTCACTGCTCTTTTCGGAAGGCGATACTGGCACCTACTGGAAGTGCAGTTTATATCCGGGCTGAAGGTGACTGGAAGCCAGTCAAGTATCCTTATGTACGAGAAACGAGATGTTGAGGAGGGATGAACTGCCTTGCTGACTGCACAGCAGAGCTGCAGGGGAAGCCCTGGGAAGTGACCTCTGGGTGTCCCTCCAGCAACTTCTGGCTCCTGCCCAGAAAGAGAATTGCATCAAGTCTTCCCTCTAAAAGATTCAAACTGTGCTTAAAGGGGCTTTTGGTCAGGAAAAGGTCCTGCTGTAATCCCAGAGTGTAAAAAAAGTTCTATCTAAACAAATGTAACCGGCAATCCTCCCCTGCAGCAGAGCTGCCAAGTATTTAAAACATCAGGATGTTATCCTGCCTTAATTTACAGGATCTGAGTAGGAGAGCAGGAATTGAAATACAGCTCCCCCAGTAACAAAAGCCAAAAGAGCAGCTTCAAAGAGCTTATCAACTTGTGCATCTCAAATCATCCCCCCACTTTTCAACAAGATGAATTAGCGAATAACTCACTCAAATTAACGCTTATTAACATAGAAAGTTACTGCAGCAAGATGCTGCACAGAAGAAAAATCTATTTTCAGAAGTGGGTTTGCCCTCATTTGGGATTGCACAAACTGGCCACCCCTCAGTGGTAAGCAGGCAGGACACACGTCTGCAGGATCTGGAGGAACCATCCAGCTCTGGCCCCTTGGCAGTAAGGTGGTGTCCCTGCCTGCCCACAGGTAATGCTTTTTTGAAGTGTCTCTAAATAAGGGCACATTTGTTATTCTGAGGAACAAGCACCAGTCTTATGTTTAACTAAACATCACCTCTGCCAGGCCAGATCTCTTGCTAGCTTCTGCAGCCTTACAGGAAGAGCAGCATGGCCCCAAGGCAGCTCCAGGCTCGGGCTGAACACGTGGAGACCCTGGACTGGCCAATACTCCTCCTGAAGTGAGGGTTATGCTGCTGACTTCCACCACAGCACTCGCTGATGTCTTCATTTTGGAGCAGAGGTATGACACAGTTATTGTAGGAATTCTTGTGTCCTAGAGTGGGCATCTTACAGCCACGTGTTCTCTGGCTGTATCCTTCTGTTGCCATGATACAGACACGGTGTCCTTGAAGTGCTCAGCTTCCCAGGAGAACCGTAACACGCTCACAGCAACATGTTTTTATTATTACAAAAGATTTCTTCAGCAAACCGCTGTCTGACATCTCTATGTATTAAACATGGAAACAGCAAACATCCATCCAACACTATAGGTTATTTAGGGTCTCAGCTGGTGATCTGGGTAAGTACAACTATTTTCTTTCTCCCCATTCATTCACTTCGACTTTTTTCCCCAACCAAAGGTTGGAAGCAGCAGCTCCCAGCCTCGCTGCTCACTGCGCAGCTCCTCCAAGCAGAGCTGACCGTTGCACTACCCATACAGGGCGCTCCCACACTTAGTTCCACAGGCTCCTCGCACATCAAGTTTTGCTACCTGACTTTGAACAGTCTCATGAGCAAAGAGTTTAAGAGCACACTCGCCATATAGTCATATTAAATGCTTTGTGTTAGCAAAATAAACATCTGTTCCTCCCCTGTTGTCGACTGAGGCCAGAGGAGATGCTCATACTCATGCAGTCACCAAAGTCCCCCCTCAAAAACCCCCACCCAAGTCTAAACAGACCTGCTGTGCTTCTTCAGAGCTGATTCTTGGGCATTAGATGCACTTGTGCTGGAAACAATAACATAACGCAGCATATTGTTGCCAGAGCGAGTCTATACGTTGGATTTGGGGGCAGAATTGAGGGGGATTTCTCTGAGTTCTATCCTCATGCAGAGGTACTCCCCAATGGCAGCCATCAGCGCGGTGCACACAATGTGCACCAGCCACCACGTCAGGGTGGAGGGAAAGTGTGAGTTATAAATCCAGCAGCCCAGAAGGTGGAAGAAGTGAACTGTGACTGTGAAATCCAGGCACTGCTTTCCTCGGCGGATGAAGTACAGCAAGCCCAGAGCACTGCAAAATAAACACGGAGATTAATAAAACTGTGCCACGCCTCTGGATAAGGGGATACAGCAAGAGCTATCAGCAGTTGTCAGTGCAGGTTATTTAGCTGGACTGAAGCTTCTTATATATTTTAAGGATGGGCTGCTCCTGACCTTTTTCCAGGCTGCTGCAGCAAGACTTGCATGCTTACAGCTTTTTAATTATGTGACGGCAGGGAAATGAGCTTTTAATGTAGAGAATGAGGCAGCAATTTTTCAATCCAGAATCTCTGCCCAGTGGCAGGGGAAAAATACATTCTTGCTTATAGGTAAGTATTTGCTGACATCCATTAATTCTAACTTCCAGTAAAATCTCTCACAGAAGCAAATCTTATTCCCAGCACTGAAGTGTAATAACTTATTCAGGATCCCAAAAGTCAGGAGTCAGTGGCTGCCAACTGCCCTCAAGAGACAAGCTCACTCAGGCACAGGGCTTTCAGGAGATGCTAAATTGTCTTTAATGTTAAGAAAGAACAAGACACAGGAGCTCCAGCTAGTTGCTGACTTACCAGGTGAGCGCATTGAGGACGAAAGCCATCATGGAGAGCCTCCCCGGCGGGGTTGAGAATCCTAAAATCTACATGGGACTATTAGTAGGAAGCCACTGCACAAATCACAGCCCACAACAAGTAATCTCCTCCCGTGGCCCCGCCGCACCGCCATGGCCCTGCGCTGATTGGGATCTATGAAAGGAACCCAAGCAGTTACAGCAGTCTTTCTGTCTGGGGGTGCTTATAGAAAAGGGACAGGTGTGTTTCTGTGCTGAGGGGCACCGTCTACGCAAGGGTGTGGAGGGGGGTGTTGTGTGTGCGTGTCCATACTGGGATCACCTCTATGGGGGATGCTGGCTTTATACTGGGGTACCTGTACAGGGTGTCTGGGTACTGCCACGCAGCGAGGCGCTGCCTTTATAGCGGGGTACCTCCGCTCACAGCAGAGCCCTGCCTGGGCGCACGCACACATGCAGCGGGTCTGCCTGTCCCTAACACCGGGGAACACCGCCCGCCTCCCCCCCGGGCGGGGAGCCCCCGAGCGAGGCCCCCTCCCCGCGCCCTCACCTCGTCGCTGAAGATTTGCTGCAGGGAGGGCCCGGTGCTGCCCAGGGTGCCGAGGAGGGCGAGCCAGAGCCCGAGCGAGCTGTAGTACCCCGCCTGCAGCAGCACCATCTGCGCCACGATCAGCGCCGGGTCCCACACGTAGCTGCGGAACTGCGCCGCCATCGCCCGCCCGCCCCGGCGAGCCAGGAAGTGGCGGCAGCCCCCGCGCGGCAGCGCCGCCTAGCGCGGTGGAGGGCCTCGTCCGGACCTGGCCCCCTCACCCCCTCCCTCAGAGGCTGACCCCCGGCGGCGGCACCGCGGGCAGCGGGCCGGTTCTGCGGGAGGGGGGAAGGCACCGAGCCGGGTGCCGCGGCTCCGTCCCTCGCTGCACGGCAGGTAAGCGCCGGGGAGCCGAGCCCGCTGGTTAACGGGGCCCGGAGGAGCCCGGCGGGCCTCGCCTCAGCGGCTGAGGTGTCCCTGCGGGAGCGGCGGCGGACACGGCGCGGCTTTGGTTCGTTCCACAGGAGCTCGTCGGCAGCGGGTTTTGCTGTGGGCAGCACCCGAGCTCATGCTGGCAGGCTCCAAGCTTTGCCCGTCTCCTGCACAGTGCTGATACGGGCTTGTTTCAGTGGGCCCTGGGCTGCGTCCGTAGCAGCGTGAGCAGCGGGTCAGGGAAGGGGTTCTCACCCTCTGCTGTGCTCCGGAGAGACGCCCCTGCAGTCCGGATCCGGCTCTTGGGCAACAGCGCAGGAGGCACGTGGGGCTCTTCTTGGAGGGAGGCCAGAGGAGGCCATGGAGCCGCTGCGAGGGCTGGAGCCAGGCTGAGAGCTGGGCTGGGGCAGCCTGGAGAAGAGAAGGCTCCTGAAGGGGAGACCTCAGAGCAGCTCCAGTGCCTAAAGGGGCTGCAGGAAACCTGGAGAGGGGCTTTGGACAAGGGTCTGTAGGGGCAGGCCAAGGGGAATGGCTTTAACCTGCCAGAGGGGAGACTGAGATGAGCTCTTAGGCAGAAGCTCTTCCCTGTGAGGGTGCTGAGGCGCTGGCACAGGGTGCCCAGAGAAGCTGTGGCTGCCCCATCCCTGGCAGTGCTCAAGGCCAGGTTGGACACAGGGGCTTGGAGCAAGCTGCTGTAGTGGAAGGTGTCCCTGCCCGTGGCAGGGGTTGGAACTGGATGGGCTTTAAGGTTCCAACCCAAACCACTCTGTGACTCTATGGTGATTCCATTATTCAATAATTTGTCTGAGCAGCCCTTGCTAGAAAGACACAGCTATTGAACATGCGAGCAATGATTGTCCTGGGATATTTTGCTTTCATCTTCAGGCCAAATTCCTGTAGATGCTGAAACTGTTGGTAGTTGCTGCTGAGATGTACTTGTTTTAACTTTAGGCTGTAGGACACCAAGATGTTATTACAAGTTCTGGTACACACTGGTGGCATCTTTCTGTTATTCTGCTGGTCATGTGTAGGGCTTCTTTTGGGAAGTTTTTTCTGGTATGTGATGGTTTCTTCTTTTTGTGCCTCATGAAATGGGCAAGTGCCAGAGTCACTCCTGCTCAGCCCTACTGCTCTGTGATCTACTTGGCTGCTGGAGTTTGTTCTAGTGGCTTCAGTAAGCTGTCCTGCTTGCTTGGCTTCTGATGTGAGAATTGTGGCTACCTGAATGCTGAAATCCCCAAGGCTTCATTGGACAACGGAGCTGGAAAAAGGAGAGGCAGCCCCCCTGGGCTGCTCCAATGGCTGTGGGAGTTGCCACAGAGCTCTTGTCACCTGGAAAATAGAGGAGGAGGGCAAAAGGGCACCCCAGCGTCTATGGGAGGTTGTAGACTCACATCACTTGTGGGGGTGGAATACTTCTAGCTATGGGAACTCAGATTATGATCTCTGACATTCATGATGTTTTTCCATGTTCCCGTATGGGAAGTTCCCTGTGCCACTGTGCTGCGGGTTTTTCCTTCCTCGTTCTGTGGATGTCATGCGCCAAGGCAGGTTTGACACATTTTCCTCCCTGTTTCCAGACCTGCTCCTCTTAGAAAGGATTGTGCAAGTTAGAGGCTGCGTGTGATGGATATGGGGCACTGCGGCTGAGTTCTTACTTGGGCCTTCAAAGAATTTGTCTTTGCAGAAGCTTTCAGCCTTAGTCAGTGCAGAACTGAACACCGGAAAATCCCGGCCCTGTGCAGGCTGTCTGCTGCCAGCGCATTGCTGAGCGTGAACTGTGAGACTCAGCACTTCCCCCTTAATTCCTGGTAGAAATTGGTATCTTTTCTTGAAATGTGCTGTGCTTGGCTCTCCAGGACGTGCAAGCCACAACTTACAAAGTACTTTGCGCTCTGTGTTTCCTTTTCAAGCTTTATAGGACTGACTTCCCTTTGCCACCAGAAAATGTTGGTTGCTTAGTCACAGATGCTAGAACTCTCAAGCTGGTGGGAGGTAGGACTGTTGCTTTGATTGCTGGGTGTCTTTCCAAAGCCATCAGCAACGATGTTTCTGATTTATTCAATAGCCCCTGGGGTCGCAGGATAGGAGCTGGTGTTCTGGGAGGTGCTGACTCAAATTCCTTCCAACTTCGAGACTCCTCCCTGCTTGCTTGCTACCAGTTGAGGGCAGCTCCGCTCAGCCTGAGCCCAGGCTTCCTCCCGCAGTGTGCCAGGGTGGACGCAGTGAAGCGCTGTGGCATAAAGATGTTTGTGCTGCGAGGCAGCCCGGTTCCTGAGTTCATTTCCTGGCTGACTTCATGAGGGTATGTGGCATGGATTCGTCTGTTCCTCCTCTCCAGGCTGATCTCGAGGGGATCATGGCCTTCTTCTGGAAGAGGGGGTGTTCTCCTTACAGGGATCCTTGCCCCACAGCCCTGCTCTGTGGGAAGAGTTTGAAGTGCACCTGGAAAGCAAACGTTGGGGAATTGAGCAGCAGATTCAGTTTTACTTCTCTTCCTCTTTAGTTCAGATGAAAGTGGGAGATGGCTGCGAAGGAAAGACGTGTTGAAGGGGAAAAGGATGTCGAAACAGAGAGATCATGCTGCTGGCCTGGTTTCTGGTTAGAATGTCCTTTTTTACCCAGTTGACTGTTATGTGAGTGACATCTGCGTGTCGTGAGGAGCAGCAGGTGGAAGGAGAAGTGGCGATATGCCCAGGACATAGCAGATCCCTGGGAATGTACCCAGGTCACATGCAACTACCGTGGTCACTTCTTTATAAGGAGTGTGGAAAAATAATGCCCTATTGAGCCAGGGGTTCTTTCCATAAGAAATAGCTGTACAGGATGGTATTGTTTTTCCTCCTCAGGAAGGAGAAAAACAGGAAGCTGTTTGTATAGGTGACCCATAAGTTTACCAGCGGGTGTCCAAAGGGCAGTGCTGCCTGAACTGACCTTTCCTGGGGTTCATTTCCCTTTTGCCAGACAGGTAGGATTTGTGCTAAGGGACCGTAAGGCTAGATGATCTTAAGGTCCCTTCCAACCCTAACCATTCTATGATTTCCAGAATAACTTGGCCTTAAGTAGCTCAAAATGTGAGCTCAGAGTTTTCAGCCGCTCCTGTTCCTCCACCCGTGCAGTGTGCAGGTGTGTTTTCCCAAAGAGCTCAGTGTAGTGAATGGAGTTAAGATGTATTAAAACTCTACTTAAGGTTTCTTTGTGCTTGAGAATCCTGCTCTAAGCTCATTTTTGCCTGTAGGATCTGTGCTGGGCTTGGCTGAAGAATCTCTTTCCCTGGCTTAGTGCAGTAGCATTTATGATTTAGAATTGTCTAAAGAGCTCTGCGTGTGGCCTTCTCAAGACGTTTCTTGGTGTGTCATAAAAATGTGATTCCCCTCACCCTCCCAGTACATTGTATTTGGACTCCATTCTACTTCCAGCATGTTTGGGTCATATACTGGGAACTGGCAGGTCCTTATTTTTACTTTCAATGCAACAATCGAGTAACTGTTGTATGTCAGGTTGGGAACAATGGTAGCCAGGCTGTGTTAGATCTCTGCCAACTGTAATTTTTAAATGGAGAAAGGAACTGACACACCTTGAATGTGAGAATTCATCACCCAGAACAAGCCTGTGCCTTTACATGTGCTTTATTGTAATTCTGCTTCTCTCACTTGAAGTGAGGTTACAGGAAAACCCATTCCACTTGTGCACTTTTTCTCTCTGGGCCTATCTGTCCTGTTGCTCTCGGTGTGTGACATACACCCATGATTCTAGAGAAAGGAGAATGTCAGCATTTTGAGAGAGGACATTTGAGGGGCAAAATGAGGCTATTTTTCGTTATGTGTTGACAGAACCATATTTGACTTTTGTGGCTGCATTTCCTTTCATATGAATTCTTTTAAGATACAGTGGCAGAAAGCTTGTGTGTGTGTGTGTCTGTGTGTGTGTGTGTGAGGAGGTGGATCTAATCAATGCACTTTCAAAACGTCATTGGTAAAGTCAAGTAAATTTGTTCTCAAAGTCGGAAAGTACCTGAGGTTTGAGTTTAACTTTTTGTTTCCAGAAGCCCAAGATTTCCATCCATTTGCTTGAAGGACTGTGTGTGCGGTGTGACTTTGGTGGACAGTCTGCATGTCCCTGGGCCAGGTAGGCAGACTGGCTCCTCTCTGTTCTACCAAAGCAGAAGATCCCTAGGAGAGAAAATGTCCTGTGCCATGCAGGGGAACCTGGTGTGTGTGACAAGAGGTGAGACAACCAGGAGGAGCACAGTGTAATGTGCTTGTTTGGAGAGGGAGTGAAGAAGAAAGTTGGCAATGTTTGTAGCTGCAATAGGGAGATGGTTTTCAAAGCATCTTTATGGTGGTTGCTTTACCTGGAAGGAGGTGTGGAGGGGTCATGGCCACATGCACACAAATACTAGTGCCATTTAGGGGATTAGGGAGGAGTGATTCTGGCCACCTTGTGGTGCTGTCTCTCATCTGGCAGATGGTGCCATAGTATGGACCAGTCTTTGCATATTCAACACAGCCTCTCCATCACTCTTGTTCCTCTTGGTCTTCTGCTACCCACCTCTGATGGGTCTCCAGAGCTGGAGAATCACTGGGCTGGGCTCCCTGGCAGCGCCAGGAGCGATTTGCATCAGTTCCTCCATGTGATGAAGTGAGGGTTATAAGGAAGGTTGTAACAGCACAGATCCCTCCCTGTCTTTGGTGGCCCTGGATGCTGAGGTGAACCAGAGGGGGTTAGTGGTACATTGCTATCCTTAGCACAGAGGGTCATGTGCTAGAGGAGGTTCCACCACAGCCTCCTCCAGGCTGGCTCCTACCCTCACCTGTATGCATGCTGTCTGCAGATCTTATTTTAAAGCCCTGACTAGGTCTCCTTATCACTTTGTATTGTGCCAACCAGCTCCACAGCCAGCTGAGAGATTCTTCTGCTCATGTGTGCAGGCATGGTCCTAACAAACATCAAGGAGACCTCTTGACCACAGCTCACACCCTGGTACCTCTTCATTCCCAAAGGAACAGGCAGTTGGGAAGGCTGCTTCACCTTCGGGATCTTTTTGGATTGAGTGAAGGCTGGCATGCTAAGGTAGAGCAAGGGGAGGGCTGGAAGTTTTCTTGGGAGAGCTTTGTAGTGCTGGGGCAGAGTTTGCATCCCTCCCTACCTGGCAATGGGGATCAAGGCTCATCCACTTTGCAGCCTGTATATTGCTTCCCTGTTAAGGAAGTATTCCCTACATACAAAAACCCAAGTGCAAACTGATGTGACTGCAGCATGAATGAGGGGACCTGACATGGTGAGTACCAGTGTGGTAGCTGGGGTGTTCCTTGGGTTCTGAAGGGGCTGCAGTGGATGTTTCAAGCAAATTCCAATGGCCAGGAAAAGTTATTAATGAGAGAAGAAAACTAAAATAGTTGTACTGTGGGGATGGGTTTTTCCCTTCTTTGCCTCTGTGGGTTTTTTGCGCTTGCTACTTTCGGAGAAAACAGGTGGAGTGGTTTCATTTTCCACCTCTGGCAGGATCTGAGTGATGTAACACCCCTGATAACCAGTGGTGACACCACAGCCCAAGTGGTTCTTGATTTGGTGTGAATGTGAGACTGTCGCTTACGGAGTGCTGCGAAAGCAGATGCTGCGTGCCAGCCACCCCCTTTCTTCCCCCCCTTGCTTTCCATTTCCCCCTCACTTTCCCTCTCTCCCCCCGTTTGCTTTCCTCTCCATCCTCCCTTTTTCGCTTTCTTCCCCCTCTGTTTTTTTCACCCTTTCCCTTTCACGGAGTCGCAGAATGGTTTGGGTTGGAAAGGACCTTGAAAGGGACCCCTTCCACTAGAGCAGCTTGCTCCAAGCCCCTGTGTCCAACCTGGCCTTGAACACTGCCAGGGATGGGGCAGCCGCAGCTTCTCACCCTGTGCCAGCGCCTCAGCACCCTCACAGGGAAGAGCTTCCTCCTAAGTGTCTGATCTAAATCCCCCCTCTGTCAGTTTAAAGCCATTCCCCCTTGGCCTGTCCCCTCCATGTCCTCATAAAAAGTCCCTGTCCCGCTCTTCCCCTTTTCCCTCCCTGTCCCCCTCCCTGTTTCCCTGCCCTTTCCCCTCCGCAGCGGCGGTGTCCACGCCGCCTCGCAGCCCCCAGGGCAGCAAAGACGGGGCGGGGGCCGCGGGCATTCCCGGCGGGGCGGGGCAGGGCGGGCGCTCCGCCCAGCGGGGGCTGCGCCATCCCTATAAGTGCGGCGGCGGCGGCGGGGGGCGGCCAGAGCCTGTTCTGGTCGCGGCCGCGTCGCAGTGTTCGTGCTCCTCCAAGCCCGGCCCCGCCATGCCGCTGCCCCGCGCCTCGCCCGTGCTCCGCGTTCTGCTGCTCGGCCTCCTCCTGCGCGCCGCTGCCGCCGAGTCGGTGAGTCCCGCCGGGACGGGAAAGGGAGAGGGTCCGGTCCGTCCTGCCTGCGCGCCGCGGCAGGGATGGGTGCTCCGGTGCCGGGGGTCCCGCTTGGCAGCAGCACCTCTGGCCGCCCAGGAGCTGACCCCACGCGTTCGCCCTTCTCCGGCGCACGGGGGCAGTTCCCATTCCTTCCTCCGCTTCCCTGTCTCCTTCCTGGCTCGCACGCTGCTTCCTCCGTTTGGTGCCGAAGCAGCGGCGTCCCGGCCCGGTCCTGGCCCGGGTAAACCCCTTGCCCTGGCTCTAGCTCCCTCGGCTGTCCCTCCTGTCCCCTATGCGCTGGTGAGCCTCGTCCTGTCCTTCTGCAGTAAGGGCTGGCGAGTAGCAACAGTACAGGGTACAAGGGTATGTGATAGGAATGAACCACTCTCCGTTACAGCTTTGATCTCCAACCGCTGGTCAGGGACTTAAGTCCTTTAATCCCTCTTTTATTGTGAATGTGCGATCGGTTAGATAAGTGCAGTGCCTTACAGTGCTTGGGCAGGCTTTCCAGCCTTACCTGAGTTCGGCTCTGCCAGCCTCTGGTGTTTTTCTGTCAGTATTAAACCTTCCTCACTTCCATATGGGAATGAGAAATGATGCATTACCATGGAGGGTTTAGGAGTCTCTTAAATATATGATGAACTGAAACAGTTTGGATGCCTCAAGCAGCAGACACGTGGGATCTTTGAGTGAAGCAGAGATCTTGGGATTCTGCCTTCCCTGCTGTTAGTTTGGGTCTGTGTGTCCATCTTCTCGGTAGTGCAAACAGGGCAGATTCCTCTACTAAAAGAGAAAATTGCTGCTGAGATTAAGGTAACTGCAGGAAATCAGGAGTTCTCCAAACTAGATTTAATCATCCCCATTGCTCTGTTCTGGACTGAATGCTGGGTGGGCAGATCAGGACAGATAAGGTTCAGCTGCTCGACTGCCCTCTAAGAGGGCTGTGGGGCTGGTTGTGGAATGGGAAACTCCCACAGAGAGCATCTGTAGTAATTGTCAGCTACTCTCTGTGATGACCAGCCAGCCCAAATCCACTTTAATCTGGTGTCTTTATCCCTGCTCTTAAGCACGTGAATCCCTCGCTTGAGAACTGGCCCAAACTAGTAGGGCAAACCTTTGGGGCAGACAGCATCTGGAAGTTGCATTGACCATGTTTGGTATGAAATGCAACTTGGTCTCCCTGGGGAACAGAGGGGTCTGCAAGCATCGGGTTTCTGCAAAGACAACAGATTTTGCACAGATGTGTTCCATAAACCCTTATATAGAGCTTGGACGGAGTGTTTGCATCTTTTAAGCTACCTAAGGTGGAGTGTGTGCTTGAGAAGTAACGCTGGTCCCCTATAGAGCCTTATCCAAACAAATGGTTTGGGTTGCAGCAGCTGGGGAGGAGCTGAGGATGACACACTGTTTGGGAGAGTTCTGCTGGCGCTCCTCCCATATTAAGTTCTTTTTTTAATAGCCCTGCCAAAACGTGCAGGGCTGCACAGCATGTGGCGCTGGTGTTTCTGTGGGCAGGGTGCAGACAGGTAGCTGTTCCTTAACAAGACCAGGATTGTGTTTCTTGTGCTTAAGCAAGAGCCTGGCTTTTGCGAGGGATTTTGGTGCTTGACTGTTCCCCTAAGCCTGTACAAACAGAAACGCTTTGGCTCCTTTCCCCTCGCGCAGCTTTCTGTGTCCATGGGATTTCTCTGTGTGAAGCAATCCTGGATGTGTAAGAGGGTGGGGGATAGTACCGAAGTGCCGGCGTGACGTGGGTGCTCAGGCTGTGGGTGGGTTGTGTCACAACAGCTCTGTGTGAGAACATGTCTTGTTCCTGTGGGGCAGGGGGAGGAACTGAAGCCTGACATCTCCCGCTGGTCCCCAGCCCTCTCCGACTGGGTGCTTTAGAAAGCACAGGCTGTGTGGGCAAGGTGCTCCCCTGTGCTTGCACTGGGTGAGGATGGGGGATCCTGCAGAAGATGCTTTAGGAGCCTGGAGATGGGGAGAAAGCCACCAGTGCAGCCAAGGCATGGGGTCAGCGGAGCTGCTCAGGGCTTAAGGTCCTTGCTTGGGCAGAGTTGTTGAGCTTCCCTGTGCTTTTAGCATCTAAAAGTGCCCTGGAAGCACAGGAGGGAAGCAAGGGGTATTCCCCCCGTGACAGAGGAGCCTGCCTGCTGTGGGCTGGGGCTGCTTCTGCCTCTAAGCTGCAAGAGGGCTGAGTGCCCTGAGCTGTGCAGTGCTCGCCGGCTGCAACCTTGTCATAGCTGTCCTACTTTTCTGCCTTGAAGTATGCAGGAGAAGTCTCTGTGCAGCACCGCGTTGTGTCTGTGTGTCCCTATAGACAGCACAAATCCAGCCCCAGAGCTGCTGGCAGAGGATTGCTCAGGGAGAGGGGGGAGGCTTTGTGATGTTTGTGGGCTCTGTTTGCTGGTTTAAAGCAATCATGCTCAGAGGCTGCCTGATTGGCAAAGCTGGTGTCTTGATGATAGCTGTGTTTGGAAAGTAGTGCAGCATTATTAATGTTAAAACCGGTTTGGCTTGTCCTGCTGCCATTGATCCCCGAGGCCTGTTCTTTCTGCTCTTTGCCCAGTTTCTCATCTGTCCCTCCCAATCAAATCAAGACATTGCTCTGTGCACGTTTTACTTTATTTTACCTTCTTACTTGGCAAACTCACAAGGCAGCTGAACATTTAGAGCAAACCCTTGCTTTGTTCAGCCTCCTTAAAACGCAGAGCAGCGAAATTACAGTGTCTTAAGGTGATGTCCCTTAGTCATGAATGGAACCCATGACTTCTGGTAGCCAAACCTAGAGCTGTTTGGCTGGGTGAAATGTGTGTAATGTGCAGAAAGAAATAGTCTCTCTTGATGACAAGTGTATACCACCTGGGGTGGAAGTTCAGGGGTGCAGTGAACAAGTGCACAGCTCTTGGGGTGGGAGTTCAGGGGCACACGGTCTCATCCGTGGGAGCCATGGAGGCACCCACATGGTGGGAGCCATCACCCCCCGGCGCACAGGCAGGGGTGCTGTGCTGCTTCCCAGTCCTCATCCCAAAGAGCCTTCCAGCTCCTAGGCTGGAGAGCACTACTCCTATGGCTCGGTTTTCCGAGCAGCTTACGCAAGAGGCACATCAGGGCTGCACTGGTGCTTTTCGGGCTCGGGATAGCAGAGGCTCATTCACTCTAGGAAGTTCAGGCTGTTAGCCAATGAGATTGCTCCTTTTCCTGCCCCTCCTGTTGTTGTCTCCCAAGGCCTTGGCACTTCATGGTCCTGCGGAGTCCTGTATCCAGTCCAACAGCAGTGAAAATGTTCTTTCCGGTGCATCTTCCCCTCCCCTTTCCCCTCCAAACCTCTGTTAATGGCTTTACTATTGCCTGTAGCTGTCTGAACGTTTGGGGTGGAGAGGCCATTTGCTGCTCCCAAATGCCTGAAGTGTAGTTTAATGTGACCTTGTGGTTTTCCTGTGGTTGCTTACTGCCTTCTCGATTAGCTCCTGCCCCACTTCACCACGAGCTGCTAACTTGGCTTTCAGAGTGATGGAGAGGAGGGACCCTGGCTGCTCTGCATGCAGGTTTCAGCACAACTCCTGCAGCTACTTTTCCTTTTCCTCTGACTTCTGGTGCTGGTGAATGCTCTGCTGAAAGTGTGCTGGCTGCTTGAATCCACTTGGCTGTAAGTTAACGCTGGGTTGTGTTGCATTTTATGTGTTGTGGTGGTGTTCAAATGGATGGATTGATGGATTGTCTTTAAGACCATCTTTTTATCAATTCAGTGATAATAAGTAGCAATAAGGGAAGTGTGATAACTGTGGTTCTGTGGTCTGCAATATGAATGACTTCGTAAGATTACTTGATTGAGTTATCATGGCAAGCTGATCCTGCAGAATCCCCCAGCTGTCACGTTGGCTAGGCAAACCAGAGTGTCAATCCTTCAAAACACTTCCTTGCTCTTGAGTTAACATTTATCCTCTTTAGCCTGCTCGTGGATGCTTGCAGCTTCATCCTCCCGCTCCTCTCCATACAGCTTGTTCCTTTATGCCTTGTAACAACAGCAGGGTTGTGCTGCTTTTGCACCCTTAAACTAGCAGCTAATGCAGTTGAAACACTACAAACCCAAACCCCGCGCATGCCTGACCTCGGGGCGGGTGTTGCAGAGCATGTGTGGCTGTTTGTTTGAGACTCGGTGGAATGCAAATGCTTTAGATTAAGGATTCAAATGGTCTGCACTAGAATGAGACTCTTGTGATGAGACTGAGCTTGGTGGCTCTTGAATAGACAGGGCAGCCTGGTTGAAGAGTTTAACTTGTAATGAGCTGCTGCTCGAAGGGGCTATAAAAGATCATACATTAGTGAGTCGTTATTGCTGCGTCTCTAGATTGGCTCAGGCTTCTAGTTTTGTGTTTTGCTCTGGTTTTAAGTGTGTGGTTGTCCAGTAACACTGCCGCCTCTGCCCGGCTCTGCTGCATCACCCTCGGCTTTGACTCGCACTGGTCATGCTCTGAGTCAGGGTTTCTGGCACTTGCCTGGCCCCACAGCTCTGGAGACTGTGCTGTCACCTCTGAGTAACGGCCCTGGCCCCTTACCCAATGTGGTGACTCAGGCTTCCGAGGAGCTGCAGCACAGAGGTGGATCTCTTCTCATGGCAGAGACTGTGCTCCCTTGGCACCGAGTGCCTTCACTGCTGCCTCTCCCATCTACCTCAGGTTGTGCCTATGGTGGGTAAAAAAGCCATCGGGCTCTGCCATGTAACTACTGCCAGTAGCCGGGTTGGTGTTGGCAAAGGCAGATCAGAAAACAGCCATGTCTTGAGCAGTCACCAGCTTGCTCTGGCAGCTCTGTAGCTGCTGTGTTTTCAGGCAGTTCAGAATGAGAGCTGCACGGGGGAGAGAGGGAAGCAGCAGTATTATCTGAAATGACTGAAAGCCTTCAAAGCAGGCTGAAGGAGGGGAAAGTCTCGAAAGAGGGGGTTAAATACTTAATCCTGAATCTGGAGAAAATGTCAGCGTAGGAGGGGGAAGCACTCAAGATGTAGCTGTGTCCCTCTCTGTTTCTGAGGGCTGGCTGACTTCAAAAATACACTGCTTGTAAAAGTCCTATTTGTGCTGGGAATACACGCTCCTGACAATTTTATCCTTAAATCCTTTGAGGCCGAGACTGTGCTTGTAAAATGCCAAAGGGCTGTTGTTAGACAAATTATTGGGATAACTTGAAAATCAAAGCAGTTAATTAAAATCTCAGAGAGACACTCCTTGGGGCAGGATGGAGACTGGGAGACCCATAGCACAGTTATCCAAGCAGCTGGTGTCATGTCAAGGAAAAACAAGGCTGCTTCTTGCTTAAACAGACTGTGTTCTGTCAGGGAAAGCAGAGTCTGCCATGGGAAGGATTTCTTTCTTCTGATGTTGCTCTGTCTTAGCTGCTGAAGGGGAAAAGGTGTCTCCACCACAATTCAACTAAACCTGTGCTGCTGTCTGCTCTAAAGCTGGAATAGAAAGTGATGTGGCTTTGCCCCACCTTGCTGCGAGGCTCGCTCTGCCTCCTGCCCTTCAGCTGCCGTTACAGTCAAACTACAGCAGTAAAAAGAAATGTTAACGTTGCTTTCATGACTCTGGAAGTGCCATGGGCTTGCTCTGGAATCAGCCTGCCCTGCACAGTAGTTACAAATCAATGTGGGTCAGGGGGAACATGGCTGCATGGAGGGTACCTGGTGTGATGGGGTGCCCCTGTGCTGGCCTGGAGGGGAGTGGGACCCATAGGCGGAGGGACAGATCCTGGCCAGCGTGGTGCTGTGAGGGTGGCAGAAGCTGCTTTTGTGGGCTAGCAGCCCCCTTTAAAAGCAGAGAAACTGCTCCTGTGCCCCGAATGGAAATAAAGTGTTTAGTGATGTCAGGAGCTGTTGCTTGGAAGACTGTTCCCCAGTGAGATAAATATTTATTGCAGATCCCCGGTGTGCAGTGGGAGCGGGCTCTGGAGCCAGGATCTTTCAGGAGACTGTTTATGTGCGGGCTGTTCTTGGCGCCAATTCCAAATTTCCTGAGGCTGAGTATGAGGAGCTGGTCCGGCGCGTTGGTTACTAAACAACTTGCTGGGCCAGCCCAGCGCAGGCTTCGCAGAGCCAAGGAAGGAGTGACCAAAACAATAGCTGGGTCCCTCTGCTCCTGGTTGTGACAGTGGGTGCAGAGATGTGGTCGCAGAGGGCTGGAAAACTGCTGGCAGCTGCTCATCCTCTGCTTGGGTTGGGAAGGAAGCCTGGCTGGAAGGCCAGAGCTACCCCAGAGGGACTGACAGGTTTCCTTCAAGTACAGCTGCATTATCCCAACAGCACAAACTGTGTCTGCTGCTTTCTGGGCCCGAGCCAAGGCAGTTTCTGCACAAGTTGGGAATGTCTCTCTTCAAAACAAACCAGCGCGCAGCCCATGCACTGAGAACCCAGGCTCTGCTGCTGCAGCTAGCTAGGAAAATCCCTGCTGTTGAGATGTTTGTTTGAATAAATGCTCACACGGGTATAGCCTGATAGCAGAGTGATTCAGCTCCACTGTCTCAAGTGCTTTCAATGCTGATTACTTCCTCTGCTACAACTTTCTGCTGGTAGCTTTGCCAACAGAGCAAAACTAAACAGCGCAACTATGCTGGCAAAGCTCAACCGCCTGGGCTGAGCTTAAATCTTTGGGCTACTATTAGTGATTAGATTAAAATGGATTGCGGGAGGGGAAACGTTTGTATGGCGCAGCTTTGGGAATCTTGACTGTACAAACAAGCTGAGATTAGCGGCATTGAGAGCCAGCTGGGAAAGGCACCCTTTGAAGTTGGGTGTCTGCCTGGCTGAGTTTTGCTAACGCTGGCACGAGGTAGCATAAGGATCCCGAAAATGCACGTCATGTGCTTCTTGCCAAGTGGAAATTCTGCTTGGGTACGTGTACAGGGAAGTATTGGGGTATAGCTGTATTCTAGGAAAGGGCAGCGAGGGCAAGCTTCTCTCCAGCGTGAGGGGGAAATATGATATTATGAAATACCCCAAGCCTGAGGTATCAGCATGAGGAACCACCCTTTATGGAAAAGCTGCTTTGCTGGGCCTTTGTATCCTTTTTTTCCTTCCACGGATAAGGATGCAGTGGAGCTTCCTGGTATAGAGTAGGGCAACTCAGTGAGCTGTGAGCCGGAAAGACTGAATTCCTTCTTTAACCTTGAATAGATTCCTCCAGCTTCTGAACTGAGCCTGGGCAGTGAAGTATATGAAATACCTATGATCAGGTTTGGAAATACCATAAAAACCCATAATCTCTTTATGAAATAGGTGTGTGTCACTGCCTGTGACCAGGAGAGCCTCTCAGGGCACAGAATGTCTCTGCCACAGTTATTTTCCTTCCGAGTCACATGAGAGCTCCTGCTTTCCTGAAGTTTCCCTTTGAGCCTTATCTTTATTTGCTTCAGGGTAAGCGATTGACAAACAGCCATCTGCAACTGCCTGCTGAGCTTTACCCCTCCAGCTGGAGGGGGGAAGCCATGATCCCGTTCTCTGGCTCGGTAGGTCTCTGGCGCTGGGTATTGAGTGTTTAGAGCAGCTATTTTGCCATCTTTGCAGTAAACAGTTCCCAGCATGTGCCTGTCTGGCAAAGAACTCAATCTTTATGGCTTTGCTCTTGGCTGATAATCAGGCAAGAGTAGTTAAACAAGAATTCGTTCCTTTGTAATCTCTCTGGCCTCCTCCTGCTTGCTTCTATGGTGTGGCCTGAAAGGCACACACACATATACAGCATGGTCTGAAGAGAGCAGTTTGTGTGTAAGCGAATGCATGCCAGTTGAAAGACAACAGAGGTTCGACTTTGTAAGTGCAGGGAAACCTATTTTGAGAAGCAGAGCCCGGAATGATCCGTCCCTGCTGCAGGGGAGGGCACTGGGACTGCGGGTCCTCTCCGGAGCCTGGAATTACGGTGTGATTGTCACAGGGATTATGGCTCCGCTGCTGCGTGGTGAGCTGCCTGTGGCGACACAGCTTAAGGAATCACCCGGGCAGTGGGGGCAAGTGGGGGAATGACCCAGGCTGAGGCTTTGTTAGTGCTGGGTGCGTGTTCCTGCGCACGTGGGCTGCCAAGCGGGAGAACACAGGGTGATGATGTGGCTGCAGGGAGATGGATACCTGGTTGGACAGGGACTGGGGATACAGCTCCGAGGTCAACTTGAACTAGGGATGCTTTTACCAGCTGAACAATTCATCAGCCTGCACATTGCTTTCTCTTATTAAGAAAGACCCTGTTCTTTGCCTGTGTTACTGAACACTGTTAAATGAAGATGCCTCTTTTCCTCTCTTTGGTGAGAGGCACAAAGAGATAGCATGCAGCAACTGTTTTGGGGTACTGGTGATGCGGTGTTATCCCCTCCTGTCAGCCATGAGCTGCACGCAAGCTGGTCTGTACTTCTGCCTCTGATGTCCCACTTAGTCCTCTGAGGTGTTATGGGTTTACCTTCATGGCTCCCTGTGATGGGAGTGTACTTGTGCAGTGACTGTTGGAGAGGAGATGAGCAAGGCTGGCTTTGTCCAAAGCCACTGCACCTGTGGTCCTGCTCTAGGACTGCTTGAAAAGTGCTGAGCAAAGGCACAGTAGTATTTAACCATGTCTGGAAGCCTCGGGGTGAGCCTGTCATGCTACTAAATACAAACATGTGCCTGGATGGGACCTGTTTAACTTCTATCCCCTGGCACACTGTGGGCTGTGTGTGCTGCAAGTTATGTGGGACAGACTGACCAGGAACGAGAGGAAAAATGGGACCCTCTGAGCATGGCCACCAGGAGCTGGCACAAGGGGAGTTATTAATATATTTATTCTTTAAGTGCAGGTGCTGTGCTGAAGGGGTTAGGTGCAACCTAGATTGAAATAGTGATATTTGCTTTGCTCTCAAGGCAAAGTATCTTTGGCGTTATTATTATTTCCTTATACCGAACTGCGGAATGGAGGAAGGGAATAAAGAGTGCTTTGGGGGAAAATACAGACCCTTCCCTTACTAGGCTGGCAGGAGCTGCCTGTGCTGGAATCTCATGTCACTTCTAATAACTTTTAATGCTTACCGAGATCTGAAGGGAGCCTACAAGGATGCTGGAGAGGGACTCTTCATCAGGGACTGTAGTGACACGACAAGGGGCAATGGCTTCAAGCTTACACAAGGGAAGTTCAGATTAGACATAAGGAAGAAGTTCTTTACTGTGAGGGTGCTGAGGCGCTGGCACAGGGTGCCCAAAGAAGTGGTAAATGCTCCATCCCTGGCAGTGTTCAAGGCCAGGCTGGGCAGAGCCCTGGCTGACACGGTCTAGTATGAGGCATCCCTGCCCATGGCAGGGGTTGGAACTGGATGATCTTAAGGTCTCTCCAGCCCAAACCGTTCTATGATTCTCTGAGAGGGCAGAGCTGTCTGCCTTTACCTCGCTGCGCACCTCCCTCCTTTGGAGGTCAGCTCTATTTGGCTGGTTTGCACCGATCTAAGCCGGCCTGTTTCCAGCACTGTGTTCCTGTTCTGCTTCCCTGTTTTTGGGAAGTACTTCAAGGGGTTGAGCTCACTCCCGGCTTCCTGGTTTGCTACTGCAAGAGCTGGGTGGAAGTGAACCATATGGAAATCTCCTCTCTTGGATGTGGTGGTTTACACAGTTTCACATCCTTGCGCTGGAAAGGTCCCGTTGGTTTCAATGCTCTTCGGTTCATGACGCAGGGCAGCACGAGGGCCAGGGTGGTGGCTTTGTGAAAATGAGTCCTTAATAACCAGGCTGGTCCATGTGGGCAGCTGCCCCTGTCATACAGGAGCCCTCTCCGGTTAAGCTTGTAGATGTGCATCGTGGTGGTGTGAGGTGACCTGGCTGTGACAGCAGAGGTCTAGGAGTGATATTTGGTGTAATACTGCTCGCTGGGGTGATCTGTGCCACTGTTGCCTACTGCACAGCACCTGAGGAAAGCCCCAGGAGCAGCCTAGATTTGCCTGTTCCTGCAGGCTACAAAGAGTTAACAGGTCTGTGCCTCTGCCCCCTCTTCTGCCACCTCCCAGGCTGGCCCAGCTCCATGTGCTCTTGTCTAGGAAAGGTTGACTTTCACCTTGCTCTGTTTACTCCAGGACTTGTGTACACAGGGCTGGGGAGGGAGGCAGATGCAGGAGCAAACGCTGGGGCTCTGAAGTTTATAACACCGAAGTTATAAACTTAATAAATATCTCCCTGCCCTCTGGATGCCTGAGCCTCTGTGGGTCTGACCCCCTTTGCAGTGTGCTGGCTGTGACCCTTCAGAGAAGCTTAATGAACCCTGGTGTGTTTGGTCAGAAGCAAGGGCCAGCTGTAAAAGCCAGTTCCCTGTCTGGAGGACTTTGTCTCTGCCCCAAAGCATCATTTGGGTTGTTTTGAAAGGGTTTGCAAAGGCTGTGGTGAGGACGTGTGGGCTGGGGCAGGCGAGCTGCCCGGGTTTGGCATTTCCCAGAACTAGCCAGCAGCTGGGGAAATGCACACATTGAACAGACACTTTGCTCTGCTGCCTCAATAAAAGCTTGTACTTGCTTTGAGAAGAGGCTGGTGGTATTGCTGCGGCTGTAAGTGAAGACCCCAGGAGCACCAAATGGGGTGGGCTATGGACGGAGCGCAGCAGGACCTGGGGTGCCGGAGGTGAAATTCGTGTGCCTGAGCTGAGCAAACAGTGCATGGCCTCATCCAGCAGTGCAGCCTTGTCCAGGCTCAAACATGGGACCTCTGCGCCCGGCTCTTCCACGAATGGCGCTCATGGTTCACGTGCCTGACCTGCTGGTTGGCTGGCAGGGAATAAAGGTATTTATTTTGCCACCGGTAGGCAGGACAAGCTGCTGCTCCCCAGCGTGTTGGTTAATCTCCCATTGGTGCTTACTGGGGATAAAGCTGCTTAGCATGAGGGGAAAAAATCCTGGATCTAGACTCCTGCAGGGAAGGTTGGTTTTGTACAGACCCCTCCTGGATGAGAGCATATTGATCATAGGGCTTGACTTCTGCTGCCAGGGTGAGGTGGAGCCGTGCGGTGCCCAGTCCGGCTCTCCCAGCAAGTCCCTGGCCCAGCTCCAGTGCTGGGATGACGGGAGGTGGGAAGCAGGCTCGGAGCAGCTGGTGCCCTTCTCCAGCTGGCAATTACAAGAGGTGTTAAGCTGAATGTGGCCAGAGATGACTTGGCAAGGGTTGACTGTCATCCTGCAGCCGTCTCTGGGCTTTTTCCTCTTGGCTGCAGCCCGCCAGCCCAGAGGAAGCACGGGCACCTTCTGTGGTGCTGCTTCACCTCATAGCAGGGCTGTAGGCAGGACTGAACCCTCTTGGACAGGGCTGCACTTTTAAAGCCATACTCTGGGGAGCGCTTTATGTGGCACTTGGGAAGCCTGAAGCCCTTGTGAAAGTGCCTGTGTGCCCTCTTGCAGGTGTGTATGCAAGGAATGTGCCTGCCCCAGACCTGCCCTCTGAGCACAGCACTCCGCTGTTAACTCTTCCCAGGCTCCCCATGCCCCAGCTCCCAGTGGGAGCGTTCTCCCTAGGAAAGCATGTCCTGAAACCTGGAGGTGCCCAGCAGCCCTCTGACTTCCCTGGCAGATGAATCCATAAAAAGAGGCTCACTGCCACAGGAAAAGTTGCCTGTATGATTTGAGAAGCTCTTAGGGCTTCCAGGAACTTCCTTGTCCTTGCACAAGAGGATGATGAAGAGTGAGCTCAGGGAACGCTCCCTTTTATAATCTTATTTATGCTTGTGAGTCAGTCATTTCCTTGTCATGTCCTCTGGCTTGTAAACACTGTCTCCCCTTATTTTAATAGGGTTTTCTGATAGCCAAACCCGGTGTGTTCTACAGCATACGCTAATCCCCATGGCTGGCTGCCACCTTTCTGCTCATGGCTGGCCTGAGCTGATAAGGCAGCAGCTCTCCAGCCACACCATGGCTTAGACCTGGCTTTTCTTGAGCTGCCCTTGCTTGGGCACTGGCTGGTGACTCATAGTGAAGCACAGCATGAGCTGGCACAGGGGTGCAGCTCGGCACGGTGCTCTTCCCAACATGGATCTGCCCAGGCTCAAGTCTGCAACAAATGTGCTCCCCAGCCCTGGTACCCTAAAAGGGAATTGGGCTCTTCCTGCCCTTTGATGGAACAGCCAGAAGCTGTCCTAGAAATAGCTACTGGATGCTGGCAGCAATTTTCATTGCAGGTCTGGTTTTGGCTGGGTTTCACATATCTTGAAATGAATTTGCCTTAGAGCGGGTGATCCATAACGTTAGGAATGCCTGATTCCAGGCTGGGAGGGGAGTTCTTCCCAGCTGGCCTTCATTCCCCAGCTCCCTTCCCACCACCCAGTGTTAGGCAGGAGTCTGGGATGAGAGGTGGCCTCAGTGCTTCATGCCCTCTTGGCTGTTCATTCAGTTCTCCTCCAGCAGAGTTGCTGGGGAAACCAAAGATGCCTCAATAAGCTGATGAGAAGCACATCTAGTTGCCACTGCTCCTTATGCAAAATGAGAAACATCTTGTCCTGACCACAAGGCCTTCTTTGTGGCAAAACCAGTGAGCTACTGGGCAGGGAGGTCAGCGCTGGGCCTGTGGGCAGAGGAAGCTGACACATGGCTTGTGCCTGATTGTTGGCCTTAGCTTGGGAGATCAATAGCAGATGTAATTTGTCACTCAGTGTCACTGCTGGGCTGTAGGATGGTCCACTCCTGGCCAGGAGGGCAGGAAGGCAGATCCCAGCCACTCAGGGGCTCACTGCTGCTTTGCTGGGGCTTGGCTGGTGCCACCCACCTCTGACTGTCCCTGTGAGTCTGATCCTCACCCTGTGAGGCTCATGGTAAGCCTCTTCGTTAAGAAGAGCCATCGGATGTGCAGGACTGTGGAATAAAGGGATGCTTTAACAATGCTCTCCTGGGAAGACAATCCCTCTGAAGGACTTCTCAATCTTTCTGTGGGAACAGGATGAAAAAACACAGACACTTTAGCCCCTAGCTATGGGACCCATCCCTCCAGTTGTGCTTTTTGCCCTAGGGGAAGGGGTCAAGTCCCCCAGCATGTCGATGACTTCATTGCTGTGGAAGCATCTGGAGCTACTGGAATCTGTGGGCTGGTGTTGAGCAACCTAAGATCTCATTCATACCTGTGGTACCCTCACTGGGGCTGGCCCCAGGGCTGTGGGGTGAGGAGAAATAGTTCTGGGGAAATAGCATAAGCTTGATGAGGGCTTGTGGCTCCTTGAAGGTCCGAGTGCAGATGAGTTCTGGTGTGTAAATTGCTGCTGTGGCCAAACAGCTGATTCTCTGGGAGGCTCTCCTGCTAACGTGCAGTCATCTGCCCATAGCATCATGGACTTCATTTTACAGACTTGCTTGTTTATGTGTGTTTTAAGAGGTGAGGCAGAGGAAGCTCTTCCTTCAGGCAAGTCATTATTGATAGCAAGTGCTCTTGAACCATCACCCTATATTGCACTGCAATTCAGCTGAACTGACAGACCAGTTTTTAACCCTTGGGTGATAAAGTAGATTTGTTCTCAACACAAGAAGCAAGGAACTGCCTTGGTGTGAGGCTTCAATCCTATACAAAAATCTGACCTGTAGGTGCCAAGCTTTTTGTCTGGGAATGGCAAGTCCTTCCAAATCCCCCCTTTCTGCAAACTGAAGGTGTTCCTCTTCCAAATGCTTTTGCTACCAACTCCTAACCAAGATCCTGTTGTGTTGTTTTTGCTCTCTGAACCTGTAGGAAATTCCCCTCCTATGCTGGCTCTCACTTCTGTTCTGAGAAATTCTAGGGGAATTCAGCTATTTTCAGGCTGATGCAGATAATGCTTTTGGTGGGGAGGTGGTTCAGCATTTAGTGTTCTTCTGATGGAAGTGATGTGCTTAGCACAGGCTCCAGAACTCCTGGCCTTTTGTGAAATGCTTCTGAGGAGTTGTCTAATAGTTAATACTTCTCCACCCTCGTTTACAGGTGAGAGAAACAGAGACAATAGATGCCGCATGGCTTGAGTACCCTGCCTCCGGAGACTTGCCAGATGATGAAGACATTGGTGAATTCAGGCCTCACTTAACTTCTGATGAGTTAGATATAGATGAGACATCTGGGTCTGGAGGTAAGTGGGGTGGGAGAATGGATCCTCCCTCGGTTGATGCTGTGAAATTTCTTCCAGGACCAGCCCATGAGTGATGCGCTAAAGGCACAGCCAGAGCTGCAGAGGGAAGGGCAGTGTCAGGTGGGGATGAGAACACCCTGTGAATTGTAGTCACTCACAGATGAGAACAGTGAAAGTGGTGTACCATGATGTTGAATCACTTGGGGAGAACAGATGGAGTCTAGCCAAGCTTGTCTTAGTGCAAGTGAAGAGGCAGCGCATGAGCTGGATCTCTTTCCTGTCAAACTCCAAAGAACTTCTGAGAACTTAAAAAAATCTATTGCTGATGCAGTGCTAAAAGACTTAAAGTTAGTACCCTGGCTGAGGCCAAACAAGGTGAAGGACTAACTGTTGTTCAAGTGAACTCTCTGTGACATGCAAAGCTCCCTGCCCAAACCAGTTTCTATAGCTCCATGTCCCCTTTATATGAACATTTGTTCTCTAAATGGGAAAGAACAAGTGCTGAAATCGGTGTCTGACATGTTCAGGCAGATCTGGTAACTCAAGGGTTGGCAAACTCTCCTTTAGGGGTGGGTGGTGAGAGCATTGTCCTCCATTAGCATCAGCTTAGCAAGCTATAGCAGACTTGCTTAGCAGGGCAGCTCCTGATAATCTGCAGGGGGGCCAATGGATCCAGCTGAAGACCCCTCCCATGTGAGAGGTGTTGGTTTTAAGATTGCATCTGCTGGTTTTAAGATTGCATCTCATGGTGTTGTGCAATCAAAGCAATTAAACGGTAAAAGTACTAGTAGGTAAGAGGGAATTACAGTCCTAGTTCTGTCTGCAATTGCTGGTGTTGCAGGAAGTGTCTGAATTCTGGAGAAGTGGCATGTGATGAGAGGAAAATTTCATGCCCTTTTTACTTGTTTTTTTGCTCCCCTTTGCAGACTATTTGGACTCTGAAGATACCATGTATCTGACCACCATGGATGCTCCTGTGGTAGGTATTGCCTCTGTATGTGTTAATCAACGTGAAGCTACTCTTGTCTGTCCATGAAGCTTGTGTGGAATACCCTTTCCCCTGCAGGACATGGCATCAAGATGACTCTACCTGCTTGAGCAGGAACAGCATTCTCGTAATGCACTAAGCAAACTTTCTTCTCCCTGCACACCCTCCCACTTTGAGTTGCAGGCAGGCTGGGTGCTGCTTACTGATGGGTGTGGTTTGTCTATATTCTGTAGATATCTGACAACTATATCCCTGGAGATACTGAGGGGGAGATAGAAGGGAAGGAGAAAAACACAATGGTGGACAATGAAATCATTCCAGGCAAAGCTGTGCCTGTTGAAGAGAGCCTGCCCAACAAGATCTCTGCGGCAAGTACAGCCAACAGCAGCATCTTTGAAAGAACAGAAGTCCTTACAGGTAATACTCCACCTTGTCCCTGATAAATCATTAATACTGTAAATCATAATGGCTTCTATAATGGCCTGGGGAGCAGTTCCCTGCTGATGAAGGGGGTGAGATGTGTTACCTTTGTGACTACCTGTGGCAGGGTCACTTCTGCCTTCTAGTTCTTGAACAGAAAAGCCTATTGCTTGCCTTGCTGGGATAAGCAGCTTGGTTTTGAGCTGCCAGGTGACTGTTAAGCCAACAGTGCCACACAAGAATGTGGCAGCTGCTCTGCATCCAGATACTATCCCAACAAGAAGTGTATCTAGCCATAAATCAATTACATCATTTTGTATCAAATGCAGGCGTTTTCCTTCTAACCTCTGCCCAAGTCCTGCCTGTTCTGATCATTGCCAGGAACCAAACAACTTCTCTAAGGGATTTAAGCACCTAGTCAACTGTTAAAAATTTTAAGTAGTTCTGTCTAGAGCAGAACCAAATGACTGGCTTCCCCCTCAGCATGTGGGACAGATCTGTCTGAAGGCACATTTCATCAAGCACTTGGCCTGATGGTCCAAGTACAAACCTTGGCACATCTTGCCAATCTGCAGCCATCCTCTGAGTCAGGAGTGCCTGGAAGAGTGGATTGCAAAGCCACCTAATGAAGCTGATTTGTGCAATGAGTAGGTGCCACAGCAAAGAATAAACTTTACTGAATTCTTGTGGCCACCCTTGGTGAGAGGAGAGAGATCTTGTTGGGGTTTTTGAGGGTTTGTGATTGCTAGTTGTTGGGGTGGGTGTGGGTTTTTTTGGAGGGAGGTGGTGGTGGTAGTGCTGTTAAATTGAAATGCAGAGTGCCCAGAGTGTGCTCACACAGGTAGTTAATAAAGCATTTCAATCAGAGCTATACCATTCTCCTGGTGTTTGAGGCTGTTTGTGGGTTGTGGTGGGCGTTTCTGTTTTGCCTCCACACATGGAGGTGTCTTTTTGTCAAAACCTCTTTCTTGCACTGAACAGGAAGATCAACACAAACTGGTTAATGTGGAACATGATTATTCTGTGGTTGCATTGAAAGCAGTTTCTGGCCTCTGCCAATAACGTGTCTGTTGCAGAAAATGCCAGCACATGTGGTGACAGGCACATGGACACACAGGCTCTGGAGGCAGTCCTGGGGGCTGGTTCTCTTGAAGCAGACTTTGAGATGTAGCTGATGGTTTATAGTTGTCCAAGACTTAACTCCATGCTCTGTTTTCCTCCCCAGCTCTCATTGCAGGAGGGGCAGTGGGCCTCCTGTTTGCTGTCTTCCTGATCCTCATCTTAGTCTACCGCATGAAGAAAAAGGATGAAGGCAGTTACGACCTTGGGAAGAAACCCATCTACAAGAAAGCCCCAACAAATGAGTTCTATGCTTAAAGCTCAGCAGCACCTTGTGCCCATCAGGGGACAAACAGACTGCATGGAAACACTGTGCCCTCAGATGAGATGGGCTGAACAAATGCTCTTTTTTGGATTGAATTTCAAAGTGACTTTGAGAAAAAACCAACTTCCTACGTGACCCTTCCCATCCCACTCGGCTACCAAGGGCCCAATGAAATACAAAGAGTCTGAAAAAAAACAAACCTCAGTGTATTTTTTTTTCCTTGTTTCTAAAGCTAGTGTAAAAAGCATCAAGATGCCAAATTTTCTGCTTGGTTTCATAGAGGGTATATAAACACAAAGCAGACTGCATGGAAGCAAGCACCATGTGTTTGCGCCCAGTGTGCTGAGCTCAGATTGGCTGCTATAGAAGATGGCTTTTTTTATAAACCTGGCTAATAGATGTCTTGCAGCAGGCTGGTGATGTGAAGCGTTTTTGTGGAGAACTATTTATGAATTTCTTACACTACAGATAACGTTGCCTTATCGAGGGAGTAAAAGGCCCATAGGGGCTTAATCCCTGACTGCCATAAAGGGCCTATGGGAATGTCTTCCCTAGGAGACTTGTGTCTCTTCCTGTCAGCCCCAGGCAAGGGTCATTAGTCCATGAAATCAGGACAGCCAGCTTTGTTTGGCTATGGGGACACCCTTTCCTTGCCTTCAGTCTCTTACCTTTTTTTTTGTAAGGATTGCTCGTAGGAGTTTTTGGTTTGGTTTTGGTTTTTTTTTTAATAACAAAATTTTAAAGGAAATAGCCTAATTTTTATATAAAGTTTGTAGAGATTATTTTGACTAATAAAATAAATCTACTTTTTTTAATTTCTTTAGATTTATTTTTTCATTCCCTTTGTGTTTCCTTTGGCCGGGCATTTCTCTAGAGTTGTTGTTTTATATGATTCATATTCTCAACTGAAGCAGAGCGAGCTACAGTGTGTTACAGGTGTCTTCTAGTTCTATAGCAGCTACTGTAGAGGGTAAAGATATTTATGGCTTTCCCATAACTTTTTAGGAATTGATTATTTTTTTTAATAGAATTATTTATAGTTTCTGAAATGGCTGCTCTTGGTTGGTAACTTTTATCCTTTTTATGTAAAACACTAATATAATGAGTCTCTGTGAAAACTATTTAAGCTTTATTCTGTGAATTTTAATTATAAACGCAAAGCAATAACTTCTAGGATTAATTTGTATGCAAAATTGGATTTGTAATATGATTGAAGTAGGGGAAAAGAGGAGAGAGTATTTCTAGCCTGTAATATATTATAATCAGTCCTATAGAGCTCTATATTATATATTTCACTGAGGAATAATGCAGTTAAGACTGAAAAGGCTGGAGTTAGTTCTTCGGCAGCCTTACTGTATGCAAGAGGCTTGGTCTCGTTTGTGCTGCTGTTTGTCCAGTGTCTTGTCTGATGTTTGGGATGCAGCCGGAGCCCTGGGGCTCTGTCGCGTGTCCCTGGACTGTGCCCGGAAGCAGGTGGTTGGGGATGTGCCAGGTTTGATCCTCGTTGGAGCAGAGATCCCCACCTGGGGTTCCTCTTTGGAAGCTCACAGTATGGAGGAAATAACTTCGTTTTGGGGGCTGGCTGCACTGCAGAGTCCCTGCGGTGCTGAGCTGAGTACCTGCCTCTTGCAGGGGGCTGGCTTTGGAAGTCTGTCTCAGCTGCGAGCACTGAGCTTTCATAGCAGGCTAGCTCTGAGCCTCCCATGGTGGGTCTTTCTTACTATATCATGTACATAGCTCCTACCTCTAGTGAGAGTTAGTCTGATTCCCCCAGCACTCCTAAAGCAAAGGGTGATGTGTGTGTCCAATGCCTTTGTTTCAAGAAGGTGTTACAGAACTTTGTGCAAGTCGTTTGTTCCTGCAGCTCTCTGAATCTGGTGTGGCTCAGAAGAAGAGCAGAGTGCGGGCCCCAGGACCGGGTATTAGGCAGCACAAAACCAGATTGGTTGCGAAGGCTGTTTAGCAATCTCATCGACTCCTGAAGCCTCCTCGCTGAGGGTTCGTTGTAGGCTTTAGGCCAAATTCACAGAGCCAATAGAACAAAAGTTCAGCTTCAGCCGGTGGCAGCTGCTTCCCAGAGCTGGGCAGGCCAAGTGGGAATGCAGGGGGAGCCCTGTATTGAGACACTGTGTGAAAGGACTTTTCCCAAGGGTTGACTGGCTCACTTGGTCCCAGTACAAGCGTGTTCAGGGACTCTGAAGGCTCTGGGAGGCTGTGAAAACTGCGCAGAGGTCACTGCAGACTGGGAAGGAGAAGGGAGGACTTACTGCCAATGGACAGTGGTGCCAGGAAGGCAGGAGCAGCGTCTGCTTCTCGGGGTGTTTAGATTCTCTTGTGTAATTGCTCTTGGGTTTTTTTTTCCACTGTTACTGATTTATTTTATTTTCTCAAATAAATGGTTACTTTCTAAAGCTGGCTTTTTGGACCATTTTTGATCAGAAATAGCTTTTGGGGAGCTGGAGAAACAGGGAGCTCATGTTTGTGTAACTTGGTTTACCAAAGGGCTAGCCTGGGATGTGGCTTGGTGGTGGCCTGAAGCTCAAAGGGGCTTTGTCTGTAGCTCTTGAGCTGCCCTCAGTATTTGACCCCCAAGTGACTCCTTGAGAACCAGTGTCAGCGGGCTTCTGGAGCTGGTGAAGCTCCTCCAGGCGAGCAGAGGCAGCATGGCACAAGGAGGTGAGGCCACCTTCTCTCTGGGGATCAGTTTTGTGATGGCACCTTTAGAAGTCTGCCCCCTTGCAGTGGGAAGGGACGGGGGGAAGTAGAGCCAGGGCTGTATATGTCCCCCAGTGACAGCAGCGTGTGCCTGCGCCCTCAAACAGAGGGGCGCAATGTGTGCAGGTTCTTGATCCACCAAGTTTCGAGCCAGCCCTGTTTCAGTGATGTGGACCTTCAAGTGGCCAGTGGAGTTGTTTCAGCTTCCCTGACATCTGTTGTGGGAACAAGTCCACAGGTGACTTCTTCAGGGTATCTGGGACTAAAGCAGCTCTTAAGGAAGATCTTTCTTGGAGGAAGCTGCTTCTCCAAGCCCCTCCGCTCTAAAGCTTGGTGTTCTCAAGGGACAGGACACGTGTCCCTGGGCACGGGGCAGTGCCTGGGCTGCGCTCGCTGGGAAAAGCGCCGAGTCTCCTGAGAAGTGCTGTATTTAACTGGATTATCATCCTCCAGAAAACCAATTCCCTTCTCCCTGGTGGGAACTCCCACTCCGGGTGGTTGGGATTAACGGGGATGGAGGAAACAAATTAGGCCTTGCATTAAGGCTCCCTCGGAGGGGAGGGAATAGCAAACACTTGCGGATCTGCTGCTAGCACCTGGTGATGCAGGGCCCTGTGCTCCCGGGACTGACCTTTGCTCCGTGGGTGCTGCTGTTTGTCAGTAAACTGGTGACGTTCACCCACAGCCTTCATGGTCCCGTGGGATTCTGACAGGTTCCTGGAAGCGCCGCTTGGAACAACCTCTGTTTGTCTTTTATTTCCTTTTAATATGCTTTGTTTTCTCTCCTGGGCTGCAGGAATCCCGGGAACTTCCCAAAGCGCCCTCGGGCTAAAAGCGCCTTGTTTGTGTCCAGAGCAATGCGGAGGGGTGCTCCGCAGGTCCGTGGAGCGGGAGCCTTGGCTGCCTGCCTGCCTGCCTGCCTGTCCCCGCGGAGCCGCGCTTCCTGGGATGGGTTTGTCCCCATTCCCCCCATCTGCCTTTCCGCCCTCCCTGGCCAGCCCGCCTGTGCCTGGGGCTCGCTCAGCGCCACAGCCTTGTGAATTCCCGGTCTTTGGCAAGAAGGGAGCCTGTTTTCCCTCCCAGCGCGGCTCTCGGTTTAAAACCCAAGCCCCGAGGACCGGCTTCGGTTGGCTCGGGACGCGCCGTTCGCTCCCTCTCGCCCGGTGTCTGCTGCCATCTGCCGGCGAGCCCTGCCCGGTACGGGGGGGCTGCTCTATTTGCCTCCTTTTCCCCCTCCTTTATTTCCCTCCTTTGATTTTTCCCTGCTCTTTTTCCACGTTCCTCATTCCCATCCCTCCCCTTCCCCCTTTTTCTTTTTTCGCTTGTCTCCTTTTTCGTTTTCCATTTCCTTTTTAGTTTCTCTCTCTTTCCCATCCCTTCCCCCCTGGTTTTTTCCCCTTATTTCCTCCACCCCCTTTTTGTTTTCCAGTTCATTGCAAGAACCTCAGCGCAGCCAAAGGTCCTGAGCCCTTGGCAGCACTGGAGAGGAGGGACTGGAACAGCTTCTCACTTGGAGGTGCCACCAGCTCCTGGGCCCTCAGATGGGAACAAGCACTTTCCACAGTGTACCCCAGCCCAGGTCTGTGCTGCTTATGGGGAGCAAAAGCATTGCTGAGGCATCAGCTCTGTCACTGTCACAGCCATTGAAGCCGAAGCTCATGGGCAAAGCTGCCCATAAAGGGGTGTCCTGGGCTCCGAAAGGCACCTGGACCCCACAGGGAAACCATTTCCCTGTAAAATGCATTGAAAAAGGCTTTGCTGTGGGGAGGAGCCGAGCGCTGGACATGGCGTGGGTCTGGGGAAAAGAAGACCCCCAGAATGACCGTGTGGAGGTGCTCAGGCTGAGCAAGGGCTGGCGAGGCGCTGGGCTGGCTTTCCCTATGCGAGCAAAGGGTTCCAGGAGCTCGGGGCTGGCGCTCACCTCCCCCCCCAATGTCAAATCCACTTTGTTCTGTGTCTGGGAATCAGACCGTGCTGCGCCCTGTGCTGCGGAGAGCCCCCCAGCTCCCCAGCACCCCCATCCTGCCCCAGTGCCATGGGGAGGAGCCCTTCCCCTCTCCCACCGGGCTGCAGGGGCAGCGCGTGCCCGCGGGACCGCCCTGCTTCTCCCAGCCCAGGGTCGGTGAGCCGCGGTGAGCTGCTGCATTCACAGCTACGTGTGCCCAGCGCCACGGGCAAGCCCGGACCTGCGGGGGCTGCGCCCAGCATCGCGCAGGGTGCGGTGGAGCCAGCCTGGCTCCCAGCGGCGCCCCAGCCTCGGGCGGTGGTGGTGGCTCTGTGCAGCCTCAGCTCCCGGGGATCTCAGGGCAGGGATGCCCTTGGCTCAGCCCCCCCGCTGCATGATTCCCACGGGAGGGAAGCTGGCTGGGACCGGCCTGCGAGTGCATCTCCACTCAGCTGCAGGGATGAGACGCTCCCCTCGGACTGGTGGCCTCTCATCCCAGATGCTGGCATATGCGGCCAAGAAAGGCAAATGTGCAGCATGCTGAGCATCAGCCATGGTCCTTCTCCCGGACCATGCTCGTGCAGGATCTGGCCATTAAGGTGAGTGTTGTGCTCATTGGAGGTTTGTTTTGCAAGTCCATGGTTGCCAAAGGTGATCCAAAACCCTGATCCTTCCTGCTGAGCCCTTCCTGGTGCTACCAGGAGGATGATGGCCAGGGCCACTTCATGGATGTCTCTTTGCTTCCAAAAGAAACACGATCTGAAAGCAAAACCAGAGCTTGGGGCTGTCAAACTCTGCAGGCAATCTGCTGGGACCAGCATGAGGGGCAGGCTGGCTATCCCGGGCTGCTGTCCTGGTGAGCCGCTGCTGACTAGTTCATTGTTGGAAACCAGTTTGCTGCAGCCGTAAGGCCATTGCTGCTCTGCCTCCATGGGGCAGGAGCATTTCTGCATAGGACAGGGCAAGGACTTGGGATATGACCCCAGATCTCTGTGGGGTTTGGCATGGGCAGAGAAGGACACGAGTGTGGATATCCCCATGGATGTCCCCTGCTGAACTGGTGCGAGGCCCTGCGGTGCTGGGGGTGCTCCCTGTGCTAAACAGCATCAGCTCACCCGTGGGCACTGCCTTTACTGCTGCAGCATCGCCCGGCCAGCCCTGGGCAGGGGGAGGCTTGGGGTGTTTTGCTCAGTATTGATGCTATGAGAGGAAAAGACACGGTTTTAACCAGGGGCTGGTTATTTCAGGGAAAGGGGGCGGGTGCAGGAGGTGTGGGCTGCCTGCTCCAGGCATGCGGGAGGGAACAATGGGGCCACTGTGCGGCCGGATGCCCCGGCCCCTGTCAGAAAGGTCCAGCGAGGGGTTTTCAGCACGTTTCTATTCCCCCGCTCGGGTATAATTACACGGGGGAACAAAGAGCCCTTCAAACCTGCCCGAGGGGGCTGCATGCGAGCGCACGTGTCGGCTCTTGGCGGGGTGCAAGGGGTCGGTGACCATGCACAGCCACAAAGGCAGCCCTGTAGGGCTGGTGGCACTGGGCAGGGGCATGGGGACAAACCCGGGGTGTCACGGACAGGGTGGGGGAGTCCTCTCCTGGAGCCATGCTCGTGGTTGTGCTCCCCAGAGCAGAAAGCAAAGAGCAAACCTCGCGCTGGCTCTCGGCACTGATCCTGCCCTTGTTGTTAATTTAGCCCTGTGCTAGAGCAGGTTTAATAAAGTGCCTTTTCTTCTGCCCCTGCGGTGCCTCATCCGGTGCACGCGGGACTCTGTGAGCTCCCATGCTGGGTGCTGGTTTGGGGCTCGGCTGCTCCCTCCAGTCCCATTCAGGCAGGCAGCTCCTTGGCGCAGGGTGGGATGGACAGCCTCCCACAGGCAGTGTGCTGGGGGCTTCGCATCAGCCCTATGTGGGTCTGGCAGGTGAAGACCATGCTGAGCATCCCTGTGCAGAGTGGGTATGCAATGGGCTAAAGCCCCACCTCTGTTGGTGGGCAGAGCAGCATCCTCGTATCTCCATTCTCCAGGGCTGGTGGTACAGGCATTTATACCAAGCAGTGGGGGCTGTGGGCCCGCTGGACCACCCGGCGGCTCTGGCTGGGGGACAGCAGGGACCCGGCAGCCCTGCCACTGCCTGACCACGCTCGCACTGGGGAGGTGATGAAGCTGCTACGCAGGAATGTGCTGGGGATCTGCAAACACCTCTCTGGTACAGACCAGCCCCGATCCTTGCACCCCCCAGCCAAAAACCAGCCCACCCTCCGCGTGGGGCAGATGATGTTCCCTGGGGACGGCCGGAGATGCCCCGATGATCCGCAGCACCCAGCGCAGCTCTGGGGCAGGCCGCGGCAGAGTGGCACAGGCAGTGCGATGAGTGCGGTGGTGCTCAGCAGGCAGGCTGCCGGAGGCGGGCTCACTAGATGGCAGCAGCTCTTCTTCCAAAGGGCTGGAAGATGCTGCCCGGCCCAGGCAGAAAGGGAGGCACCCCAGGACCGGACCTCGCGCTCCTCTGGGGTTTCGTTTGATGGAAGGACAGCCAGGAGCTTCTTTTCTTCTTGATGTTTTTGTAGGGACGCTCACCTCGGGAGCTGAAATAGCTCCTTGTGCTGGAGCTCTGGGCACCCTGGCCTGGTGGGAGCAGCGGATCTCCACTGCCTTCAAGCTTTGCCGTTGTCTGCAGATGCTCACGCAACACCACACAGCGTAAGTTATCCTGAGCATCCCTAAAGCACTCGATACCTTTCCTAAATCCCCACCTCTTGGAGTGATGTGAAGGGGTTTTTTTTTTGGGGGGGGGGGTTCATTTATCCCCATGTTTCTGGCTGCCCTGTGGATGGCGGGGAAGCTCCGCGTACAATTCAGGAGCACAGCAAAGAGCTGCCAGATGGGCTCTGTGGGACAGCCCAGCTCACTGGAGCCAGCAGGATGGTCCGAGTGTGCACCCCTGATGTGTTGAGTTATTGCAGGAGGCTGCAGTCAGGCGCTGCCGACTCCTGAGCAGGAGCACACAATTGGATGGCTGACGGCTGGCCCAGACGGTTGTGTTAATCAGTGATTATGCAAATAAACAGCTCTGCTGCTGTGACACTCAGCAAGTGCTCCCCATGGAAGTGCCTCCTCCGGGAGGTGCAAAGCTCCTTGGTTCCATTTGCAGGACCTGCTGTGAAAAGCAGATTAAACGCAGCCCATGGCCGGCCGAGGGAAGGCAGGAGCCTCCCGAGCCCCCCCCAGCCCACCTGCCACCACCTCTCTCTTTTCCCCATGTGGCTTGAGTTACTGTGGCTGTTTGCTTAATCCATCAGGCTTCAAGAATGAGCCACTCGGTGCTTGCTTGGCCTCTCCAGCAAAGCACTGTGCCGTAAACATAACAAGGCAGGCTTGTTCCAAGCCCTTGAAGTCAACAAGCAGTGCTCCTCCTGCCCTTTGGGACCAAGCTGCTGCTAAATATAGCCAGGGATGCTTTCCATTCATAAAACGTGACTTATGCTCCAGCTTCCAAGGAAAGGGAGCGGGTTGAGGAGTCCGTGGGTTCCAAACACTCCTGTTTGGGATGCAGGCAGAAAGAAGCTGGAAATATTTGGCCCCATCCTTTCGCTGCCTTCCAGTTCTTCCCCAGGGAGGTGGAGGAGAAAATGCTTTTGGGGAGACATGAGGGATTGATTCAGGTCAACTGCAGGGGTTCTTGCATTTCACCCTCAGTTACATCATGGCCGGGGTGGATTTGCTGTGGAGGTGAGGGCAGGGGATGGTAGGCACAGGCTGATGGGGTGGCCCAAGCAGCTGCCACACAGAAACAGGAGCAGTAAGGCCTCATACCACTGCTGCCAGCACCTGAGTGCGCTGGGACTTGCCTCCTGCTCGAGGCACTTGCTCCACTTTGAACACCCTTCACGTTGTTCCCCTTCCTCTGTCCTCCAGCCCTTTCCTCCACCAGCCTTTGGCGGTTGCCATGTGCTGTAATATTCCCCGAGTCACTCCTCCAGCAGCTGCAGCTCCAGATGCACACAGATGTGTCTGCCAAGAGCCTTTCACCTTCTGTGAGATTCCTGTTTTGCAGAAGGAAACCCATCTCCTGGTGGAGTTTAGGGAGGTGCTGCCCACTGGGAAGCCCTGGGTTAGGACACTGAAGGCCCATGGGAGCCAGGGCCCTGCATGAGCTGCAGACGGAGAGGGCTAAGACACTGGGCACCCCTGTGCATCTCCATGCTGGATGGCGCGAGGCCATTGGTCCCCTGCAGCCCTGAATTCAACATCTGGAGCCATGGCTGTCAGTCTGCGCAGTGCCAGCACCCAAACCGCGCAGGTAAGCCAGGCAATGAGCCAGGGATGCCCGTGCGTGGGTCCTGGGGCACTGCGCTTCCCCTGCTGCTGAGTTCAGTGTGGGTTAAAAACCTCTGTGGGTTTGGCAATTGGGTTGTTTCAAAACGCAGCTCAGGGCTGCCAAACCAGCGGGTTTCCAGGTACACCACGGGTCTTTTGATGCCTCGGAGATCTAAAGTCTAAATAAAACTTTAAGACCCACTCTGTGTAATGCTCAGGTCTGGCTTCAAGAAACCTGGCTTCTTTTTATGGCATCTTTCGATCAGCAGTTTCCTGCTGGTGCCAGCACTGCAGTTTCTGTGTGTGAATAGCTGTGTAAAACAACAGAGCTCAGCAGAGCCACAGCAGTAGGAAGTGGGTGGGTTTCACACTGAAGGGCTTTTTCTCTCTTTTTTTTCCCTTTTCCATTTGAAATAACCCCATTTGGGCCTCCAATAAAAAAAAACAAAACATCTGCTGCTGGGTATTTGGCTGCTGGAAATCAGCTCCCCATTACTGAAAAGCACAGAAGCAAGGCAGCGATTCCTGGTATAGGTCAATAAGACATAAGGTCACATTCATGCATCATCCCTCTCCATCCTGGCCTTTGAATATATGGACTGAGGACATCAAGGGAGCTGTGGTGCTCTGTGCCAGCACAGGTGGTGAATCATGAAGGTTAGTAAAGAGGCAATTGAATCCGTAAAGAGTCCTTCAAGCCTGATTTATTGATGCTCTCATGTGAGGTCTCTGCAGGGTGAGATGCTGCCATGAAGAAGAAACAAGTCAACAAATCACAGGAACATGGTGGGTGTTTGATGCACGGGGAGGACCCTTTCGTGGGGCCACCCCGAGCCCTGGATGGTGAACCTCAGTATGGCTCAAGGCTGCTTCCCCTTCTCAGGCCAAGCCTCTGCCTGCCCAGCTTGCTAGCTCTGCATGAAGAGGTGGAAGTTGGTCCTGGTGAACTCCTGATGGATGCTGTCAAGTAATTTGTCTGAGTCCTGCGGGACATCTGAGAGGACCTGCTGCCCTGGGATGAAGCTCTGCTCTGGGGTGTAGGTGAAGGTGAAGGAGCTGGAGTAGATGAGGCCATCGTCCCTGATCAGCAGGAGCGGGACCGTGATGGGGTATTGCAGCCACCTCCAGTCACTGCTGAAGGCAGAGACATCAGGGACAACGCACATGAGGGACTTGGGGCTCCTGGGACAGTGCAGGAGAGGAAAATGTGTGTTAAATAAGGAGAGTCCCCCGCAGGAGTGGCTGGCAGTGAGTGTTGGCATGTCTCCTCCAGCCTGAGCTCATTGTGAAGCCTCCAGCTCGTTTACCCTTTCCTCCCTAGTGTTTCGTGCTGCTCTGCCAAGGTTGCTTGGTCACTTGCAGGCCCCTGAGGTCCCTGTCATCCCTTCCATCACTATCCTGACTGCAGCCAGGGCAGAGAGCAGGCACCAGCCACACTCATCCCTGCCCCTCCTTGCAATTCCCATGCTTGGTCTTGCAGAACACGCAGTGCAAGTGCCCCTGTCCCCAGGGTCAGCAGCCACATCCCTCCCAGAGCTGCCCAGTGCAGCCCAAACCTGGCTGCCATTCCCTGCCCTGCTCCCCGGCCATGTTACCTGTGCATCGTCTCTGCTTCCACATCTCCAAACCAGACCTTGAGGTGTGTGTGGAAATACTCCCCCTGCACCTCCAGCATGGCCACGTCCCCACCACCCGTGAGCTGTGACGGGCAGAGTGCACAGCAGCGTGTTACACGGTGGAATGAGCCAGACTGCTTCTCCCACAGGATGCTCTGCCTGTGCATCCTGTCCCTGCTGCACATCCTGTCCCTACTGCAGCAGTCCAGGCCTTGGCATTCCCACAGCATCCCAAAACTGGGAGATGCAGACTGCAAGGGTTTAGGAAGCAGGTGATGGAGAGGTGGGGTGACCCGTGGCTGGTGGTACCTACCTGCAGGGCAGTGATGAGTGGCACAGGGCTGACAGGCTCACGGATGCAGGCCAGGCTCTCACTGAAGGTGTACTCTACTGTCTCGGTGCCGATGATTGTCCAGCAGGAGCCGTCGTTCAGCAGCTCCCGGTTGGCTTCCTTTGGGCAGGGAGATGCCTGTGGAGAGTTCACAGCACCACACTGCAGGGGGGACCGGGGCTGGGGTTCTGCCTCTGGTGTCTCAGTTCCAGCAAGCAACTGCTTCCCTCACTAGTAAATGGGATCATGATGCCATTGCAAAGGTGTTGGTGACAATGTCCCACCAAAGCAGGCAACCCAGAGGCAAATGGCTCTGCAGCGATTCTGACCTTAATTTGGATGCAAACCCCCTTTGCTGGAAGACCTCTCCTGGTGACATGCTCCCCAGCCAGCAGCAACACAGAGGAGCTTGGAGAGAGGACAGGGAACACTGCAGGGGTCCTCATCCCCTCCTCACGCTGCCGTACCTGGAACTGGATCACTTTCTCTGTGGAGAGACACAGATACATGTGGTCGCTGCCCTGGAACTGGAAGGCGCATTTGTGGAGCTGGGAGATGGGCTCGTCCACGTCCAGCACGGCATACTGCTTCATCACCTTCCGGATGATCTGTGGGCAGCAGCAGCATCCCTGGGATGGTACCCGATGCTCAGAGCAGCCAGGTCCTTGTGCCTGACGCCCGCAGGGATGGAGGCTTACCAGGGGCGGCAGGGCGATGCCAGTGGCAGTGCAGACCAGCTGGACCACGGAGCCATAGCGGATGTACCCTTCCCGCAGGGGGAACTCGCTCCGGGTGCAGTGCTCATTGGCTGTGGGGAAGGAGAGAGGCAGCCATGGCTCTGAACAGGGGAGCAGGTTAACCTGGGCTGCCTCCCTGTGCGCTATGCTGGTGCTTTCTTACTGCTTTCTCCCCTCTGCAGGTGCTCACTGCTTGGAGATGCCACTGCTCCCTGGGAGCCCAGCACAGAAGTGTGCAACTGGGATGCGGTACCTCACAGGGACATCACTGGAGGTAGGGATGCTGCTGGGCTCTGGCCCCTTCCAGGCAAGTTACTTGCTTGGATTGGTGAACCTTCAGACCAACACAGCTCATGGGCCCTCAGGGCATAATGCCTACCCTCAAAGCCAGTGGGAAACAGCTACCAGCTCCAGAGACTCATCAGGGACGTTGGGCAGAGGTGAGACCTGAGCCAGGTTCCCACATCCCTAGGCTAATTCCCACCCCTTTTGCCCCAAGGAATCAACTTTGCAGCATGGAAGAGCCAGGGTGGGAGTGAGGCAGCCCTGGGCGTTGCCGGTGTCAGCAGCCCCATGAGGCTCCTTACCCAGGTGGAGGGTGAAGGCTGCCCACTGCCTGGCACTGGCAATGAAGGCTCCCCCCTCGACAGAGAGGTAGCGGGTGCTGACGGTCTGGGAGCGCAGGCGGTTGAAGAGGGAGACTTTGGAGCCCGAGGAGATGCAGACTGCGGGGAGAGGTGGCTGGGTTAGTGCCTGACAGGTCTGTGCTTCAGCTATGGGGAGGACAAGTCCTGGTTACTGGTGCCCCCAGCCTGGCAAGAGCCAGCATCCTCCCCGGCTGCCCTTCTCCATATGTGAGCGCCAGTCCTGCTGGCTTTCCAAAGGTGTGGGGAGTATGCTGGCACCAGAACATTACACACGGTGGTGGATGAACTGTTTGGAAAGGAGACATCAATATTCCTGATACATCCTCTTTTGGGGGTGTCCATGGGCTTTGGATTCAACCGGGGCCACTCCAGAGCCAACCTGTGCGCGCTTGGACAGCATCCCACCCTGTGCTCACACCTTCCTCCCTGCAGAGCCATCCCCATACGCACGGTCTGTGTTCTTCAGTGACTGCTTCTTCTGTGAGGGCTTGGAGATGACCTTGATCAGTTTGCTATGGAAGGTGCCAATCTCCTGCCCGTTGCTGAAGAAGAGCTTCAGGACCAGGCGGAAATGCTTGCGCTTGTCCGCGTCCGAGATGTAGAGCGCCTTCGCACAGCCAAATCCCTGCCGAGGGCAGAGAGGGGCTGCTGGCAGCTCCAGCCCAGCCCCACCAGCCTTCCTCACCCTCCTTACCGCCCCGCAAGGGCATAATAGCACCCTTTCAAAGAGCCCTGGGTTCATTTAAAGGGGGAAACGATCAGAGATGTTATTACAGGTGGAATGAAGAGCTGCGGATCGGCAGAGGCTTTATTTACACTGGGGGCAGAGAATTCCTCATGGAAATGAATGTTCACGTGTGATTTATCCCACATAACATGAGAAATAACCCTGGGTTTATGGTTTCCCCCCCTGTCCTGGCTGATACACTGTACTTTAGCAGCAATGCAAGCACTGCAGACAAAGGCTCTTTTTGTGAGGTTTCTGGCCCGGCTCAGACCCCGCGCTCTTCAGGGACCCCAGATAATGCTTTTTCTTCTATGTTTGACTCTATCAAAAGATGCCGGAGCTCTGCTGAAGTTCTTGAACTTTGGGATCTGTCAGTGAGGGGGTTTTTTGGCTGTTTATCTGCAAATGAAACCCTGGGTTTCCATTTTGTGATAAGCAGCAGTGCTGCTCATTGAGAGGAAGTCCCACTGCTGAGGGAGCTGTGCAAACTTTGGCAGCTTGCCTGCCACAGGGCTGTTGACGTGAAAAGATGGAGCTCAAAGACAGGGCTCTTTGCAAGGTGAGGGAGCCTGCCCGGCTGCTTGGGTTGCTGCATGCACCAGGATGGCAGAGCAGCAGCTGGGAGCGATGGCTAGGAAGGAAGGACTGCAACGTCCCAAGGAAGGGGAAGATGTGACATCCCAGGGTGTGGGGTGATGCTGGGGACAGCCCAATCCCTGCATGAGTGGTGTCCCTACAGCCCCAGGGAGCAGAGGGTCTTACCTTTGCATCCGGCTGCTCCTCAAAGCTGAGCTTCTGGGTCTCCATCAGGCTGCTGCCCATGCTGTCCAGTCCCATGTACCCGCACACCTGAAAACCTGCATCTCCCGGGTCCCTGGCTGGAAGAGATGGGGAGAAGCACCCTCCAGAACCTGCACAGGCATGGGCTTGGTTCCTTCTGGTATGGTGGGTGGCCCAGGTCCAGGGTCCAATCCTCCCTGAGTCTGGACCACAGAGGTCTCAGCCTTGAGTGAGGAGATGTCCAGAGCTGCTGCCCAGCGCTTACCTTTCATCTGCTCCTGTTTTAACTTCCATCCTGGCCCGCTCAGGTAAACACAAGGTGGGGGGCAGAAAAACCTGCAGAGACAAGAGGGCATTTTCTTCCCCAGAAAAGCTGCTTGGGGTCAGTGGGATGGCTGTGAGAGCAGAGACCAGCATCAGGAGCAAGCCTGGGCCCTGGGAGGTATGTGATGCTAGAGCAAAGGGCTGGGGTGGGGGGAACCGGGCTCTGCTGAAGCAGTTGTCTCAGCCCCTCTGCCCTGCACTGGCTGTAGATCATGGGACAGCCCCCAGTGGGGAGGGCAGGGCACCCTGGCCCCCATGCCTCGAGACAAGAAGAGCTCAGGCCCCCCATCTCTGCCGGGCGGGAGTTTCGGCCAGTTGGGAACAGAGTTTGCATTCACTGCTAGTTTCAGAGCCCAACACACATAAATCTATAGCTAGGGTTTTGGAAACCTATTTTCCTGTGTTTTATTTGGGTTTCCTCTGTCTTTACACTTGTGTGAATGGTGCAAATTCATCCCCTCCTGATACTGGATAAAGCACTAGCAGAGAAAACACCAGGGCAGGGGGTTGGATGTCTCAGAGCCCTCAAGTCCTGGGTACGGGTTTATTTAAATAAGTCATCCACAGCATGGGCCCCTGATTCCCACCATGAAGGGAAACAGCATCAGCGCCTTTAAACTTTAACCTGGCATCTCTGCGCTGGTTTCCTCTCCTTCTCTAGACCTGGCATTTGATTTTCATGCTCATCCCTTGCTCTGCAGGAGCAGGAGAATGAGGCTGTCCCAAAGGAGAAGCAACACGGGGGCTTCCCTCCCAGCTGGAAGACCCAGTCCTGAACTAAAACATTTACCTATGGACCATCAGGGCCCTGGAAGGGATGAAGACTCTGTAGGCACAGCCAGCTCAGGCTAGAGCTGTCTGCTGGGGCCTGGGTGCGTTATGCCTCAGAGGCAGAGCTTGGTGCCTCAGAACTTCACACTCGGTAATAAAGGAGGTCTATTTATATCCCAAGGATTAATGGAGAATTAATTACATTGCAGTGCCACAGCCTGACGTCACTGCCCAGGAGCAGAGATTTGGGAGATTCAAGCCAGAACCTCAAGGTGTTTTTGCAGCGTGGGCAGGGTTTACAGAAATAGCAGCTTTTTGGAGGCCGTGGGCATTGATGGAAACGCCCCAGTCCCTGCTGTGGCCCTTTGCATTTTAAGGCAAGTTTTTCAGAGCACTGAAAACATGAACCTTCCCTCCCCTTCATCTTTGTAATTCCATTCTTGGTGGGTAAGACTCAGACCTTATCTTCCCTTCTTTTCCTTCAGATTTCTGATCTCCAGTGCTCCATGGGAGGACCCTGACCACAAGGAATGTCTCACTGGCATGGATGCAGTTGAGGATTACTCTCCTTCTTGTGTCGTTCAGTAAGACTGAGTTATGGTTTTGAATGCAAAGAGGCTGTGAGCGGATAGGGAGGGGATATGTCAAATCATCTGCTTAGATCAGAGAAATCTAGCTAGGCTGACATCGAGCTTCAGGCAGCTGGTGTGGAAGTGGCTATAGGAGAAGCTGGAATAATGTCCCACCTTTTCTCATTGCCATATGACTTCTGTGCGACTTTGGCATGAAGTATCAGCACTGTCTGGTCCGACGGCAGCTGCAGGTACCTCCGCACGCCGTCTCGAAGCAGATTGGTTTGGTAGGGGTTGGATCTACAAGACAGTGGTGCCCCAGCACTGTAACACCAGAACTGGGCTCCTTGCCTCGCCCTACCAGCCCTATGCTTGAAGCTCCCTCTATATACAACCGGAAGGTGGAAAAGTTTTCTCATTGGAAAACACTGGAGCTCAGCTGCTCTAAGACCAGGATTGGCATTGAAAAATATCAAGTTTGGATAACTGAGTATCTGCTTGTCCTTAAACCATGACACTGCTTCATCAGTTTTCCATCCAACGCTCTATGCTAATATCTCAGAAACATGCACTTCTAAGGCTTCCAGTCCCTCACAGTGGTGGCAGTGCTCAAATCCATCATTAATTTGGTTTTCCACCTGATGTGCTTGCTGCTGTGTGGCTTTTTGGTGAGTTGTGCAATGATGCTGCTGAGAGCCGTGAGTGCAGCTGGGGAGCTGTCATGCAAGGAGCTGCTCGCTGGCTTCAGCAAGGGCTGTTGGGTGAAAATAGCTGCGTTTTAATCCAAGGCTGACGAAGTAGGTGGTTTTGCTGATTGTTTCTGCTCTATTAACTAGAAGGAGTTCCCATGCACCCGATGTTTAACTCTGTTAACTTAGTAGGTTGGGCGGTAACTGGCTAGAGAGAGGTAAAGTTGGTCCAAGCCCATGGGTGCTGCTGCTCTGTTGCATGGGACGTGTCTGTAAGAGCTGGGGCAATGAAAAGGGAGGGATCATGAGCCCCTCAACCCCTTGAGTACCTTTGGTTGGATAATAGGAAACCAGAAGCAAATGAAGAGGTGCTGCAAGCCCCTCCTTCACACATCTACCAGTGTTTGGGATGTGGTAGCTGGGCACACTCGAGAAATTGCTCCTAGCAAAGGGACCCAGTGTGGCTGGTTTTGAAAAGGTCTTGACTTAAGCCTGAGTTCACTTCTCTCATGCACTGAGCTCCCTTGACTTGCTGCAAAGGGGTATTTGTGCCTGCTGGTATTTGGACAACAGTTCTGTGTTTGTCTGTGGGCAGCACTGGAGAATCGCTCAGAGAAGTGGTAAGGATGGGGGACATCAGCCATGGCCAACCCAGGGATAATCTTGCAAGAGGTACGCAATGGAGCATCCACATTAAAAGCAGTCTCTTCCTCTTAAATGGACTAGAAATGGAGAACAATTGAGGGCTTAAACAATCACATGTGTGAAGAGAGACAGATCTGGTCCTGCCAGGCACCCCAAGGCAGGTGGTGGTGAGACCTTGTTGGGCTCAGAGGCCAGAGCAAGCTCGCAGGGAGAGAAGCAGCAGCAGTCACCGCAAAAAGCCTTTGAGAAGAGTTCACCTGCCAATTCTGTTCTTTCCAGTGCAATATGTGCATTTTACAAAGGCTGTGCCCTGTGCAGCTCCTAGGACCCATGTTACAATTCATGCTAAACATACATCACTTCCAGCTTTCCCACGTTGCAGATGGAGCTGATGCTCTCCTGCTTGTATGTGGGAGACAAACACATCTCACATAGAAGCAAATATTTACCCAGCGTCTCCTCTGGGTAGTCCCTCTGGGATCTGACACTGCGCTTCACAGATCTTCCCATCACTGCTGGGTTCAGTTATTAGATGGGTGATATAATTTCCTGCCCTCCTTGTTCTCAATTCTTTACCCCAGACGTGTTAGCTGGATCACCAGCAAGCATAAATCAATAGAGCTCTGCCAAAATCAGATTTACAGCCGGTGCCAGTGTCACCCACAGCATTAGCTGCTGCTCTGTGTCTGGGAAGTGAATGTTTTATGGCCATGGCAAGCCTGTTCCTGACTGCAGAGGATGTGCTGCAACTGAGCTCCTCTTGGAGCCCAGCGCTAAGGCTCTGGGCTCAGCCACAGCTCATCGCAGTCAGCACTCATGGCAAGGCAGAAGGAGCAACTTTTCCAGATAGACCCTCAGATCACCCTTAACAGGTCTCACAAAGACCTTCAGATTGCCTTTTCCAGCTCCTATCAGAGGATGGATCTGTTCTCTGCACCCCTCCATCACAGGGCTGGGACACTCCTCCTCCAGCACGCTGAAGCTGAACTTGACCGACACTATCCCACCAGTGCCCACTTCAGCGTGCGTTACTCAGTCTTGCTGAAAAGCTTCACTCCCACTTTTCTGCCTACTGAAGGGTTTCTATCTTTGCACAGCCAAGGAATCCCATCAGAAACTCATTTAATCTTTTTCCATAATGGCAATCTGCAGCTGTCTCACTCATCGCTGCCAAGCAATGATGTGATTTCAGCTTTGATCAGCCTTTGCTGTTTTCTCCTTCATCGAAAAGCACCATTTGGGAGTCTCTCTGCAAAAGTATTCACTTTTTTTTTAACATAACTACTGATTATGATCAGGCCGAGTGCAGCAGTGGATCGAGGAACAGGCTGTCCATTGGCCTGACACTGGATATTCTTTTACATCAGTGCACCACAGTGAGAAATGGGTGCTAAACCTTGCTGGCTCTGTTCAGTCGCGTTTTGCCCTCAGTTTGTCAGGGACAACGGGCACAGAGCAGGGGGGAAGCAGGCTGGGTGCGGGAATTTTATCCTGGTGAGGCTCATCATTATTTAGTGCAAAATGAGGAGCAGCACTTTGGATCCTTGCTTATGTCTCAGTGGCGAGGACAGGCTCTACCCTTATCAGCGTCTGCCATCATTGCCCATCTGTGAGGCTTGGGGTCTGCCTGGGAAGCACCAATCCTTGTGGAGCTGCTGGGAGCTCCCAAAAACCTATCAGCAGAGTAAGGAACAGCCCAGTACCAAGGCCAGGCAGGGGGAGGGAGTGTTCAGGAGCAAACTGCCAAAACCTGTGGATTAAGACATGTGCTGACAGCATGGCCAGCAGCAACGCCTGCTCCGCAGAGCCTCCCGCGGCACCGGCTCGGGGCAGGGCCAGGCTTGTGCAGCTATCTCTGCTCCCTGCATCCGCACGTAATACCAGAGGCACGTGAGTTTCTGCCCAGAGCTTATTAAAGAGCCTTCTGGAATAATTATCCACATGCTATTTACTGCTTAAAGTGAGAACGTGTATGCCAAAGGCAGGTAAACAGATCATAGCTCTTCAGACTGGATGCCTAGCTGGAGAAATGACTACCTAGGCACTTGGTTTTCTTTTCTTTGTCCGTTTTCTGCAGCCATTGCCTTCCAAATTTGGGGGCTAAACTGTTTCAGTGACGCACTTCTGAACAGTACTCGCCATTCTGCCCACAGAGGCGACCACACAGCATCCATCATCTGGTTCAAATTTACCTTCAGAGAGTCAAAGGGCTATTGCAAAAGCAGCTCAATATACCCACTTGGCTCCTTCTGGCACTTCCAGCCTCCTCAGGGTTACAGGGAATTATTCACTCCTTCCTTAATAGAATTTATTATATTAAATTATTAAAATGCTTTGATTGCAGTGCAGTGTTAGTTCAGTGTCATGTTAGCAGCACTGCATGGGCTGGGCTCTTCGAGCTCATTCTAAAAGCCTCCTTTTCAGAGCCCTATGTCTCAGCTGGGACTTGGTTGCTCCCGTACACAGTTAGGCATTATGTGGAAACAGGAGGGAGCAAAGGGGGAGCCACCACCTTTCTCCTACACTGAGTTTTTAAGTCTTTCAGCTCAGCCTGAAAAGTTGCTCAGCCTGGCATCGCTCACCGCGAGGACTTTTCCCTTGCTTCAGGTCAGGATGTGCCTCAGGTGAGGGCGTGAGTGCACTTTGAGGTGCATCTCTGGGGCAGCTCTGCCCTGGTGTTGCAGATGGGAGAGACCCCAGGGCACCCGTGTGTCTTTGCTAGCCCCAGGCCGGGAAGTCCTACAACACCCTCTGTGTGCACCCTTGGGCAACCACGGGAGCAGAAAAACACTTCCTGGGCACCAGGAGAAGCAAACCACCCTTTGCTGCTCCCCAGTTCACAAACGTTCACCAGCTTGGCCTGCAGATGAAGGCGTCCAATTGTTTCAGTCCCCTGGGGGTGAAAGTACCAACTCAGGAGACCAAACTACAACCCCGACAGGTATTGTTTAGAAACTGGGTCTTCACACGACCTCCTTATACACTGGTAACAGTGTCCTCAGGCACAGGAAACACTGAATTCAAGCGCAGAGATTGATTTGCTGCTTTTGCCTCACAAAGGAGCTGCCGATGGCTGCCTGCTGCTTGCTGGGTGCCTGCTGCCACAGAGGACAACTGTTCTTTCCTCAGCTTGGGGAAACCAAACGTCCTAATAAAAAATGTCCATTTTAGAGGTCTAGGTTATACTTTGTACAGAGCAGGGGAGAAAATGCCTGCAGTGCTCTTGGGTATGGAGTCAATGCAATGTTTATGCAAAAGGAAAAGCCATTAGAAATCACAGAAATGAGAAGCCTGCAGTTTCTGGCTTCCCTCATTTTTCAATACCTCCTTTAATCCAGACCAACCCAACCCACAAGCCCTTGTATATGCACGGGTATTTATAAATCCCGTATTTCCCTCACTGCACACACAAGTGAAATTCAGCCTTTTCTGGGCTCCGGGGTTTATCGACCACACCAACAGCAAACACCCTCTGAGACCAGGAAGCACAAAATCCCTGCGGCGCTGAGGCCTGCAGGGGACAGGGGGCAGCTGGGGTGGTCACCCTGGGCATGTTCCCCCTGCCCCGCTCCTGTCCCAGTGCCAAACACCCGATTTTGATAGCACAGCATTGCCTTGTCTGCTAGAAGCCCCTGATAATGTGGGTTCAGATTTCCTGGAGTCTCCTTTCTCTCTTCCTCATGTAGCCATTGGCAAAGAGGAAGGGAACACTCAGTCGTGTAAAGCGCTAAAGGTGGTTCCTACCACCACTAGACTGATCTAAGTGCTGAGAAGATGTGCAGGGCTGGGAAAGTCTATTTCAGGCTGCCTAAGAAGTTTCTGCTGCGGATCTCCATCACTACAGAGCCCATCACTCGACCTGCCTGCTGGAATCTCAACCTGAAGCTCTACAGCTCTGAGAGCTCTGGTTCAAAACCTGCATCCCCACACTGCAGCCACCACCTGCAGAGGCTCCTAAAATCCCAGGGCATTGGAGGTGAAATGGATATTAAGCTTGGACCTTCGTTTTTGTGGGAGCAGGCAAGTTTATGGGACTCCTGGGTGCATTCCCACGGGAGGGGAAAAGGAAAGAAAAGAAAAAAGAAAAAATAAAGGAAAATAAAGGAAAGAAAAAGAAATTAAAGAAAAAGAAAGGAAAAATAAAAATAAAGGAAATAAATAAAAAAAGAACATTAAGGGGGCAAGAAAAAAAAGAAAATTTTAAAAAAAAAGAGAAAAATTAAAGGAAAAATAGAGAGAAAAGCAGAAAATGAAGGAGGAGCGGGAAAAAAGGCTAAAGGCAGGAGCCGAGGCTGTCTCCGGCCGCTAGCTCCCGCCGTACGGGCTGTCATTAACCCGTCCGTGCTCAGCCCCGCTCCGCTCCCACCGCGCAGCTCCGTTTGTCTCCGCTCCCACCTGCGCGCAGCTCCGCGCGCCTGCGGGACCCCTCCCCGCCGGGGCAGGCGGCTGAACCGACACCACCCCCCCCCCCCCGCACCAGCGCAGCCCCGGGGCCCGCCCCGCCGCCGCCCCCCCCCCCCGCTCCCCCCGCCCCGTTAAATGCCGCTCGGGGCCCCGCCGCCTCCCACCGCTGCTGCTGCCGCCGCGCCCCGAACCGCGCATCTCCGCACCGAGCCGCGCCCGCCGTACCTGACCCAGCAGCGCGGTGGGGAGCGGCTCCGCGGCCGGCACGGGTGAGTGAGGGGCTCCGCGGGTGCCGCCGGCCCTGCGGGGAGGGAAGGAGAGGAGAGGAGGAGGAGAGTGAGGGTGGCCCAGTCCCGTCCCGGTGCGCAGCGCCGAGCACCGCCGCGGGGGTTGGCAGCCCCTGGGGGCACTTGTCCTTGGAGCAGGGCTGGTGGTCCTGGGCGTGAAGAGCGGCGAGCAAAGCTGAGGTGGGGGGGGGGGGGGGGGGTAAGCAGAGCCTTTGACATGGGTTTTTGCCCCAAAGCTGGGGCTGGAGCCCCCCCGAGCTCCTGTTGGTGTGGCCCTGTGCCACTGTGCCCCAAATGAACGTCTCAGTGGGCAGCAGGAGATCCTGGTACCCGGCTCTGATCATATCCCGCTCTGAGCCAGGGGCCCGTGCAGAGGATATAAACTCTTCTCCGCTGTCTCTCTGCTCTGCTCACCTTTTGCCTAGCTGTCGGGCAGGTTCCTGCTTATACAACCGAGGATCTCTTTTAGCAGACAATAATAAGGTCTGGTACACCTGGGCAAGGCGAACTGAGCCATAGGAGATGAGATCCTGCAGGAAGATAAGCTTGAAAGAGTGCCCTCAGTTTGCTATGCGCTGTTTCTGCACGACTGGAAAATTGGGGCTGTGCATACTCATAAATATGTTTGCACAAGCAATCACCCACTTTTGGCTTGTAATTCCAACCATCTCCCAGGGAAAAATTAGCTTTGGGCACTGTTGTTCCGAGCAATGACATGGGAAAACTTGTTTGGAAAACCAGATTATTCTGCACTCATCGTATTTGCGCTCGCACGCAGCCATCTGAGATAAGTGGAGCTGAGCAGATATATGATGAGGTCCCTGTGGGACCCTCTGTGGCATCTTTTGATAGTAAAGATTTGATAGTAAATTGCTCCAAGCGCAGGAGCAATTAATCACAGGCAGTGAGCGTGCAGGTCCTCAGTAACAAGTAGAAACTGCTTTTCACAAGCAGATTCTTGTGATCTCTGCAAGGATTCATTAGATCGGCATTTGATATCGGCAAAAAGTGTGTGTGTGGGGAAATCTGCTCTCAGATCTCAGCCCTGATATTTGCCACCAGGATCTGGATAAATTGGGCCTCATCTGAAAGGCAAGTTCCCATCTGGAAAACACGCAAGGGTTCTTGGTGTTTGTAGTAAACCAGCACTTTCCATTGAAGCAGGCAGGGAATTGCTGCATCCCCCTGGGAAAAAAGCTGTTGTTGATTTTTTTGGGGAAGTTGTAATTTAATTATTTCTTGAAGAATTAAAGAAATTCTACTTGATTGGTACAAGCTGGGCCCGGGAGCTACCCTTGCTGGCCGCAGTAGTAAACAGAAGACATAGCCAACAAGGCAGCCCGCTGTAGGCGCTCTGCGGTCACGGAAGATGTTTGTGCTCCGGTTGCTCATAACATAGCATTTCCCTTGAGGTTGCCATTGGGGGTTAAAGGTTTTCAAGAGAAGCCTTTGTTTAAACATCTTTAAAGTTTCCAATAGGGGCCCCTTTGTTCACTGTGGAGCCCTGTGCCTGCCGTGCTCATAAAATGCCGTTTACGAATGCTCCATGAGTAGCGCTGAAACACGGAGGGGGAAATAAGTAGTGTTAGAAGTAGTGTTTGTACCTACACACACACGGGAATTGCAGACAAGCCGTGAGTGAAGAAACGGGACCTAGAAAAAACACAGGGGAGGAAAAAACCCCAAAAGATTGAGTGGTGCTCATAAGGAAACTCATAAAACCCAGCTACTGCCCCCAACCAGTCTGTCCCTCCTGCGCCTCCTGTCCCACGCGGCTCCTCCAGCCATGCCAGGAGCCTGAGCGGCTCCTGCCACTTGTCATTACCTCTCAGTAACCGTGTTTGCTCCACTTTGGGCCCAAACAGAAGCAAATTGATCACTTGGGCTCCATCGGGAGGGAGCTCACACGGCTGCCATAAGGGCTCCATTGAGCAGCCTGGTGCAGAGACCTGGACTTTATGCTTTCTGTTACCTCCTGCAGACTAGCAGGGGTCGCCCCTCAGATGCGTGTAGCACAGATGTACGTTTAGATATCGAGTAACCTTTTTAGCACTTAGGAGCCTTTAGTTCCCTTTCCTGTCCTGGCTAAATATAAAGGGCTTAAAACCAGCCCTGTTAAAGCAGGGGAGGACGTTGGCTTGTGCTCAGGAGACTCCAGAGGCTGATGCACAGCTATGGCAGTGTTTCCATGTGGGATGCCCCCAGGCTGCGTCCTGTGTCTGGAAGCTTTTCTGGTTCTCGGGCAGCTTGTTCTTCCTGGTGTTCATTACTGGAGACTGGATCCATTTTCCCTAGGAACTGTCTGCCTTTGCCTACATCTTTGTCTGCAAACGTCTGATCTCTTACGTTGCAAGCCCTTAGTTGCACACATGAATCCATTGCTAACCCGGTCCCTCTGATGCCTATCAAAGAAATCTTTCGGGATCAGCTGTGGCCTCTTGCAGAGAGGTGCCAGTAACTCGGCTCCTCTCCAGACTTCAGCCTTCCTGTGTCTGGGCTGTGTCATGCTGCTTCGCTGGTTGATTGCCAGCATACAAGTTCAGGAGCCTTTGAGTTGTAGTCTGCGGACCCATAGGAGTCCATGGTCTATAGCAGAAATTGGTAGGAGTACATCTGTTAACAGCAGAGGTCCTCAGCCATGGCCACAAATGCTGCTTTAAGTTCCCTTGGAAGTCTTGCAGGAGGGTTCCAAGCAGTGTCTGAGCATGCTGACAAGGCCAGGCTGACACGCACATGCCAAGGCACAAAGGTCCCCAAGGCACCAGCTCTTCAGCATGGGTAGAAGTGAGACTGCAGCCCATTGCAATGCTGGTGGAAGTTCTGTGGTGCATCTCCTAGGAAGTGACAGCATTCCAGCCCTGTGACAGCAGTACTCTGCCTGTCCCACTGTCAGAGGGATGTGGCAGCAGTGAAGTTAGGTGGGAGTAATTTCCCGTGCTACTTCTGTGGTTCTTCCTGTGAAAAGTATCTAGCCAAAGAATTCAACCAGCTTGCTTTCCTGTCTTGAGGAGGGCAGAAAAGTCCCTGCGTGCCTTTCTGCAGCCACCAGATGCTTCTCGCTTTCTGCTATTTCAATTGAACACATAGCAGGATGGGTAGGATAAAAGAGAGAGGCACAAGAATATTCTCCTGGCGTGTTTTCTTATGCCAACACATTGAGTCACGTCTCCAGAGTGAGAAATATGATATAAAGATTTAGAGAAGGAGGTCAGGCAATGAATCTATGGTTGCGAGGCTGAAATAGCAGGCGTTCTGTGGTTGTCTGTGCCATGTAAGCTTGCCGGAGGTCAGCTGGGGATATTGGTCCCGGTGGATTTGGGACATGGACATACTGCTGGTAAGTATCAATCTTATTGCTTTGAGGTACCAGCTTTGCTGCAGCAGGAGCTCAGCTGACAAACTGCATCAGCCCAGGAGCTGCTCTGGGCCATTTCTCTTTCCTTTGTGGTTGAATATGCATATTTCTAGGGGAAAAAAAAAGCTAACACCTTCCTCCCAGAACAAGAACTTGGGCAATGGAATGCTGCCTCAGCTGCTGGATTTCCCGGACCTCATTCCCTCCAAAGTTTGAAGCCTCCTGGCCCTCTTCAGCTGTCCTCCAGGGGCCTGTTTGCAGAAAAACATTCTCTTTTTGAAGAGGGTCTTTCCCCTGTTGACCACTCTTCATCAGCATCTCAGTATTCCAGTATCCCTCCAGTTTTGCTTAAGATACCAGTTAGGAGCAGGGTGAGTTTGCACGTCATGGAGCCCAGGGGATGTGTGCAGCCAAAGGTCTGGAGTAGGACGGAGAAGAACAGGGAAATGCCAGCGGCAGTTCTGAAGCAGGAGGCATCTCTCGATGTGATTAGTTAACAAGGGGAGCTGGCTGACTGTGCATGTGCTTCAAAAGGCCGTGTTTAATTTGCAAATGAACATGGCATTTATTCTTGGCAGCTGCGGCCACAGCAGCCCAAGTACAGTGTTTCGGTGCAGAGGGTGGCTGGGCAAGAGGCTTTCCTCCTAACTGAGATGCAGAGCACTGAGAGGTCTTTTAGAGACAGATTGATGGCAGAGAAAGACCCCGTGTGCTTTTGTGGAGAATACCTGAAGCTCTGTCCATTGTCACACCCAGCATTTCCTTCCCAAGGGGACTTCAGATGTCATCTCATAGTATAAGCCACTCAGAACTTGTATGATGTTAGGTCCATGAGCTGTGAGACAAAGATGTCTGTCACTTAGCCTGCAAATAGACCTGGACAAGAAACCTGTCTTCCTCCTGCCCTCCCTGTGAACATGCTAATCCTAGGGAGTGCAGGAGTGGGGCCCATAAAACAGGGAATTGGCTTTTGGAGAGGGGGAAAGAGAGAGAAAGAGTAGTCCCTTCTGCATCCAGCAAGGTTTTCCTGTTACAGCACTCCTGCCGATTCACTCCTGTTGGGTTTGGAGCCACGATGTGCTCTTTGAGAAATACAACCTTGGTTTTCAAACAACGTGTCCTTCCAGGTGGCACTTGGCCCAGCAAAGCTGCCCCAGCGTTGTGACCAGAGAGTACTGCAGTGTCCTGGAAAGAGTCTGCTCTTGTTCTCACACACGTGTGTCTGGGGAGAACCAGGGACACATCAGTCCTTTAAATGGGGGAGAAAAACATCTTGGGCTGGAAATTCAGGCCGTTTCCCTGGGTTTGGAGTGCTTGTGCTCCCTGCCTCTTCCTTGCTCTGAAAACTGCACTGCTGTCGTTGCTCTCATGGGATTTGCAACTCGTCACCCAGCTGCTGTGGAGGATTAGCACAGAGATGGTGGAGGTAGCATTGAGCGGAAGGTCAACACTACCTGTAAAATGGTGCTGAATCCATCCTGTAGGCAGCAGAGGCACCACTGAGCCATACACCTGCAGGTGGGGGGCACATTCAGGCTGTGGATTGTGGTGAAAGAAACCAACCTTTGGGTAACCCTCCAAGAGGGAGGATCCAGCTCTGGGGGTGTCACGGGCCTCATCCATTCACACAGCTTGAGGGTCGTGCAAATATATGGACAATGTGCCAGGAGCCCATAGGGGTTTCCACAGCAAAATCAGGTATCAGGAAGTGCCTCTAGGTTGATGTAAGTTGTTTGCATCTCTCCAAGTAGCACTGGTTGCTTCATTGTCCCCTGTGCCTGGGACAAGACATGTTTCTGTCTTCCTCCCTTGGCTCTCCATGCACTTTTGGGGCAACCTCTCTCTTGGACATGGGCTTAAACGATGACTTGTCCTGCTGAGGACATTAAAATTCATCTCCCTGTTCTCCAGCCTGAGGCCAGCGCTTGCTGTCTTCCTGCTGTTGTCCTGGCAGGACTCTGGTGTCCTAAAGACAAGGAGTCTGTGTCCAGGCTTCTGAGCCAGTCTGTGGCTTTTTTTGACACTTTTATCACATAACACTGATGTGCGTGTTGAATTATGCCCTGCTAAAAATGTCTGGTTGGGTCTGCACATAGAAAAGACCTGCAGGACAAAACAGGGTACAGGGAGAGGCAAGCGAGGTGGGTTAATCTCAGTAGCATCATATCTAGGGCTGCTCTACCATCGGCCAAGGTTTCCAGCACAGAACTACGTGTTATTAGCTGGTAGCAGAGGTGGCATCAGTGCTGTGCACCCCTGCCATGCATGCCCAGGCTCGCTGTGCATGCCTCCTCCTGTGCACAGGCATGCTGCATGGACACCCCTCCGGCTTTGGCGTGTTGGGTAACAGTGTGCTTGGTCAGAGGCTCCTGACTCTTCCCCACTCCTTGCAATGCATGGTGATTGATGAGATGGCTTCTCGCAGGGTCTGTAGGCAGGGCAGAGCTGCTACTGTGCCACAGGTCTGCCGAGCCCAGGCAGGACCTGTGGCTGGAGTTGTGTAGCTTTTGCCAGAAACAGAAGTCACAGCTAAAGGCTGATGTGCCCAAATATATGAAATCCTGTACCTGAGACCTGGATCATGACTCCATAGCCGTGGTCCACAACCTGCTTTACTCCTAATGACACTATGGTTAGGGCTTTTCCTGGGCTGTGAGTGCACTGCCACCTCCTGAGCCTTTCACTCCTTCTTTCCTCTTCTGCTTCATCCCCTCTACAGTTCAATCTATAAAGCTGCTACCCCTGTAACCCTGTAAGGAGGGTAGGGAGATGCCCCCTGCCATGCCCTGTCCTTTGCGCTTGCCCAGGAGAGGATGTGCTCGGTCCGACCTGCATGGATGAACCAGAAGGGGAATATTGGGAGCGTTTCTGTTAACCTGTAGCCAGGAGGGAGCTGCCAAGGAGGCCACACTGAAACCCGAAGCGGCTGTTTTTCCTAAGACTCGGCACTTGGCAGGGTGAGCAGGCGGACAAGTGGCGGAGACGGGAGGGATGCAAGCACCCTGGGGACAGCACTGCTGGTGGAGGTGCCCTGGGAAGGGTCCTGGGGAAGGCATTGCTGGCTTACCTGGTTGCCTCTGGGGATTCGCCTCCATGTCCTCTTTGTCCGAGATCATGAGGAGAGTCAAGAGCAGGCTAGGGTCATTGCTGACCCTTCGCGTGGCTCTTCCCTTGATATCCCTGTTTGCAGCATGAACTGAGCATCTCCTTCAGCAGGGACAAGCAATGGCCGGTTTTCCCCTTGCGTTGCTCAGAAAGGTCAGAAGATGATCTAAGTGTCCCTCTCAGCTTGGGTTCAGCTGAGCCAGCCCTGCTGGGGCAGCGCTCGCCCCACCTGGACCTTTTCTCCTTTATAGCTCTGTGTTATCTCAAGGTCTCTGGTGCTGCAGCCGGTGCTGTGTTTGCCTTGCTTGCAGCACCTGCCCAGCAGCCGCTCGCTTCCCACCCATCTCCCTCCCGCTCCTGCATGGTAGCAGGAGGTTCAGGGGGAAGTGTGAGAGCCCTTGGGGTGGGGGAACCCCTCCTTGGGGGTACTAGTGCAGGGGGAGTGAGGACAGTGGGTAGCAGGGATGCTGTTTGGTGCAGGATGGTGGGAGAGATACTTGGGGGCATCTGTCCCATTGCATTTGCTTTCCCCATCAGCTTTGCTGCTGGGGCAGGGCTGGGCATTATATTGAACTGGGGACCAGGGTGCTGTCCCAGCCTGGGTCTCTGCTGCCAGGACTGGTGCTGAATGCATGGCTGAGCTGCCCTGCCCTGTCCCGGCAGCATCAGCCCCTCCAGCTGTGAGGAGTGCCAAGACTTCATCCAAAGCTGAGATGCTGTTAAAAATAGATCAGTCTTGAACTGGTTTTCTCTTTGGTTTCTGGCCCAAAGCCTCATTCCTGTCTCTGGCTGGCTTTGAAGCTATGCGGATGCTACAAGATGTAGGCTATGTACCAGGTTGCCACTGCAGGGAGGCTTGGAGAGCAGAGTGCTGTAGAAATGTTATAGGTGGCATAGCTTTCCCCAGAAGATTTAGTGGTTAGTGAGTGCTTTCTGCACCCAAAAAATTGCTAAAGAAAGAATCTGCTGAAGAGGGAAACAAAGCTGGGATAGGAGGGACTGTTTGCTCCTCTGCTTGCACAGGGTGCTCTTGTGAGGGTGCACAGACACCCAGGCACTCCTGCCCACAAAGCCCTGTGGCTTCCTAGAAGATGCCTGTTGGGCTGCAGCCTCCCCTCATCTCCAGAACCCGCAGTGTTACCCCTGGAGTGCCCCCACCAGAGTGATCCCACTGGTCTGTCCATTGATAGTTCTGCAGGAGCCTCCATGCCCCGAGCTGGGTGCTCACACTCCCTGGGAAAAGGCTGAGTCTCTCACTTTAAGGCTTTTGGATCCCACTTTCCTCCTGTAGCCCTTTTCTGTCCTAATTCCTCAGTGTCATTTTTCAGGTGTGAATGCTGAGTCTGGAGACAATTTTAAGATGCAGCTGTGAAACCTATTATCAATGTCCCTGCTATCAAATACGTGAGGTTCAGGGCTGCACGTAACCAGTGAGCAATTAAATGGCAACCCTGGTGATGAATTACAACTGGGACCTCCTGGGGCTAAGTAAATACAGCTGATAACCACTGATAAAATGGATTTCCGTGTGCTTTTTCTTTTCTAAAAGCACCCTTGCAGTATCTGTGCCCAATCATGGTGCTGCTGTATCCCAGGGGAAGCTGCATTTCCTGTGGCATTTCCACCCCCCAGCTCCTTGGGTTTCCAACCAAGGCTGGATAAAAGTGATAAACCAAATAAATCCACGTCCCTGCAGGAGCTGGGCAAGGGCAGGGAAAGGCACCACAGAGGTGGGCAGGGAGGGAGACAAGTGACAAACTGAGGCTTTGGGTAACTGTTTTAAACATCTTTTCCTTCAACTCTCCCACCGCAAACACTGTTGGGGTGCAGAGCATCCCTCAGAAAAGCCAGCAGGATGCGGAGAGCCGCAAAACATTGGTGGCAGTGGTGGGGTCCTCTGAGGCGATGTGAAGGAGAGCAGCAGTGCTTCACCCAGCACCCTGCCTGGGGGGAATGGGTGCAAGCCCATTTGCACAGGCACCGTGACACCCTGTGCCTGCGGAGGCTTCTGCTCTCCAGAGGTAGTTTGGAAAAGGCAGAGAATAGATTTATGGAGCTGCTTGGAAAAATGATCTTTGCCAGTGACTCTGAGCCATTTCTGAACGGGTTTTGTCTGTGCTGCTGTTTCCTCTGGGGGCTTCTCTTCCTGTGCAAAGGGAGCTTCAGGAGGTGCTCTGCATCCCCGGGTGCAGCTTTCCCACTCTCCGGCTGGCTGCGGGGAGCAGCCGCTCTGCCAGTGCAAAAGTATTTGGCTGAACATCCCATCCGCCTGGTTTGCAAGTGAAAATAAGGCTTGGCCAGCTCCACCCAGAGCAGAAAATCAGACCCTTTGGCAGATTGTTGCTGCTGTAATGAAATTTAGCTGTGCTGAGACTGCCGGTCCTTAAATGGGAAAAGTCCCGCGTGGGTCCAGAGGTGTTTGGGGATGGATCTGTCAAAACTGCTGCTGCAGACGGTTTTTGGCACTGCATGGGGACACCCACTGCAGGTGAATGTCGCCCTGTGGCTTGGCCCACCCTCAGCACTGACTGCACATTGTCTTCTCCCCGCAGTGAGTCCCCGCAGCGTGTGGTCTCACAGAGCCATGATGAAGCTCCTGCCCATCGTCCCGCTCCTCCTGCTTCTGCTAACGATGCTGGAAGCCAGACCAAAACCTGCAGGTGAGCCCTGGCTGGTGGGGAGTGCCTGGAGGAGAGAGAGCTGCTTGAGGTGGGGGGACTCAATGCCTCTTCTTTGGAGGCATCCCCAGCAGGATGGAAGATCCGCCCAGGCGTGGGACCCGAAATTCCCAGCGCTGTCCAGGGAAGCAGGAGCCTGAGCCTGGCCCCAGCTTGGTGGGTCTGGTGCCACTTGCTCTGAGCATGGCCTCAGCTTTGACGCAGCTCATCTCAGGGCTTGTCATCCCTCTGACCTCAGCAGGAGACGCAGGCATCCTTCCAGCATGGGTCTCCTGACAGAGGGGACAAAGCAAATCCAGGGATAGCAGCCCCTTTCCTCCCAGGGCAGAGGCACCTAAGTCAACTCCAGTTTAGAAACAGTGAAGGCACCAAACAGAGAAAGGATGTCTTGGAGACCTTTGGAGCAGTTGAGATGACAGCCCGGGTCTGGGCAGCATCCCAAGGGGACTCAAAGTGTTTGCTTACCATTAGGGCCAAATTCTCCAGGCTTGGGTACACACAAGCCAAGCAAAATATGTTCATTGGTATTTCACTTGCTAAATACTCTCCAAGTTTGCACTGGAAGTAGCACCCGTATGTCCAAGTGAGGCTCTTTGGCTCAATCGCTGCCATGTGCATGCCCTTAGCTGTGCTTTTCACTGTCTCATTTTCTTCCATTAAAAAATAAAAGACAAATCACCAAAGCAAGCCCTGGTTTTAGGCAGAAACCGGCAAAATGCAGTAAAACCCAGGGACGGCTGGAACTGTGGGGAAGAACAGAAGAATTGCCCAAAGCAGTGTGTTCCTGCTTGCCGCTTGAGCAAGTAGGAGCCTGTGTGGTGCGGAGGTCTGGGGCAGTGACTGCAGCTTGCAGAGAACAGCACAAGGCACTGGTCTGGTTTACAGTTTAATGCTCTGATTTGCTGCAGGGATGAAGATGCTGCTGCCTAAACCTGTGCCTAAGCCTTGCCAGGGTAGATGCTGACAGAGGGGCATTTCTGCAGCTTCTGGGACTGCTGGCTGTGGAAATGCAGGGAGCAGGAGCTGGGTCTGGCTAAAGGGATGGTACTGGGGAGGAGGGGATGCTGCCATTTCCCCACAGCCAGGGCCTATCTGTCTTCCTGTCCGTCATCCCTGCTTCCGTTCTGCCAGCACCCTCCATGAGTTCATTTGGCAGTCGAGGCTGCACAGATCTGCCCTCTCCATCTTCCACTGAGCACCCCTCAAGCCACCCCACAGGGATGTCTCTGCTGCCAGCCCTGCTCTCCACAGGCAGTTGCGAGGCTGAGCTGTCTCTCTTCCCCCTTGCAGCCCTGAAGTGCAGGACAGGTCCGCTGGACATCGTGTTTGTGATCGACAGCTCCCGCAGCGTGCGCCCCTTCGAGTTCGAGACCATGCGGCGGTTCATGATGGACATCATCAGCAACCTGGACGTGGGCCCCAATGCCACACGGGTGGGGGTGATCCAGTACTCCAGCCAGGTGCAGAACATCTTCTCCCTCAAGACCTTCTTCACACGGGCGGACATGGAGAAGGCCATCAACAGCATCGTCCCGCTGGCCCAGGGCACCATGACGGGGCTGGCCATCCAGTACGCCATGAACGTGGCCTTCACCACGCAGGAGGGCGCGCGCCCTCTGCACAAGAAGATCCCCCGCATTGCCATCATCGTGACGGATGGACGGCCCCAGGACCGTGTCACCGAGGTGGCCACCCAGGCCCGGAACGCTGGCATTGAGATCTACGCCGTGGGCATCCAGCGGGCAGACATGAACTCACTGCGCGCCATGGCCTCGCCGCCGCTGGAGGAGCACGTCTTCCTGGTGGAGTCCTTCGAGCTCATCCAGCAGTTTGGGAAGCAGTTCCAGGACAAGCTCTGTGGTGGGTGAGAGCCGTGGCCGCAGGGGTGGGCAAGGATGGTGCTGGTGCCTGCTCCTCACATAGGCTAGAAGGTCACTTTCAGAGGGGTGTTTGGGGTGGCTGCCCTTGCTAGGAGCATCATGGACAGGGAAGCATGGTGCCAGGACATCAGAGGATACCAAAGCGAGGTGGCCTTTTCTCTTGCTCACCTTTCCTGGGGTGAGATAAAGAAAGCTTTGAAAGCACTGCAAGCAAGCGATTTTCTTCACCCATGCATGGTAGCTCTGCCGCAAGCCTGGACATCACGGCAGCAGTGACGGGAATGCTAAAGAGCAGGAAATGTGGAGCTGATTTCCCTGGGTATGACGGGGATGGATGACACATCCCAGAGCCCTGTGTACATTTTGATGTGGCTCTAACAGGGTCTCCTCCTACACAGACACATGCACAGCATCTGCTGCATGCCCATTGGTGTTTAATAAACCAGGAGGCTGATTCTCACCATGGCCATGCTGATGCTGACAGGAGCTTGTGGGCTGGGACCTGTCTGTCTCCTGCCATGCTGGTGTCAGAGACCTGTCACTGCAGCAAGCCAGCAAGACCTTGCTCATGTGCTTCAGCATCTGTTGGAGGGCAGAAGGCAGCTGCCAGCCTTTTTCAGGCAGTGTTTTCTAGCAAGGAGCATGTGCAGGGCTGCGTTAGTGCCATGGTGAGTCCTTGTGTGCTGGAGCAGGGGGTCCAGGGCTCACCAGATATTGCCTTCCTGGCTGCATGGACGCACAGAGCTGGCTCCTTCAGTATGTGCCAGCTGAGCTCAAGCTTTTGCTTACTCAGCTCAAGCTGTCATCAGTATCAATTAATACGGAGCATTGATTTAGCACTCTGGTAGATCAAAAAGCCAAGGTGGTTCTGAAACCTGCCCCACACAGTGTCCATGTCTGTGCACTGGAAATCAGTGGGTGAACACTGGGGCTGGGAGGACTGGGGCTGTGTGGGTCATCCCAGTGGATTCGGCTGCAGGGACAGTGCACGTGGCAGAGCTGAGGGCCCCATGAATCAGCCCATGGGCTGCTCTGATATCTGTTCTGTCTTGCAGGGGCGGACATGTGCATGGGACAGGAGCATGGCTGCCAGCACAGCTGCATCAGCACCCCTGGCTCCTTCTACTGTGAATGCAACCCAGGCTACAGGCTCAACGTGGACGGAAAGACCTGTTCCTGTAAAAACCCTGCTTTTGTCCTAACTCTCATACAGGGCTTGTAGTTACAGTCCTCATGGAGGGAAGCTGAAATGCAGCGCAAGACCCAGGGAGGGCAGCAGCAGGCTGGGTGCTCTGTTCACAGAGCCTGCTGCCTCCGGGGTGTGTAATGCCCGAGGACATTCGGTATTGCTAAATCCTGGTCACCTCTCTGGGATGGCCACTTGGGGCTCATGTGGGCACAACCTGAGGGGGCTGTGGCCAGGGGGTACGGGAGGATGCACATCCCAGCCACCAAAGTGCACAGTGTTTTAGCCCTGTATGGTGACGCAAAGATGTATTAGCTGGTCTGGTCATCACCCTGGGACTTTTCCTTCTTGTCTCATGGTGCTGGGAGCTGCTGTGAAACCCTGGAGCAGGCCCTGCTCAGCTGCCCCAGGGAGGCTGGGACAGGAGGGTGACGGTGTCCTGCTCCCTACAGTCATTGATGCGTGTGCAGACGGGAGACATGGCTGTCAACACCAGTGCGTCAGCGTTCGTGGGTCGTACACATGCCACTGCCGTGCAGGTTACTACCTCCACCAGAACAAGAAGAGCTGCACCAGTACGTGGCCATCTCCCTTCCTGTCCTTTCTTCATTTGCTTCTCTCTCTCCCTTTCCTTCTCTTGTCTTTCTGCCCACCCCTCTCCTTCTCTCACCAGTGATCGATTACTGCAGCTTCGGAAACCACAGCTGCCAGCATGAGTGTGTGAGCATCCCCAATGGGCACTACTGCCGCTGCCGCAGCGGGTTCACGCTGCAGCCCGACAGCAGGTCCTGCAGAGGTACGTCCCGGTGCGACACAGGCTGTGGTGTATGGCAGATACCTTTATGTCCTGCCCAGTCCGTAGGGAAGGGGCTGTTCCTGCACCTGAATGGGATAACCCTGTGCCCTTGGCTTGTCTTCCAGCCACTGACCTCTGCAATGGGGTGGATCATGGCTGCGAGTTCAAGTGTGTGAGCATGGAGGGTTCCTACCGCTGTGTGTGCCCTGAGGGCCAGCAGCTCCAGGCGGATGGCAAGGCGTGCAGCAGTGAGTACTGGGATGAGGCACTTGGCATCCTCCTCATCTGGGGTCTGCTCCTGGGGAGGGCTTACCTGAAACTGAGCTTGGGGTCTAAGTGGGAGTTTGAGCTGGGTTGGAAGAGGATGGAGAGCTGGCTGGGAGTGCCGTGGCTGCTGCAGGGATGGATACGGGCTTGTGTCCTCAGACACATGGCCCAGAAGATGCAACAGGAGCTTTGAGGAGAAGGGAGACCTAGGAAAGACTTTTAGGGGATGCTGGGATGGCAGTGGAGGTTTTTGGGGCTGAGACCCCTGTGTATGCTTTGCTCTGATTCCCAGCCTCATGAGGGCTGCAGTTCCGGGGGGGTTCACACAGTGTCCTGAAGCCCAGTCCTAATGCTGAGCACCTGCACTCTGATGGTGCCTGTGGCCAGGCTTGTCCCTTCTCACCTTACCCCTATGCCCCCAGAGTGCGGGACTGGACATGTTGACCTGGTGATGGTGATTGATGGTTCCAAGAGTGTCCGGCCCCAGAACTTTGAGCTAGTGAAGCAGTTTGTGAACCGCATCGTGGACCTGCTGGAGGTGTCCCCCCATGGCACGCGTGTGGGGCTGGTGCAGTACTCCAGCCGCGTCCGCACCGAGTTCCCCCTCAACAAATACCACAGCGCGGATGAGATCAAGAAGGCAGTGATGGAGGTGGAGTACATGGAGAAAGGCACCATGACGGGCCTTGCTCTCAAGCACATGGTGGAGCACAGCTTCTCCGAGCTGGAAGGTGCCAGGCCTCTCTCCCACAACATCCCCAGAATCGGGCTTGTCTTCACAGATGGGCGCTCCCAGGATGACATCTCTGAGTGGGCCAGGAGAGCAAAGGAGTCAGGTATGAGGGGCTGGAGAACCTCAAACCGTAGTGCTTGAGGCACTGCAGGATGGTTCCACGGGGAGTCGGGCTCTGAGGGAGGCTGCAGCGTCCAGCCTTGGGCTGCTACATCACCCAGGTCTGCAGGGGCAGAAGCGCCTCTTTGATGGTTCAGGCTGCTCTGATCAGCATCCTTCATGCAGCAACCTGCACCACAGCAGTGCTGCCATTTCCTGCCTAAATTCCTGATGTGTCTTTGAGAAACCCAGTGGAAATCCTGCATCCTTGGCTTTGCTCCCTTTGGGCTGCTGGATGTGGGGTAGCCAGCACAGTGCTCAGGATCCGTCCTTGCCATGCAGGGATCGTTATGTTTGCTGTGGGTGTTGGTAAGGCTGTGGAAGAGGAGCTGAGAGCAATCGCTTCCGAGCCGGTGGAGCAACACTTCTCCTACTCAGCAGACTTCACCACCATGACCCACCTCGTGGAGAACTTCAAGCTGAACATCTGCCCAGGTGGGTGCCCTGGGAGGGCACAGCTCCAAGTCAGGGAAGCCCTCATCTCTCCACAGAGCCAATGGGGTGGTTTGTGTGTCTGTCACCCTGTGTCGTGTACCCCAGGACTGCGCTGGGGTGAGCCCAGGCTGCCCCTGGCTCTCATAGTGATGCCTGGTAGTGAGCTTCCTGGGCTAGCAGGGATGCAGTCTGGCAAAAAGGAGTGAGGCTGGGAAAAGGGGGAAATGGGAGGGAGGAGCCCCAAAGCTCAGGTCCTGCCCTCGTGAGTGGCTGTAGGAACAAAGGACTGGAGCTGTGCAGGAGCAGGGGAGAGCTGGGCACCATGAGGCCACGGCTCTGACTGCACCCAAACCCCTATGATCACAGAGGAAGGCAAAGGGGAGACAGAGATCCGCAGCCCCTGCGAGTGCGAAGCGCTGGTGCAGTTCCAGACGAACACCGTGGCCATTCTGCAGAGCCTGACCGAGAAAAATATCCTTTGGGATGATGCCTGGGCTTGCTGGGGTGCAGGGCAGCCCAGGGACAGACCACACATGGGGAGGAATGGATAAATGGGAGCAGGGAAAACCTTAGGGTCCCTCAAGGGGCCTGTCTGGCTCACACTGTTTCCTTAGCACATTCACTTGCTCAGATGACAGCCAGACTTGAAGACTTGGAAAAGCAGATTGCCAAGAAGAAGTGATCCTTACAGAGGGCTGCAGCGCTCGTTCGGGGCACGGGGATATACAGTAGCTACGTGGCATTGTTATTGTTAGGTTATTGTAAAGCATCAGTGTTCTTGTATCACAAAACCCCCGGAGGATGTGGAGTGTATTTGAAACCCAAAAACCCTAGAAAAAAACCAAACCAAAAAGGGAACTTGAGCAAGAACCCCTGCAGTGAAGCCAAGGGGTTCAGCCAGAGTTGGTGTCTCATTCCTCTGAGCTGGTCGGTCTGGGATGAGGTGGGGTGACTGTGTGGGCAGGCTGGGCTTTGGATGAGGGTTTAGATTGGATATTAGGAACAATTCCTTCACTGGGAGAGTGCTCAGGCATTGGAACAGGCTGCCCAAGGCAGTGCTGGAGTCACCGTCCCTCGAAGTGTTCACAAACCATGCAGATGAGGCCTTGGCAGCGCTGGGGAATGGTTGGACCTGATGATCGTAAAGGTCTTTTGCAACCCAGCTGATTCCATGATTCTGCATTGATACCCGGCCTTTTCCCAGAGCGACTGGGATGAACCAGCCCCTGCACAGCCCCCCAGCACCCAGCTTCACAAGAGAAAACCCCTCCAGTGATGGTACCCTGGGAGCTGCCAAGTGTTGAGGCCAAGAGAGCTGCGGGCGGCGCACAGGGATGGATGCAGCCCTACCAGCTCCCACATGGCACCTGGGTGTGCACCCATGGGGAAGCAGGAGGCAGGAATCAAGCAGATCCCCTTGTCCCTGTTTTGGCAGAATTGTTTGGGAATCTGTCATTATCTTGTTTGGGTTTTTTTAATCACATAGCAAAATGGTAATAATTCTTTCCGTAACTATCCATGTGTGTGTATATAAATTTCATTCTGAGAGCGTGGTAGTGCTGTTTTTAAACACTTCTTTTATATAAAGAAATTTCTATCCTGACAATAAACGCCCTAAAGATTTGTATGACATGTCCCTCTCCTTTTGGCTGGGCTGCAGGGCCACAGAGGCACCTCTGCATCAGCAGAAACGATGCAGAGGACAGAGCCCTGTCCTCAGGCTTCGAGGAGCTGGTACGTGGTTACCTTTTGTGTGCTTGAGGCTGGGATTTGGAGCTGAGGAGCAGGAGATGAAGGCAGGGCCTTGGTTGGGGTATGGAGCTTGCTGGGACGAGCTCAGGTACTTGTTCTATGAGGTGAAGAGTAGCTTTTCCCACATGCAATTGAAAGCAGTGTTTCCCCAGGTCAGCATGGGATTTGATGGCTTGTGAGGAAGGCTCTTGTCCTACCTGGAATGGACTGGGGCATTTGTAGCCTTATTATATTTGTTCACTGGGTTGGCAAATGAAGCAGTGCTGATTAGCAGCCCCATAGCCCTCCTGTCAGCCCATATCACACCCATCAGCCCCACATCCCATCATGCACCCCATAAACCCCATCCTGCTCACCCTGTAACCCAGCAGACAAGACAGGGGCAGGGTTGGGAAGGTGCTGATGGTCACAAGCCACATCTGAGCCAAATCCTATTGCTACAGAGTACAGTGCCGGATCTGCAGGGATCCCAAATCTGCAATCCCAAATCTGGGACTTCCCTCGTGAACGCAGCTCCCTAAAACATACCATAACTGCAGGGAAAAAGGAAGCAATTAGCTGATTTTGGGACTTAATAACAGGCTTGATTAAAGCAGATAGTGGCATTCCCTAAGGGCATGAGTAAGCCCCAGTTGGCCCAGTGTCATTTTGGCAAATACTAGGGGAAGTTGTAGACAAAGTGGTGCTGGGCTGGCAGCGAGATGGAGAGGCTGGATGAGGGCTGGCAGCTTGGATGGGAAAGCATTGGAGGGGAAATGTGAGAGGGGAGAAGGAACAGCAGGAGCCAGGCGGCCGCTGAGGTGAGCTATGCTGGATCGTATTTGGGAGCAGAGCCTCATTAGTGGCTTTTCACTAGATGGCACCAGACACCAGCGCTAATGAGGGTCCACTGGGCTGGGGGCGCCTCGAGGTGATGGACGTGGCTCAGGGACAAGTGGAGCATCCTCAGCCGTGAGCTGGGGATGAATCGATGGATAGACAGACAGATGGATCTCAGTGATAGGCTGAACACATTACATCACCTGGTAGGGAACAAGGGCCTCTTTAGGGGGAACAAGCAGTTCCTCATGTGCTTTGTGCACCCTGCTAAGGCTGGGGTTTGGTCATGGCCAAGCCCTGAGCTGGGTGACTTCTGGTCCCTCCATACCATCCCATGGAAACAGGGACTGAAGAGCCCTGGCCTGGCTGGGAAAATGCAACATCAGCCAGCAGCACCCCTGGCACTGCACAGCTCGGGCCTTGCTGCCTCAGGAGAAGGCTCTGGAAGTGCTTTTCACAGAGGAGATGAGCAGTGTGGGACGGGGGCAGCTCTGTAGGACCGTGGGGCAACAGGTTCTGCACATGTGGCAGAGTATAACACATGGACTGCAGGTGGTCCTGTGCACAGAAATGCCGTGGTCTGGCTTATTCTGTGGGAGTTTGCAGTAGAAGCATGGTTCCAACTTTTCACTGTATGAACTTCCTATGGATAAAGCACTACCAAAAGTCCTTCAGCCAGATCCCAGCAACCAGCTGCTTATCAGAGAACAGCTTAAAAATCATCCAATGCATTTCCCATTAAAAATGCTAAATGGTTGGTGCACAGCTCAAACTCTATTTGGGTTGGCTAAATACCTTGCCAGTTATTTATTAAATGACTTCACGATGAGCTAAATACAGCCACAAGGTCATTAGGGAAAATGGACAATAATTAACAGAGATCCAGTAAATTAAGGCAAGATGCTCACAATGAATCATAGCACCATAGAATAGTTAGGGTTGGAAAGGACCTTAAGGTCATCTAGTTCCAATGCCCTGGATGCAGAGCAGGGATGCAGAGCAATGGCTCAGGGGGCTGCATGGAGCAGAGGCTTTCACTGCTCCTAGCTCTGCTTGGTTGCAAAATCAGGGGCTACCCCAGCTTGCCCTTTGCAGAAGCACTGGGGGGGGATTTGGCCGAGGGTGCCTTTCCCTCAAAGGGCAATTCCTGTGCCTTTTCCAGCACAGCTCAGGTTCCTGCTAGCCTCAGAAATCACAAGCAAAGGTTCCAGGAACTTGTTATTACACAAGGCAAGGGGGGACATTGGCCCATTGGTGGGAAATGGAGTAACTTCCCATTGCCCAAGAGCACCTAAAGAAAACAGCTTTGCTTGGAGGAGAGGTACAATCTCCTTGGGAGGGAGGAACAGATAGAGGCCTGAAAGCTGGTGGGATCTTTGCCATCTGAGCAAGGACTATAGCTCCTAATCTCTACAGCCAGCTAGAGCTGGGGTCAGTTCTGCTGTCCTTGTGCTGCATGGGGGTTTCTGGCTGATGGCAGGGCTGTATGGAGCAAATTATCCCACCCTGGTGAGGCCAACCACTTTCTTTCAGCACTAACCTGCTTCCTACATGGCAGCAGCCTCCCAGAAAAGATTATGAGGTTCAGGTGACCCCCACAGAGGTTGAGAAAGACTCACTCTTGGCTAAGCCAAAGGTGCTTTCCCCACAGTAGCTCTCACCACCATTAGGGTAGGAACCAGGAGGGTTTGGGGCAGGTTTCCTGCATAAAAACCTCAAAGGATCATCCCTGGAAAGGTGTAGGCAGCCCCATGCTGATCTGAATCATGCTGTAAGGTTTGATTTGCAGGTCCACATGGGAGCAAGGTACAGAGAGAAACCCATATAAAGGACCTCCAGGATGGAATGCAGCATGGTCACCACAATGGTTTCTCCAGGAGAAGCATTCCTGACCAGGAGAAAGAAGTTCCACTGCCTCCAGCCTGCTTGGGAGTCAATGCCCTGGACAATCTCCCCTTGGCTTATCCCTCAGCCCCAGGTGTAGCTGCAGGGCACAGTTGTGCAATGGAATAACTGCTTTTTGAGCAGCTGAGCAACCCCAAGTGTGTCTTGTGCAAAACGTTTCTGGAAAACACCACGCAACAGCGGAGGAAAAAGGTACAAACATCAGCACACGCCCAGCCCCGTTCCCTGCCCCCCATCCTCCCCAGGGCTTTAAATGCCCATGTCCCCCAGCTCTCCACACTTACACCTCTCAGGGACACGGCAGCATGAAGTCGGTGGCTGCTCTTCTCCTGGTAGGGATGCTCATCCTCTGGACGGAGCTGCCGGCAGGTAGGAGATGTCCTGGATAAAGCACAGAGAGAAGATGCACAGGAGTGGGGAGGGAGCTGTGTCAGCAGGGATCCTGTGGGATGGGAGGGGAGCTGGGGGGCATCTTCCTGAGGCAGCCTGTGGCCAACATCTCCCTCCTCTTGCAGGCAGTGCCTGGTCCTGCCCGCCCGTCCACTACCGCTGCATGATGCTGAACCCACCCAACAGGTGCAATTCCGACTGGCAATGCCCGCGGAGCAAGAAGTGCTGCGAAACCTTCTGTGGCAGGAAATGCCTCTCGCACCCATTGTTGCCCCCCTTGATCTCCGGTAGGGCCTCAGGAGCTGCCCCTCCTGCACCCGTCTCCCCAGGGAGCAGAGTGGGGACACAGTGATGGTGGCTCTGGGCATGGAGCCATGTCCAGCTGCCAGAGCCCTCCACTGTCAGTGGTGCAGTGACTGATGGCCACAGTCTTGGGCTGGGGTTACCCTGAGCACCAGACCCAGCTTGTTCTCTTCTTTCCTTTTCCCCAGTGTAAGCTCCTGCTCCCAGGACAGACCAAGGTGCCTTCTCAGTGTGCCCATGCCACGTCTGGCACCAGCTAGCTGCACATACCTCTGCTAAGGCTTGTCCTGCCAGATGCTGGCTCCTGGAAGGATGGGAACAGCCACAAGCCATGCTCAGAGACCACCTCAGCTCCAGGACCACCACTGACAGTGCCGCACAGTGCTACCATTTCCCCACTGCTGCTTGAACAAATGAAAGAGCTTGTCCAAGGGATGCTTGTGATGAGTGACTCCTTTCTCCATCTCCTCCTGCCTCTGTCCAGGCCCGTTCTCCCACTGCTGCTTTCACCCTGGGATTTCTGCCTAGCGAAGAGGATGGAAACAGTTCAGTTGCACACCTAGAGTGTGGTGAGGGGCTGGTTTGAGGGGGGAGAAATCCATCCAGACACAGACAAATCCCAGGAGGAGAGGGCAATGGGGAAGGGGCTGATGCAAAATATGACGGGACACTTTAGAGGATGCTCCTGGTGGGGGGGGAGGGGGTGTGGTGTGTGGTGTGTGTGTGCTCTGGAGAGCAGCATGTCCCCCCCAGCCACTCCCCCAGCTGGACAGGGCTGATTCTGCCTGCCTGGGAAGGTCAGATTACAGGCAGATCCCTGTAAACACTTGGGGCACATCTGGAGGGCAGGGGAGGGGGGTTCCATAGACCCAAACCCCAACTGGTGCTGATCCCCTCACTGAACCTGAGCTGGAGGTGGAAATTCAGCTGAAAATTGCCTGTGAAAGCCTCCAGCCAGGGCACAAAACCGCAGCTCTGAAGGGGTTCTTGTCGGTTTTCTACAGCTGAGCTCTGGGGTCAGAAAGAATGGGAAATGCCATGAAACATCAGCAGGAGAGAGTGTGTGCAGCCGGAGGGACCTGCCCAGTACAAGAGCAGAGCCAGGCATTGCCACATGGGCTGCAGGGGCAGAGCATCCCCCAGCCTGTGCTGATGCCCAAACAGCCCCTCCCTAGCCCCATGGCTCACCCATCCCATCATCATAGTCTCAACAAGTAGACCCAGCCCAGACTGAGAGAGGAGCCTGGTTTGTCTGCATAGAATAGGGAGAAGAGAGAGGAAGGTGAGTAAATACTGGGCACCAGGGGAAAGGAGCATTTGGGTGGTAGGAGGGAGGAGGCACTTTGCCTCCATCTCCTTCAAGTCCTAAGCAGACCCCACAAGCTGCCCAGCTCCCATCCCTTGCTGCTGCAAGGGCTGAGCTAATGATCCCCACTGCCAGGCACAAGCAAGGCATCTGGAGACCAGCACGAACCGGCCAGAACCCACAAATACAGCAGGATAAAGCCTCTGGCTGTGGGATCAACATCTCTTGGCCCAAAGCAGAGGCTGGATGCTTCCTGGCCAACGCCGGGAGAAGCATCTAATGGAGTAAGTTCTTCCATGAGAATCACCATGGAAGGACTGGAGGGAGGCAAAGACTCAGAAATTATTCAGTGACTGAGAAGGAGGGAGTCCTCCTAAGGTGAAAGGCCACTTCTCTGCTTAGAAGCCAAGGGAGGGAAGGGATAACTGCATGCCAGGAGAGGCTGGAAACACCAGGTGATCCAGTGGGACAAGGGCTGGGAGCTCAACAGACGCATTCCATTGTAAAATCAGACCTTGCTTTCAACCAGTGCCATGTCCTACCAGGGGAAAACACCACCCTTACACCAACCCATCCCTGGGAGCAGGAAGCCCTGTGGCCACGCAAGACATGGGGCGACAGGGCAGAGCCCCAGCACTCTGCAAACCACCCCCTACCCAGGCAGCCCAGAGAAGCCTCATTACACCTCCTACCAGTCATTAGTCACAGACCACAGCCCTTCCTCCTCCATCAGGACCAGCTATTATCAGCTATTAAGCAGGCATTTCCATACAGCTGCCTAATTTGATAATGCACAATTATCTTGGTTTGTTAACAGGATTAAATTGCTAATTGGTTTGATTAAGCACAGAGCTGCAGGCATGGGGTACCTTGCAGCTGGTTAGTGCTTATGGTCCCACACAGCTGGATGGCTGCTGTGCCCAATGCAGCAGCTCCTCCACTGAGCCAAGAGCAAGGCAGCAGCACAGGAGGGGTTCATCCTCCCCAAAACTGCTGCCTGGGGTCTCCACATCTCTATGTGATGGCCTGGAAAGGTCCCTCTTCCTGCCCTGTGACAGAGACAGCTTTGCCCATGTCACTGCCGTCACCCAGCTGCTGGCCCAGGCAGGCAGGAGATGGCTTTGGGGCCAGAGAATGCTATGGGGACATCTGGTCTGCTGCAGTCCTGCAGTGCTCCCGAACAGACAGCAGCAAGTTAGAAATCCCTGAGGCAATGAACCAACTGTGAACATCCACCTGCATCAACAAATCCTCTCCCCAGGCACAGATCCCTACCTGTATGTGCAGCACTTCCAGCAACACCCAGCTCACCACCACAGCCGCACCAGGGAGCTCCCAACCTCCCCATGCAGGCAGCACCCAGCTGGGAGGAACTGGGCAATGCACCACAACATGCACAGGACAGGGTCACTGGATGTGGTAAGCTCCTGGCAGCATGTTTTGACTGAAAATCCTTTGGATCCAGGTCTCTGGGGAGGAAGGAAATTCCCCTCTGCATCCTAGGTGTGTGCCAGAAACACAGCAGAAAAAGCAGCGAGCCCTGTACCAGAGAGGGGATGTTTCCACATGGGTTCTTCCTGTGTCATCTGCTTGGCCAGGGCTAGAGCAGCCTGGAGATGGAGGGGTTCATTTGCTCCGCCTGGAGGCTTAGGGATGCTGCTGCGGGACCTTCTCCTGGGAAGGGCCACCCAGATCCGGTGCTGGGAAAAAAAAAAAGACACAGGCAAAGGCTGCACTCAAGGAGCCAGCTTTGGGTTAGAAACATCCATCACAGCATGTCACAGCAGCACTGAAGGGCAGGGAGTTGTGCAGCTCTTTTGGCATGCGGCAGGTCCGGCTTACTTCAGCTTCCCTCAACACTGGGGTTTTGTGGCCTGCTGGACCAAAGGAAACATTCAGTTCTCCCTGATATCCCAGGGGATGGGATCCAGAGCAGCTCCCCAGGGGAGCATCAACATCAGAGGCAGCCTTGCTCCCCATAGAAATGTACTTTGGTCCACTCAGAGGGGGAGACAGGGCAGAGGATGGAGAGGCAAGGTCTCACTCACAGCACACCCGAACATAGAACCATAGAATAGTTAGGGTTGGAAAGGATCTGAAGATCATCTGGTTCCAAGCCCCCTCCCATGGGCAGGGACACCTCCCACAAAACCATGCAACCCAAGGCTGTGTCCAATCCAGCCTTGAACACCACCAGGGATGGAGCATTCACAACTTCCCTGGGCAACCCATTCCAGTGCCTCACCACCCCTACAGTAAAGAATTTCTTCCTCATATCCCATCTAAACCTCCCCTGTGTAAGTCTGAACCCATTACCCCTTGTCCTCTCACTACAGTCCCTCATGAAGAGTCCCTCCCCAGCATCCCTATAGGCCCCCTTCAGATACTGGAAGGCTGCTATGAGGTCTCCACGCAGCCTTCTCTTCTCCAGGCTGAACAGCCCCAACTTTCTCATCCTATCTTCATAGAGGAGGTGCTCCAGTCCCCTGATCATCCTCATGGCCCTCCTTTGGACTTGTTCCAACAGTTCCATGTCCTTTTTATGTTGAGGATGCCAGAGTTGCACACAACACTCCAAGTGAGGTCTCACAGGAGCATCTTCTTAATATTTTCCTGGAGCCTTTCTCCTGCATATTTTATGGCTCAAGGACCAGGTGATCAGGGTCTGAATACAGAGCAGTTTGGTGCTCAGGGGTGATGCAAGACCTTTCCAAGAGACGCTTCAAGCTAGCCCAGTAAGAATTACTACAGCTTTGAAAACCCTTTGAAAAGGGAGAGTTATTCAGCTTGCCTGGCCCAGGAGTGGGAAGCTGTAGTCCCAGCAGGATGCAGCAGTCACATCAAAATCCAGAGGAGAAGATACCCCAGGAGGAGCAGATCCACTCGACAGCAGCCCTGCCCATGCTCAGGTGCTACGTGCAGCCCTCATTGCATCTGCAGAGCAGCAGCAGTATTTCCAGTGGATAAAGGAGCCAATACCATGCTGGTCCCCACCATAAAAGAAATGTATACAAGCAGTCCTCACTCTGTGCCTTCTTCTGTGGGGTGATTTATAGAAAACTCAGCTCCTCACCTGCACCAAGTCCCTCTCCAGCAGCAGGGAGGGGTGGTCAGGGCCAGAGCTGCCTCACACCAGCTAATGCCCTCCAGCTGTTTCTTTCTGAAGACACAGGGATGCCCTTTTTGTGCTCAGGGGCTTTACCCTAAACATGCCTTCGCCTGCCTGGCCAGGATGCACCAATAACCCCAAACACAGTGAGGAGAACACACAGCACAAGCCCCACAGCGCTGGGAGGGCAGAGCCTCAACCTTGGCTCGCATAGTGAAGGGAGGCTGCATTTGCAACTGGGAAGCTTTGAGACAGCAGAGATGGAAGCAACCTCTTCTGCCTGGCTCAAGCACATCAGCCCAGCTGTCCACTGCAGCCAGCCTCTGCCTAGTGGGGAGCCCCAGAGCAGCAGGCTCTGGCAGGGGATGGTGCCATAGTGCAAGGATGCCAGAGCAGCTCACTGCAATGTGCGTCCTGCCTGAAGTGCTGCCAAGCCTCACAAGCTGCTTGTGATGAAGCCCTTCGGTCTGACGCAGAAGCAGCTCTGCATGCCCCATGACAGCCAAGAGCCAGCAGAGCTGTGCCGAGCCGCTTGGCTCCATCCCTATTCATCCCAGCAGGAATCCTCACCAGGCTGCTCTCTGCTGCAGCCACCCAAGGTTGCACACCCAGGAAGCCTGTCAGATATTGGCAGGAGTTTCCTGAGCCAGGGACCCAAAAGGAAAGGAAGGCAGAAAAATGAGGCCTGGCAGCACCCTGGAGCTGGGGGAGATCCCTGCCTGCCAGCAGTCCCTTGTCCCCATGCAGAAAGAGAGCTGAGAAGACAGAAGTATCTCCCCTCTGCAGTAAGTCACTGTGTATGAAGGCGCATGTGAGAGCTCAGCAGGAGGCTGGGCAGCAGCACAGGCAGGGCTGCAGGGCTCCTCTCCTGTGCCCTCTCTGTAGCCCCAGCACCAGACCTACAGCCTCTCTTCAGACAAGCAGCTGGGATATTAAGCAAATAACAGCTCTAGCAAAGGCTGACAAAGCACTTGAATACTCACACAAAGCAGCTTGCAGTGAGGAAAGAGCCAGAAGCAAGCAAAGCATCTCCCATATTCATCTGCCCTGCAATAGCCCCTGCTCACACACCAAACTAATGCACTGTTCCCAACTCATGGCCCACACACATGCCCTGAGCAAGGTCAGGGTCATAAACTCACCATCACCCCCAAATCCACCAGCATGGACATCAGGGTACCCACACATCCCCTTCCAAACAGGGCCACTTACCTGTAGAGACCCTCCCCACTGAAACCATTGCCTCCCCATAGCAAGGTGCTGTGGAAGAAGAGGGTGGGCTATTTATGTTCTGGGGCAGCCCACATGAGCTCCTGCCACTCCCCAGCTCCAGGTGAGGAGGGGAAGCCCTTTCCCAGCTCCTTTGGGCCCCACACTGGCTCCTCGTTAACGCCAACAGCATCACGCAGGGAAATTCCTGTCTCTTCAGCCCTGCCTGTGCCAAGGCGCACACAGATGCTCCTTTCCCCAACAGCTATGTAGGTTAATAACATGCAATGTGATTGCAAGACACAGGGAACTGCAAAGCTATGTCAATATTTAGCTTTTACACGTTTGGCTAATTAGAGAGCAACCTGTGATTCCCTCGGAAGGAGGCATGGCTGCTTCGCCCATCTCCCTCCCCTTCTGCATGCTCCCAGTTCAGATGGGATAAACGTCAGCTCATTCGCCGGTCGCAAGCGGTCTGTCCCAAAATGCTATTCCCAGGCACTACACGTCAGAAATCATTATACTAAATAAAGCTTCATGAATGATTCATGGAGCTGGGTTTCACATTAATCAGGGGAAGACGGGCAAAAGCAGCACAGCATCACAGACCGCCCTGTCGTGTTCTTGCCCAGGCAGCAAAAGGAGAGGTTTGGACCTTCAAGGCACAAATTAGAGATATGGTACTAATCAGAGAAACACCCCGGTCCCAACATGACTGGAGCCTGACCAAGCAGAGACCAAAGCAGGCAGCAGGCCATTGCCCAAATACCTTTCTGCTTCAGGAGCTCCTGTGGCTCGATCACATTAATGAGCCCAGGGCAGCCTGCTGCTGCTCCGAGCACCCTCAGAGATGCACGACTGCTTTCCACATTAATCCTGGTCTCCAGCACAGGGCTGGGCCAGTTCTCAGGGCTCACATACTGACTCCCTGGCTCTGTGTGCTATGGCCACTCAGAATAGAGTGTTGATCTGAATTGTCACCAGGAGGCTTCTTCCACGGTGCAGGAAAGCTGGGTGTCTGCCTGGATGCCATGCTGCACTCCAGCACGGGCTGGCCACCAGCGGGTGTTTCTTGGGATGCAAATGTTTCTTCCACTGCTCCAAGACTTTGGAAAGAAGGTATGTGTGTCCTTTCTTGGTACCCAAATCTATCTAAAAAAGCAAGCCCTGAACTCTGTAGATCAACGGGACAGTGAAGTGTGCCCTCAATATGGCAATGTTGGTGGAAGGAGGTGATGAAGCATGGGATCCCACGTGCATTTTGCAGGAATGAGGGCCCGTGACTCTCTCAGCCAGCCAGCGAGCTCTCATCCTTAGGTCTCCTTCTGCATCCCTGGCTGCTCCTCCGCTGCTTGCTCAGATAATCCTGGTTAAAACCCCTCAAAACTGCAGGGACAAGCAGCCAGGCCAGCTGTACGGCAGGGAAAAATCTATAGCTGGGATTCCAAAATCTGTGCTCTGACGTACGACAGCAGGGATTCTCTGTGCAGCAGTGGAGGAATATCTATCAGGAGGCCAAGGAGCCATCAGACATCCCTGCTACCCCACCACAGCTCTGCAGCCTTCCTTGAGCCATGCAGTAATGGGGTCAGGATAAAGACGCTTTTTCCCTGCGACAGTGGATCCTGCAGATGCTTTCATCCCATGGCAAGCACAGATGAGAGGATGGCATTGGTGGGAGCAGCAAACCGGCCCTGAGGCTCTGGCTCTCCACCACAGCTGGGGACAAAGAGCGGCCCCTGGGTTTGGGCCCCTTCAGTCCCTGCCCAGCTGTGGTGACACAGCTAGAAATGTCAAGCCAAACCTATAGATTGCTGATGAATTGTCACTAGTGTTTTGCAGGTGGAGGTGCCCCAGTGGCTTTAGGTTCTTGGGGAGTGCTGGGCTCCTGTTGCAGCTCCATCTGAGCTGGCAGGAGTGTGAGGATAGACAGAATTACACTACATGAGGGGAAGAAGCTCACCCGTTTCTGCAAGGATGCTGTATTTCGGGCCCCTACAGGAGGCTAGAGCAGTGCTGGAGGTGGTGAGAGGGGCTCTGATGTCAGAGGGTCTTCAGGTCTTGAGGCTCAGAAGGTTGCCCAGAGAACTTGTTGGCTTCCTCAGTCCACCTCTGCTTCTCCCTCCTGCAGACATCACCTCTGCATGGGCAGGACACCTCAGGTCAAGGAGCAGGACTTGGTGCTGATGGAGCTGCAGCATCAGCAGTCATCTGACCCGTGGGATGCTGGAGTGTGGAAGATGGAGGATGAAGATGAGGAAGAAGATGGAGGACAAAGATGGGGAGGAAGATGGGTATTGTAGGGATGGAGTCCCCATGGCTGGTGGTCCTCGCTCCCCTCCTCCTGCTCGGAGGATGCTGCCATCATGGCTCAGCTTTCCCTCCTCACCATCCTGTGGGTTGGCTCTGGGGAGAGGCAAGGCTGCACGGGAATAGCTGACAGCATGGGGAGGAGGATCCCAAACCTGTCCATCCAGAGCAACCCTCTCCCAGAGCTCATGGGAGGCCTGGGGGGCACAAATACACCAGCGAGCACAGAAACCATCAGGGGAAAAAAGAGTATTAAGAAAAACCCATGTATTAAGTCTTTGCCAGTGCGAATCTCAAGAGCAAGCTTTCGCATCTGCCCTAATTTAGCTCTTTCCCTCTGGAAAGGCCTATTTGTGAAATGCTTTGTGTCGACGTCCCTGGCATTAAACAGCCCCCATTGGTATCCGGCTCCACAGATCCCCCTGAGCTCGCAGGAGTGCCAGTGCTCATCTCTCTCCATCCCATCTCCCACGTGGCACGTACCCAGCAGCTTTGGCCTTTCACAATGGATGTCCAAAGGGCTGAAAAGTGCTTGAAGATTTTTCTTTCAATTAAAGGAGCCTGCAGACGTGCTATATTCATACATACATTCCCCTATTTATTTAATTTATTGCTACATCACCTATTAAAACAAAATAAGGCAGAAAGAAGAAAGGAAGGGAGCTGCCACAAGCTGAGCGCCTTTCGGAATGACTCACTGCAGTACTGAAATGGCTGCTGGCTTCAGACTCACCCTGCCTCTGCGATTTGCTTCCAGACTGCAGAAGAGACCATGGCGAGAGGTTTCTCCCCCCATCCAAGCGTTGGGGATTTGCTGTGTGGTTATGGACAAAATCCCCCCCAGGCTTCGGCGGCAGGAGACCTGCCTTCCCCAGGGGAGGAAGATGGGGGCAGACACGAAAGGAGGAGATGGCGAAGCGTTTCCAGCTGACCTGATTTTCTGCCTGTTCCTGTCTTCACATCACTGCCAGTTAGTTGAGGAGTGGTGGTGGAGGCGCAGGGCTGGCCCGTGCCGTAGGGAGCTGCGCCCTGCCAGCACAGCTGCAAACCCCGCTGTGTAAGGGCCCTTGCACCTCAGCTGGCCGGGAAAGAGCCTTAAAATCGGAGTCTCCCCTTCCTGCCACAGTTTGCCAGTGTCCGTGTCAGGCCAACAAGCTCTGGTTGGCTGATGGGAGAGTCAGGCCTTTCGCTTCCGAGTTTGAGCAGCAAAGGGAAATTTCACCTCAGGTGCCATTGATGCTACAGCCAAGTCCCCCCCTGAAGGATGCTGCGATGCCAGCACAAGCCCATGCGGGGCCTCAGTAACCTGGAAGGTGAATTTAGCTCTCCTGCAGCCAAGGCTTTGAGCTGCAGAAGGAGATACAGAGGGATCTCCCCTCCTGGGGGGACCCCTCCATCCTGGGGGCATTACAGGCAGAGCCCTGCCTCGCTTCCCTCTCTTGCTTCAGCTCCATCTCACAGCTTAGGGAACACTCAGCAAACCTCTGAGTGCTGGGAGAGCTGGTTTTTGGGGGACAGAGCTCAGGTCCACCCTGTGGCTGTGCGTAAATGAGGTTCTGGTGCAGAGACAAAGTGTTGGACGGAGTGGGGTCCCTCGCAGTGCGTGGCACTGCTGCTTCTCCGAAAGACGGATGGATGAGGAATGTTTTCAGAAAGGAAAAGGAAATTCACCCTGATCCCCTTATGTCAGTGACACGCAGAGAAAACCCCATGTGGGAGCCAGTCCTCCTCCCTCCCCATGGGCTGCACCCCGCTGGGCTTCAGCACCTGCTGAGAGCTGGGCTGGCAAGTGCCCGGAGCAGACAAAGCTGGGCATGTTTATCTTGCAGCTTCCAGGGGTGCTCAGCCATCCTAATTGCCATAAAAATAAATGCTTTTTGCTTCATATCACAGAACAGAGGAATTTCCCCCAGGGTTGTTTTATTTTCCCTCCTCAGTTTGGCTTTTTTTCCTTTCTTTGCTGAGGCCTCCCTCAAAGTCATCCCTTCCCCCTCCCTCCGCTGCCTCCTTCTCATGTAAACAAGCACACGGCGCACACAGTCTGACACATCACACACATGGAAACACGCTGATGGCCCCACAGCGGAGAGCGCTGCCTGGCACAGGGACAGGGCTGGCAGCACACGCGGCCGAGGGAGGCGGGTGTGCGGGCAGGGGAAAGATGCTGGCCACCAAAAACTGCTCCCAGCCGGCCTTGGGCAAGCCTGCAGAAGGGTGAGAGCCCACAGGCTCCATCCAGCCCCTCGGGCTGGAATCAGCGAGCCGATGGATCCAGTGAGGAGGGTGGCATGAAGTCTCACTCCGTGTGAGCAGCCTGCCTGCCACGGGTGCAATGAGCCACCGCTGCGAGGACCTGCAGCCCCAGCCATTCCCTCGGGAAGGTCTCACATCCTCTCTTTCACATCCTTCTGCTCCAGCAGCTGACTTCTGGGGGAGCTGGTGTGCTTGCACCGGTCGCCAGGCTGTGTGGGGATGGATCCAGGTGGTGACAGCAGCTCCGTGACCTGAAACCCAGCATATGCCATGCCCAGGACTTGCTGCCTTCACCCACCTCCTGACGAGCCTTTCAAGAGCCAACAGCGAGCTCAACAAGGCAGGGGGAATCTTCGCCGGGTGTCTGCCCCAGCACCCTATGTAGCCCCCGTCCCTTGGAGGAAGATGGAGCTGGATCGCATGGAGGGCGACTGCAAGGGCAGAGGTGCATTGTCCACATGCGAGGTGTCACCAGTACTGGGGCCCTGCTCAGCCTGACACCCAGGTCAGGATCTGCTCACTGCCCACCACTCTGCTCAGCCCCCCGGGGCCCCACTTGCCCCTTGGGCAGCTTTGCAAGGTGCTGGTGAGTCCTGTAGCCCGCTGCGGCTCCCATCCGCCGTCCCACGGGCTGCGGAGGGCACTTCCAGCAGGTAAGGCCATCGATCGTGGCGGCTGTACCCACTCCTGGCCCCGGTTTCCCCCCGGGGCATCCGTGCACAGGGCTCGGGGGTTACCCCGGGGGGACCGCGCTGCTCCCGCCCCACCTTACTGCTGGGGGACCGGGAATGGCACCGGCTTCGCTTCCCAGCGGCTCCGAGCGGGGGGGCCGGAGGGCGGCATCCCCGGGAGGGGCGGCGGGGCGGGCGGGACCAGGGGGACCCCCCCTTCGGCCCCGCTGAGCTTCAGCCGCCGCCGCCGGCCCCGCAGGGCTCCGCGGCTCCGCGCCGGGCGCGCACGCTGCGGCGGGAGCGGCGCCGAGGCAGGTGAGCGGCGGCGCGGGGCCGGCTCCGGTATCGCGGGGACCCGGGCACCGGCACCCGGGAGGGTGGGGACTGAGGAACCGGCATCCCGGAGCGCTGCAGCCACCGGCATCTCGGGGACCCGGGTACCGGCATCCCCGGGCGCGGCAGGGACCGTGAGATCGGCAACGCAGGGAACAGCGCGGAGCGAGGCACCGGCATCCCGGGAACGCGGGGTACCAGCATCCCCGCGCACTGCAGGGATCAGCACCCTGGGGCGCGGCAGGCACCCGGTGCACCGGCATCCCGGGGTGAGAGAGCAAAGAGAGCAGTGGCATGCCGGAGCGAGCAGGGATGGGGGAAGCGACACACAGAGATGAGCGGGGAAGCGGGGCACCGATATCCCGGGATGAGCAGCGAGCCGCCGTGCTGCAACCACTTGCCGGGATGCTGCTCTAACGCGGGGCATAGGGATACTCCTCTGCGCAGGTACACTCCTCTGTGCAGGTACAATCCTCTGCAGGGGGGGTAAGAGAGTCCTTCTCCCTGGAGCCTCCTCATCGCAGGGGCCATTCCTCGTCCTCTCCAGGGAACAGGGCAGGGTGCGAGGGTCCCCCCGGGGAGCTGTGCACCCACTAAGAGAGACCTGGGAGCAGAGGCTGGCTCAGGACAAAGCATCATCCGCAGCAGGTGATGGGCTGCCCGCTCGCAGGAAAAAGCCGAGCTATTGGTAATGACCCCCTCCTGCACCCTGAGGAGAGTAGGAAGTCTCCGTCAGCTGCATCCCCAGCCCGCAGTGTACAGCCCTCAGTGGTAGCTTCTCAGTGTACAGCAGCAGTTTATGCTCTGCTGCAGAGAGCAGCCAGCAATGGGAATCCCCTTTCTATACTCCTTCCTGCCCGCTTGGAGAACTGCTCACCTCCAAAGGAAGGGCTTGGTCCTGAGCATCTTCAGGCCGATGGGTACAGGGCTGCCCAGTGATGGAGACAGAGCGCTGCAGGGGCGCTTCTGGATAAGCAAAAAGCAGGTGTCTCTCCAGTCCTGACCCAGCACATGGCTGCTGGGGACACAATCCTGCAGGAGCTGGGAGGTCAGCCAGCCCACTCCCCCCATCAGGTACCCAGTAGGGGACCCCCAAACCTATCCCAGCCCTATAGGCATCCCATGCAGAACTTCTGCAGCGGTTTGCAGCCACAACACCTGCACATCCAGGACATGCAGGTGTCACCCGGGGTGACAGAGCATTTAGGATGGGACTACAGACAGAGGATAAGGGTTTCCTCCTCCTCTAGGTGTTTCTAATGGCTCCTTTGAGATAAACCACACGAATCCCTGCTGGGAAGCCTCGCTGAGCTGTAAGTACAGGGCTTCTTTTTTGGACCGTTAATCTAAATCCATTGTACCTGGCTGGAAAAGCCCCAGCGTGCAATACTCCCTGCACTTGCTGCATCCTCACTTGAATGTCTATTAGCACCTTCCTTCCCACTGCCTTGGTTCGCCTCTGCCAGTCAGAATAAATACTCCTAACTTCCACTTGAAAGCCTTTAAGAAAAATTATGTTGTCAAGGGAAACTCTTCTCGCATTTCTTACTTGATCTGTTGTTATATTTTCACTGTCATAGATGCATACATCAGAGATTTCTTCCTCCACAAGGTACAGATGCATTAGAGCACCCAACGCCCAGCTCACACTGGGCTTGTGCGGTCCTGATGGTTGTCTCTCTAAAATAGCCTATAATGCATTTCAAAATTGATCAGAAGGGGACTGGGTCTCTTGTGTTCTCTTTTCCAGTCATTCATGGAAATTTGGGTTGACTAAAGGAAACTTCTGCCAATTCCCATCATTGCAGACAGACACATTGGTATTCTCTGTCCATTGTGCTTTAAAATAAACCAACCACCCAGCCTTCCCAAAGTAAGCTTCCATTTCCCAGCAGATACCGCTGCAAATGCTAGGTGGGCACATGCTGTGATGATCCACAGGGGAGATCATGCCAGGTCTTAGTTCAAACCCCAGTTCTGTTCTAAAATTGAGTTTAGCTGGTCATGAAACAAGAAGACAAAAGAGTTATAAAATTATTAATTGCTGCTTTAGATTCCTACGTGAAAGCTGTATGTGGGCCGAAATTATTTGCTCTATTCAGAAGCGAGCATCAGAAAGGAGCATCTCAGTTCATGACCCTTCTCCTCGCTCTGCTTCCTGCGTGGGGTGCAGGGGGGGATGGAGGGATTTCCCTGAGGTACAAAGGCTCACAGAGGCCTGACACTTACTGGTTTTCTTTTGAGCTGCGAGCCACCTCCCTCCTGGCTCTTGGGGTTTGGCACATCTCACCTGGAGCCCCCGTGGCACAGCACAGCCATGCCCTGGTGATGGTTCTGCATCTCTTTGGGCTTGTCCTGCCGTCCCAGCGCAGCCACTTGGGCTGCCCCATGCCTCAGTCCAGCCCCAAGACCACCTTGCCTTTGATTACAGTGACATTTGGCCTGGCTTCCCAGAGCAGCTGATGTACAGGGAGCGTGTGAGAGAGGCTGAGGATGGGTGTGGGATGAACAGGATCCCACAGACGCACCCGCACAGCCCCTATATGTGTGTTTGTAGCCTGAACGCATGAGCATCTTTCTGGAAGGAACCTGGATTAGTCATCCCCACCCCACAGATGGGCTGTGTGATGTCTTCCCTGGAAAAGCTTACGTCAAAGAAATTCCAATTCATCCCTGAAAAGGAGTGTTTACACCCCTTTTTCTCCCTTGCTTTTGTCTTCACTATTAAAGAAGAAGCTGGTCCTTCTCTTTTTTCACCTCTCCTTTGAAAGGCAAGACAATGAGTTCATTAAGCTCTGAGGCTTACCACAATCCAGTTGCCTCCTTCAGACATGGTGTAGTGGGAAGCGCTGGCTTTGTGGTGCAAAGCCTGTATCTTTAAGGAGCCCTGGCTGGGAGATGCAGTGGAGTTAGCAGATGCCTTTGCCAGGCTATTTCACACAAATCTGGCATTTGCTGCACACACAGTCCTGCTCAGCTTAAAAATGTGCCTCTCAGGTTTATTTCTAACCATTACTCCGTTACTTGCCCATCTCCAGCTCTGCTCTGACCTCCAGATTTAGATGTGGACAGGTACCCCAGGTCCCTCCCAGTTAGACAGCCTTTTATGCTGTGTTTCTCAGGCACTGGAAAACATGCAGAGCCCTTTCCCTGCCCCCAAAACCCCACAAGATGTCCAGTGAGCAATGCCAAGCTGGGGTGCAATGGGGTCTGCAGGGGAACCGGGGTGAGGGGGACCCACCTCGTATCACTTACCTGGCATCCAACCCTGGTGTCTGCTGTCTGAGCAGCCTGTCCCATCTAGGGTCTGGTGGCACCTCAGCATCACCATAGGGACTGCTGCAGCCCTTCCCTTGGCTCCTACTGCCTCCATCCCTGCGGCACCTGAAAGTTTGAAGACTTCAGTGGGTGACATAAGACAGAGAAGGTGAGGGGTTTTCCTAATGAGATGCTGGCTGATTAAAACCAGGGAGGGAAGCCTTTGTGCCTGGAGACAGGCCAGTCTGGAGGTCACAAATGCCTCAGTGACCGCTGCAGCATAAAACATCATTGACTACAAAAGACCTGTTGGTACCAGCAGTGACCCTGAAGTGCAGAGCTCCGGAGCAAGTAATGCCTAATAGCGGGGTCCTTCCCAATTAGTCTGTGTGTGGGTAGAAAGTGTAATTCCTCAACCAAGAGAGCAAATGCAGCGTCCTTTCAGAGGACACTCGGTATGCTGGTGCCAGGAGCAGAGGGACCGTGTGGTACGGGGCTGCTCTGTGTCTCCCCAGGCATTTTGACAAATAAGGTAGGTGGAGAAGTCTGATTTCAAATGGATGCAAACCTTTTTATTTGCCCTTTTATTCTAAGCTCCTGGTTGAGGGGTGTAAATGCATATGAAGGTGTGGGAACGCTTCTCTTTGTTAGATGCTTCAACTGCTTCTCAGGAAAAAAGGGAATTTCTGCTGCAGGGAAAAGCCCGGCCCCCCCGAAACATTGAAAATCCTGAAACACAGCAGAAAGCAACACTTTGGTGTTTATTTCCCTACCAACGCACCCATTTTTTAATTCCATCATCAATGATCCTGAATCACGTTTTTACTCTGTTTCAACGTTATTAAAACCATCTCAGTATTTTACATGACAGAACACACGAGAGGAAACAAAGCAGGCAGGAGAATTGTTTTGACACTTCTTTCACTGAAATTCCCTCTAAAAGTGACACCTTCGGTGAAAACACTTTGAGTTTTGCGAAACCACCTTTGCTGCTGGGAAGACTGCAGCAGCTAAGAATTTTTTGACCAGGTCTAATTAGCAATGTAGGTAGTCGGGGCACAAAGTTCTTTGACAGAATCACTGCGGTTGGGATTTGATGGTGATGATGTTTTTCCATGGGGGAGGCTCTCTGGGGGATAAATCCTCTCTTCAGTGACTAATTACCTGTTTGAACAAGGAAAGCCCCGTGATGAGGTGCTGGAGGTGCAGTAAGCTGCTTTCCATTAGCAATCTGTGAAGGGAGAAACTTTAAGGGGTAAAAATCAAGGGAAAGTTTCACTTGGAAAAATCACTGGCTTTTTTCCTTTTGCCTTCCCTATACACCAAAGATCAACTGCCCAAAGCTGTTTCTCATCGCTCCCCTCTCCCTGGTCCTCACCTTTCAACATTCAAACACCCCTCCTCACCCCCTAGGGTGCTTCTGCCCTCCACCCTAGAGCACCCAGGTCGGGGGGAGCCCTGCGTCCCCTCCAGCCCCGCTGTGTCTCACCCGCAGGTGGAACCGGCTCCCGCTCTGCTGATCATGGTCAACAAGACCTTAACTTACTGGGGTCCCAGTTTTGAGGAGGACGTTATCAACATCAACGTGGGGGGCCTGAGAAGGCGGCTCAGCTCCAGCGCCCTCTCCAAGTTCCCCAACACCCGCCTGGGCCGGCTGCTCTCCTGCGACTCGGAAGAGTCCATCCTGCAGCTCTGTGATGACTACGACGTGAGCGCCAGGGAGTTCTACTTTGATCGAAACCCTGGCTTCTTCCTCTACGTGCTCCACTTCTACCAGACGGGAAAGCTGCACGTCATGGAGGAGCTGTGCGTCTTCTCCTTCTGCCAGGAGATCGAGTACTGGGGCATCAATGAGTTCTTCCTGGACTCCTGCTGCAGCTACCGCTACCATGAACGCAAGCTGGAGAGCCGGCACCACAACTGGGATGAGGAGAGCGAGGTCAGCAGCGTGGACACGTCCCCCGATGAGATCTCTGACATCAACCACGACCTGCTGCGTTACAGCACGCTGCGCTGTGGCAGCGTGCGCAAACGCCTCTGGCTCACCATGGAGAATCCCGGCTACTCCATCCCCAGCAAACTCTTCAGCTTCGTGTCCATCAGCGTGGTGCTGGTTTCCATCGCCACCATGTGCATCCACAGCATGCCCGAGTACCAGGAGGTGGATGAGAATGGCAATGTGCTTGATGAACCCATCCTGCACAAGCTGGAGTATTTCTGCATCTCCTGGTTCACCTTTGAAGTGTCTTCCCGCCTCCTGCTCTCCCCCAGCCCCAGGAAGTTCTTCAAGCACCCACTGAACCTGATTGACATTGTCTCGGTGTTGCCCTTCTACTTCACCCTCGTGGTGGACTTGACCGTGGGCAGTGACTCGGAGCTGGGCAACCTGGGCAAGGTCGTGCAGGTCTTTCGGCTCATGAGGATATTCCGGGTGCTGAAGCTGGCTCGGCATTCCACCGGGCTGAGGTCGCTGGGGGCCACCTTGAAGGTAAACTGTCTTTTTATCTCCTTACCTACTCCTTTAGTCTCTGGGCAAGGAGGAGACATCTGGTATGGCCTGGGGATGTGGACAGACCCATTCCCAATAAGCTGCCAGCTCTGGGTGGTGTCTTGGGGTGGCAGGCTGCGCTGCTGTGTGCCTGCTGAAGCAACAAAGTGTGAGGAGCACTGCATGAGTCCTCTTTGTACACACTCTCAGTGCAAAACCTAGTTCATCCCATTGTTTTCAGACTTTGGCTCATGCAGAACTGGTGCTTCCAGGACTCAACTATCCTGTTCCCACCACCGCATGCAAGCCCTGTTGTATGGTATTGGAAGGGACTCAGGCATGCATGGGTGAATGGTGATATCCCACCAGAAGTGGATTGCTGCCCCGTTGGGCTGTGACTGACCTGCTGAGCAGCTGGGTAACGCCAGCACCAGTGCGTGGCTCAGAGCTGCTCCTGTCCCCAGGCTGGGAAAAGGGGGAACCTCTAAGGGCATGCTGCTTGGTGTTTGCCCATCTCGGAGACAAAGATCCTGGTCCAGCTGAGCTGACGCTTGCATGCTCTAGGATATGATGAGGTTGGGACTGGCAAATGGTTAAACCGCGGGTGGTGCAAAGCAACAGCAGAACAAAGGTTTAGGTGCAGTGCCTGGGATGACTGGACCCCCTCTGCAGCACCCCAGCCTCCCTGTGCAGATCAAGGGCAGCTGACAAGAGTCAGAGCATGAAGCTGTCAGGAGCTCCTCACTAGCCTGATGCTGCAGCCCAGCCGTGCAGCATGGACCAGCCATGGTGCCCCGTGGGGCGCTCTGCTCTCCTCCAGCCCCTTGTGCTGAGGACCGTGTGTTCAGATATGGGGAAGTTGAAACTTTCCCCCCACCTCCTGTGCTTACACAGAAAAGCCAGCCTGGCGCAGAGGCCAATTAAACTCAGCCTTTAATTGTCTCTGACTCTGGGTGACCACATCAAGAGAAATCCAAAAGCTCATTCCTGAGCCTGCCGAGAAGCAGAGTAACACACGCTCCCAATGCCCCAGAACATGCAGGGCTCCTGCTGGGTACAGGGGGATGGTCACCAGGGCAAACATCTCCTTGTGGGACTGCCTCTGGCCCCCACATTCAAAGCACAGTTCTTGTTTTTTCAAGCACTGCTCATGCAAATATCCCTGCGTTGCCCCCCCTTAAACAGTGTGCCAAAAAAATGGGCAAGGAAAGCAATCTTCATAACAGAGCTTGAAATGCAACCAAAGAGAACCTCTCCTCTCACTTAGTGCCTGGCAGCGCTGGGTGTTGCTGCTTCTGAAGGGCAGGGATGAAGGGGGACACAGCTGGGATCACCCCATTTCTTGCTGGTGCAGCAACAGCAGGACCAGCACAGGATGTCCTGGTATGGGCAGGACTCATCTGCCAGGATTGGACCCATTCCCATATGTAAGCCATGGAGAAAAGCAGCCCTCGAGTGTGGCTGGGGATGGGCAGCAAGCAGGAAAGGTCTTCTGCCAACTTCTGCTGCAGAGCAGGACCAGCCCAGCCCAAACCCTGCAAAGCTCACAGGGCATCAGAATAAGTGGAGGGAAAAAACTCCTGGCATCCTCAAAGGCTGCTGAACGCAGCATCCGGGGAGGATTGTTCAAAATGAAGATGCCTGAAGTCCTACCTGCATCACACTTCTGAGCACTCACCTCACCTTGAAAGAGCAATCAGCGACAGACGCGGGTAACACTGCTTGCAAAACCCAGACCAAATTGTACACTTGGGAAGGGCTCCCTGAACCCTTTCTGTGCTCCACTTATGCGTGAACAGCACATTGCTGCAGAGCGGGGACTGATGGGCTCATCTGCATGATATTAAGCAGCAGACGAGATCCAGGGAGCCAGCAGCATCCCAGCTCCGACCTCTGCTGCACCGCTGATTCACCGAGTGACGTGCTCCAAAGTGCCGCTTCCCGGGGACTCCGGAGCCGGCTGTAAGTGAGGATGAGTGAAGACACAAATCTGACGCAGCAGCTTGGCGTTGTGATTTAGTGGGCACATAAATTACAACATCTTGTTAATCATAATTTGCTTCCTTTTGCCAGAGCATAAAGCAGCAGCAGAGGAGTAAAGGCTGCTAACAGCCAGGAAGCGGGAGCGATGGCTCTAGCAGGCTGAGTAATTGCTCCCCTACCACGAAAGTGCTAGCAGAGGGATTTCTGCCGTTTGTACATCATAAACCCTGAACAGTCTTCAGATTGCTTGGGGCCTGATCCAGGGTCTATTTAATTTGAGAAGAGGCTTCCTACACGTCTCTGCTCTTCCCCCCCGCCATGCAAGACATCCATTACCATTATTGCAGCTTCCCCAGTGTGGGCTTGGTGCCCATCTCCCACTGGCAGTCAATAGGTGTTAGGCCCTGAGTAATTTAGGCATCTGCAGGGATCCACAGGAGTTGTTCTCTGTCCCTTCAGGGGCCTGAACACACAAACAGATTGGAAGATCCAAAGCTGCATGTCCCCAGATGGCAGATGAACCATCCTGTTGTTGCTACCACGGGCCATCTCTGTGCTTGGTCCCCACACTGGTGTCTCCAGCCATGCTCATACTGTGCTCTTTCATCTCATTTGTCTTCTGCTGCACTGGAGAAAAGATGTTCATTCAGCAGAGGAAGGAGCCCATGCATAGCCCCTGACTGTCCCGAGGGCAAGCAAACCTCGGGCTGAATCAGGAACCCAAAGAGACTGCTGTCAGGGTGCCTGTTTTGCTGCAGCCTTTTATTGCCCAGCATGGCATCTCCCAAGGCATCCCACCCAAACCATGGCTAAAAGCACATTCCCACCCAAACCCCAGCTGCCTTCCTCTGGGTCCATGGGCAAACCGCACATTTCAAGGATAATTGGCTGCAAATAGGTGCCTGAGGATCAGCTGGGGGATTCCTGGAGCCACCCCTATGCTTGTAAATTAAATCAGTAGGAGCTACTGGGGTGCCTGACTTCCCCTTCACCCTCCAACACATCCCAGGGCCATAACTGATACCCTTTAAAAATGAATAAGGTTATTTGGCTCTGCTGCTCCCCAGCTGGGATGTACAGACGCGTGTTAAGCTACAGCCAGGAGCTACGCTTTCATGGCCAAGTGAAACAAACTTGGTGGCTCTGAGCTGTTTGTCCTTCACGAGGAGCTCCCTCGGAGCTGCTATACTGCATCTGCAGCCACAGGCGATGGCGGAGGAGGAGATTATTTCTCCTTGGTATAGCTGGCAATAGCCGAGCATCTTTTGCCAGCAGTCAAAGTGAAGTCTTCTCGCTCCCTACCGAGAATCCACCTCTTTTATGTCTCGTCTTGACCGTGGAAGCTCTTTTCCCACGTCTTCTGCTGTTTGCTTTGCTCAAATGTTTTTTCGTTTAGTCATCCTGTGGTCTCCAACAAAGCATTCCCTGCCTCTCAGGAGACCGGGAGAAAATAAACCCTATCAGAGCTCTGCTTTCCTTTCCCCAAAAGATGAGAATGAAGCTGGCAGTTTGTTGGGCAGAAACGTCTGGGAAATGTGCTTGTGATCATCAAAAAGCGAGTGGCCCAGCCAAGCTGTGAGGCTGATGGTGGCTTTGGCACTGGCGTGTGGTTGGCCTGGCTTCACCTAGAGGCTGCCTATAAGGTAGCTTCTGGGGACCCACCAAGATAAAAGGACAATGCGTTTAAATACTGCTAGCCAAGATCAGGTTGGAGTGAGTGCTGGGACAGGGGAGTAGCCTCTGCCTGGGAGCCCTGGCTGGGGAGCACAAGGTCTCCTTTCCCTCCCAGCACTGCTGTGGAGGGCAGAAGGGTGGCTGTGGGTGCCAGGGATGATTCCCCCGCTGCCCCACTCACGTGGGTCACCCATGAGTCCCCCAACTGCTCTTAGCCTGGCCCCAGGGGACATCCCATGGCAGAGGTGGACAGGGGCACTGGGGATGTGCAGGGCTGTATTTGTGCTGCAGCATCCCAGTGTCCTGGCTGGTACAGGGGTGGTGGTCCCCGCTGACCATCGCTGACCACTGCTCTGCTTTGCCTTCCAGCACAGCTACCGGGAGGTGGGCATCTTGCTGCTCTACCTGGCCGTGGGGGTCTCTGTCTTCTCTGGCGTGGCTTATACCGCTGAGAAGGAGGAAGACGTCGGCTTTGACACCATCCCAGCATGCTGGTGGTGGGGCACGGTCAGCATGACCACCGTGGGCTATGGCGACGTGGTGCCCGTCACCGTGGCAGGCAAGCTGGCAGCCTCAGGCTGCATCCTAGGGGGCATCCTGGTCGTGGCGCTGCCCATCACCATCATCTTCAACAAGTTTTCCCACTTCTACCGCAAGCAGAAGGCCCTGGAGGCGGCCGTGAGGAACAGTGGGAAGAAGGACGCCAAGGATGTGGAAAGCATTTCCAGCCGCGACCGAGACTCGGAGGCTCTGAGTGAGAGCTCCATGGGCAGAGGCAGCCCCGACCGCCGCGGTCTGACCCCCGGCTCCCACCACACCCCCTGACCCCACCGTGCCACCACACCAGGGACCTGCTTGCTCATGGTGAACACAGCACCGTTGTTGCACCAGGACATGGAGCCTGGCATCGCCCCTGCCCTGCAGAGGACCAAGGAGGGCTTGGAGGAGATGCCCATCTGCTTCCAGCCCCTGGGATGCAGTGGCTGGGTCCGCCTGGATGTTTCTCAGCCTTCACCCAGCGATGGCTGCAGACAGAGGCTGTGGCACTGGACCGACCCCTGCCAGAAAGGGAGTGAGAAATCAAGAAATAGAGGTGACCCTGATTAAGCTCTGCCCTGGCTGCGTGAAGGGGGAATCTTCCTCTGCCCTGAGGTTTTGTGTTTTCCGGGGTGAGGTTTAGGAGCTTGAGAGAAAGGCAGCCCCCGACCAGGCTGGCTGCCCTCACAGGTCCTGTACAAGTTTGGCATCAGCTCAGCCCCGGTCCTACCCCAGCTGGAAACAGCCTTGAAAAGCTCAGCTGACCCAGGAACCATGGGGAAAAGGGTTGGAAATGAGTCTGTGTGGGAGGAGAGGTGGTGCTCAGCTCAGGGCGAGCCCCACTGTCGCCAGCCCCCGCAGTGGGATTGACTGGACCTGGCCTTCCTTCCACTGCAGTTGGACTTTAACCGGGCTCCTGAGCTGCCACCGCCGTGACCCGCAGGGATGTGGGGCTGAGGCTGCACCGGGAGCACTGTCCAGGAAGGGGGGACCCCAGCCAGGGATGACCGCCAAAAGGGACACTGTCCTCCAAGGCAGGAGCAGCCAGAGGGGGTGAAGCTGTGCGAATCGAGGGGCTACCCCCAGTGGGGCCCAGCCCCCCCAGCCCTTTGCTCCACGGGGCTCCCAAGCCACAGGGCTGCTCTATGTGGCTGCTGGCACCCAGCTCCCGGGGCAGGGAGGAGGCAGAGTCCCTGCAAAGGGCTGTCAGGAAGCAGATGGGAGGGATGCTCCTGGGCAAGGGGAAGCTGCCTGTGCCATTGCCATACGCTTGTGATTTTCACTGCAGGAAGAGCTGCCAGGGAGCTCAGCGGCTGCAGCAGCTCATGATGGGGTGGACGAGGTGACCAAAGCCAGCCGGGTTCAGCACATGCCCTGGTCCCCCTCGCCACAACCTCTGGCCTGGCTTCATTCTGCTGCCTCGTTCCTCCCTTCCTTGGGACCAGGCAGGGGCAGGAGTGCCTAAGCAGGGGGTCACACTGTCCCAGGCATCACCTCTACCTGGTGCTGATGCTCTCACCTTTCCTCTGCAGGGAGGGAGCACCTCAATGTCTGCGGGAGGCCAGGGCAGAGGGGACCTTGCTCTGCTCCCCCTCACTGCAGCCTCTGGGCACCTCATAGCCAGCAGGGAGATCCACCCAGAGCACCAGGGCCCCTTCCTGCCAAGATCCCCAACCTGGCTGAGCACATACGGGGCTGCTCCCAGCACAGCATTCATTCCCTATGGAGCTTTCCCTTCACCTCCCAGTTCTCTGTTTGGAAATCGTATGGCTCCTTTGTGCACAGAGGAGTACACCCCGTATTGCAGTGCCGGTCCTGAGCAGGAGAAATGTGCACCCTGCAGTCACCCCATCAGCCCCAAAATAGGTGTATGGCTGCAGGGTGGCCCCAGGTGCCTGGATCCTGGTGTTTGCCATGGGTTGCCCTGGCTGGCTTTCGGCACAGCCACAGTTGTGGTGCTGGCTCTGCCTGCAGCCATCTGCTCATCATAGGGAAGAAAAGACAAGCCAATGCCAGCAGGAATCCCAGTGAGATGCGGGGAGGGGTCCCCAAGGAACAGTGGTGTGGGATGGGGGGTGCTCACCCTCCTGGCATCATCAAGTCTTCCAGGACTGACAGTCTGTGGTCCGCTCTGCGCTCGTCTTACTGCAGGCTGGGACTGGTGAGCAGCATCGTCCGCTCCAACCAGCTCCCACTGCACTGTTACTTGAATAAAGGAAGGAGTTTCCCCTTCTCTCCATAAATATTCCAGTAGCAAAATGTATTAAAATGTGAAGACTGAATTACATGTATTAATTAAAGAGCATTATGCAAATAATAAAGAGCATGTAAATTAATTTTCTATCTATGCATGGGATGCATACTGTATATTTTATTAAAGACCTAAGTGACCCGCTTTGCACGCTGGTTTTATTTTGTGGTGGCATGGGGCTGGGTGCGCGGTTGGTGCAAGCAGCCCTGGGAAACAGATGGGATAATCCATCCCTGTGAGCCATCTCCAGCTCCCTCTTGGTGCACAGTAGAGCTCCCACTCATACAGCCCCTGCCTCATCCCTGTCCCGGTGGTGGGTGATAGTCCTCGTGCCCGGACCACTGGTGCTGTCCCTGATGGAGAATTCTGGATAACCCATCTCCTTGGAGGCCCAGTGAATTGGACATCCGTGGAACGCGAGGGAATTGGTTGGAAGCAGCAGGCCCCGGGAAGAGCAGGAACCTGCAGAAACACACACACTGTGATCAGCAACACCCAGGGGCACCAGAGCTGAGCTGCCGGTGTGAGCTAAGCCAGTGCCGGGAGCCGAGGAGCAGCAGTTGCTATTCCCCATAATAGCCACTCTTGTATAAAGAAACCCATTTTATCCCCAGGCTCATGGGTTATGGGCTGAAAGGAGAGAAGGCTCCATTTCCCAAGGAAATACAGCTTACAGCTCAAGTAGCAAGAGCCCTTTGCTTAACTTGGTTAAACACCGTTTTAGGCACCCCTTTGTCAGCAGAAGGCTGGAGGAGGTGTGCCTGTTCTCAATGGCTCTCAGCTGCAAAGGCAAAGCTCAGCCTGGCTTCCAGGGTCCAGCCAGCAAACTGCCCATGATGGGGACTGCGGTCACCGGCGGATGAGGGCTCTCACTCATTAACCTACATCACCACAGGCTGCCTCTGGCCAACACTGCCTGTAGCTCTGAGAAGTTCCTTAGCCCCTTGGAAGGTTTAGAAGGGCCCTAAGGAGAGCACTGCACAGCGCCAGGCTGCCTAAGGAAGAAAGGCCTTTGCACCTGCAGGGGGTTTTAGGTCCTTGGAGCAGAGGCTGAGCATCTCTCATAAGATGAGCAAGCCCAGCACCAGTTCTCTGCAGAGAGCAGATATCCCATCAGCACGTCCAGCTCCTGCAAGGGGGTGGCTGCTCTTTGGGAGCTGGTTCTCCACTGTTTCAGGGGGTGTAGTTTGTGCCCCTTTGGCTTTATCCTCCTTCATCCTGAAGGTAGCAGAGAAAGTTGAACCAGCTCCTGATGCAGCCTCTCCGATGCTCTGAAATGAGAGAGTGTTTCTGGGCTGTGTGTAAGCAGGGGGGTGGCTGGGCAGGGGAAGACTTCCTGCTGCTCTTCCTGTATCAAGCACATTCCTCTGCTAGATATGATAGGAGGGGAGGGCTAAAAATGGAGTTTCATCTTTATTCCTTTTGAGTTTTTCCATTCAGAAACCCCCAAAACCCCACCTGATGCTAATCTTTCCAAGGCAAAAGCTCCCCTAATGTGGGGGCTCAAAGCAGGGCAGGACATCCTGTGAGCCCCTCTGCTGCCCTTGGAGAGGGCCGGTGTGGGAGAGCTCCAAGCTCGGGTTCGGGAAAGCCACGAAAGAGGTTTTCTTTTTTTAGCCTCCTGCTCCCTGTGAAGACATCAGGATTTGAATGGCTCTGAGTAACTGCACCAGGAGAATCCTCCCACTGCTCTGCAGGCAGATCTAGCAGAGCTCGAGCTCTGCAGAGCAGGGAAGAACTGGGCGCAGGAAGGTGCCCAGCAGCACAGGAGTGGGTGCTCACAGCCCACGTTCGCGTTAGCAAGGCACTTCTGTGCAGCGATGGCTTGCCAGGACTGGTCTGACTTGCTATTTCTAAGGCAAGTAGGACATTCACGTTCCTTTGCTAATTCCTCATCAGTTTTCCCGAGAGTGGCACCATTTTTGTTTGGTACAGTGGGTGAATAAATCACCCACTTCTATCAGGTTATTGCTACAGAAGCTGCTCTCCACAATCACAAAGCGATTGATGAAAGAGGGAATTTTGCCTCCTGGGAATGGTCAATAAGGAGTGACCTTATTAAGCTCTTTCATGCAGCTGAGAATTAGACACCTCTGCTCAAAGAGACAAAGCAAACTTCATTACTTTGGTTTAAAACTTCTTTTCCTCTGCCAGCTTTCCAATCTGTGCCTACGCTGATCATAGGCTGTGCGTTCAGCTGGGTCATTGGAAAACTGGGAGATTTCAAAGGGATGGATGTGTAGGGAGGGAAGACTCCTCAATGGCAGCATTTCTGGGATGTCTCCTGCTCACAGGACCTTGATCTCAGCCGAGTTCAGGGGGTCGAAAATCAGCGCTTGAGTAGGTACATGTTAGATCAGCACTACTGGTAATTCCTGCATCGTCTCTGAAGTTTAAAAGGCAATTAAGTCGCTTTCAGTGGGGAAAGAGCTGACGGGTGCTTCGTGGTTTGATTCGTCAGAACTTTGCCAGGGTGATAAACGCAATGACAAATTGTCCCCTCCCAAGCCAGGGCTGTCTGCCAGCACTCAGAGCATTCATCTAAAGCACGCGCTCAGACTCTTCTGGCCTGTGGACAGGAGGAAATGGGACAAAAGGAGGGTGTAGGAAAGAGTAGCTGCGCATAAAGGACATTGGCACAGCAATACCCAGACCTTAGTGCAGATGAGTATTATGTGAGGAGCAGAAAACCTGCTGGTGCTACAGGCTCCATGGAAAGTCGACTTTTCCCACCATGGGGATGAAAAAGCTGGCTTACCATCAGCCTCAGCTCATGGCTACCCGTCAGTGTTGGGTTTGCTACTTGTATGGGACCAACGCTTGTGCAAGCAGGTGCCCTACTCCTAGCATGAAGGGAGTGCAGGGCAACACTCCCCTGGTACGGCTGCGGTGCTGGCAATGCAGCCCTTCCTTCATGCTGGGGTTCCACAACAGCCTGTGATGTTGCTGCGAAATGCAATCACTGCAGGCTTTCCCAGCTACTAGAAGTGCCCGCAGTCTCCCTCCCTTTGATTTCCACGCTCCTTCCTCTAACATTTAAAAGCTCACATCTATTTTGTTTCTTCCGGGATTGCTAAACCAAGGCTGACTCCTGAATGAATCCTGGATCTCTGCTTCGGTTAGTCATCCCTTCAGGACGGATTTAGTAACCGCTCAGGGAAACCACGTAGGACCCAGCAGTTCACCATGGAAGGCAGCTCCCACTCACTGTCAGCTTCATCTTTTTCTGGGCTAGAAAGCTGAAAGCGCAGCCCGTCAGGCAGGGTACAGAGTGCGAGCCTCCAGCCTCACCTGGTGTGAATGGAGGTGGCTAAATTCACACGTACCTAGTCCGAAACCTGACTGCAGGCACGGCTAAGTTGCTGCAGTGGGTAACAGAGCAGAGATAGCAAAGAGCCGCAGCAGAGCAAATTGTGCCCCTCTGCTGAGCGCTCCCTGGGGCAAATGAACCTCCTGTGTGTTTGCAGCTCCAGGAAGGGCTGACAGTGCTTCCAGCTGTGGAGAAACTGCCCCAACTGCCCACAGCGCATCCAGAAGCGCCGTGGAGCCGGCAGCACGCAGACCTGCCCCTCGACTGAAGCAAAGCTCTCAAGTTTGAGGGCTGGAGCAGCTCTGCTCTGGAGCCAAGCTGAGAGAGCTGGGCTGGGGCAGCCTGAAGAAGGCTCAGGGAAGACCTCAGAGCAGCTCCAGGGCCTAAAGGGGCTACAAGAAACCTGGAAAGGGGCTTTGGACAAGGGCCTGTAGGGACAGGACGAGGGGAATGGCTTTAAACTGACAGAGAGGAGATTTGGATTAGACATTAGAAGCAGCTCTTCCCTATGAGGGTGCTGAGGCGCTGGCACAGGGTGCCCAGAGAAGCTGTGGCTGCCCCATCCCTGGCAGTGCTCAAGGCCAGGTTGGACAGGGCTTGGAGGAACCCGCTCTAGTGGAAGGTGTTTCGGCCTGTGGCAGGAGTTGGAACTGGATGAGCTTTAAGGTCCCTTCCAACACAAACCAGGCTGGGATTCCTCTTGAGATGCAGCATCAGCAACGTTCTAAGGCTAAAGAGCTGCCTGTATAAAACGTGTATCTGACGTGTCTACTGCTTGTGTGCCCCTACAGAATTTTGTGTCACATAGGTTGACCAGAAGCACCACTTCCGAGCCAAAAAAGGGACCACCTTGTCTCTCCCCGGGTTGGGGCAACACGCTGTGCAGGGCAGTGACGGAGTTCACAAACCATGTAGACAAGGCCCTCAGTGACATGGTTTAGTAGTGGCCTTGGCAGTGCTGAGGAACGGTTGGACTTGATGATCTTGAAGGCCTTTTCCAACCAAGTTGATTCTATGATTCTATGTTAAAACTTGTCCTCGTAAACAATACACCAGAGTGTTTTAATGCATAAAAATGAGTCACCACACTGATGCTTTCAGGTAAGGACAGTTTATTTGCACCTTAGAACAAATAAGGCAAGGTATTCGAGAAAGATCAAACAAAATCTCCTGTATCAAACTCAGAGGAATGCAATAAAAGTTACTGCTTCATACATATACAAACTAATGACCCAACACTACTATATACAAACAGCCGGATCTTACAAAATAGCATTTCAAGGCAGCACTTTATGCCAGTGTTGCTCATTTCTTTGTTACAAAAAAAGTTAAAGCTACAAACTTCACATTTTTAAGTCTCACATGACTGACATCATCAGTATCTCTGGGTTTTAGAAGCAAAGACAATGGTTTGTCCAGAACACTTTCAGCAATGCAGATGGGCCCAAGGAGCACACGGATAGAGCTTCACAATTCAGCAAGCTTTTTGCTTAAGAACCTTGTCGGAACAGCTTTCTGGGATGGAACAAGCCTTGATCTTAGCCTGGAGGACTCTGAGAAGTGAGCAGGTATTATGCTCCCAGCCACTCGACAAAGGGACCAAAAAGGGAATTGTTTTCTCTAACAGATTGAAAATCAGTGAAGGAGAAAATAATCCCTCTTCATTAGAGCTCCAAGCGCAAGGAACATCATCAAGTCTCAGCCACTGCAAGCATTGCAGAAAGGTTCAAAGACAGCTGAGCCACTGGACCAGTTTTACTTATTTTGGTTCATTTGCTGTATTTTAAGAATATCCCATCAGCAAAGCAGAGTATTTCCAGAGTGCTTACATTCACTTACAGCAGTCTCAGCTTGCATATTCTGTAAACAGACACCACCCTGTGGTGTTTCACCTAAACCCTGGGTTTTTCTAATGCCCTCCAATCACTAGAAAGTTACCTATACAGTGCAGAGGTAAAACTACTCCCAGTAGAATCTGCTTGATCCACACGCAAGCAGTGCACAATTTACCATGTCACATATCCACATGTCTCTCACAGCAGAGATGTTGGGCCAGATCCATCCAAGTGACTAATGAGAGATCCAACACTTGGTCAGGGAACTCCCTCCTCAGACGCAGGAGTTTCTTTGATGCAAAAGACACTCATAATGGACACATGCCCAGTGCAAAACATACTGCACGCGTTCCAGACGAGCACTATGTGAGGCCTGATGCTCACACAGCACTTCACCAGACCTCATTGGAAGGTCCAGACTAAGGGATTTTTGTCTGTGAACAGCAATGAGGTTTTAATTACCGGGCTTTGCCAATTCAAAACTTGCCCAACACTTGAGGCTACCAGCTCACTGGTTATCCCAGGATAGACTCTTCCTTCAGCACCCTAGATACACTGCTTACTGCCTCCCCCTGCCCTTAGGGACAACTGGTTTGCTGGTCTCTAGAACAGCTCTGTTCACATTGTGGATCAACAGACAGATGGATGCAACCAGAGCGGCAGAGAGGGTAAAAATGGCTTGGTTCCTTTCACAGCAATGGAGAATACCTGTCAACGGTAGCCAAGAGTCTGCTCCAAGGGACACGAAGAGCCTACAGAGGCATGAAATGAACACTTCACCTCTCTAGCAGCATTTGATTCAGGAGACACTGCTATTCAGTTTAATTATCAAGGTAACGTATCAAGGCCTACTGCAGAAGAATGACACAGAAACTGTCCCATCAGAGTGAAAATAAAACTAAATCAGTAGAAATACTTGCTCTGTCCAAATATTTCATCATAGGCTAAATACAGCTAAACCTACACACCTCTGCTGTTACAGCTCACGAGGCAGAGGCACCACTTGGTCTCTGCCCTGCAATGAGGTTCTTTGCTTCTTCCATTTTACTCTCCACTCTTCTGGTGTGAGTTAATTGCACCACCCTCACAGCGATTGTACACACTGGGGCATGTTCACTATACCAGGCAGGAACATCAGGGAAACTTAGAGAAACAACACAAGATTGTTCAGAGGAACTGGAAGACAAGAGATACAATCTCGCCCAGCAGGACATCAGTAATCGTCTCCTCATCCAGATCAACTCCGCCTTCGCTCCATCACCATAAATGCACATCTTTGTTAATTCAACAAAGTCTTCACTTCCAGTTCAACTTTTCTGATGTGCTAAACCTTGCAGAAATGCGAAGGATTGCGAAATTAAGTTTTTATTCCAGCACCTAAAGATGTAAATCTGAAATGAAGCCCACAAAACGTTTCACAAACTGTGGAGCTTTTAAAGTCCTCTCAGACACAGCTGAAGTACCTAATTCCTGGGAGAGGTTCACACAACTGCCACCCATTCCAATACTGTTTCCTTTTCCTGACACTCCACCGTCAGCAGGGTCTCCCTGAAGGCCATTTCCAAACAGACAGATGAGGGGGAATCAGACCACCGACTGGCTTTTGGTTGTAAGTCGGTGCAGATTTTAAATTGCAGAACGCAATTGCTGATGGAGGCACAACATGCTTTATCTACTCGTATCAATTCATAATGTACACAAAAAGAGGACAAAACTGAGGTCTTGAAGAAACCACACTTGCTTAAAGCACACAGTGTAAGGCATGGGGCTTATTACAGGCTTTTAAAATGAGATTTCAGTTTCTTTCAAAAGGCTGGAACAGTTTGAACGTCTTCTCACCCGCTCTCTTCAGTGACCTAAAACTCATCAGTACCTTAACAGTAGAAAGATACAGCTAAGAGCTTGAAATTGAGTCTGTGCATTCACAAAGGAAAACAAACAAACAAAAACCCCACAAAAGAAGCAGCCGTTAAATACCACAATCCATATTAACTTAAAACCAGAACGGACTACTGGAAGTTCAGTTGGAAAGAGAGTGAGCCAACTTCCATTAGCCTATTTCTATCTGTTCCTCCCATTTAAAAACAACCCCCCTAAAAACAGTAACAAAACTCCTTCGGAATAATGTTTTATGTCTAACATTAAAACATACCATCAGGATTTTCCACTTAATGGCATTCCTGAGTTCACAAAAGGTGCTATGGAAAAATAAATGAGCAGAAGTATTGCCCTCTATTTTTTGCTAGCGTATTTCAATAGAAATCAATCTGTTCAGTAGTCATAAAAGCAAGAGGCTGATTGTTTGAGGATGGAAGAATATTCTACTGGTGGCTCAGAAGTTCTGCTGCCGCCGCTTCTTGGCTTCAATGGCATCAAGGATCGGCTGCCGCTTTGACTGGTACTTCTGGCGAATCTCTTCAATCTCCTGCTCCATCATGGGGTCCAGGGCTGAGAGCCTCCTCTGAAGTTCATCAACACTCCAAGTCTTCAGCTAGCAGGGAGACAAAAGAACAACAGACATCAGCATCAGTGCAGCCACCATCCACACATATATGGAGATTCTGCTGCCCAGCTGATGGTCACAACGCATCTTCCAGCAGGAGAAAGGGGAAGAGGTCTGCTCCAGACTGCTGCTCTCAATGAGACTGGCACAAACCTCAGGATTCTGGGCTGCCCTTGCTCATTTTACAAGCACATCAAGTGCTCTGTTTAGTGACAGCATGAGTGTATAAAACCAGTGAAGTATGTCCCCATTCAGTTGTCTAACACTTCATTTTGCAGGCTTAGAACAGAAATGCTGCACAGAGGTGGAACAGAAGAGAAGTTCTCTCCCTCTCCCCTTTCTATTAAACTTCCTTCTGCTAAGTGACAAAAGGAGACAGAATCCCAGACTGGTTTGGGAAGGGACCTTAAAGCTCATCCAGTTCTATCCCCTGCCATGGGCACGGACACCTTCCACTAGAGCAGGCTGCTCCAAGCCACATCCAACCTGGCCTTGAGCACTGCCAGGGATGGGGCAGCCACAGCTTCTCTGGGCACCCTGTGCCAGCGCCTCAGCACTCTCACAGGGAAAAACTTCTAATGTCTAATCCAAATCTCCCCTCTGTCAGTTTAAAGCCATTTCCCCTCGTCCTGTCACTACCTGCCCTTATCAAAAGTCCCTCTCCAGGTTTCCTGTAGGTGAACAGGAATAAAAAAAATCATCCACTTAAGTTGCATTTGGAAAAAAAAGAAGGCATTCATATACAAGCTGGCTGAACCTCAGTCATGGTGAGGAACCCCAGAACACACACAACAGGTCAATCTGGGTCAGCCTCATACTGATACAATATGCAAATACAATTTGTATTTCACGGTATACGTGAAGATGACAGGCTAGTGTGGACAAGCTTCCCTTCACTGAACTCCCTATCTGCCTGCCCTTTGTTTAATTGGCTCTCTTGTGTGTGCCAGTTTGCTGAGAACTGGCACAGGAAAGTTTTATTCTGTGATTAGAGATGCCGGGCATGACCTGGGACAGTCTAGGACCTCCATAGCTACACCCTTTACATAATAGTATAACCTGTGGAACAGACAAGGTTTTAGGATAATGTTAAGTACAGGCACTGGAAGTGCTTCAGATGCTCACCCAAGCAGCAGTCCCTTTCCCATCTAAGGCCACGTGATTCCCAGAAACACAGGAGGGTTTTTTGGGAACAAAGAAGTGCCAATTTTTAGACTTTCAACAGATGTTGTAATTGAGTGACTTATCTCTACTTCAGTTAAATGCAAGTGATGCTGCTCTCCTGGTTTCTCTCTTAAATTAGTCAGCTACTGCAATTATTCTTCAAGCTATTTCTGAATCAAAAAACCATGGTGAAATGCTTGATGCCTGTTATAAGGCAATAACTGACTTACTGGCTAGTTAATGGCAGTTTACATCAGTCCTTAAAATGTATAGAAACACTAAAAGATGGAAATCCTGATCCTCCTTCCTTTTAGTGGAAGAGATAGCAGTCCCCAAACCACAGTCATCTGCTAGCAGGTTTCTCACAAGGTCATTTGAAGTTTTTCAGCATATTCTGCTACATGAGACATTTCCTGGTTGCAGTTACGGGATCACAAATCCACCTTAATAATCCAGGCACACACAAACCAAAACCTTTCCTGCAAGGGTACACAGTCTTTGGGTCTCTCCAATCAGGCAACTGTTCATCAGAAAGACAAAGCACTTCCTCCACAAAGCTATACATTATTTAAACACATTAATACAACTTTCCTAGACAGCAGTTTAAGTTGATGCATGGCACCAGTTGCCTTTTCACACTAATTTATGATGGAGCAGGTAATTATTCAACATTTCCCTTCCTCACAGCTCAGGGAGTTGAACAGTCAAATAAAAATGCAGAATAGAAAACATTAATTCAAGTACTGAACACATACGCTAAGCAGCTATAGCAGAGCAAATGGCTGCCAGGTCTTCCAGAGTACCCAGTGCTAGACTACTAAGAGTTTGGGAATAGATCTAATAGACCTTCCTCACGGCTTAAACCAACTATTAGATGTCAGAAATTATCCTAGGGCTGCAACCTTCCATGGATGCCCTTTGAGCCTTCTCCGACACCCTCATAAAGTGCTGGGTGCTGCCTATAGGCAGAAAAAAATTGCCAGAGTTGGCAGACCAGAGGGCAGAGCAGATTTGCTGTGATGGTCTTTCCCTATTAATGTACTGGAACATGATTTAGCATCACGGGACATCCTCCATCAATAATGACATACAACGTCTTTCTGCTAACTGTAAGCAACTGCCTGCCAAGGGATGCAATGGCTTTGACAGTTCCTGGGACTGTGTGTTTGTCAGGACAGACAGCAAACAGTATGGAAGATGCTTGGAGTACAGCTAAGTCTGGAGTGGGCAAAAGCCTACAGATATATAGCAACATGAACACACCGAGACGTGGGTTACCTGCACAGTGGGTGATGCAGAATGAAGTACTGCATCTTAAGGAGATGATGTACTCCTTACAGCTACTTAAGGGGACTGAAGACAGGTTAAAACAGAACAGGATAATGGGAGAAGAAAGTGAGGAGAGTCAATGCAATGAAAAATCTAAGAGCACAGAAAAACATCCTGCGTGCAATGCTGTGTGCTTATGAGGATGAATTAATTACAGTTTTCATCTGGAATAACGTCAGTGTGGCTGTGAATGCCATGCTATTCCTGAGAGAGGAAGAAAAGCCAAAGGGCAACACTAGCAAAGGTCCAGAACGTGACTGTTCACCAGAGATGAGCTGATGAGAGACTGACAAGTGTCCAATGACTAATGAGAGCCAGAGCCCACGCAGTTGCAGGGGATGCTCAGCCCTCTGCTCGCACTGTGCAACAACACGAGCCCTGGGACCTGGCTGGGCTGGTGCTCAGCTTGTCCTTCCACCTGCACATGCATCTTTAAAAGCAAAGAAAAAGGGAACTGCTTATACTTGATGGCCTCCACTTCACTTCACCACATGACATTTCACTGTAAACCCATGCCACAGCCAGACTCGCCCCCAGAAATGAAGTTTTTAAACTCCAGCGTATTTCTCTCTGCAGCGGCAGACTCCTGGGATACTGACATTATTCTCTTAGAGAAACGCCAGAAGCAAAATAAGAAGGACAAGGACAGAGCATCTCCTGACAGATGGTTACTCAGTGTAAAGTCTCAGTGCTGAACAGCTGCAATTAGAGCTGGTTTTAGCCACAGGCTCAGTACTATTCCTCTACTCATTTCTCCTCAGCAGTTCTTCTGTGTAAGAAGTCTAAATGTCTTTGTAAAAGCTATCTATTTTCATCCACAGTGATCAAATAGCTAATACAAACTTTTAAAGGAAGGAATCTCATTTCAAATGTAAAGACTGATATCAAATACTTGTTCTAAGGTTGAATAAACACGTTATCAACAGGGAGAGGAGGCAGAGATGTGAAACTGTTTAAGCAACATTGTATGGGCAGAAAGCTGATTTTTAACCATTTCATGAATAGTGTATTTTTTCTCAAGGTTTTGAGAACAGCCTTAACTCTGTAAAAATGCCCAACTGAAGACAAACACCAGAGGTGCAGTGTTCACCTGAAAACCTCACCGTCATGAGCTGTTTGCTGTTCTTCAGGCTGCAAACACCACTGACAGCAACATCATGTCTTAATATGCTGATGATTTCTATTATGGCATTCAGATGGACGTATATAATTACATCTTTCAGAAAGACACAACCTACAGCCTTTCCATGCATATGCAGTAATGATGGGCAAATCAGGAACAGATCATCTGATATATAATTTCTTCCTAAAGGAGCAGATTTGTAAGCTATTCATGACATCCCTTTGCCAGCATTTCAGACTTGCAGATAACAGCCCCACTGAACAACGTTCACCTCAGCAACTTCTGAGTTGCCATCGTTTCAAATCAGTGTTTTAAAAATAGGGAAAAAGCATTTGTTATAGTCAGGTAAAATGTCACTGCAACATGATATTCTACTGAATGTAAAAATCGAAGCAGCAAAAGGAGAATAAATAAAGGCTCTCTGCAGACATGTTAGAGAGAGCCCCAGGTTTGAGACTCAAGGGCACCGTGATCTGAAATTTAAACCTCTGCACTTCTGTCCTGAGCAAGAGGCAGTCTAAAAACCTGCCACAGTATTACCTGGCACAGTATCAGACCATGCCAGATTTATGCTCCACACAAGATCTACTGCAAAACACAAAGCCTAAAGAATGAGCTCAGCCCTTCCCTGCCCCCAAGGAAACCAAAGAAAAAAAACCCCAAACAGTGAAAACTTTTTGAATTAGAAGTTGATGCAAATGATTTTAGTTCTCTTGTGCCCATAGTCCATACACTGAAGAGCACCCATGCCTTTTTTTCCTATGGCAGGGTCTGTAGCTTGATCTGTTTGGGACCTACCGTACTCCTCCAGTTCCTCAACGGCCCCTCAGCAGCACAAGGTCACCACTGCCCCAGAGCAGTCTGCACAACTGACATTAATACAGTGTCCAGTAATCCCCAAGTCACTTCAGCTATCATTCTTATTTGCTTCTCTACCAAAAAACACTGCCAGCAAAATCCTCTTGCTGCATGAATTATGAGCATTAAATAGAAACGGAGCTGTTTCCCAGCAGCTTTCACACATTTCTCGCCCAACAAAGAGTTTCGGCAGAGCACTAACTTACCAGCTGCACAGGAATCAAAAATATTATCTTGGGGCAAGTGAAAAACATGTTCCTCCAGCAACTTTCCTCTTACTTGCTGACACTGAACCTGATCCCTAGACTTAGCACAAAGCCTTTTTTCTTTGCAGCTTTGCAATGTTTCATGCTATCTGGGCTTTGATTTTAAATACTGTCTTGAAGTCCTGAAGCTTGCGGCAAACGTGAACCCTCTATTTCCAGGGAGGGGATGCAGTTGCTCTACAGTCATCTTTCAAATGTGCAGATGGATGCTGGCTTCTGGAACAAAACTGGAACATATATGACACGGGTGAGATGAGGTTATTTTCCTCACAGTGGAAGGATTTGAACAGTTTTGCAGGAGGAGGATATTTTCACGTCTTGATGTACTGCAGATCCTACAAATAAAATTAGGAAGTTGTTCGCTCCTTCCTCAGCCCTCCAGTCATACCCCTTTACCATAATATCTGAGTTCAAACACTTGTCTTCCACATACTCACACAGAGTGTTCTCTGAATATCCTCCCACCTTTACCACCAGTAGCCTGTGGCTTTTTAGAAGGGGAACACCCAGCTGCAGCAGTCTGTTTGCCTTTCACTCAAATATTCCAGGTGGCACTTACTGCTTAACATAACTCGATGTCAAACTTCTCGGTTTTAAATAGCCTTTGGAAAAACTGGCTTTAACAATTATCACTTCATAAGGGGCAGTGGGAGTTTGAAGACTAAAATACAGAAGTAATAAAATTGCAGCTTCCCACGCTACACTGGGAAATAAATTTTTAGTAGAAAAGACATGAGTTAGATGGGAACTAAAGACAAAACAAATTCATTGTCTATTTAGCATAGCTTTTATTGTTATATCTTCCTTTTCTGCCTGGTTTTATGCTGCAATCTGACAGTTCTTGACTGCATGCCCAGTGATCAAAGCCCCCCAAAGAAACTGAAGGCATCTTGGGTCATATTAGTAGGGAGCACGTTTCACCTAGTTGTGTGTATGTAGACAAGCAAAATCTAAACATGACTTGAGAAGGTTTTTTATCCAAACCAAGTTACCCAAGCTATGCTAAACATTAAATGCCAAACACGAATTTGCTGCTAGAGTTAATGAAAAATGTTACCCCTGTAATAAAGTAGCAAGAAGCAACTTTGGAATAACAAAACCAAATCAAACCAACCAAACTGGGACTACAACTGTATGGAAGCACATCTAAGCCCCTCACAGAAGGCAACTGATCACATTTGACACCAGAAGTGGCTACATACCAGAGATAAGTACAGCAGAATTCCTGCAAGTAGTCTATTAAGTGTTCAGATGTCCTTTGGGATGGGAGGCTCTTGACAGAAGAGACTGATTAAACTCTCTCTTCACTTGACCTTGGCTATCAGCAATGCTATCAAGATGCTTCCCTTCCGATAAAACCAAGGGCACACTTGTAGTTCCTGGCCACGATCCTGCAGATCGGCTTGATGCGCATTTACCTCAACTTCTGAACTTTTCTTCTATCACCTCCTCAAGCAAGAGTTTTATTTCTGGGAGGCAATCACCCATTGGATGCCACTTGCTGCAACTATTTGTAGCAACCACCTCGGAGCATAATTCAGCCTGCAGCATGCGGGAGTGGATGGGTGCTATAGAAGACCATAAGCTAAGGAGAGGTGTCAAATCTCAAGGATTCATGAATGTGAGCTCTGACAAGTGTAAGAACTGAGATTATTCTGGAGTTAGCCTTCTGTAACTTGAAAGACTGGTTAAACACAGCAACAATTAAATGCTTGTATCAAATATACTCTGAGGGAACAGATTACTGAATAGTACTATGCACTTTTTTTAAACCAGCAAAAAAAAGCATTCAATTTCTCTGGCCAAAATTAAATGCAGAGGGTGATTTCTCATGCTAAGTAGTGCACCAGACTTCAGGTCTTGAAAACGCTGATATAAATTGATGTTGGAATAGCAAGCCATTTTTTTCCTTAGCATTTAGCATTTTCTTGGCATTTCCTTAGCATTAGCAGCCTTCCAATATCTGAAGGAGGCCTACAAGGATGCCGGGGAAGGGACTCCTCATCAGGAACTGTAGTGATAGGACAAGAGGGGATGGGTTCAAACTTAAACAGGGGAAGTTCAGGTTAGATATAAAAGGAAGATGTTCTTTACTGTGAGGGTGGTGAGGTCCTGGAACAGGTTGCCCAAAGAAGTGGTAAATGCCCCATCTTCAGCAAGGTTCAAGGCCAGGTGGGACAGAGCCTTGGGCAACATGGTCTAGGGTGATGCATGCCTGCCCACAGCAGAGAGGTTGGAACTGGATGACCTGAAGGTCCTTTCCAACACAAGCCATTTTATGATTCTGGGATACTATTTTTTCCTGAAATGCTGGCTCAACACCATTTGGCACACTTTCAATCACTGATCTAAAAATTAAGTGCCTTGTTCTCTTTAATGTTTTTAGCATAAGGAGGCCTTGATGTAATGCATGAGCAGGCATTAACTATTTATTCACTATAAGATGTGAAATGCAAGGGATGCCAGAATCTAAGAACGTGGAGGCACTTACCACCCACTTTTTCATCATGACTGTCAGATCCCTACAACTCTACCGATCTGTTATGCAGCCATGCTACAGAGGGGCTACAGTAAATCAGAACGAACCCCAGTGCCTACACAAACTCTAATTATTTTGACTTCCCCCCTTTTAGCATTTCAGCAGGTCTGAAGTTCCTCACTGTTATGAAAGCAGTGGATGAAATGCGCTCACTATGGGATTTCATGCAAGATTAAATATACGGATATTAATCTTTCAAAGGACTTGAAAAATAAGTCTCAGCAGCACAAGCTTCTGCTTTTAATGCATCTTAATTATTTAGGCAATGTGCTAGCAAAGCACATCATGGGCTGCAGCACCCAGCCCAAGTCAAAACAGCAATGTGGCTAGAAGTTCCCAGAGAAAGCCAACAGCGGCTGTGGTCAATGTAAATCCAGAGACAGTTGTTTCAGGATGCCTCATCTCGACAACAGGTTGCTTCCCACAAAGAAAGAACACTCAACTTTCAACTAGATCATCACATGCTCTAGAGCTGACTCTTAAGTCAGCTTAAGTCAGTGCAAGTCAAGCAGCTGAAACAGATATATGTCTACAAGCACAACATCACTTTTTGTGGAGGACAGATGGACACTAACACACATTCAGTGTCTGATCTCTAGCTGAACTGGAAAGAAGTATCCTAATAGAGAGTTATATCAGAGGAGACTCAGGCCTTCTCAGATGATGTTTTTGGGTTAGCTCTGCCTTACTTTCAGAAATGCAGAGGTTTATGGCTAATGAAACATCTTACTGCTACAATACTAGTAAAGATCCTGGATATTTTCTATGTAGCTCTGCTTATTTGATTAAAACAAAGCTGTATGATACCAGACCATTGTATCTGTACTATTCCTACAGAATTACTGGAAGGCAATGTGTGCCATTTTCCTTCATGCCAGACACACCATGGAGATCACATCTATACTGGAAACTTCCCTCTGTCCTGCCTCTGCAGGAAGATCGACTGCCAAGACCTCTCTTTTCAGCTTGGCATCTTGCTAGCTTGGGAAGGCTTCTCTCAAGCTGCCACACAGACACAGCCTGTCAGGCTGCGTGGGAAGCTGCCCCTGCATTTGGGACACTGCTCCTCACAGCACCAGTACCCCTGATGGAGTCTCACTCACCACTGGCTGCTGAGGTCACTGCTCTTTAGCAAGAATAGCCAGTTTTATTACTCAACTATCTCGTTTCAGGCTATGTTTGCGCCCATCATGTTTGATCCTGCTGGTTCAGCAAGAACTCCAGTGTACTTTCGGCAGCTAATTCCTATGACCACTATGGAAGAGACACAAAATTGCTCCTTCACCAGCTAAGAGGTGTTGTCGCTTTGCTTTCTCACCCTTCCCACAATCTGGAGGTTTCCCCCCACTTCTTGAAAGCCTGTAAGAGCCAGGGGGGAGCTTTGCTGCTGGCAAGATATCAGGAAATGCCCCAATACAGGAACCAATTTCAGAGGATTATAGCAAACATCCAGATCTGCCTGGCTACTCTGGCTACCCAGACATAACTACACAGTGATTACACAGAGTGGTTACCCACAGAGCAGAGGAGGCTGCACAACAGCAGGAAGACCATAGCCTGTACCAATAACACTGGCTTCCCTGAGCTGCTCTTAGCCAAGAATTGCGCTTTAGTAATCCTTACTGTAATACTTGAAAGGCTCAAGAGATCTTGGTGTTATGGCCAGCATAACCATATAACCTCTGCATACTGTTATTACTCTCAGCATTGTACATAGGTTATATTAAGGAAGAAAACCCATCCAAAGCTCTACTCATCGATGTAAGTGGTCATTTAAAAAAAGCAGTAATTGAAAGAGCAATGCATTTTAACCTTCCAAGCTCCAAGATTAGATTTCCTTTTTTAGCCTTAGTATCAATTATGAGTATGAATAACATTATTCACTCACAGAATCATCCCAACTACCGTACACACTTACTCTAAACAAAGGAAATGACAAGTTGTGTGAGTGTTATTCTGCAGCACTGAACTTCAAGGAGTCCAAATCTCAAAAATCCTTTGGGGATTTAGAAAGTGGCTGACTAATCCTGGAACCACAAAGACAAGTTATCTCATTGGGCCTTTTTTCAGCAACTGAATTAGAAACCAAACGAAAAGGTCAGCCTGTCTGGACAAGAAAAGTAAAAAAGAGCAAAAAAGGAGCATCACTTGCTTATAAAAAACACTTGCTTGCCAGAGATTCGATTAAGGAAAAACACAGTAGAGGTTTATAGCCCTTCTTTAAGCGATTATGCTTTTAATTTTCTTAAGTAAGAGTACCAAAATAGCTCTGGACATGCTAAAATAAATCATGGCATTGGGCTTTGAAGATCTGGCAGCTGCATGATTCAACTGTAAAGCACACAGCTGACCAATGTGGGGTTTTAATCTTTCTATAAGAGAAGCAATCTGTCAGAAAATGCTGATTCCTTTAAATCAAATAAAATTCTCTATAAATCCGAGAGGTTTAACTGAGTTCTGCTAGGAGGGGTATGTGGCTCTGTAATGGAGCTTCCTTCCAATCCGATATATCCTGTCCTCCTCTCTCCCTTGCTCCTAAGGGCTTTACTCAAGGATTAACAATTTATTTATTCAGGATTACTTATCTGGAATATAACAATACTTTTCCTAGTGAAAAAGTACACTTTGCTCCTCCACAGTACATTTTAAGCACTTGTCCAGATGAGACCCTGCCCATTGGACAGTATTCATAGAGGCTTGATGGAGACTATCCCCAGGCTTTTCCCTTATGGTCTAAAGACTCCATCCTCCAAGAGGCAATCCAGAGCAGCCCCATCAGGCTCCTGATGCAAAGGGTCCCCAAAAGGAGCGCTTTTTCGCTACAGATGAGAAAAACCTGGACGAGATTGTCATTTTAAGCTACATTACCCTTTACAAACACTTGTGCTGACAGATGAGTCGCAAGAAGATTTTAGAAGCATTTCAAACAGATCTTGTCTGAGCAGCAGTGCTCTTTCTTTAAGGAAGATGTTGTGCCAAGAACACACCCAGCCTTGAAAACAGATCTCAAGGCATAACAAGGCTCAAACAGGGTTTCTGAAGAATTCAGTATGCTCAGAGATTTTTCCAGTGTATCACCTTCAATTATTAATTCCTCTTCCCTTTCTTCCGAAAGCAGAGACGCACGTTGCAGCCTGACCTTAAACATACAGTGGTGGTGGAACAAATCCCACGATCAAAGACCCTGGGTGAAGTTCTCTTAGCTAGTTCATCCACAAAACTTTCAGTCAATGTCTCAGCTGATTAAATGCAACAGTCTGAAAAGGGCCTCAAAGATAGTCCAGGATGTGGAATTTACAACTCTGAGCACTCTCATTATGAAGCCGATTCCAGGTTACATTATTTCAGTCTCCATTCAGGGCTATGTCTTAAGCAATTCAACGCAACAGCAACTCATTTTACTTCCCACTCACTGTAAGTTTCCTTTAAAAGCCTTATGTCACAGAAGGCCTGCGACATACAAAAATATAGTAAAAAATGAAAATCTGACAGCAGGTTGTGGCAGTAAGTGCTTTGCAATCAATGTCAGTGTGTGCCAAAGTGAAAGCAGGTGGTTGAGCAATGACCCTGTTACCAAACCGAAGAGAGCAGAAATCTATTCTTTTCCACAGCCGATATAAGAGTCAAGCCACTGAACTCCCTTTTTGCATTTCAACTATTGCTAACAATTTTAAAAACCAAATCTGGTATCTTCAAGGGTTTTTTTGTTGTTGTTATAAAGGGAATTTAGAAACATTTGTAAAACCTACATACATGGAGCTTGCTGTAAATCACATCAGTGGTTTGAAGCAGCTACGACTTTGATGAGGCTTGCAGTAAGGTTCAGAGTGTCTTCATCATGCAAAGGTTACGAAAGATTCAAGGCCGCTTAACAAACAATAAGAGAGATAAGCAAGCTGTTCCTGGGCTTGTTTTGAAAATGACTGTATGTTTGATTACAAAGTGACAAAATGCACCATTTTCTTTCATAAAGATGTCACAAATTGAAAGTATTTGCTGGGAAGAACATACTAAATATGCTGAAAGGGTAATGCTTGGAAGAAACACAAACAATTAGCAGGGCTTTAAAAATTCTTGGCAGATGGCTGAAGGAAAAAAATAGGAAATCCATTTAAGGGACATGAATGTTATGAATCAAGGCAGGTGACATTTAAAACCAATGTATAAAACATCATACAAACCTGTCTTTCTTTATAAATCATACTTCACAGTGGAAATTACATCTAGGTACTACATGGTACTTCAAGATCTTCCTCAATTAGCAGGAGATACCACGGGGGTACGGTTTCAGGTTTGAAAATGGTCTATTCTGGACTGCCTTCTGTTGTCAGAAAAAAATAGTCTTTTTATTTTAATGTGGTTTTGATGTTTCCCCCCCCATGGCCTTAATGCTCTGCCATTGAAAGAAAGCTTTATTTTAGATTCAGCAGAGCACAAGAAAGTATCTCCTCGCGTTTACTTGCTTCCCGACTAAGAATCTGCCCTAGTTGCATAGGACCTAGACAGGGCTATCAGCCATCCCACATCTGGCTTTATCTCTCAAACTGATGAATGCCCTGGCAAATAAGTCCTCTTTATGATCAAAGTAAAACCACTGGAAGAAATCAGTGCCTGACAAGTAATTTTTAGTCCATGCACTGCTGGGAAAAAGGAGAGCTCATGACAGATGAAGGGAAGAAACTTTTGGCCAGAGAAATCCCGGAAGATTCACTCAAAGTGTTTGGCTTAGTTTCATAAAGAATGTTATTGAGAAAAGCTCTACTTTCACCAAACATTTTTTTTTCCTTCTGTGCAAAACTATGCATATTGAAATGAATTTTTGGAACAATCATTCTTCTTTCATCACACAAGGGTCAGAGCAAATTGCTCTCTTAGAAAACAAAGAATGCATTCCCAGTTTCATAAATTCAAGACAAGTCTCAAGATTATTTGATCTTCAAATAATCCCATTTAAATGAGTGGCAAATGTGCACACTCTAATAAAGCTTTTTTTGCTCCTGTCCACGCAGAGAGACTTTCTGGAGTCTTAAATAACCAGCTCAGATTATTCACTTGTGTAATTTGGATGGGAGAAAGAAGGAACAGAAAGATTAGTGTAGAGGCCTGCATCTGATACCTTTACCAAGCTGCTTAAAAGACAGAAGTAAAAGGAAGATAAAGCTTAGAGGATCACAGTAGAATCAGGAAACACTATAAAATGATGAACTATAAAAAGTCACACAACAGCAGCTTACTCATGTAATGCAAGTACTTCTAGCATCTGCCTCATCCATGTATCCTCAGCATGCCTTCCTCCTACTGCTAAAAAAGACCCAAAGACCAGTTCCAGCAGAATGAGAGCCAATTATTCAGTCCACCATCATTTCCAAAGACTGCAACTATAAGGGAATTTTCCTAAGTTTCTAATCCATTGAACTTTTATAAGGACAAAAGCTAGTAAAGCTATAAAGCATCAATATTAGATTGCTAATAAATGCTGTCCAAATGAATGTTCAGAGAAACCAAAGACATTAAATGTTCCAGGTACTGGAGACAACAAGCTGCTCACAAGACAAATGACACCTTCACAGACAGAATACAATAAATTAGACACCCTGGTCATTGTAAAGCAGAATGTGTTTACTGTTATTGATCAGCAATAAATCACCTGCCCTCTAACAGTTCATCCCCATCAATCATTTCCAATGAAGGAAATGGATGGTTCCAGTACACAGCCATTCTTCACCATAGTCTTGAGAAATACACTGTGACACCTGTATTGAACTGTAGTTGTTCCATAGTGGCGTAGGGGAAGCAGCAGCATGATGGAAGAGACTTAACGCTGTGCACCATGATACCAGCCACAACTTCTGCAGACTCATGGCAGTGAATGGAGCAGCGTATGAAGCATCAATCACTGCATCAAGTCCCTGCGCTGTGCTGGCTGGGACTCCAGCCTGCAGGGATCCGTTAGGGCTGGCATTCTTACTGCCTGGACCACACCTGGTCTGCAGAAGCAGGCTCTGATCTGCAGGCACTGTCAGGCTGGCGTCTACCACCAGGCTCACAGATACAATATGATCCTAATGCAATTTGACTTGCTTTGAAAGAATTAAGCATTCTATAATGTTTTCAGGAAGAACTTCAGTCTCTTGCTATCATACCAATACCCAATTTGTCTAACTATAAGGAGAAGGATTCACATCCAGGATTTCACTGCAAACCAGCAGCCATTTGCTCAACTGAACAAGCTGAAGACACCATTAGGCTAACACACTTTCCTTCTCTGGAGAATGGTGAAGATACCAGAAGTGGTTTTACTTATTTACCTATTTTAAAATCTTTGTTTCCAATGTAATGTTTCCAACTACTAAGTAAAAGCATAGAAGTAATGTTAATAAAAACCAGTACATCCTAGATGAGAGTGGGATAATGAAACATTGACTCAGTAAACAGAAAATTCTATTTCCCTTTACTACTTCAAAAAAGAGAATTATACCTCCACTCAACTTAGAGAAAAGCTTGCTTTCATTTCCATTATACATGTAAAAAAGCAGTAGCTGTTAAAAGCTCTGCCTACAAGCTGCTTACAGACACACAAAAAGCATCACGCTTTCCTACCAAGCAAGTACAAATGGACATAGGGCTATTCAGAGTTACCTAAAAGAGGCTGCAGTCGCAATACCAACTCTTGCAGTACATACAATTCAGTAACCCTAAAAGATGTGAATATACTCTAAGAAGCTGAACTTTATTAAAATTTACGTGTTTTCTTGATGTTTTGCTTCAACAGTTCGTCAGACTATTGCTTCTGTCTCTTATTTGAGCTAATTGCAATTGTTAAATATGCTTCTATTGCTCCCCCTGTCCCCCTGGCTGGTGAACCATCCAACTCCTACAGGGTCCTGTTCCAAGGAGCCCCTGGCAGGGCTCTGTGTAAAAGAAGAACTCTGTCTGGAGCAAGAGCTCCTAAACAAACCCAAAGACCACAATAAGCAGTCTACAGACACTTTGGAAACAAAAATGCCTCATTTCAAACCCAATCAATTTTAAGGAGTACAATCCGCAGGGAGGTCAGCAAGCTGGGGCCCACACACTTTGGAAGCAAGAGGCTAGAAAACTGGTTATTGGAAAGAGATCTGTAGCTGTGGGATGAAACCCAGCCCTCCCTCCTGCTCCTGGAACTCAGCAAAGTCCTTCCTCTGCCCATCTCCGGCAGATGGTGAGGTGGAGACAAAAACTTGCTTGTACAAGAGGGTTCTAACTGTGGAGCCCTGGTGAAAACGGCAGCAGATCAGCACCTTCATTCTTCCCCCCAATTAGAGACAATTAACACCTCCTGCTCATCTTCCTTCTTTCGCTCTGTAAAAATCTGAGAGGCAACAGTTCTACTGCCTGCAGGATGCTCTTCCCCAGCAGTAGAGAAACAGATGACACTGTGCACTGAAAAGTGTTAAAGTCTGTTTTGGAACTGGGGGAAATCTCACCAGTCTTTCCTGTCCAAAGAAATTCCCATCAGCAGCCAACGAGACACTTCTCAAAGGGAGCTAAAAAGATGAGCTAGTGCAGAGAATAGCTCTTGGAGCATGGAAACACAAGAGCTGAAACACAGGTTCACTTGCAGCACACTGAACTGGGAACAAAGACCATGACAACTGCCATCTCCCACAGTCCTTCCACAGAAGGCTGAGAAATTTGCCCTGTCTACTCCCTTCTGCAAACCTTGACACTCTTAAGAATGTATGTTGTAAGGAAGAAAGTCCTGCTTCCATCTGTGAAGGCAGACCCTCTTCATTGAGACAAGGAGGGAAAAGGAAAGGCCCAAACTACTGGCTGTTGATAACTGTAGGAAAAAGGAAAGGTCTCATTTACCAAGACTTAGCAGAGGCAAGCAAATCAAGGTCTTTCCAAAGGAACCAGGGTACTTCTTAGGAGAGACATGAACCTTGTTTCTGAATGTCAGGTTCCTCCCCAGGGCTGCAGCAGCAGGATGGAGATGGTCAGGGCAGAAAACAACTGCTGATGGTTGCAGTGCTCCGCTGAGGTCCTGCAGGTGAGTGGCAATTCCTCCCTTCAAAAGCTCAGCTGTCACCTGGTGTTCTTCCAGTGAAGCACAGATAGCAAAAGCAGCTAAAGACAATGTAGAAGTGTCTGTACCAGTTAAGCTCTTGACAGGCTGCATTGCACGGGCCAGGAAAGGCTGGCACATGCACAGGTACTGGAATCAAAAAAGCCTTGGAGCAAACAGCTTCAACTCCTTGTGTAAAGCCTGCAGAAAGACTTGATGTCCTGCAGTACTCCTGTTCTAGTGTCTGTTACAAGTTAGGTCCTATTTGACTCCACACCCAAAACAAGCCCTTAGGATAGTTAATCTGCATAGATTCACTGATACATGAAAAATTACGAATTAGAGTTACAGCAAAACCTAAGCTCAACACTGTAGGTATTAAAAACCCAGCAGCTGCATCATGATAGCAGAATTCAAGCTTGACGGGGGCTCTACCGTCACTCACGATACCACAAGCTGGAAATAACACCAAAAAGGTTTCAGTATTGTCATAGCTACCATAAGCCATGAATGGCTGGAACCTGCTAATTTGCTAACAAAATAGTCTTTCAGTGAAGTGATTAGTGATATAATCCCAACATTCTGGATGATCCACAAATATGTGCTACAATAGGTTTGGCAAGACCGAAGGCCTTTCAAGCACAGCCAGAAGAAAAGAAGTGATCCCACTTTAGCCACAAGTGATATTAGAACCCGCTCAGAGCATTTAAAAGGCTTTTAAAATGGGAATAAGCAAAGGGTTTGTTGTGTCTAAGGACAGGAAACGCTGCACAATTAATTTTCCTGTATATTACAGTACTACTGAAAGATTAAAGTGAAAAAATGCATGACATTGTCTAAACAAACCTTCTGGCATTATTGATTTAAGCCTGTGCAGCAGTATGTGACTAACGTTCACTGGCAAAATGAAACTCAGCTACAAAAATCCTGAGATCTGATTACGGCAATTAGGAATTATACATACACTGCAGCCTGCCCATTAACAGTCTACCCCTGCAGCATTTTCATATTAGAGTTTGTTATACTCTTCCTAAATGCAAGAATTTTTGAAAATAATTAGTATTTTTTCCCCCATATTAAATAAATCATAATGCTCCTGAAAACATTTTTGTAATCAAGCAGGGCTTAAATCTTTAGAGATCTCTGTTCATACATGAGAGGCCATAAACATTAACACCATCAGGCATTGACTAATCAGTTAATAATAATCTCTACCTCAGGAATCCAAGGCTAGAAATACACTAGGTTTATGTCACCTCTGACCACAGCCATAGCCAGAGCATCACATCTGGAGTAACAGAGTTCACCACCTTTCAGAACAGGATCTCTGGAGTTTTCAGCTCTGCAGCGGATGGGGCTGACTCAATCTAATCCTCATCTAACATGACATTGCCATTGTGATACAAAGACTGTCTTATTTGCCTGCTTCAGAGAGACAATGTTAGTTAAGAAAAGGTCAAATGTTTTTCCCACAGGGGAAGAGAGCAAAAATCTTCTGTAATTTAGTATTGCCCTTTATTTTTTGGAAGACAGGAGATTCCACGTGCGAGTCACATCGGAGGGAGAGGAATACAGAAGAGAATACAGAATACAGAAGGCATATTTATCTAGTCTGCAGTAGAACAAAGCAATAATATCTCAATCATTTCTTATGGCCCAGGAGGAACTCGTATTCACTCAGCATCTCACTGATCTCATCTCCACTTGGAACCCTGCAGATTCTACAAAGTCTGCTCAAACCTGCCCACTCTGACGATGCAGAAGTTATAGCTGCAGGCGTATCTAGGACAGATGGACTTGATGCACCTGATGAATGTTTTTTTTTCTTATTCCACAAAGCTTATTTCATCGAGGTTTCCAATTAATATAGCGTTAATAAACATGACTTTTACGCAGAGCTAGCCATCAAATTGATACATTTTCAGCCAAAGGGGAAAAATACCCAGTTTTAATTCTGAATACACAACGTGAAGTTACTGCTAACCCTCAGATAAGAACTATGCAAATACCCACGTGTATTTATTAAGGTTGCTTTCATACATTTTTCTTGTCCTACAGAAAAGAAAGTAGCTCTGCCACTAAATTTGCATGCAAGACAGGCTGGGATATTCATACACAGTTGAACTGGAGGAATAAATACAGCTGGGAAGTGAAATTTCTACAAATTACCAAACGAAGGTGACCCAAAGCCTGAGTTATTGCTAGCTTTTATTGCTTGCTTTTATGGCTTCCAGTGCGCTGGTAATCTATGCACAGGGCAATACTTCAGTACTAATGGAAATCAGAAAACAAGGTCACGTGCATGTTAAACAGTTGCTTCACACAGTCTAAAAATACATGTAAGTCCCATTTGCTAGAATGGCACCGACCTTTCCTGTGTCATCCCCGCTGCTTGTGCTGCTCACTGACTGCAGTCTGGACCTACAGCTCATGGCATGCAGGGTGGAACACATGGTACTCAGTGGAAATAAGGGTAATTGGTAAACTTGTTATCAACCAAATTAGAAAGTAAAATAATTACAGCAAATTTTCCCTTGGGCCATCTTCTGCAGACTACAAAGGACTTCTAAGATACTCCAAACCTAGGATGTTTCCTGGGAAACATCACGCATTGAAAAGATAATTGTTTATCATTAAATTAAGTTACAGCATGTAAGGTAAATGAGATAAATGAAGTGTCTGACTTGACTGGAATCATGTGTTTGGCCCAGATCCTGTGATACACAGGCAGCTTGCAGGTTACATACGCAAAACATGTTTATACAGAGACTTTAAGCCTTCAGGCTAGAGATACATGAAGTGAAGGGCTATGTCCTGGTTTCAGCTGGGACAGAGTTAATTTTCTTTCTAGTAGCTGATGCAGTGCTGTGTTTTGGATTAGTGTTAGAATAATGTTGGTAACACAGCAATGTTTTAATTGTTGCTAAGTAGCGCTTACTCTAAATCAAGGACTTTTCTGTCTCATGCTCTGCCAGTGAGGAAGGGCACAAGAAGCTGGGAGGGAGCACAGTCAGGACAGCTGACCCAAACTAACCAAATGGATATTCCATACTAAGCATGTCTTGGTTAGCATAGAAACTGGGAGGATGTTTCCAGGAGCCACCGATCACTTCTCAGGGGCATCGGTCAGCAGGTAGTCAACAACTGTGTCGTGCATCACTTGTGTTTGCTAAATTTTATTCCTCCTCTCTTTTTCCTGTGATCGTTATGATTATTTCTATTATTATTTTACTTCATTTCCATTATTAAACTGTTCTTATCTCAACCCTGAGGTTTTACTTTCTTCTAATTCTCCTCCCCATTCCACATGGGACAGGGAGGAAGGAGTGAGTGAGCGGCTGCGTGGTATTTAGTTGCTGGCTGAGGTTAAACCACAACAGGCTACAAGAGAGAATACAGCAGGTCCTTCAGCCACCCGTCCTTTTCAGTCTAAATGAGAAAATTTGAGATGCAGCAGCACAGACAACAAAACATATGTAACAGCAGTAGTCTATACAACCTGCATAAAGAGAATGAAAGGCTCCAGCTATTACCCCAGCCCCAAAGTAAAGCATCTCCGTGAGTCGTGACTAGCAGCGGGATTTCACCTTTCACACTGCTTTGTAAAGGTGGAGTGAATCTTGCCAGCTACTGAATGCAGAGTGACAACCTGAACCACAGGCAACACCAACAGACATCGTAAAGGTGCACAACACACTTGAAGTACAAAGTGCTCGCAATGAAGTGTTATTGAAAGAAAATAGAGCGGAGGGAGCAGTGTTCAGCAGAGCATGAGTGTTCTGGCATTCTGAACCCCAAACAGAAATTTTCCATCCTCACAAAAAAAAATGATATCAAATTTCTGAAGAATAAATCTTTCTCTGGACTTCTGAAAAGTTCCTGAAAATCCTGAGCACGTGAATCTTAGCTAGAAAGACTGAAACTGAAGATCTGGAAGAATGAAGACAAGTTTGATGTTTATATAACAGAACAAAGCCCAGTGCCAAAGCTGGAGAAAAACATGGAAATTCAATGGTTCTAACACTGTTCTTTGTCAAATACTACACATTCTGGATTTGCATTTTCCAACTGCCATCTGGAGTTCTATTTCTTTGTTTCAAATGCATAACTGGGAAGTAAAGGAAGATGGCTTCTACCCCCCTTTTTGTTCCTTTGTTTGCTTTTAAACAAGGTAAGTATACAGATAATGACTGATTCCTATTAACAAGGAATACCTAAAGAAAACGAGTTTTTCAAAATGCCCCATCCAAAAGCATTAGCAATTAGAATCTCCTCAAGTTTCCATTAGTCTGTCAAAACAAGAAATAATCTTATAGCAGCTCTGACTAAAACTCTTAAAGATTGTCCCACTGATTGAATTTCAAAGTATAGACTTACAAATTCGTAGTCTCCATCCTGTGGTACTTTCCAATCAGATGAATTTTTTGTCTGGCCAGACACATTCTTCCCAAAGCTATTGATTTGATTCTCCTTCTCCTTCTGCTCAAAATATTCCAGGAATGAGGGTTTGGCTGGCTGCATCGTTTCATCTCTCCCTAGAAATAGCAAAAATAAAATAAAACAAGTGTTTTGAAAAATACATTTTCTCTTATATATCATATCCAAAAGTGATTTTGTTTTTTTTAGCACACACTAAATCATGTAGTACTGATAAAGTACTGGCTAAAGTACTATTTTTTCAATCATAAAACTGGCTGTGCACTAAGAAAACTGGGAAAAGGCAGCTTAAAGTCCACCCCACAAGTGATTACAATGCTGGAGGCCTTGGCCTCTGCAATCCATCCATCAAATCATGCTACCAGGTGACCAAGCTTCATGCACTGAATACTAGAATTAAAGTGCTACGAATTAGAGAGGCTGGGTTTTTCCATCCCAGCCAGGTTGCATACACTGCAATATATGCAAAGATCCAAACCTAACAAAGCATTATTCCACAAGCAGAAACTCATCTTTATATTTATGAATAGAACAGTACACAAGCGAGGCTTTCAAAACCATGTCTACCATGCAAAAACCACATAACTCCCCTTGGGTAGAAGTAGCTCTGCATTTCTGGGTAGAAAGGCTTAATTAGTTTGCAAAGCTTCTTGTTTTTATAAGCAGTCAGTCAGTACTCTGAATATGCTTTCTTAGTGAATTACCCAAATAAACCAGATATACAGATTAACCATTCAATTCCAGACTGCATTTAAGAAACTTTTGGTAATAAGAAATGGGTAATGGTACAAAGAAAGACAAAGAAGTCAAAGTAACTTTGGGAAGCAGCTTCCAGCACCTGAAAGCGCCAACAAGAAATCTGGAGAGGGACTTTTGACAAGGGCCTGTAGGGACACAACAAGGGGGAATGGCTTTAACCTGCCAGAGAGGAGATTGAGATTAGATATTTGGAAAACATTCTTCCCTGTGAGGGTGCTGAGGCGCTGCCACAGGGGGCCCAGAGAAGCTGCGGCTGCCTCATCCCTGGCAATGTTCAAGTCCAGGCTGGACGGGGCTTGGAGCGACCTGGTCTAGTGGAAGGTGTCTCTGCCCGTGGCAGGGGCTGGAGCTGGATGAGGTTAAGGTCCCTTCCAACCCAAACCTCTCTGTGATCTCCAAATGTGATTTCTTTACTAGTGCAACTGGTTCATCAAATGCTGCCCAGACTACTCACGCTTAAACCTGGTCTGGCTTGTGTGTTTGAGGGCAGCTTATAGCTTGTAAAGAGTCTCAATCTAAATGAAGAGGCAGTCTTGCACAGCAAACATACTTTAACAGGCTACACCACAACACCATGACAGCTGCAAATGCAGCTAAAATCTACTCACAGCTTAATGCCACTGCACTGCTCGTTATGATAAAATGCTTCACAAAACCTGTGAGTATAATGGAAGTAAGCACTGTGACAGTACCTAGTAAAATGTCATTGTTCTGATAAAACACGCTTCTCTAGACACTGAAGGAGGTTACTTGTACTTGAAATGGATGTCCTAGGCAATACAGACACCATCATTTTCAGAAAGCAGGAATAGGGCTAGAGTTAACAAAACCGGCATCAGAATAGCCTAATTGTGGACTGCAGAAATCAGTTCACTGCTGAATGCCACACATTTGAAATAAATATAGTCTATCAGGCAGGCAATCAACCACAAGTTTAGAGCTTCAGATAAGCACACAGGGGATGGAGCTGTCCTTTGATGGGCTTGTGGAGTCTGCATAACGCAGACTCTCCTGCAAGAGTTTGTAGAGAAGGCAGGCTATCACAAGACTGCTCACTAAGGACATTCAGCACTGCTTTTCTCCTGAAAAAATATTAGCTGCTCTGAAAATCCATTAAAATTTAATCACCGAGTATTACTCTTGCACATAAAATTGCCATTGAGTGATCCAGAGCTTCCCTGACAGATTCTGTCTGATCCTCACACAAGCGTATGAATTCCTTGGTCAGCTATGAGATACTTTTGGAAGTTATTTGTCTATAGACACATTACAGAACAAATTTCCATGAAGCATAAGAAACCTTGGCAGGGTATTTGGGTTGTGATACTGAGAGAAGTATGGCTCTACACAGCACGAAATGTCATGATGCATTTTGAAACGGCACTGCATCGTGCTGCCTCTCCAGGGTCAGCTAAAAGCTCAAGCATGAACTGAAGTGCTTATACTTTGCACCATAACAACTGGAGCAAAGACAAATTATTCTACCCCTGACAGCAGCTCCCCTTCTTTTAAAAAAGGAAACAAAACCCCTCAGCATCCAGAATGAGATCAAGAAAGACACCTTCAAAACAAGCTGTGTGAAGGTCAGTCAGGGAACACGTCTATGAAGTGGAGAACAGATTTGCTGTTGGGAATAATTACCGAAACACAATAGCAATCCAATTACTGCTAAGTGATAAAACATTTATTTAGAACAAAGTAAATGCACCCCTTGGATTCTGCTGCAGTCCAACCTGGTGGAAGCAGGAGGTGGGTTGCTACGGCCAGTCATGGCAATGTCTAACACCAACAAGTCTTGTAGCAACAGAGGAATTCGTAACTCCCTATGCTAACCGATACACAGCCAGCTGAGGTCTCAGTAATTGAGGCTTCCTAGGAAAAAAGAAAATCTCCATCAAGTTTGTACTCTGTTTTGAAAACAAATGTTTGCAGCAAGCAGACTCTGAAAGCATTTTGCTCCAGTTCTTTTTCTTAAAGACTGCCCATGCCAGAGCTTAATTCAGTGCCATTGAAACAACCATGCTCATTTGCCCCATCTTGTATTTTACCAACTGCAGGATTTGTATACAACTTGTTACATCAACTGAACAACAACCTATTGTAGCATCACAGAATTATCCTAGAATCACACAACGGTTTGGGTTGTATTCCTCCCAGGCTACCTGTCCTTGCTTCCACCCTCTGTAGGCTTCCTTTTTGCGCTTGAGTTTGTCCAGGAGCTCCTTATTCATGCAGGCATTTTTGCCTGACTTCCTCTCTGTCGGAATTCATCACTCCTCAGCTTGGAGGAGGTAATCCTTGAATATTAACCAGCTTTACTTGGGCCCCTCTTCCCTCCAGGGCTTTGTCCCATGGTACTCTACCAAGCACATTCCTGAAGAGGCCAAAGTCTGCTCTCCTGAAGTCCAGGGTTACTGCACACCCTCCACGCTGCCCTAAGGATCTTACACTCCATTTGTTTATTCCCCACTCTATATGCATTTGCATATAGGTATCTAAGTTGGATCCTGCATGAAGCTGACTTGCTGCTGGAGTGGCTGGAATTCCTTTGTGCTGCTCTTCAGCTGACCTGCAATCCCTTTCCATGCTCTGGGCAGGTCTTGCTGCCACTGGCATCAAACTGATAACAGTGAGATGGATTGAGGTTCCTCTCCCCTGGCAACTTGAATTATTGAAAGGCACAGCCAAACCCAAGCTTTATTTAATCAAATGCCTGTTTTCATGCAGAAATGATTCAGCTGAAGGAAGCACATGAAGTAGTGGTGCTGAGCTTATCATGCTGAATAGTACAACTGGATTTTCACCCCCACCAGTGACCAAAAAGCTGGTGGGCGGCTGCAGCACAAGGCTGCCACGACACCAAAGGGGTCTCTGCCATGGTGAGAGGGTGGAAGGGAAGGGGGTTTGTTCAGTATACGGAGGGCAGGAGAGGCTCCACAGTGGTCTCCCACCCCAAAGGGCCACCGGAGCCCTACTCTTACCAAAGGATGAGAGGAAGGATTTGAACAGTAGCAAGGGCAACTCGGCTGAAGAAAGTTTTCACAACAGGAATGGTTGTGCTACACAGCAAAGATGAAATGACTAGGCAAGGCTGAGAGCAACCTGCATGGTCCCAGCCATGGCACAGGGAAGCAGACTGATGCCCTTCACAGGTCCCTGCCGAGCTGTGACTAACATCCCTCACATCCCCTGTCAGACACCTCTAACTCTGCACTCACTTCAGGCACTTGAAACCTTTAGACACCAATTTTAGTACATTTCTACACATCAACATGTAACACTGCCTCTTTAGTGTTGGTTTGGGTTTTGTTTGAACTGATTAAAACAGAGACTGCTAACTGACAAAAAAATGGGGGGGGGGGGGGGGGGAAGAGATAAAATTAAAAATAGCCAGAATACAGATTTAAGATGCCTGAAGCTGTAGCTGCTGCTATGATCTCAGTAGGGGTATGTATGCCGCAAGACCCATAGAAACATTTCTGGAGAAAGAAAGACATTACAGCAAATCAATTATCAGCTCAGCACAACTTGATTTCTTTTCGTTAATGTTGGTGCTTAACATCAGTGTCATCTTTCCAAAGATGATCTGCTATTAATTCAACACAAGAATCACACTGCTATATCTTTAAGATTTGGATAACAGGCAGCCGAAGACAAAAATCGATCACTGCTATTTGCAGAAGCAGATGCTGCTGAAAGATGACAGAGCACTAAACGTGTCCGTGCCAAAAAGCATTTAACTTCCTGGTTTTATAGGGTTAGACTAAAATATGAAGGTTTGACAGAAAGTGAGATCACAGCTGTGGCAGAGAAGAGCCTTTTATGAGAAGGTCACCCTGCAGTCACAAGAAAGGCTTCATCATGCATTTATTTTGGAACTTAAAGAGTTGCTTAGGAGGATGTGCCACGGGAAGTCCCTGGAGCCATTAACGGTCTACCATTTAGATATGCAGTCATCGTTTAGGAGCTGTATTAATTACACAAATGGAACACCACAGCTCTGCTGGAGCCAGTCCAGCTGACGGCAGAATTGCAGGTTTGGGCTGGCTGCAGGGAGCCACAGGCACTGGCAGGAGCCCTCCATGGAAAACTCACAAGTGCTGCCTGGTAGGAAGTCATGTTTAGAAACGGTTAAGAAACATGTTGAAAACATGTTTAGAAACATGCTAAGAACACCAGTATTGTGTGCGAGAACAGAAGATGTGAAATTGGCTGGTCCAAAGGTAGAGAATGCTGTAAACTGTGAACAAATACCCCCTTGATTTTTAAGGGGGCACCATGCTATGCTTTCCACCGATTTAAGTGTACCCTTTCAGCACTGGAAAGCAAAGTCTAACTGTGTGTGGTACCATGAAAGATGGGACAGACCTTACCCAAAGCACAAACAGTCAAGGGCGACAAAAGATGACTGACAGATACAGGGCACTGCAAGAAGCCAACGAGGCAACATCAGTGGCCTCAGCACACTAGAGCCTCTCCTCTTCCAGGCTACAGCAAGGGCAAGTTTTAAACAGAAACTTAAACAGCGACATGCTCCCTTCCTAGAAACGTCACCAGCCTCAATACTGGAAGGAATGGAAGAGGTCAGGGGTAGTGGCTGACTGCAACATACTGCCTTACATCAAGCAAAAGATGACAAGTAGGGTGTGGAGAGCCTTCAGGCCATTTGTAGTTCCACATGATGCTTCAGAGAAAGTAGAATGATAAAGAAAGAACAACACAGTCAATTAAACCAACAGGAGATTTACCTTTTTCTTTTCTCCCAGCAGTAAAGAACATCCATGAAACCAGATCATTCAGTAACATCTAATCCCAGAAATCAAAGCACTCATTTTGTTGATTTTGTCAAATTAGCTCTCACAATCGACAGTTTTCAGAAGCTCTTGAGCTTCAAAGGATGCCTTCAAAAGGAAAGTGGGATTTACAAAGTCCTTCTGTCAAGCTTGCTGAGCAATGAAACCAGAATTTCTGCTTTTCTCTAGAATTATTATTCTCTACTCAAACTTGACAGCAGAAGAATCCTTGACTTATTATTCTTTCCTCTATGAAAGAGAGTGCTGTTATCTCTGTAGGGTGAATATTCTAGAGTCGCAATAGTTGTCATGAGAGAAAATAAGATAACTTCGGGAACACTTTTTTGTGTGCTCTCTACTCAAGTCAGTTTATACAGTTAATACCTATAATACCTATCCTTGAAGCCACGGTGAGAGATTTCCTCCCTTCACAAGACTGAAGCTAAAGTTATGGATGGGGACCTCATGAGAACATGCTACAAATTCATCTACAAAGATGGTAATGTAAATCAACAACAAAGTGCTCAATTGCCACATTAGCAACATCAAACTAAAACCTGACACTGGGAACATGTATTTGTCAAGATTTCAGAAGGCTTCAACCTTTAGAAGGACAACTGGCCTCAGCAATGGATAATACTCGTGTTTAAGACAATGAGGTGTCAGAAGCAACAGAAGTTAAGTTGATTTGTGCTAGGAAAGTATCACAAATGCCCTGCACAAAGCTTAGAAGTTGCACCCTGCAAGCAGGAGCTCAAAAGAGCTTTGCAGTCATGCAGTGAAGAGCACTCATGTTAACTTTGAAGAAGCAGAGCTATTACCTGCCCTTATTCAGCTGTAATGCTGGAAAGGATCAGCTGGGACAAGCAGCACAGCCTTCTGCTACCATACATAAGACTATATTGTCCCTCTCACAGACGGATCAAGGTCTATTGTAAAACAATTGGTGCCTTGTCCTTGCTGTTGACAGGCTTGCTATTCCTCTGGAGCCATAAACCCTCTCATTTCCAGGCTGAAGTTTATGGATAGCCAGTGTATATGCACTTGCTCTTGAGCAAGCCTCAGCTTTTTGGTGTTCAAACCATCATCCTCTACAGTTCTGACCATCCCTCCTTGCCCTTTTTTAGTATTTTTAAGGAGTTCTCATATCCAATGTCATCCTTCATTTTAGAGGTCTAAATAAGCATAGATCTTTCACTGACTCCTCACAGGCTCAGTCCCCAGCAGTCTCAGTGAGCTGCTGTCTGCTTTAGATTGAATTTAAGACCGAAAATGCACCTGTATTTAGGATGCACAAAACACTGCCTGATGATTATGTGCAAGCAATGCTTCATTAATATTAAATTTTAAATGGAACTGCAGTTTTACTTGCTTGAGGCCATTTCTTAAGAGATCACAGATTAACTTTAGGAGCTGAACAGTGTAATTTGTACGGTATGATCAGGACTGAGTGATTCTATGCAGTGGAGCAGAGAGATGCCAATTTATTCAACCAGAGCAAAAAGTGCTCCACCATTAATGAATTACCCACTGGCAAAACAAGCTGAGACTTCCTCATATGAAAAGCAGACCACATGAGCTTCAATAGATAGGAAGTGTTACGGGGACAAGTCTTCCCATAATTATGGCCTATCTCAAACTAAATCAAACCAGAATATACCTGACAGGTGTTGCTATCAAGAAAGAGATCCTAAATTACCATAAAAATCAATGCTTGGTATCCCAACTATTCTCTTTTAATGAAGACATGAAATGATTCTACGATTATATGAAAATCATCTAAGGAGAAGAGGACCAACACTCATTCAAAGCTGTGGTATATTAAATTGAGGACTCTTTCTGAAAAAGGAGGAAATCCTCACAGTAATGAGAGCTGTTTAAGACCAGGTTACCTCCTTTTAAATCTTTTTTACATAAAAACTCAGCAAACAAAACTGTTATGTATTTCTAATGGAGGAAGAAACCTGCATCACAAATTTTCAGTGGACACCTTACATCTTTCACCTCATTAACCTGAATAGCTAATTTAGTCCAGCAACCACAGAACGTGTCGCAGACAGCGAGATGTGAAGGTGCATCAAGAAAGAAGTGAACATTTCATATCCTGCATCATCTGGCTCAGGTTCTAATGAATCTTAACAGGGAAACAACCTCATCACCAGGTATGCAGTCGTCAGGCCCAGCACACTGTGGGTAACAGCTCAGGCTCCCCAAAGGGCATATAACCAGGTAAGCATCTGCTAACACCCTTTCTATGCATAACCCAGAAATTCATTTGCTTATCTAGAGAGAACAGAAAACAACATGGCAAGGAACATTTCTTTCCTGAAGCTTGAAAAGTTTGCTGGTAAATATTAATTTGGTTTAAAACTTCTGCAGTTAAGGAATTTTTATTGTGTTTTTCTCATTCCCACTCAGGAGGAAAGTTTTCTCCAGGATTTATTTTGATCCAGTAGAAAGTAAGCTTATTCTTAGAAGAGACAGGTAGGTTACAGTTTGTCTGTACATGCAAATACATGCATCTGTATGGCTCATGGATATACGTACTGAGTGATTTACTCTGTCTCTTGGTTGAGTCTCCTGAAGCATACTGCCTCCTATATACTATTCAGGGCTCTGTTAGTCCTATTTCCTATCTTCAAGACAATGCTGCTTCTCAGAAAACAAAGAAAAATAACCCCTCTCCTTTCTATGCCCCCATCACAAATGCAGGAGGGCTTAAAGTGTTAGAACAGGAAAAATCTCTGCGTTAAGCACAGACATCTCTTCAATTTCAATGTCTCAACAAAAATATTAACAGATGATTAACTTTGTCGTAGTGTTAACACTTTGTCAAATATTCAGGACAACCAAAGGTGGACAAGCATCCAACGTAGATCCCGGCCCACTTCATGCTTCAGTCTGCACAGAACCACTATTTCAATTGCTAGCACCCTGCACTGAGCTCCAGCAGCCTACTGCTATTCAAACACAAAAAACAAACCCCACAACAAAGTGACAGCATATACAGCTCCTCCTGTCTCTCAGAACCACAGCCTGCAGTCCACACAACTTGATATCCTTAAACTGTGCTAGCTACTGTGTATGTCAAGTTCGCCAGCAAGGATGCTATTAAGATAAAAGTCAGAAAGTAGCATACCTGGAAGACTTATCTGTGAATATTTGTATTCCCCACACCTCGAGAGTAGCAGTACAATGCTCATTACAGTCAAGAAGAATTTAATCAGTGCAGGAGTTTCTACAAGCAGTGTGTTATTTAAATGCATAATGCTAAGAGTAGTCAATGGCCCAATGATGCCTAAATGGTCCAATTTACTTTAAACACAGAACTGTACCACTGGACATTAATAACACTAAGTAGTGGGAAGCTTCTACAATGAGCTAAGGTCTACGGAGAAAAACAGAGGTAAAACACAGCCAACATCTTTTGACATCCACATGATGAAAATCCTGATAAGATGCAGAGCTATGCTTTACAGTACCTGCATCAGATATTTGGGTAACATGAATCTGCACTTTTTTGGACAAATACTCATATTACACTACCTCAGCTAAATACCAGTAATACTTCATTCAATTAAAATATTAACATAATCACATAAAGCTTCCATATTCCTATTGCTGTTCATGTTACAGCTTTTACAGTCATTGCTTTACTTGAAAAGTCACAGGTTAATTATCGGGGGGAAAAAAAGCTTCCTAAGTCTTGGCAGTTAACACTTCTCAGGTTCAGGCTGTCTCATAAAGCCACCAAGACTAACAAGCTTTACTCCAAGTCATTTTTCTAATGGGAAATTGTGAAGTTTGCATCTTAGCTCATTTAATTTGCTAATGAAATCCACTCTCCTCCCAAAAGAGGAAATATCCTTTCGAAAGGACGCGACCATACTTAGCAGTGTCAGCATGCTAAAAGCGTAACAGAACCCAAACCACCCAGAACTGCACTATGAGAATGAAGCCTAGAATTTTTTTATTTTAAACATTCACAAATTATGAAGAATTTTTACCTGCAGATTACATTATCAAGACAGAGGCAACAGCGTTATTAGAGCTTTTGGTCTACCTCTGCAGCGGACGCTACTGAATACGTGCTGCATTAATAAAGCCCCACACCCACAATTCTTCCACCATCTCCAGATCCCTCATTCATTTCAATCCCAAAACCAGACAGCCCAACTCACACCACTGCTGGCAGTTCTGCGTTCTCCAGTGTCATTTTATTTGGTGCTTAAACAAGCAAGAGGCCCTTTAAAGTAGAAAATGGGACAGATTATAGTACTAGACAAACTAGATCCTATTTCACTTGGATCTGATTGTATTGCAGTGTCCAAGGAAGGCAATATGTTTATCTGCTATATTATAAAATTATGTTCCACTCTCCAAATTGAAGAGAAAAACTCATGCCAAGTTTCCACTATCTAAAGACCTACAGCAAATAAAGCAGAAAAGGCAAAAAGAGTAAAAAATGCTGCACTGTTTACTAGCGCTATGTATCCTCTCGTAGAAAAATGAGGAAAAGATTCTTTCAGACATATTAACAGTTCAAAAGTTATTCCAGCTTTCAACCACAATGGAAATGTCTTATTACAAACCATTGTTCTTCTATAGCTCTTCAGCTACTTCCAAAGTTTTCTTGGAATAGTTTAACAGCAATCCAAAAGTAATCTGTTAGCAATCGATTTGTAAGTAAAATGCATGGCAGCACAATTTAGCATCTGCGGTTTCAGGCAATCACTTGAGTGCTTTCAAAACACATAACAGAATGTCACAGTGACATTTTTAATACTGACAGTACTTATATTGAGTGCCCAGAAAAAAGCCATGCAAATGAAAGAATTTAAGCAAACAGAATTACAGCTCAATCGACCACAAAACAAAACTTCCCTTGCAATGTAATATACTGGGATTTACAAATGCTTTTCCTCCGAGCCTGAAAAGTCAGTAATTGATTTATGAGAAGAATCACTTTCAAGGCTATTGAAAGCTATTCGCTAAACGTTTCTAAGACAATCCGATCTAAAGCACTGTATTTCAGTATCCCATAAACACTTTTTATATTAAGAATAAATGAAACCAAACCAGAAACTGGTGAAGCCAGAGATTAATTTTTTGGAAGGAGGAAGAAGGGCTAGAAAACAAGCTCAGAAGCTTGCAGTTAAAAAACCCAAGACGTGTAAGGAAGCTGAATTCTGCTACTAATGCCACACAAGAAAAATCAGAACTTTTTTATTGACCTGAACCAGATTTTATTGTGAGACGTAACACAAGCTACCAAATGAAATAGAGATGCCTTTAAAAATATGAATCAACGAAGCTTCTTCAACCTTGAACAGCATTATTACATTTATATTTAAGATTACAAAAAGAACTTGCTCCAGAGAACTCTGCAGCAGGCTGATGAGCTTTACCATTAAATCAACTTAACAGAATGTTATGAGAACACAAATATCGAAATGGCAAGCTGAAAAACGGAGCTACAGGCAATTCACATGAAGGGCAAGCTGCTCAAAGACACTGCCTTGCAGTGAGACTGAGAAACACACGCAGAACTGCTGTGTGCAGCAGCCAGAATTCCAGAATCACAGTACTGGCAAAGGAGGAAAATACGGTGTTAAAAATGAAGTTTTAGTCTGGTACAGTAACACTCATTGACATCATGGATGGAATGCAGGTACCAGCTACGAAAACACAGCACAGCCTGCAGCAGAGTGCGCCGAGCACAGCAGGGTTTCACTGGGTATCACTGCACGACACCCATCGACATGAACGTCGTACACTGTCAACCATCACCAGCACCTACGATCTCAGAACACTCCATTCAGCAGCCAGAGCTGCTCAGGCACTTCTGCTGCATATTCAGCTTCGAATACCATGATGCAGCAGCAGCTGAAGAACAGAGTGCTTAAGAGCCTGAAGTCTAAGGAAGCCTTAAAGTAATAACTCGACTTTCAAGTCACAGAGAGGTAGAGCTCTTACAGCTTGTTCTGGAGCTCCCTCTTGAGGTTAGATACTACACTATATTGAAGACACTGCTATACTCTTGTAACTGATTCTACTCAAAATGAGACTATGCCCTTGGCAAAAGATATTATCAAAGGCATCTCTTCAAATCTCTGCATAGTAGTTTGTAGTCAGCATTAGATGCTTTTGAGTTACAAGCGCTGAAATCTTAAAATACAGGAAGATCAACTGAAGAGGCACTTTACTTACACACCTTTGGTAGCCAGGGCAGGAGCATCACAACTTGCAAAATCCCTGTTACCATGAATCATGAGATGGAACAATACACACTGGTGATGAGAAACTAACAGTGTTGTCTATGAGTAAAGAAACTGCAATTGCACTAGGTTTAAGGCTGTTAACATGTCCCACTCCTTGTGTGACATTTTAGCTATTCTAAGCATCCCTGTCTCCTTGCCAGAGCTACCTTGTTCCACAAAGCCCAAAAGCACTGTCTTTGCTGCCACAACCAGCTACATGGGCTGCCACATCTGCCTTTTTCATGTGCTGAATCAGTGTTTGCCAAAGTTTGAAAACTTTTTAAACAGATTCTGCTGAAATTTCACTCTCAAACCCAGCATCTTTCCACAGGCTCTAGAAGACCTCCACATGGAAAAAGCTTTCAACAGATAAATTCCTAAGAAAACTCATGCTGAGAAATTTTCTCCCATCTCACAATAGCTGAGGGTTCAAAATCAGATAGCCAAGGAAGTCTTTGGAAGGAGTGCAAGAGAACAAGCCTTGCCCGTGATAGTCAGATTTAACGAGTGCTGAGCCTCCACTCAGCACTTTCCTCAGTCCTTGAGCAAACAACCATGCGTTACATCATTTAAAACCAGCCTGTGACAAGGCCTGCAGTTTTTGCAAGTTTTTCTATTTTAGGGTAGAACAGATTTCAACTTGAATGCCTCAGAACAGCAACACAGAGTTTATTCAGTTGTCCTTAGTGATTAAGGTAACGCTAAAGAAACACACCAGTCTAGAGACATGCTGTCTCCTCCCACTGCATGCCTTGCTGTGCTTGAAACCTGCGAGGTATTTGTCACTTTATAAACATAGCCCTTAATTTGAGGCATCAGTTCTGAAACATACTTGCTGTTTTCAGATGCCAGGTCACCTTCTAAAGCAACACAATTTTTTCTATTAACCCTATGCTGGTCTCCCTCCTCTACATTCTGTGAAAGAGACAACAAAGAACCAACAAAACCCCTCACATTAACTAGAATCAGATGGCTTTTGATCACCGCAACCTTGTGGAAATTGTGCACAACTCATCAGCTATACCAAGTGCAAGACTAAAAAGAATGGCTTGAAACTTGGACCTAGAAAGGGTCTCTTCTCCTTTGCCAGAGGGCATTCCCCTAGGAGTTCTAGCTCCCTACAACTAAAAACAACCACAAAAAAAAAAATCAAAGCAGGCTGGAAATACACATCATAGCCAGCATTACGTCTTAAGTAATATTCTATAAGTTAAAGATGTTTTCTTACTTTTCATGGTGCCCTCCTCTTCTTCCTCTTCAGTGTTTATGACCATTGTGCCCAGCTGGGATTCCAAGGTGCCATCATGTTCTATCATTGTGTTGGCTCCATCAGTCATGGTGTTGACAGCTCTTATGGTACCAGTTTCATCTCCACTTGCCCTCACCATGGTACCTGAATCAGTTTCATCTTCTTCCTGTACAAGGATGTCAAATAGGTTTTTACTGATGGTGGTGAAGGCCCGTGAAGAATGTGTTCTTGAATACAGACAAGTCTTACTAATCCAGAGATATTTACAAATACACATAGAAGCAACATTTTGTTTTATGCACTTAATTCTCTCCCTGTCATCTCCAAACAGGTAATGAAAAGTCTTCATACTTTTCTGCCAGTGTAATATGGGTAAGAGAACAGATACATGATCAGCAGAAGTTTCTCAGTGTAAGTTGTATCTCATTTCCGACCTTGTGACCTGTCTGTAAGAGTAGATTACTACACTCCTTCAGTCATTAGCGTTCCTATTCATGCTACCTGTTTTAACAGTTGATCTAAAACCCCTGTCTCAACTGGTACAGCTCACTGAGGAGCCACTAGTTATTAACAATAGGTCTAAGTCTAGAGTGCATGTGGCACACTGAAGAAAAACGATTAGGAGCCCATCTTTAACATTTAGGTAATTTTACCTGCTATCAACTTCAGAAACACTGAATAAAAACAAACTGAATTTGAAATTATTTTAAAAGGAATGAAAGAAGTTATTGAAGGGAGCAATTTTTTTGCACGGAAACTATTTCTTATCTTTTCACTTGCTAACAGGTACTAATGCTATACAAGTTTGAGTTATTGTGGTCAAGGCTCAAGAGATTGACTCTGTAGGAAAACACAAGCTCCTGAAACAAATTCTGGTCAGACAACTTGCTGGCCCAGGAAGTCAGCCAGAGGCGGCAGTTTCATTAGGTGGTGTGTGCTTCACTGAGTTCAGACTGTGACTAGGATTTCATGAATAAGGTCAAAATGTCCACAACCTATTTAGTGCCTTGGAAATGTGGATCAGCTATTCAACTAAAAGAATGAAAGTCACTTCCTAGGTTTACAGCATCACCTTAGATGAGATACTCAACTTTGATTGTGAGGATAAAGTTCACAGTTCCTTATGTGCGACCATGGCCTTACTGATCTGTACTAGCATTAGAGGAAAAACACAGGTCTTGCACATCAAGCTGTAATACTCCATCTCAATGTCAATGTCATTGAAAGGAAGTACACCCCTCCATGTTCTGGTGTTCCATACATTTTATCTGTTCTGTCAAAGGTGTCTACTTTTGGTAATTTATGTCCCAGTGTTAAAACCAATAAGCAAGAGGAGGAGAAAACTACATGAAATGTTAATGGAGGAAAAGTCATTTTATGTGGAGATGAGTGGGTGAGAGGAACAGATTTGCTAGCTACACATCATTTAACAAAGAACTAAAGCAGGAGTTTCCATAGCACTTGGGAAGTGCTTAGGAACACTTTTCTTCTAGCAGACACAGAGTAGAGAAGCTTCAGGAGAACACAAACGCACTGACAGAGACCATTCAACTCCACTACACAGACATCATCTCTCAGCAACATGACTCCAGATCAGTTAGAAATTAAGAACTACAGAGTAGGGACAATACTCTCAGAGCCAACATCATGGCAACATGACCAGTAAAGTTACTTTCACACTGAATAAATAGGCAGTCCTAAATGGGAGAACTTGATGAACAATGTCTTCAGCATCCAGACTGTGGACCATGCTGTTCAAGTCTAAGCTCTGAAAAGGTCTGGCATATAATGCCTTTTGTAGCGCATTTCATTTATTCAGGTTGAAGCAGGCAGAGGCTCAAAAAACAGCTTTCAACATGCTTTCAATATTCACATGCTGTAACCACTGAAACAAGGAGCCCAAATTTAAATTCACAGCAATCCCCTGGACACTTGTCATGCCCTCACCTCAGGTTTCTGTCGGTTGCTCTTGTGTAGAAGAAAGTTTCTATAAGGGGGGTTCTAAAGCACAACAATAGTAAAACAACACAACATACTTATATCATAGTGCATCACAGATGATATTATTATTTTATACCAGGAGAGCAGTCTAAGACCTAAATCTACAATGAACAATTCTCATTACTGAATAAATACTATAATCCAACTGGGAAAATATATCAAATCTTCTGCATACACTCCTTTGTAGACCTATTCAGTCACAGGTCTGGAGCTATACTACAAGCTAAACAATAAGCCATGCATGCTTGCTATCCCACTCTATAAAGATTGAGCAGGGACCAAGCATTGCGTTAAGTAGAAACCTCAGTAACTACACAAAATCCAAGGGTAATTGGATAAAATACTGCCAAAACAAAAAACAAAGCAGCTAAGCCTTATGAAAGGAGCAAGAGTTTGGACTTTGTACACAGCTGGTGTTAAATACTCACTGAATTTTCTTCATCATCTTGATCCAGTTCACGCTGTTGTGCCTCTTGACGTTTCAGCTTGATATCCATTGCTTCATTTATCAAGTCTCGCAGGATTGACACTCCTTTGGCACTTTTAACAAAAGGATGCTGAAAAGGATTTTGAAAACAAATAAGCGCTGCACCTGAGCCAAGACCTAACAATAAAACATTGTTACTATAGTCTACTTCCAATCAAAATGAAGGTTTAATACATTACTAAAATAAAAATCCAGTACTTCTGTTTGACAGAGGAGAGAGACCTCCAAACAAGACCATGCCCCAAAGGCACTACTGCTGTGAGACCTTTGGCTCATTCCCTTCCACAACTGCACTTACTTTCCTGAGCAGCTTACCTGTCAAGAACCAATCACACAGATCATCACCATCAAGGCCATTCAGAGCAATCATTTTCATTTAGCCTCCCCCTTTTTAAGAGGCAGTTTCTTGGCTGTGCTGGTGAGAACTTGAAAGTAAAAAAATCACCAAAACTAAACAACAACAACCCTTCCAAAAGCCAAATAAACAAAAAGCCAAGCCAGAGAAGACAAAGATGGGAAGTTGAAGTCAAACTGGTCCTTAGAGAAGAACTGAAAAGTTGAAGTGGAGTGTAAGATTTTCAAAATGACATATTAAAAAGTAAAGTCTGTAGTGAGCAGAAATAGCAAGAAATGAAACCAAGATCTCAACAGCCACATGGCACTGCCTGCCCTAGAAAGCCTTTTCTAGAGCTTATGTACTGGTAAGAAAAGGCACACCTGCAGAAGCTGGGTTGCAGTGGCACGCTGCTCTGGGCTCTTGACAAGACACTGCTTTACGAAGTCTGTAAAATTGTCTGACCAGAGCTCTGGTTTCCGGAATGTTGGAGGCGGATTGGTGGGAATCATGAAAATTGCCTAAAACCAGAAGAACAGTCCAGATTTGCAAACAAAGTTTAATGCTTTCCAACAATACAACATGAACACACACAAACAGACACTAGTACTAAAGAACGACAGACATTTCGAGTTTGCTGCTTCTGAAGAGTTTGTGCCAATATTATACATAAATTTGCTCAGAGGGATCAAGTAACAAGACATCAGACTTTTCTCACTAGGTGCTTACACTTCAGTCTGAGCCATTATGCGACCCAAGAGATGTGAATCTGCCTTTTTTGTCTTAAAAAATTTGTGTTTGCTTTAAAAGGAAAAAATCACTTTGGATAATACAGCTGAAAATGTATTTCTTCACACCTAACACACAGAGCTTCAGCTATGTCTTAATGGAAGAGGATTGTGATTTCCCTTCCCATGCAGTTTCTCCTCCTCAAAGACCTGCTTTTCATCTAATCAGCAGTGCAAATAACTGTCAGAAAACAAATTAAAAGCAAGGTGGCACATTGATATGTTATTCAGCCAGCTATAATAGCAAGCTGTCCTTTCCATAAATTCTAAAAGGCCACAGTCCTTACCCTCATAGGATGAATATCTGCATATGGTGGCTTGCCTTCAGCCATTTCTATTGCAGTGATTCCCAGAGACCAGATGTCTGCAACACAATTATACCCTATTTCTTGAATCACTTCTGGAGCCATCCAAAATGGGGTGCCTATAACCGTGTTCCGCTTTGCCATGGTGTCCTGAGAAGAAGAGCGAGATAAAGATCCAGGCAAAGGCAACTGTATTAGCCACAAATGTTCATTAATGAATTATCACCCTAATTATCTTCCATTTGCATGCACATTATTAGGCTCAGCAAGACCGGGATACAGACAGCTGCAAAGAGGAACTGAAATGTGCTTACAGAAGTTACAGATATCCTGAAGAAATCAGCAAATGCTATCACAAGCCATTACCTGGGTATAAAGGTTTCCACAGAGGAAGCTCTGCTCTAATCTATTGCTGGTTTAGCATCTTATTATGTTGATAAATGTGCTAAACCCCAGTTTAGAACAATTCCTCAAAGTCTCCACAAGCACGTCATACTCACATGCAGGTTAAAAAGAAACTGAAGTGTACACAACCGTCTTGGTTTTACTTACTGTTAGTTGTCCTGCCACGCCAAAATCTGCAAGTTTAGCATGTCCCTCTGTATTTAGCAATATATTTCCAGCTTTGATGTCCCTGTGTATTTTCCTCATAAAATGCAGGTACTCCAGTCCTTTCAGTGTTGATTGCACTATTGTAGCAATTTCCTCCTCTGTGAGCTAAAGAAAATAAAAGTTACTGCCAACCCATCAGTTGCTGAGATGTAGCGCTATTGTGTTTCAGTCTGTTTCCTGAGATTCACTAATTGCCATTTAATTGCCTTCACTAAAGGTTGCCATACTAATGGGAGATTAGCCAGTGACTTACAGCATTATGTAGTAGAACTAAATGCCAATCAGCATACACATGAACAATATTTCACATGCCATAATCCTTTCTCAACTAATAATTCTTATCCTATAATAATCAAAATAAGGCAAAGTCAAACAGACTACAGATTCTACTTCAGGCTTGTTCTGGTTTTCAGGAAAGCCAACAAACCAGAATCTGCTCCACTGATTACATTATCCAGGTAACCAAAACTCAATCAACGTCATCAACTTTCTTGCTTTCAGAGGAACAAAGGACCTGCATCTCAAGTTCTGGCCAATGGCTGTGTCACGCATTGAACACCATGAGAATTATATCCAGGCTACTCAGCTCCTCTGAGCTGCTGGACACCCCTATTTCCCATTTACACATTCAATGAGGAAAGGACGTACGGTTTTATTTCGTAATCGAATAATATCAGACACAGATCCAGCGCCGCAGTATTCCATGACTATCCACAGGTCTGTGTTCTTAAAATAGCTGCCGTAATATTTCACCACATGAGGACTAGGAAACGTGAAAAAAGAAGAAGAAAACAAAGGATCAAACATCAGTAACCAGCATAACTGAATGAGCACAATACACTGTAGAGCCCCTAAGTATGCTTTAGAAATTCAGAGCTGAAGTGCCACTGAAACCCTGATCAAAAGTATTCCAAACCAGTCTGAACTTGCACAGGGCTGCTGCAGCCCTGCCAAGCCTCTTCCCCAGAGTGGTGCTCATCTGACCTGCCAGTAAGGCAGTTCGGGGAGCTAAACCATCTGAAAATAAATCCTATAGAAATAAGAAGTGATTAGCCTTCAATCTGGTTTAGCTCCCTGAATTGGATTACAACAAGGTCAGTGCTGTGGCAAGCAAGAAGGCAGGACAAGGAAATGAGAAACAAACCACAGCAGTCCCAAATAAAGCTGCTGCAGAGCATTTGCAACCAAGTGGAAACATTAAATAAGGTCCAAAGGTCGCTGGAAAATAGCTATCATGTTAATTAATATGAATGTTTCCCCACTACCACATGCACCTACTTGTTTCCACAACTTAGTCCAGGATGTATTTTAGGAATCCAGTGCAACTCAGGACTGCCTCTCACAGTCAGATCTCTGGCTGCCTAAAAGCCAAAAACCTAGTAAAGTACATTGGTCAGAATAACTATCTGTCCTCTGGAAAGGTACAGCAGAACACTAACAGAAAGACTGCTCCTGATTTTATGGGAACAGAGCTAAGAAACAAAAGTGCACTTAATCTATTCTCTGCTGAATTTGTTCTAAGGAAAAACTGTGAAAGTGGCAAGTCAGTCGCAGTGCACGATGTCCCTTGATCTTGTCCCTGCTTAATCGAGGCTCCAGCGACTCGCTCCCTCTGCTGCTCTTAACTGTAAGGTCTCATCTTAGGCCTTGCAATGTTAATATTTAATTTCTGTTAAGAAAGAGACTCCTATTAATGATTTCCAAGTTACACAGTAATATTTTTCACAAACAAATTGTTTTCAAGTAATATTTTTTGTCTGCCACTAGTCACCTTCATCTAAAGATAGTGAGAGTGAAGCACAGTAAGAGTGAGTGAGTGACTGGGCTCATAGTTTCATAGGGCTAATGCAATTTATTTTAAATGGCCTGCCATGCCTGATGTCCAAAGGTAGTGTTTCTTAAAGCCAGATTCACAATACTGGAAGAAAACAGTGTATTTAAACTAAGCCTAAGACACACTTTGAGAGGAGGTCTTCCACACCCTTGAGCTCTTCATTAAGATATTACAACATCTTTTGCCATAAGAAACATGCAAAGACAACCCAAGGAGCCAACAACCATCAGCCCACAGAGCTGCCAGCAAGTTATTCTGGGGATGCTCACATCAGCAGACAGCTTGTACTGCACTAGAACCTGCACAGGCAGAAAATGGCCATGAAGGACACTTCTGCCACCCAAGCAGGTGACAGCACATTGATTATGCACATGCAAGAGCAGTCATGCGTTAGTGGCTCTCAGCCACGCGCCCCTTAAACAAGCCAACAAAAAAACCTCTTCTAACAGTTTTCTATGTCCACGCTGAAGCATTTTTAGAAGTCGTTACCCCTCTGGACAAGGGAACTGCTGTTCTAGCACAACATCAAGTTACCAATGCTCAACAAGTGACAGCACATGGGGAGAACTGCAGTAACCGCTCACATGCTCAGCTCTCTGCTGGCAGCAAGTGCAAGGTTATTCAACTCAGCTTAATGCTCTCTTGTGCAAGCTACATCTTTGTTGTCTTACCTTTGCTGGGATTAACACTACCCAAATGGTCAGTTAACATGACTCAGTTGACACCAGGTAACTTGATCGTACAAGTCCAGCCTTTTAAAAAACATTTAAGGCAACATCATGGCTTTTATTTGATTAAATGCCATTTCCTGTGCATACAATAACGGGTTTTGCAGTACACATTTACCTGTCGCATTGCTGCATTATGGATATTTCCTTTATGATCTCTTGCAGGTCAGATTCCACAGGAACTTGCTTAATTGCAACAATTTGACCCGTTTCTTTATGAATAGCTTTGAACACGCTGCCATAGGAACTATGAAACAAAATATTAAACAAACACTGAATACATTAACATTTTAAAAATGCAAATGGTTTTTGCAAGAGCAAGGAATCAGGTGAAAAATTAACTGTCCTTCTGCTGAGAGTATTTTGAGTTCTTAATGTAAATAACCAGTCCACTAGCTTCTAAAATAATACACGTAAATTGCAGCACGCTGAGATGCTCCAAAAAGAGCCAACCACCATCATTGCCCGTAGCTTTGGAAAATTTGGAAATCTACACAAATCCAACAGATCAGATTCTCTCTTTTTCCAGCATAAAGTACCAGCTGAGCATCAGTAACAACTACAGCTTCAGTCACAGAGGTTTGCTTGTTCTTGTCAGATATTATTTCCAGCTTGTTGCAGCATCCAGGCAGATTTACAGCTCAGGTTTTGTTCAAATGAATTGCTTAAGGCAGCAAACATGTCACTCACTGAGTGTTCCCATGCTGCTCTGCCTTACCAAGCAACAGAAGTTGATTTCCACATTGTGAAGCTTCCACAGGAGGTACCAGGGATGAACTACAAAACCTCTTGAGCTCCCACAGAGTCCTATCGACTCCAAATTAGCATCTTTCAACAGTGTTTTAACTCCCTACTGCTGAGCCATAAACTACTGTTTGGATTAAGATATCATACTTTTGGGAAACAAATTCTTACTTTGTTACTAAGCAAACACTGTTGCTATGTTAGTACATACCCTTGCAGTAACAGCACCATGGCAAAAGTGAAAAATCAGAGACCACTGAACACATACCCATTACACTAATCTGTTCTTAGAGAAACATACACTGGGCACATGGAATAGAACACGTACCCTTCTCCAAGCTTCTCTAATACATCAAATACTTCTTCAGGTTGTTTGGTTAAACTGTCTTCATCCAACTTCTTCAGCTGCCTGCATATGAAAGGATAGAGAAATTACTACATTTAACTGTACAGCAATTTGGGCTTCACTGAAACAGAAGAATAAACAGCACCATTTAAACATATGCAAGGCTTAGCAAGAAGTAAATTGATTATGAAGTTAAGTTCATTTCACCCGACCAGGAGACTGAATATTATTAGCATCAAATAGCAGAAGAGGACTGGGAATTACAGAGAGCAGGATTTGACCTGGCACACAAATCACAGTCCTTCTTGGTGGAAACACTTCTCAGGATCTATACGCTGGTGGTCAAATCCCAGCACAGCACTGCAGAGTCTTGCAGCTATTGGAGACACCTGCTAAAGTTCAAGGTCTTGAACAGAAGGATATGTGCTAAGGGCCGGGCAAAATGGAACATCATCTTCCCTAATGCATTTGGAGTATGTGTGAGATACATTTCTTAGGAGGAAGGATGCAATACTCATCTCGCCTGTACATTTTTAATACCAGAAGTTCAGATCTTAAATTTGTGAGCCTGGACATATACTGGGAAAGTTCTAACAGGAAAAAAAAAGAAAAGGAAACTGATCTTTCAGGATCTTTATGCTGCTTGGTCTGTCCCTCTTAAATGCATTAATAACAAGGGTCAGCTGAAATGCTTCCTAGGGAAGGGATGCTATGTGACTTAGCCCCACTGGTCTCCAGTACAACTTTCAGGGAGATTCCATCCACAAAGCAACAAGAGTCGGCCACATCTGTTTCAGTCAACCTCTACCACACCAAGAGCTGCTCATCAAGAAACCTCCTGAAACAGCTAAGCACTACATAGGAAAGAAATAAGCTGAAAACAAAGTATGTTACTGTTGAACAAGAGCCCACAAATGAGTGTTCTTTGGTCTTCACACAACTAAAGTCTGAAACAACAACAACAAAACAACACAAAAAACACCCCCAAAACCCCCTCCAAATGCCCCAAACCAGCTTTTACAAGTTTTTGAAACACAGAAACTTATTATTCTCAGAGTTTTTCAGATCTTACTGCTTCCACAGAGAGCAGCGCTTAAAATGAAACATGCGTGGTCGCCTGCAACTGCGAATAACTACTGAAAGCTCTTACCGCTTTGAAGACCATGGCTCCACCACAGCACATGCGAATTGTCGTACTAAACATATTTTCCCCCCAGTTTCTTAAACAGAATGAGAAACCACTCACTGACCCCTGGCTATTATGTTTACGTACAAAAGCCATACAGGAGGTGCAGCCCAAGCATGGAGTATATACAATGGCTTCCTGAAGCAAAGGAAACATAAAGAAGCAGACTCAGGAAGTGGTGAAATACTGAAGCAGTCACTAGCTTCCCTGCAAAGATAAGCATTAACCAACAGAATGTTACTTGCCCTTGTGAGAATGAGGAGGGAGAAAGGTGAAGGAAGAGGAGGAAAGGGAAAAAGCCTGTACACATCAGTGACCACAGAAGCCACCATTTCCAAAGAGCCCAAAAAGCAGCGATGCAAGGGGCAAATCCTTTTTAGTGACATTAAGATGAGGCCCACATCCGATTAAAACAAACCAAAAAAGGCTTTTCACAAACCAAACACAACAACCGGACACCTTCTGCTCGCATCAAACTGCCTCACTTCTGCTGTAGCGCAGGAGCACGCTGACTGCATCGCCCAGGTCGTCCCGCGCACCCGCTGCTGTCAAAGCCAAGCTCTGCCTCTCCACGGCGTGTTTATACAAGACGGATAGAACAACACAACCCCCATCTCGCCTAAGCCGTTATTCAGATCTAATCTGAATGACCTTCCAGTTAAACACCGGCCTAAGCAATTAGAGAATAAAACCGGATTATTTTTTAACAGGAGACACGCTGCTGTTTTGTTTAACAAAAGAAGACTGTCACTGCAGCCAGGAGCCAGCAGCTTCCTTTGTTCGCTGCCCAAATCGCTGCCCGGGACGCAGCTGCAAAGCACCGATAGCATTCTGACAGACCGACGCTCCATTCGCACAGCGCTGACTCCAGCTGACTCCGCTGCAGCCTGGCCTCCCGAGATGCGGGGCTCACGGCTTCATACAGAGGTCGCCCCAAAACCCCTCAGTGAACCGGCTTCGCTCCTTGCTGGGCTCAGCACGGGCACCGGGACGGTGACAAACCCACGCAAAGCTCACCCAAAGAGCCGGAAAACTAAAGCAACCGCGGGCTCAGCCGCTACACCAGCGCGCCCTCGGTACAACCACGTTAACCGGCGGGAGCTTCCCACTTTAAGCCACCGCTATCCCACTTTAAGCCATTTTTCCACCACCTGAGCTCAGCGCAGTCCCAGCTTGCACCTACCGGCGCTGCCCCGGCCGCCTCCCGCCGGCTCGGGGCCGGTGTGGCAGGAGCCCAGCGCGCCCGCCCCGCTCCCGCCAAGGCCCCGCACCAACAGCCCTCAGGTGTGGGGCCGACCGCGGAGCAGCACCCCCGGTCCCCGCACGTCCCCGCGGGTCTCCGTAGACCCCCGCATGTCCCCGCGGGTCCCCGCTCACCGGCGCGGGTTCCGCAGCTGCACCGCCTCCATGGCGCTCCTCCACCCGCTCACCGCCTCACCCCTCCATGGTACCGCCGCTTCCGCCCGCCGCCGGAAGGCAGCGGGGAGCGCCCGTCCCTGCCCCGGCACGGAGGGGCGGTCCCGGCCCGGCGCGGGCAGCAGCGCGATGGAGGCATCGCCCGACGCCCTGCGCCGGGCCGGCAATGAGGAGTTCCGCCGCGGGCAGTACGGGACGGCCGCGGAGCTCTACACCCGTGCGCTGGAGCTGCTGGAGGCCGCAGGTACGGCACAACCCGGGCCGGGCGGGGGGGCGGGCGGAACCCGGCTCAACGCCTCTCTTGCTTGTGCCCCGGCGCAGGGGAGGCCGCCGCCGAGGAGCGGAGCGTGCTGCTCGCCAACCGCGCCGCCTGCCGCCTCAAGGACGGCGCCTGCAGCCTCTGCGTCGCCGACTGCAATAGGTGAGCGCCGGTGGGGCTCGTTCGCTTGCTTCCTCGCCGATGGAGGCACGGCGGGGACGGCGGGCGGCTGGGAGCGACGCCGGGCTGGGCTGGCGCGGCGGTCCGGGGCTCCCGCTGACGCCGTCCCGGCCGCGCTGTCCCCTGTGCCGCAGCGCTCTCGACCTGGTTCCCTTCGGCATCAAGCCCCTGCTCAGGCGGGCCGCGGCATACGAGGCTCTGGAGAGGTACCCGCAGGCCTACGTGGACTACAAGATGGTGCTGCAGGTGGACTGCTCCGTACAGGCGGCACACGATGGTGTCAACAGGTAACGCTCTCTGGAGGCGGCACCGGAAGGCTTGGGAGCGCGGCAGCTCGGTGAGCCGTGCGTTGCTTCTGCTGCTGCGGCAGGAGCAAGGTGGGTCCCAAGCGTGCCAATAAAGCAACGGAGGCCTCTGGTGCTTCATGCAGGGCCTGGCCATGCTCTGTTTGTCTGCTAGTGCCCTTAGCAACTTTCAAGATGCTGGTGGAGGGCTGGGAATTAATTCCATGGGGTGGTTTCTGCTTTGCTCAGTGCCTGGTTTAAAGGAAATAATCATCTGCATGTTCCAGCACCCTGCCCTTTAAGCCTCCCTGTGCTGATGGGGGTTACAGGCTGTTGTTATCCTTTTCTCTGCCTGGACCTGTCTGCTTTACTTCATCACTTGCCAGTCTGAGGAGTGACACACACACCTCTTGCTCGCCTGAGCACTATGATATTTTTGGCCCTGCTGATACAAAGGTCCTTTCATTAATGTCCTGGCTGTAGAAGGAACTTAGTTTAGATGCACGTGTAAAGGGATTACTGGAGAGATGCTGTTCTCGATACATGAGCCAGGTTAAAAAGGGACTGGCTACTGCATGGGACACCCTGCCAGCAGACAGGTGACTGCCAGCTCTCACTTGCAGGATGACTAAAGCCCTCCTGGAGAAGGATGGTGTGAACTGGCGCCAGAAGCTCCCACCAATCCCCACAGTCCCCATTTCTGCCCAGACGAGGTGGAGCGCTCCTTCTGCCGGAGCCCCTGGGGCAAACACTCCTCCTGCAACTGCGCCGCAAAGAGAACCAGGTGAGAGTGTGCCCTTGGGCAGGGCACAGAGCCCTGCGGCTCAGGAGGGTGATGAACAAGAGTGCTGCCACACCGGCTTGGTGTGCTTGCAGCTGGGGCTGAGGCCGGGAGAAATCCGGGCCTGGTTCTGCCACAGCCTTTTTTGTTGATTCTGAATTCTTTGATGTTTCCGTGTCTCACCTCTGGCATGGGGATATTTGCTTTCTGGGAGGCTGCGCTGCTCTTGTCCATTTTATAGCATTCTGTATTCTTTCATGCTGTTTCCAGACAAGGCTGCTGCCAACACAGAGAGAGCTCGAACTCTGAAGGAGGAAGGAAATGAACTTGTAAAGAAAGGAAACCATAAGAAAGCGGTTGAGAAGTACAGTGAGAGTTTAAAGCTCAACCAGGAATGTGCAGCTTACACCAACAGGTACTACCCAGCTCATTGCCCAGGTACTTCTTGGCCCTTTATAAAAGCCGGCATGGTACTTGCAACAGAGCTGCCTAATGTTTGCTCCCAGACAAATGAATAAAACAAAAGCACCAACCCACACATGTTCACTCCAAGTGCAGCCTTCCCTGTAGTTTCTATAATGTTCTATGATCAGGTACTACGAAAACCCTTGGAGATTTCTCCCTTTAATGCTTGTCTGCCAGGGCTGCGGTATTTTGAGTAGTGTCTGCCGCCCCATGAGCCGCAAATTGCAGACAGCTGTACTTAAAGTACTTCTAAGGCAGTTGCTGCAAGCAGATCACATCTGGCTAGTGTAGATAGGAACCTGCATATTGAAGTACAGGTTCGTAGCTTTAGAGCAGGTTGCTCTAAAAATGCCCTTTATTTTCCAGACTGAAAAACTCCTTTTTTTTCCTGCTTTTCACTGAAAGTTGAGCTCAAGGAGTAAGATGACATAACAGTTTTGGAGTCCAGCTTTGTGCTGCACTGGGGTCGGCTGGGATCTGCTACATGTGTTGCAGCAGCAGATGCTGCTTTTAGCCAAAGGTCTCTAACCAGGTATCTGTATTGCAGAGCACTCTGTTACCTGACTCTGAAGCAATACAAGGAGGCAGTAGAGGACTGCACAGAAGCTTTGAGATTAGATCCTAAAAATGTTAAGGCGCTCTACAGACGTGCTCAGGCACTGAAAGAACTGAAGGTAAGTCAGGAGGTTTTGAACACTTCTAGGCTAGGACTAGAAGCCTGTTCATGCATGATCAGAACCAGAGATACCCTTTAGAACTTGTTTCTGTGCTAGACATTAGCAGCTGTCAGATAAGTGGGACCTGTACTGGCTGAAGGGGGATTTTCTTTCACGTCACTATTTGCTATTTGGATCTCGTGAGTTTCTCAGCATCAGGTCCTGCTTCTAGAGATGCTGAAAGCAGCTACGTGTTGTGTAGAGTTTTATCTCTTCATGTCTGGTGAGAGATTCTGTGGGCAGTACTGGATGACATGTTGTATTCATGTTGGACTTGGAATCTACTTGAGTGACAAAATTGTCTTCTCAGCCCTAGTTTAAGCATGTTTTAGAACTGCTACATCGATGCCAGTGCTTAAGCAATTACAGAGAGGGGGTCGCAGGCTTAGTTGTGTTGCTTTTTCCTCTGTTGCTGGGTAGTAATTCCTTGGACTGAATTTTTAATGCATTAACACTTCAAAAATATTCTCCTTCTAGGATTACAAATCAAGTATTGCAGATATCAAGAGCTTGTTGAAAACTGAACCAAAGAACACAGCTGCACTGAAACTACTGCAGGAACTGAACAGAGCCTAGGGTAACCAAGCAACGAGGAAAAGCTTTGTTTTCCACTGCAGAAGAAAGCTTTTTCCCTTCTGGTGTTGTTACAGGGACCAGTCTTGATCAGGATGACTACTGAAATCCATCGTCCACTGCTGCAGAGATGTAACGAGTTCTGTGCCAGCACAACAAATGTTAAGACACACAATCTGTATCAAACTCTTTATTATCTGGCTCTAAAATCATTCAGTTTTAATGCCCCTCCCTCAGAGGCATATAGGTTAACTTCCCTGTAACTATCAGCCTCAGGGACTCTTTTCCATGTTAGCTAAGATGCATGTGAAGTGGCTATTCTCTTTCTGAAGAGCTGCAGAGATTTTATTTGTCCTTATTCAGGTGACAGTTCTGCTGCATTTGCGCTGCTATTACTTAAATGAGGTTGCTACAGGAACCTAGCACCACGCACCATTCTTGTAACAGAGGCACGGTTACTTGCATAGGGCCAAGCTTGCTCTCTCTTCCCAGTTGATGCCTGCTGGCCCTCAGCTGAGTTTGTGCTCCCTAGTGTGGCTGGGCAGTGTTTACAGTAGCAACTTTCATTTACTTTTAATTATTCTGCACATTTAAGGAGATAGCAGCAAGTGAAGCCTGCCTTGGTACACTGTGCACTACTTCTTTAAGATTATGGGTGCTTGGGAATTTTACAGTTGTTATTTTGTGTTGGTTTCTTGTGTTTTGGGTTGGTTTTTTTAAACCACTCTAGCTCCTCTGTGCCTTTTGGAGCAGTTGCTACATGGTGTTACAGGGAGGGGGATATACAGTAACATCCCAGTGAGGCCTGGCTTACTACTTCAATGCATGTTTATACTTTTTGTGCTCTTCTGCTTATCTGGTATTGATGGCACTGACTTGAAATGGTAGGTGAAGAGATATTTGGAGCTATCCTATAAACCATTAAAACTGTTTCTCATTAAAGCCATGTTTATTTTCACTTTAGAGCTGTGTTTGTTATGTGACTGATGGTATAGGGGAACTGGAACATTTTACCACTTCATATTGTTCCCCCACTTTTGTCAGAGGGCTTCAGCCACTGCTCTGCAGTGCCTTGGCTCTGTCAGATAGTGACAGTCCATGAAGGTTTCCAACAATTGTTCAGCTTTGCACACTGTGCATGGATAGAGTGCTTTAAATACTAAGTCAAGATGCTGGACAACACTAGAGCTGAGCCAGCTTACAGTACAGACCAGGAGCCAGAAGCTGGCTCTTAAGTCAGAGTTCAAATACCTTTGTTTCCCACCGTGCTTCTCCCAGGAGCCAATGTTTCAGGCAGGTACCCTACTGAAGTAAATTTAGGAAGCAGGCAACCCCTCTAATGCCATTAAAGATAAAGACTTCTTACCTCAGCCTGATGTTAAGTAGCTTTTTGTAGGTCCCAGGGCTGTGCTCCATCAGCTGTAATGGGCTAGGGCTTAAAACAACTCACTGAGGGGCACAGATCACACCATTCCGTCCATTCCCACTTGTAAGCACTGCAACTCCCATGCAACCAGTGCTTGCCTGAGATCATAGCAAGTATGATTGACCAATTGATAGATAGATTTTAGGGTGGGGAAGCACAGGACAGAGGTACACAGATAAGCAGAGGAAGGTCATAGAATACAGCAGAAAGATTGGCTTCACTTCATGAACAGCTATGCTCCTAATAGCCCTGCAGTTATCTGGAGTGGCAGAAAGCTGCACACGATGGTAGTGCTGCCCACATGGGCAGCCAGTGTCTGTCACAGGCAAACCTTCATCCACCCCTTGCAAAAGCCACAGCAGCTGTTCCAGACTGGAGACTCCACATTCACATTTGCATTGCTGCTCCTGCCTCAGCTCTCTAAAACCTCAGGCTTCCCTGAGGAGTTCAGCTAGGAAGCTGCTCTCCAAACCAGTTCTCCAGTACACATGGGGACTCAAGCTACAGCTGCACCTTTCCTGATAAAGATTTTAAAGACCCTGGTCCTTGTTCACATCCTTTCTTAAGCTATTCTGATGCCCCTGTGTTCCTTGGTCCCATTCTCTGCATTCCCTCTAGCTTCACAGCAATCTTCTCCAGCCAAGCCATCTAGCACTGATGGCGATGTCCCCAGCACATCTGAACTTCCTTGGTACACTCGAACAAAGGCTGCAGACAAGCTAGTCAACAGCAGAATGCACCTGTACAGTTCCCCTCCAGCTCCATATGTGCATTACAATCATGCAAATGTTTATTTTTCCTTTAGGGATAAAGCATAAAAGCTTCCAGCCAGTTACACTTTGGGAGAAATAACCAGTGAAGGTCTTGTATATCAAGTGGATTCAAGTACTTTATAAGCATCTCACCGAGAAGGAGATATCCAACTAATGCACAGTTCAGGCTGAGGCATCCACTATGTGGACAATAAATATTTATGGAGGTCAGAAGAAGAACTGACAAAATAAAGGCAAGAAAAAGGAATGATGAAAAGCTGCAGGGCAGAGCCCCAACTGAGCAGACACTGTGCGGGAAGAAATGTGTAAGCGACTCTATTAAAACGCTGGAAGGAAAACAAGAGGTAGGAGGGATGACTCAGCAGCGGGTTGAGCTGTGAGTATGATACAGCACAGAAGGAAGATTGAGACAGCAACACCAGCACACAAGGTGGGTGGTGCTGACGGAGGTGTGCTCCTGTCAGCTCAAGGAAGCAGTCAAATAAGGACAATGCATCGCCAGTCTCACGCACAAAGAAGCATCTAGAGACTGAAATTCCTTTCTTAGCTAGGAAGAGCAGAACATAAAGGCCAAGATGATGACAGCAACATGCTCTGGGAGAGCCCAAGGAGCAGAACACAGTAATAATGGATCCCAGCTGCAAGCAGGGAGCATCCCAAGGGGATGATGCGGGTTTGAAGGTTTTCAGTCCCATCAGTAACTCCTTGAAACCGCTGGTCAGGAACACACAGAGGAGAAGCAGCCTCTGATTTACAGCTACTCCACAGTACCTCAGAAGCTGGGTCCCATGTACCAGACACACACATGGTGTGGTGACCAGCAGAAGATACTTGGTGCCAGTACTCCTGCAGGCATACAGGGTCCATTACAAAAGGAAAACCACAGGAAGATGATGCCTTTTAAAAAGGCAAGTTAAAACCAGCTATCCAGAAAGGATAAAACCCATGTAAGGTTGTATGAAACTTGCTTAAAGCCATCCTCCTAGAGTCAGGAAGGATAAGGAGAGCCTGTTGGTTGGAAATTCATTCACTTAATCCTTTATGTGCCCTCCCATCAGCTCTCAGGACTGCTGCCCCACCAGCATCACAAGCTTCAAACACTAACGACAGCAGCCTGACTCCAGTCCATCCCTCCACCTGCATGAAACAGAGAAAAAGTATTTACTGTCTTTCTGCAAAGGAAACTAACCCATGTGTTGAAGGGTGAAAGCATCAATTCTTTATTAGTGCCAGCTACAAGAACAAATAAAACTACTGAACCCAATAAATTCACTAAAATGATGATTCACCATCACTCGTCATTTCCTGGGCCACTGAACCAGGCTGGGTTCCACACTACAGTTTGCTATGTGCTATCAGGGGAAACAAGAGAATTCACAGGGGTAATTTCTTTATAGGTGCAGGAGGAAGCAATTGGCAAGGCTTACACTACACACAGGAAATAGGATGGGGCATTGAAGACAAGCCAGAGTCACTGTACAGGCACGATTCCAAAGGCACGGTGGGGCTGCTGCTGCTGCTCTTCAAAGGCAATGTTCTCAGGGCTCTCAAAGTCTACAAGAAACAAAGAACCCACACATGCAATCTTCAACCGCTAGGAAGTTTTCATTCAGACAAGATGAAATTCAGCTGAACTTGGGTTAACACAGGGTTTCCCTGAGACCACAAGTCCAGAAATATTCTATTCAAAGGAGGGCATGAGTCTGAACTGCTGTTGATGTATCCATCCCAGCCTCAACAGCAGGGGCAGCTCTCCTGACGAAGCCCACACAGCACCACTAATGTGTTGTAGGGTATCGACTGATAAGGTTCTATAAAGAAAAACCCCTAGGAATTCCCAGGAAAGATTGTGCTGGCCCCCACTAGAGCTACAGAGAGGTCTTTTCCTGTCTTCCTTCCTGGTTGCACAGACATTGCTCTCATCGATACAGAAGAAAACCCCACACAGAACCATGTCTCTGCAGTATGATTAAGTCTGAAAAATGAAGGATGCCATTGAAGAAAGGGAATATTGCAAAGATACTCAAAATGCTCATCAAACCTTACCTGGTTTGGACAAGAAACCCAATGCCCAGTTCCAGAGGCAGAAACCAGAGCCCCTGAGCACACCACACAAGCTGACACCAGCGGCAGGTCCCGCACCTACCTGGGTTACTGCAGGAACAACCCAGAGCTGCCCTTGTGCGAGGTCTCTGTGGCCTGGTGTGCCTGGAGAACAGCGACCGCTTCCTCAATCTTACAACAGAGAGCACAAGAGGGGAGGGAGCTGAGTTGCTCCAGTGCAGGAGCACGCATCCCAGGAAATTCCAGGTCCTGATCTGGCACACGAAGGACTTCAATAATAATGATAAAATCCAAGCCTGCTACTTCTGCAGGAGGCTGATCAGCCCGAAGGCCTCTTTGGTGTCTTCCCTAGGGAAATGCTGGGGAATCTCACCTTTTCTATGGGAGTCAGAACTTGGCCAGAGAGAAATCTGACTTCTCCATAGGCAAAACTGAAGGAGCTCAGGCTCCTTCAAAAATCCTCAGAGAAAGGATGGAAGTGAGCCCTGCCTCCAAGGAGCAAAGTGGAGTTGCAGTCAATTCATTGCAACTGTTTTGATGGGAACCAAAGAGAAATATTTACCAGGATTAAGGAGGAAACTGAAGACGCGCTGCGGACAGGCAGTGCTTGTCTGGGTTGTATTCTCAGGAAAGACCATATCCCCATCTCCTTCAAGGCAGCACCTGCCCTGCTTTTCCCCCTCTCACTTCCCAGCACTTCCCTGTGCTTTTAGGGAGCTGCTCTGAGCTTCCCTTCTGTCTGCAGGTGGGCAGAGGCTCGGGCACTGGGTGCAGAACAATCAACCTGGGGCCCTTCCTGCCCGTTTTTGATTTCAAACCCCCCAAACCAGTGGCCACTTCTCTTCCCACTCTTCCTGTGGGCCACGATCACCTTTCCTTGCAGCAGCAGGGAGTTAGCCCTTTGGGATGTGATGTGTTTGATGCCTCCTTACCTTGGAGTGCAGGGAGTCAGGTGATTCCAGGAGCAGCAGCAGCTCAGAGTTGTCTATCTCCAGCAGCATCCCAGTGATCTTGCCAGCCAGTGTGGGATGCACGGCATGGATCAGAGGGTAGAGGCGCTCGCCTGCTCCAAACAGCAGGGAGGACATCAGTGCTGTTCCAGACCTCCAGCATTTTCAAACCCAGTGCAAGCCCTCCTGCCCTCCCACTTCTGTCCCTTTAACTGAAAAGGATGGTGATGGAAAAATCACTGCTCCCAAGCAAACTTGATCATCTCACAGCAACAGTGTTTGCAGGCAGCGAAGCAGCTGGACGAAGCCAGGCAGCAGCAGGCACTGCCATAGGAGCAGGGCAGTGGAATGGTGAACGCTGCCCATGCTGCCCACCAGCGTGCACATGAAGGGACCTGCCTCTGCAGGAGCAATTTCTTCCCAGGCAGAGCAGGGCAAGCACAAGCTGCGAGACCCCTCCAACATCATGGCACAGTCTGCTCCACCACTGGATGCCAGACAGTGCCCAAAGCCCACGAACCTTACAGCAGAGCTGACCCTAGCCCCTACAGCCATGGAGCTGTGCATCAGTGCCCGGCAGCAGCGATGCAGGATGGCTCGCGGTTCAAATCACAAATGCCCTGGCAGCACAGAGCCCTGCCTCCCCTGCAGAGCTTCAGATGCTGACTGCCAGGCAGCTAATACAGACAAGGAGTGAGTTTGCTGCTTCCACACCCTTCCAACAGAGCCTCAATTCATTAATGTTTAGTTTGTTTTTTTTAAGCAGCATCTCAGAGCAATCCCACACAGTTCTACAGCTTCCCCTGGCAGCTACGCTTTCCCTGGTGCATCCAAGTCCACATGCCCTCACATGCACGCACAGCCTCACAGCTGAGCCTACTCCAGCACAGCAACTGTGACACCCACCTATCATTTGCTTCTGCTCCTGAGGAGGGGCTGCTGCAAGCATGGATGCTGTCAGGGGCTCCTGCCCCTGGACATGCACAGCAGGTTCTCCCACCTGGAGAAGAAAGACAAGAGCAGCAATCAAAGGCTGGAAGGGATGTGTGAGCTACCTCGCTTGCAGGAAGGGTATTTCACCCTTCTGAGATGCTGATGCAGACTCTGGCATTGCTGGTCGGTACCCAAACATAGGCTTCCAGGCAGGCTGAAGCCAGGCATCGCAGCAGCATGGCTACTGGATCCGTAGCCCCAGTCACCCCAGCAGCCCCCTGGGAAGGATCCCTCCCATAGGCACAGAGAGGGCCATGGGGCTGCCGGGGGTCAGCAGCCACTTTAACCCAGAGCAGGACCAGGACTGATGCACGTTGTGGCAGCCGTGCCAAAGCGAGTTACCTGCGGGGCCACCACAGGCGATATGTGCCCCACGGGCTGGATGTTCCTGACGGCTGAGGAGTACTTGTACTGCGGGGTGCCCCGCGGCAGGGTGGGCGAGGAGGGCACCCGAGTGCTGACCGTCTGCGTCCCGATGTTGGCTGCAATGGGGACAGGAACGTTAGTAAGGATGACCCTGTTAAACACACGCCTGTGCCCAAGGAGGCTGAAGCCACCAGGGCAGCGTGCTCAGGAAGAGGGCTTCAAAAATCCCCTCCCAGGCTCAAAGCAGCCTCCAAATGAAAGGCAGCTTCTCCAGGACAGGCAGGGCACTGCCATCCAGCCCAGGCTGGTCTGATGGCGCAGAGGGCAGGGAACTGGCAAAGGCACCTACACCTCATTGTCTCAGCTCCAGGAATACCCATCTGCGTCAGCAGCCAGAGGACAGGGACAGCATGAGGCAGGTTGGCCGCAAGAGCCCATGTCCCTGCCCCGTGGGTCGCCCCTCCTGCAGAGAAGTGAGGCAGAGAAAGGAGGGACAAGGACAAAGGGAGGGGACAAGCCAAGGACAGCCCTGATCCACGCACTCAGTTCATCAAGAAGACACCCAATGCCAGAGATGGCTTGGGCTAAACCACACAAAGCTGGAGGGCTGCAGGCAGATGCTGCCCCACCAGACAGTTCTATGTTTTGGGGGACATCAGACCTTCACCCACCCACCAGTTGAGCAGCTTCCACTCTGCACTACTTGAACCTCCCCTCAAACCCTGTCCACAGAGGATCCCCAAAGGGGACTAACACTGCAAGCCCTGGCGAGCATCCTCCTCTTCCTGACTCACACAAAAGGCAGACACGGGGCTGCAGCACTCTTGGGGTGAGGAGTGCTCTAGGTCACAACCCCAGCCCCACAGGAGCACAGCCATGCCATGCTGGCACAGGGGAGGGGACGCCGGGACAGCACAACCAAGCACCGGGCATACCAGCAAGGCCTGGCTCTCAGGCCACAGCTCTAAACACCTCTAAGGTGGATGTGTTTTACTGGAGGCTTGGCCTTGGCAGCAGCCTGCAAGAACTTCTGCTTCTGCCCAAGAGGTCCCAACCTCCGCCTCAGTCTGAGTTCCCAGCCTAGGGTGCCATGTCCGCATCATCATCATCTTCACTGAAAGTACTCAGTGAGCAGCAGCCAACAAAACCAATCTACATACTAGAGACTCATCCCATTACCTGAAAGACCACAACCCTCCCCCAAAGTTACACACTTACTTACCACAGGCACTGCTCCAGTCCCACCACATCCACAGGCACCATCCAGGCTCCTCCACGAGCGCTCCCACAAACCAACCCATGCTGGGAGGCAGACTCAAGCTCACAGAGAGCTCCCTTGCCAAGGGTGATGCCCGAGCAGAGTCCTTCCATCACTTACCCACTCTCTGTGCCTGGGAGGGGACACGGGGCACTTGGGTGGATGCCTGTCTCACGGTGCTGATGTTGGACAGCAGGCGCCGGGGCTGCACAGCAGCCCTCAGGATGGGAGTAACCGCAGGATACGCTGCTGTAGAGATGGAGTGTGATCAATAAAGGTAGCATAAGGCACGGATGGACGTGTGACTGCAGCGGGGGAAAAGCTCAGGAGTACCTCACCTCTGGGGTCAACCTAATGTCTTATCCCCCAGGGCCCATCACCGTGACCCCTGCACCAAACCCGTGTGCACTTCTCCAGGCAACAGCCCCTCGTGGATACACACTTTGTGCGGCATTTAGAGACCCGCGGTGCCCAGCCCGTCCCAAGAGCCTGACTCACGGGGAGGCCGGGAGGGCTGCGCACTCCAGCGAGTGCCAGGACGCACTGGGACAACTGGGCTGGAGCTGTAGAAAGTAGCTCTGGTTTGTGGCTGGGAAAGAACACATTATCCAAGGTGACTTGGGAGCCGAGCTGAGCCAGGTCTAACCCAGAGCATCCCGGCCGCTGCCGCATGGCCCGCAAGCCAAACCCAGGCTCTGCAGTGTGCCAGAGCACTTGAAGGATCAACCTCCAGCCCTGCTGCCTTGTGTCCTACAGCAGCTCCACTTATCTCCTCCTCACAAGCTCTGGCACCTCTGTAACCCTTCTCCCTCCCCTCATTTCACCAGCAGACCTGTTCTCCATGCTCACAGCCTCCCAGCAAACTCCTCCCTGGTTCCCTCCTCTGAGGTGCAGTCAGTAGCTACTGAACCTTCAGTCCATTGCCTGGGGCGCCGGCATCCCACCAGCATTTTGGCAAGCCCCACTGCTTATGGGGAACTCTGGTGCTGCTCCCCCCAGTCCCACCAATCCCCTATGCCAGTCTGCACAACACGAGAGATGCTCCTCAGCCTGACTGCCACCTCCCTCCTCCAGCCCAGGGCAAATCCTGGTCCCTGTGTGATGCTGCCATTCGGGATCGGGAACTCACCGGAGGAATAGGGGGTAAGAAGTACCCCGGGGGGGGCTGGAAAGAGCCCAGGAGAGGGCCAGGCAGGGCCCTCATGGTGGCCAATCTCTGCATGTACTGGTTGGTGAGGATTGCTTTCCGCTCCTCTTTCCTTTGAGCTAGTGCAACGTAGAGAGGCTTCGTGCTGACAATCCGCCCGTTCATTTCTGTCACGGCCTTGGTAGCCTCTTCTGGGGAGGAAAAACATACAAAGCCAAACCCTTTGCTGTGGCCACCCTCTGTCATCACCTAAAATCAGATTAGAACAAGACAGCTAAGTCCACACATCACTGCAGCACCCGCGAAGCGCAGCGCACTGGGGGGGCACAGGGGACCTGCCAGCTGCAGGCACCCCATTGCAGCCCCCGAGTGCAGGGTGGGATGGTTGGGGCTGTGCAGAGGGGATTCGCTGGGGAATGGGAAGATTTTCTTGGGCAAAAGCAGCAGTTTTAGGAAGTGAAGGCGGCAGAGTCTGCGCCAGGCACACATCTGCAGCTTCTCATCTTCCAGGGGGTGTGTGCCCCAGCCCTGCAGGACCCATGGGTCAGCAAAGCTCCAGTGCTTCATTCTGCAGGGTTCAGTGGGACACTGCTCCTGGCAGCCATCAGGCTACAGGTAGCTGATCTTAAAGCCAGAGCATCCCTCTGCACCCATAGGCGCAGCCTTCAAGAGAAGGCTGACACCAGTCTTGGTGGCAAGACTGCCACTTTTATGGTTCTCCAATAGACAAAGCACCAGCCTGTCACCCTGCTCTCCTCAGAGAGAGGCGGCTTGTGGGTCATTTCCTTTTGCATCAGTGTCACATTGGTCCCAAACCACAGAGCAGCTGTGCAGCATTCAGAATGATGTGGCTTTAAGGTCCCACACCCTGAACCTCACCGGGGCTGGGGAAACTCAAAGCTACAGAACATCTACTGCATCAACAAGCTCGCAGGACAGCGTGGGGTATAAGTGGCACGGCTTCACACTTGGCTTGGGATACAAGCCATCAGCAGGGATCCGTAACGCAACAGGATAACGATCCCGATCCGTTCCCAAAGGCTGCGCGCACCCCAGGAGCCCCAGCGGCTGCCCCAGTCCCACACCTTGGCACTGGTGATGGTGCCATATGGAGAGAACTCCTTCCTCAGCCTCTCGTCATCTATCCCATCATCCAGGTTCTTCACATACAGGTTGACCCCCTGCAAACAGGCAAAAGAGCAGTTTAGACTTGTGAAGTTCATGGCAGCTTTTCAAGCTGGAAGCTGGTTTCACCAGCAGCCCAGCCAGAGGATGGGACATCCCACTAACAAGAGGAGTCAGAACTGTGTGCGTGCTCCACTCAGGTGAGACACCGCGAGTGAAGAGGCACCCAGACCATGGCAATGAAGCAGCTCCAAGACCTCAGGAAGCTGCCTTGTTTCCAGACTAATATTTTAGTTCCTGGAAAAGAACAGACCCATCTGTTCACTGACCAACATCATCTTGGGTTTAGGCCTCTCTCCTCTTTCCCAATACTACTTCCCAGCACATCACGAGGCAGCGACTGGACCCCTGCACAGGTCTTTAATTGCAGAACAGACCCAGCACACTGGTCTGCCCTGGAGAGCCCTGCGCTGTGCCCAAGACAAGGATGCTTCCGGATGCCCAGCGCCTGCTGCTGGTGCAGCCCTGCAGCACGGAGCATCCCACTGCCCCCTTACCTGGTACCTGCTCACTCGCTCCTGCTTGATCTGCTCGAATTTCCTCTTCAGCTCGCTCTGCCGCTCCAGACGCTTCTGCGCTCGGCCCACGTACACCGTGCGCCCGTTGATCTCCTTCCCGTTCATGTCAGCCACCGCCTGCCAGCGGAGGGAAGGGCTCTGGGCCAACAGCCATGGCTCTCCCCTTCACCCACCGCCCCATGCCAGCCCCAACCAGGAGCAGAGCCCCCCCTGGGCAAGGGCAGCCGCTCTTCCCCTTCACCACATCCTGCCCATCCTGCCACCCCTGACAGCACAGCACCCAGGTAAGCGTGGAGCCAGTGAGGTTCCTTTCCCCAAGGAGAGACATCAGCAGGCAACCAGCTCGGGTCTAAGGCAGGCAGTGAGGAGCCTCTTGCCTTCTGGGCCTCTTCATGCTTCTCGAAGTTGACAAATCCAAAGCCCTTTGAGCGGCCGGTGGCGTCCATCATGACTTTGACACTTAGCGTCTTTCCTGCAATAGGGAAGGAAAGCGCCCATCTGAAGGGTGCCCAGCAAAGGGGTGCAGCACCAAGAGATGCCAGTCCAGTGAGGAGACCGGGCAGTCATGGCAGCACGGAAGAGCCAAGTGGGAGGGCAGACAGCAGGATCCATGGGTTGGCACAACACTAAGTGCTGTTGCAAGAGGCATTCTCCAGTAATGGACTAAACTGAAAAGCCTTTTTTGCTTTAAATTCAGACCCAGCATCTCTCGTTCCCCGGGCTCCCATAACCAGACAACACGCTGGTTTCAGGACAACTAATAAACTAAGAAACAAGAAAACTCACTTTTGGTACCCAAGAAAGTAAAAACACTTGGGTTTTTTGCCAAGAGAGAACCCAATACAAGTTTTCCTCCATCACAGCAGGAAAACACAAGTACTGTCCCAGTGATGCAAGCCACTGTGTCCTTCAGTGGGGTGGTGTTTAAGCAAGTCAGATGCTAAGAGAAGGGGCTCAGTATTGCAATGAAGCACTCTCCCCCACTGTTTGCAATTGCCACGACTCCAGTTTATCAGCTGTGAGGATGCTTTCTTCAAGAGCCCTGCTCACCAAACTTGGAGAAGATTTCCCGCAGTCTGTCATCATCCATGTCATCCCCAAAGTTTTTGATGTAGACGTTGGTGAACTCCATCGCTTTAGCCCCAAACTCTGCCTCGCGCTCTTTGCGGGATTTGAAATTGCCAACAAACCTGCAGGAAGCAAGGAAAGGGGCCTGAAATCCTCCACGTTCCCTGCAGAGGGAAGACGGATGCAGGCACTTCTATCTCGGTACGGGCCAAGAGAGACCCCATTGCCTCAGGCCATGCTTTGCTCACCCCTAAACCCGCCATGTGTTGCACATCCAGCAACTTCAGCACATCCCACTCCAGTGCTTCCCTATCCAGGCCACACTTGGCACTACTGAAACAGGGAGGGCAGTAACACAGGGCACAGCCCCATGCTGAGGATGTCACCCCAAAACTCCCACAAAGGATGCCACCAAGTGCCAGCTCTCTTACTACAAAGTATCCCCAAGCCTTTTGGGAAGCTGCTTGTCTCTGTGAAGACAGGGATGTAGAGAATTAGGTGATGCAACATAAATAGAGAGCTGATAAACAACAAAACCTCCTCCTGCCCAGATCGTCTGATGCTGACAGTCAAAAATAGAGGACCAGCCCTGCTTTGTGGGCACTTTGCACTGCCTCAGCGATAAAACACAGCCCAGGGCTGGACTCCTTCCCCAGCAGCAGGAAGGGCTCCAAACCGCTATCACACTTCCACCGGCACTGACCACAAGTGACTCACTGCCCTGGAGCTGCTGTGCCCAGTGGGGATGGGACAGGAAAGCAGAGGGCAGCAGGAGGTGGCAACTCCTGAGCATGCACCAAGGCAAGGGAGGAGCAGAGCCAAGTGCAGAGCAGAGGGGACACTCTCCTCTCCGGCACTTACACCTTCCGGTCATTGAGCAACATCCCATTCATGGTCTCAATGGCCCGAGCTGCCGCCTCATGAGTCTCGAAGTGAACAAAGCCATAGCCACGGGATCCGTTTTCATCACAAACCACCTACAGGCACCAAGCGAGGGGGAAGGAAGAGACAGACACTGGTTTTCTCCATGTCCGCCCATGAGTAAGACACCGCAAAACCCACCCTCATCTCCCACAGGCATTTGCCCTCCCTAACACCCCATTCCCAGGAGCTTGTAGCTCACCAAGACCCGAGCTCCATCAAGGCACTCAGTTCTGATAGAACACAAATGTATCTGTGCAGGGACTGGGAAGAAGAGGGGACAGAAGGAAAAGCTCCTGTTTCCAGAGGGAACACAGCAGCGCCTTTCGGCTCCAAAGCATGTGGGAATTTAGAGGAGACTTTGTGGGAAGCCAGACAAGAAGGTGACTTTAGCTGGCTAGAGCACACTGCGGAGAACTTGGGGCAGCTCTGCAGCAAGCCCTTCCCTGCAGCGCCCATGGGTGCGTGTACCTTGCATGACAGGATGTTTCCGAAGGCAGAGAACGTGTCGTACAGGGCTTTGTTATCAATGGAGTCATCCAGGTTCTTGATGAAGACGTTTCCAACCCCTGACTTCCTGAGCCCAGGGTCCCGCTGGGACCACATGATGCGGATGGGGCGGCCTTTGATCACTTCGAAGTTCATGGTGTCCAGGGCTCGCTCAGCTGGCAAAGAAGCAAACACAGGGGGGACAAGGGGATAATAGAGACAGATCCCCTTCACATCCTACAGCAGCTGAGATGGGCACAGGAATTGGGGATACTGTTGGACAAGGGCTCCCTAACCTGAATGGGCCAGGCTCTGCCTGCCAGGGCAGCAGGGCCAGGCAGGGGCTGTTCTCCTCCCCTCCAGCCACATCACTCCTCCTTTTTTAACTGTTATTTTAATCTCCAAAGCCTGTCCTACTCCCATGGCATCACCCGTTGCATTGCACACTCCCCTGTTGGCAGATGCCAAACTCATTTTCCCAGTACAGATTTTGGTTTCCAGGGCAACTAACTGAACATGCTTCCTTCCCCAGCATGGAACACCTTTTGGTTACAGCTCTATAGCACTGTGATGCCTGTCAGGAGAGGAGCCTTGCTTCGCACCATGAGCCAGCTCATGGAGAGAGGTAACTCTTGCAAGGCACCTTCCTCAACCCACAAGCCCAAAGCCCAGCTACTGCATCCTCTCCCAGTCCCTAAGAAGAGATGGGAGCAGGATGGGTCACCACCTGAGAGCAGACTGGGATTAGTTACAACCAAAACTCAACATCAGCAGATGCATCAGTCCAAGCCCCAACAGCTTATGGGTACATCCATTCAGGCAGCTGCTCCTCCCTTTCCCACTGCCACCTCTTGCACACCCCAAACCCCCGCTGCCAGGCAGCTCCTCTGGGCTGTGTTACTGGGATCGTGACTGCGTTATTGGGATCATACCATCCACAGGCTGATGGAAGTTGATGTAGGCATAGCCCAGAGATCGGCGCGTGGCGACATCCCGGCAGACTCGGATGGACATGATGGGCCCAGCAGGAGAGAACTTCTCATAGAGCATGGCTTCGGTCACATCCGGGTGCAGGTCCCCCACATAGAGGGAAGCTAAGGGGTAGCCAGGGCCGCTAGCGTTCATGGTGAACCACAAAGCTCAGCTGTGAAGGAACACAGGCCCGAGGCTGCAGGGTGCAGACTGCACGCAGCAACCACAGACCCGCACCAGGGCTGGCCCCACCACAACACTGCAATCCATGCCCTTCCCATCAGTAGGACCAGGAATGCCCCAGGGATGCTGCAGCTCCCAAGCTTTTCAGGGATGTTTCACTGCTGGTGCAAAAGCTGAGCTGCGTGATGTGCACATCACAGCCCTCACACGCCAGGGTCAGAGGGACACCACACACCCCCATTTGCTCCTTTCCCCACTCAAACCCCAAGAGAAATAAAATGGAGTTTAACTCCACAGAAGGGAAAGAGCCCTTCTCCACCAGAGAATTCCGGGGTAACTCCTCCCTCAGGAGGAGGAGAGGGAAGGAGCACAGGCTTGCCCCGACGCACAGCGCTGCCCAGGAGCAGCCCACCCGGCTGCCATCAATGTTCCCAGCACCTCCAGCAAGGCAAACACGGGTTTTACCCAGCCCTTCCCAATTCCTCAGCTTGCTGATGAGGTCCCCAAAGCAGGAAAATCGATGCTCAGCCTCTCGCTGGTTTCAGTTGGGTACAAGGTTGAAGATGCTTGAGCCCCCCAGGCTGCTGCCTCGAGGAACAGCAATGCAGCTCCTGCCCTAACAGCTTAAAGCCCACCTTTGGGGCTCTCACCTTCAAGCTCAAAAGACCCAAGACACCAATTAAGGTACCCTAAGGATGCCCCGAATCAACGCACACACATAACAGAGCTGCATTAAGCAATTCCTCAGTCCAAAACCGTTCACCGCCGCTGGCAGCCCCCCAGGAGCCGAGCACCAGCGCTCTGAGCCGAGCCGACCCTTCGGGCAGCCGCTATGGGACCTCCAAGGCTCCCTCAGCCCGCAAAGACGGGCGCAGGGTAAAGGGGAGGAGGTGAAGAGGGAGGAGAGAGGCAGAGAGGGAAGGGCTCGCAGAGCCGCGCAGGAGGAGCGCACTCAGCACGGTGCGGGACCCGCGGCCGCCGGGCCCCTGCAGCCAAAGGGCTGAGCACAAACAGCCCGCGACGGGCGGAGCCGCAGCGGAGCGAGCAGCGGGCAGCGAGCAGCAGGCAGCGAGCAGCGGGCAGCGGGCAGCGAGCAGCAGGCAGCCTGCCCTGCCCTGCCCTGCCGTGCCCCGCTCCGCTCCACCGGACACCCGGCCCCAGCAGACACCGCCCCAGCCGGGAGCTCGGCCCCGCACTCACTCCGAGCGCTCCGGCAGACGCGGCTCGGGTCGGGTCGGGTCCCAGCTCCGCACCGCCCCAGCTGCGCCCGCTCCCACCACCCGCCTCTTCCCGCTGCGGCGCCGGGGGCGGGCCCGACCCTCCCCGCCCATCCCCGCCCCGTCCCGCCCCGAGCTGCGCAGGCAGCGCTGTGCGGGTCGAGTCGGTTCGGGCTGCGGTGTGCCCGGAAGGGGAAGAGGCGGCATCTGCGCTTTGCGAAGGGCCGCCGGGGCCGCCTGCGCTTCTCGTGTCGTTTGGGGTGAACGGGAGGCTGCTGGGGCTGTGTTTTGCCCCTGAACGTTGACAGCAATTGTGGGTGCGTGTCCCGCCCGCCCGCTCTGGGGAAACCACGTGCAGGTCCTGGTAGGTGATTCCCTGAGGTTAAGAGATCCGGCAGGGACCAGCACGATACCGGCAGCTCAGTGCAAACCCATCATCACCGGGCTTTATGCCTTCCCAAACTCCGCAGGTCCTGGCAGTCCTGGGGCAATGGTTGGACTTGATGATCGTAAAGGTCTTGCCCAACCTGGTTGACCTGTGATTCTGTGACTCTGAAAGAAGCTCCCTCGACATCCAGTGGGGGCCCACAGGGCCTGTAACCCACCCTCTGCCACCACTTTGTGTCTGGATGACATGAGTGTTGCATGGTCACCTTCATCCACTGAGATCACACCCCAGCTGTGCTGCATGTACAGGAGGGGTGATGATTTGTCATTAAACAGCTTGCTGAGATGACAAGGCCCAGTGTCACCAGGAGCTCCCCCACTGTCTGCAGGGCTGTACTGGGTCCCTGTCACCAGCACCTCCGTGTTTCAGCTACGCTTGTTCCTTGGACACACGCCCTCTGCTCCTGCACTTTGGAGCGAGGAAGCAACTGCAGCAGGATGAGTGATGTGTGTTGACTTCGGCTGAAGGGGGCTGCTGGATACCATGAAAAAAGGCAATGCATCTCCCACCACTGAATCTGGAATGCTGCTCAGGACACACACCAGCCTGCTCCAGGCAGCACACACCACGCGTTAACACACACCCGATCCCAGCGTGGTCACTCAGCTCCACTCCACGCTCTGGGAAGGGTCAGCGGCAGCACCCTCAGGAGCAGCTTCTCCTTTGGAAAAGCCTTCTGGTGGTTTCCCACACGGAGCCGCCTCACGCAGAGGTCGGGCGAGCAGCAGTGCCAGCAACGAGAAGCCGCAGCAGCACCTATTACATCAGTTAAAGGCGTGGAGCACACCCAGGCTGCCGGTGGAGCTGGAGTGCCCTTCCCCAAAAAAGACAGAATTACCTCAAAAATACAAATATTCCTCAACTTCGCGGAGCTGAGGATCAGCAAAGGTCCCCAACTGCTGATCAGTCTCCTAGAGTGGTAATTCCCCCCTCAGAGACATAAAGATGGGAGACGTCCACCGGAAGCCCCAGGAACAGGAGCAGCTTAGCAGGACCTGGGATTTTTCTTCTCAGAGCTGGCAATGTCATCAGCACAAGTCAGACTGGGAGTTACTGAACGCGATGAACTGATTTAAGCGCAGGTAAGCCCATAAAGCATGAGGAAAATGACAAGGTAGCGGTGATTTCAGATATAACGAGGGATGACCATGTAAAGCCATGGCACAGTACTCGGTCAGCAGCCAGTTAGAGCCCGGCCTAACACTGTGTGTGGGGAAGTCTCTCTGCAAAGGACTGAGTAATGAAGCACTTGGAAACCACGGATCAACTCATACAATCCAAGAGCTGCGCATTTAATGTAAGCGGTGATTTTCCAACCACCGGGGCTTTGGCACCAGCAGAGCGAAGAAAAGAGACACAAACAACTGATAAAATTTTTTTATTATTCACTTCTGAATTCTTTTACACTTTTCCTGATTATTTTGTGTAAGGTGAAACTAGAACTGTTTAAAAGACATACACAAATCTAGTACATCAATAACCAGGTATTTCTTTTTGCTATACTATTCTCACAACCACGTGTGTGCTAGGCAATATAACCGTCACAGAAGCAAACTTTAGGCAGAATACTGGTCAGTAAAAACAAAGCGAAAAGAGCTACCAGATATACAGACAGGCTCGGTTCCACATTCACTACTGCATTTATCAAGCGCCAAGTATTAACTGCACAATTTGTTCAGCTAGTAGAGGGGAGTTTTAAAATCAGTGCATGAAATTCTCTTCAGCAGACAGATGGATAGACAAACAGATGGAGCCTATACCTAAGTGGAATGTGAAGGGAGGGGGATGATACCGCGGGACTGATGGGTGACTATCCCTAATCTTTTCCACTGCATTATTCACGCAACTCTCGTTAGGTTTTCTTTAATGGGACATGTTTGAAACATAACTAGGTGAGGTTTGGAGCTCAAATATTACAAGCGTCACAAATGTGTAGGTCTGCATTCCAGTATGATAAATGGGAGATCCTGAATGTTTGAGCCAGATCCTGGTGCTACCAAAAAATAGGAGACAAGAGCTGAAGACTGCAACAGCCCTGGCAGCACTCAAACATCCAAGAAAGAAACCTGTCCTTGAGCAGGTCTCACCCACCATCCTGACATCACCCATAATCAAAGAAAGGATGACGCATATGTGGGAGTCCAAAATTGCTTTAATGGAGTTTTAACACGTGAGAGGGTTGAGGATAAACAGAGTCCAGTGGGAGAAAAACTGCTATAAAGGGAACTGAAAGGTGGCTCAGTGGATTACTTCAGAAGCTCTCAGGATAAATTCAAAATGGGAATACCATGGAGATTTTGATTCACCTAAGAGTAAAGTAATGCAAAAGTGGCAGATCACTTCATGGTATCATCCAAACTAATAAGGCCATTCAAAAAATTGAATCTTCTCCTATTGCAAGTCCATGGTAGTGAACCAAGAATCCTCACTACTGAAGACTATCTAAGGTGTAATAAGGTATGTTATTGCTGTGGGAAGGGGCTGAATCATGCATGTTGTATGAGCATGAAAGCACTTTTAGAAGTCAAATCCCAGTTATCTGCCAGTGTAAAGAGTTTGGAAATCAAGCTGCTAACTCCCCCGTTATCCTCCTCCCCAAAACAAATCCCATCCCCAGAAAGACAGGATGGACAAAGTGAGCTTTTGACTGGAAGCGGTGCCTCAAACTTGGTTACAAATGTCTACAGAGTGTGCCTGTTAAACTAACCCATAGCAGTGTCACTAACTGGAATGCCATATACTGGATTGTTTTCTTTCCATGCCCCAGTGTCACAACAGAATCTCTATAACTTTCTGTACAACTTTACAACAGAATTGTACTTCGACTATTTTGGTGCCAAATTGAAGCTCGCCAGAGTTTCCATAATTGATGTCTACTTTTCTACCAATAGGAGTTTTGTAAAGTCAATTGCAATCACAAAACCCATAATCACAGTGTTCAGTTAAAAATATAAACACGGTAATCATAACTGGAAATGTCCCTAATAGGAAAGTTCGGAATGCCATTGTAATAACCGACCTCCGCTTGAAGTACACAAAACACCAACCAACCGGTTTTACCCCACAGACAGTTTTTGCTACTTTGAGGTTGTGAAAGTCGATGTACTATTCTTTTTGCTTGTCGCACAAAGGGATATATGTGTAGGATACAGGGTGACATTGAACATATAGTGAAGCGTGACAGCCATTAGTTCTCTCCCTCCCCAGCATCCCCTTCATCTCCCTGGTTTTCCGATGTCCATAGCTGTAAGAAAATACAAACACACGTTCATACTCAAAGCATGCAGTTAATTACAACCGTCAGAAAAGGGAAGACAGCGTGATGAGCAGCAACTCTGCAATTTTCTCAGCTAAGAGCAATACAGAACTCGACAGTTAAAGCTAAAGAATAATGAACTAAAAAATGAATAGAGGATAACAAACAAAAAGGCAGCAGAAGTTTGCAAGCTCAACATAAAGCTGGCTATTGCAAACAGACAAACTCCACTTTGTGCTACCAAGAAGACTCTGAGTTTGTTACAGTGGTTAACAAGTGATTTGTGGTTTAAACAAGCAAGTTAACTGGTCTGGTTACAAAAAGCAGTGCAGTTAGCACATGTAGTTAATGCCTCAGAAGAGGCTTTTAATGGCACAAAACTACGTTAAGTTGTCTGATGTCAAGACACACTGAAGAGTCCAGCAGCCTAAGTAAGTAACAGTGCACAATGGAGTGGTTTGCCCCAAGATACTTACAGTGAGGTTGTCCCTAAGCAGCTGCATGATCAGCGTGCTGTCTTTGTAAGACTCTTCATTCAGTGTGTCCAGCTCTGCTATCGCTTCATCAAACGCCTACAAATACGCAAGACAGTTCTTTCACACTCTGCTCTGGGATTTACTTCTGCGTACACACAGCTTACACACTTGCCACATCACTCACTATTCAACTATTCAAACTCTGTGACAAAACCTCCCAGTATATTTCTTTTCCACAAACAGAAAAAAACGGAAACCAAAGTGAGCACCACATCACTGGGCAACCAGTGGGAAAAACAGAAGTCTTCAGGGTCCAGGCTAAAGCCAGGAACAACTTCACTACCATGCCAACATCGTGTACTGAAAAGGCAAGTGCACTCTCTGCCACAATGAAGAATGATTCATGCAGCTTGAAGTCAGCTTTAAGAACAACACTTCAAAGCAATACTTTCATTAAAAATGAAGGTCTTGCTGGTATAAATCGGCAGTAAAAGACAAAGATACCATTAGGTTGATATATATACTGTACATGAGTAAGCAGGCAGGAAAAGGGAAGACAAGGGGTTTTTGATGTTGGGGTGGAAGGTTTTAGACTTCTTTTCAAAACAGCATAGGAAATCAGGTATGTTCCACTACAGATTAATAAAGCCATTCCTTCCATTGATCTGCTACACATGAAAGCCCACGCTGCAAGCCTGAGAGCCATGAATAAGTGCTATTTCTTCATTCAGGTTTCAAACCAATATAAGCACATTAACTAAAAAAGCAGGAACAGCAGCAGCGTTTTGCACAGCAAAACATCACTCCTTGTTATAAGGTATTATCCAAGCGCATTTTAAGAACGCAAAGATTCACCTAATGCTGTATTATTCAGGTTACTACCAGACAATTTTCACAGATGCAAAAAGCTCCATTTAGAAGGCTCTAATCCTATCTTAGGGAGAAGGCCAAGAAGAAGAATGACTAGCTATGTATTTGGCACAACCCATCACACAGTCTTTTTGGCCTCTGTAGAGAGAGGCACACATGCATGCAGATATACAAGGACATTTAGGGCTACAACTATAGACACAAAGATGACTCTTCATGTATTTGCGAAGTGTTCAAATTTAAATGTTTCACTTTAGAAGTGCTGAATGAATCCAAGTGTGTTCAAATGTGATACAAGCAGATTCTAAGAGAATTACAGACTTAAGAAGAGGCACTTTGTCTTCCCTTTCACTGGATCAATTGTGCTAGCAAATCAGCTTTACTTAAAGCTTAGCTAATATAGCTAACTTACCCGAAAATATAGGAGGATAACAATAAAGATGCTAGCATTTTTAAGGAATTTGTAATGAAAAAGCATAATAACCTATAAAAGGGCTACAGTAACCATGTAATTATCTCCTTAGGCTTCAAAAAAATAGGTAATATGAAGAGTCTGCTTACCGTCTTTGCCAGATTACAGGCCTTTTCAGGAGAATTTAGGATCTCATAGTAGAAGACAGAGAAGTTTAGAGCCAAACCAAGTCGAATGGGGTGTGTTGGCTGCATCTCTTTCTTGCTAATTTCAAATGCCTCCTGGTAAGCTTGCTGCGAGTTTGCTACCGTTGCTGCAAGAAGTAATTACAATCATATTAATGCACAATACATCATGGACTTTATGATGGAAACTTGGTCTAGACTACTGTGCCACCAAAAATTCATACAATCTCATATGCACAGATGCTTCTTTCAGTGCTTTTAGATGTAAAAGCCTTCCACTGGCTGAACCATTAAGGCAGAAATAGTTCAATATTTTTATAGAGACTTAAAATGGAATTTATTCAAAATAAATTCCAACCTATCTGAATGCACAGAGGCTCTACCCAAGTCAAAGTGTACTGTGATTAAACACTTGCTTTCAGCCTAGCTGAGGAAGCAGTAGTTCTGAATAATAAACTCAGACAAAACCACACAGGGAAGAGGTATCTAAACTACCTACTTAAACTGAAGGAAACATTTACCACCTGGGTTACGAACTTTATATTTCAGTTTTGCATTTCAGAGGAAAGACAACAGTTCCTTCCTGGCTAATGGGCAACAACAAGCTCTAGAGGGGCATTTCAAACTGAGTTTGCAAGACAGACTACATGAGACACCAGGAATTCAGGCACAGTTCAGTACTGCTTTACCACTTCAGGATTAATTGGCTCTGGACCCAGCAACCCAGCATCCCATATTTGCATTCATAAAGCTTGCAAGCACTGAGAAGTTGAGAGCTAAATTCATAGTTTAAACACAATATGATAGGAAAGCGTTTTCCATGAGAAAAAAACACATTCTCCAGGAATAGGATTTTACACTGACAAATATGCTTGAAAATCAGTCACTGAGGTTAGGGGCTGCAAACAGAACTTGACAGGTTTGATGAATGTCTATTAACTGCAATGAAGCCTTTCTCTAAAAGTGACTTGCACTGTACGTCTTCGATACTAGAGAGCAGCAGCAAAAAGAAATAAATACTTCATGTTATGGGGAAAAGAACACAAGTATTTTTTATACTTTATTCTGCACGGCCCCCAGCAGAATGAGAGATTTCAGCTCTACTTACTTTGCTTATTGTCCCCAGATGCCACTTCTGAGAGGTATCTGTAGTAATCGCCTTTCATTTTCAAATAGAAGACCTTGCTTTCTGGCTGCGTGGCATTGACAATAAGGTACTTATCCAGGAGTTCCTGAGAAAGGAAACATCACTTTTTTTTTCTTTCCCAAGTCATAATGTCTGAAACAGCCTTCATTACAATGGTAAGCACAAACTGTTATGTTTTCGCAATGACTGATACATACTCACGCGCTAATCGCTTTGCCTACTGTTGTCTAAACTCAGAACAAAAGAAGAATTACTGGTTACCTAATCCCTGGAAAGCAGAAAACTTGCTCTGTTGAGGCTACCCACAATTTGCTCCTGCAGAATCTTGTGGCTTAAGACTGCAAGGATCTTCCTTGAAGCATACTGATGCAAACCTGTGTCCACAACCAAGCTAATGAAAAGCAGCGGCTTGACATTACCATGGGTCAGGTCATTTTTGCTGCCACAAATCTGAATTCTATACAGAGCAATGAAATTACCCACAAAAACCCTGATTTACTTGCAATTCCAGCTGAAAAGCTGAACAGTGGATGGTCAGCACATGTGCATCCAGAGATGTGAAGACTGACAGTACTGACAGCCACTGCTCTTGACTGATCTTTAGCAAACAGAACAGCAGTGAAAAGAATCCCTCTTGTCTAAGTGAAAAAAGCAGCAAAACCAGTTTGGGGAAGAAATACACACCTTCTCCATCCTAAAAAGCACTGAACATGCCTCAGAAAGTCAGCATCTAAGAATTTAAATGGTAGGCAGGACTCATGCCAGTGCCCCAGATCCCAAATTTCTTTTCCTGGTGATCCCTAGCCAGCATCCAGGGGCCTTTAACACTGCCTTGTTTGCTTTTTTCTATTGAAAAAATACAAATGCTCTGTTCTAACAAATTCCCTAAGAAACAAACTAGATGACTTAGGAGCTAGAATTGTACTCAAGCTTGAGACTATGCAAAATTATTCCCTTGCTAAGGTGCTGCAGTATCTAAGGCACAGGAGTCTTTAAGCCTCTCTGAAGAATGCTGCAGTACCAACTACTGTTATTTTTGCTGTTGGATTATTACCAGAACATCATTGCAGATATCCTGCAATTCAGCCTCAATTTTCTCACGATATTCTCTTCCCATCTGCTGTTTCTTCTCGTTCCTCTCTGTTTTCTGTTCAATGCTGGAAATGACACGCCAGGACGAGCGACGGGCACCAACCACGTTCTTGTAGGCAACTGAGAGTAGATTCCTTTCTTCATTGGACAGTTCATGTCCTTGCTCAGTGACAGCCTTCATAGCAGCAGCCATGTCATCATAACGCTCAGCCTGCTCAGCCAGTTTGGCTTTCTGTACCAACTCGCTTTTATCCATGGCTCTCCTGTAATCAGTGGGGAATACAAATAAGAGAAAAAGTCTCTTTGATCGTCTGCACTGTTGAAGTTCATGGTGAAGCGGAACTCACAGTCACCATTAAGTGGGAAATGATCAACTCTAGAAAAGTAATACAAAGGGTTTCTCTTTCAGAATTTACCTGACCTTTTGCCAAAGATGCATAATTTCTATGTGTGCTAATGACTAATCACAATCCTGAAGATATGTGAGCATTAATCCTCAAAATGTAGCAAAATTCATATTGGCATTAAGCACATCAATATGTTCCTTATGTAAATGTCTCCCCTTTCCTATACTGGCCACACTCAGCTTGGGAGATGCTGCATGTTCTAACCCAGAAACCACCAGGTACGGCTGTGTTTTGATTTTTTGGTTGGTTGGTTTTCCCTCCACTATTAAACAGCAGCAACTCCTCAGGAGCATTGAAGCCCTGGACAGCTCCTCCTCACGCTGAAGATTCCGGCACACTACAAGAGATGTTTCTGTGGGTTTAAAATAAACCATACCCAGGAAAGCTGTAGTTGTTGGCAACTATGGAAAGCACATTTATATTGTTCTGCCAGAAAATGGGTTTTTAATACATGCATCAACGTACATACAATAGATTACTCTACATGACAAGGGTGGCTGCAGCCTCACGTCTTCAAAACCTTTTAAATAACAGTGACATTCCCGAAAAAGCAAACGGGACACAGCCCACATGATGGTCACTACTGTAAAACTAATTGCTTACATGGGAACAACTTGTTTATCATTTCTGATAAGGCAGTTTAGCAACTGAAGCCAAGAAAAACACATCACATGACTACACGGCCCCTAGAGAGCTTAAGCAATGAAAAACAAAGCAAGGAACATGTCAGTGAGGCAGCTTCAGTGTTGCTTATTTCTGCAAGACGATGCTAACATATGGTTAACTCAGCCATCGAGCTTCCAACCTTATCCTCGACCATAGGGCCAGATTCACAGAACTTAAAACAAGTTTCTTTGCCTTTATCGAAGTAAGTGGACCTCAATAGCTCATGAACTCCCAGACACCCCAAATTCATCTGTAGAATTTCTTCAGGCGTGTAGGTTCACACTGGGACAGACCAATTTATTCTTGTCAGGAGTGAGCAATAATGTTCCTCTCCTACTCCCTAAATCCCAACCAGGACACTCAATGTCCAAGGTAAGAAGTTTTCAGGCTGAGACCTAACAGCCTAAAAACAACAACTAAAAGAACAATAAAAAGCAAACAAGAACAGCAAGTTTACAATTGCTGTTCATAGACTTCTGTTCATTAGACAAACATCTACAGCCCTATTATAATGAACCAACAGGCTGAAAGTGATTGCTGTAGCCTTTTTCCTGGCTCTCTCCTTTGCAAATCCCAGTCTGACAAGTTCCTGACGGAGAATGTCTCACACACGCTGTTCAGCTTGTATTTTAATCCAAGTATCACCTATCACGCTATCACTCAAAGAAACCAGTTCCCTAAAACCTGAACCAGGACAATGAGCTACAGCCCCAAATTCCCATCGCGTGCATGAGCAGTTTCAGAGTACCCTACTGCCAAGGCTGGAGTCCTAACTACACAACTCTTTTGAGATGAGCATATTCAATCCCTCCAAATGGAGATACTTCACCTCAGCAAAAATAATCACCCAAGATAAAAACTCAGTGTTATTTTACATAAAAGCTCAAGTAAACCCAGCAACCAAAAGTCCTACCTGCTGTACGTCTGCAAGTTGCACTCACTCCTGCTTGCGTTTGATGCTCTGTATATCTAGCCTAATGTATCCATCCACGTAAGGCACTCAAGTAAGGATATGCAATACTAAAACCAGCCTCCTAGAAAGAGACCTCTTGTACACTCCTAAGTAAAACTGGGCTGTAGTTTAGTCCAATTTCAAATACTACGTTTAAACTAGTGGATTCTGGCACCTACTTAAAGGCGACACACAGACTTCACATCAAAACCCCTGACAAGACAGACTGACTGTAGGGAGCAGTGTGACAAGGTATTGTAAGGCATGGTTAATTTGGCTCTTTCTTCCCCAGGAGGCTTTTACCACGGGGCGTGTTGTATTATCATTGTTTCCTGCAGAATTATCAAAAGAATAGTTCCTGAGGACAGGAAGGGGTAAGTGGAATTTGTGATGTGCATCTTTTCCCCTACATATAACAAGCCCCAGGAAACCAGCAGACCATTTACCATTGACAGAATCATCCCACTTTCACTGTGGAGTTTGCTGAACCTCATAAACATTCCCTTATCTCAGCACTAAACCTAGACTATGTGCTTAACGCAGGCAGCAATTTGTGAGTGGCATTTCTTTACTCTCTCACTGAAATCTGAGCATGAACAAAGTACACCTGAAGAATACTTTTTACATCACAAGGGCCAATTGTAAATAACAGGACATTTAAACAAAACCATTTCAGAGCAGTTCAAGTTTCCTCACGGTCTGCACAGCTTCTAGAAGCATTTCTATTGCGGCTGCCTTATCTTCTCCCTCTTCTTATGGAATGTGATTATTATGTAGGAAAAGCCTCCTTGTGAAGTCCAGAGGCGAGTAACTCCAATGAAGTTTATATTTTGCCATTGAAAGGTCGGTTTTATCTTTGATCTGCACTTTGCCACTAGTGGTCTGATTCCTAGACAAGCCATCCATGCAGAATTCCGTTTACAAACATTATGGTTGTTTAGTTTAGAAATGGTGCAGTTTGTTTTATCAAGCTCATTGACATATTTATCTTTAGATGCAAGTCAGTTCAGGACAGTCAATGGGTTCATATAAGGACACATGAAGGAAATCACAAAGGGAACTGCAAGGGCATAAAGACCTAGTGGATAAAAGAGATCCAGAAACAAGTTCAACATACGAATTATACAGGCAAAATACCAGCACAAAGCATTAGAACGTTGTTTCTCATCAAACAACTTTCTTCAGCAGTCTAATTTATGCACATCTCAGATGTAACTCAAGCCAATTACTGAAGATGGAGTCCTCAGAACTTCTCTGGTTTTGTTGCGACATAAAAATTCAGTATGCAGGGGCTTGAGCTGTTTAGTTAATCTTAATACCTGCACTGTTGGAGGTTTGCTATGAAACATAAAGCATTATTCAACAATATGGATTTAACAGAAGTTAAATGCAGTAAGAAAATAATGGTCCACACCAAAATACCTGCAATTGACAGTAAGCCTGCCATGATTCCATTCACAAGGTGCTGCATAAAAGAACACTTAAAATCCTATTTTGATTCTCCATTGCTTACCTGGTTAGAAGCTTGGAGAGAGCTTTGCAGAGCTATGCTGGCTTGAGCTCCAAAAGAGGGAAGTGTTTGCCAGAAGGAAAAAAGATATAAGGAAAGGAGTGATGTTTGAAAAGGCAAAGAAGCAACTATCAGTTATAACTGGTCCCTCCCACAGAGGAGATGAAAGCCACACTAACAATGGATCAGTGTGCCGCAGTTTGAAACAAGCAAAGCCTAGAGCTAAAAATACTCCTAGGCCACAAACAGAAGCCATCTAACAAAGGTTACCTGCAGCTAGGAGCAATACACACAGAGGTGATGAACAGAAGGCCGACAGGAATGATCTATTCTAGCACTAAGGAAGCCATGCCATGTTGGCAAGGGGAAAAGAGGGAAGATGGGAAAAGTAGCAGACACGTGCAGAACGCAGCCACGGAGGAGCCCTGGAAGTTGCCCATTCTAAGCAGAAGATTCTCAGATGCATTAATACATTTCAAATTCTTAAGACACTGTCTTCTTAAGAATCTGTCAAACCACAACTGAGTAGCCCTCCAAAAGGAAGCGGCTGGATCCTAGTTACAATAAGGAACACCAACCACCAGCAGTCACAGCCGATAGTAGCAGCTGCCAGAAATCTGTACCATCCCAAATCCCACACTCAAAATGTGATTTATTTCTTTTCTTTACCTCTACCTCCCATACAGCCTGGAGTTCTTTCAATCTCTCTTACAAATGCTGAACAGCATGTATGCAGATACTAAACGTTACAAGTGCTTACTTCCCTCCCCCAGAAAAGCTTTATGCCTGTGTAGACAAAAGGCTGAAATGTATTAGGAACCTGTAAAATACATTAGCTTGTAACTGCCTTGTTACTTGCAGCGGAAGACACAGTATGAAGGCGGTGGTGTGACCATCCTGGGAACAGCACCTGAATTCAGAACACGGATCTTTCAGGAGTGGATGGACACACAGAACTGGAGGTTTACGTATCAGTAACAGTTGAGGAGTAAGACATATAGATACTGTTCTTCAGAAGACTGCAGGAGCTCGAGAACTACATCTTACTACTCAGCAGTTACCCCATCTGCTTCATATTGTTTCCAATCTCGATGAGCTGTTTAGGACAAAGCCAGAACAGACCAGAAGCAACTGTGTTTAAAGCCTGCAGAAATCAAATGAAAACTGAGACTGAAAAAAAACCCTGCCTTATGTAACATATTGAACTGACAAGACAACACCAATAAGCCTACATTGGCCTGAAGTCTGCTGCGCCTGATGACCTGTTCTTCTGATAATTAAGTCATTGATTTTGTGTACTGGTTTTCTCTTTATAGCAAGCCTGAGAATCTATCAGACAAACACTTTCACTCTGTAAAAAAACACTGGTGAGAAAGCAGTGTGGTTACTGGTTTGACAGGCTGGTCCCTAACGAGTCAAGTAGAGATGCAGGTTAACAGACCTGCACATTACACTGTGCAAAAGGAATGTAAAACCCCATTTGGTGAGATGGGATGCGATCATACTTTTCAGTCACCAACTCAGCAAGTCCATTCAAATTATAACAGGAAAAGCAGCAGACTGGTCCCGAATTTGTCGTTCAATCTTCCAGCAGTGCACAAACATACCTTGTTTGATTCCTGGATGGGTAATTCATTCCAAAATTAAATGCTCACATGTGGTAAGTGGTATTTAGAATTACAGATCTATAATTACAGAGAGGAAGAGCTTTGGAGTTACTACTTCTAAACCAAATGGAAAATCCTTCTCCATCATTCAGGTACACACATACTGACCCACAGATCTGGATGACGTTGATGGCATTCAGTGTCAGGTAGACATCGCTCCCAGGAGATAGTCTTTATAGGAAAGGAATCAACTCTTTAAATGGAGTGCAAGAAACATCCCTTGCTTGACTGTGCTATCAGGCATTTGATTTTATTAGTTGTGTTTTTCTATTTTGGTTCCCTCAAAGCCTATTGCTAAATAACTGATAAGAAAATTAATGTGCCTGGTAGGAGCTGAACAGCGAATCTTCCTGACAAGAGCTTAAACAACAAGTTCAGTAAAACATACTGCAAACATAATGAGGGAAAAAGGAAAATGACTTCATAGCTGTGATATTCTTGCTGACCTTGTGCAGCACATAACTTCAGCCTCCTCTGCATCTCCTGATTAACCGTCTGCCCTGGCTTTCAGCTCAAAACTTTCTGCACATGTTCAGATAAAATGAACGCTCTCTAAAGCCATGCCTAAGCCTGCTCTGGCCATCTCCTGCCATTGCTACTTGTTGCTTCCTAAAGGCCAATCAAATTTTTGAATAAAGAGACCTTCAACCATTTCCAAGCTCCATAGACAATTAAGAAATTTTGATGACAAGTACCAGGAGCATGTAGGATATTGTACAGACAACTCAAATGTAGTGACAGTAGCCTTGTTCTTCTTCATGTCATTGAAATGAGGGACCAGGCTGCTCACACTCATGGCACTTCACACCGGACAGCTGCAGGTGGAGGCAAGCACGCGGCTCCAAAGTACAATATACTTACATGGTAATACCTTTTTGTTCCAACTAGCAGAACTGGTTTTGGCTAGAGTCCAGGTGGAAATAGTGAGTTATCCCCAAAAATCTTCCTCCAGGCATAAAGTTCACGCCAAACTAATGTAATCGTATCACAGGTAAACCACATTCGTTAATACTAAACTGAGAACATTTCTATTACAGGGTGGGGCAAGAAGCATGGCCATAGAAGAGACATGCTATGATAACGCCTGGCCTTACATCTGATCCTAGAGGTACCAGAATACCAGACCGATGAGAGTACTAGCTTTTTACCTCATTATTCAAATCATTATTTACTCAACTCCTCCTCATCAGAGTTTATTCACATGCAGTGCAAAAAGCTGCAGACTGGCAAAGGCCTTGCTTAGAGGGAAAAAAAGAGACAACATCAAAATAGCAGAGATCAGAACATGCGGTACTGACATAATGAGGTGGAGAAAACTGCACCAGGCCCATCTGTGCAACGAGTCTATCACTTTATTGGCACCAATTTAATAAACAAAATATTATACACAGTATATTTCTGCAGTCCTTTAATATGAAGAGTGAAAAAGGCACTGGCGTTCCTATTTTCTTTTCTAAGCCGGATGATATCTCATTGTTATTGTAAAATAAGGGCTTTTCTTTCCATAAAATATTAAAAACCTCTGACCGAGGTGTCCTGCAGCAGTGAATGGGTGCAGACAACTATTCCCATAGCAGCTGAACTTACAAAACCTTACAAACGTTCTCAAAATCTCTGCTATTTTTACCTAGGAATTTACCTTTGCCAGTGCTGCATGACGTGCTTTTTGCCTTCTTACTGCTAGAAAAGGTATTTTAACTATTAATAAGGAATTAGGCTGAAAGCAACAAATCAATATTGTGATCTGTGCATCAGACGCATTTTTGCTCCTGGATGCTAACACAGTGAGTGCACACCACTGATACCTGATCATCCCAATCAATACCTGGTTGTACATACCTCAAATAAAACCTATAGTCGTTAGCTATGAGCTACTGCCCAGCCCTTCTGTAGGCTGGGACTGGCTTGAAGCAACCTTCTTTCCCTCTGGCACCCTCCCTGAGCACAGCTCTATGTGCAAGTAGACACAAACGACCTAAATTCGAAAACGATAATAAAATCGCTTCGTTTCCTTCCGAAGCGCTCAGGATATTTCCGTGATCGCCTCGAGCCGTACGCGAGCAGGCTCACAGCAACCGGCACAGAAATGGCACCTCCCCGGGACCAGCACTCCGGCGGCGCCGGAGCTCCCGGTTCGGGGAACCCGCGAGGACGCCCCGACCCCTTCTGCGGGGCTCGGGGCGGTGGAGGCGGGCGCCGTGGGGAAGGGCAGGGCTGTGACCCGCACCGCCCCGGGCGCTCGGTACAGGTGCTCGCGGCCGGCGTCGCCCGCGGGGCGCGAGTGACTCACCGAGGGCGGGGCACGGCCCGGAGATGGGGGGGGGGGAAAGGCGGCACCGCCCGCCCGGGCCCCGCGGCGGCAGCCGAGGGAGGGTCGCTCCGTTACTCGGAGCGGGAGGCAGCACCCGGCGCCGCCCCCCCGCTCGGGGACCCTCCCGAGGCAGACCCCGCTGCGGCCTTGGGGCGCCCCTCGCCGGGCCGGGGGGGGGGGGAGAGCGGGGCCCGGCGGAGGGGACGCGGAGGTGCGCGCAGGCCGCGGGGGCCTCCCCCGCACAGTCCCGCGGAGCCGCAGCGGCGCGGCCCAACGCCGGCGGCGGGAGAACGAAGGGAACGGAGCGGAGGCGGAGGGGACGGGGGGGGGGGGGTCCCGGGAGCCTCACCTGGCGGGGGGCGGCGGCACCGAGCCTGGATCCCGGCGGGAGACGCGACTGCAGCGCGGCGGCCGCTCGGCGCACGCACACACACCCTGCGGCGAGCGGGACCGCTTCCGGCGCCGCCGACACGCCCCTTCCGGCGCCGGGGGGGGGGGGGGGGGCGGTCGGTGCTCGGTTGCCATAGCGACAGAGGGGCTCACCCCCCCACCGCGGCACCAACGTTGCCCCCCCGGGTTGGGGGGAGCTCCGGTCCTCGGCGCGGGGCGGCCGCGGGGCCGGGACCCGGTGGTGCTGTGGAGCTCTGCGGGCGCTGTGCTTCGCTCCAGCCCGCGCGGGGCAGAGCGGAGCTGACCCCGCTGGGAAGGCAGAGATGGGGCTCTGTTGCCGTTTGTCGGTGCCGTTCTCTATCTGAACCTCGCCGTGAGAGACATCTCCGCAGAGCACAGGCAGCGGGTGCCGTGTGGTCCTGTAAGCTCATTAACGCTTTGAATTGCGAGGTCACCTTTAGTAGCGTCTCCTCCCCACATTTCACACTGCATGTTCTCACTGTGAAAACCCCCAGATCCGTATCAGCTAGAGAAGTTTTATGCGTCTGTAATAAAATGAGAGAGAATTTACCAGAGAAATGGCGACAGAGAGCATTTTTGGAGGCTGAGGAAAAGTCTAGGTGGGTCTCCAAGAAGGAATCCGAGGAAAAGAGTTCAATTTTATAATGCATGCAATCCTTTTGGATAAGAAGGGACTGAGCTCACAACTTTCCCCGCTCCCAAGTCTCAAGTTTTATAGCAGCACCGCTTGTCCAAGCGTTATTACTGGGGCTGAGAGGCGCTCTGTTCAATTACAGTATGCTGCAGCCCAATTTTCTCTTACACTTTCAGATACAATCACGGTCCCATCAGAGTCACTGTTGGATTCCTTTTTGGTGATGGAAGGACTTCATTCGTTTCCTGCTTTGGCTCGGTTCAAAGGTTAATTACTGTGGAAAGCCAGGAAGAAAATGGCTCGGCGCTCGTGAGTTCTCTTAAGCTGCAAACACTGATGCAGCGAGATCAGTTATTGTCATCTCTCTCTCGTTTTTTCTTCTCTAGGCGAAATTCGCTTTTCCCCCTGAGCTTCTCCATAGCCCTCATTTTCCCGGTTTCTGTCTGGGCCATTCCCTGCGTTTGTGCTGAGGCATTGGAAGTGCTGGTTTGTGCCAGAATTACTCGCATTCAACACCCCTTTCATGTATATCCGCAAACAACGTGGTTTGTATAAGTGCACTGTCAACACCCGTGCGGTCAGTCACCTGCTCTACCTCCCTCAACCTTCTCACTTTGCTGCCTACTCCAGCTCGTCCCTGCCCTGCCTGTGCTGTCGCAGCTCCCTCTTCTTGCTTCCAGCAAGGTGCACCCAGCTCCCTTCATACTGCTCCTCCGATCTGTCCAGATCAGATTCTAACCATCACCTCTGAAGTGCTTGCAATCCTTCTTAGCTGGTAGTTTCAGCCTGTGTATCTTGCATCTCAATATCCAGGTAGAGCAATTCAGCACTGTGTAGTGACAGAGGTGAAAATACCACCGTCTGCTTTCACAGAGCATGCTGCTGCTCAGCAGTCCTTTCCTCCATGAGCTCTTCTTAACCTGGGGTCCTCCTAGCCCTGTGTGCCACCTCTGAGTGAAGTGATAAGCAATGGACCTGCAGTTTCCCCAGGCACAGAAGGGTGAAGGTGGGAACTGACACCAAACTGAGCTCTGAAACATGTTGCAACAGCAGCAAGTCTTTCAGTATCACCTTTCAGGGGAGGAAGTGCACATCAGCTTGACACAGCTCAAAGGATCTGCGACCGGAGATCCAAAACCTGGTGAAAGCACAACCTTTATCTCAGGAAAAGGCTCAATCCGTGAATAAACAAGTTCAACACAGTTTCTCCAGTAGAAATCATGCTCTGCATATTCCCAGAGGCACATTTCAGGTGAAGGAATACAAATGGTATTTGTACCAGCCAGTGTTAACCCTGTCGTTGCTCTATGGAGGGCAGGGCGGCTGTGCTTGCAGCACATTTGCTGGTGTGCTCATGGTGAGCTGCAGGCCCCTGAAGAGTAAAACCACAAGGAAGAAAATCACGGGATTCTGCTCCGATAAAGGAGGTGGCCCATGGCTGAGATGGAGACCCCTTGTTAGAGGAGCAGTTCATTGCCAGAACTGTGAGAACAGTGCTCTTCCCTGGCTATATAACAGGCTTCGCCTTTAAAAGAAGCCTCTTAGCCTGCAGCTGAGGCATGCAGGGACAGTTTGTTCCTGTCTTTTGCAACTGTTTTCACTCCAGAGAGAGGATTTCAATCTTCAGAAATGCTTCTCTAGCATTAAATTTACTTAGCATCAAAAATAGTCAACAGAAGCAGAACAACCTCCTTGTCAAAGATGACCTGTGGCAAGCCAAGAGGGCTGCTAAATAGTCAACAGCAGAACAACCTCCTTGTCAAAGATGACCTGTGGCAAGCCAAGAGGGCCGCTGGCTCTGGGCTCCCTGTGCAAGCAGCTAAAATACGTTGTTTCCAGCAGATGGCACGAGTGGTTGAGCTCTTGAACTGCTGATTTCAGCAGCGAGGTAACAGCTCCCAGGTATCCGCCTTCTCGTGATCATGAAGTGATCATGAGATTTGTAGCAAAATATTGTCTTTAAATTGATAAAATTTGTTTCAGAAATAAAATCTTGATGAGTTGTTCAATCCTGGTATTTCTTTTTTGGTCGTTGTTGAAATCAGTAGGTCCCAGATGATGCGCGTACCAGAAGCAAACAGTTGATGGCACTGCATGATTGCTGTCCCCGCAGCTGTCTTGGCTATCCAGCAGTCTTCCTCTGAATGAAAAGGGAAGGTGTTACACTTTCATGGTGTAGGAAAAACACTCACAAAGTGTAATCATTACTGATTAAATGTATTTCATTTCTTGACTCCTCTGTTATTCATTTTCTCTGTCTTCTGCTCTATGTATGTGAGTCAGTTCTTGTAGAGCTAGATCTCCCAGGTCACTAAATAACAGTATAACAGAGAGTTGGGGTTGTTCAGCCTGGAGAAGGCTCCAGGGAGACCTTAAAGCAGCTGAAGAGGCTGACAAGAAAGCTGGAGAGGGGCTTTTGACAAGGACATGTAATGACAGGACAAGGGGGAATGGCTTTAACCCGACAGGGTAGATTGGTGCTGAGGCACTGGCACAGGGTGCCCAGAGAAGCTGTGGCTGCCCCATCCCTGGCAGTGTTCAAGGCCAGGTTGGACACAGGGGCTTGGAGCAAGCTGCTCTAGTGGAAGGTGTCCCTGCCTGTGGCAGGGGTTGGAACTGGATGAGCTTTAAGGTCCCTTCCAATCCAAACCATTCTGTGATTCTATGATAACGCATTACGTGATGGATCCCAAACGGAATTAGCATAGAACCATAGAATAGTTAGGGTTGGAAAGGACCTTAAGATCATCCGGTTCCAACCCCCCTCCCATGGGCAGGGACACCTCACACTAAACCATGTCACCCAAGGCTCTGTCCAAGCTGTCCTTGAACACCGCCAGCGATGGAGCATTCACAACTTCCCTGGGCAACCCATTCCAGTGCCTCAGCACCCTTACAGTAAAGAATTTCTTCCTTATATCCCATCTAAACTTCCCCTGTTTAAGTTTGAACCCGTTACCCCTTGTCCTCTCACTACAGTCCCTAATGAAGAGTCCCTCCCCAGCATCCCTATAGGCCCCCTTCAGATACTGGAAGGCTGCTATGAGGTCTCCACGCAGCCTCCTCTTCTCCAGGCTGAACAGCCCCAACTTTCTCATCCTACCTTCATAGAGGAGGTGCTCCAGTGCCCTGATAATCCTCGTGGCCCTTCTCTGGACTTGTTCCAACAGTTCCATGTCCTTTTTATGTTGAGGACACCAGACCTGCACACAATACATAGTGATTTACAACACCTCATGGCTTCATGAATATTTCTTCAATAGGAAATAAAAAATCCCCAAGGGAAAGATTTCTACATTTCGTGTCTGTATTTTCTCTGTACATAACGTGCTTGTGACTATACAGACAGCTGTAATGAAATTAAAACCAGAATTACATTAGCTAGAATTAAATCTACAACCAAACTGGGATCAGGGCTAAACATCTTGCATAGGATAGAATTAATATTAGTATTATTATTAGCTTTAATTAAAGCAACACTTAAAGCAAAGAGCAGCAGGCTTTCCTCATGGGCCCTGCCAGTTAAATGCTAGACTAAATAATACTTTGTTGGGGCATCTTTCAGTTCTTCCTTCTGTTCAAGGAATGCAAGAGGTTTAGTACAGCTTTCCTATTAAATGCAATCTGGACTGAAGTCAAATGGCTATTTTAATTTGAAGTTATTTAAAGGTCTGAAGGTGACTTTAGAGAACACAATTAAGAGCATAATTGCAAAGAAACATATAAGAAGTGTGGGAGCATGAAATTCTAAGTGACCTAAATAGTATAAAATAGTCTGATGGGAAATATGGGTAGAACGAATGTCTTGGATGGGATAGGAATTCAGCTCCAGGAATGCAATTTTGGCAGTAGTGTCCCAAACAGAGAATGCTATTTCTGGTGAAACGCTCTGAACTCTGGGTCACGAATTAAGCTCAGGTAATTTATGTTTGCCTCATAAATAGTGGCAGTGCAAAATCCAAGCAGAAATGGAACAGAATATATTGCTGTAAATTCTGTAGCCATTGAGACTTGTCGAGTTGTTGTGTGCATCTGATGCCAGCTAATGCCTATAACAAATTCAAGCCAAGGAACACATAGCAAGGCCTTCAAAGCTGCCAACTCAAAGACCTTAAGGAAATCCAGTTTCAAACAGCATATTGAGAGAGGTTTGACAAGGTAACTTCTCAAGCTCTGATCTTTATTTATTAGCTGTTTCTTACAAGCCTGAAAGAAAGGCAAACGTCCTGGTATTTTGAAATTGCATGGCAAGCGTTCATTTCATAGGAAACTCTGATCTTTAGGAAATACCAATACTATTCCATTTCCTGATTTCTCATTCTTCATCTCTCTTGGTATTTAACACCAGTCTGCTGCAAAGCTCTTCCAAGCCAGTGTCAGTTCCAAGGCCTGGCTGCCTGGGGCTCACGGAGCTTCAGCTTTCTCACCACCAGCTATCTTCCAGGTGCCTTTAAGCCTGATTTCTGCTAAAAAACTAGCTACAGAAGAAATGTACCTTCATGTTCTAATCAGAGTTAGGTCTGCTAATGTTTCGATAACGTTTCCCTCCTCAGCAGGGGCAGGTCAGCTGGACTTCATGGGGAGATGCAGCCAAAGGAGAAGCCTCTGTTAGGCAGGAGGATGGATCCCTTTGGGGTTTGGTGAGATCAATTCAGACAAGTCTAGGCCCATTTTGGCAAATGTGGGAGAAACCTCTTTCCTAAATACCCAGAGTGGTGGAGCTCCTTCTTTGGTATAAAGATGTTTTCTCTGACTGTCTCTGGGGAAAGGCAGCTTCTCGCACAGTGATATGTATCAGTTTCAGGCCATACTTCAAAGTCCAGCCTGGGTTTTTGGTGTTTGCTTTGTTCCTTTTAAATAGGAACTATCTGAAGGCCTAAAAATCTGATGCTTAAAGAACTATACAAGCTGCCTGGAGCTCTGAAGTTTCTTTGTAGTTCCAGTGTGTGATGAATCAATGTGGAAGAGATGACGTTCCTCTGCCTCCTCATGCAAATGACTCTCAAAACCCTTATTTTTCTCCAAGAAGTCATGGTGAGATCTCTACAGTAGCACATCTCCAACCGGATATCTCTTCTTTATTCTTGTTTGTGGTTCAAGGTGTCTTTCTCTTAATAAGCACTTACTACTAAAACACTAATGGTTTAACAATCCACAGCTTCCAAGGAAATGCTTACCAGCATTCAGAGCTGGAAAATAACGCAGAGGATGGCACATGCTTGATGAAAGGATCAATAAATCACCACGCTGAGAGCTGGGAATTCAGCCTGACACTGTCACTAAGGATTATTTTGTATATTTAGTGCTCTTAATTGCTTTTTCTCCCCCTTGTTCGCCTCCGGGATAGGCACAAACTGAACTAGATTTCTTCTTGATTTACATTTCAATGCAGGTCTTTACAGCAGGCTCTTGTATAGTGAGTCAACCAGCTTACCTGATTGAACTGACAAACACGGGGGATATGGGGTGACACCTGCTCTCACTTCTATCATGGCAAAAGTGGAATGCTTTTGCAGAATAAAGCTGTGAACAATTCCAACCTAGCCCTGCTATTCCACTGCTCTTGGAATCCTTCCGTCTGTTTCTCTGAAAATGAAAGTCTGTTTTTACTCCTGCCACCTGCTATTTCCATATGAAAGAGCTGTTTCCTTACAATGAAAGTACCATTTCTCCCAAGGGCAAACTAAGGACACTTCACGGCACTGATCCTCCTGAAATCGCGGTAACCAAATTCAATCTGTCACAAGTTACGATCTACTTTTCCACAAAGCTGTAAAGCCTTTCAGGAAAACCTCAAGTTCTGTCTGTGGGGATTTACAGAACAAAAGTGTCATCTCCCTGCCAAACTGTAAGAGAGTCTGATCTGGCAAAGCAAAAAGAGAATCCAAAAGCGAGATTTCCTTTAGCTTTGACGCTGATTTAGTGACTAGGACTTGGAAACCAGGCTATGATTTCCAGGCACAGACCATGTTTTTACCCCAGGCACAAGCGAAGAACACTGTGACCAAGAAGCTTCTTCGTGGTGGCCTGAGGTTCGTCCTCTGCGCGAGCCAGCTTTTTGCAGATTCACTGTGCTTTTTAGGAAACGATTTTAACTGCCCTTCGACTCCAGGCAAAACTCCCCAATTTAGGCATCTTTGACACCCACCTTTTATCACTTCTCCTGGCAGCCCGGCATTCCCCTTGCCTGACATATACTCTTCCCTCTGGCCAGGGTTAATAGGTGTCATCAGGATGAGAAGGAACGGGCTGCATTGCAGGCTGAAGAGAAGATATAGCTGGATTTTTGCTCAAAGTCCCAGGAAGTCACTAATTGTCACCAGCTCTGTGGCCTGCATGCTACCGGTCATCTGAGACTCTCTCAGAATAGAGTTCAGAATGTATCAGGATGTCGCTTCTTTTTTTGAGTCCTTTAGGTTCTTGTCTAAGGTGAACACTACAGAAATAAGGATTGGGGTCCATAACAGCCCGAGGCTTTCTTGAAAATCCCAACTGATACTTCCCTATATATATTAAAGATCTGCCTGCTTTGGCAAAACATCTTTATTTCAGGCCTGATTCATTTATCAAATATCCAGAGCTCAGCCAAAGGCCAGGACATGGGAATGTGTTAATGCATTTACCCTCAGATTGCCAAAACATCATCTAATTATCCATGTTAACGCCAGCTGCTTTGGAACACAAAAATCCCTTAATAAAGTGTGGTAAAGAACTGATGAAGCCAGCAGACGCTGGCTCCCCATGCTGGGGGATTCTGAGCTGCAAAGGGATAACAAACGCATCATAAATTCATACCTAAATATTTTGCAAACATAAATGCATCAGGGAATGAAGTCATCTGCAGTTGTGGTCCCGGGAGCTGAGGCAGAGTGTGTCTTTCTGTTTCCAATCCGTTTTCTGCCAGATTTCTTGTAGGAAGCTTTGCAGAACTGCATGAGCCCGGGAGCTGCGAGTGCTGCCAGCCACTAGATGTCCCAGAGCCGCGCTCAAACCTGCAACCCACCAGCTGCAGACATAGGAAAGCAGAGCCGGTGGTGCAGGAGGCAGAGTATCTTTTATCAAACTAACTGATTTGGCTGGAAAACAGAGAGGAGCTTCTCTAGGCCTCGCAGCTGTGATGGTGCAAGGAAATAAGGAACCTGGACAGACGGATCTGAAGAAGAACTTCTACATCCCAAAGTTGGTCTTGCTTCATTCTTAAACCAGGGTACAGTAACGCTGCTACCCCATCAGGAAAGCAAAGCGAGATGGGGAACCCAACATTTCAGCAGCAATAAGCTCCTCAGAATAACAATATGGAAGAGCAGAATAAAGGCAAGCATTTCTGCACTTGTCAGGCTGCCGTAGCCATGTGATCTGCGTGCGGTGTGGCACAGCAAGGTGCAACGTCCCATTGCTTTTCTTTTCCTGTTCCTCATTTGTGGTTTAGTGGCTTTGCTCAGCAAGCTGCAGTGGTGCGAGTTTCCATACACACGCAGTGTTTCTCCCTTCGTGTAATTGCTTTGCCAGGGTTTGTGATTCTGCGTGCAACCCGCGAGAAGGATGTGAACAGCTCACTGAGAGGAAAGAAACGGGAAAGGGCTCAAGTGCAGTTTGTGATCCTTCCACCCAGAAGTGTTTTAGAAACAAACACCTTTCTAACACTCTGATACTCACAGGGCCTCTCTCAGCCCATGTTTAACCTCCTTGCATCTTCCATTCTTGGCTAGCTCTTCTCTGAACAACCTTTATGATGATCAACCATATCTTGGTTTATATGAAGCCTTCTGCTATGCTGGACTATTGTCTCAGGGCTCCCATAATTTCTATTTTTTCCTGCACATGGGCTGTGCTCTTGCATGATACATCTGATACAACCCAAGCAAAACAGCTTTGCTGGACACGCAGAGTGAGTCAGTATTGAGTGAGCACAGCAGGTCCTCCCTTTCTGGGGTCTGCTGGACCCTGGGACTGCTCTGGATGTACCCCTAACACATGGTTGGGATTTTGGGAGGCTCAGAGAAAAGCCTCAGGAACCCCCTGCTCCTCTTCCTGACCTAAGTGCACTCCTACACATATAAGAGATTATTAGGGAAACCAGGAGATCTGTGTTCCTGTGATGTACCCAAATCTGCCTCTTCCTTGGATCTTCCAGACTCGCTTGCCATTCAGTTGCTATTTCTTCTCTGTCAGAGCAGTAATTCAATAACGCACACCAGGAACCAGCCAGCATGTCCAATAAGGGAACAGAAGCACTTTAATGTCATTCATGATCAGTCACAACTAAGCAACAGAGCTAATTTTTTGGCATCCATTCCTTGAGTAAGGACTCAAGGCAAAAACCCAACGTATTCTTGATTAGATCTGAAGGAAGTAGAGGAGTCTGCAACCTACTCACAGACAGAAAGGAAGGCAAATTAATCCAGGACATCATTTGTGTATGTAACCCACTGCACTGACGGATGGAGAGGGGGAAAGGATCACGTCCTGCAATGTGGTGCTGCCACTTGCCTCCTCCGAACTGTTCCTGCTGGAAGATATTAAACATTTCAGGAGACAAGGCTGGATATGAGAGTGTAAGGTTCTTGAAGGACATTGATCTCATTTGCTTCCCCTTGAATACATCAGCTACTAAACAGAGTGAGATAGAAATGGGTATCTAAAGGGAGCTTAGAGGCCGGAAGGTTGTATGGGGGCATCTGCTCTCCATTCTGGTGCAGATTGGGTGGTGTCATTTGTGCTCGGCAGGTCCTAAGGATGAATGAGAGGGGACTAATGAGAACGTCAGGAAGAAAACATCTATTAATGCTCTTGCCTTGGTAGAAAAATCCATCGTGTCCTTCTCCTGTTCCTTCTACTTTACTTACAACTCAGCGACATTTTTAGCTTTGTCATTTCATCAAGCCTGAGAGATAAATCACTGCCCAGTGAGGGAAATGAGCTCAGCAACATTTATAACTGTGGGGTCTCATGAAATCTTTATTTAATGACTGCCATTCCCATGACCATCATTAGCTGTCATGTCTACCATCAGTTATGGCCTGCTTGCCCTGGGTTTTACCCCAAAACACGGAAATAAGATACTCCTCACCGAGGGGAGCACACAGTGATGCAGCAGTCCCCCAGACTGGTAGGGGCCATTGCTCCCTGTTTGGTTGCGTGGTGGCAGACTCCTCTGGTCCTGGGCAGAAACCCCATCGACCAATGAGCCTCTCACCTGCGAGGAAGCGAAGACAAAGCGTTTGGTGCCGGCTCTGCGCGGTGACGGGAGCCGAGTGCTCGGAAGGGGAGAGCTGGCTTTGCCAGAAAGCTGAGCTCCTGCGTGGTGGGACGCGGCTGTCAGGAAGCCTGGCCAAATGTCTCAGCGCGCTGGTGACGTGGCACTGCCTCGCCACCATCTGCCACCAGCGTCCCCAAGCACAGCCTGAGCGCGGAGCTGCTCTGCAAAGCAAGGCTGCAAACTAGCTCGATGAGAAGGAGGCCGCTAACGAGTCTCACCCCACGCAGGGGGAGCGAGTGTGATCCGGGAGATGTGGCAGGCGAACCGCACAGCATCCTGTGAGCACCAGGCCAAGAGCAGCTCCCCCAGTCGAAGCCAAGGGGTGCTGAGCACCCAGCACTCACATACCACCATCTCCCTGCGGCAAAACGGTTCCATCTTCTGTGGCTTTCTCACTGCCAGCAAGGGGTCGATCGAACTGCTGATTCCTTGCTCATCTTCTGCAGCCCAGACACCCTTGGCTGCCGCATGAGATGCTGCAGGTCTGAGTCCGCCTTCCAGTCACAACACTGGTCCCTCCCACGGGTGCACAGGCAAACTTGGAATTGGTGTTTTGTTTTCCACAGGGCCAGTCTCACACATATGTTCTGTTGCCTCCTTTACTGCCCAGAACAGCTCCCCTGGAGCTAGAGGATTTTGCTGTTTTAAGAGGAAACCATTACTGATGAACACCAGATTTTACTCTCCCCCACCCTCTCCCTTTCCTCTCCCAGTATTCTTGCTATTGGAGACAGCCATCTGCTCTGCCTGCCCCAGGGCTCAGCCCTTGCAATAATAGTATCTCCAAGCGGTCCCAAGCACGGAGGAGCTGTGAGCCAGCAGAGTCTGCAAGCACCAGGATGAAGAAGCCTCATGGGAACTGAGTGAGAAAACAGCAGGCCCAGCAGGCCTAATCATCCTCTTGGAGTGTTCCCATCACTTGGGAAGCTGAGACCGGTGGCAGAGAGAGGCTGCTCTGGGTTATCTCTGTTGCACATGGAGCAAACCTGCGCCAGGCAGCTTGCTTGACTCCCAGGCTGCTTGGCACCTCTCTACCACCCAGCTCAAATCCAGAGACTTTGCAAAGGAAGAATGCCAATCTTCTGGAATACTCACAGGAATGAAAACGTGGCTTTATAATTCAGTTCTCCCTCATTAGTGTTTCACACTAATCAGCTGCAGCCAGCAGGAGCTGGGCAGAAGGAGCTGTGCGTGTAGTACTGCCCCTTGCCTAACCCTCTGTAAACTGCAGCTCACATGCAGCTGCATGAGACTGATAACATTGCATTGCTTTGTGTGCACATCACAAAGCAGAAGGCACCGAGCTCCAAAATGATTCCTGTGTCAAATCCAGTCTGCCCTTCCTGCCAGAGGGCAGAGTGAGCTTTACAGTCAGGTAGTACAGACAAAGGTGGCTTCTTGCAGCATAGCGTTGAGTTCCACCATCCAGGGCGTTTCTCCTCCACCCTCAGGAAACAGGACCATGCTCCACTTTTCTCTGAGAACTACATCTTTCTCCCTGCAGTGCTGTGAGCCTTCAGCTAATGAGACAGCTCCGCTCTAGAAACTCGGAGGCAAAAAGCAAACTGTTGCCAATTTTCTGCAAGGTCCCTTTCCATGGAGTCCAATAAAGCACAAGAATAGATCTGATTTGCTAGAAAGTAGGACTTCTTCATCCCTAGAGCTTGTTCTTATTGCCATAGAGCAAGCTGCAGCATGGCGATCCACCCGCGCCCGGGAGCGTGGTGGAAACAAGCCCAGAGGCAAGTGGAGGATCCTTAGCTCCTGCTCAGTAGTGACAGTTCCTGGAGTGCAGGCAAAGGCCTTGCTGCTGCTGCTGCGTTTGCGATCTCCTGGTGAATTTTAAAGCAGAGCAGACATCTTAACTCCGTTTCTCTTACCTTTCTACCCGGTGTGTGCTGTAAGTGCTGGAGATTGATCCTGTAAACAGAAAGGAAAGAAGAGGTTACGTAGCGTGAGCCACAGACTTTTAAAGAGGGACCTGGGAGCTTTCTCAGCTAATAATCCATTATTTCCCAGCTAATAACGCCATCAGTGGGGTCCTGCTGGGGATGGAGATAGCACTGCAGCCCCACACTGGCACAGGGCACTGTGTGCAGTCCTCCAGCCCATTGTGCTCCCTAGGGAAGGCAGCTCCATAATCCCATGTTTACAAAATGCCCACTTAGTGCTGGAGCAGCACACACTGGGATGACTGCCTTTGCCAGGGAAATACACTCGCTCAGGGTGACAGGGCGCCTGTAGCACTGCACAGGCGTGTAGGACAGGAAATCAAGGGGAACAAATATCCTGTTCAAATACCAGAGGACAGCATGTAATTACCTGAGCTGGGAGCCAGCCAGGAATCCAGGAGTAATACTACTGCAAGAGCAAAAGAGCTGAAAAGCGGGAGGGAAGAAAGGAGGGAGAGGGATGGAGGAGGTTGGCACCAAAGAACCAGATGCAGAATTTGACTCTTTTTAGGAAGGCAATAGCACAACATCTCTGCACTGTGCCCCTCACTAGGGTTCTGATCCAGCACGGATGGAGAGAGAGATGTGGTCCCCAGAACACCTTCCACATCCTGTCTTCCCCAGCCACTCCACTGCCTGTGGAGTTGGGATCTGTGCAGGGATGCTATGGCCCAAGTACTCCTTGTACTATCCCTCACCAGTGTGACCCAGCCATAGCCCCTCACACTGGAGCCCACAGCAGCTCTGCTGGCCTCTTTGTATTGGGTCATTCCATATAAAGACTTGAGCCCAAACTGGCCCCAGAACCTGGTGAGAAACATGTAGCTCGATTGCAGCAATGCACCACAAAATACTTTGAGGACAGAATAGGGAGCTGTAGCCTTCAGCTGGTGGCAAGAACCTGCTGTCACAGGAGCAGCATTGGGAAAACAGTGACAGGGGCTGTGCTTGCAGAGACAGACCCAAAGTGGTTTCAGCCTTACATCTGTGACCTTCCTCAGAGCTGGATGAAACCTGCTGAATTCAGACTTCTCCAGATACTTCAGAGCTGTCAAGCAGCAGGTCAGGCTCATGTGTGCATCAGGAAAGTGGCCCTGCAGCTCTTTAAACCAGGATGAAAACCTTGTTTTCTAAGGGAGGCAGTGCTGGCGTCTCTGCTGAGGAGCTTTCTCAAGTTGGGCCAAGCCCTCCTGGCTCAGTTTTGTGCCTGTATTGAAGGAATCTGGATGAACACAGGGTTATGATGTGCCGTTTCATCAGGACTTGCTGTGTTCTTTTGGCTGGCTCATGCCAGGCTTCAGTGCCCCAAATCTCTACTGAGAGCAACCTTGCAGACCAGGCCTCTTCATGGAGGAGACCCTCCCCCTGGTCCCACCACCCATAGATGGTTTTCCAAAGAGCTCATTCTGCTTGGTGCTGCCAGACCTATCCCAGTGGAGCTGCTGGCTTTGGCTGAGACATGGGACCAGAGCCACGGCTGGCAGTGCCCGGGGCAGGCGGGCAACTGGCTGGCTTTAGGGGATGTGTGTTAGGATCCAGGACTTATTATGAGCCCTGAACTTCTGTGTCTCCCACAGGATTTTACAGCTGGTGTTGAATTGATTCAAAGCCATCTCAGTCTCTGGACCTACGTTTCGGTGTCCTCTGGAGCACTGGGCTATGCAGTTCCCACTGCGGAGAAATGAGCAGCCGCCACCATCTCCTCCTTCCATCCATATCACTGCATTTTCCATCACACTTTTCAAGAACAATTTTTCTCCTTAACCACAAGTCCCAAGTTTCAAAGTTAATTGGGGCTGGTGAGGTATAAATAGATGCTGGACCAGATGGAAACTCTGTCGTGATTTATAGCTAGCTGAGCCATCACATGTTCCACTTGTACTCTGAGCAAGGGCACTATTAATTATGGCACTGCCCAGGCAGATCGCATGGGAGGTTACAGTGATATTCAGGCTGAAAACTTAAATATAACTAGGCTGTGACGTTTTGCTGAGTGAGCAAGATGCAGAGAGGACCTGCCTATTGCAGCAGCCCAGTTTGCAGGGCGTTTCTTCATCAAGCTCCAGGGAAACAGCGCTTTTGGAGGGCTTTGCATAGACAAAACCAACCTAGTTGGTCCTTCGCAGTGACTGTTCCTTTGCGGGATCCTGCTTTTGTCCAGGCAAAGTGCAATAAAGCCAAGGGACATTTTCCCTGTGCTGAAGCTGTGTCTGCCCACTGTTCCCTAGCAGCTGCTTTGAGAAAAGCCCACATTACAGGGACCCTCTTTCTGATATAGACAAGACCTCCTGACCCACACAGGGAATCAGGATTGAGCTTTGCCCATTAGTCTTCTCCTCCAGTAATCTCCTATCCCTGTGCCTCCGCCTGTGGCCCCAGCAATGCTCTTCTAGATCCTGAAACAGTCCTCAGAGGAAGCAAAAGCCTCCTGTATGACACCCTGGGAGCAGGAGGACTGGGTTAAAGTAGCAGGAGATGAGCGAGGTTGAGCCCTGACTGCAGCTGGCCTCTCCTGCCAGTTACCCTCGCTGCACAAGGTAATCTGAACACTGGGAAGGGAGCACTGCACATTCCCGGCCTGAGGAAGGCTGTTTAAAAACAAGAGAGTGTGAGCATCCCCCCCCCCCCCCCCCCCCAAGCCCTGTTCTCCTCATACCACAGCTCCAGCTGGATGTGGACCATTGTCCTGACGGCCCAGAGCTCAGCCCTGCATTACCCTGCAGTGCTGCAGTCCAAGCTGATGAGAGAAGGGGAGAGGGAAGGCTCCTTATTGGTGTTTCCAGGGGGATATAAGGATCAAAGGACTTGCCCGAGGTCATCTGGAAGAGCGTGGGGCTGTACCAGGTCTCTTGAGTTTCAGACCTCTTTTCATCGCTGCCTGTTTCTCCTCATAGCCCACACGTAAAACATCTATTCAGTTATCCATTGTGAATTGGGATTTTGCTAATTACTGGAAGAAAATGAGGGCCAGGACAAGGGGGGTGACTATTCCCACCTTTCCCCAAGCCCTTTCTGCCTGAGGAACAGATTCCCCATCACTTAAGATGCAGCCAGTTCAAGAGCAGTTTGCAGATGTCCTGATTTTTCTGGGACCTGCTGCTCAGTGGTAAAAGACAACACGAGTCACAGCCTCCTCTTGCTTTTAGAAGGCATCGGCCCCTTGCATTCCCCACCCTGCGTAGCCTCCAGAATACATACAAGTGTCACACTACTGTCAAATACAAAGAAGTCTTTATAGAAGCTTCCCGGGGAGCTCTTTGCATCACAGACTGAATAAGATGTGCAATTACAGAGCCATGATTTAAGAACTTAAAACCCAGCTGAGCTTGATAGAAGGTATCAGACTTACAAACAATACGTAGGGAGAATTTAATCTTGCAGCGACTGCAGTTATTTGAGGGGAGAGATTGTGTTTGGGATTAAGAGCCAAATTACTGCCAAGTTTTTATTAAATCTTTATCTTCCCAGCCATACCTTATTATGTCTGTTGTGGGACAGGAGCTTGGGTTTATGATGGGCATAAACCCAAAAAATAGTTTGGATTCTTTGAAGCAGGCAAAACACAAAGTGCATTTGGACACTATCTAGGCTACGGGCTGCTTAGAGTTCACACACCAGCGTTTCATTACTGCATGGTATTTTCTAGAAAGCACCAAAAGGAGCCAAAAAATACTTAATTTCCCTGGTATTCCTAAAACCCCAAAGAAGCTCTGAGCACGTACACACAGCCCTCCCTCCCTGCCTGCACTCACACTGGGAAGCGTGTGTCTGAGCATCCCTATTTTGAACAGATCTCAGTATTAACACACTGCAGGGACACAACCTCCTTGTTACCTTAGAGCTCAGGGGACCGAAGCCCAGCTCCTCCTGTGGGATGCTGGGTGGGTGTTAATGGGCTTTGCTGGGCTCCGCAGCCCTGGCTGGAGACATGCAGTGGCTTTGCAGCAGCCAGGGGAGGTGGGGAGCAGGGACTGGGGGCTGCCGGGGGCTCACGCCCAGGACTGGATCCTCAGGTGTATATCTTCTATCTGATGAATTAATCCAAACCCACCAACATCATGTCTTGGTGTGCAAGGACATAGCTGTGCAAGGCAAATGTCTGATTTAGAGTTAGCATCATTGCCATAGGAGAGTGAGCAGGAGCTTGGACAAATGCTTTTTCCCCTTGGTGTCTCAAATTTAGGTGGCTTTATGCAGCTGATTCCATAACTGACTCTGGGACCAGGAGCTAAGCTTGGAGCTGAATGGAGATGGTTGTCCCCAGCAACAGTGCAGCATCCCTCTCTGGCTGTGTGATGGATATTGTCATGTTATTAGAACAACACTGCCTGCAAAAATACTTGCGGAAGTAAAACTGAGTGTCCGTGGCTTGATGCAGGCAGTGCTGGCCCCTGTGTCCCCATGTAGCAGCTCCCTGCAGCTCATCCTTAGTGCCAGTCACCTGGGCACGAGTGCTCATCTTGCTAGATAATGTTTAACAAACCTGTTCATGTTCTGGCACCTCTGCAAGTGGGGTGACAAATGCAAAATGCTTTGAGATCCTCTGTGGGAAATAACTCACTCCTGTTGGCAGACCTGAGCACTGACCATCATTTTATCTGGCAGGAATGCAGGTCTGTGCCAGATGAACAAGGATAAGTGATTAAATGAACCACAGAGGCCAGGAGTTGGGAGCAGGAAGGAGCAGTCTGGGACAGGGAGCAAAATACTAAGCACACACTGAGGTGTTTGTGGGTCAGATCCATGGCACCACGAACACTTCAGCCTCAGCTGTGAAGAAATGCACTTGCTGCTGTTCAGGCTCCCTGCTGCATCAGTTGCTGGCTGAGTACCAAAGCTGCTCCAGAGCTCCGGTGGAGTCTGGTGCTTGGTGTGGCAGCGGGAGGAGGCTGTGTTCCTGTACAGAGCCATGACACGTCCCAGTGGGCACAGCTTCCATGCAGGCTGCAGAGACCCCACTGGGGAACTGTCACGGCTGACACAGCAGTGGGAGAAATGGTTTGTTCCCTGTCACCTCTCACTTGTGCTGCTGGCTCACCAGCTGCTCTACATTGGGTCACTCCCCTTGGCCCTGTTTGCTGCTTTGCCCTTTCCATCCCAGTGCAATTGCTTTATTCCCACTGAGACTCACATTGTTTCCCAAATTGGGTCAGTCTGGGTAATACCAGCTTGTGCCCTGTCCCAGAGACCTTTTCCCCTTTGCATTTTCCATTGGGAGAGGACAAGGGAAAGCTGGAGCAGCACCCCTGGTGTGGGTACCTGATGCTGCACCCATTGAGAGCATCACAGGCACCAGGATGTATTAAACATTCAAGGAGCAGAGTGGTAACCTACTGCTATGAAAATGCTCTCCTTGTCACCGTGGCTGTAGTCACCTGCCACTACAGGCTGACCCAGGCCAAGTCCCCTTCCTGTCACACAGCTTCACAAAAGCTGACAGCTACTCCTGGGCCAGCTGTGCTCAGGTCCAGCACCATCAGATCCTTCCAGGTCCAGCACCATCCCCCCTGCCCACTTCCTACTGCTGTGGGCAGCAGGAAGGCAACAGGAGGGAAATACTCACCTAGCTCAAGGCTGGCTTCTTATTAGAGAGAAGCCTGATTCTCTCATCTGGACAAACACTTCGAATTTATGGAAAGATGGAGGGAAGGAATTTGATGTTTTCTGCAGCTGCAGTTTTCTATCAGTCTTCTATAACTTAGTCCCTGGTATGCAGAGTGCTGGCTATGGAGGGGAGGGAGCTATGGGAGGAGGCACCCTGTTGGGAAATGGCCACGCCGGGGCCATCAGGGCACAGAGTTGGTGCTCTCTCTCATGTCCTCAGGTGCTGTTTCCTTGGCACTACAATACAACCTCTGCAGGCATGCAGCACTGGACCACCTCACACGCCTTGCTGGCACCCCCTGCTCCCCATGTCTTCCTGGGAGGATAAAGGGGCTGTGCACAGCACTGTGCCCTCTGGGCTTTGCACACAAGTCCTGCTACATGCCTTGCAAAAGCCCTGGGTCAGCAGCAGACAGGGAAAAGCAAAGGCCTCCCCCTCCAGCACCACTGCCCAGGAAACACCATCCCTGCACGGGGCTGCTTCCCGTCCCCAAGCCACCAGTGCCTTCCCCAGTGACCCTGGCTCACTCCCACTGTGGTTGCTGCTGTTCTGGGTGATTAATTCAGTGTGAGTAATTTTGGAGCAGATGATCTCATTCACGTGGTTCCTGCTATTTCTCCGGCAGAGCAAAGAAAAGGGGGAAAAGAGAGGAGTGGACAGGAACACGGTGTCCATGACAGCCATCCCCTCCATGCGTGCTCAGAAAGCCTGGCACCAGCTGCAGACCACTTATTGCTACAGGCAGAGCAGAAGGAAACTTGCTGGCAAACTGGTTTCTCTCAATAGAGGGAAATGCAATCATTTAGGCTGATAAGGGCTCAATTATGGCTTTGTAATAAGGCCAGTGTTTGGGACAGCAAGGAGCAGCCTCGCTTGCTGGGCTCCCAGGAGGGTGAGGAAGGCCCCTGATGTGGAACATAGCACTGGATGGCTGGGCCACTGGGGACTGCCAAGCTCTGCCTCTGCCAGGGGTCAAGGAGGCTCTGTGAGGGACTCTAGAGACCCACTAGGGTCCGGGGTGATGGACAGATGTCAGCCAGGAGAGCGAGGGCAGCAGCGCTGCCCTGTCCCGGGCTGCACTGCAAGGAAACTGGAGCAAACCCCCTGAAATGGGATGAGATTAACCAAGCAGCTGAATTATTCTAAGCTAATAAAGTACCTGGTCCAGATGGCTACCACTATGAATACTATTAAAGAGAAAAACTCAGGGTAAATTAGGAGATTTGAGGCTGACGCTTTCAATTCCTGAGCAGAAGATGCTCTGCGGGGTGGGGAGCAGTCTCCTGCTCTCTGGCTGCCTCCAGGGGCAGATTTAGGACTTCCCTGGAGCCCTGGAGAGAGGAGTATGTGCTCCTTCTCATCCAATTTCTGCTGGTTTTCCCTCAGAAACCCATGCTGCTGCTCTTGTCGCCTCCTGGCAGCACGAGTTTTGGAGCCATGGAGGTACTTTCCTGCCACACAGGCGCCCAGACAAACCCCAGCTGCTTGGGATGCATTTGTGGAATTATTTTCCATCTCTGAGAGTGGTCTGAGCCCTCAGATAACTCCAACCTGGCCCCATCCCCGCTGTCTGATGGGTGCCCACACTAAGACTCTACTAAGGGAGCACGCAAGATTAATTTACTCCTAACTTTTGGTGTCTGAAATAAGCCACAAGCAGCAATATGACTTGCACTGCGTTTGCCTTGCAAAGGGCTGAGCTGCAGCTCAGGATGCAGAGGGGCTCTGCAGGAGTCTGCATTTTAAAGGGCAAGCTGCAAACCGCAGCCTGCCAAGTGCTATTTATTCCTCCCTCACCCTGGGCAATGGATGCAAGAGGCAGTAAGTGAGATCTTGCTGCAGAGCTGGGGTAGGTGCAGCCTTGAGCCGCGCTGAAGGAGTGGGGCTGAGTTTCAAAGGGCTTGGGACATCCGTGCCATGCGGAGGAGAGTGACAGCTCATGACATGCACTTGACACCAGCCAGAGCAGCTCAGGACAGGGAAGCAGAGCAGGCAGGACTCCTTAGGGGCATAGCATTTCCTACCCATTCTGGTGATGGCTGGGATTGGACATTTAAGGCATATCCTTATTCTAACAGGGAGAAGGAGAAACTATGGCAGGGAGAAAGTGGAGTCACTGCTCCATCTGCAGTGACTGGGGTAATAGATGGCGTGTGTGTTCAGGTTTTTAATTCCCCTGATGAGATGTATAAGGTTCTTATTTGTTTTAATTAATGTGAAAGAAGTCAGAGTGCCAGAAAGTGGTGATAGGGGCGGAGCAGGGAGGGGAGATGGGGACATTTGGAATTGAAGCATCCTATTAATATCTCTGCTGTTGTATGAAAGGTCATTAATGAACCAAAGAAAAATGAGCAGGGAGGGAAACAAGAGAATTGAATCACTTTCTGCTTCCCATCACTTGCACTGCCACCAGGACACCTTCCAAGCCCTGCTGCAGTCCTGCTGCCCTGTGTTCTGTCCCTTTCCTTGCTGTCTTTAGTCTACTGGGGGAGCCATGCTCCTGATGGCACTGGATGAGGTGGGAGAGTTTCAGAGAGCTGGTGCCACATGACACTGACACCCATCTGACATTCAGAGCAACATCTCCTGCCTTGGCCCCAGGGCCTTGCCTTGCAAATCTGCTGCTTCAGGCACTGAAATCCCAGCCCTGCCTTGATGTTTGACGGGGAGAGGTGCTGTAAGAGGCAGTAAAACCTCACTTGGTTTATTTATCTTCTATTTTCTGCTCTTTTGGAGGTTGACGTGACCAGTGTGTGTTCCCAGCCCTGCGCTGAAGCTCTGCTTGCCCAGGAATTGATTTGCCATGCTTGAGATGGAAGCAAACAAAGATTAAATTTAAGCTATTTGTTCAGTATCTCAGTTACGCAATTGGACATCGTAGATTAGGGAAGGTGACCTCCTGTAGTGCAGGGGGATTTACCGACATGTTCGAGCAAATATTACACTTCCTGGGATCCAATACAGCTCAGGATGGAGGAGAAAAGGGAACCAGTCTGGCTGCCTGGCCCATCTGTGCTGCCTCACTGCATCATCTCTGCCTTTCCCCAGAGCCTCATACCACAGGACCAAGGATCTCCAAAGAAGGGCCAGCATTGCTTCCTGCAGCAAGGAGGAAAGGGAGAAAAAGAAAAATGAATGGGAGGGGAAGGTGGAATGAGTGAGCCTTTGCAGGAGCTCGGCCACCTGCTAAGCATGGTCAGCCCCAGGAGGTGAGGCTTTTGTTCTGCTTACCATTTCCCATGCTCCTGGTTCCTGAGAGATTTGTGGTTTTGATGGAGCCAAGGCTTTGGGCTCTTGGTTTGCTGCAGGGAGGCTCCCTAGGGCCAGGGCTAGTTTGAGGGCTGTGGCAACAGGCAGGAGCCAGGCAGGAGCCAGGCAGGGGAGAGGACACAACACTAGAGACCATGGGAAGGTTCATTTGCTCAGGAGGCCATTAATGGTCCAGAGATTTAAAATTTAAATCTGTGTGCTTGAAAACAGCAAAGAAGGGAAAGAAGCCAGTGAGGACTGGTGTTTGCATTGCAAACTGTCACTGCCTGTTTGTGCAAAGGCTTTTGACTGACAGCAAAGTTTGTCACAGGCATCTGACGTCAGAGCTCTGAGCAGTGAGGTGTCAGAGTGACAGCTTGCCACCAGCAACAGCAGCATCAGCCGCCTCTGGGTAGCCCCGAGCTCTTCTCCTCCTCCTTCTCCTCACCAGGTTTCAGAGCAGATGAGTGGCTGCCCCAGCACCAACCTGCCCTCTGCCTGGGTCACTCCTGGGTGGAGGAGGAAAGGAAGGATGCTTTCATGCCACACGGCTACGGAGTTGCAGTACCCCAGTAATGGAGCCACAGCCCCTCCCCTGCCTTCAGAAAATTCATGAATGTGTAAGTGCCAGACTGCAGCACTAACCATCCTCCTCCTGGGCCTTCCCCCTTTTCTTGCTGGCTTCTGTTCCACCTCTGACATGACCTGGATGAACTAAGGGCTCTGCCTGAAGCAAACCAGGCAAATCAGCAGGAGACTAAACCAGTTATTGCATGCTTTGACACTAAAACAACATCATACCTCTGGCAGTGGCAAGGCCAGGGCAGAGCTGAGAATAGAGGAGGAGGCTGGGGTGAAGGCAGCGCAAATGTTTGCTCTCTTGATGTGAAGTCTTGCAAATGGAAATGATTTGCCAGAAGAGCATCTGTTCCTCAGGCAGGGGCTGTACCACTGCAGGCATCCTCCAGAGACATCACTGGCCCTTCCTGCAAATAAATAAATCAATAAAAGCAATGGCTACAGTGAGGGATTTAGCCATCCAGGCTTGGAAACACCTGAGTCGTGGGATAACTGCCTGTGGCTGTGGCTGGATGGGTTTTCTGAGCCCCAATACACCTGCTTGCTGCCAAAATGGTTTAGTCCATCTGTTTAATGCTGTGCTAGCTGGGAAATTGTTTCTCTGCTTTGGCTATAAATGATGAATTATTGCCTGAAAGATTATCCTTTGTTTATCTCTCTTTGTTCCAGTGACCCCCTTGGCTGCCCTTCTTCACCCCTCTGCCCAGGCGCTGCAGGAGCAAGGGCGCAGGGAGCAGGAGGCATGAGCATCCCTACCCTTAATATCAGACTGTTGATCTCTTCTCCAAGACACTTATTCCCACTTGAAATCCTGCCTCTGTTCAGCTCATGGCTTCTTCAAAACACAGAGCAGGGTCTGGCTCTCCTGAGGCTAGAAAAGAGCATAAGAAATATGTAATAGCTGTAATAAAAAAGGTGGGGAGGAGAAGGACCAACCTCCACATCTCAACCCCTCCCTGCCATCACCTCCTGCCTCTAACTTCCTCCACTTCCATGGAGAGCACTTGGGGCTGCTCTCTGTGCTTGAACAGGAAGGTCTGTGTGTGCTCATCCCCCTCTTCTGTGCCCCTGTTCAGATGATCTCCTCTGTTTTCCCTGTGTCCAGTGGTCTCTAGAGGAGGAATTCACCAGCTTGATTTGTGGTCTAGATAATCTCCCTCAGGAAAATCCTTGGGTCGTAACTCTCTTAAGAGGGCCAAATACTTTCCCTCTGAAATTTAGTGTTGGTTGCTGCTCTGTCGATGCAAGTGTGAAAGTGTTAAACCTCTTACGCCAGCTGGGTCTCCAATCCTAAACCAATAGAAGCAGAAACCCCAATCCCCAAACCACCACTGAGAAGCTCCCATTTCATCTGGGTGTTTCTGAGAATAGGAGCCCAAATCCCACTCTGTTTCCTGACAATACGGACCAGCCACTTGGGAACCAGGTTTTCATGCAAAGGAAACGGAGCTGTTGAATCTCACTGAGATTCATGAGCCCAGCTCAGCGTAAGAGCCAGAATAAAGCAATGAAGTGACAGGATGGATTCAGCTGTAATTTAGTTAGAGCTGGGGTGGGAAATCTGCAGAAGGTCACAGTGACACTAAAGAAGTGTCTTGTATTAAACTCAGCTCAGGTTTTCATGTCTCGGTAAAAGAGCTGGAACATCTATAACTAGTAGCAGGTTATTTTTGGCATCCCAACCTATTTTGTAGCTCCCAGGAGGGCAAAACTGCTTCTCTTTGACTTTGCAAAGCCCGGATTTCTTTTTGTGTCTGCAGGATGCATTTAAATTCTTCTGCCACAGCCTGCCTTAACAAAAACCCACAGGTCCAGGCAATTAATCTTCTCGCTTGCTTTGCACAAAGCAAAGAGCCCACAACCTAGACGAGGGCTGTGTTGTTCAAGCTGCTGTTCAAAATTACAATGCAAAAGGGTATCACAGCCCTAAAAAGCCTAAATTCTCAGCAGATGCAGTGCTCTGAGGGGTCACTCTATTATTTCTTTCTTACAGGCCACTTTGCTTGAGGTCACTTGGAAAGTCAGCAACAGAGGCTGGCACCAGAACTAGGCCACCAGTGATTCCATGGACCCGTCATCAGACAGGTTTCCATGACTCTCTCTTCTTTTAGTATGTCCCTTCCCAAGCCCCACATGCACCCACACCATGTTCCCGTACTTCCTCAGGCTGTTTGTGAGACTGGTGCCAGTTTTGCAACGCGCTGTGTGACATCTGGTCTGCCTTCCTTCCCACTTCTCCCAAGTGGAGATAGCCAGGAAAATACTTAAGCCATCATACACAAACCCATCAAAATCAAAGTACTTCATAAAATTGACTGCATTTCACTGGAATGTTGTTCTGAAATGAAACAAACAAACAAAAAGATCTGGCAGCATCCAAACATCTTGTTTCAGCGTTTTCAGGAGAAAGAAAACCACTTGTTTTACTCTGAAAAGGCTTTTCACTGCTGAGATTGTTTCAGAAAATAGCTAAATCAAATGGAAAGAAAACTAAATATCAAAGTCTTTTGGAGATGGTTGCAGTTTCTATATTTTTCTGTGATGGGCAGCCAAGGAGGGACAGTGCCATGCTGGGCATCCCACCCAGTACAGTGCTGGCACAGCACTGGTTGCCTCTGGCTCCCTGTGCATGCATGGGGGGCCACAGAAGAGCAGGGAGGTGGCGCAGGTCTAGCTAAAAGCTGTGAAAACCAAGCAGTATCAGAGAAACCCTGCTATCCGTAAGGAGATGCTCTTCCTCTCATCAAGGACTAACGTCCACAATAAGGTTGTGCACTGAAGAGGTACAAAGGGGACTTGTGATATGATGAGAGCAGATATCTTAAGAGGTGTTCCCTGCCTCTATCTCCTGCATGAGGAAGAACCAGGTGGGTTCTTCCATTGCATCAACGCATGCAACACCCACAGCATGTACCTGGGACAGGAGCGCTCCTGCACTGCCCGTGCCAAGGCCCCATCCCAGCAAGGTGCGGACAACAGAGCTGAGTGCTGCAGCTGAGCATCCTGCAGCTCCCCCAGCAGCCAGGCAGCGGGAGCAAACCCCATGAGGCTGCAGTATACCTCACAGAGTGCACAGGTTTCTGCTGCGAAGTTCATTATAGGAGAGTTTTCAGGGAATTAAGGGCTCTGAGCTTAAGCCTGGCCTTCAGCTGCCCAGACATCTAATCTATTCGTATCTCAGTATTTCACATTTCCTTCAAATACTTGGATGCGTAAGGCCACTATAACTCTTGGCCTTGACAGGGAGTAGAGCTCCTGGAACAGGGAAGCTGAGCAGATGCCTGACAGAGCAATCAGCTAGGGACTGAGGGAAGTGTGCATAGGGGCAGCATCTCCTCCAGTGTCAATCCAGGGCTCCAGCATTGAGTGTGTTTTGTCCTGAAAGGCAAAACCAAGAAAAAACTGAAAATGGACTCTAGCCACTGGATCCCCATAGTGAGCTGGTACCGGTGCTGAAGAGTCTACTAGGACCTTGGGCAGACACTGCTGGAGAAACAAAATTCCTGCCTTCTTTATTGACGTCAGTTTTAGACAGGTAGGAGGAAGAAAAGCAAACACGGTGTTTACAAAACTAAAAAACCCCTAAACCTCAGCCTCCAGGATGGGGATTATCCTGTCCACCCAGCCCACAAGGGATCCAGAGAAGAGCTGGTACAGTATGGGCTGGTGCATAGTCAGTGGTGAATAACTACTTCTCTTATTTCTACATCCTTCACTGTTTTATTGAAATAAACTAAAAGCAAGTCTTGGACCTTGTAAGACAAGGTAGTTATCTCTACAGCCAGCCAGCAACAGATTTATTGGCCTCGAAGACACATTCAAACCATACTTTCTTTCATGTGACAAGTGTCCTATTTTATTAAAGCAGTTTTTCAGCAGTCCTGAATCAGTGCTGCAACTCCATTTTGTCAAAAGCCAACTGAAGATGGTTTGTTTTCTACTAGAGTCAAGGAAACTGAACACTGAACCTTTGTGAAACAGGGAACACCAAGCCTTGAATGGTAAGAATTGAAGTACAAAAAGGGCATGTTTTCAGGCAATAATGATAAACACTTTAATAGTTGAACTTGAAAGTGAGGGAGTCTTTTTGGCAGCAAGAAAAAATATGGTAAACTGTTTTTACAGCACTTGCACTGAGTGTTTGAATGAGTGGGACTAAATTTTGAAGATTGGAAGCAATTTGAAGAGTTCTCTGTGGCAAAAAGTGTGGAACTCAGTCTGAATTGCATTGGGAATGTTGACAACGATGCCCTCAAAAAGGCTGACAAAGATGAAGGATTTGATGAGTTTGCAAATGTAAAAAAAAAAAATTAAAATTAAATGTAAAGAGCGGAATAAAAATAAGACTGGTGAGATAAGAAATGGAGTGATATATCCAAGCATTTAGTGTTAAATATAGTGTCTGTAAAAACATGAAAACATTATCTGTGTTTTTACTGGTAGTAACAGAGCCAATCTATCTTTATAGACAGATGATAAGAAATATAATGGCTCTGAGACTGCTAAAGCAATCCATGTAAAAATATATTTCCAAGATATGCTTGTAGTGAATTTTATCATGTTCTTCTTTAATTTAAACTTTCAGAAGATATATATTCTTCCCAGTACAAAATCCCTTATATTTCCTCCTAGAGTTTTCTATATTTAGAGAATTAAGAGAGGAGTTGCCACACTCAAAAGGGCAGTCCGTTGATGGCATATATAGATAAGGCATTTTGAAAGGTAATGCACATTATTTTTGGCTTTAAGATGGGTTACGTCAGCAGACAGACGAGAGCTGGGAAGCTAAAAGTGAGCTTGCTGTGAAGAGCACAGCAGGTTAGTGAGATCTCTCTTTATTTTCAAGTTGATGCAGTGTTTTAGGGTATTATGGTAAAACTTGTGCTATCACTTGGTTGATCATAACTGGTCTTGCCTTCAGTTTGTAGTTACACAGTTTGAGTCACAGCTTCAAATTATTTGTCTTGTATAGTCTTTCATAAACAATCTGTTGGGGCTCCTTATGTAACATTATTCCTCTCAAGTTCAGCAAAAAATGCTGCATAGTGAAAAATGCGCATAATGTATAACAAATTTAGCCCCCCTGGTAACTGCAGACAAGCGAATCTTCCTTTCATTTTGGAACATGGTTATTGCAGCCTGGAGAAAAGAGGGAGAAAAAAGACAGGGTGAAAAAACAAGGAAAAGGGTAAATGCAGCCTTTGGGGCAGAACTACAAACATACAAATGCATTTCACCAAACTATTGCTGGCTTTTGAGACGAAGAAAAAGCGTTTTCCCCTTTCTCCACTGGTTTCTAGGGTCTTGCCCCACACTGCAGGACACAAAAGCTTTTTTGGCTGAGTCCAGCCTCAGCGCAGCTGCAAGATGGCAACACATCCGGAGTATCCTCGAGTGCTTGCAGTGACTTCTCCCTCCAAGAAGCAATTTTGCTGCAGCCACTGTGTTGCATCTCATTCTATAAATCTGTCAGTGTCTATCCAAGCCCGGAGCAAATCCATTCGCTACAACTTTTACAAGTACTAAAGCCCATCTGCAGGAAGCTGCGCACAGGATTATTTCTGTCCTGTTCTTATTACAGGCTCAGCAGACTCATTTAAAAAAGATATTTCACAAACCTGTTACCTCCCAAGCTGAGAGCATGCGTGCAAAGCGGATGGTGGTCCCAAAACCACAGACTTCAGCAGCATGGATGATCCCAGTATGCCACTCCTGTGGAGGGAGCAGAAATGTCGAGATGAGGCATGCTACCGTGAGGAACATTTCATCCACATGAGTATTTATTCTGGCAACTAAAGGAACTAACATTAAATCTAAACTAAATTACCATTCACTGAGCTGCTGAGAGTGTCTGCTCTAAGGGAGGGTTTATGCCACAGACTGCAGGAAAACCTGAACGAAATCAGCACCAGTACCAGCAGCATGCGAGCTGCTGCAGCACAGAGTTTACATGCCCTTGTTCCGCCTGGAGAAGAGAAGGCTCTGGGAAACCTTAGAGCAGTTCCCAGTGCCTAAAGGGGCTAAAACCAAGCTGGAGAGGAGCTCTGGACAAGGGCCTGTAGGGATGTGACAAGGGGGAATGGCTTTAACCTGACAGAGAGGAGATTGAGATTAGATATTAGGAAGAAGTTCTTTACTATGAGGGTGGTGGGGCACTGGCACAGGGTGCCCAGGGAAGCTGTGGCTGCCCCGGTCCTGGCAGTGTTCAAGGCCAGGTTGGACACAGCAGCTTGGAGCAACCCGCTCTAGTGGAACATGTCCCTGCTGGTGGCAGTGAGTTGGAACTGCATGAGCTTTAAGGTCTCTTCAACCCAAACCAGCCTGGGATTCTATGATTTTCTGGGTTTCTTGACCTCCTGACAAGAGGCTGAGCTACCCAAGCCCTGCAAAGCCGGCTTGGGCCACTGGGGCTGCCCAGGGCATGGGGTGATCCCTGCTATGGGATTCTTCCCAAGGATGGCTGGAGGTGTTCTGCACTGAGGGCTGCTGAACTACAGCACGTGTAGGCAGCTCACAAATCCTTACTTAAAAAGCTAGATCTGTATTTTCAAACTCGGAAGCTAATACCAGAAAGACAAGATGTCTATTTTCTGTATTCCTTCCAGATAAGCAGAAGTCTTTGCACTGAATGTTAACATTACAACAGTATTTAAACATTTACTCTCCTTCCACACACACTGTGTGTATGCAGGGGGAATCAGGTGGACACATAGTCCTCTTAATGTCAATGAGAGAGTAAGCCTGAATCTTTCTAAGTATGACTCGGGACTGGTGCCATACTATTGCTATGTAATTTGGCTGGATAGTTCTAAGGCATCTTAATTCTCCAGCCATCATTACTTTGCTTGGTTATCATTCATACATTTCTATATGCTAGTTAGCTTGGAGGAAAGAGGCTGGAAATTTACAGCTAAAGTGGATGAGTCCGTATTTTTGGAATTGGAGTTAAATTACCCACTAGTTGAAGCATTATTGTGTTTTACAATAATTGCTGATTAAAATTCAAATGCACTAAATTCCACCTGTCATTCCCAGCATCGCCTCCACTTGTGACAATGCCAACACCATAAGCGGGTATGAATGAAAGGACTGAAGGAAGTGGGTTGTCTGCACAATTCCATGCTTTCATTCTGCCACAATCTGCTAACGCTTTTCACTGAAACCTTCAGGATATTTTCCACAAAATCTCCACTCCACAGAATGCTGTGTAGAATGAAGACACTGTGGTCCAGGTTTTCAAACGCAGCCTCTTTGTTTTCACACCCATGCAGGACAGACATCCATCTGAGCTGCAGCACTCTGCCACTTGTGGCCAATCAACCTGCTGCTTTAATATCCAGATTCTTATAACTATTGATTGAGTTTCCAGGTGGGCTTTTCTCTCATTAAGCTCTTTAGAGGGGCTAGATGAGTTCTTACTTAGTGTCTCATTTTTGCTCCTGGCCCTAAGTCCATTTCTCTGGCTGTCTTGAACTTGCCTGTGGCTGCAAAACTTCTTTGGACTGGTTAAAGTCTCCAGTTCTTTCCTTCTCCTCTTGTGCCTCCTAAAGTTCAGCAGTTTTGGCTTCCTTCTTGCTGTTGCTCTTCTACCCTCTTTTTCCCAGGTCTTTCAATCTCTTCCTCAGTGTGCCTAACATTTCAAAGTCTGGAGAGCTGGGGAATATCACGGCCCCTAGGGAGGTGATGTGTTTATGATAAACCAGGGAAGTGCATAAGCAAGAACCTGCTCTTAACACTATTTTCTATATGCAGGTGTCTCCTCTTCCCTCTTGCTTGTGGCTGAATATTTGAACAGACCACATTTGTCTGCAAATTACACTACCCTGCACTTCATCAGTCTGGGTCCACATTTTAGTCACTGGGAAAGAATCAGCCTGATTTAACATCCATTTACCGTCTTGTCTGACTGAACTGGAAAAAAACACCAAGCAACACAAAGCCCCAACATTTGGGAAGGCACAGTGAAGCAGAGGATAGTCTGCTGAGTTATACCCCATGGCAGTGCATAATCCATTCCCACACTCCTGCTCCCAGGGGTTGGAAGCCACTGAATGGGCTGAACCTGTCCAGATTTAGTAGGTACCAGCAGTAAAAACAGAGTACAGCATGTACTGCGTAGCCTCAAGTTTTCTTAACCCTTGGGAAAAGCCCGGCTAGACAAATGCGAGAAGCACAGCTAGCAAGGGACCTAACAATGACAGCATCGCATTACTCATCCTCTTGGCTCTGTCTCACTAGTGGTTTAGCACCTTTGTGGGCTTGGTTTTGATAGCAAGAGAGATGTGACTTTAAGTCAAAAGGATATTAGGAGAAAAGGGTGGAAGAACTGCAAGACTGAACACAAATCTGCTTCTAGATAAGATTTGGGTTTAAATAAGTGCAGCGTATTCTGAATGCCACCATGCACACAGTGTAGTGTTCTGGCTCTTTAGGGCAGCACTTGCTACGCCACAGCAGGACATGCATGTGGTTGGGCTATCAACAAACCAGAGCACTCCTGGCTTGCCTGGATCCCAGCCAGCAAAGGATGCTGTAAAAGCCTCTCTGGCTTACAATGCAATTTTGCTAAGGTTAGAATATTGCTTGCATTAGTGAAAAGCAGACAGTAGTCTTGAGATTAAGGCAGGAAATCTGCATTCAAATCTTAGCTCCAACAAAGACTTTCCTTATGTGGTCTTGGGCAAGCCAAGTAAAACTCCCATGCTTTGTACCCTGAACTTGTATGAGAAGAATTAAATTGCTTTCTGCTCTTTGTCTTGACTACTTAGACAGTGAGCACTTGGGGAATAGAGAGCCTTTCACTCCATGTTTAGCATCAGTCTGTAATATTCTCTCAACATAAATAACAAGGAATAATAAATTAAAATACATATTGTTATACGAGTTATACAACCAAGCCCAGTGAAACTGGTACTTGGTGTAGCTGGGCTCATTGCCTCACTATCTCTCAGCACCATCCTGTATTGCTGTAAAGCTGCAAGACTGGAAGTGGCAATGCCAGGCCATTCTGTGGTGTTTATTCAGTGGTTATCTGTATCCATGCTCAGCATATCTCACCTCCTGCCCTCCAGTCAGCCCACAAAGACCAAGAGGAACTTGAGTCAGGTAAGGGAATCAATTACAGCCCTGGACAGCAGGGATGATCAGGTTTGCATTTGTTTTCATGAGCTGGAGAACATCATGTACTACCAGCTATGAACTGCCTGGCTCTGGCACCAGCTTTGCCCTGGGGAAGGAGAGGTGGTGTGAGACAGGAGAAGCCCAACTCTCCTTACCCTTAGGGATGCTGTATTTACTCTGAGTACATTTATGCACGAGATGTGTTTTCACTAGCAGGGTTTGTTTCTCTGCTGCATTTTTGCTCCTAGCACGTGGACTCTTTTTTGAGCAAGCAGTGGGCAGGCGGGGCTGAGAGAGCAACACACACAAACCAGGGAGTTCGGGTTTATTTCCAAACAGGCACACACAGAACTGTAGGGGAGTACAAGCGGGAGGCGGCAGTATATCCTCTCACTCCACTCTACAAAACCTAACTTCCTAGGCTGACCCAGACACCTAAGACTGAAGGCAAAAATATAAGCTACATGACTAGTGGGAAGAGAAAGAGCCAGCAGGAAAAATCTATCAGAGCTTTCCACGGTTCAATCAGTCAGAGCCTGCTTCACTGGGGAAACAATCAATTAACCACTTCCACTAGAGCAGCCACAAACGTGCTATTCTGGAGGCAGTAAATCTTTGAGTTTATTTGTTCTCAGTTGCACTCTCAGCTTATTTACAACATCACAGGAACCTTCCGCCTTGTTTACCCTCTCTTCTCTAGGTCTCTCCTAAGGATCTTTCTGTCCATGATGATCAGTGAAGAGGAACACTTATGGACTAACAGTTTCCAGCTTCACTGCAAATCCTCATTTCCCTTAAACAGGCAGCCAAAACAAACTGCTTCCTCCAGGCATCTGGAGGGCATTACGCCTTTAACTGTCCATCTGATTTCCAGCTGTCAATGCATTTTGTCTCACTTCAAGGCAGATGGTTCTGGTTTAGGATGCTTTGGCCCAACCAGTAATCAAAGAACCCTGCAGTACACGAGTTAGGCAGGTCCCTGTCCTGGGGAACAAAACGTAGCAAGCAAATGAGAGGTAGATGCCACCAAAGCTAAGGGATGAGACTGAGACCACTCAGCCCAAGGCCCCCTGAAACAGAAAGGCTCAGGAAAGGACCTGAGCATGAGCAGTCCCACAGGTATGATAAAGAGGGAGGTGTGAGACAGCTTGGATAAAAATGCACAACAGGATGATTGAGAAGATGTGACCAAGTGGTGCTGAGAAGGTGTGCCTGCAAAGGGAGAGGAAGCTGGCAGATAAAGGTGCGCAGTGGGTCATGGTGATGGTCCCCCTCAGCACCTCACTGGTAGATCTTGGAGCACTCAGAGCAGAAGGGTCCCAGTGCACTGGCGAAGAAAGTGAAGTACAGAAAAGACCACTAGGGTAGAGATCAGATATCCAAACCCCAGGCCTGTGCTGTCCATTAGGCACTGGTACCTCTGCCATCACTATGCTTTCAAGATGTAGTGAAACAAGAGACGTCTGTGATTCTATGTTTTGATGACCACAGCATAAAATTGAGACTAAATTTCTATTCCCCATTTAAATTTTTCCTTGCCTGCTTTAAATGAATGGAAAGCAGCTCCCAGCACTTCTAGGTACCTCCTGTGCTTAGGAACCTGGAAGCAGATTTTGATTCACAGATGCTTCTTGCTCCTCGGATCAAATGTGCTGCCAGGACTGCTAGACAGGAGCTATCTTAACAGCTTTAGGGCACTTGGATTTGTCCCTATTGCTGCTAATGCCTTGATTGGTGCTATTGAAATCTCTTTTTAAACATATGGTAATACATTCCTCACTGATATCCCTGCCTTTCAAAACTCAGACCTGGAGTCATCATTGTCTGTAATAAGTTCATTCTGTTCCTTCTGCTTTACTACCTCCCCAGTCTGGTTCTGATGAGGAATTCATGTAACTCACTAACTCCAGAGCAAATTTTGACTGGTTTTTGAATTAAAAAATGTATTTTCTATTAGGAAGCTCGGCAAGCTCAGCCTGGCATCTGATACTCAAATGACCTCTGGATGCATCACCAATAATGAAGACTAAATGTCAGGGCTGGGAGTGCACTAATCAGCTTTAATTGCCCTGACAAGCCTCATCTGGGACTCACATTCACTCCCTCTGCCAGGAGCTCTATTTAACCTCCAACCCCAGGGGCCTTCAGTTCTTGCTTGGATCATGTTGTAAGTGAGCCTGTCTCAGGCCTGTTCCTGAACTGGTGTTTGGCTTTTCCTGGCTGACCTTGGAGCCGGTGCGTTGATAGGACCTGTTGCCACCACCCCCCAGTGATGTCCTGTGGTGTGGAGCTGCTCCTGGCTCCCCTTCTGTGGGAGCAGCCCTGCTCTCACTGCTTCCTCACGCTGGCAGCCACAAACACACTTTGGTAGGATTTTCAGTAGATAGAAAACTCTTACTGGATTGTTTCATCAAGTGTTTGAGAGAAGAGCACAGGTAACCTTATGGGCTCTAATTCTTACGTTGCTTGCTGTGAAATAAACCCAAAAGCAGTATTTGTAAGTATGAGGTCTCTAGCTCTACTAGAGCTCTAGTGGGGATGAGCTGAGTGCTGGGAATGACTGACTCTGGGATGCCCAGTCCAGTCATCTTCCAGTTGCCTGCAGCTGGGCTCCAGTGCTGCAGGAGGAAAGCACTTTTTCACCTCAGGCTGTTGCTCTGCAGCACTCAGTATACAGTAGTTTTAGCCACAATTCTTCTTAGAGAGATGTTGGGCCCTAATCTGCATTCTTGGAATAGCACAAACAGACCTGTCACTTCATGCGTTCAATGGGATGGCATTTGGGAATCGTGATGGGTCGACAGACCCAGTGCATGACAAACATAGCCCTTTGTGCCCTGAGGGTACAGCGGCCATGCTGGGGAGATCAAGCTGGTGTCAGAAAACATGCTCTGTCTGATCCCATACCAGGATTTGTTACACTGAATAAATGAGGATATGCTGGTTTCCTTTCCCAAAGTGGAAATGGGTGATACTGTGATGTCTATACTCAGACAGCACCTGCAGACAGCTGGTACTTTTGAGCCAGTAATTCTCCATCAGGCTTGTCAGAAAAGACATACATGGAGCTAGCTTTTGGGAAGGACCTAAACTTCGCTCTCTTCACAGAACAACTTCCCACCAGCACCTACCTACCGGTGTGCTGCAGAAATGGTTTAAATGCTCAGCCAAGCAGGCAGCAGCCTTCCTATCAATCACCAAGGAAGACCACTTGGTTTATGTGCTTTCTGCTTGGGAGCTTGTGTGCTTCCAGGGTCTCTCAGTGTTTTGAGGGGTTGGTTGGTTTTTGGTGGTTTTTTTGGTGCCTGAAGAGAGGTACTGGGGAAAGAAGACTCTTCTGCTGGTGGGCAGTGATGACAACAGCCGTTGGGATGTGGACAGTGGAAAGGGGAAAAAGTCCAATGCACACAATTAAGTGCTATTGTGGCCTGGTTGGGAATAGCCCCTTCTGGGGACACAGAGGGCCTTTGAATACGGGCGATGACTGAAACGTTCCTTCGGAGGTGAGAGGGAAGGATCTCACTGTGAGGGTGCTGAGGCGCTGGCACAGGGTGCCTGGAGAAGCTGTGGCTGCCCCATCCCTGGCAGTGCTCAAGGCCAGATTGGATGGGGCTTGGAGCAACCTGCTCTAGTGGAAGGCGTTCCTGCCCGTGGGACTGGATGATTTTAAGGTCCTTTCCAACTCAAACCATTCTATGTTCTCTCCATCAGTGTCAGCCTGACATAAGAACCCTTTACCCGGCATCCACCTCAGGGGGGCAGCTGCCCCTCAGGCGGCTGTCTGTGGGCTGGGGTGCTCCTGAAATACATCGTTTATCTCCCCTCTTTTAGGAGAATCCTCCTTAAAGTCTCAAGAGTATTCCTGGCACACACATACAGAGTACCGAGGGCGGTGTGTGAGGCGCCTCCGGGCCCGTACAGACCGGAGGAATGCCCGGACCTACCCGAACCCCATCCGGAAGATGGCCGCGGGGCGGAGGCGCCCCTGCCCGTCCCTCCCTTGCGGGCGGTGATTGGCGGCGGCGCCGGCGGGCGCGGGGCGGGGCGGCGGGGCGGGGCGGCGCCCAGAGCGCCGGGCGGTAGCAGGTGGCTCCGCTCCGCTCCGCGCCGCTCCGCGCTCCCGCCTCGCCTCCTCGCCTCCTCTCGCCCCGCCGCCTCACCGCGGCCACCGCCGCAGCCAAGACGCCGCGGGCCGTGCTCCGAGTGAAGAATGGGGCGGCGAAGCTGGCCAAGCCGCCGGCGGCGGCGGGAGAGACCCCCGGCGGCGCCCCCGGACCTGGGCTCTTCATGGAGCGGTCGCAGAGCCGCCTCAGCCTCTCCGCCTCCTTCGAGGCCCTGGCCATCTACTTCCCCTGCATGAACAGCTTCGACGAGGAGGACGCGGGTACGGGGGGTTGAAGCGGGGCTTGGTCGCGAGCGGGGCTGGGGGACGAGTGGCGGTGGGAGGGGTGTGTGGGGCGGGGAGGGCGCCCATGGCGGCTGTGGGGCCGGGGGCAGGACGCGGGCCCGGTCTCCGCTACACACATGTCCGCCCCTCGGGCGCTGTGGGAGCGGTGGGGCTATGGGGCTGCGCAGGAGCGGGGGGTTTGTGCAGTGTGTCCGTACTGCCCTAACCTGCCGAGGGGCTGGGGTGTGACTGGTGCCAGGTTTCCAGTCCATAGGAAGCGTGAGCCGGTGGAGATGAGAAGAGGGAATTTATTCATGATGATGGAACGTATTCCCTCTTCTCATCAATAGGAAAACCGGGGCTTTTGCGGTGGAGTGACTTACGCTCCCAGTGTTCCTCTTGTGCCAAGCTGTGTAAAGTGATGAAGGGCAGCACTTGGGGGAAGGCATCCCTTCTGCTGGATGGTGTGTCCAATCTGTGCTGATTTTTACACAGTGAACTAATAATTTTGAGGTGTCGTTGACACCATGTGTCATGCTGTAAAAGGGATTCTGTTTAAATGAGGGTTAAGTAGCTCACAAGACACGTACAGAAGCCGTTCAGAATGGATGCAGTGATTTCTGCCTTCTTCACAAAGACATTTCTGGCCTCAGAGTGTTGGCAGTGGTCATAAAACGAGACTAAGCTTCAAAAAGAGGGATGTTGGTAAGGAAAAGTAGGGAAGAAATGGGGTTGAACAGGAAAGGAAGAACACTGGTGCTGGAGAAGGTGCTGAGAGCAGAGGACAGCAGAGCAGCTGCGAGGGTAGGGAGGACATCCGAGGGAGTGCATGGAGAGTGGCAGAGAAACACTTCGTTCATTCTGGTGGCTCACTTATAAACGAGGGATGTTTTTCACAGTACACACAGTACCAGAAACTGAACCTGTAAGTGGATCTTTGAGCAGCATATAATGAAAGTTGGTAACTAAGGCATATTTTAACACTGACTGTCATGGTTGCATCCCTCAAAATGCCGGCATGCTTTTTTGTCTAGGGGCTCATCCCAAGATGTGCAGATGCCAGCAGGAATAGATGGGCAAATGAGCCTGCTAGCTGCTACACCTGTAACGTTGTTGTTTCTAGAGGAATTGACGTAAGAATAAATTCATCATCTGTGTGATTAACCCAGGATTGTCATCAGCATCATGCAGGGGTGTCAAGCAGAAAATTGTCTCCTCCAACAGATGTATTTATTTAAATTTTGTTCTTGAAATTTTGCTGATGATTTATTTGCTTCATCTTTGGTTCCATTGCTGGGGAATGCTAAGACAATAATGAGAGCTTTGGGAAGTCTTGGCGCTGTTGCCTCAGCAATGATTGATAGCGAGACATGCTGGAGTACGAGGACCCTGCATAACAGCATTTCGTTCCCTGGTGTCCGGCCCCTCTTGCTGTGAGCAGGATGATGGTTTAAGTGAATACTTCTGCTTCAGCCCTTGCAGTGCAAATTCATTTTTCTATTTATTCATGCTTATTGAATGCTCACGCATGAAAGTTAATAGGCTGCTCTTAATACAATACAAGTACTTGTCTCTGAGTTAAATAAATCTACAATTAAGACCTCATTCTCCAACAGCTTATTAATGGATTTCGCCTGCTTGAGTTAGTCTTGTTAGTAAAGCTGCTTGGGGTAATGTTCAGTGCAGTGGGGACATTGCAGCACTGCTCCTGCATTCTGTGCCTATGAGTGTGTATTCAGACACCTATGAGCAATCAGCAAGAAAGAACGTGTGCTGCTTTGAATGTTTGTGCATTAAAACTACAACCATATAATTTTCTCAAGAAAATAAATGCCATGAAACAGAAGTGGTAGAAGAAATGCTGAAATTGTGCCAGACAAGATTCTGTATTATTCATTCTCATGCATGCTCCTGAAATTGAGAGAGATTCTGACCAGTTTGGGTTGCAGTGTGATTTCTGTCAAAAAATAGATTTTGATAGCTCATTCAGGGAGATGAATGCTGCACTTGGCAAGATGTTCTCTATAGGAGATGGCAGGAATAAAGAAAAAAATTGATCCCATGAGCATTGACAAGGTAAACGATCCTATTTCCAACAGACACATCATCCATTTTGTCTGAAGCTGAGAGCCACATCTTTAAGAGGATAGTCATCCTACGGAAAAAGGAGAGGAGTTGATAAATGGCCAAGCTTTAAAGAAAGTTGACATTTTCCTCTGAAAAGGGAAACGAGCCTAATGAGAGCTCAAATCTACAAACAGGAGAAATTCTTGAGGTGTGCATTTAAGTTACTACAGTAGGATCATTTTAAATGAGCGTAAGAAGAATTTTGTAGGAGTGCTTATGCTGAAAGCCACGGTGATGTGGAAACACAGCTAGCCACATGTGGCCAATGGTGAGGGTACCTCTGGGTTCCAACATTTGCCGTGTTTGGTCTTGAAGAATAGCTCTGCTTTTGAGAAAAATGCTTTTACTTATAGAATATTTCCTTTTCTGCCATGTTCCTTTTGTTCTTTGCTGTCTGCCTTGTGGACGTTAGGTGAGAAGAAGACTCTTCTCATCTTCTACAGCTCTTCTGCCTGCTGCCCCACCAGTTTGTCTGGACTGAGTTCTCGATGATGAAGTGGATGCAGATGATATTCTGGTTATATTTTGATGTGCAGAGCAGGCAGCCAGCATAGGCAGGAGGGCAATAGAACCTGGAACAAGAAATTAGATTGCTTCTGAATGCTTCCAGAGCGTGAGGTTGATAGAGTTTCAGATATGTCCTGTGGCAAATAAAGCCACGTGCCTGTCTCTCCAAAGAGGTGGATGTGGACTCCTACATTGTAATACCCTTTTCATTCCTCCACTGCATGTACAGAGAGGATACTCTGAGCAAACACTGAGCTGTGTTCAGCAGTAAGGTGCTGTGGGGCTTTAAAATAACAGAAATTACTGTCTGCAGTCAATAGTGTAAGGACTCTGGGTTAATAACTCTTTTGATCTCTGTGTGGTAATATTGCTCTCCTTCCTGCTGGATGAGTGCCACTGTCTTTGCTCCACTGAGGTCCCCAGTAATGTCAGTGAAGTTAAGGAGTTTTAAACTGCGGCTATCATCATCATAATTGTTGGTTTAACTTATGCAAATTATCTATACTGAGCTCTGATAATTTTTCAGTTATGGAGTAGTAGACTGCAAAGAGGTAAAAGTCCATCAGGCAGTCTTTGTGGACATGTAGAAATGCAAGCCTTAAATCAGTGCCCATTTCTAACAGTGTGAACACAAATCTTAGCTGTCCTGAGGATCTGCCATACACTTGGTCTTGGCTGGAATCAGCTGTTCAGTACACTGGTATTCATCTGGCAATGCTGCAAAGGACCAAACTGTGAAGGACCAAGTTGCCAAGTGCAAGTTTGTATGGGTTAATAAGAGGGTGTTGAAGATCCGTGATGGCTGTGGGGACCTGCCTTGTAGGTGGCTCTGGAGTCCCGGGTGCAGTTTGCAACTGTGGGGTTGTAGAATGGGGTGTATCAAATCCGCCTCTGACAGCAGCCATAGCACAGACCTGCCTACTCCAGGATGAGGGGCATCCATAAGTTTAAATGAGGATGCGTTTGCTGGCATGGAGGAAAACCAGCTTGTTCAATGGGAAGAGCACAAGGTTTGGAAAGGTGGCTAAAGCAGGACAGAAAGTGAGGTTTTGGTAGAGAGCAACAGCAACTGACTTGGAGCTGCACATGCAAAACCCAGCAAGCTTTGGGCAGGAGAGAGAAGGTGGTTTTAGTCACAAGGACAGTCAGTGTAATGGTGGTGGACTTGCTGGGAGTCAGGAAGCCAGAAGCTCAGAACTTCCAGATAAGGACCCTGTGTACTTCAGAGTACAAGGACTGCACCTAAAGAAACACAGGTAGGGAAATGTGAAAAATTGCTGAGGGGATGGGATTTCCTTAAGCTCCTGTGTCTAAGCTGCAGGATCCAGGGGTACTTCTCAGGCCGGGGTGTGTGCTCCAGCTGTACTTTGGCTTAAGTGGGTGAGATGCAGTAAGGCACCTGCTCCTTTCTGTTTCAGCCTACACCCTGGTTTCTCAGGGAGGACACCCACTTGCAATGGCAGAAGGCACCTGAGGTATGCCCAGACAGGGGTACAGATTTGGGTGTTTGGGAGACTATAGCCATTGGTCATATTGCAAAGGCAGATACAGTCCAAATACTTGAGTGTCTGCACAACAGGAAACACATGTTTCTTACAGGGATCTTATACCCATGGAAGTGGGGATAGCAGCGATGCTTTGATCAGGAAGCGGGAGAAGGTACAGCATAGCTGTGAGGTAAGTGTATGGGTCCTGTGGGTCAGGATTCCAGCACAGGGACCGTCCAGCTTGGCACACCTCTGCCCTGGCTGCGAGACAGTAGAATCAAATTGTGTCTCAGCCAGCTGGAACCAAATGTCTGGCAGGGAGAAAATGGTTTCCAAAGTCAAAATGTCTCCTAGATACTGACGGTAAGCCTTCCTCATGTCAGCTGCTCCTTCAGAAGAGAGTTGAGTTTGAGATAAAATTCAGCCTAAGCTGCTGCTTTCACACACTATCAAGTACTGGCAGATGCACTGTGTTACAGGCAGTTGCTTTGAAGAGAAGCTATGCGAAATACTAATTTAATGGATTGAAAAAACACGTATAACATTGGGGTGGAAGAACGTGCTGTGGACATGTTTAGTTTAGAATACTCTTTTGTCTGGCTTTTATCTATTGAACTTTTCTATCATTTTAAGCATTGAACTTTTCTATCATTTTAAGCATTAGAGCATCACAAAGTTGTTAAATAGAGAGAGCCCCTGTGTGTGTTTCATGTTGCCAGGGATGTTTTTCAATTGCAGCACTGTACTGGATTGGGGTACATACGATTTTGAAAGAAAATCATGATTCAGATGTTTTAACTAGTCAATTTGTGTATTTTTTTAATGTATACATATCAAACATGTTAAGTCCTTTGGTGTCTAGTCTGGTTTTGCTTCATCCAGAGTTACCTTAAGTTTTGTAAGCCTCTAACCGGTTTTGTTAGTTTTTTGTTAGGTGGGTAACCATGTTCGCATGGCAAACATACAGGGGACAAGGGAAAGTATTTGCACATCTGGAATGTTGACTTCATTAATCTTTTACAAATTAAATGATTGTTCATCCCTGAAACCCTGCAAAGACACAGACTCTGAGGCTCATCTGGCAAGGTGTTACCCCAGGAATGCTGCAGGACAAATCCAAATCAGTTTTGGGATAAGCAAGTACGTAGAGAGTTTTCCTGTGGCCTGATCCCTGCTGCATACCTCGCCAGCTCTCTTGGCTGGGCAGGAGGCAGCAGAAGCCATGGCTTTTCTCTCTTCTTGCGCAGTTAGCAGCCTATCTTTGTCTGTAGGTTATCGTAGTGATTGCAGGCAATGCCTCCTTCCCTGCTGGGCATCTTCTAGCTCTAGGTGAGCAGGTGTTTGTTTCATAAATGGATTAAAATGAAATAAAAAATGAGAACAGTTTTAGAAGGGCTGCTGCCAAATCAGTCTCTCATCAGAGGGTAGTGTATGAAATGTATCAGCACCGTAGAAGAAGATGCTACAGATAATACCTGCAGAGGTTGGTGATCTCATACCTGCTCATGAGTTAATCCAGATCATAAATGCAGCAACTGACTTTTACACAGCAGATGCACCTAGTTGGGTGAGAGCTGAACAAGCTGTGCTGCTCCTTGCATCCCCTCTGCACCAAAGGAAGCTTTCTGCTTTCTGGATCTGTTGCCTGCATATGTGATCAGTAGATGCAATTACGGAGGTCGGGTTTTGTCTTCTCCTGTGGCTGCGTGAGACTGGAGCAGAGCAGGAGCCCTGTGAATGAGTCAGCACTAGGAATGAGTGATTTGAAGCCTCATCCTCATTTGTGTTGCTCTTGGTGTTGTGGCCACACGTGAGAGCTGTAGTCCTCGGCCAAGATCCTGCTGTGCCTGTGAAATGCAAAGCAAAATGTCAGTCTCTGTCCCAGAGAGCTTCCAGTCTGTGGCACAACCCAGCAGATGAGTACAGTGAGACAGATGGGAGAGCACAGGGGAGGGTGACGTGGTAGTAGTGGTCAGCGCACAGCGTGGCAGGCAGCCGTCCTGGGGCACAAGCTGCTACTCGCTCCTGTCTCCCATGGGGCACCCTGGCAGAGTCAGGTTCCAACCTGGAGCATCTGCTTGTGCCTTGCGCTGGTGCAGGATGACATTTAGGAATTGTTCTAAATGATGGTGCGGGAGAAGAGAGGTAGCAGCTTATCCTGGGATCTCAAGCATTGTAGGCATTTCCTTGGTGGTCATCTGGGTGTGGATTGACAGGGGAGAGGGGACATTGATGAGGTCAGGGGCTTCACTACACTGTCCCCTTAGCCCTGCTTATTGCAGCACACATGTGCAGTCATTGGAAAGCTCAGTGCTGTCTCCTTCCCTCGAAGGTGGCTGTGCCTGGCCTGAGGTGCATTATAGATGTTTGGAGGAAGATGCTATATTGGAACCATGTGTGCAGGGGTTGTAGAGGGCTGGTTGTACATGACCCCTACCAGCCACAGGGGAAGGATATCTCTTTCCCTTATTTTGCTGTCAATTGACTTCCAAATAGAAGAGTCTGTCCCTGGAAAGCTTTCTGTCTAGGAGAAGCTGTTTCCTTTCTGCTTCTATTTCATGTGCATTTAATTCTAATGCAACATTTATTAATTCAAAAGCACTCTGTTCTCCTGGCTAAAAAAAAAATTATCTTTACTCTGTCAGATTCCTACATCAGGACAAGTTGTGAAATGCTGTAACTACTTTGCTTCCATTGTTTCTGTTTGACAGAATGTATGTGTCTGCTTTATGTAGGGAAGAATTAAGTTTGATTGGAGTAGTTGTTTTGAGGAATAATTTATCTGTGCAGTTATTTTCTGAAGCACTGTCTGCTCATATTTGAGTGCCTTTGGTTAGATTAGAAATATGAACATTTTAAGTTAGGAAAGGGCCTGCAAGTTGCTAATGTGCTTTAGTGGGGCAGTGGGACCTGACTCACACAGGTCCCTCAGCCCTCCCATCTTCTCTTCCCCACAGACGTCTGGTGTGCAGTGCTGTTGGTGTATTTGAATAAGGATTTCTGGTCTCCTGCAGAACTGCTCAATGCAGTTTGAATATTTGTCTGTCCAAGTGATGTTCCTTTGAGGTTTGGTTTCATTTTTGGGAAAGGGTGTGAAAACCATGCCCTACTGAATGGGAAGATGTGTCACGATAGGGATCCTGCAGCACAAATGATGCCTCAGTAGATGCCGTTGCTCAAATCATTTGCTGATGACATACACAAATTAGGCACGCTCTGCTTTTGCTGTCAAACTGTGCTTGCCTTGGGATCTGCATTTAACTTATATTTTTGGCATTGCTTTTGCAAACAGCACACATGTACAGGCTGGGAAGCCCTGGTACAGCCAAGCGTCATGTGGGAATACCGCAAAGCTCAGCAGCCCTAGCTTTTTAACCAAATCCAGACACAGTTAAATCACTGTGGCAGATAATGTTTCAGCTTTGTGCTATTAGAGTGTTATATCACCTTTGTCCGATACACAAAGAACTCGTACAGCCTTGCAGGAGCCAGTTTAAATGTTTGAGTGCTCAATTTGCAGAATACAGAGTGTACAGAGGTAAATGTCACATTCTTCTCAAAACTGTTTTATGATTAAGAGGAACTCGTGCTAATATTTGTATGTTGTTATTCTTACAAATGTAGAGGCAGAAGGGGTCCTGAGGAGTTATGTGTGGCTGCTCCCCAAATAACAACCTATTCCTAATGAGGAGGACATTTTACCCTAAAATTTAGCTTAAATCTCAATGGAACTTAAGCTGCTTTCTGTTGTCTTGCTCCCAGCAACATGGGAAGCAATTGATCACTGCTGTCTTCTGAGTGACTCCTCACATCACAAAACTGTTCTTCCCTGTGCTGATAATCTCAAGACAGGAAACTACGATAATCACAACCGTTGCTGCCTGGCATCCCTCTTCCTCCTTTTGCTTTTTGGACCAAAGAAGCATGATTGAATTTTGTAGGTCAGTTTTCAAGCATCATATTGGCCTTGTTGCTGTACTCAGGATCTTGCAGGAGGACCTGTGGCTGCTGTCTGGCTCCTAGCAGGGAGAAGTAACTTCTCTCCCACACTTTGTGTGTAATATTCCTATAAATACACACAGTGCTTTCCAAGAGTGTCCCCACTCCTGACTCGCATTCAGGTATAATCCAGATCATTCCCTGCAGGACTGCTGCCTGGCTACTCATTTTCTTTCTGGAATTTGTGCATTAATTTTTTTCAGCATTATGAAGTTACTGCTATTTCAGGGACTCATAGAATGGTTTGTGTTGGAAGGCACCATAAAGATCATCCAGTTCCAATCCTTGCACTTAGCCCCATCTACCTTGGTCTTGGACACTTCTAGGGATGGGGCAGCCACAGCGTCTCTGGGCAGCCCGTGCCAGGGCCTCACCACCCTTGCAGGGAAGAACTTCTCCCTCTCATCTAATCTAAATCTCCTGTCTGGCGGGTTAAAGCCATTCCCCCCTGTGCTGTCCCTACAGGCCCGTGTGGCAAAGCCCTTCTCCATCTTTCTCGTAGTCCCTCTAGGCACTGGGAGCTGCTCTGAGGTCTCCCCTTAAGGAGCCTTTTCCTCTCCAGGCTGACCCAGCCCAGCTCTCTCAGCCTGGCTCCACAGCAGAGCTGCTCCAGCCCTCACAGGGTCTCTGTGGCCTCCTCTGGACTCGCTCCAACGGTTCCGTGTCCCTCTTGTGCTGTTGCCCCAGAGGCGGATGCAGGACTGCAGGGGGGGTCTCCTGAGAGTGCAGTAAAGGGTGAGAATCCTCTCCCTCAACCTGCTGCTCACGCTCCTTTTGATGCAGCCCAGGACATGGTTGGCTGCAAGTGCACATGGCCAGGTCATGGGGAGCTTCTCTTTGAGCAGCAGACCCAAGTCCTTCTCCTCATGGCTGCTCTCAACTCAGTCTGTGCTGAGCCTGTATTTATGCTTGGGATTGCCCCCACCCAGGTACAGGACCTTGCACTTGCCCTTGTGGAACTTCATGAGGAGCACCCAGGCCCACCTCTCGAGCCTGTCAAGGTCCTTCTGGATATCAAGTCCGTGGTCGACAGTTCCCTCCAGAGTGTCTACCAACACACAGCTTGCTGGCATTGGCAAACTTGCTGAGGGGTGCACTTAATCCCACCATCCATGTTGCCAACAAAGACATGGAACAGCACTAGTCCCAGTATTGATCCCTGTGGAACACCACTCATCACTGGTCTCTACATGTGCTTTTATTGCATTTCCTTGTGTTGATTTGGCAGGATGGGATTTTATCCCATCCAGATCAGTCTGAATTCTGTATTGTTGGTTAGCAAGACCCATGCTGCTGGGATGTTTCTGGGACTGGGAGATGGGGTGGATGTCTGTAATAAGGTGCTTTGTCCTCCAGGCTCCAGGAATGCTGCACCATTTTGTGGGTGATTTTGGCAGCTGGAGATCCTTTTTAACTGAGGATCCACGGGTGAAGTGCAGCATCCTTAAAAACCTTTGCTTTCAGTGCAGCTGGAGTGGCCTGTTTTTTCCAAGCACCTTCTTATCGCTTCATTTTGCAGTGCTCAGCTCAAGGGACTGTTGAGGTATCATTCACAGTTAGTACCTAGAATAAAGATAATTGTGGTTAATGGTACTTCACGCTGGTGACAGATCTGGTTTAAGAGGTTATATTCTCCCTCCACAAGGAATGTGTGATTGTGTCCTGGAGCTGACCATCCTCTTATGTGAAGCAGCTCCGCTGTTGGTGGAGTTGGATTTGCAGAACGACCCACCTTGGCAGGGAAACACCAACTGTGTGGACCCAACATGCCCCTCACTTGGCTCCATGGGCAGTTTAGCACTTCTCAGTATTCTGGAAGGATTGGGTTTGTGGTTTCCTTTTTCTTTCATTTTTCCTATTCACCTTTTTCCCTTCTTGTACTTGATTCATGAAATCCCAGCACTAGTGAAAAGGTAGGGAAATCTGTTTAAAGATTTTAAGGCTGCTGCTTTATATATCCATATTTGGGTTTTAATGAGATTGTCAGGAGAATAAACAAGAGCTTTTCCTCTTTCTAGTGCTTGTTAGACTTCCAGAACGAGAGCTTTTCCTCTTTCTAGTGCCTGTTAGACTTCCAGCTGTTGTAGTGGATTCATTTCTGAATGGCAGTGGCATAAATCAGCCCCAGTTCCCCCAAAACCAGGAGGAGTTGCTGTCAAAACCCAGGGTTATGTTTCAATTGTGATTTTGGTTCATTTTCCACAGACCTGCACATTTTTATGTTGGTTGATTCTTCTATATCTGCTCTTGTGACTCACACAGTCCACAGTTGCATCCCCTCCAGATTTGGGATGTTTGTTCAGGACAGGGTTAGGTAGTATTACCTGATGTGCCTTGAGATAAAACCGAGCTTTCTGCAATGAGCAGCATAGTTTTGTCAAGAGTCTGTACATGTTTTAAATATTAAATAGTGAAGTTGAGCATTTTCAGAAATGTCTGAGGTTTGGTCTCTAGTAGGACAAGGGAGAATGGCTTTAAACTGAAAGAGGGTAAATTTAGATTAGATCTAAGGAAGAAGCTCTCCCCTGTGAGGGTGCTGAGGCACTGGCACAGGTTGCCCAGAGAAGCTGTGGCTGCCCCATCCCTGGCAGTGTTTAAGGCCAGGTTGAATGGGGCTTGGAGCAACCTGCTCGAGTGGAAGGTGTCCCTGCCCATGGCAGGGGTTGGAACTGGATGAGCTTTAAGTTCCATTCTACCCCAAACAATCCTTTGATTCTATAGTATTTGTTTAAAGTGAATGGGATTTTGGGTTTTACCTGCCTTCAGCTGTTCAGAAAATTACCCCACAGCCCTGCAGGCATGGGCCTGAGACTTTGCTGTTCTGGTCATGCAAAGCAGCTTGAGCAGCGGAGCAGACTCTCCCTTGGATTCTGCAATTCAAGTAAGTTGATGAGAAGCACTGAAAAAGCTGGTCTAGAAAGCAGGGCAAGCAATGCTGAAAGCAGGCGTGTGGGCCAGTGCTCAGCCTGGCAGACAGTGCACATTAAACCTGGGTGATTTATGGAACTGTTTCTGTTAAAAGGTTCCTCGTGCACTTCAGAAAGAGGAGCTGCCAGACTGGTCAAGATCCAATACCCAGAGAGTTGGAATTGGCTTCTGGCTGCAGCAATAACTGTGGTGAAACTCTAACAGGCTTTGCAGGCTGCCACATCATTGCTGCTTCTCGGAAAACAGACAGTGTCAAAATGTTATGTGGTATGAGGACATTTCCATGGTAACGGTAGCGTCCCATGGCACTCCTTCTTGCGCTGTGGTGTCAGTGAACGCTGTCAACGTTGTACTTTCTTCCTCCATCTGGGGCCTTTAGGAATGCTGTGGTACTTACTGATCATATGGATTTCTTGAGTGACTGCTCTTAGATATGGGGCTGAGGGTAGAAGAGATGCTCTCTCTGGGCTTTCGTGTGTGTTGAAGAAGGCAAGTATTCCTTCTTGTAGATAGCAACTCTCACGTAATTCAGCTTGAAAGCACCTGGGTTTGCTTTCTGCTGCACTAAGGAGCAGCTTTCCCTCTGTGATCAGACAGCTCACTGCAATAGCTGCTCTGTATCTGCCGTTGAGGCACGTGTGCTGCTATCACCCAGGTCTTTGTCAGAGTGCTCTGAGATCACTCAGTTCATGGACATGCTTCAGTCTTTTTCGGGTCTGATCCTTTCAGCCTGGAGAAAGCTCATTGCTGATGTCTGTCTGCATCCTGATAGTTGTCTGCTCCCTCCTCCCCTCCCTTTACAGGAGGCAACTGCTGCTCCAGGCGCTGCTGCCCATGGGGCTGGTTTTGGACAGCAGCCTGAGGTCTTTGGGTAGAGTTTCATCTCTGTGGCTGCCTCCTTATTTTATCATGTCTCGGTCGATAGTTTTGGCCTGCCTATAAATATTTCAGTTCCTGCAGCAACCTCTGCAGTAACAATGTCCCACTAGGATTTTCAGTATTCCCCCTGTGTTTTTCTTCCCTTTTCTTCCTGTATTTCTGTTTCCAACAGGTCATGTATTCCAAAATTAACATCATGGTGGGGTTTTTTCACTGTGCAGGCAACACATGTTTATTGGTTCTTTTCCTTTGTCATAGAGAAAGCTGTTCTTAATATTTAATTGATAAGCTGAAGCTTTGGCAAGAAATAATAAAGGTAAAGATGTTCTCTCTCTGGCAGCCCAGGGACCTTCCACCAGCGCATGTTTTTCTTTTCCACTTGGTGCTTTGTAAGAACAGTTGAGAGATCTTGGTTTAGTTATTGTGCATGTGTAGGTTCTGAAAATTGCATGGGTAAGGAGACAGCCAGTTAGTGATTTGCCTCCCCAGTATGCATAAGCTCTGGATGTGCAGTCTAGGTCTGTGGATGCACAGCAAGTCTCTTTCTCACTCCACAGTGCTGCAGTGTAAAGGGATCACTTATGATAAAACAAAGGGCTTGTGGTTTTAGTGTCTGGTCTAAAGTATTTCACTTGAAGGTACTGAAAGGATAAATGTGTGGCTTGAGAAAGTGCAGGTTGAGGCTAGGGGTAGGAGCAGAACTTGACTGACAGTTGTATCTGTTCCTCAGGACCCACTTCTGGACTGTTTCACAACAGTAATTCTCAGCTCTCCCATTTGAGTCATGCCACAGTCCCAAGTTATCTTTCTATAAACTTGTTTTTCATCTGTTTCCGCTGAACTCCCAGCTTCTGCCTAGTACCAGGAGTAGGTCTGTTCTGTGACCTGTCTCCTCTTGTCTCTGCCGAAACACTCTTACTGCTCCTGGACAGCAGGCGGCTGCTACGGCCCAAACTCATTTTTTCCCAAGACCCAACCTAAGCCAAGTGTCTCTAAACCTGGCATTGTGTCGGCCCTATTTCAGTATTTTTCTATTTCTGTCTCAGTGCTGCCTGGCTTACCTACTAGAGAGCTCTGTGAAATATTGCTTGGCTGCTTGAGGCAAAGTTAGCTGCTGCTCTAGGAGTAATACCTGGGAAATTAGCCCCAGTCCATTTTACTTGGTGAATTTGACTCTGTTTTTGCAGTCTGTTCACTGCAGCCATCTGCTGCAGAGAGACAGCAAGTTTGCAGGACACATTGACTGTGAAAATCAGGAAGTCTTATTTCAGACCATAATTTTGGTTCATTTCCTGAAATACAGAAAACTGGTTTATTTCCTCAAACACCTTTTACCTAAAGCCCTAAGACTGGGTTTCTGAAGATCACCTGTACAGGGTGCGTGGAAGTGTTTGGAGGGGGAGGTGAATCTGAAGTGGTGACAACATGGTGACCTGAAAATGTTTCACTGATCAAAATATTCATTAATAATTTCCCAGCTTCTGTCAGTTTTGGTAAGAATGTGCTTTTATGTGCGAGTTGACCAATACAAAAGTGTTCTGCAAGTGTCAGTAGTGCAGATTAAAGCAGCATTTGGCATCTGATACTCAGTAAATGGTTTGGAAACTGGATTTTGCCTGTAATACTAAACTACTATGTCTTAGCCTTTTATTTCAATACTGGAGGGGGGGGTACACGACACACAACGAGGAGGGAAGCTTAACATCTTGATACGGGTACATCTTCCATGGTTTAGACATTGTAAAAGACCCAGTGACCTGCTCTATTAAGCTTTTAGAAGCATCAGACTTGAGAGGAAATTGCAGTCGAAAGTGAATACTTTAAAACTTGCTGATCTAAATGGTCTAATATTCGACCTGTTTTTCCCTTGATATCCCTGTGCTTATCTCTTCAGACCTGCAGGTGTTCAGTCCACTAAGGCTGCAGTGCAGAAAGGGGAAAAGAGCTGCAAAACTAGGACAGACTTGGATTATATTTAACAATGTTCTATTTCGACATGACAACCAGCTATCATGACAAACACCTACAAGTTTGCAACTGTGATTCACTCGGAAGCTGACATAACTGATGTCACGGTGTATTAATAGCTACAGAATTGTAACTGCTTTTAGCAATGAGGTTCATTAACAGCCTCTACAAACACACTGACAATCATTTGAAAACCTGAAAATATTAGGTATATATAAAAATGGATTATGCCATAAAGGAACCTCCCTGTGCTGCCAAATGTATTTACAGCAAGCTCTTGCGGGTGTTAGGCATAATGATTCCTCTTCATCACTTTCAGTAGGTCTTGCTGATAGCAAAAGGTGTTTGAGGACTGATCCACACTCTAAATTAATTAGAAGCTGTTGATCTAATGAGGTTACATGACGTGAGTGTATTTGGGAGTTGCCGTGTCCACAGCGTTGTTCTTGGCAAGTGGAAACCGCCCAACCAATTCTTGCATAGTGCCAAGGTTGTTTTGGGAGGTACTTGGTCCTTCACTTGTTTTAGTTGAACGTTTTGGCTTTGACAGGCAGTGTTTTTGTGACAAACCATCCCTAGACATTCTCAAGCAGTACTTAGTGCACTGAGTTCAGTTCCTTTGGGCTTTGTGTGCTTTCCTTGGTGTGGGCTGCTGGCCATCCCCAAGGCGACAGGCATGGAGGAGATGTAAGTGTTCACTGCTTCCTACTATCTTCTTTGAAGATACTGAATTAGCAGCTAACGATGGTGGCATGTTAGTGGTCCTCACCAGCCTCTGCTAACTGTCCGCTGGGGTGAATGAATCAGTTACTTTTCAGGCTCTTGGTGCAATCATCTCTACATTACATATGTCCAGTTTTAAGGTTTGCATCACTGGTATGATAGATCGAGACGTTATACAAGTGACATGAAAACTGAGATTCAGGAGGGGAAGTGTTTGGGATGGGATTCAAGAGGAAGTGTTCTTGGTGGCATTGGCTCTATGCAGAGTTGTGTAGTCAGACTTGTCGCTGGGAGCAAATCTGTGGCTGTGTATGTTCAGCTGAGATTTCTAATGCTCTTTGTATCTCTGAGAAGCTAGTCCATTGCTCGTTACTGCAGTCATCTCCTTCTGTTGGTTCCTTCTTTCCTTTCTTTCTCTTATGTACGTCACAGTGCCTCTTCTCTTACTTTTGCCATGAGCAATTCAGTTGTGCTTAAGTTTTCAGGTGATGTCTGCTGTCTCATTCATGTATCACCTGTTTTTGGTGCCTGTCATTTGGATGTGTCTGCTTTTGCTGGCCTCATATGCTCACTTCTGGAGACGGAAGGTCTCCAGAGACTGGCAGGAATGGTTGGTTGGCTCAAGATGCAGCAAAATTGTAAATACCAGTCGTTTGGAAATGGTACCGTCTGGCAAGGGAGCAGAATTCCTTTTTTTGAGAATATGAAAATCTGAGGCATTATCCTTTCTCATTGTTCTTTTTTACAAGGTTAGAAACCTTGTTTTCAAGTACACCACCAAATGGTCGTTCACCCTTCCTCCCGTAGTGTTATCAGCAGCTGTCTAGATAATGAAGTGCACTTGATCATCTTCCACTAACACTGTTTATCTCTTAAATGTCACAATAGCAAATGATTCATTGGGCATTATAACAGCAAGTGATCAAACCACCTCTGGCTCAGCATGTCTGTGTTGAAACAGCCTATGACAGTGAAGGAGTGTAATTAGCAAGACACATAGAATGGGATCGAAAAAAGATGTGAAAATAAGCAGAAGGATTTGAAAAGGATTAGGAGACTAAATGATAAACCAGTGGTTAAATGGTGCATGATTAATGTCTGTACAAGTAAAAGGTTGACTAAATATTGTGACTCTGTAATGGCTGCCCCAAAGTAATAGAAAATGGTTTGTTCGGAAGATTCTAGAGGTGGGTTTATATCAACACATATGCTGACTCGGGGCTTAGACCTGTTTCTTAGACTTGGCTTAGGTCAAGGTGGGCATCCTGAGTGAGGTTGAAGATGAACCTGTGGTTCATCTTCAGTCTTTAATATTAATAATCATCATCAAAATATCAGGTATCCCAATGGAATGCTGTGAGAGAGTTTATTCCTCTTCTGAACCTTGGTACAGGTGGGAGTGTCAAAACTGTTGAGTCACACAGGCAATTGGTGGCTTTTTGTTATTAAAGGACATTATAATGTAATGGAGCTGTTTTTCTTAGTGCTACAAAACTGGTTCGTGTATGCAAAAAGAAGAAGGTGCAACTTCCACAGTGCTTGGAGAAGTAAATAGGAGTTGCTCTCAGTCACGTGGAATTGCTGGGTATCACTCTTTGTCTTAATACTGACTTTGTTGTGCCTTTCACATAATGCCTGATATAGGGCTGGATTTCACCTCTGGTTTCTTGCACTGCATCTTAAATGTTCATTTTCAAGGAGGTACTGAACTCTTCCATGTGTGTAGTAAATACACTGTTGAGGATTTTGAACAAACTCTGAGTTTTCTCTTTCCTATAGTATCTGTGTCTACTCTTTTAGGATCAGTATTTGCATTATTCCTACCATTCTTTGGTTTCAGTCTAGATCTCCAGCCATTCTTACATGTGCTCTGTTGTGTCTTAGAGGAAGCAAAGTTGTATATTAATGTGTTTTATAGCTCAAGATTCACCTCATACCAATAAAAGCCAATAGAAATTAAGTGCATCCTAATGTTGAGATGCTTTGACCAAAGATTTGTGGTTGACATAATTTTTCCATTGGGAGCATTGAAGCAGAGCTGCAGGGTAGAAAAATTTTGAATGCAGCTCAGGGCATGATTTTGGCTACCAGGAAGAACATTTCCTGTTACTACTGCAGTATGGACCCCAGTGAAATTCTTCTGTAAAGTCTGATTTGTTGTGTGTGTGCTTCCCAGAGGGTTGGGAGCTACTTAATTGAGAAGATTGCTGCCGTTGCTTGCCATGTTTTAATGAAGAGATAAGATGGTGTCTCCTCTTTCAGGTTTCCTACTGGACTGGCACTCTACATACAGCATGTCAGTAAGACTGTTCTGAGGGAAATCAAGCTCTGTGTTCAGTAGCTCCCAGCTTATAGGATTTAGTCTCTGAGCACTAAATTATTGTGAGTTCAGTAATTCATCACCCTCCAACTGGTTTATTATCATTTGATGTATTAATAAGTTGGCCCGGATTGCTCGCCTAGTGCTTTAGCTGAGCAATGTGGAACCAAGGCTTGCACTAAGCACAGGTTGCGCATGTTGTGCGAGCAATACACCATTTCCCAGCAGCTGGCCCCAGAGGGTCAGTGTAGTAGCAGGTAAGGTGTGTGAGAACTGAACCTCGTAAAGTGTAACCTTGTTTTGTCCATCAGTATTCTTTCCCAGCACTTGTTCTCTGTCTCTCTTTTGCCATAGAACAACTTCAGTTCATGCTTTCTTTTTTCAGAAGTAGGTTGTGATATTTAATGAGATGCTTGTAGAGCAGTGTCCATACCTGCCAGGGGTTACTGTGCTCGCTGGTGGTATTAGAGCTGGAGGAAAACTGCCAGAAGGTATTGATTAGTTGGTAAAAACAAGCCCTTCAAACTTCTTTGGTCTTTACTCATGACTGGTTTTTATCTCTGCATCCTGCGCGCTTTTCAGAGGGTGGGTTTGTTTGCTGAAAGAGCAAAGCAAAATGTTGGCAATTCCTGGTACCAATCTGTAGCTTCCTGTGTGGGCAACGTTAGAGGAATTTGTTCAGTGCAGCCTTTCCAGGCTTTAAATCTGCCTGGATCCTGGAACCAAGTGGCCAGGTAGGGATAGCACACCAAGTATCAAAACTCATAGAATGGTTTGGGTTGGAAGGGACCTTAAAGCTCATCCAGTTCCAACCCCTGCCACGGGCAGGGGCACCTTCCACTAGAGCAGCTTGCTCCAAACCATGTCCAACCTGGCCTTGAGCACTGCCAGGGATGGGGCAGCCACAGCTTCTCTGGGCATATGAAAGAATCTCTTGGGGTGCTTGTGAAACTGTATCATGTACAGAAGCTTGTATGTACTTCCTGAAGTTGACCTTTTTGATTTTTCTTTTTTTTGTAAAGTTTGTTGTTTAGCTGGGTACAGGCTGAGTGTTGCAGGGTAGAGTGGATGCTATTGAGGGAACTGTGGCTGACTGGTGGGAAGGGCTTGCTGCCTCTGTTTTCTAGTTCACCTCACAGTGATGGTTTACAGCTTCTCTTATACCTCACTGTGGAAGACAAAATGTCACACTTTGAATTCATTAAGCAGCTCTGCAAAGGAGGGGGAACTATTGAAAGGGAAAGCTGTTTTAAGGAACAGTAAAATACGGGGTAAAAGTCACTTGTCTGTAGCAGAAAATACATGAAAAAGACAAATATTGTATAACATTCAGAAAGGCCAAGTCATGCATGTTTTTAAAGACAAGCCAGGTATATGGCTTGTAGGACACCAGAAGGATGTACAAGTCATTCATGGATCCAGAGGACTAAAATTTAGTAGTGACTTCAAAATCAGGTGTGGCCTTAAGGTTTCTTGGATTGAAAAGTGCAGTGGGAGCAGAAGTGAAACGTCTTTCATCAAATGAGGCCAAGGACGAAGCACAGACCTCCAAACATCTGCACGTCATGACCTAGAAACTGCTTCAGCTGGGAGACTAAAGCCTTTGGTGGAGACTGCAAAGTGCTTTCTGTGCAAGTGTCAGACTCGCAAATGGGTTCACTTTGGTTATCACAAGCACCTTTCATGTTCATTTCCAGCCATTGAGCTTCTTCAAATGAATATTTAGGTAAATGGGAAGCTTTGAAGCAAACACTGATGACTGCGCTTGCTCGCTTGCTTGAGTCATCCAGCAACCTAAGAACTGACCTGTCATGGGTGAGAGTCACCTGTTAGTGCTTGGAGGTCCTGTGCTGGCCTAGCCTGCCAACCTGCTTGCTCAGGAACAGAGCACCTTCTGACTGCACTTGCCAATGTTAACTTTTGATAATCTTGAACAAGTACCAGCTACTTTTAAAACTCAGGACAATTCATGAGAAAAGAAAGGGCAAGAACCATCAGCAGATACTATAAGCTCACTCTCCCAGTGCTAGTTGCTCAGATTTCTTCTGGCCGTACCTAAGATATGAGCAAGTCTTCTTGTTGCTTGCTACGTAAATCAAGTGTGAAACAGATAAAAAAGAAAGGCAAATGGCAGAATTAATGTGTAGCTGTGTGGGTATGTTACTGGTGAAATGGAGGAGAGTGGTGCCAGTGCTGAGAAGTGGCGAAGAGGTTTCTATTACTGAAATGTGTCATAACCCATCACTAACTTAGAGACAGAGAAAGAGCTTTGGGACATGGGTCAGTAAATACCTGACAGTTCAGTTTTAACGTTCTTTCAATGAAGTTGTTTCTATGTAGTTGCCCATTCAAGGAAATCACTGAGTATAGGTTTTAATGCTGGTGCAGCTATAGGCAGGTTCTCATGAGCATTGCAGCATCAGCACTGGTGTTCCAGGTATGTGTGGAATTACATATGAGCATGCTGAGGGAGAGGGGAGCAACAGATACTCTGTGGAGCGGCAGGGTCTTCCCTCGTGGTCTGGACACATAGGGAGACCAGGTGGGACATCCAGTAAACCTATTGCACAAGCTTTAGAGGAGGGAAACTTGGAAGCAGTTTAGGAAGCAAATAGGAAACTACTGCAGTCTGAAGATTGTGATCTCACTTCTCTGCTGTGGCAAAACAGAAGGAGTAAGAGGGTTTTGTGTCTTCAAAGGTGCCTGGAGAAAGTCAGGGAGATGGCAAGAGAGTCCAACATGAGGGAGATGAATGCTGGACATCAGCCTCCAGTGTCTCAGGGGCTTCTTCTGCTCCTGACTTCTTTTACACACTAATTTTGTTCAGTTGCTTTTTGAACCTTGTTAATGTCCAGCAGCACCACGCAGTCCTGCAGTGAGGAGATATCCGCCCATTGGCAAGGACCAGTGTCTGCTGCCCCTCTTACATCATTAGAAAGTCTTCTAAGTTGTTGGCATGATGAATTCTTGGCTGTGGGTAGCCACAGAGCTGTGGTGGGGCAGGCTTATTTTAGCACACTATGCTGGCTTAATGGCAGTAATAGAAAGTCAATTTATAGGCAAGAACAAATTGCCTTTTTATATGGGGAGGAGGATAATTTCTCCCATGTGTTACATTATTAAATTTGTAATCTTCATTTCTAATGCTTTTCAAAAGTGAATATTAACAGAATCTAAAATACAGATCTTAAATTTATGAGCTGCATTTTTTTCACCAAACTCCTCAAGTTCTATAATTTGTCTTTAAAGGTGAACTTGAGCAAAGGTGGGTTTTTCTTTTTGTTTAATTTAATAAATTGAAATCCCTTACTCGTTCCTTATCTCTGGACAAGCTTAAAGGCTCCAAAGATACTTAAATGTAAGTAGCAATAGTGGATATCTATTTCTGTCTTTGCTGAGTGGTGAGTTCTGAGTTCAGGCTTATTCCCTAGTGATAAAAGACGCTGGAGGGGAAAAAAAAAATGACACATTTTCCTATGCCATTTGCTAGCGAGGAGGCTGTTGTGATGCTCTCTTGTTGCCAAGGAAACGGAGCCTTGAACTCCTGGCTCCACAGGAAGGAGGAGGAGGAAGAGGAGGAAAGGACTTTGCTGTTTCCCTCCCGAGCTTGCTGTGAAATTTGGACTCATTATCAGGACTGTGAATGTGTCAGGACTGAGGGTCTCTCTCTGAAGTTTACTTCCAGAATTGTGTGTCCTGCCTCCTTATGTTTGTCTCTATTTTGAAGTAAATCTGAAGGCTGGAGCCCGATGGCACAGCTCCGTTCTCGTACTGATAACATGGGGTAGGTGGCTGCACGCACACTGGGCATCAGCACAGTTGCTGCGCGGAGCAGGGTGAAATGGAGCCTGTGATGTACAGGCAGTGGTGAAACAGGATTGTCCTTCTCTGACCTTGCCAGCACCATCCTGAGAAATCCCATGGCCTCCTTGTGTCAGCCCAGTCTCTGAGTATGAGATCAGCAATGTAGAAGTTAACTGCAGGTGCAAGAAGGAAGCAAGTTATGCAGACGCAGGTTCTTTGTAGCAAGGTTAATGCACAGTGTCCTCTCCTGACCTAGTTCCATTACTATTGGTCCGTCATCTTATAAAAGAGGCTCCCATCAAACATTTCTTTTTTTGTTACTTATGTTAAAACTATTTTTTCACTCCTAAATAAAGATACATGCTGCTCTGTGGTGCACGTTTGATCTTCCTGAACTGACATTGTCTGGTGCTGGCTGTATCACAAGCCCGTACTTTGCTTTTATTCTTCTTCATCTGTTCTCTTTTCTGCTGTCACAGTGGAAAGAGAGAAATCAGCAAGGTGCTTTGATGCGTTTTGTTCATCCTTGCTCATTCTACAAAATGTATTTAGAAATACTTGGCAGAAATGATGGGATTTTGGTGAACTTGCTGCCATGTACATGCCATGGGGTAGCCTTGCACTAAACAGCCATCCGCTTCTCCTGAGGCTGTGCTGGTCCATGGCTGTTTTACACTGTAAGTGATTAATACCAACTCAATTCAATACAGTATTGAACACCGCAGTGGGTCTGTTCGTGACAAAGGACTGATTCTTTCTGCATCTAATGGCTGGTAATTGAGAAAAGTAGATCTTTGTACTGTTCCTAAAATGTATTAATCTGCTGCATTGATGGCTTTTTCCTCTAATCGTCAGTAATCTTCAGACAGGCATGATATTTTGGTTGGTTTCCCATGTTCTCCAGTATCTTTTAACAGAGGTAGAGACAATTATGCCTATTTTGCAGCTCTGGCCAAAAGGCTTTTTTTTTTCCTCTATTGGGAGCTCAATATTCTCCTTAGACAAATGGTGAACTGAATTTCCTGAATGGACTTCACATAATTTGAGGTGTTTTTATAGCTGAGCGCTGCTTTGTGCGTGCAGAAAACAGATGTAGGAGGCAGTTATGTGTCTGCCATGTTTGTCTGTGGGAGAGTTTATCACTCAGATGAGAGTCTGCATGCAGCTCTAGGGTTGGGCTGTGAAAATTTGCTTGGTTTTTTTTTTTCCTTTGGAGGCTGCTACTTAAATCTCAGTGACACTGTTTTTGGTATGGGATGGTGTTTTCCATGTCTTAACAGTTCCACTTGTCTCCAGTTGAAGATATTTATGATGTATGATTGCCAGGGCAGTCTGCTGGAAGATGAAACCCAAGGTTTTGACCACTTTGGTTTCTTAGTCACTATGAATCTGTTTACATCGTAAGGTCAGTCCTGTCCTGCTTTTGGGTACCAAAGCCTGACCACTGTCTAGCATCTGTCCAGAGGTGCCTGCAGCATCTCCGCATCGTGACTGTGACAGGCAGGGTGCTCCTTTTTCACTGCACCCAAGCAGAGCCAGGCACTTGGGCTGTATTAAAATGATCCTGATCCTTTGTACTAGGTTAGGGAAGGAAATTGTTCTGTTTAGTGTACTTGTGGTGGGATGCAGCAACTGCCCGGCACAACAGGCACTGCACAGCCATGGACCTGTCAAAGGATGTGTCTGCATGAGCCAAATGCATAGAATTAGAGGGGGAAAATGTGCTGGTTTGCTTGCTTCCTTTAGCATTTGCTACAGCTTTACATGAAAGTACCTTTGGTGAAGCCTGACACAGATATCCTTTGATGAAATTGCCTGGAATTAGAAGCTGAATGCCTGAAATTGTTTGACTTCTCTGGAAACCAGACCATCCTCTCCCCCTCTCTGCTTCCACAGTGGATCAAATAATTGCTTCCAAATGGACGCAAGTTATTAAGCCGTGTGTATAATTAAAGTCAACTCCTTGTGAATTCAATCATTCATTTCCTTAAGGAAAATATGATGAAGTAATTACAACCCAAGCTAAACACAAATCAAACACTATTCTAAGTGCGATTCTGCACCATGATTCTAGTTTATGAATGACTGCAGGGTTCTGTGGGCTTCATGCCTGTTACAGAAATGTGGCTGCGTTTTTAATTGTGTTTATAACAAATGAACAAAAGGTTCCATGACTCACTTGCTGTGCCAAGACTGCTGCTCACTCCTTGTGCTCACGCACACGTGGTCTTGACAGAGTCACTCGCTCCTAAAAGAGCGTCACTGGAACAGAAGAAAACGAGAAAAATCTTGTTAATAAATCTGGCCTTGTCAGTTCTTTCCCCCTGAATTTTGCCTGTACCAAAATAAAACTTTACCTGCCTTAGCTGTGAATATGAGGGAGGCAATTGTTCAGAACATAAGCCAGAAACCTGTCGTTACCCCTCTCTCCATCATTCCTATGGTGGGAATGTCATAGCACCTACTTCCCAGTTTCAACCGAATTTGGTAGAGAACTGGAAGGTAAGGAGATTCTACAAATGCTGTTAAAAGATGGCTCTGGGTAGGAAGATCCAGAGTAGTGCTCCAGAAGAAAAGGTCTGCTGTATAATCTCAGCTTAAAAGAAACATTCTGAGTGAAAGCAAAGCACTGGAGCCAAATGGTTGAATGAAAAGTGGTTTCCTGGATGGAAAGGTGTCACTCCTCTGAGAAGTTTTCTTGGCTTCTTGAGGCTCAGGGTCCGAGTTCTTTTCTGCAGTGGGAAAACACAGCTTGCAAACAGGCTGCTAAAGTGATTTTGTCCACTGCTTTCTTCCCAAGAGCTACTGAGGGAAGAGCAGGATGCTGGGCCAGGCAGGTTCAGTGGGCTCATGAAGGGCAGAACAGTCTCTGGCAAAAGCTTTCTGGCTTAGTGAAGCGTAGGCAGGGCAGCTCTTTCATCTCATGCCATCCTTCGCTTACAATGACATTTTCTGGCTGCTTTATTTTTGGGAAGTCACCTAATTTTTGTGATCCTCTTCTAAACTGAGAGGTGTTTTGCAGCTCAAACTCATTCATATTTCAGATCCTGGACTTAAGCAAGATCCTTAGAGTTATTAACAGTGCGAGATGGACGACAGAATTAGGACGAAGTGCTCTGGTTCGCCGCACTTGTAATTAAGTAGAGATCCTCACCTGGCCTTCATAACTTAGGTTGGTCAGCTGGAGGACTGCTAGCCACTGGGACACAAGTCGGCTCCACCTCTGGTCCTCCTTTTGTGGAAGAACAAGAAGGAAAGCCCTGGGATGGCCTTGGCAGCCAAACCAGCCACCCACCTTTTGGTTTTTCATGTTTTCCTGATGTCCAGATCATCATAGTTTTAAGAGTTTTGAACTAAGAACACTTAAAACACTGCTGCTCTTTGGTGCTAGGTCTGACATTTCCCCCAGCTTTCTAGGAATAAATATTGCAATAGTAGTTTAAAACCTGTTATTTGTTGATATCAATTGCCTGTGGCTGTACCAAATTATCTGAGCCATCAGCTAAACCTTCCTTGACTTGGCATATACTCAGATATGAAACCCCCAGGGTCTTCTGGGGGAGCAAATGTCAGAGGGGGAGTTAAACTCCTAGTGGGGCTTAAACCACAAAGTCCAAGAAGTGGGAAATCTGGGTCCCCTTCTTACTGTGCAGTTGGAATATGTGTGTGTATGTATGTGGATACGAGGAAGATGTTCTTTACTGTGAAGAGTGGTGAGGCACCAAAAACAGGTTGCGCAAAGAAGTGGTAAATGCTGCATCCCTGGCAGTGTTCAAGGCCAGGTTGGATGAGGCTTGGGCACAACATGGTCTAGTGTGAAGCATGCCTACCTGTGGCAGAGGGGTTGGAACTACATGATCGTAAGGTCCTTTCCAACCCAAACCATTCTTTGATGCTATGATTCTATGGGTTTTTTAAGCCTTCACCCCTTGCCCCAGCACAAAAGAATGAGAGGATGGAGAAAGGCCTTAGATGTGCCTGTCCCAGACATGCACAGCTCCTGGGACAGCCAGTGCAGCATCAGCAGTCACATGCCTGCCCATCACTGGGGACCTGGACCCGCAGAGGGGCAGTGCTGGGGTTTCATTGCCAGGCTGCTGGAGGAACAGTGCAGCAGTGAATTTCTATATGCATATGGACATTTCATTTAATGAGGCTCCCCTGCAAAGCACGGCAGATTGGGGAAGAGGGCAGCATGTTCCGTTTTCTTATAAAAACGAAAAATGCAGAAGCAGCCATCGGATGAAGCTATTTGGATCCTGCTGCTGCAAACAAAACAGAGACATGGAAAGAATTCTGAAGAGTTGGATCTAGCTGCTAAGTAGTTCCCATGAAATGCTCTGAAAGAAACAGATATTTTTATTAGTTTTATGGCGCTGTAACTTTTTTATGGGTGAAAGCTAAACAATTTTTTATGGTAGTCAAAAAATCTGTTTAAAAATCACTGACAGTGGAATACGTATGCTGGGCTGCATCAAACGGAGCACAACCAGCAGGTGGAGGGAGGTGATCCTGCCCCTCTATTCTGCTCTTGTGAGACCTCACTTGGAGTATTGTGTGCAATTCTGGTGTCCTCAACATAAAAAGGACATGGAACTGTTGGAACAAGTCCAGAGGAGGCCACGAGGATGATCAGGGGACTGGAGCACCTCCTGTATGAAGGTAGGATGAGAAAGTTGGGGCTATTTAGCCTGGAGAAGAGAAGGCTGCGTGGAGACCTCATAGCAGCCTTCCAGTATCTGAAGGGGGCCTATAGGGATGCTGGGGAGGGACTCTTCATGAGGGACTGTAGTGAGAGGACAAAGGGTAATGGGTTCAGACTTATACAGGGGAGGTTTAGGTTGGATATAAGGAAGAAGTTCTTTACTGTAAGGGTGGTGAGGCACTGGAATGGGTTGCCCAGGGAAGTTGTGAATGCTCCATCGCTGGCGGTGTTCAAAGCTGGGCTGGACAGAGCCTTGGGTGACATGGTTTAGTGGGAGGTGTCCCTGCCCATGGGAGGGGGGTTGGAACTGGATGATCTTAAGGTCCTTTCCCACCCTAACTATTCTGTGATTCTATGTGTGTTTACCATTTGGTTTGCTCACTTTCTCTCTTGTGTCTGTGAAGGAAGAAATCTCAAAGTAATTTTCCTGGCTACATTTTAGGTGCAGAACCTTTTCTTTCGACATTTTAAAATGAAAATTTTGGCTGCTTTTTAATAGAGATAAATTATCAAAAAGGTCAAAATTAAAAATAGTCTCATGGGAACTATTTAACCTCAAATGGCACAGAAATAATATTTCACACTTTCCTAGTTTTAGATATGAAGATGGAGCTCATGAAGATAGGAAGCAAAATCAGTGCTTTACCAGCATTCCACCCAACCTAAAAGAGGTGGTAACATCTTCCTGGGGGTGGAGACCTACTTAAATACAGCCATAGCTGGGTTTCAGACTAGCCTGGGGGAGAAAATGCTTGCTGCTTTAAAGTAGTTGAGGAGTTTGGTATCTGGGCTGGGTTGTGTGATGTAGGAACTAAAGGCAAGCCTAGAAACCGGTGTGTGGGCTTTGGTGCTTCCCCTGCCCACACTGATGGAGTGGGAAAGAAATAGAGGGTTGTCTCCTTGGGGTGGTGGGAGGGAAGGACAGGCTTTGTAGGGGCGTGTCAGATCTGCATTCTGGGTTTAGCATTTGTAAGGAAGGATGAGGAAGAAGGTTAGCTTTGTAGTGCCTAAATTAAGCTGCTGTTAGGCTTGAAATGGGGCTGTTGCTTCATGAAGGCTCACAGAGGTCCTGTGCCAGGCACAGACATATCATGAGCTGCCCTTCTTCAGGCCAGGGGAAGTTTTCTGCTGTGCATCTTGAGCTCAGTGGGTAAAGAAGGGAGGCAGCCTCTGAGTCTGCTGCCAGGTGCCTGTTAAATAAAAATAACCTGGGGAATGATTTTTGGTCCTCTTTTAATGGTGGGGAGGAGGAAGAAAAAATGATGGGTTCGGGAGGGAGTTGATTTGATGGTCATACATCTGGGCATGGGTTGAACATCAGAATGAGAGAAAGCATTTTAGTTCAAAAACACCATAGTGGCCCAGAGCAGTGGGATGTGTTGGTGACTGTGGTGTGAGTTTGGAGGTGTTTCACTGGCATCTCCATGGGCTTCCTGCACAGGTAGCAGGCTGTGGCCCTGCTCTGCAATCAGTCGGGATCTGTAGCTCTCGCAGCAATACAAATAGTTGCTGTTTTCACTACTTTCTGTCTCTCCTTAAGAAGAGTTGACTGACCTTTCTCAACCCTGTGGATGTATTTAGTCTGTACACATAAGAATTAACACATGGAAATATTTTTTTTTCTTCCATCCCATGGAAGACTTTCTGCTTAATTTGGAAAGAAAGGGTGTGATTTTATTAGTGTCTGAAGCTAGGACAAGGGGAATGAAGAAAAGAGCCTGATTAGTGTCCCTGCTTATCCCCAGCCATTTTCTGTCATTTCTCGTGTATTATTCAGGCTGTGATGATAGCCTGGCATGTTCTGGAGCACACAGTACAAACTGCCTCTCTTTCGGTGCTCATAATTCACACTCCATTAGGATGTCAATGTAGGGAATACTTGGCAGGATGTCAGAGCTTGCCGGGCATGAGGAGATGGAGTTCATCTCGTTAAACTGCATTCTGAAGTGACAATCCAGTATTTATATGGGCTTTTTTTCCTCAGCAGTAGCATCCCCTCAGGAGAGCAGCATGGCTTGTTCCGAGCAGAGATACTGGTGTAAAAGGGTTGTGGTGCCCATCCCAACAGCCGTTCTGCTCAGCGTGTGCCAGGCTGCTGCAGGTGTTGGATGTTCATGCAAGGCTGTGGGAAGACTTTTCTTCCCCCCCTTTTGCAGCTGAACAATGGAATTCTTTTATTCATCTTGGAATTGATTCATGGCACACAAATCTTAGCACACGTCTGTAGGGATTCAGCATCTGACTAAACAGAAATAAATCTTCTATTTTAAAACCCATTAGGAACAACAATGCAGTGGCAGAGTTTGAAGCGGAGAAGTTAATGTGTTGGCTTTTTGCTCAGAGTATTTAAGTAGTAGGTAAAATGGTCAGTGCTTCAGCAGTCTCACAGGGTGCTGAGCTGAGGCTCCCACTGCTGCTTTTTGTCCACAGATGTGCCAAAGACCAGCAGTTGGACTTGGGAGCCACCTTCTAAATCTCAACAGGTGATAATATATGCAATTCGGAATAATAATATGTGTGGTTTTGGTGTTTTCCCTTCTTCATTTTCAGCCTTAAACTGACATGCATCATCTTTTCTCTGGGGCAGATATTCATGGAGAAGAAAGCAAGCATCATCTCTGGTTTTGATCTGAAGAGTGAAGTTAGTGACTGTGGAAAATGAAAGGGCTTGTGAGTCCATGTTTGAGGCAAGGATAGAGCAGGCAGATCCAGTGTAAATCACTGCATAGCTCAGGATATCTGTCTTTCGTAGCCAGGCAGGTCCTATCCTGCCCAATCAGATACCCCTGGTACCCCTGGATGCTGTGTGCAGATGCACTCAGGATTGCAGGTATTCATCCTCTTCATCTCTATATGATTTACAACATGCTCTGAAGGGTACATTGACAATGCCACATGGGTTTTTCTCTGTTTCCTTGCTGGCACTGTCAATTTTCTGTGCTTCCTAAGTGCTGGTTTGTACCTCATTTTGGAGCAAAGCAGATAATTCACTTGCTGAGGACCCCAGGTGTGAAGCCAAAGAGCAGAGCCTGCCCAGGTCGATATCCTGCAGCATGAATGGATGCAAGTTGATGCACACTGCTTGGTTTGGGTAAGAAAAGCAATAGATATGAAGCCTCTTTGCTCAAGCTTGGACTGGTCTTTTCTGGAAAACACAAAATGTTCGCTTTTCTAGATCTTTGCAACAGGAACAAGTGACAGTAAGCATCCAACTGATTTTCCCCTCGTGCCCCAAGGTAAAGTTTAGGAAGCAAACAAGCTAACCAGGCTGTTTTTCCAGCCCCTTGGTGTATATGGGGTAGCCTGTGTCAGTGCTGTGTGGCCATGTGCTTTGGGTACCGTGTTCTATGCTTGGAAGCAGTTGGGTAATTTAAGAGCAGAGCTGATTGAGTTGAAATTCAGTCAATTCCTAATCTCAGGGTTGAATCAATATCAATTAATTTTAAAGTATGGGAGGGTCCATAGCATATGCATCATGCTGGTTTCTTTTTGTGTTGGTAGTATCCAGCAAACTGAGCAAACATGGAGGGGGAAATTGAGGACAAAAAGGAACAGAAAAGGAAAGTACCAAATACCTTGGTGGGGGAAAAGGAAGCGAGAAGAGAGGAGGTAGTGTAAGGATAACAGTGAAAGATGCACACTGTCCTTCAGAAACGTCAACTCAATAAGCATCTATCTTACAGTAATTCTGTATAAGAGTAATAATTATATAATGATGACTTGCTGATGAGCTATTGCAGAATTCACATGGATTTTTCAAGACTTGATGGCCTCTGAGCACAGAAAAACCTGTCAGCAGCTGAAAGGGCTTTGAAGGGTTGTGCATTAGACTGATACAGAAGAGGATGTGAGAAATGGTGACTCTTTCCTTGGGGCGGAGAAGGGGACGCTGCCACTCGTATTTACTTGGTACCCGTAAGATTAAAGCAAATACAATTTTGGGTGGCAGCCAGTTCTGCCACAGGAGTGACATCATCCTTGAGAAGAGCTGCCTTGGCAACTGAAAACATATTTAAGGAAGGGAACTCTCCAAAGAATGCCCTGTTCTGCAGAGGGCACTCACATGGTCACCTTACTCCTCTTTGTCCATTACTGGGTTGCCTGGAGGGAACTTTTTGTCAGTTGGTCTCAGACAGAATTAGGGGAAACATAATGAGATCCAATTAATAAAGAACAAAATAATGGCATATAATTAATATGAGTCAGGAAGGATTTAAGGAAAATGGGTCTTGTCAGACATTTTTTTTCATCGAGTTTTAGTAGAAGCAGGTATCTGGGTAAATGTGGTAAATATTGTCAGGGTTTTGTCCCAGAGCAACATGACCCTAAAAAATATGATAGTGACATATGGATTAAAAACTTACTTCACATTTTATAGTGCGATTGTTAAGGAAAAGCCTCAAAAGGAGCAGCATCTTTTGAAGGCCTGGTGCTATTCAGCATTTTCATTTGATTTGGAACAAGTACGAGTTTAAGCCTCTCTAAATTCACAGGTGATAATAGGCATGTTAGAAAGGCAATAAATAGTATTGAGGGTGCAAAAGTTGTGTACAACTGTCGGGACTTTTTTCTCTCTCCAAGTATAATGTGTTTTCTTGTATGTTTCTCAATATAATCTTCTACAAGGTTGTACCAGCAGGACGGACAAGGACTGCACAGCGGCCAGGTGAGGTGCTGTGCTGCACTAAGAGCTTACTGTGGTCTTGGGAGGTGCAACCAGAAGCTGTGAAGATGAGAGTATGAGCTGATTTTTACCTCTGCACATGTTTTTGCACTAAAACGCAGTCTCCAGTTCTCCTGTGTGCATTCTCAAAAGAGCATTTAAAACCTGGGGAGGTCATTGAAAAGATTCAAGGGCAGGATTAAAAAGTGCCAGAGCATGAGAAACATAAAGAGCTCAGCCTGTTTAACTTGTCAGAAAAGATTGAAAGATGACTTGATTCTACACTGCAGAAGAGTTTTTATAGCGAGAACACAAAGCAGCCCTCACAGTAGAGAAGGGCATTAAAAACCTGATGGGTGAAAGCTGAAACCAAGCAAAGTTAAGTCACATCTCTAAATGTCAGGTAGTAAAATAAGCCGTACGGGCAAATGGCAGATACTTCATCTCTTGATGTCTTCAAATCCAGAGTAGATGGCTTTTAGAAGATATTCTTAGGCCAAATGTAAATTGTTTGGCTGAACACAGCAAAATCTGAGCGCCTGTCAGCAGAGAACTTGGCAAAGAGTCTGCTGGTTCCTTCTGGTTCTTGGCGTCTGCGAGTGATGTGAATCTTCATCCTGGATATTTGAGAAAAAAATGTCTTCTTCCCAAGGTCATCCTGAAGCAGAACCTGCTCTTCAGCTGCATGTTGCACTGCAGGCCTGACTGCCTGCTTAACCTTTGCCATTTACTGTTTAATTGGAAAAGGTGCAAGGAATAAATCTGGAGACATGCAGAAAATGCCAATCAACTCTTACTTATTCCAGATACTGCTACAATTAAATGAAGACAAATGGTTTTAGCACAACACCCACATAGGTGCATATCATTTACCTTCTTAATATGCAAAGGTGTTGAAGCACAATATTTCAGGTAAGGGAGGAGACACAACCCCTATGCCATGCTCAACACTGACCAGAAAAGGTTGCTGGTGGGTGACTGTTGTTTGTGAAGTGTTTTCACTCTGCAGATGAGCAGTGCAGCTTTGTCCACATTTATTTCCTTTCTGTGCTGACCCTTCCCAGGTGTACTGCTACTGATCTGCCCTTCCCACTGAAGGGGTTAAAACACTGTGTTTTTATTACGTACTGATTACAGGTAAAGTTTAACCAAAGAGTTTATATGAGTAGTTTAGTAATCTGTGTCCCATTTCTGATGGCATTAGTGGTGCTTGTGCTGATCTCTTACCCTCTTTTAGTTTCCACTCTGGCTGCAGTGGTTTGGGAGCTTGTCTTTTTGGCAAAACACACTATTCCTCTCCTGTTCAAGGGAAACTTCTGGCAAAAAGAGACTGGAGGGGAAAAAAGGCTGGCAAAACCTTTCTCGAGAATAATGGGAGATGGTTTCTGAGATGCAAGAATTGCTGTGCGTCTCTGTCTGGAAGACGAGGGAGGAACAAAGGATTCTTGTCATCTCTTCCTGTCGTCATCTTTTTCAGAGTGCCTCCGTTATTTTTTAATAAGAATATCCATGTCATAACTGTAAAAGCAATGAGAAGTACTAGAAAAGCACCCACTCATAGAGAGCCAGCAGTGCAAAGCTGTGCATGGGGTGTTACAGCTGATCTTGGCCTGTGCTGGCTGAATCATCTCCAGTGCAGGACTCTGGTCCTGCCCGTAGTCTGTGGTGCTGCCTTTCCTTGTCTTTGGGCCCTTCTGCTTTATGTCCTTAGCTTTGTCTCAGGAAATGGCCAATAGAAGGCATCAAGCACCTTGGGTTGCTCTTCAGCCTTGCTCTGCCCCAACCCTCTCATTTGTTGCCAGATGTGGATGCAAAGTCTTCTAAGTTGGAATGTCTCACTAGATTGGGGAAATAACAGGTTTTTATAAACGGATATTGCATAGTTGGGCAGCTGGGCATTTTTGTTTCCTACATTAATGTCATGTGCTGCTTTGACTCTGCATACCAAGGCTCTTTTAAGGACTAACCTAAAAGGACAAGCTTTCTAAGAGTTCAGGCATGAAGGAGGGATGGACATTGATGTATGTAGATGACTAAAAGATTGTTTGTGGAGGCGAATGTGAGGCAAATTAAATGGACTATAAAAGCTTCCCACAAGGCTGTGGGATGCTCTTTGAAGGGAACCTACAAACCCCAACAGAGGATACAGCAATGAGGCATGTAGAAGGTTTGTCAAAGGCAAACTGTTCTGCAGTGGTTGGGGAAATGGGTAAGGCCGTTTCATGAGCTTTGCTTTTGTTGCTGCCTGTATTGTTACTCTTGCCTGAAGGTTTGGATTTTGGAAGCACATTAAAAATATGTTTTATGTTTGTGTGACTTCCTGATTTGTACAGTGTGCTTCATACATTGCTCTAGGCACACAAACAATACAAACTGTAGTTAATGTTAACCCAGAACATGCATATTCTATCCTTTCAGCCCATGGGGACGTACGTACACATGCTGCACCATATGTGGGGACAGCAGCTGGTACAGAGCCCTGGGGCCAACATTTTTACCCAGTTGGAAACCTCATAATACCAGAGGAAAAGGGACTTTATAGCTGTATTTATAACAGAATTTTTGTCTTGCATTTCAGAGTAGGTATAATTTGAGAAATAGAATAGAAAGCATTTCTGATATCTTACTTGTTCACATCAAGATCTAAAGCGAAATGCTCTGGGAGCAATAGTTGACTGCCTTTTCTCCCCTTTTGTTCCTAGATGGGGATGGTCAAACACCTAAAGAAAAGTATTTTAAGTCAAGCAGCTTGCCACACAAATAAGAACATTCTGCATAGATTAGACAAGCTCTTACAGTTATCCTCATACTTCCAAAGCAGTTGGGAAAGAATTGTTTCTTTAACATTTGGGGATCCCAAGTTCTCTAGATTCTGTAGCTGGGTCATTTCTTCTCCAGGGGTGGTAGTCAAAAAGCTGGTGAGTTTCTGAGAGCACTGTTGGTCAGAGGTTTTGTTGCCTGAATCCAAGTTAATGGGGAGACATCTTTAAAGGATTTAGATAATTCTGCTTTGTTCAGAAAACTTGTAGCAGATGTGTTTCAGGATGAATGCTGTACGTGGGATGGAATCTGGAGCTTCCTAACACCGGCTAAAGCAATTAATAGTAATGGTATTCATTACATATTCATTACATAACATGGTTTGTTCTGAGGAGCTGACTGCTAGAGGTGGGGAATGAAAATAGCAGCTGTTAATTTCAGAAGGCTGAGCCTCTGAAGACTGCACCCAGGAGGAAACAGAACCTCCTGAATTCCCTTTGCGCTGTGGCTGAGGTTGAGTCCGGAGGGGAGTAGTCCTCTCCAGGGTTTTCCACTGCTGGTGCCTTTCCAGGTGCCATCAAGGAACATTTTGACCGTGCTCAACCATTCCCCTGTAGTCCGTCTTGGAGGGCTTCTGCCTTCCCACCAGCTCTGGTGCTGCCTGGCCTTTTTCTTTCCTCTGCTCCTTTGATGCTCACCAGGACTTGTGGCTCTTTGCTGCTCTGCGCAGTCTGAGCAGCAATATGGGAAATTAGGAAACGTTTTGAGGTATGGTCAGGCTGTATGCCTTGGCTATGCCCATGGTTACTGCTGTTCCCAAGCTGGGTAGCTCCATGTACAGCCTTTGTGCCTTCATGCACCTGCACTCAGTGCGTAATTCATTGGTACAAATGGTTTGAGTAGGTAGGGCAGTGTGTATATTTTGAGTATCTGCTTGCCACTGCAAAAGGCTCTGGGAGCAATAGCTAACTGCCTTTTCTCCCCTTTTGTTCCTAGATGGGGATGGTCGAAGACTCAAAGGAGCCATCCAGAGGAGCACAGAAACTGGGCTGGCTGTTGAAATGCCCAGCCGGACCGTCCGTCAAGCCAGCCATGAGTCCATTGAAGACAGCATGAACAGCTATGGATCAGAGGGAAAGTAAGTCATGGAAAGGGAGCTGAGTAATCACTTGTGGGATGTTCCTCTTATACCTATTAATTTTCCTCCAGCATGATAAATGATGTGTTTTTCTGACTTGCCTATGCTGCAGGTGTACTGCCTATTCAATTACAGCAGGTCTTTCAGCCTGCATAGCTGGCATATGCTTTAGCTGTTTATATACTTTTTTTTAGTGTCCTCATTATTCTGAGCTGAAGCAGATGCCCATTACTTTAAACTGCTTTGCCTTTAGAAGAATGATTCAGGATGAATAGCTGAGACTCATTACTGGTAATAAATTATAAGCCAGTAGTTTTTAATATTGCACAATAGTTGTCCATCTCCCCTGTGTCAAAATAGCCTTTTGGTTTGGGGGAAGGGGTGCCAAGGTGATGAGGAGGATGCAAGTAGCAAAATTACCATTTTGATATCAAAATATATATATAGAAGTCTGTGTATACTTTTGGTAACAAACCTTTTGTTTCATCTCGGTGTCATAAAATAATGTATTTTGAAAAGGCTTTTGATCCTGTGAAAAGTTCTCGCTCACTTCGTTGCGTTGAGGTTTTATGGAAAGGAGGGGATCCTTAGGCCATAACTCTGGGGTCTGACTTGTCTCCAGTTCTGGTTTTTATATTTCCATTACTTGCAACCATTTCTGGCGATTATAATAATTTTATTAAGATGACCATTCATGGGACTCCTTGGACGCAAAACCCCCTCAGTATTTAAAAAAGGAGGTAATATATCCTACCAGATTCTGTGCTTCTAGGTATAAGGCCAGGATGTTTGTACTTAAAATGTGCTCTGTTTAAGCCAAATACCACACTTGGCATTGTTCTGTACACTCTCTCTAGTCTTTTGTGGTATTCCAAGTACACTGTACTGCTAAAATGCTGAGATAGTCCAAAGATGCTCTCAATTAATGTGATTCTGGTGTTAAATAAGTAACAGGCTGTAAATTAAGAGAGACTTTCTTTAGCTTTAGAAGTAGGCTAATCCTGGAAAGGCATCATAGATCTGTGCTGAAGGTTGGAAATAGTAATGAGGCACAGGCTGTGATAGCAGTCTTGTCACTCCAAAGCTGTGATGTACCTTATCTCTTCCGTGAGCTGCTGTCTCCAGGGAAATATTCCTGCTACACCAGCACAGTCCTGTGGCTTGGAGTTCTGCCTCCACTATGAGATGCAGAGGATTAGTGATTAAGTTCGGTCCCTTGGCAATGCAGGGCAAGAATCTGCTTTCATGCAGAGTAGAATTCCTTCCTTTTTGTGTTTACATAGTTTACTTTCTTGGGAAGGGATATAATTCTCTGAAAGGTCTATCATTGTCCTGTCATTGCATACACTGGCTGCTTTCATTGGGCTTTCCTAGAAAGAGAGTATTTCTGCCAACAAAATGCTGCACTTTACAAGTGCTATTTTACCCTGAAGGCAGGTGGCATGTAGCTATCAGCTCAACAAAGAAAGGAAAATCATGTCTTGCAATCCAAATGTCTTTATTAGAACAAGTCTAACATTTGGTATTCCAACCTTGAACGCTGCCAGAACATCTTTGCCAGACCCTCTGCTAGGGATGGGATAGCTTCTCCTCTTACTTCTCTGAAAAGTGTGATTAAGTGGTTCCTGGACACTTTATTCCTAGGTGGGAGAATTGATCTCTTCTGGAAAACCACTGGGAATTGCAGTTATCTGTCTTGAGCCATAAGTGATAAGCAAAAAGGGCTGAGAGTACAAAGAGCTGAGAGGGCTCTTTTTCTCTTGAAACATGTTGGGAGGGGAGTTTCTTTGCTTTCTTTTCCTGCAGCAAAGACAGGAATTGTTTGGGGAATAGCTTTGAGGGATAGAGGATAGAAATGTATTCTTCTAAATCAGATTCCTCTTGACCTCTCTCATTTATTGTAGCTCTGTTCCCAGGGAGGCAAAATGAAGATTCATATGACTCTGTTAGCTGTGGTAAGTTTATTTTCTTTTCAATGCTGGGTTTCTGACTGCTGCAGATACCCCTTAGGTCAGAGACAGTTTTCACCAGTGACTGTCAGAAACCCAGTTTTCAGCAAGACAAAAGCCCTAGTTCTTCCTGCCCATGCACCTCTTCAATGTACTCACACACAGAAGAAAATGGATTCAAAACCTCATCTTTCAAGAGGGCTTGTTTCTCAACATTCGTATGTTTTCATAATCCTTTTCAATTTAAGGACTAAAAGGACAACTTCCAAAGGTGGCACACTGACACGATCAAAGATCTGGTGAAACTTTGCTGCAGAATGCCTGAGTACCTGCTCTCAGTAATACAAATATGCTTTTAAAAAGTGATGCTTTCATGCTTGTTGCTACAGCTGCTCTGTGCCAGTGCAAAGTACTGCACTTAGAGAATGTTTTGTAGTATGTGATTTTGAGGAATGCTGCTTTTCATGTGAGTACCACCACAGTGCATGAAATCCAGTTGTTTTTTCTTCTTTTTATGGGGAAGCTTATTATGTAGGGATATACTTCTCCTCAGACATGCTAGGCCCTCCTTCAACAAAATACAGCCTTTAGGTTTTCACCTGAAGATGAAGTGCCCTAAGGATTAGGTGGTATAAAAGATGTGTCTCCCAGAATGAATACAATTAAACTCAATGTGAGAATTTATAAAAGGGAAAGGCTGTATTTATGCTAAACACAACTCTTCTTAGTCATTTACGCCTCTGGGTGTCACTCACTTGTTCTCTTGCTGCCCCACGTAGTGCTGTAGCCAGGCTTGGTTGTGTGCTGCAGGGAGACCAGGGACCCCATCTGTCAAGCCCTCACTATGTCATCTGAGTTGTTCTTTGCAGCAGACAGGCTCTTCAACTGGTTGTTGGTTGGTTGGTTGGTTGTTTTGGGGTTTTTTTTCCATTTTCTTGGACAGCCTGATATTATGGAGTGATCTTTCGCCTTGGGGTCTTGCTCTTTTTGATCTCATAGATCTTGAGCAGTGCCGTTATCTTTTTGTTTCCTTGTTTGGGGGATCTTTATGGATACAGCCTGCCTTCAGATAGGCTATGGAAGTGATATGCTCTCTAACCTTGTTCTCCTCCTATTGTTGGAGGACAAGTGTGCTGCTGATAGGTTGGTTGTTTCAACACATGGATGTTTCCATTCCTAATCCATCCAGACCAATCTTAGCACTGGTTACAAATCTCTACAGCAGTGAGTGTTTTCTTCTATGTATGTACTTAAAAAATCTGCATGGCAGGACAGTTACCAAAGTGCCTGCCTGTCTCAGGCCACCACGAATATTGCAAGGATAAAATTCTGAATATAGGCATAACTTGCCAACACACCCTTGAGATTCAGCAGAGATCTCCAGTTCCATCCTGGCTATTGCATGACCTATGTCTTGTTTTGGCTGGGTTTTGCTGCAGCTGCACAAGGCTGTAGCACATTCAGAAAGCAATAGATTTTGGACTTGTGTATAACTTACTCTTGCCAACCTGTTTTCTTTGTGAAAATGGAGCAGAAGACAAAAATGGACTTGGAACAAAAGACTGCTAACTGCCATAGGCCTTAGTAAGTGGTACTTGTCGACTTCTTTGTTCTCCCTGGCTACTGCAGAGATAATTAAGTTATGGAGAGCTAAGGTGATTTTCACCTTAGAAAAGCACAGCAGGTGATGACTAGCAAAGACTTAAAGGATTGTTCCTATATTATCTGAGTCTGCCTGTCCACCAAGAAGCATCTTCTTGTTAGCCATATCATTTCTGCCACGGTGAGGGCAGCGTCAGCCTGAACCCACCGCTGTGAGGAGGGCAGGAGCAGAACTCAGCTTGGCACATGTACTGCTGGCAGGAGCACCTCGTGCCTCTTGGCTTTCTTCTGCGTTGTGCTGTTTCTGCAAGCTACAGCGTGTACCAGTTCTCCCATCTGTGCATGCAGGGCTGATGTGAACCAGTGCTGGGACTTGGGCAGGTAGCTCTCCTAGCCTTTCTCTGCTTCGCTATGGAGCAGTAACTAAAAGAAAGCTGGAGGAAGTATTGGCTTGGCTTGTGACCATGTGGCCATGTGAAAATTCACTTTCCTTCACCAAAAATTATCCCTTAACAACTGAGAAGTACCGAAAGACCTGATTCTTGAACACACCATTCAAGAGATCTGTGTTGTAGCTACTCGCTGAACTCTCTTTTTTGGTATCCAAAGCCATGGGACTTCTAGACTCTTCTGTAGCAAACAGTCTTTAGGGCTCTCCTTTTATTCAAGTCCTTTTAAAAAAAGTAATGAAATGTGTTGTTAATACAGTTCAGGCTATAAGGAGCCTTTTGAGATGGAAGCTGGAAAGGACATGGGGATTGCTTCTGTAATACACCAAGAAATTAGTCAACCTATTCAGCAACAGCACATCCTCTTGTCCTTTTAAGCTCGACCAGCACCGCTGGGAAAGGATACGACCTTGAGAGCTGTAGTTACAGCAGTAAATAGAGTGAATCCCACCTTCAGCAGCCTCCTGGGAAGAGGCAGAATAGCCCCCTGAAGGCAGGTAGCTATTTTTTATTCAGTATGTCTGAGATGAGTAGTGATTGCTAAATATGGAGCCAGCCTGCTAAGGTGGGGAAGGGAGTGGGGGAGGTCTTTGTACATAATTGCCTGCATAGTTTTTATAGCACTGTTTAGGTGGCAGAATTCATACAGCAGAAGGAATGGGATACAGGAGCGGAGTACGATGTGTTACAGCACATAAGACAGCATGTCACAGTGCTAAAAATGTTATGGAAAGTGGAGTGGTCAGGAGAGAAGCAGCTGGTTGAGCAGCAGAGGTGAGGTATTGCCTATGTGTGCAGGGGGGGTGGTGTTAGGCTGGGTTTGGGTCCTGCCAGGGACTCATGGAAAACCTTTCCAGCCAAAGTGCAGGCTCCCGCTTCATTCCCATCATCTTTGACAGGGTGAGGGGCTATGTGTGCCTGGCAGTGCAGGTAGATGCATACGGCATTAATAATTCCTCATGTGCACCATAAATATTTTAGATAGGAGCAGTAGACATTAAATTAACCAGTTCTGCCTTCCTCCTAAGCTTGTGGATATCTACTTGGCTTCTGCCTGTAAGATGCAATTTAAAAGACCTTAACATGCAATATGGATGAGTGTGATTGTTACACAGTACATTACTGCTCCCTGAAATTGGAGTTCTGATGGGGTTTTTTATCCTCAGATAAAAAACCTGTCAAATATGTTATCAGTCTCAGAGGAGATTTTCTCCCTCCCCTTTTCTTCTGGATGAAGGAAGTTTGTGTTGCTGCCCCTGGTTTTTAAAGACAGAGCTGGAGATTTTAGCTATGCATTAGATGTAGGTGTATAGCAAATTTGTTAGTTGAGCTGTGCAAGTCAATGAGGTTCAGTTGCATGGCTGTGTTTAGCCAACTTGCTTATTAATGGCAACATTTTGCCCTAAAATAACAGGGAAAAAAAAAGTCTTTTAGGAAATATTTATGAGAACAGAACAATAATTTCTGGTCCCTGGGCCCAGACACATCCCGTGTGCGTACTAGACACAGTGGAACACCTCTTTAAGGGTGTGTATCACTTCTAAGGACTTTTGAGTTGATGGTGAATGGGCGGTTGTGTGGATAGTGTGAATAAATCCATGAAAAGCACAAGACAAAATGTTACCTTCTGAAAATAGCTGTTCCCTGGGGGTGCCAGGGGGTGGCTGTGTTGAAGCCGTCTGGCTTCACCACTATTGCACCTGGCTGAACCCACTGCAGTGGAGCAGTGCTGCTCTGCAGAGGTCAAGGTGTGCAAGTGTAGTAAAGAGGCAGCCATGGGGGCTTGGTCCAAGGGGGAGGACACAAAGGCTTCTCATAATAACCCTCCTCTTGACAGAGCTCCTTAACAGAAAGGTGTTACACCCAGCCTGTGAATGGAGCAGATTAATGCCTCACTCTACATTTCTTCTGCACAGACCTAGCAGCCAGTGTGTGACCATTACGAGTTGGTACAGTCGAGACCAGTCCCAAAGTCTTGTAAGATAGAAGTAAAAAGTACTGTATCAAGGGCAAAAGAAAGGAAATAGGCTGCTCTGTGCTTCAAACTGATAACTCACAAGTGATGTTGAGGACTGATGTGCGAAGTGGAGGGACTATAGGAAAATTTAGAAGGAAGGAGTAAAGCAAAGCACAGGAATAAATTCTCCAGGGAGGGATTATAAGAACAGGTTAGACAAGCAGCTGTCACAAATGATGTAAATAAGGCTGCTCTGGCCTTGGGCCCGGGGTGTGGACTGGGTGACCTGTGGAGATGTTACCTTACTATATTTGCTGTGAGTTTTGCAAGGTTTTGACAAGCCGACACTTGCCGCAGCGTAATGGTGTGTACCTGACATACAGATCCCACAAGCAATTTAAAAATAGATGTAGAAAAGAGGTCAGACAAGCTCTGCATGGACAGGAAAAGAAATTAATGATACATTTTCCCTAAATGTGTCTGTGCTGTTACATGCTCTGCATGCTAATGTGCAGTGAATGGTGGGTAAGCAGAGCCACATACGCGGTATGAGAGGGATCAGCACGGGAGCTCTGAGTGTTCTTTATACCGTTTTGTATTGAAACCAGCATTGTCCATTTAGGCATTCAAATCCTCATCGGTTTACAGGCAAACTTTGAAAAGCTAGTTCTCCATCTGAATATATATGAAGAGCAGCAGCGATCGTGCTGTGAAGGAAGCAACTGCGTTGATGCTTTGTATGTGAAGAGGGAGGGCACAGATCTTTGCAGCCGGTACATCAGGAAATGCTGCTACCTGGAAAGAGCAGAGAAGCAATCAGCTGGCAAAGAGCCTTTAAGCCACTCTTAAATTACACTACAGAGGACAGATTTCATCTGCCCTGACCTACAGTGTGCAAAGCAGGAGCAGTCTTCAGAGGCTGCTGCACTGATTTCCTAAGTAATCAGGATTATGAATGTTGTGTTTAAAAGAGGAACATCTAGGCAATCTCAGCCCCAGTTTGGGCACACAGTTCCTGAGATTGATTGAACACAGATTTTTCTGCACAGAAACGTGCCACAAAAGAAATAGATTGTTTATGCAGCCACCTTTTTCGTAAAGCCGGGAATGGTGATGGGGAACACGTTCTGCATGGGGATTGCTCCCGGGCATTGCCTGCAGGGCGCGGGGCTCTGCTCAGCCTCCGGCCGATGTCTGCAGGGCCTTGTCTCCCTCTCGCGGGAGTCCACACGACTGCAGCAGGAGCTGTCCCCAGCGTCCCGCGGTGTGTCCAGCCGGCGATGCTTCGGCATGGCCTGGAGGTGTCTATGCCGCTGCGCCGCAGACAGCTTGGGCATTGAAATAACAGCTTTATCCATGTGTGCCAAATGGGGTTTGCAGCCTTGGAGTGGAGCTGGTACCTGTGCAGACAAAATTGATGTTCCTGTGGATTTCTGCTGATGCTGCACTGCTTTGGTGAGGGCTCAGAGACTCCTGGATCAATAGTATCCAGTGTGTTGTCCTTCTGCTGTCCCTTCGCTGCCTCCTTAGGCACAGCCTAGGGCCGTGGTTTGCAGCTCCTCCTGCAAAATGTCCTTCATTTGTCCTTGACACCCTGGAGGCATCAGCAACCTCTGTGCTTTTAGGTCAATAACAGACTAATATTCGACTTGCAAACACTTTCACAGCAAAACCTGTAATCTTTAACTTCATTAAAACTGTTCTCATTTCACTGTGGCAAAGCAGAGCCTGTGAATCATGATTAGTGAAAGCAGAAGGCCAGGGAAGAGCTAATTAATTCTCCTTCCTATTCAAAAGGCTTCGCTGCCCTCACTCAGTGGAGGATTTGTGTCCTTTAGACAAAAGGCTGACAAGTGTCACTTCTTAATCTTCTCTGTGTGCGGCTGTTTGTCAGGGTGAGATGGTCCTGCCGCAGCCCCAGTCCCCAGAGCACTGCTGGTTATGACAGTTGCTATTTGCAAGTCAGCTGCAAAATGCTCCCTCTTTATTCCTCCAGCTATTTTTAGCGCTGCTTTTTTAGATTGCAGTAAAACAAAAGACATCTCATATTGGTGATAACCAGGTTGTAGTGATTTCTGCCCGTAAGGGAGAGGCATGTTTGGTGATGGGAGGAGAAGGGCTTTCCAGTGCAGGCGAAACCCATCTGCTGGCTGTCACCCAAAGCAGAGCCACCTCCGTCACCTGCAGCAGATCCCTTTGGGAGCACGTCTCCTTGCCAACACATGCAGCATGTGGTGGTTCAGCAGGATAGCTGGAAGCAGGTGAGAAGCAGATTGGTTTCTTCAGAGGTCAGGCAGGAAAAATGCTGAGCATGCAGCGGAGTGGCAGGGGAGGGAGCACCAGGGCTGTGCTTAAAGAGCTGAAAAGAATACACAGTGGTCCCTGGAGCTCTCTTCCTCCCTGCTTCAGCTGCAGGAGAAGCAAGTGAGTGAATGGGGAAGGTCTGTCCCACCGATCTTGTAATCGCACCGAAAGCAGCCCCCTTACCTCGGCATCCCGGCTTCTCGCCGAGCACTTGACAGACAGAGCTTGCTGAGCTGGATATGAGCATCCTAAATTTAGTCGATGCAGCTAAATGGTTCCTGCTGGTTTTAATTTACATTCATGCTAAATTTCTGCAGTTTTATTTTCCCCTTCCCTCTCAAGGGAGAAGCAATGGCTTTCTTGGAGATAGCTTATGATTTTTCCAGACAGAAATTGTTTCCATTCCAGGGTTATTGGCAATACCCAAATATATGTCCAGGAATTGGTCAAAGCCAAGGAGCCTGATTTAGAGCTGCTGCTTCTAATGTCTGATAAAGCAGTACTACAAAAGGTCAGCAACGTTGCAGCCAGTCCCACCAACTAATGGCATAATCTGTTGAAGAATTAATTCCCATTCCAGTCAAATATAACAACAGGGAACACTAACTGTCTAACTTAATACTAAGTCTCGTATAGCACCAGTAAACCTGTTAACTGAGGCTGCTACCCAAACTGCTGGAGTCCTGACCTTGGCTTGTGTTTCTAAGTGCGATTTTGCCATTCCTCTGGAGATCAGCCTCGGTGCTATAAGGCAGCGGCAGCAGCAGGAGCTCAACTGCTGTCCTTGTGAGGGTCCATGCTCATGGCACAGCCTGGTGCCCTTGCGTTAGTGTCCTGCTCTCTCACTGCAATTTGCACTGAGGAGCATTCATCATTTCAAGATCATCCCAAGCCCTCTGACTTCCGAATCTTGTGTGGAGATAACATCAACATTTGCTTTGCTGTGAACACTTCCAGTTGCTGTTGGTTTACCTTTGGCCCAACAGCTCTTGTTCCTGTGCTTTCTCAAATGCTGTTTTTCATGCTCTCCTGCTATTTTGTTCTGCTCGATATCATTGATGTAGGCTGCAGCATGGGCTGCTCCATTAGCAGACAATTTTCTCCTGAGCTGTCTCAGCTGTTGCAGAGCCTTTGCTAGTGGTGTTCCCAAAGGAGGGGTGAGCTGGTGTGTGGGAGCCGGGTGGTTTCTCTCTATGCCCATATCAAGCGCAGACAAATGCTTGGCATCAGCTTTGACACAATTCTCTCCCCAGCAGGTTTGGGAAATGGTTTCCTGTTGCAGATTTCATTAATTGCTGTGAGTATTCAGGGGCCAGAAGGGTGTCTCTTTGCTGTCCTACAGCAGCTGGAGTTTCTGTGGGTGATTTTCTCACAGCTTTGTGTCCCACTGCAGTAACATGGATGGACTTCACCCTGGAGGAGAACTGTTCCGAGACCTGGGTCTATGCTGTGGACTCCCACAGCACTCATCTTTGCTCAGTTCTGTGCCTCCCCTCCACTGTCCTGGTCCTCAGCATCTTGTTAATGAGGTGAAGCATCTGTTTTGAGCACAGCAGTGAACATTCCTGGAACAGTTGTGAGTTGTCTTACCAGCCTGTTATTTACATGCTCCTTCAGGTCACATACTCCCCAGGGTAGGAGTGAGACCTGAGCTCAGCCCATATATCTTCCATGAGTTGAGGAGAATAAGGAAAACATTTACCTTCTGGCTGACGGTCCATTCATCTCCTGCTGAACCTCCTGTCTTTCTCTGTCAAGTCTCCTTTTTCTTGAACTATTTTGGGTTCTCTAAGCACCAGTTTTCATCCTTTTTTGACTTTCTTTGGGCAGCTCAAAGCGCCTGAGCCAGGAGGCTCAAGGAATCTTGCTGGTCCTTGTGTGCACCGGGACACACTTCTTCCCTCCTTGTATGGGCAAATCATGAGCCTGATAAAACCCATCTGGCTCTGGGCTCCCCCTTCTCTGCTTTCCTCATCACATGTTCGTGTCCCTGCAGATTTATGAGCCCTGGGGATGTCTCTGTCTGTGCACAGTCTGTCCTTGGAAGCCGGACTACAAATCCAGCATCTCTGCCCTGGTGCTGTGCTCAGGACACTACTCCCTGGCAGGGGCAATCCATTGGGCTGACAGGAGCAGGGAGCAGAGCATGGCTCTACGCTGCCTCTGCTCCCAGGATGGGCAGTGGCACTGGGGATGTGCCTCGTGCCTCTGAGGAGTTGGTGGCACTGAAAACTGAGAACAGTTTTCTGCCTTTTGCATTATTAATGCCAAGTATGAATCCCACTGTTTCTGTTGTATCTCAGAATACCACCTGGAGTGTTTGTGCAAACACTGGATGCAGGGTGGAAAAAACACCAGACTGGGAAAAATCCACCCAGTGCAGAGCCTGGCTTCCAGGATGCCAAGACGCCCTGCTCACTCCTCCCTTTGTAGCAAAGGTGACATTTATAAAGAGCTCAAGGGCAGGTTTTTCCATGCTGATGGCTCAGCAGCTCTCTGTGTAGCAGCAAAAACCAGGTTTCTCAAAGAGCCAGGTCAGCACAGAGAGGAGGCGCAGTGCTCCATGGAAAACTCTGGCCCTTTTATTCAGTGCCCCTGCCATAGCGAGCTGAACCTGTCACTAGGACATGTGTCCTCTTCAGTCCCATAGGTGCTGAGGTGTGTGCTGGCTTCCTAATTCCTCCTCTGAATAAATATTGCCTTGGGGCTGAGACCAGGTTTGCAAATAACTAATGAAAGCTGAAATCCCAGCCTGAAATTAACACTCTTGAGGCTGAATAGGGTTTAAAAATACATCTTTTTTTACCTGTAATTGGCTTGGGGGGAGTGTGGAATCGATGAATCGTTGTGGCTGACTCAGGCTGTGTAAGAGCCCACCCCACAGGCAGGGTTCCTCTGGCTTCACTTGTATTAAACACACAACCTCCTCACAGCATCCTTTCTAAGAAACCAGTTTGGGGGAGCAGGGAGGTGTATGATTAAGTGAGTAATTGTCCCCCTCCGAGGACATTTGGAGAAGTGCAGGAGGTTTGTAATTGTGTCTGGCTTCAGTGTGCAGCTTCCCAGGGGCAGAGTGAACCCCGCTGTAGTAGCATGGGTACCCCAGCACAGAGCTCCTGACCTATGTTTCAGCAGCACTGTCGTGGTTTGGTAAATGCCTGCAGGACAAATATAGGTGTCAAATGGTGACCTTAAGCCTCTTCCTTACTATTCACAGCAAGTTTCCCCACAACCTCTGAAACAGCTGTGTAAATTAGGGAAGTGGGTAAATCTTGGTTTGTGTCAGTGTAGCACAGGGTTTGACCCTTTTATGTTGCTTCATTCATGTCCAAGTGCAGTGAATAGCCCCTGTAGCTGTGCTGTAGACCAGCCTCGAGTGCCTGGTGACTAGACTGGGAGGCTCTGTCTCCCCAGCAGCATTTGCTTTGCTGCAGTGAGTGCAGTAGAGGCATTGCTGGTGTCTGAGGGTGTTGTCCCTTTAGCCTTGCACCAGTGTGCAGTCCTCATCATGATTGCTTCAGGCCTGGTCGTGGAAGCAGGTATGAAAACCATGTAGTGGATATGATGGATGCTTCTGGTGTTGAGCAGCAGGAAATAGGGTCCTCTGGTCAAGAAGATGCATTGATCTTTGTGTTTTGTTAAATAAATAGGGAATTGAGTCCCAGGGGTATGGATGCTAGTACCCCTCATCTCACTTTTAACTACTGTTCCAGATGCATTATTTCCTCCCCAGAAATGAGGATTGGGAAGGGACAGCTGCCACGGGAGATCCAGTAAGCTACGCTAGGAAGCTGCTTGGATTATAGTGCTACCTAATAGAGCTTACATGCTTCATATGAGGCTGACATGCAGAGATTTTCCTTATAGACAATTGGTTATAGTTAAACAAGTATTAACTGGCTGGTGACTGCAACCATTACTGGGTTGGGGTTTTTTTTGTGCAAGGAAAGGGATTTTAAATGCATGGAGGGATTTTAAATTCCATGAAGCTAAACTGCCTGGAAATCAGTGAATTTTGCAAGGGAGAAAGGCTTCTGTAGATGTAATTCATTTCAAAGATATATTAAATCTGGTTCTTTAGTTACTGGGTTGCTTAAAAATGCAAATTAACCACTTGCCAAAATCCATTCCTTTTGCAGCTTGAATTTCAGTGGAGTCCATCTGGCATCTGCTGGGCAGTTTAGTGACTTCCTGGGCAGCATGGGCCCCGCGCAGTTTGTTGGGCGTCAGACCTTGGCCACCACCTCGATGGGTAAGGAACAAAAAGATATAAGTGGCTTTAATGTAATCTTGAACAGACTGCTCCTACAAGCCACCTAATAACATGTCCAGCATCTGCTGATCTACCACTCTCCCTCTCTGTTTCTCTGTTAAATCAAATAAGCTTGGCTGAAAGGTTTTGCTGATTGCTGCAAATGCAGTGTTAGTAGGAGAGCACCAGCTTTGTGCTTTCTTCCATCACACCTGAAAGGCATAGATTAGGTAAAACCAGTTACGATCCTGAAAATGCATCCTGTGCATCTTCATGGGGTTTTTTGTTCTTTAGGGCCCACCAGGCTCTACAAAGATTTTATCACAATCCACCACAATTGCATTTTCCAAAGCAGCCTGCAGTTCTAGGTACTTCCCTATGGGAGAGATGAGAGGCTAGCAGCCACTGAAGAGTGTGAGACTGAGTCACCAAAGCCATGTAGAGGGCTGGCAGTAGAGATTGCTTTCGAAAATGTGGGCTTGAATCACTGTAGAGCTGCTTGAGTGTAATGCAGGAGATCAGGCACTCAGGACCTACAGTTTGTTTCAGCTCATAGCAGGCATGACATGAAAATTGTTTTTTATATTATTTTAATAACCCACAGATGTATTGTTTTGAAAGTCTTCTGTCTGTTTTGACATTTTGGTTTAGGGGATGTGGAAATTGGCTTGCAAGAGCGAAACGGGCAGCTAGAAGTGGATATCATTCAGGCTCGAGGACTGACACCAAAACCCGGCTCCAAAACACTGCCAGGTAGTATGCTTTGACCTCCTCAAGTGATTTGCTGAGATCCAGCCTCCTGCAATGATTGTGAATAGGAAAAAGTGGAATTCTGCTTGGCTTCTGCAGGAATAAGCAGTCTGTATGCAGTACTGAAAGATAAGGCTGGTTGAGCAAATCTTTTCACTGCTGTAAATGCCTTCTTTAGAAATACCTGGGACATGGCACTGTCTTTTCTAAAGTGAGCATGAAGGTATTTTCCATATTTGACCGTCTTTATTTTTTCCAGCTGCTTACATCAAAGCTTACCTGCTAGAGAATGGTGTGTGCATTGCGAAAAAGAAGACAAAAGTGGCTCGCAAATCATTAGACCCTTTGTACAATCAGGTGTTACTGTTTGCTGAGAGCCCCCAGGGCAAAGTATTACAGGTAAGATGAGCAAGTCTCAGGTCTGCCTGTCTTTTTCTTCCACCTCTGTTGGAAGATACTAGGTCTCGCAAGGGATCTGGATAATTAATATAGATGAGAAAAAGCCAATGTTTTCATTGAACCAAATGCACTCGATCTGAATGAAGCAAATGGAAAGGAAGCCCTTTTTTTCATGTTCAGACTGCTCGTTATTTGACACCCTGGCAGTTAACATGAGAATGTGCCAGGAAAAGATTGATTTTTATTTTCTTAATTCTTTTTTCTCCACCCAGTTAGGAGCTAGGTAGTACCTACAGGTGCTAAACAGTCTTGCGGTATAGGTTGTCTTCTGTTTTTATACATATTCAGAGCACTCTGCTTTGTCCATCACCCCATCACATATCCAATTTTTTCTACTCCTTTTTGTTTACTACCATACATACTCTCCCTACTCAGATTTTCAATTCTGCACCTAGAGCAAAGAGTGATTTGTGTTGTTGATTCATACCTAAATCATTTCCACGCAATAAAGCCTGGCTAAAATCCACTGCTCATACTGATGTAATTAATCCATGAGTTTCTGTTGCTTACCTTCACTGGCATATGAATTGCTAGCTATCCTGCTGGATCCTTCTAATTAGTGAACTCTTCCTCATTTCTGATGGTTAGAAGCATTTTCCCCTGCACATTTTGGCTGGAATGAGGTGGGACCTGGCTTGGTCTGCTCTTGCGTTGCATGGGTTTCCTTACCCACTGCCTTATTGCCAGAAAAGACACTTACTCCAAGAGAATAAAATGAGGAGCTTGGCTCTCTGCCAGTGGCCGTGCCACCAAACCAGCTTTGTGCAGTGGCTTGCTCCATCTCGCACTGACCTAGAGTGTTTATTTTTGTCTTTTAATTGACATTGGTTGTCTTTCCTACCTCATTTTACAGAAAACTGTAATTTTGTGGTTATTTGGAGCCTAGGGAAAGAAGCTGTCAGGATTAGCTGGAAATCACTAGTCACTGTCATAACCCATCGTACTCATCCTCTCCTCTCCAGAACAGGGATTCACTCTGGAGTCAGTCGTCACCTTTGTCTTGAGCCACATAGGGCCACTTGGCCACGTGCAGGCCTTCAGCATGCCTAAGCCCATGACCCTCACTACATCTGTTGTTCCACTCGCTGGTCTCCATCGTGTCGTAAGTGTGATTCAGCTTTCCCTGCTCGTCTGCCAGCTCTTTCATTAGACCTTCCTCTGTGTGTGCAAGCCTGTCACAGCAGTGTGCTCTGCTCCCCTGCATGCCACCCCATGTGTGCCCCTTGCGTCACCACTGCTGCTTACCAGCACTCGGCTCCTGCCCTTTCTCCAGGTGAGTTGCCGGCCTCGTCTCCATCTGCCCTGTGTCATGAGCTCTGAGTGCAGAAGTTAAGATGAGCTGTTTTCCTCTAGCTGTTGGCTTTTGACCCAAGCTATTGCCCACCTTTTTTTGTTGGATAATTTCCCCAGATCAGGAGCTCTTCCTGCCCCTTTTCCCCTGGGCCACCTTTTGTTGTGTCAAGGGCGCGTTACTGTGCCAGGGCCAGGTTTTACCTGCAAGTGTTGGAGCTGCAGCTCTGGGGATACTTTGTGTATGTGCTGTCCCTGCCCAGCAGGTGAAATAGCAGAATGGTGTCTCATCCACAAGCACAGTCACCTCTTTTGCATGGGAGTGAGGGGAGAAGTCTGCTAACATTAGGGTTTGTAAAACCATGCTTAAAAAAAAAAGATCATCAGCCAGAGCTTCACATCATCTGTTGGTAGCTTAAACCTTTCTGCTCTTTGCAGACTGTAGTAAAACCCCGGGAGGTTGGATGAGTAGAAGGAGGGATTGATCAGACTTGTGTTTCCCAAGCAAGTGTGTAAGTTGGAGGATTAACTGTATTCCCTCCTCTTGTTCTTAAGGTGATAGTCTGGGGAAACTATGGAAGGATGGAGCGCAAGCACTTCATGGGAGTCGCCAGGGTTCTCCTGGAAGAACTGGATTTGTCAACTTTAGCAATTGGCTGGTACAAGCTTTTCCCAACCTCCTCGATGGTAGATCCCACTACAGGCCCGCTCCTGCGTCAGTCCTCACAGCTTTCCCTGGAGAGCACAGTGGGACCCTGCTGTGACAGGTCTTAGTGAGTAAGGAAGGGGGAACTGCTTTTGTTTTTTAAACATGCTGTCAAGGTTTTGTTTGCTGGAACTCTGACCTCAAGCGCAATGCATGTTCAATCAGTTCTTGTGGAGCTGGAAGAGGAGGATAAACCAGTGACCTTAGACAGAAGACGAGGGGGAGGGTGCTGTGCCCTCTCCATCCGAGGAGGAGGTGCCGTGGGGCATGAGTCCTAGTTGTCAAATTAGACATACACCTCTTGTTTCACTTCTCTCGCTGTCATTCATGGACCCTTGTTTCAGATCAGTATTAACCCTGGAAAGTTGCAGCATTTGGAAGAATTTGGGGGAGTAAGGAAGGAATTTTTCTTAACTGTGCATCTTAGAAATTTCTAATACAGATTCTTTCATGAGAAGGTACCTGAAAAATTCAGAGGCCAATATCTGACCTGAAAGAGCAGGAGCAGAAAGTTTAAGAGGAAGCATTAGGGGTTTTTATAAGGTCTTTCTTCTTGAAAGGAAGAAAAGAAAGAAAGCTGCAACTCTTTCTTTAGAATCAGTTCCCTATCACTGAGTCATGTTAACTGTAACACTGTCATTGCTGTTTCCAAACTGTGCCAAATTACCAGCAAGTGTCTTTACTGCATTACTTGTCTAACACTGCTGATGAAGCATACTTGGTGGGAGAATAAGTAGCGCCTACTTAGACCAGACAGCCTGAACAGAGGTTTGAGTTGAGCAGGCTAATTAACTGCAGTTTTGCTCAGAAAAAAAGCCCCTAGAAGTGGGAGCTGAACATCAGACTTGCAGCTTGAGATATGTTTTGTATTGTCACATACAACGTTCTGCAATTTACTGACTCCCTTACTTGTTGCTGTGCATCCTTCAGTCATGATGTCTTCTATCTCCTGCTTTTCTTGCATCTCCTTTGTGCTGGTACATATCTGCTGGAGATGCTACCCTTCCTGTTGTGCTGTGGACTGACCTGGAACAGGACTGTTTTATTCTGCCATGGGAAAGGAGATTGAGGTTTCTGTGTGTGCAGAAGAAAGAAACCTCAGTTTGTCATCTGACAAGAAGGTGCTGGAGAGCACATAACCTTCCTTGAGGAGAGAGGTGCTTTAGGCAGTCTCGGTAGTACACAAACATTGTCAAGTGTTCTGCAAGACGAGATGCAATCCCCAAAGTATGGAGAGGTAGTAGGTGAGGAATCTGAAGATGCAGTGGTCACAGCATGTATATTTTGTTCCTTAAAGTGCAACACTAGCTGTAAACAAGTCTCGTAGGTTAAGCCAGCAACGTACGTTCTCTGAGCTGCTGAGCTGTGGTCAGCAATCACATGCTGGAGTAAGCGTGCTGGATCCTTCAGACAATTAAAATCATCTTATCCTCAAACCACAGAGAATCTCCAGAGATTTTCTGCTGAATGACCTGTTTTGGCTAGGTTTTGTCTTAGTTCCTAATGAGGATTTGAGGACTGCTGTCTCAGAATCAGCTTTTGGAGATGTTTTACTTTGTGATTTAAAAGTGAAGGTCCCATGTCACATTTAGGAATGAGCAGATTCTCGACCTGTTATAGGGGCACACTGAACCTTTATTTCTGCATGTGGACCTCAGCTTCATTAGAATAAAAGCATGAGTGTTGAGTGGATGGTAAAAGCAGTTGCTTTTGGTCCTAGCTTGTCTATGGCATTTTAAATTATTTTGAGATAAATTACAGGATAGATGCAAAAATAATAGGCCTTACAGTAATCTCTGTCAAAAACTACATAATATAAAGGAGAGGGAAGAAGAATGAGGGACATAGAATGAATGGTTTTTTTAGTCTTCAGTGGTAAAGGCCTCAACATTGCAGATAAATCTCTTTAATTTCCTTGATCAAATATGTCTCTGGCCTCTCGCTAATTATTTTTTCTAATCATATTAGCCAATTTCTATATATTAGCTGAAGAAAGTTTGTTGCATGCTGGTCAAACTATGTTGTGGCTCTCTCTTAGTTTCCTTTTTGAGAAAAAAAGCACATTTACTGTAATTCAAGTCAGCATCTTTTCCTCTTGGTATGTAGTGAGTACTAGGCAATATTGTACAATATGTGTATGAACTAGAATAGATTAGGTAGATTTAGTGGTTTGTAGCACTGGATCTTTTAATAACTATGTCTTTAAAAGGACTTTGGGGAGCTCCAGGTACATGCCAGACCTGGCAGCTGAGTAACAGGGCTTTTGTCTTAAGTTATGCTGAAAACTTTATATTGGTACTTAGTTTGGACATTATCTACCAATAATAGCTAGTTAATCATGGTTTTCCTGTGTCCAGTAAGATGAATGCAAAGTTTTTGCAGTCTTTAATACTGAGTAGGAGACTATATATGCCAAAAACGTTCCCCCAGAAAACTTTGTTTAATGACTGTCTGTTGAAAAGCTCAGTTGCTGTATGCCTGGCAAATGTGACGTGTCTCTATATCCTACCCCTCCAAAAGCTCTGCAAGCTCGGTGATGATCAGTTTAGTTACAATAGGACTGCTTAACACTGAGGACTATCTTCCGAATGGTTTTAATCATGCTAAAATGTCACTGTCAGGGTAGGGAAAAAAACAAAACCAAGTTACAGTTCTGCTTGTGTTATTTTTGTCAACGTCTCAGATTCTGACATTTGGAGGCAGTTTTAACAGTCTGCTCCGTCTTGTTTTGTTCTGCATTTTTTACATGGTTGATCGTAGTCCAGTGGTTCTCGCTTTTGTTTCTACTCACTTCCAAGTCCTGTTTCTCCCCAGTAAGAGAATGTTGCAACCCCTTGCTGCCACACACAGCACAGTCACATGAACTGGCAAGTGCAATTGATCTTCCTTTGTGAAGCAGACTTACAGGAGCCCTTCTGAAAGCACCCACAGGGCGCAGGGTGAGGCCAGGAGGGTTGCACAGTACCCGGCAGCCTAGATCCTTGCTTCACTCACACCCGTGATTCCTTCACTGACCATGGTGTGTTACAGTTAAAAGTCCAGTTATCCATCAATTTAAGACACTCAGAATTGCATCCAAGGCAAGTCTTAGGCTTGGAATAGCTGATTTTTATAAAGCCTGGCCTTTTTTTTTTCCCCAAAAAATTTGACTTGCCAGTTTATCTAAGGTGATGTGATATGACAGTTGGGATTGCTAGTATGGCTATGTAAAAAGTAGCAGTTTGCTAGAATGATGAGCAGCTCAAAACTGAGTTTTGGTCCCCTTTGCAAGTCCTGAAGGAGTTTTTTCCTGTGTCTGAGTGAAGCTGTTATAGTCAAGGAGGGGGAGAGAGAAAAAGAGACTTTAAAAAGGAAAAAGAGGTATTGTAGTACTTTTGTTCTGTGAGCGATGATGAGGGGTGAGACTGAGGAGGGATAGATAATAAATACCTGCCTAGCTCAGGGTTGATTCCCCGTTCCTTGTGCATGGAATACCACATTCTAATAGTAATGGGAGGATTGCTTGTCAAAAGAGAAAATGGAGAACCGATTCCTAAATGTTACCTGCATTACTATTTCCATGAAAAACAAGAGAATGCTGGTGCTGGGAGCAGAATGATCTCTCCACAGCGGGAATCCCCTGCACACAGGGAGCACAGCCTCACACGTGGCTTTGTTCTCTCTGTGGTCTGAGCAAAACACAGCCGTGACCGCAGATATAGACCTGGATTGTCCAGGAAAAAGATGTGATACTTTCGCAGTCTCCTGATGTTGCTTTCCCTTTGCCCCAAGCACAGCTGGGATGTCACAGAGCCAGCACAGGGTCCTCACTCTGTGATTCAATCTGTGGGTCCTCATCCCACAGCCGAAGCTGCGTGGGCAGGCTGGAGCATCCCTTTGGCACTGTCCATGGGTGTTTGTGTCCATGGGCAGGGTAAGGGCCAGGTGACTTTATTGTTTAGCCAAGTACATCCCCACTTCTTGGCAATGGATTGTTCCAAAGGACATTGCAGAATTATTTGCTTTAAATGAAAATCTCTATTGTTTTTAGCTACCAGATCCTTTATCAATGTACTGTTCTAAATTTGCAGGTCTTCTGGAGTATGAATATTACAAGTTCCTGTAAAGGAGCTGTTTTTAAGATGTTGAGGCAGTTAACAGAATCTCAACCTAAGCATGTTTAGTAATGTTTAGACAGCAAGACAACTTTTTTATGAGACTCATTTTAAGTTAGTTTATTACATGCTGGTTTAAAACAGGGAAAATATTTTTCTTTAAAGACAAAATGATGTATGTTTTTTAACAGATAATTTAGTGTTTTCAAAACTGTTTAATGTTCTGGGTATAATGTTTACTCATTCTTTTGATTTCTATGTTCCTTGTTCTATTTTATCAACTTTTTTCCACAAGAAGAGAGGCATATGTAAATAAACACCAGAAAAGAGTCCTATAAGAAATTCTGGTCAAACTGGCCATAGAATTATTAGTAAAGATTTGTTATTGTTCATTAACTCTCAGCTACTATTCAAGCCTTTGTTGGAAGAATCGATGTTGTATTTTCAAGATGAGAACTACTTAGCTAGTTTTGTCATAATCCTGTACTCTGTATAAAAATCTTTTTATAAAGAAAGTCTAATAGGCTAACAAGCAATAATATATTCCATTTGGTGTGCACAGATTGTGACTTGCAGGCTGTAGTACATATTGTTGATACAGTTTATAATTGTCTTCAATCTCAGTGACATCACTTTTGAAAAAGATCCATATTAACTTTGATTGTAAAAAGTAAAAAAGACTGGGCTGATGCCTTGTGAGATACATTCATCCTGTAGACTTCTCTGTGAGTATACGTGCCCATCGACATGAAATCTCTCTTAGGTGAAGAATGAAACAGCTGTAGGTGACTCCACACTACAGAGCTAAGATATAGTTTCAATATAAACTTCATGATTGTTTTGATCTCCCTGTTTTTCTTAGGCTATCTAGTATTTGTAACAAAATGAGAATGGTTCCCACTGCCACTGTAGCCCTGATAAAGCAAAAAAGCCTCCGGGGCCACATGAGTTCTGCCTGACAGCTGCCTATTTTCCTTGAGGTACCAGGGGCAAGCTAAAGGGAGGATTTTTTCTCTAAGCAGCAGATTGAGCTGCTCTTGTTTAAAGGCTTTGTGGGTTATTTTGTCCATTTCATAGGTGGCATTTGTCCATTTTGTTGGGAAATTCCACCCAAGGCAGAGGGATTGCACCTTCGCAGAGCATCACGGGGCCCAGCATGTAGAACAGGAAGAGGCTGGGCTGTGCCATTCGTCAGGAGTCAGCTAATGCTGGGCTCATCTAAAGATTTTTCCAAAGTGGCAGGATCAGGATATTGGATTTTAAGTCAGCTCTATCGTTGATGCAGTGCAGAAAATAAAACAGCTTCAGAGCAGCATCCCAATTCATTGTGTGTGGATTTCTTGCAGCGTTTTTTGTAGGAAGAGTCTTCATGTTATCATGGAATGGTTTGGGTTGGAAAGGACCGGAAGATCATCCAGTTTCAACCCCCTGCCATGGGCAGGGACACCTCACACTAGACCATGTTGCCCAAGGCTCTGTCCAGTCTGGCCTTGAACACTGCCAGGAATGGAGCATTTACCACTTCTTTGGGCACCCTGTGCTAGTGCCTCAGCACCCTCACAGTAAAGAACTTCTTCCTTATATCTGACCTGAACTTCCCTTGTTTAGTTTTAACCCATCACCCCTTGTCCTGTCGCTACAGTCCTTGATGAAGAGTCCCTCTCTGGCATCCTTTGTAGGCCCCTTCAGACACTGGAAGCTGCTCTGAGGTCTCCTCGCAGCTTCTCTTCTTCAGGCTCAACAGCCCCAGCTCTCTCAGCTTGTCCTCATACGGGAGGTGCTCCAGCCCCTGATCATCCTCGTGGCCTCCTCTGGACTTGCTCCAACAGCTCCATTTCCTTCCATGTTGTTCTCCAGATGGGCCACGCAGGCAGCAAGTCACTGGCCCAGTGATGGTGGGAGCCACTATGAATAGTGAAATAATTCACGTTTTTGTTGTGAAATGCTTTGAGAAGTAAGAGACACGTGTAAATGCAAAGCGCTGTCAGCAGAGAAGTCCAGGGCATATTGAGACCTGGGGTGAACGTCTAAAGTGACATTGCAGCTACCAAATTTGAGCCTTAGGTAGGTGAAACCCCTCAGAAGGGGCTGTCAGGTTGTGCAGTCAGTATCTCATTCCTTTGTCTGAGCCCTTTGCCTATGCAGGACCCAGCAGCCACGTCTGGGGGACACTGGTAAAACCTGGCATGGCAGAGCCCCATGCTACCCACTGTGCTCTGCGTGTATCTGATGGTCTTGCCTGGCTTTCCAGCGTGCCTCTGTGAATGGGCAATTCCTCAGGGGGTTTGCAGGTGATCAGGTATTCAAAAAACCTGGCTAAAGAGGCTTAAACGCGCACTGCCAGACTCCTCCTCTCTGCTCAGTGTCCAGCCCCAGCCTCTCACCCATCACAGCAGCATTGGACTCATTCCTGGGGAACCTCAACCTCTCCTCATAGTGTAGACACCCTTCTGCCCTCCCTTTCCTGGTAAGAGCTGCTCTAATCCTCTTGGAGGAGAAGAACAAGGGAGAGTTTCTGGTGGTATTTGGTTCTTTGCCCTTTTGTGACTGAAACTGAGAAGGAGCCAACACAAGCCCATTTACAGAGCACCAGCACCCAGAGGCTGCGCCCTAACGATTCTCTCGTGGTAACTCCAGTGGCTAAAAGGGCAACCAAAGCTCTATTGTTAAACCCCTCTGCCGGGTCAGTAGGCACACTTTGCCTTTACACTGCACATTGGGCACCTTGTGTGGATTTGAGCCCCCTGTGCGTAGGGAGGATGGGCTCTGGCTTGCAGCAAGGCCACATCCAGCTCTGCTCGCTGGACAGTGATGGAGCAGAAGCAGCCCAAGGGAAGAATGGAGGCACATCTTCTGCCAAAGCCATGCCCGCAAGCTTTCCAGGAGCTAGGTTTTGTAGTTGTTTCGGTGCCACAGATCTGGATAGCTGCCTGCTGGGGCTGTAGATCCCACTGAACACCAGCCTGGAACTTTAAATCCAGCAGCAGCCTTTTCCTTTGGGGCTGTCGTTCCTTACCCAGTGCTGCTCACTGGTGTCTGCTTTGGTGATTCCATCTCTTCAACCTGGAGCTGGTTTCGGCTTTGTTTGGAGTGAGGAAGAGTGAGGTTTGGAGAGTGAATCCAGGGCACGTTCCCCCAGCCTCACCGTGCTGGGGCTGCAGTGGCTCCCCAAGCCCCCCTCCTGCAGCACTGCCATGGCCTGACACCCTCCTGGGGTGCCAGTGTCCTGCCCACGTTTTGTGGCAGTTCTCAATTCAAACCATGGGGGAGCCTTCCTTTCCTGTCCTTGGGAGGAGCTGGGGGTCTTCTGCAGCCCACACCAGAAGGCAGGGATGGCGATGCAGCTGCCTCTGCACTGGCCAGGGGGAAGGGGCCAGCGAGCTTTCCTCCAGGTTCCCTTTGCTTTCCTCCTTTGCTTCTCCCTTCCCCCTCCGTATGAGGCCTTACTCCAACCCGAGGGGACTGAGGCTGCTGCAGCATCTCTTTGCAATGAACCATCCATCACACACTGCCCAGGTGGTGCTGCAGAGCTGGCCTCTGCTTGGACATGGAGCCACCACCCCAGCACATCCACACTGTCACCTCCCCAGCTCTCTGCCTTGTCCCTCTGCTGCCCAAGGGCCTGGCCATGGTGGGGAAAGCTGCTTTTGTGGGGTTAAAACTTTTTACTTCATTAACAGCTCTACAAAACCCTCATAGCTTGGCAGGGGCACTGCAGGGCTGCTGTGGCTCCTCTTGCCTTTCCATAGGAGTGGGGGCAGCTGATCTGCTCTTTTTTGGCCTCTGAAACCCTTTCCAAAACCTTTTGGAGGTTTTTACCATCATCTGGTGAGATGTAATCTCCATGGGGCCAGAGGGAGCACAGGCAATGGGGCCGGGCAGCTTTCCTGCCACTGTGGCTTGCGAGGTGCATGGGCTGCCTTGGGTGGAAGGAGGGACACGGTCCCGGCAGCGCCGGTGGGACGCTGGAGCTCATCTGTAGCCAGGAGAGGATTCTGATAGACTTTTTTCCTGTCTGTAGGTTTTATTCAGACACTATGTAACGATTGAGTGATTTACAATTCAGTGTTAAGCTAATGAAAACGTTGATAATGGTGATAATAAAACCTTTTTTTTTCCTACGGTGTGTTGGGGGGGTTTTGTGTTTCTCTCTGTTGCCACCAACCGTTATTTTCAACCTAAGATTTCAGCTGGCCCATCACTTCTCCTTGTGCCTGGAGGGAATGGGAGCAGCCCAGCCTGGTGTGTCCCAGCGCTACCCTGGCTCCTTCCACGTGCTCTCCATGGAAGGGCCCTCTCTGAATCAGCCCCAAATTCAAACCTACACTTCTGTGTGCTGTTTCCAGATGTAATTTGGCTGTTGGCATCTCCAGGCATGGAGCTGAGCTTCCTCCCACCTTGTACTCTGCTCGCTACCCTTAGCAGGAGCCTTCTGCTCCTCCTGTTGTCTTCCCAAGGCCCCTCATGGTCAACACTGAATCAAGGTTGATTTTGAAACCCTGGAGGTGAAGACCCTGCTGGCAGAAAACGCTGTCCCTGGCCCATGCTGTTGGGAATACCCTGGGTCAGTGTGGGTGCAGGGGGAGCCTGGGGACCCTTGGGGAAACACACCCATAGGTGCTATTGGTCCTGGATGGCCTCCAGCTGCAAGCTCTTGGGTGAGGAGCATTTGGGGGGTTCTGGTGTGGCTCCTGCTGTGGGTGTCTGTGGGAGGCAGCATTCCCTTGGGAGCCAACATAAGCCCAGTGTGGTACCCAGGGATGATGAACATCTCCCACCCTCACACCATCACCAGCTTCCAAAAGCAGGATGGGGCTCAGGCAGTCACTAAGCAACAGCTCAGGCTGCTCAGCACAATAAACCCACACGGGTTCCCTGCTTTCTGCACCATCAGCTCATTACCAGCTCTGGCCTGCACCTGAGTTGAGCTCCACAGTGTGGATGTCCCTTGGAATGTGTCGCAGGTTCAACATTTGGAGATCTCCATCCACTGCACAGCTCTGATGGCAAGAGCACCACAGCATCCCACCCCAAGCCTTGGGCTGACAGCCTTGGTGAGGGTGGGGGGACATGGGATACAGCAACAAAAGGGATCAGCATGAAATTTCACCACTGAGGAGCTGAGAAGCCAATGGAAGCCCCGGTTTTAAGCCTGTTCTATCTGCTCACAGCTTGTTTTCTCCCCCCATCCTCTTCCTTTCTATTTAAACAAAGGCTTAGCTGGTCCAGCTTTGGGGCCACTGGTGCAAAGCAATACCGCTGCTGAGCAGCCAGGACATCACCCATCTCAAAGCCCAAATCCTGCCACTTGGGAGGCTATAACAAGCTATTCCCAGTCATCACAAGCCTGCACAATTTGGGGTGACATCAAAGCCCAAATCTGCCTCCAGGGAAGCTCAAGCACCAGGGAAGGCTGGAAACGTGAAGGTCACTGGTCAGGGTGGGTGGAGGAGCCCAGAGCATCCCTGTGCAGGGGGCAGACACCATCCCATGATGCGCAAGACCCAACTGCTTCCCAGCTCCAGGACAGCCACTCCACCTCCCTCTGATGCACAGACATCCCAGCAGACATCCAGAGGGGTAACATCCCTGGATATAGACACTGCCCACATCCCTTGTGGCACAGGAGCGAGCCCTGGAGGACCCCTGCAGCCAGGCAGGGCTGGGGTTTGGGGCTCAGACACATCCCTCTGCTTCCCCTTGTGACAAATAACCAACCACCACCAGCTGGATTCACCTTTTATTAAACTGCCCAGAACAAAAGGAGAGCAAAGCGTGCCCGAGGCCTTCCCAACACTGGCACTTTGCATGCCTTCCCTACCAGAAAATGGGATTTTCCTCTGGGAAAACCTCCTCAGAGGGTATTTGAAATAGAACTAAGAGTGAAAATGCCCCGTTTTGGGGGAAAGAAAAGTGAAATGAAGCTCCTACCTCTGCTGCTCCTTGCAGACAAGGCAGGGTGGACACAGCCACATCAGGGGCACCAGCTGGATACAAGCTCCCAGGTGGGGCTGTGCAGGTACCACGTCCTGCCTGGGGATGGATGCACACCAGGATGGGATCTCCCCAACTCTGACAACCCCAGAGCAGTGAGCACAAACCCCCGGGCTCATGGGGACTGGAGGAGGTGAGGAGCAGTGTGCTCACTGGGCTGGCAGCTGGAGGAAAGGAGGTGGAGGAGAGCGTGATCTTGGCTAATGATCCCCTCAGCACCAGACCCTTTGCGTGTGGCTCTGTCTGGTTCAGGGAGGCTCTCCCTGAGGCTGTGCCCTTTGCACAGTCTGGAATCATCCCAGAGGAGGGCTGTGGCTGGGCTGGAGTTCAGCTTCCCCCATGAATGGGACACGGCATCCCACCAGCCAGCTCAGCCTGCAGGACCTCCCTGTAGCGAGGCAAGGTGAGCTGGTGGGTATGTGAGTGAGTGGATGGAGCTCCAGCTTCCAGCAGCACTGAGCCAGGCACAAGCCTGAGCTTAGACTGGAGGGTTGGTTGTGGGAGATGCCATGAAGCTGTCCCCATGTGCTGAGCAGCAGGGCTGCATCCTGCTCCCTGCCTGCCTCTCACTGCAAAGCTGCTGCATGGCACCTACTTACCTGCTCCCAGTGTCGGGGGATGCTTAAAGATCACCAGTGCTGCAGGGCTCACTAACACAGGCTTTGCTTTTGATACGCTCTCATCAAGTGCAATCCAGCCCATGCAGCAAGAGGCAAGTGCTGGCAGCAGCCACAGCCGAGGTTAGGCAGGGTGGGAAGGCAGCAACAGTTTGGGGAGCAGGGAGGTGTGAAAGCAAACCTACAGCCTGCTGGACTTCACACTGGGGGGGCCTCTTAGACCCAAACGCTTGAACCTGCTTAGGAGGAAAAAGCAAAGAAAAACAATGCCATTCAGTGCGTGCAAAAAGGAATGAGCATTTCTTAACAGGGTTTAAAAGCTCCTGCTGGACCTTGCGTGGGGCTGGCTGCCAACTGAAAGGGGAAAGGAACGGAGAAACGAGCGCAGTAAGAACCTGCCATCTCTGTTCTCAATTTATCACCACAGTAAGACTCGAGCACTGACTATGGCTCGGCACACGCTCCTAGATGGATTTCCTCCGCAGCCGGGGGTGCTGCCGGCAGCGAGGGCTGTTGGATGACAAAGTGCTCCCAGGGGAGGAGCCGGTCTGCCCCCGCGTGCTCAGGGACACCTCGTCGATCTTGTAGGAAATGGAGTTGTAATACACGGGGTTGGTGTGGCAGCTCAGCGTCTCGGGGTGGGAGGGCGCCGGGCTGCCGCACAGCTGAGGTCTGTAGCACAGGCACGTGCAGAAGGAGGGGACCGCGGCCGCCGAGTTGGCCGATTGGCGCCGCTGCCTCTCCGCATCCTCCTGGATCAGCGGGATGAGGTTCATCTGGCTCGTCCTGTCCTCCGCGGGCAGAAAAATGGCGTTGCTGCTCCTGCTGTCCTCTTTGGGTTTGAGGTGGATGTTGTTCCGGGCTCTCCTCAGCGACGCTCGCTCCTCGGCATCGCGCCGCTCGTCCTCAGAGTTCATCGTCAGGAACCGCAGCACCACCAGGTTGAGGAAGGCGCCGATGACGGTCAGGCCCACCAGGATGTACATGAAGCTGAAAGCCACGTACGGGGGCTTCTTTTGCAAAGCCTCGTTCTTCTGCAGAGCCACAAAGTCTCCAAAGCCAATAGTGGTCAAGGTTATGAAGCAGTAGTAATAGGCATGAAAGAAAGTCCAGCCCTCGAAATAAGAGAAGGCTGCTGCGCCAATGCACAGGGTGCCCATGCAGGACAGAAAGCCGACGAGGACCATGTTCTCCATGGAGACATTGGTTGTCCTCATGCCCAGACACTTCTTGATCTTCTTGAGCAGGAGCCGCACAACGGTGTTCATGCGCTCCCCCAGGCTCTGGAACATGACCAGTGTCAGGGGGATGCCCAGGATGGCATAGAACATGCAGAACACTTTGCCAGCGTCCGTGCCCGGGGCAGCGTGCCCATAGCCTGCGGAGGAAACAGGAGAGGCAGGTGTCAAGCCCTCACTGGGGTTTCCAGTGCGGCTGCCCTGGGACCAAGAGGAGAAGCAGGACAATGGGGGAAATGGACAGTGAATCAGTAACAGATGTGCAGGCAATGTTAGGGCCATGGGATGCCACATCCTTTGAGGTGATGGCACATTACAGCATCTTGTGGGCAGAACCTTATTTTGCCTCCAAAGAGAGAAGGTATAGGAACTATAGGGCCCCTCTGCTATGGGGTCCATCCTCACAAGAGCAGCTAAGTCTAGGAGGACTTCTGCAGAGCAACTTGGGATTTACTCCAGTGTCATTAAGATTCAGACCTAAAGCACTGCCTAAAAGCAGGGGTTGTTGCTGTTTTAGATGCAGGGAAGTATTTATGTCGCCACAGCCCTGTCAGCCCTCGTCCTGGGGACAAGGAGCTCGGGGAGGACGATGCTGTCCTTGAACACCTTCTGAGATTTAATTTCCCCACCTTGCTCCAAGTTTCCGAGCTGTGACTCAAGGACACACACAATTATCCTGTGAGTCGTAATGAGGCATTCACCGCAATCTTCCGGCCTCAGTGATTCTGCACCACCTCACTTAATTAGAGCAGCTTTGCAGGAATCGCTGGCCCCTGACCTCCGCGGATGAGTAACGAACTCGGTGCAAGGGAGTCACACAGCGTGGGGAGGCATCCAAAGGCATCCAAGCCTCTCTTTTGAGTTTCTATGAGAAACTGCCAGGGCTGGAAACTTCCTTTCTGGAGGCGCCTGTAGAACAGTGCTGGCTCCTTCCCGTGCTGCTGCGGGGCCTTTTGCAAACACCCGTTTCTATTTTCACTTTTTCTGCAGGTATTCATGTGATTTTTGTGTGAAGAAGGGGGGGGGACGACCATCCTCATTTCATTTCTCAGCCCTGTTCAAAGCTGTGCCTTGGCTTCACCTCTGTCTCTGCTGCCAGTGCATTTCCAGGACTCTTAGGGAAGCTGGTAGCAGGGATGGGAAGACCAGAGGATGACAACCATGTTGTCCCACGCTCCCGAGCACACCTCCTGCTTCAGGAAACTCCTGGGCTGGGGCTTGGAGGCTGAGGACAGTGTTATCCTGAACCCTGCAGTGCTCCAAACTAAAAGCTGGCAGGAAGGGACTGGTTTCTTATTGCTCTGTCTGTTCATAAACCCAGGCAATCACAAATGATAAACTTAATGCCTGCATGCCACATTTCACAGAATACAGAGCAGACATGAGACTGCAGTGGCAAGAAAAGCCCCACTCAAATCCAGGCTTAATAACTGAGTGCAATTATCAGGTCCTGGGCTACAAGATAACACAGGGGCAGCAATGAGGAGGTAAATATAATGATCCAGAAGAGCAGGGAGTGGAGAAACAATTGTGGTACCCTGAGAGACTGCTGAAAGAGCATTTGACTGGTGCTTTGGAAATGACAAAGAGAATTAGAAAGAGTAAACAGAGCTACATTAACATTAAATGTGAGCTTTGGAGCACAGCCCAACACAGGGAACTGCCTGCCAGCACTTTAGAAATATGGCACCCGGGATGATTTACCACATGGGGTGTGTGATAAGAGCAGCAATTGTTTGTCACAGTCAACAGAGAAACAACGTAAATGGAGCTATAACCTGTCCCGGTGATGGAGATGTTGGCTGGAGCCATTCATCCCACCCCAGGACCTGGGACCTGACTCCAACCATGTCCTGAGCTCATCCCACATGCATGGCTGCTGCACAAGCCCCACAGCACATCTCAGGGGGCACACGGAGCCCCCCAGGGCAGGGCCTGCAGGTCACCTCCCCCTTGGTACCTCTGGCCCCCTGGTGACGCAGCACAGTTGACCCCATCAGCCCTTGTCCTTAGGGATGGTGCTTTCAGCTACCACACGCGCTACCTATCCTGAGCCCTGTCCTACAGATGAGGAGGTGGAAGGGCAGGATCTGGCCTCAGGGTCCTGCCTCCAAAGCACATCACATCTGCTCACTGAAATCCCAGCACGAGCACTGACACCAGCACAGGGTCCCACGCCTCTACATCCACAGGCTGCTTGGGGTATGTGGGTTGATGGAGGTGGATTAATTAAGCTCTGCTCAACTCCCATGTGGTCACCTCATCTAGAACTGAGGCAGCTTTATTCAATTTAGTTTCATTCTCTTGCAAACCAAGGCACTGGGCTCTGTAAATGTCTGCGGGGGGGGGGGGGGGGGGGGGTGGTGTGTGTCATAAGATTCACTGCTCCCCTTCAAGCTGACACAGATCTCCCTGCAGGCTCCCGAGCAGGCAGAGCGCACTCAGTGTCTCGTGGCTGTCCTGGCAACCTGAACCGGGTCTCACACAGCCAAACACCCAGAGTTTGAGCTGGCAAAGAAGCCAAGAGTTCTCGGCCAGCTCTTCAGCCTGGCTTGCTGGCTACAGCTGCCTGGCTCCCACCTCTGCCCGCCTGCCAGCTTCTTCAGCTGCCTGCCCCAAAGGTGCTGTAGCAGCTCCATGTGCTGCTGCCTCCCTTGGACATCGTGCATGTCCCATTGTGTGGCCCCAGCCATAGTGGCACCCCCAGTGTCCCCCAGGACTGGGTGGCCTCCAGGCTACCCATGGATTACCTCTCCCAGCACTGGGCATGGGAGGTCCCCCAGGGTCAGCTCAGGGGGTGGCCTGCAGAGATGTCCCAGCCCTGCAAGGGTGAGACCAGCTTCTTCTGGGCAGGCAACCCCCCAGAGACCGTGCAGGTGTGGGAGGCTGTGGAGGTGCAGCGGCGGAGGGATGGAGAGGTGCTGGTATAGGGGGATGTGGAGATGATCGGGTGCTGGGATAGCAGGATGGAGAGGTGGTGGTACAGGGGAAAATGGGGGTGCAGGGATGTGGAGATGAAGAGGTACTGGGACAGGAGCATAGGGGAGTGCAGAGATGTAGGGATGATGGGGTGCCAGCATAGCAGAATGGAGAGGTGCTGGAATAGGAGGGTGCCGGGATGTGGGGATTACGTGGTGTAGGGAAGTGGGGACGGAAAGGTGGCGGGACAGGCAGATAGGTGGGTGTGGGGATGTGGGAATGCTGGGGTGCCAGGATAGCACAATGGAGAGATGCTGGGATAGGTGGGTTGTCAGGATGTGAGGATGATGGGGTGCTAGGACAGCAGGATGGAGAGATGCTGGGATGAGGGGGTGTGGGGATGCGGGAATGCTGGGGTGCCGGGACAGAGGTGTGGAGGGGCGCAGGACACACGCCGGGTGCCAGCGCTCACCTATGGTGGTGATGACCGTGATGGCGAAGTAGAAGGAGCCGGCGAACTTCCACTGCCGCCCGGCGCGGTGCGGCTCGGCCTGCAGCACCAGCCGCTCCAGCTCCCGGTAGTCATCGGCGGAGAAGCGGTACTTCCTCCGCAGCTCCCCGCGCTTCTGCTCCAGCAGCCGCTTGCGGCCGCTCTCCGCTTCCGACTCCAGCGCATCGAAGACGGCGGCGCCCACCAGCAGGTAGGAGAAGATGCAGAGGATGAGCGCGGCCGTGCGCAGGTTCTGCCGCTTCATGGCGAGGGGCGGCCGCGGCGCCTCAGCCCGGGCTCCGCATGGCCCCCGCCGCGCCCCGCCTGCGCGCCGCCCCCCAAACCCCGCGCCCCGGCACCGGGACCGCCCGTACCGGTAACGGGACCAGCACCGGGACCGCCCCGTCCACAGCCCCGAGCCGGCCCTGGACGCCGGTAAAGGGCCGTGTCCCCGGCTGGGGGAGCCTTATCCCAGTGCTGTCCCCACTTGCAAAAATCGGAGTACAGGCTGGTAGAAACCCGGTTTATTATTTGATTGCTCAGCTTCTAAACCCCACACGGTAACGTTTCAGGGGGATGGAAATACAAAGCACCATTAAAGAGACGAGTGACTTTGCTATCACCAAACCTGGAAAATAAACCTATCTTTGTTCCAACACAGCCTTTGGAATTCTTGCTAACATCTGTAAGTGACAGGGTCTGTTGATGGTCACTGAAACTGTGTTAGAATTAGCACTTACAAACGGGGAAATACACAACTGCAGCCGCTGCGTACTACGCTCATAAAGCGGATGGTCCAACACCATCTGCTGGGATTGTCCCCGTGCCTGCAAGCAGGGATGTCCTGCAGGACCTCCTGCCCTTACTCCCCAGCCTAATTACACCAGAAAGATGCAGCTAGTTTTTAGGCAGAACAAACTGATTACTGGCTGCAGGGCAGCCCGAGCTGGCCCTGTCCCCACTTCAGACCCACGGCGGTGGAACTCTGCAATCTGTGCTACCAGTGCTATCTCTGCTCTTGCCAGCCAGTCACCAGAGAGGATTTCTGGCCTGGTGCTGTTTTAGGAGAGCAGGACAGAACAGTATGACCAGCTCTGGTGTTTCTGCTGAGCTCTTCGGCACATCCATGAAATGCACATAGTCCCTAGGGACTGTAACAGCAGGACAAGGGATAATGGGTTAAAACTTAAACAGAGGAGATTCAGGTTAGAAATAAGGAAGAAGTTCTCCCCTGTGAGGGTGCTGAGGCGCTGGCACAGGGTGCCCAGAGAAGCTGTGGCTGCCCCATCCCTGCCAGTGTTCAAGGCCAGGTTGGACACAGGGGCTTGGAGCAAGCTGCTCTAGTGGAAGGTGTCCCTGCCCATGGCAGGGGTTGGAACTGGATGAGCTTTAAGGTCCCTTCCAACACAAACCAGGCTGGGATTCTATGCAGGGTTGCAGGGACATGGATCCCACCAGCCCATGCTGGGGCGAGGGCAATGAGCAGAGCCTCCCTGCACCACTGCCCCATGGATAGCTCTGGGGTGTGGGGAAATCAGCCAGGGTAGGAGGCAGAGCCCATAGCGTGCAGCCCCTGCTTCTCATTCCTGGTCTCCTGAGCTTTTATGTAACTCTTATGTTTCTCTTTCAAAAATAGACACTTCATCAAGCCGTATGTTGCAGGAGGTAGCATCTCCTTCAAGAAATGGGCTCTTTCTTTTGACTGGGAATAAACCAAACCAGGACAACAAACCAACGAGCAGGCTTACACCCCTCTTCATCCATCCCGCCTCTCTCTGGAGAGGATAAGATGTTTAAGGCTTTAATTGCAGCAAAGGAGGATTCAACTGGATGGAACAAAAACTTTTTAACCATGAAGACAGTCAAGCACCAGAACAGATTGCTTGGGGAGGCTGTGGCAGCCCCATCACTGGAGGAGGTTAAGAACAAGATAAGCAGATGTCTGGATGTCTGTGATAGCGCTCTGGGCACAGCTGATGCTCTCCGGGAGCCCCTTCCAGCCCTACCCTCAGCATTTCCATGGCCAGCACGAGGGGCACGGTGCGCTTTCCCACTGTAATTGTGAACTCTTTGTCCCCCTGGACAGTTGCCACTTCCCACCTCCTTGCTGAGCCTCCATGCCAGCACCGTTAGTGGAAGCTGGTGACGAATTAATACCACAGGTTCCAGCATCCATCACCAGCAGCACAAGCTCTCGGTGCATTGCTGTTCGACATCATAGCGCTTCCAGCCTCCTAAATCACTCGGCAAAGCCTGTGCTGCAGGAATGTTTGGTTCGTGTTCTCCATGGTGTCGTTCACAGCCCTGCTAACAGGGATGCTTGTTAAACCTCTGGACCACAGCAATGTGGGGCTGCCTGCTAAGAGAGATGGGCTTCACCTGCTGCTGGTAGTGTTTTCAGCAATGACATCCCACCTTGAAGGCAGGACACAGTGCTGCTGATTGAGCTCCTGCTGGTTCCATTACAGAGGAAGGAGATCTTACAGTGGTTTTCCTGCATGCAGCCAGCATGTGGGCACGAACAAGACCAGACTCTGTCCTGTTGTGCGGGACAGTCCCTCCTGAGGCACACGGAAGTTTCATGCTTTCCCACTGTTAAGGTCCCTCAGCTCAACCTTTGTCTTTCCCCCCAACTTCACTGTGCTTGAGAAAGGTCAGGCTGGAGCCACAGGATCAGGCCAGGGAAGATAATGTACTTTATCATTGATTTCCAGTGAGAAATTGCATTATGAGATTAAATGTCTCATTTTTATTGCATGGGGAGGCAGAGGGAAAGCAAAGGCTCTGAAAATAAAACACAAGTCGAAGTGATGCGTTTCTGTTGTAAGGTGCTTTGTGACTGGGAACAAATGTACCTTGTTTGTTCAGCCCTTTGGAGGTGAACTTTGAGAAGCTGCTTCCTTCAGAGGTTGGTAAACAAAGCCAGAACTCATCTGTGTCTAAACCAGTGCCTAATGAACGTGTCTAATTGCCCCACGTCTACTAATTCCAGGCTGGCGGGGAATTTATTGAAAAGCTTTTCTAGTTTTAATGGCTTGAAATAAGCAAAGCTGCTCAGGAGACTGAGACGGAAGATGCTAAATGGGGACCAGCAGCGTGGGTCTGAGCCAGTCCCACAGCCCAGTGTATGTGGGGAGAGGTGGGAGCATCCCACCAGTGTCTATGTCTGCACAGACAGCTCCTGGTCCCCCAGCAAAGGGGATGACATTGGTGGGACGTGCAGTACCGGCTGCTCTGCTTCTTTGGGTTATTTTTAAAGGCCAAATAGATGTTTTCTTTTGCCTTAGTAAAAGCATCAGCTATTCTGGCTTTAATGCCATTTAATACTGAGATAACAGCCTCACGATTCCACAGGATATTTTTAAAGCAATGGATTAGTTAATTTCTAGAGAGGATTAGATACTGAGATATGAATAACAACCAGCTGCAGCCACCCAGAGGAGAGCAGGGCTCCCAGCACTGCTCAGAGCGATCCCTCCTTTCTCTGTAAGTGGCCACAGCGATGCCCTCTTCTACAGACAGGGTCCCTGACCAGGACAATAGTGTTTGCTTCTGCCCCATGACTCCATAAACCTCTCTGTAAAATACCCCCCTGCTCACAGGAGCTAACTTGCCCTTGTCCTGCAGGCATGCTCAGGGTCACTGGAGCCTCAGGAACCTCGAGGCTTTCTCTTGGCTCTAGGATCTCCCTGCTCCTTCATCCCTGCCTCTTTGTTGCTCAGATGGCTGCAGGTGCTTTGCTCTGTGTTGTAATCTGGAGGCTCAGCAAGGGAATTAATGAAGCATTGGATATAAACTGGTTGCAAACGCAGATTGTCTCTGCCTGGCCACCATGAATGTGGCTTGCAGGTTTCAAACCCCAGGGCGGATAGACACAGCTCCATGCATGACGGCCTTCAACCACCTTACCTAGTGCCAGCCATGCTAAACCTTGGCCATGGCCCCTCCTGATACCCCATAGCCCATGAGTGATCCTTCCCTAATTACCCTTCCTACCCAAAACAGGTCCCTGCAAGGGGCCACACAGCCGCATCCTTCCCCCCTCCCAGCTTTCCCCAAGCAGCCAGATCTGACAGTGATTGTACACAAAGCAGACCTGGGCTGGAAATGCTGACAGTGCTCTTGACAGTTTATAGTCACAAACTCTATTTTCAGCCTAATAAGTTTTTTATATGCTTGGAAAGATGTCAGTTGAACATCAGCCAGGCACAAAGTACCTGCCATAAAGTGCCTGGACCGCAACCAAACGGGAAAGGGGCTGCTCTACTTAAGCAAGATCTTGATCTCGGATGCTTTAGCTGGTTCATTTATTTGGTTTGAGTGTCCTGGCTTTACCAATAAAATAATGATATAAAATAATAATGCCCCTGCTTAATAATCTGTGCAAATATTCACTGAGAAACTGTTATATCAGAGCTGGCAACCTGCTCAGACTGGGGCTTGGGGTTGGGAGGCTCTGCGGTGCTGCTGCTGGTGCTGGTCCCTGAAAGGAGTCCTTGGACCCCAGTGACAAAGGAGAGAGGCTTTGGGAATGTGTCTGGAGAAGGGTCTCGCTCCCTGGGAAGGTTAATCTGGAGATGAGCTGCCTCGGCCATGACTGCAGACTCTCACAGACACATGCCCACACCAAACCCTTGGCCAAGCACAGTGCAGGACCTGATCCTGCTCCCACCGCAGCAGCGTTGTGATGCTATAAATGACTTTCCTGCATCAGAGCCCGCGGGGTTGCCAGGAAGGTCAGGGGTGGGGGGGCAAAGGCTCTGGGAATGAATCACAAATATGTGAGGCTTTTCAGAGGGTGCCCCGGTGACATCTTCACCCCTGTCCTTCAAGGCAGCACCGCACTGCAGGGACAGGAAAGGTCCTGAACCCCTGTAGGGCCCCTGTGGGACACCCCTGGGTGGGTGACGGGCTCTGCCATGCTGTGTGGGACATCATATCCCATGTGGCATCCATGTGGCCCCTGCCAGCAGCCATGCAGGTGGCTTCAGAACCAAAGGGTCTGCCCGCATGGTCAGGTCCCCGTGGCACCCTCTTTCCCATAGGGCAGTGGGTCCCACTGCAGGGCACCACCGGCTGCCGGGGGCAGGAGGCAGCCGCTGCCTGTTGGAGGTGCTGCAGGAGCAGTGGTGGCTCCCATCCCACGGGGTGAGATCTGGCTGTGCAGCAGCCGGGGCGGTGAGCGGGTGGTGCGGGAGCTGCGGCAGCGCTGTCTGCACCCCAGGGCTCCGCTGCTTCCCACGCCGTTTACAGCAAATGGCCCATTTCAATGCCAAAAATAATGCGGTAGGAAACAAATCGGCCCCAGCACTTCATCCGGGGAAAAGTGCATTTATTGGTAAAACTCAAGATGTCCTTCCCTGTTCTGCCTCTGAAGCTCAGGGAACCGGGGCTGAGCTGTTGACTGAGCTTCCCACCCAGGCACCAGCTGATTCCAATGCAGTGTTTGATCCCACCAAGACACATTTTTCTTTCCCTGCTGGTGATGCTCCACAGGCTGCTCCCAGCCGCCAGATCCCACTGGCCAGGAGTGGCTCTGGCTTTGGGGCCGCGAGCGATTTCCCAGCTGATGGAGCTGTGGATCACCCTGTGTAAATGCTCCCAACCGCATCATGCCCGAGAGCACAGCCGCTTCTGGGTGGGCAATGAATAGAGCGAAATGAAAACACTTGTTTTCTCTTGCAGTGAAAGCGCAGTGTTGGGGATGAATTTCTTCCTCCACCTCAAACTGGCAGATTTTACTAAGTCTCATATGCAGAGACTTTCCAGCTGCTTCCCTCCAGGCTTTTCTCTGGAAGGATTAATTGGGGAGATGAGACACATCCTCTCTGAATTGCAAATACAAAGATGTTCCTGTGTGCCTGGACCAGCTGTCTGTCCCTCATTCCAGTCCTGGCCCTTTCTTTCCAGCCACGCTCAGGGGCTGTGCAGTGTCCCTGGGGCAGAGCAAACGGCAGCACAGGAATCACAGCTGTTCTGGGCATCAGGATGCCAGATCTGCCACGAATCAGGTACAGGAAATCGAATTAACACGGGGCTGTTCTGGAGGCAGGCAAAGCACCTGAGCTAAAATGGGAAAATGAACCAGAGGCTCCTCTGGGCTCTGAAATATTCAGCTAATGCTGAAGTCTCCTGCCTGAGTGTCTCTTGGGATGGCAGCTGAGGTGCTGAGCAGTGGCAGAGATGATGCTCACCTGTGAATCCCCCCAGGGCACCTCCACACAGGGCCAGGTGACAGACTCAGGCTGGTTTGGGTTTCTGGCTTGGGAAATGCATGTGAATGGTCCCTTTTATGCAGCAGTGTGGAGGAGGCCTCCACAACCAAACAAAGCTTCATTCAGTGAGGGTGCTTGGTTCTTGTCATCATCATGACCAAACCTACCCCTGGGCTCTCCTTCATGCCAGCAGTTTCCCATTGCCATGGGACCTTCTCACCCTAAATAGCCTGGATCTGAGCGCAGAGGTGCTGCAGGCTGGTCAGGCATGGTAAGAGCTGACTGGGAGCTGTGGTGTACAGTTCTCCCCCATCTCTGCTAAGCAGCACCTCCGCATCACAGCAAAGGCAGCCAGGATGGAGTTAATCTGTCTCCTGTCCTTGGATGTCCTCTGCATGGAAGCAGCCTCCCCAAGGAGGAGCTGTGTTGCCACTGAGAAGCCTGGGAGCTTTCTGATCCTCCTTAGGGTAAACTTCTTGCCCATGCACCCAAACAAGCAGAAGAATTTCACGCTGGCTGGGCTGTGCCCTGGCACGAAGGAAGCCGGATCTGACCTGAGCATCTCCTGCTTGGGGCAGAGCAGAGGTGTGGGGTGAAATTCAAACTGGGCTCTCCTCCCCAGTGCTAAGAAGGCAGCGCAGGCGAGGCGCACAGAGCATCTCCCAGGGTTTCTTGCTGCCCTGCTGACCCCTGCCTTGAGCAATGAGCAAGGGGCATGGAGGGCTTTGCTGCTGGGGGATATTTAGATGGATGGTCTGAAAAGTGGCGCCCCTCTATGGAGCCCGGGCTCAGCCTCAGGACACATCCCCGCCTGCAGGGTGCAGCCGCAGTCGCTCTGTAGCACACATACAAATGTGTGCTTCAGCTGCAAGCTGTGCAGTGCCGCTGCCGCCGGGCTGCAAGCGCATTCCTCAGCTCTCGCCCTCCCCAGGTCCCACGCTACACAGCATCACCTATTTATAACTGCATGCACTGCAGGAGTAATATTAGACTGATGGCCTCACACAGTCATGCTAAATGTTATTCTATTTATGTTATTTGCTCTTCTTCACAAGCTGTTGGGCTCCCAGATGCCAAAACACGCCGCTTAGCATAGACAAAGGCTCCGATTTTTATCGTCTATTAAAACCTTTACCAACTGCACCCAGTCCCAAGTATATTTACCAGTGTTTCCCAGGACACCTGGAGTAATTGCATCTACTATTCCTGCCCCAGTCTGATCGATATCCTTGGTGAAAGATAATGTGTCAGGTCTGCTGTCCCTGTAGCCAAAGGTACTTTAGCGATGAAATTGTTGTGCTGAAGAAATACATGCCTCTCACTGAATCTGAGGGTGCTGTGACCTTTCATTAGTGACCCGAGTGACTCATCCCTTTGTGTGTGTGCACTGCAGCCTCCCACCACATTGTAAAGGATGTACCACAAAGTCCTGCTGCTTGGTGCAACACAGAGCTGGGACCCGAGGGAGCCTCTGCTCATGCTGCTTCTTCTCATGGTTCACACGTGGTCTTCATGCCTCTGCTGGGCCTGGGGGCTCTCACGCTATGGTGATGCCCTGTTTGCACAGTGGGGACCCTGTGCGCCGTCTCTGTCCCCTTCACACAAATGCAGAAGCTCGTGTTTTCAGCACATCCAGGCTCGTTCAGCAAACAGAGCTTTACTGCCCACCCACCCCACCTGGAGTGAGGCGGGCAGCTCACTCAGCGCCAGAGTTCAGCCAGAGTCCATGTGTCACACTCTGTATTCACTGTGGAGGCAAATCCCCGCACTCCACTTGTACCTCGGCAGCGAGCAGCTGAACTCATGGCATCCCTATGGCTCCTGGGGCACCCACTGCTCACTCCTGCTCCCCACCGCTGGCACACAGGAGCATCTCGGTCCCCTGCTTTGCTGGGTGCCTCTGGAAACACGATGTGTTCAGTCTCCTTTTAGAAATGTGCGCAAATGAAACAAAGAATTAAACAGGGCTCAGCCCTACACATTTAGATGCTGTTGACAGCAATACATTCCTCTTGTAGAGTGTTTTGCATGCCAAGAAAAACAGGTTTAGAGAAGGAAAGCGGTTGTACATCTGCATCTCTACATGTGCGTGTTAATTCTGCCTGAATGGCTTCCCTGGGCTGTCAGCTCTAAAGTTCTCCTTAACATAACAAATCTTGACTGTGCAACAAATCCTCCACCAAAAGGGGTTGATTTAATGAAGCACGAAATGCTGCCAAATTTCCAGGCTTGATCCCAACCCCATTAATGTCATAGAATTCCCATCATGTTTGGTTTGTTGGTTGGGTTCAATCCGGGTAGAGGAGTTAAAAATCTGCTTTCAGGCTCGTTTTGCAGTAAGATCATTGCTCTGCTTCTCTGTGCCAGAGAGGCTGTGGGAAAAGCAGACAATGGTGCAGGTGGGATTCCTTTCACTTGATTTGAGGCATCTTCAAGTCCAGCAACAGAGAGACAAGGGAGGGAAAGCTGAACACTCAGCTCATCATAAGCCAGGAGCTTGAAAGAGATAAAACTCTTTCTTCCTGCAGAACCATTTCACCCCATGAGGATGTGCAGCTCAGGTAAAGGAACCTGACAATGCTGGAAGGCCTCTGCAGCAAAGGAGAAAGGGCCTTGCTCAAAGCCGCCCCTGAGCAAGTGAGTGTTGACCCATGTGCTGTTTGCTGCCCACTCGGGTCTTCTCCCTGTGCTTGTGCCACCCAGGAACCAAGGATAATGCCTGCATCAGGATGCAACCATGGCACAGCAACTCCAGTGAACACTGACTCCCTCCTGCCAGCAGCACGTGTGTGTGCATGGCCCTGCCAACAGCTGGCAGAGCTGCTGGGAGAAGGGGAAGGGGGAATATGGCATCTCCCCACCTTCCTTGTCCCCTTACCCACACCCCAACATGTGTTATGTCCTCTCCTCCTGATGCCCCAAGCTGTGACCAGCACAGAGCAAGAGCTGCCCGTGCTTGTTGGTCCAGGGACAATCCCCCCCCTCTGGTCCCAGGAGATATAGAGCACCAGGGAGGTTTTGAGTTGCCCACATGTTTTGGGCAGGTCCCCAGTGGTGACCATGCACCCGCAGTGTCCCACAGAGAGCAGCGGCTGCTCTTTGCAAGGGAAGGAGCCTCCTTTGTCACAAGGGCTGGAGGAAGGAGGGCTGCTTTGCTGCTCCATCACCAGCTGCAAAGCTGGCCATGCAGGCTCATGTGCCAGCGATTGGCCCTTAATTACACATACAGCTAATAAAGGGAAAGAGCTCAGCCCTTCAGTTCATGGGGAGAAGCAGAATTGTTTGAGAATCAAGGGGCTTGCAAAGCAAGATATGCAAAACCCCTCCAAGATCTCAGGGGCATCGGCTGAACATGCAGCTCCTTAATGGCTTTTGCTGATTTGACAGATGCAGGACACAGAAAACAGAGATTTATGACTACAACTGTCTCTGAGGCTCAGAGATGGCTCTTAAGGATACAGATCTTTAAATCATCATTAAAAGTGACAGGAGGGGGCAGTGGAGAAAACAGAGCTGGGCACAGCAACGCAGGGGTGAGAGCAAAAGTTTGCTGGTGCTTCCTATGTGGTGCTGCCTCCCTGGGGTGCAGTGATGCTTTACTTCAATCAAACATGCACAAGGTTGGGTGCAGAGACAGGGTGCTGCAGTTCCTATGGGCTGTGGGGAGCTGTCGCATCTTGGATGGGCTCCATGCGTGAAGGTGGAAAAGCTGGACAGCTTTCAGAGACATGGGTATTTCTTCAGGAAAGGAAGAGAAGAGCTCAGAGCTCTGGAGAAGCCCAGATCTGGGGAGTGTGTGCAAGGAGCGCATCTGAACCCAATGTCCCAAGGATCTTCCCTACTGCAGAGACAGAAGAACATCTCATTTGGGAATTTCAGCCTTGTCCGCGGGTTTCTTCTGGATGAGGTGGCAGCTGAAAGCTTCAAGGTTTTGCTGTGACCCTGAGCAGACTCTGAGGACCCCCCTGCATGCACGCCTGGCCCAGCATTGCTCCCTATCCGCAGAGCCCCGGGAACCCTGTCACTGCTCCCAGCAGTGGGCTGGCTGTTCCCTGTGCTCCTGTGAAGTTTGCAAGAAGCCAGACAACTCATGACTGGAAGCATTAGGTGTTTATTTGCACTTTAGACATATTAACTGCATCTGAAAGCGAGCCGCGGTTCCCTCTGTGCAGCAGCGAGGGTGGGTGCGTGCAAAGAGCAGCTGACTGCGATAAATACCGGGTTTTGGTCCAAAGAGTGCAGTGTCTGTGGGTTGGCCCTTTCCCAGAAGAGGCTGATTTTGACTCTCAATCCACTTCCTTCAGCCGAGCTGCAAGGTCTGCTGCTGCAAATCGCATTGCTCCCTTCACAAGGACCAAGGCGTTCATCAACATCACGGCAAAAACTAAACCGCTGCTCAGTAGCCTCTGCTCCCCCTGAAGCAGAGATCCCATGGCAATAGATGGATTGCTCTCACCATTGAATCTTCCCTTCACAAGCCTTCAAACACGTTGCTTCTCTATTCTTTGCATGTCTGATTTTTAACAGACGTGCCTAACCCCGTTGCAAGGCTGGATGCAGGAGTAAGATGCAAGCACTCGCCTGAAGATTCCAAAACTCTCCTGGGATTTTGCCCATTGAAAGCAGCGGTTCAGGCTACTGCAGTCATTTGCCTTGCAAAAAAACCCCCAAGCCAACCAACAGCCTCCAGAAGCTTCAAAATGCCAATTTGTTGTTATCTGCTGTGTGCTTTTCCAAAAGAGAGTGAGTAATGCTGAAGTTCTTTTTTTTCCTCCTGCACAGGAGGTGGGCAGTAGAGGATCACACAGATCCCGAAGCAGCTCAGTCACCCAGGAACAACTAATTCAGGAACTGGCAGAGCTTAGTCATCTATTTAAAACTTGATATTTTAATGACTATTTCCACCTCCAAAGCATTCCCCCCCTGCAAAAATTCATCTCTCGGCTGTTGTCCAACACAGGTAGTTAATTACTGGTACCCTCTCCTTAGGTGAAGGAGGGAATCCTGTCTCAAACCCATGGCCAGCAGGGAAAAGGGGATGCAGCTGGGGGACAAGGCACATTCACCCCCATCGCACTCACTGAGAGCTCAACGGGTGGCTGCAGAATCAGGGAGATGTTGACCAGCTCGGACCGCTGCATTAGAGGCTGCACTGAGAAATGATTCAAGTCTGGAGTAAACACAATGCTCATTTCTTGCCATCTCTGAGCACACTGTTAAGCTAAATGGTTGGGTTGAGTAGCTTTGCTCTAAAACCTGGCCTCAGTTTCCTCTCTGATGCCAGCAGTCCTGTCTACCCCTTGTGTGAGACTGGAGCCAGTGATGCTGCAGTTACCAACTCTGCACAGCAGGCATTAGGGTGAGCAGGTGACTCCCAAGAAGGGCCCAAGTGCAAACAGAAGCGGTGCATCCTATGGAGGGGGTGCTGGGTACCTCAGAGCTCATCAGAAGCCTCCTCTTTACCAAGAATGATACTCATATTCTTCTCATCTTCCTGGCAAGAGGTTTTCCTTGTTTGGCAGAGGGTCCTCATACGTGACATGCAGGATTCACTGGTCATCACGTAGAGCAGGGGGTTGAGGGCACTGTTGAAGCTGGCCAGCCCCCGGGTCACCTGGTAAGAAAGGTAGATATTCTTTACAGCCTGTGTGCAGGACCCTTGCAGCTGCCAGCCTCGAGACAGCAAGTTGAGGTTTCTGAAGATGTGGTAGGGGAGGAAGCAAATGGAGAAGAGGATCATCACAAGAATCACCAAACTGATGCTTCTTCTCCTGAGGCTGAGGTTCACAGTGTCATTCCCGCAGAGCACCACCACCACGTGGCAGTAGCATCCGATGATGATAAGGAACGGGATGACAAACCCAGTCACGGTGATGGTCATGGTGTATGGCAAGTAAATACCCAGGTATTTGTGCTCCGTCGTGTCATGGCACTGTGTCGCTGTGTCATCCATCTTGCTGAAGGCAAAATCTGGAGCTACCTGTGCGATGACCCACACCCAGACCATCACGCTGAGCCACACTGAAGGGGTTGTCCCATAGCACCAGCCCCGTGCCTTCAGCGGATGCACGATGCCCAGGTAGCGGTGGATGCTGATGCAGGTGAGGAAGCCGATGCTGGCATAGAGGTTGAGGTGGAAGAGGCCGCGGGTGATCCGGCACCAGCCCTGCCCGAAGAGCCACACTCTGCCCTGCAGGTAGTAGCTGACCAAGAAGGGCAGCGTGCTCACGTACAGCAGGTCAGCCAAGCCCAGGTTGCCCACCAACAAGCCGAGGGGCTGTCGGGCGCCGCGCCGGGCCCTGGTGCAGAGGTGCCACAGCCCCAGCCCGTTCCCCACCAGCCCCAGGGCAATCACCACCAGGTAGACGGTGGGCAGGAAGCACTGGGTGAAGCCGGTGTCCACGGAGCACACGGTGCCATTGCCGGGCCACCGGGGGGGAGCCTCCATGGCCGTCGGGCGCTGCGGCGGGGTGCCCGCTCCCGGGGGGAGATGCCGGTGCCAAGCGGAGCCCGTTGCCCTGGGCGGAGCGGCCCCGGCCTGCCCGGGTGCGGGCTGTGGCTGCCCCGCTCCTTCCGGGCTCGCTCTGTGCCGCAGGGCTCAGCCCCGGCGCACGGGGACGATGCTGTGAGAGCCGCCCCAGCCCGGAGCTCCCGCCGCGCCCTCGGCGCCGGCCGTAGCCCACGGGAGGTGTGAGCCGGGGACGCGCAGGGCTGCGGCTGTTCCGGGCTGCAGAGCCCGGAGGCAGCGGGAGGAAGGGAGCCGGGAGAGCGGCTCTGCCCCGCAGCGGGTGGGAGCCGTGTGCTGAGCGCGGCAGAGCTTTCAGCCTGCTTCTGACCTGTGCCGCTCAGGGAGAGCAGAGCCCCCCCATTCCGCCAGACCAGGGCTCGAAGCCTGCGCCCGTGAGCCGCGCCTCGTTTCTACTCCTGGCAACCTTTCTCCTGGCCCCGCTGCTCAGACTGTTCCATACCTTCCCAAATCACTCACCACCCCATACTCTGCTCTCCACCCCAAGCAGTTTTGACCCGCGCAGGGTCAATGTAAGACAGGCAGCGACCTTCCTGCCCTGCCCTCCCTGTCTCAGGGATGTCATGCAGAAGACACCCAGATACTGTGAGATTCGGGCAAGAGCTAAAACAGGGACCCCAAAGAGGACCCCCAAGGAAAGCCAGCCTCTGTTTGCATTGCTGAGCAGCTGCTGCCACCTAATCGAGGCCAGAAATAACTTCATCTCCAGGCACAGGAGTAAACAGGCCGGCAGTCAGGAGGGAAAAGCTTCACCCTGCAAGCCATAGGGAAATGACACTGGCAAAACAACCTCAGGTGAAGGGCTGGGCCCTGGAAGGGCCATGTCCTCTCCTCCATGGGAGCAGACGGACATCTCTACTGGGCCAAACTCCACCACAGCATTTTGGGGCTAGTGTAGGGAAGCCCAAGACATGGGGCAGTGGTAGCTGCTTGTTGGAAGTATCAGTGTGCTCACTCCAAACAGTGCTTGTTGGAGCACAAAAATGGCTGTGTGTTATTTCCTGCCGATGTGATAAAATCCAGCCACTGCAGGCATGTCCCAAGAGGTGAAGCTTAAAAGCTGTTCCCATGGGATGAGGATATGGCTTTTCTGAGATGTGCAGTGGCTGTGGTGGGTCTGTGCTCCCGGAGCAGCAGCAGCAGAGGAGGGGGTCCATGGGGAGTAGCTTGAAGTGGCTCAAATGGACTTAGATTGGTAACATAAGGGTGAATTATTTTTAGCCTGGTGGGCCCACGACACCTCGGTCCATCAAGGCAGAGACGCAACATACAGACGGGCTCGTGATCAAGGGGTGGACTTAACAATGGCCACTACTGCCCAGGTTATTCATGAATGTGAAACGTGCTCCAGCTAAGCAAGCTAAACGGTTAAAGCCTCTTTGGTATGGAGGACGATGGCTGAAGTACAACTATGGGGAGGCCGGGCAGATTGATTATATCTCACTCCCACCAACCCGCCAAGGCAAGCGCCGGATGGTGGAGGCAACCACCGGGTGGCTGGAAACATACACTGTGCCCCACGCCACTGCCTGCAACACTATCCTGGGCCTGGAGAAACAGATTCTGTGGTGACACAGCACCCCAGAGAGAATTGGGCCATACAATGGGGCTCATTTCCAGAACAACCTTATGGACATTTGGGCCAAAGACCATGGCATTGAGTGGGTATATCACGTCCCCTACCATGCATCAGCCTCTGGGAAAGTCAAACAGTACAACGGGCTGTTACAAACTACACTGAGAACAATGGGTGGTGGGACTTTCAAACATTGGGATACACATTTACCAAAAGCCACCTGGTTGGTCAACACCAGAGGATCTGCCAACAGGGCTGGTCCAGCCCAGCCAGAACCTTTACATACTGTAGAAGGGGATAAAGTTCCTGTGGTGCACATAAAGAATTTGCTGGGGAAGACAGTCTGGGTTATTACTGCTTCAGGTAAAGGCAAACCCACTCGTGGGATTGCTTTTGCTCAGGGACCTGGATATACTTGGTGGATAATGCAGGAAGATGGAGAAGTCCAGTGTGTACCTCAAGAGGATTTAATTTTGGGATAAAACAGCCAATGAACTTAATTATATGCTGTTGCCTGCTATGTAACACTCTACAGCCCATCAGCTGGATGCCCATCTCCACCACTCTGGGCTTTGAAAAGAAGATATGTGCTGTCGTGATCATCAGCAGAGAATAAAGTCATGGAAAAGCCAGCAGCAGCAGCAGAACTGTCCTTAGGTCACAACTGACTGACCCTGACTTCCCTCCGATCATCATCCCAACAAAGAATGAACTTTGATGAAACCAGACAGGCTCAGCAGTGACGAGTTCAGCGGTGTCGTCAGCAGGCAACAACCCAACACTACACACCGTCCCTCCTGCCCTGAGAGACTCTTACAAGAGGTGGAGCCTGACATCCTGGAATGAATTCAGCAAACTTTATAGTGATGGTCCATGGACTAAGGAATGATATCTCTTTGTGAGTGTATATATATACATATATATATATATGAGACAAAAGCGATGGCATATTGAAAAATGTGGTGTTTGAGCATAATGTGAATGGTATGGAGCAAGGGATGGATGCTGTCCTGGGTTCAGCTGTAACAGGCACAAGCTGGTGGACTTCGTCATCCACTTCATGGAGGAGACAGACAAGGGATCAGTGAGATGAAGCTGTCTGTCAACGCCAGGGCCCGCATCATGGTGGAGGAATTCCTTAAGAACGTGAGGCTCTGGAATGGGAGGAGGTGGAATCCCTCATGTTGGGATATGGGGAGCAGGGGGTGGGGCTCCAAGCCAGGCTGGACCTTGCTTCCAGAGCCCCCAGTCCCATCTGGGGGGACAGCAGTGCCATTGTGCCCAAGACCCTCTTGGGGACAGGGTGGGAGGATGCCCCGGGGTGCTTGTGTCCCCTGTGCTGGGGAAGCGCTGGGTTTGGGACACCCACAGCATGCTGGGGTGGAGGCAGCAGCCACTGGGGACGCAGCCCCAGGGCGCTGGGGCACACAGGGGCTCACAGCCGCCTCTCGTCTCCTCTTGCCTTGCAGGGCTCCGGAGCCCAGCTGCGGAGCTACAGTTGAGCGCCTCGCCCGGCTCCTCGTGGTGCGCCATAGCAGCCGCAAACAGAGAGGGCGGACCCGACGGTGGGGGCAGGACCTGTGGTGGGGGGAGCGGGGGAAGTGGCCTAAAAAGAAGGAATAAATGGGGTCGAACGGGGCCGTGGGGCACCGAAGGGGTTGGGGGGAGTCTCGGGATGCGGGGCACGGAAGGGTTTGAGGGTTGGGGCATGTCTCGATGTTAAAGGGCTCAAGAAAGGAGGTTGGGAGGTTGGAGGGGTGACACACATGACAGTGGCGGGCTGGTGCTTGTCCCCCTTCGGGGAACCTGAGCAATAGGCAATCAATTCAAGGCTCTTCACCGACAGCAGAACAAAGGGCCTTAATCTACCGGGTTTTTTTAGTGAGCTCACTGTGCTCGGGAGGGACTCATCCGGCCTTTTCTCAGCCAACTCCAGGCGTTTAAAAATCATCAGTCAAGAGAATGGCTTGGAAGAAACCATTCTGATGCACATTGTTTACTCATGCAGCAGTGTGCAGTTTCTCCTTCAGCTGCTGCACCTCCTTGCACTGAAATGAGCTGTGATGTGTTGCTCACTGCTGGTTCAGGAATATGGTTGTCAAATTACCTGCCATTTATGCGTGCAGATTTGGCAGTTTGCCTTGAGGACAGCAGTGAGTTGTCTTCTGGTTCGGGTTTTTTCTATCTTTAAGGTGACCATGATCATCTGGGGATGGTGGAGTATTTATCTGCTGCCCCACGAGAGCAGGCAAAGCCCAGGTTCCACTGCGTCAGAGGCGGCAATAACTACATGTTTCCAGGGTAGCAGGGCTTTAGAGAGAACAGCAAATATTGTGAGACTGGCAATCAAATTGCAAGAGCTGATTTCCCTGCATTCTTAGGGAAAAAGACCTCTGATTTATTTGGATTCATTAATTCATTATTTAGATGTTTTCTGCTTAGTGAATCAGGGAGAAATGACATTTTGGATAAAAGGAAAAAAGGGAATTATAGCAGAGGTGTGTTGAGTCATTTCAGTTTGAGATGAGAATTACAGGTTGCTGCTTCAAAAATGACCTTTTGGGTTTTACCATCACGCAGAGGTGGCTGGGCAGGGTCTGGGAGGGGGTGAGAGCCCTGGCAGCATTCCCTGCCAGCAGCCTGTCCCATGCTTAAACAGGAGCTGGCTTAAACCCAGGATTTGCAGTACACAGAATGTATTTGATTCATGTCAGTCCGGGAACGTTGTGGTTTTAAAGTTTACCTGCACCTTGTGTCACTGCTATTTTGGCACAGCCATTGCAGAGGTGAGAAGTTAACAGAAGCTGCAGACCAGGCCACTTTCATCCTGCGCTTTGCTGCCTGCCAGACACATATCTCCTGTATTAAACTGAATTAATCATCTGTGTTCAGGCAGAGCACCAGATGATCACAGTAAATAATTCTCTTTGTAAGCAAGCTCATGGGTTTTATTGCATGAGCAGTGAGACATTTCTCCTTCCCCCACCGCATCCCCAAGAGGTGACTGAAAAGCATCCTTGACTTTCATTTTCAGCACTTGCAGGGGCTGGAGGAGCAGGCGAGTGGCTGCCTTGGCCCTGATGCCTTTCCTGCTGCTTATGGGGAGGCTTTCCACTGGCAGAAGAAGGGAGCTTCCACTGCCATTCAGCCTTTTGCTCCTGCACCCCAAATCTGCCCTGGTATGGTGTTGGCTTGGGTTGGGATGATGATGGTGGCAGCATGATGCCAGGAAAATCCTGGTCCGGGGGGGGTGCAGGAGGTGTGGGGCTGGTGGGAGGAGGGATGAGTTATAGGGGGGAATTAGGTTTTGGGTTCGGAGAGGCTGAGAAGAGGCATGGCCTGGTCTGCGTGTAATGCAACCAGTGCCGTGCCATGCTCTCCTGTGTATCCCAGCACCGATGTGCCATGGGTTGGTCCCATTGTCAGAGCTGGGTAAAAGCAAATGGGCAGAATTTAATTCGCGATATAATAGCCTACAATAATGTTTGCAGTGTTTTGATTCACTTTTTTCCCCATGTTTTCTTATTCTAAGCAGCCTGAATTGAGGCGCCTCCAAGCTGAGCCCCATCCTGGGTCAGACCTTTTCTGCAGCAGCCGAGCTGGCCATGAGCAGTGCTGCTCCTGAGGGCTCACTGGAGCTGGTCTCACCCCCACGGACAGCCCCAGACAAGCTCCACATCTAGATGAGCACATCTTTATTTTCAGTTCCACACATCTGAACTGTCCATATGTCACCGGGACACGTCACCTAAACCATGGGTCCTTTCCAGTTGTCCTTCTTGCCCTGCCGTGGGGACAAACGTTCCCTCCACATGCTTGTGCAAGGCCGTTAGAGGGCATTTGGGTTTCATTTTTCAGGCACCCAGAGGGATTATCACTGTGAGAAAGTAAAGGCAGAGCTGCCAGGCAGTGCTCCTGCGCCGGCTCTCCCATGGCTGGAGCAGCTCCAGCCTGTCAGGAGATGGCCCCGACTCATCTTTGTGAGTTGTTTTCTCTGTTTCCTGCTTTTCCCTTGGCTGTGGCTCCCGGGGATGTGCTTGGATGGCAGGAGCTACGTCTGGTGCTGCGGAGCGGTGTCTCCTGTGCCTGAGCTCCTTGCTCACCGAAGCCCTGCCAAACCAACAGCGCTTTGGAGAGCAGGAGGCCGGGCGGAGCAGGAAGGTCCGTGTTGATTCTGGAGAGATGTGGTGAATTAGAATGAAGGTGAATTAGAGCTGCCAGCAGGAGGGTGCTTCTGCCCGTGCTCGGGAAGGCTGCTGGTGGCTGCAGGGTGGACATTGTGGGATGGTTTAGCCCATGCATGGTTGAGCTGCTCAGCCTGGCATGGTGGTGCGTTGTGGTGTGCGGCCCCATGTACCTGCTCCATCCTTGGGGATGGATCCCATGGGGGTTCCCCTGGGGATTTGGGCTTCCAGGTATTGGAGATGGTCTCTTGTATCCTCCGCAGAGCAGAGCTGTGTGTGTGTGACATGGTGGAGGGGCAGCATCACCTCTCCAAAAGCCCCACCAACCTGGGAAAGGACTGATTCCTGGTTCCTTGGGTGGGTTCACGCGTGGGGCAGGGTTTCCCCATTTTCCATTTCATTCAGCCAAAGAAACTCATGGATGCTGCCCAGTAACCCTGCCTGGGACAGCAGGGTGCGCAGAGGGGTAGCTGTTGGGTGACACGGGGATCTTGTTCTCTATTTCCACCCTCCTTTGCAGCCAAAGTCCATCAGTTCATTCCCAGTTTCCCAAGGGACGTATTCTCCATCTTCACCAAAACCACAGTGCTGTGGGCTTGTGCCAGACTCTTTGCCGGGATGAGATGTTGGCTCTGGGATGCAACTAGGGTGGGAACAGCTACAAATGACCTCTGTTTCCTCGCTGCAAAGGCAGAGCAGAGAGAGATGGGGAGATGGAGCGGGGTGGTGGTGTGTCCCCCATGTCTAGGGAGCAGGGGCATGTGGCAGTGCGGGTGCCTGGCTCCAGAAAGCACTGGCTGTATATGGGAGCAAGGCAGGTTTGCACCTTGTCTGCACTGGGGCTATGCCTGGCTAATTAAAGGGGTGGCAGAGCCACCTCTCAGGTGCACCCAGGGAGCCAGGCAGGGGCTACGAATGCACATCTGGCCATAGGGGCAGGCTGAGCTCACCGGTGTGGCTCAGGGTTCTGTGGGATCCGCAGTGCTTTTGATTTCAGACATCCAGAGACCTCAGAATTCAGGTCTGTCCCTGCCAACAGTTGTTTTCCAAGCCAGGGTTCAGGAGATGGTTTATCTGTCCCTGAGGTCTGTCTGGTCCGGTCATGGCTGAGGAGGGGTGATGAGGTGCCCACAGGTAGCTGGGACTCCGATGGCTCGTGTTGCCTGGCAGTTCCCTTTCTCAGGGCACCAGCTTCACCAAGGCCCTCACTTACCACCAGGGATGCTGCCGGCACAGCCGGGCAGGGTCTGGCCATGCAGAGCCGCCTCTGAGTCTCCAGCCTGCAGTAGCGGTTCTGGTTGGAGACGCGGGTAGAAAAGCCCATGCCGCAGGTGGCTGAGCAGGCGCTCCACTCCGTGCCCCACTCCTGGCATGGGTATGGCAGCAGCGGGGACACTGCCCGGGGGGCTGCATGGAAAGAGATGAGGGGAGAAAGGGTGGCTGGAGGCAGTCGTTGTGCAGCATGCCCTGCATGGCAGGAAAATGTGCAGACAGGTGTCTCCTGTTGATGTTCACAGCCTGGGGTGAAGGGACCAACCCCAGAGATCTGTGTGTTCATCCCCTCACTGGCACATCCTGCATCTTACCTGCCCCAGCATCCTGGAGGGGATGGTGCTGGTCCCGGACTTCACAGATCCACTCAGGGCAGCACTTCCCTGGCACCTCTACGCGCCGCGGGTAGGGACAGTCCGGGGTCGGCAGCCGGACATCCTCCTGGCACAGCGGGATGCAGGTGAAGCCGCCATCCAGACAGCGGCACTGGAGCTTGCAGCTGGGCTGGAAAACCTCCCCGTCCCGATAGACCCGGCCGTTCACCTCGCAGCCCTCCTCAGTGTCTTCAACTGCAAGTGACACCCAGGGAGCCCATGAGGAACGGAGGCAGAGATGTGGGTGGCAGAGGGGACTGATGGGGGAAACCATGGGGATTGAACTGAGGGGGTCACAGAAGTGACAGAGAGGTACGTGGGGCAGAGATGGGTTTGCATCAGCATCTGCATCGCCGAACCTCCTCCCCTTCCCTACCTCCTCTCCTCATCTCTCTTTCCAAAGCAAAAAAGCTCACCAGTTGTTAAGAACCCCACTGCCCTTTGGCTCTGACCCTGCCTTTCAGCGCTCTCAGGCTCAGGAACGTTTCCCTCAGACTTCTCCGCAGGACCCCCAGGCTCCATACCCAGCAGAGTGCCTGCAGCATCCCCGGACCCCCATGTCCATCCCCACTCAAACACCCTGAATCCCCAGTCAGCAAACAGCACCAGAGCTGGAGCTGCAGCACAGCCCTGCGGCCACGCTGCATGCATCATCCCCGCTAAGGCAGCTTCCCCGCAGGCTGCGGGATGTCTGGGGCCATGGCTGGAGCTGGGGGTGCAGGGATCCGCGGGGGGGTCGGGCACCCCTGTGCTCACAGTTGCAGGTGGCTCTCCCCATGGGTGCTGCGCTGTAGTCACACACGAGGCCCTGGCTCTGGTCACAGACGTGCAGGAAGTCGCAGGGCTCTCCCAGGCGCCGGGCGCAGATCTTGCAGCAGCCGCAGCCATCCAGGACCAGGGGGGACCCTCGGGGGCAGCGGGGGGGTACCCAGGGGCAGTAGCATGGTCTCTGGCACAGTTGGGCACACACCTGCAGAGGCAAAGCCATCGCTGGTTCCATCCAGACTGAGTTTGGCCATTTCACTGGCACAGACACATAACCTTCTGTCACTCATGGGGGCAGATTTTTGGTGGAGGGAGGATCTGCGTATCCGTGGGAATACAGCAAAGCAGCCTTGAAAGCTACTGTTCCCTTAGGGCACAATGTACCCTAAGGAAACCTAGGGAGAATCAGGGATGCTCAGCGCTCTGCAGGATGGGGACTGAAATGCACCACTGCTCTGCATACAGAAAAGGAGGATGGAGTTACAAAGCCATGTTACCACATGTAGTGGTGGTTATTTAACGTATTTAACAGGGCTGGCAGCCCTAAGCAGACCAGCAGGACTGAGGGAGGAAGGTGCTGAAAGCAGCCTGGCTCCGAGGCAGCAGGTTGTACCCAGCTGGAGATGTGGCTTTGCAGGGGCCGAACACACATGGCAAGGGCACAACACCTCACTCTGAACAGACTTAACAGCCCTCATTCATGCCAAGAAACAGGGCATCGCATTGGCAGTGGGGGACCTGCTGCCAAGCAAACCTCGCTGCTTTCCTTCCTGCTCCAGCTGCCTCCTCTCCCTGTCCCTGCGTGCAGCATCCTCTGCCTGGCCTGGCCTGCTGGGAAACAAGCCCTGTGATAGGCACAAGGAATTACATTTCCCCTCCTAGCAAGACCGAGTAATCCCTTTGGCAAGGATGTGCACAGCAAACGTTTGACTGCTCGGTAACTGTTTGCCAGGGATGTGCCTGCAGGAGCTCCCCCAGGCAGGTGGGTGTTTATATCCACAGCCTGCACGATTACCCTGGCACCAACAGCTTTTGCAGGCAGCACTTATGCTCCTGTCATGTCGTATCTGACAGGGCTATTGCATACAGAGCCTGAAGCCAAGTGAGTTGGCTCTGCAGCTTGGATGTGGATTCTTTGCCAGCTGTGAGCTGCATGCAGCAGCTCCGATCCACCCTCCGGCAGCCCTGCTGCTTCGCTGCATGGCCAGCACGCGCTCAGCCAACATGCAACCAAAGGATTCATCTCCGTGCTGGGCCAGGTACTGGTGTGTGCACTGAGACTGCCAAGAGATCGATGGGTTCAGCTGGACCATGTTGGTTTAGATACCATTTTTCTTTCTCTTTTAGTTTCTCCCAGTAGCATCAGGTCTGACATAACCACTTAGAGAAGGTAGGCACTGGTGTGCTATCTGTTCCCCATTTGCAGCAGTTCAGATGGTTTTGTATGGGGCTGCACAAATGTCAATGCCAGCAGCTGGTGATAAAATATATATAGAATGGGCTGGGCAATCTGGGTCTTGTTCTGGTTCTGCCAATGGGCAGCATTATTTGTGTGGCAGAAACCAGAGAGTGACTTGTGGCTTGAAGCACCGGCTGTGGTGGCCAGGTTTGGGCTGGAGAATGAGGGCCTTTGGTGATTCTCCAGGCACTCATGAGTGCCTGGGGCAGGACTCATTTCTCCGTCACCGCTTACCCAGGCAGCCAAGGGCATTTTTCATCTTTCAGGAGGCTGCTATTACAAATCAATGTTTTAGAAAGCTTAGCCAAGCCACTAATCCATTTCCCCTTGCTCCTTGTAATTAACTTGTCTTTAGATGACAATGTGGTTCCTATCAGAGATCTTAAGTGTCTGGGAAAGGAGTCAAACAGGCACGATGCTGCCACGATGTCCCTGCTTGCAGAAGGTCTGCTTTGGGATTCAAGCAGCAATTAGAACTTGGAGCTGAGATACCCCACACTTTTCAACATTCCTGTTCGCGGCACAGGCAACTATTTTCACACAGAGTCCAAGGGAAAAGAGAAATCACTGCAATAACTCAAATCCTGTCAGAGGCATTGGCTTTGCATGAGCACCCCGGGCAGGGGGAGAGCTGCGTAATGCCGAGGCCGGTGCCTGGGGCTTGGCCTCCTGCCCTGGGAGACGAAGGAGTCTTCAGGAGCCGCTGCTGCGGAGCTGGGGCTTGCTCAGGGACACATACCACAGCCCTGAGAGCTGCGGGGCCAGGCGAGCAAACAGAGCGCATTGCTGTCATTCCTGCGTGCTCCCTGGACTTGCCCAACAGGCGCCTCTGGCCCATGAACGTTAAGACCCTGCTGCTTCATTGCAAATGCCTCTCCCAGGCATAGCTCTGTCCCCATGGGACTGCATCAATACAGCCTGCCTGCAGCCAGCGTTAGCCATCCGGCTCCTTGTAACGCCCCAGTCCTCCCTGCATGTCACTTTGCAAGAACCGGGTGCTCCCCCGAGTAAGGCTAAAGCGGCCCCAGGGCCCCGTCTCCCTTACCTTGGAGAGGATGCAGAGGAGGGAGAGGAAGAGGAGCTGCTTCTCCAGCTGGAGCCTCATGCTGCTCTCCCCTCTGCCACTGCAGCACGTCACCCCCCAGGCAGTTTGGAGGCAGTGGCGTGTTCGCAGGTTTTAAAGCCCCGAGTAGGTCCTGCGGGTGTTTATACTCTCCCTGCTCTGATGTCACTCACAGGCTCCAATATAAACATGAGGAGGTTTGGACGAGCCTCAAGATTCTCTTCTTTTTTTTCTTTCTTTCGGTTTTTTTTCCCTGCCCACATTCCAGCTGCCATTCCCACTCCCCTCAAGGTGAGAACGTGCTGTCCACCCAGACAGGGAGGGAAGGGATGGGACACTCTCCCCAGGGAGCATGGGAGAGGGCTGCGGGGTGTGAACCGGCTCCTTGCTGTTCGTTGCACCCAGGAGGGAAGCTCCGTGCCTTTTCCTACCGAGCAGGGTCTGCACAGGCAGAGCTGGGGTCTTCCTTCTGGGCTTGAAGGGTTTGGCAGGGCTGTCCCATGGGACATTCCCAAGCAGGAACAGGGCACCCACCCCTGTATTTTATGCTGAGCCTAACACATGGCAGGCTGTGGGAGAGGGGTGAGCTGGCCCTGAAGTCAAGGGCAGGATCCTGCCCCTCCATCACTGGGGTCAGTGTATGACCAGCTCAGGCTGCAGCAGTTTTCCAGGCAAGCTCTCCAGGCAGCAGAGGTGTGCTTCCCTCTCTGTTTCTCTGCCACAGCCAGAGCTGGACGGGGATTTGCTGCGGTGGTGCTGCTGCCACAGCATCCCTGTCCTGTGTGGGGCTGTGCCCAGGAAGGCTGCAGGTGCAGGAGGCCCTGTGATGAACATTATGTTTCATCCTGTACCCTGTTTACATGGTGCAGGAAGGCTGCAGTCTGGCCCTGGTGACTTTAACCCTTGCAAACCCAAATTCAGCTCCAGAAAATCATGTCCATCTTAAGCAACATGAGAATTTAAAACCCAAGCTTGGGGAAGAGAAGTTGGTGCTCAGCAGTTGCCTTCTAATGCTTTACCCCTTGTCAGTCTGCCCTGTGTGAGCTTTCCTCTTGGCCACTGTGTCTGGGGGATGGAAGGCTGGCTCTTAGGAGAGGAAAACCTAAACATCCCAAGGCCTTCAGGGAACTGAGCCCCTTCTCCATGTTTTCACCCCCCCAGATCTTATCACAAGATGTAAGGGGTATTTGTGAGTCCAAAGCTCAAAGGAAAGGCCTGAGCTCACACAGGGATGCAGGATGCCCTGCAGCTCTCCTGGCTCCTCTCCTGTCCTCAGCTCTGACACTTGCCCTAGCCTGGAAGCCAGGGCATGGAGCAGGGAGGGCAGAGCCCTGCAGGGAGGAGCGCACAGCCAGAGCTCTCCTGTTACCACCCAGATGCTCTGCTTTGGTTTTGCTTCGTTAGCTGCAGTCGGTCTGTTAAGGAGGTCATGGCAGCTTGTGGAAATACCAGGCTGCCTTCCAACGGCGGCTGTCACTTATCCATGCGCTGCTCCTCGTGTTGGAGCTCCAGTTCCCTGCACCACCCAAGCCATGCCTGGAGGTCCAGGGATCTGCACTGGCATCCCTGTGTGCTACAGGGGAGGTGTGAGGAGCGCACATTGCTCCATCCTTACTAGCAGGGGGTTCAGGCTCTACCAACAAGCCAGAAGGTTCCATACCAAAGGCTGGGGCCACATCCTCTGATGTTGCTTTCTCCTGCGCTCCAGGAGCTGGTGCCCTCTCTCTGGCTGCCACGTTTCAGATGCTGCAGCTCAGCCAGACATCCCGGAGGTGGCTGCGGTGCCTCTATCAGCCAAAGCACTGATCCAGCCTTGCTGCACGGGGACAGGGAGCTCAATTAATTATTCCAGGCTTGTGTTTGTTAGGGACTCCTGGTGAATGGAAATGACTTCATTCCCCAGTTAGGAATCAGGTGACATGTGCTGGTAAGGGAAATAAAAACCTCTTGTTGCCCACAGTGAGCACCTCTGGGAGCAGCCAACAGCTCCATGTGTGAGGCTTTGGGGGGCAGTGGACACCCCCAGGGGGGCAAGGCTCAGGGCTACCCAGGGGAGCCCACTGGCCATTAACCCTCTGCCTGCCCTCTCTGGGGTACAGGTTTGGCTCTTTGGGGTAGGGACCCCTTATTTATCCTCTCCCTCAGCTTGGGATAAGAGGGGACATTAATTTACCACCACCACCACCACCACCTGATGTCACTGAGATTTTGCTTTGGTAAGATGACATCACTGTGATGCTATGACATCATTGTGATGCTATGACATCACCAGGAAGCCAGCAGTCAGCTGCAGCACCAAGTCAAGTAGCCAGACAGGGGCCAAACCCACCATCCCATAACTAGCCGGCTCCCATTCTGCAGCTGCCACTGGCAGTCCCCAGCGGTACCTTGCTGGGTTTTGGGGATGCCCAGAGGACCTGGCTGGAGGGGCACCCACAAAGTCTGCCTGACTCTGCCTTCCCCAGGAGGCTTTTCTGTGGGTGATGTGGGCTTGAATTCCCTTTTCCTGGCTCCCCAGGTCTCAGATGCCTTTCCAAGTCGCTGTTCTGGGGCTGCAGGCAGGGCCTGGCAGAGCAATACAGCCCTTGCACAGGTTTTGATTTGCAAAGCTGCGCGAGAGCAGCACGTTAGCAGTTCATTTTGTAGATAGTCAGCTATAACCCTTCTCCTCCGGAGCATGTAGCCCATGTGTGTTCTGCACCATACGTGTGATTTCATAGCTAGTAATTAAGTCCATATGCTGTGCTCTGCAGTTTCCATGGTATTATCCTCAGGTCTTTTTGGGGGTTGTAATATTTGGGGTTTTGTGGTCAGTTGTGCAAGAAAATAGTTGATACAGGGATCTGAATACATCTCCTTTGAGTTAGCCCCTGGCAAGCTCTGCTCTTTCTCTAGAAATGAAGGAACTGACGCAGTGAATTTACATTTTAGACAGCTGGGTTTTTTCATGTCTGTGCCATTTAACGTGCCATCATGAATAACACTGTAAAGCTCTCATTTGAGCACCCTGCTCAGCTGAAATTGCATCCATCTGTGATGGATATAGACCATATTCTCCCTTGATCCCTTTCCTTTGCTCAGGACTCTCTCCTTCTTTACACTGTGTGTTGAACACCCTTGCTAGAGCTGGCTGAAGTCAGACCTAGATCTGGACATCCCTGTTAGGGAGCATCTAGGCTGTCCTGGGTCCTTGCTGTTTATCTTCATATCCACAGTCGAATCATGGGTTGAGGGTGATCCAGCTCCATACCTTGGTGGGAAGGATGTTCCCTTTGCTTCTGGGCACTCCTGGCTCAAATCCCTGCTGCGGGGGAGCAGGGCTGCCTATGAAGGTTGAACAGCGCTGGTGGAAATGCTGGACAGACACCCAGTTTGGAAAAGCCAGGAGCCCTGAGCTGAAAAGGAGATGTTTGAGGTCTCCCTCGGCTGTTGGACACTTTGGGTGGCTGCTGGCTGTTGTTCATGAGACTTCTGGAAACACCCTGGCTTTGGGAAACTTTGAAATACCTTTGTTCTTGGCAGGATGAGAAAGTTGTTTCCTACCCAGAATGAATCCAGCTCCAGTTTCAAACATCAAGAGCCGAGAGAGGTGATGATGGCCATTTCCATCCCTGTCTGGCTATTTTTATTCCCTCTGGTTCTCACACCTTAACTGGAGAGTGGAGCTGGGTTGGGAGGACTGACCGCCCCAAGGGACAAGGGACGGGCCAGGCAATCTCTTACCTTGAGGTCACTGCTTCCACCCCAGACCCGGGCTAGGAGAGACTGAAAGTATTTACCATCTGGTGCCTGGCCAAGTGACTTATGAGAAAAGAATTCCGGGCTCCATCCAGATTGTGATGGTCAGGCAACTACATCAGGAAGCCTCGGCTCCATCTGGGACCAGCTGAGCCCACCGAGCTCCCAGCCACTTCAGCGAGCCCTCTCCAGAGGAGAAAGGGTCTTTGGGATGGGGAGCAGTGCATGGTGCTAGATCCTTCACCATTTCCCAGGCATTTTGAATTAGGTTTTGTTAGAAAGAAGCGCTGATAAATGGGACTCAGTTCTAGTCTCAAAGTCTGACATTGCCAAGAGGAAGGAGCTGAGTGATTACATGGGAGCAAAGGGACAAGAAAGAGCTGGCTTAGCCAAAAGTGTAGTGAGATCTCATCATTCAGACTGAGGGGCTTCTCATTAGTACAGCCCAGCCTGTATCAGCTGTTGTGAAAGGACGATGCTTTTCTTAATAGACATCATCAAACAGTAATCCTGTGTGTGGGTTATTTTGCTGCAGTCCAGACAAGAGCAATTCATAATTGTCCCCCTAAGTTAAACATTCAGATAACCAGAGAGTAAGACTTTCATTAAACAGAGCCTGGAAACTTCAGCCGGAGGAGTCTTTCCGTTGTTATTTGGAAAACAGTGTCAGAAATCATCACGGATCAAACATGATGATCCTCTGAGAGTTTATTTTGGTATCAAGCATCATCAAACATAAGAGCCTTTTAAAAAATCTCACTACAAGTTTTGTCTTACAGACAAGATATAAACCCCAGATCCTGACCCTGTGTGGTTCCTGACAGGCCCTTGGTATTTTCCATGGCTAACTCATGTTTCCTGGTCAAATTGCTCATTCTTTTGACTATCTCTGTTTTTCTTATGGTTTCAGGCTAAAATAGACGTGTTTTTCCTTTGGTTCTTGTCTTGCTCGAGCATGCTGTGTGTTCTGAAGCAGCTGCCATGTCCCTTGCAGCATCAAACAGGTTTCAAATTGAGGCACGCACTAAGGTGGTGATGATTTTGCATCTCACCAAATTCACCTTGTAATTGCAGCCAGCTTTGCTTTGGGAAGGGAGAGGTTAGGTGATGTCAGTGTTTCCTTCCAGCCCTGTTTCCTGTGACTCTGGGAAGACCTTAGAGGATGCAAGTGCTGCACCCCTGCAGTGGTGAGTGTTGTGCCTGGGAGCGAGTGGTGCTGGATGAGGTTTGGGTGACACGAGCTGTGTCTGTTCCCAAATGTCGCAGCCCTTCACATCCCCAGGGCCTTGGCTTGCCATCAGCAGGAGTGCTTTGACCCAGAGGAGGTCAGAGCACTGGTGGATCCAGGGAAGGGAAGGTGACAGTGTTGGGACAGGATGGTGCTGGGAAGGGGACAGTGACCTGGGGCAAAGATAGCCCTCCTCAGGTGGCAAGCTCAATGGATGCTCTGCAAACTCCTGGTTGTTACTGGGACCTCCCCAAAGACCTTGTGCAGACATTTTTAGCATCCTTGTATGTTGGAAGGAGCATGGCTTGCGCAGGGTCTGAGCAGGGCTGAAGCCAGTTCACCCGTCTTGTACCAGTGCTTCTTCCGCACCCAGCACTTAAAACACCAAAATGACTGTCAGCACCCAAACCCAGTTGTCAAGGGGACCTGCTGCTACTCCCCAGGACTCATGCCAAAGGCTTTGGGTGTGAGTCCTGCTTCCTACCTCCACCCCAGGGAATAAAGCAAGGGCTGGCCTTGCTCTCCATCTTTTGAGCAACCCCAGAAAGACTGAGGTCAGTGATGCTTCCATGTGTAGAGAGGTCCCAGGCCCCCAGCCCTTCCCTCTGCCCCTTCCCAGTACCAGAGACATCTGGAGACATCTCCCAAGCACGCACTCTACATAAACCACCTCCTCGTGTCCACATCCCAGCCAAGTCAATGCAGACATGACTGAAACCTTCAGTGCCTGTGTGGGATCCAGTTGAGGAAAACAAACCTCTTGGTCTCACTATGGTTATGAAAGCAGCGATGTCGCCTGGAAAGTATGTACCAGCGAGCAAAGAGAGCTGCTGTGTCGAGAGATGAGAGGGGAGGAGGTGGGAACCAGCTCAAATATGCCTCAAAATCACGGGAAATTATTTCTGATGAACGTAATTACTTCGGCTCCAGCCCTGATCAATATGAGGAGCTAAAATGCTCATAAACTGGCTGAGAATGCGAAGTATGCAGCATGATTTGTAAGGGGTGTTTGGCTGGGCCCACTCTCACCCGGCTGTCAGGCTGCCCATGGGGCAGGGTGACCTGCTGCTGGGGGAGCTGGAGAACGGGGGGCTTGCTAATTGCAAACTGGTGGCCCCAAAATGAGAATCTGCCATGAAGGAGCAGGGAGGAGGCTGCCTCACGCGGGTCCTGAGCCTAATGAGAAGCAACCAGGCTGCTTGGCTGGGCTACTTTTGTGCTCTGACCACAGAGCAAGAGCCAAGACTGGCCCTTTACAGCCAAGGTGGCTTATGGTGGCCCTGCGGTGGGGGGATGCTTTGGTGGGCCGGCTCTGCGGGTCCCTGCAAGGCTGGAGACCTGCAGGGTCTGACCACAGGGACAGAGCTGGAGGGGATGATGTCCCCAGTCCTCATGCTGGCTGAGCCTCAGCTGTTGTCAAGCATGGTGTCAAAGCCTTCATGTAGTCCTCAATGAAGACCTTTTGGGGTTGGATTCCCACCGGCTGCAGGGCTTTGGGGTAAGAAGTACAGAAAGGGAGTGTTTGACCAATGGAGCTGTCTACACCTGGCTGTCTGGGGCTGGTGATGGCAGCCTGGCTTGGCTAGGCTAGGCTAGGCTTGTCTTGTCCCAGGAGCTGCTCCTGGCCAGGCTTCCCTCTGGCTGGGAGTCAACCAATGCCCCAGAGGGCACAAGGCAGCTCCTCTCGTGGACCAAACTCCAGGAAGAGAAGTGCAGCTCAGGAGCCCTGGCACTGTGGGTGAGGACAGACGTCTGCTCTCCCTGCTTTGGCTGAGCCCAACCAAGGACAACATCTCTTACAGGTACTGCCAAGGCAGCAACTTGGAAGGTGGAGAGCATCATGTGCGTGGGGCAGCCAGGCTGCTCTTCAGCCCTTGCTAATGGCCCGGGCTAGAGGAGATGTTCTGAGGTGCTTTTGACTGCAGTGCATCCTGCTCATGCTGCATTTCCAACATTATCATCTCCTTCCTGGGGCAGGGAGCTCCCCAGGCCACATGGAGAAACCCGGCTCTCCTTGTGCTGTGATTTTGCTGGAAACCACATCCAGCACAGTGTGGTTGGGGTTAGGAGAGCTGTTTTCCCAGCGGTTGCCTTCACTCTACCCTGCCAGAAGCTGACCGCATTCAAAGCCCGGTTTTCCTTACATCCCCTGGTCCCTCTGAGCTGTGGTCTGCCACCTGCGCAGCGAAGCCACTCGGCTGGCCTGCCATCAGAAAACATGCTCTGGATCACCCATGTGAGAATTAAACACAAACACTTTGGAAACCGCAGTCCTTGAGTGCGAGGCAATGAGCCGAGAGCTGTCGGAGCAGAGGAAGATCCTCGTTGTTGCGCAGGCAAAGCCAAACCAGGCTGGGATGTGTGAGCAGAGAAGGGACAAGTGCAGGGGCTGTGGCTCCAAGGGACACGAGCCACCCTCTACGTGCACCCCTGGCTTTGAGATCTCACTTTGCTGCTGCTGCTGCTGTTCACCAGTCCCATGTGCAATCCCCATCACAGAGGTGGTGCTGGGTGTGAGAGGGACCAGTGGTGCAACCACTGCTGCAGACCAGCCCCTGCCCTGCAGCTTGGCTTCTGGACACTCTGCTCAGACCAGGGTCTCTGCAATAGGGCAAAACCATGCCTCCAGCCTCTGCTGCTGCAGCCTCCCTCCCTTAAACCCATGCCTGACAGTGCCACTGTACCTCCCCCTCCATCACACTCACCCTCATGCCACCTTTGATGGCACCAGAGGTGCTACAACTCATGGAGAGGCAGCTTGAAGGTTCTGTGATGATGGGCAGCTTCTGCTTGGACCTGGCCACATCCTCCACAGCCTGGTTGCCCTCCCTGTCCCCATGCTGGGCCACAGGCACCTGCTTTGAGCTGGCTTTCCTGTCCCAGGACTTTCTCCTCCCTGGGCTGGTCTGTGCGGTGAGAGCCCAGCTTCTCTCTTCCCGCCTCTGAGCACTGGCCCCTGGAAACATCTGCAAGGAAATAGCTGAAGGTATTGAAAGGGGAGGCAGGAAACGCTCCCAAAACCCATTTTTTCCCCTAAATATAATGACACTAATGTTGTTTGCAGTGTTAAAAATAGAAATCCAGGGAACCTGCCTTTTTCCTGTTTGCTTTAAGCTCTCACTTTCCTGCCTGTCTCTGTGTTCTGGGAATCTGCGTGAAAATAAACCCAACCAAGACGATCTCAGCAGTGTGCAAAGTGAAGCCAGATGGGTTTGGCCTTGGCTCCACTTCCCCAAGCGGGGCCATGTCCTGCTGTGCAGCACAGGGAGCTCGAGGCTGCGGTCCCGGTGGGACCATGCGCTCACCCCACTCTTGCTGGGTGTCTCTGGGAGCGTGGCTCCCTCCCGCACCCCATGTCCTGGCGCTGGTCACTCTCCTGGCTTTCCCAAGTGTCTCGGCACAGTGATTCAGCTCCAAACAGCACTGCTGTTCCTCTTTCTGTGGCTGACAGAGCCGCGCTTGCACCCAGGGCTGGATCTGCTGCTGCAGGAGCCCTGGGCAGAATCCCCCTGTGCCCACCTCTCCTGCTGTATATGTTTCTCCTGATGCCTGAGGCTGGGCAGAAGCACATCCCTCCATCACGCCCTGCATGTGCCCATTCCCATGTCTCCCTCCCAGCCTCCGTCAGTGCACTGGGGGGATTTTGCTGCCAGTCTCCCACTGGCTTGTTAAAGAGCAACGGCCACGCTCAGCGCCGGCATCACTGAATTCAGAGGCTGATGGATTCAAACGCACTTTGGCAGCGCTGAGCCAGGCCGCGACACCCAGACCTGGAAGGATCGGGATGTGGGAGACAGCTCCCAGCCCTGTATGGGGAAAAGAAGAATGCTGGAGCACAGCAAACCAGGCAGGGAGACTGTGTGTGAGCAGCAGCATGCCTTTCATTCAGGAGGCAGCGCCGCACGCCGGGTCAGCGCGGCTGCCTGCCTGCTGCAGGTGTTCAGATGAAAAGCGAGGCGCTCATTTCCAGCACAGCAAACCAGGGCGTGCGTGTCTTGGATGGAGGCTGCTGCCTGATTTATTACAGACTCAGCTCTAGGTGCCTCGGGAGAGTAAGTCCTGGCAGGGGATGAGAGGCGGGCGCGTGTACGGATGGATTACAGCGCACAGAATGCTGCATTGTAGTAACACTGCCTGGAATGCGCCGAAGCCGGGAGCGGGAAGGATGAATGAGTCCTCCTGCCTGGTTTGCATTCCTCTGCCCTCCCGGTTCCAGGGAGCAGCCCTGGGCTCTCGGGCTGTCTTGGAAAGCCACGAGGCAAACAAACTCCAGCCTCAGGGAGCATTGCTGGCGCTGGGCTGGCAGAGCACACAGTGCATGGCAGGGCTGGGGATTGGCTCCACTATGCTACAAGTGCCACCATCCCTGCAGCATCCCTCAAAAGCCTGATCTCTGTAAGCAGTGTCTTTCTGTAACGAGGTTGGCATCAGGTTGTTCTTTCAAAAGCCTTTGGTTAGCTGGAGATTTGGGGTTTAAAATGCCCCCAGCCTATCATGAGGCACTGTCTGGGCCACTTTTGCAGAGCCGGTTCTCCTGCCTGTCACTGGGAAGTCTGCGCTTGAGCTGGGCATGTTGTTACTTTAAAGACACTTCCACAAAAAGCTGTCCCAAGTTTCCGTCCCCTCTAGCTGCTTTCCTGGCCCTGGCATAGCCCTGGCCCCCGGTATCCAGCACACCTCTTCTGCAGCTTTGTGCCTGCCTCTTCCCTGCCAGGCGCATCTGATCCTGGTAGTGGCTGGTCTCTGCTGTCAGTGAATGTTCGGGTCTTTCGGCTGTGGTGTGTCAGCACAATCCAAAGGGGCCACTGATTTGCAGAGAGTGACAATGTCCTGGGCTGGTGGATCATGCCTGCTGCTAAAAGGACACCCCTGCTGAGGGGGTTTCATCAGGGCCTTGCTGACTGTGCTTTTTGGTGCTCATTTGGGCACCAAACCTGGGGTGGGAATGGGATCCTGAGCCCCCACCTGGTGCTGATCAGCAGCCCGTCATGGTGTTAACTGGGGCTGAACCACTGGCAGAGGATGACGTACAGCCATGGACCCTGATTTACAAATGGGAGCTGAACTGCAGGGACTTCCCAGGCTTTTCCCTCTGCCCAGTCCTGCTGCTGACCTACAAGATAGCCCCATCCACAACTGATAGCTTTGGTATGAACGCGAAATAGGTCACAGTCCTGGCATCCTACGAAGATGCTCTGAGGGCTGGGAGCAGCTCTGCTCTGGAGACAGGGTGAGAGACCCGGGCTGGTTCAGCCTAGAGAAGAGAAAGCTCAGGGGAGCCTTTAGAGCAGCTCCAGTGCCTAAAGGGACTACAAGAAACCTGGAGAGGAACTTTTGGCAAGGGCCTGTAGGGACAGGACAAGGGGGAATGGTTTTAACCTGCCAGAGGGGAGATTCAGGTTAGATACAAGGAAGAAGTTCTTTCCTGTGAGGGTGCTGAGGCGCTGGCACAGGGTGCCCAGAGAGGCTGTGGCTGCCCCATCCCTGGCAGTGTTCAGGGCCAGGTTGGACGGGGCTTGGAGCAAGCTGCTCTAGTGGAAGGTGTCTCTGCCCGTGGCAGGGGGTTGGAACTGAAGTCCCTTCCAACCCAAACCATTCTGGGACTCTACAATGCAGGATGATGCTGGAGAAGAAAATGGCTCTTTGCAAGGACTTCGGCCACAACCTGTGTATTCAGATGCTCATCCTCTTTTCCCCAGCCAGGCCTACAGACGAGCTGCAGGTCCCAGGGGCGGCGGGCAGCGATCTCAGGGGACATCCCTGTGCTGCCCCGCTGAACCGGGACCGGCGCCCCGGCGCCAACCCCGCACCCCCGGCCCCGCCGCAGCGCTCGGGCTCTGCCGCCCTCTTGTGGCCGCTCCGCTCGGGCACCGCCGGGCGCCACGTCGGGGCTGCCCGCTCGGCCCCGCACCTCCCTCCAGCATCCTGGTGCTGGGATCCAGGCTGAACCTCGGCACGCCGGACCCAGACCCGCACCCCGGCATCCCGGACCTGCACCCCGGAGACAGATCCGCATCCACACGGGGTCATCCTAACACTGTCCCGACCGGTGCTGGAGCTGTGAGCTGTCATGGCGCAGGCAGAGCCTAGGCTTCCTTTTTCTCAGCACTGGTCCTGGCGATTTACCTTTTGCTTTTAAGCAAAGTCTTTCTGCTGCCACTGGAGAAAAACTTTATATAGCCAGACTTGCATCATGCCTGGGGAATGACTGGAAACGAAGCCAACTTCAGTAGAGACAGCTATCTAAAAACTGAAGCTGTTTTCTTCCCGATAATCTGGTTTCAATTTCTCCTGCAGCCCTTGAAGCCAAGAGCTGAACAAAACTTGAGCTTCAGGAGATCCTATAGAATATTAATGGGACCAAGGCCCTGGATTAGATCAATTAAAGCATCTCCAGAAAATTCCAGCACAACGCAGTGAGGATCGGTTTCTCTGCAAACATTCTTTGCTCCAGCAGGAGGCTGTGCCCAGTCTGCCCCAGGGCTTGCAGCCACCTTCCACTGGGGCAGCCCCTCTGAATGCCCCAGCAGCACCAGCCCTGCGGGGAACCGGCACTGGGAGCATCTGACTTTTCCTCTTCTCCATCCACTTCTCCTCCTCTTCAGCCATCTTCCTTTCTGTTCCTGCTCGTTCTCTTTTTAATCACACCCCGTGCAATAGCCCCTAGAGTTGGTGTATCTGCTGGTGGTCTGCAAGCCCAGCTCGAGGAATGAACATCTCCTGGGACATAGACCCCGTGTGCGAGTGCTGTGACCCTCATTCTGAGATCAACCAGAGCCTGGCTGGCACTGCAAGGTGGGTGATCCAGGTGTCCTGGGATAGCAACCTTGAGCTGGGACCAGGGAGAAGAACAATTTAAATCACTGATCTTATCTCCAGATCCTAAATCTGGGCATGAATATTGCTCCTGTATCAATCAAAACCATCTACAGGGAGGGATGGAGGGACCAAACCCTGCTGTCTGCAGGTTTAATGGTTCCAGGGGTCTCACCGTGCCCTGGCTCAGGGTGGCAGAGGAGGTAACCCCCAGTTTTGCTTTGCAGGATGTGACACTGCAAGTGTCAGAGCCTTCAGAACGCTAATGAGCCTTAAGGGACCTTAATGGCCCTGAGCAGCCTCACCTGGCTCCACACCCCTGGGCTCAGGAGCTCTATTTAAGCCCAGCCCAGGGTCTCAGATCTTCTTCCAGCACAGGCACAGTGGTTGCAGGTTATAGGACTGTTGGTTCTGACATCAACCTCCTGACTGCTCTCCTGGCTTGGTGTCAGCCCTGCCACTATGATCCTGCCTAGTGCTCCTGGACCTGATCCTAGCCCTGATGGACAGACTGACTTCCTGCCTTGACCTGAGACCTGCTTCATCACTGTGATACTGCCTTATGATCTGCGCTCTTGGTTGGACCTGCCTGCCACCTCCGGGCCTATGCTGCACCTCTTGCCAGCCCAACACCTGCATTTGGGCACAGACCTAAATGTCTGGGGTGGAGATGAAGGTATGGGACAAGGGCGGACTCTAGTCCTGGTCCACCGGTGTGGTGAAAAAGGCTAGGGGTCCGCTTCAGGTCTGGTGTTGCTGTGCTACAGCTTGAGCCAGATGGCTTGGTCTGAGCCTGCACAAGTGAGGTACCTTGTGTTATATCCCTGATGTGATGGGGTTTGGGGTGGATGGGATGCCCTCTCCCCGGTGCTGAGGGGCCTCTCAGGCAGCACCTCCTCATGTGTGGCCTGTCCCAACAAACCAGGCTCCAGAAGTGTTGCCTGGGCACTTTGTAGAGAGATGAGATGTAGGATTTGATTCAGGAGGAGCTGGAAGCTCTCAAATCCTCTTGGACCCTGCTTGCCTTGGGCTGGGGAGTTGGGGCTTTTCCTGCTGTGACAGCTTCCTGCTCATGAGCTGAGGCTGTGCTATTGGAAAGAGTCTGAGGGGGGCAATATTATGCTGCTGCTTTCTGCTGCTCTGTCACAACCAAAGTATCTCTGAAAGCTGGGTTTGGCAAAAGCATTCTCCCTGCTTTTTACTTTGCAGAGAAGATGGGGTGCATGGTGCTGACCTGCAGCATCACAGAAAGGCTGTCCTTGGTTCCTCTCTGTCCTTTAGTGGCCTGGGTGGCAATGTCTGGCCAAGCACTTGTAATCTCATTACCTGCTTATGCTGGGGGCTGCAGTGCAGCTCAGCCCCGCCAGTGCAACACGTGCAGCTAAAGCCTGGGTATGCAGAGTCTCCTTTTGGGCTGGAGAAGCTTGTGGCTGCTGGTCACAGCTGCCAGGCTGAGGTACAACCGGCTGATCAGTGTACCACCACCCTGACCAGAGGCTTCGTCTGGGATCCTGGTTACCCTGCCCCAGTGCAGTGACTTTGCAGCTCCTAGACAGTGCTTGGCCGTGGAACAGGGTATGAAACAGGATCTGGCTCCTTCATGACTTGAGTGGCCTGTGAGGATGGAAATCTGCTCCCAACACAGCTCTGGATAACAGAATCAAGAGCTGGGGAAGCACCATGGGTTTGGGGCTGCGGAGCTTTGCATACGTGTAACACTGCACAAACCTTGGCCCCCTGGGTCCTGCCTTGCAGAGATAACATCAGAGGTGTTGGCCCATGTGTCTCCTGGGTCTCCTTCAAAAAGTGGATTCAAACAGAGACATGCGTTGACCGGCCACAGCTGGGCTTATGCTTAGCTTGGGAGCGTGTTTGCCCTGCTCTGGTCAATGACCCCTTTGCTGGAGCAGGGCAGCCTGCTCCGTGTGGAATTTCCTCGGGAGAGGCGCTGCAGGAAGGGGTGTGTGGGGAGCTGTTCTGGATGGGACTTGGCTTCCCAGCGTGTCCCAGGGTGATGGGTTGTGCTGTGGGCTCCGGCTGCTCGGAGCCAGGAGGGACAGGCCAGCTCTGCAGGAGAGGTCAGGTAGGTCTCAATGGGGCATTGGGATCATGTTCCAGCCCCAGCCTGGTCACTGTGCTGCTGCTTTTGTGGAGGTTTGATTTGCAGGTGAGCTGTGCCTTTGAGATGATGCTAAAACCCTCAGGAGAAGGACATTGTGCCTGGCTGGGCTGAAATGGTGCAAATCTTGGTCTCTGGTGCCTACAAGGAGGACAAGAAGGGTCTGATCCCCTCTGTCTCACAGGATGGTTCCTCCTTCTGCAAAATGGTGAGGATGGATCTGTTCTGCCTCTCCCCTTGGCTCCTCTGAGCATTCCTCAGAGGTTTTGCTCAGGTGACAGAGCTCCATTGCTGAGTCCCAGCTCTGTTACACCCGGTGCCTAGAATAGCGGATGTTTGCTTAAGGAACAGCATAAAAGGAATGTGTTCCCACCTCTTTATTGCTGGCAATTGGACCAAGTTGCACTGGGACCTGCCGCAGCATGGTGTGGGGACCCACTGGAACCTGCTGGAGCATGCTTGGCTCACATCCCGCTCCTGTGGCTTGGTTTCCCTCTGAAATCAGGGCCAGGGCAGGGAGGGAATGGTGTGTGCTTGGGCTGGGTGCCACTGGGGTGGAGGCACCAGGAGGGTCTCCTCTCCCACATGGTGGAGGTCTCAGCACTGACCCAGGCAGGAGGAGGGTCCTCTCATCATCCCAACCAGCTACAGGCAGGAAGGTGGCTCTGTCTTGCAAGTAGCCTCGGGTTCAGTAATTCCCTGGCAGCAAAGCCTTCCTTCAGTGACTGAGGCATCATCACCATTGACGTGGTGGGTTTCTTCCAGCATGCTTGGCCAGGAAAGCCTTGTACCCACTATCTCCTTCATCTGCTGGTCTCCTCAGGATGATCTTGGCTGGTAATGATGGGAAGAAGTCACATCCCAGTGAGGTTTATCTTAACTGATGCAGCTGGTTCAGAGTGCTCTCAGCTCTTCCTGACAGTGCTGGCACAAGACAGACGGAGCCACATCTTTCTGCAGGAGTCTTCTCCTTCTCTTTACTCTTTTTACTCTTATCAAAGGGCAGCCATTGCCCAAGAGCCTAGGAGAAGATGAGCTGTCCGCACCTTACCTCCATGGCATGGCAAGGTGAACCCAGTCTCCAGATCCAGACCACTGCTCTTTTTCACAGCCCAGAGCACTGACATGCTATTTTTCTGCTGTATCACTTATAAAGCCGTGCTATCCCAATCTGATGTGGGCTCTGGAGCAATCCAATTTCCCCATATCTCAGTTCAAGAGGTCCTTTTGGTCCAGGAGATGTTCAGAATAGGTTGAAATGCTTTAGCATGGCCTGATGCTCGGTATGAATTGGCCTTCCGTGTTCCAGTCTTAATCTGGTTATGGGATCAGTGTGGCAGGCTTTCAGCAGCTCACATGGCTCTGCCAGCAGCTGCATCCCGGGATGTGCCTGTGCCTGTGTCTGTGCTGAGCATGTTGTCATGAGCCAGGTGAGCATTTCTGTGCTGCTCAGAAATGCCCTGAGATGAGAAATGCAGCCTGTTTACAGCATAGCCTCATCTGTGCCCTATGGCATTCCTTGGAGGGCACGTTCTCCTGTGGAGGTTAATAGGTCTTTATTTCAGGCTAGCTTTGCATTTAGTGGCGTGAGGGTTGTGGCTTCCTTGGGAGCAGTGTCAGGCAGGAGAGTGCCAGCTCTCATGTGTACCCAGGTAGGCACCAGCCCTCGGAGGAGCTGCTTGGTGGCACCCTGGGGTTGATCTAATGCTCTTGAAGCTGCAGTTGCATGAACATCCTCGGGAAAAACCCGTCGCCTATGCCCTGCTGATGGAGAGCTGGGGAAAGTCTGCCTGGGACTGCGGTGTGATGTGGGACCTGCTTCTGCTTTTAGAAGCCAGTGTTGTTGGATCTGCTTCCAGCTCCTTTGAGTGCAGGGGGGAAATGAGGTCCCTTTGGGGAGTGGGCTCTTCCATTGTGGTTTTGCCTTTCCCATTGACCGCAGGGTCCTGTGATCCGCAGCAGGAACCAAGCAGGTCACAGCTGAGTTCCCACCAGTGACTCCAGTGTGGGGACTGGTGGGGGCTCGCCTGGGGCAGAGATTCTCCCTGTGCTGTGGGGAAGCTGCAGAAGTTAAATGGAAAATGCTGAGGTAAGTTAAGGCTTTGTCTCAAAACAAAACCTTTGCAGAAGCAATGGATGTCTGGGCTGAGAGTGTCTGTGCTTGCAAACATGACCAGTATAGCAGCAGGTCATGTCTATACATGACAGCAGCATTTGTAGTGTCTTACTGGTAGAATTAACTGATCTAACCTCTTTTTCTCCCCTAGGCCACTTTGAATGAGCTGTACTGTGACACTCTTTAGTACCTGGTAAAAAGCAAACAAACCCCCCAGTCAAACCAGCAAGGTACCATTTAAAAAATAGCTAAATAACTAAGCCCAGCATAAGCACAGTTCTTAGTTTGTTTGGAAAGCTCTTTGCAGGTGTCAGCAGCCCTGACACACAGCCGGTATTAACCTGTGGGGCAAGAGAAAGGGAGCAGTTTAAATATAGCTCCTGGGAAATAAGCACTGGGAGAGCTTCCAACATCAGTTTTACCCCTACTTTGCAGCCTGGGCGTTTCCTAAAAATGCGAAGATAAACAGCAGAGGCTGGAGCCATGGGCAGGCTGAGCAGATGAGCAGTTGCTTTCCCCAGGAATGGCCCCAGCGCATCGTCTTACTGCGCCTTGTACTTGGCCAGGCTGCTCCAAGCATGAGATGTGCCCCATCCCTCTTACCCCTGGTATCCTGCAGTGGTTTCTACATGTGGTAACACAGCCCAAGGTGCCTCTTGCATCCCCAGCCCTGTGAGTGTGCGCACTGATCCCTCACCCTCATGACAGCAGATTGGGTGCTCCTGCAGCTGCCCAGATGTGCATCCTCTTGTGTGCAGGGGTCAGGGGGGGCTCCGAGCTCATGCAGTGATGTGAGCCAAGTGAGCAAAAGCACATTGGGGCACTTCATAACTTGCATTTTCCTCCTGAGTTGCTTGCTTCTTACTCCTAACAGCAAGGCTCTGGGGAGCATCTGTTGTGCTGAAGGACAGAGGGGTTTGGTCTCTTTTCCACTTCAAAAAACATCATTCCTCGAAGCTGAAGCCAACACAGGGCTGTCTGTCTTAACAAGCGACTCCAAGGTATGACCAGACTGGAAGGGAAAACAAATGAGGTCTGCAGTGTATGGCTGACACAAATAGTCAAGCAAGGGTTTGGGTGGAAAAGAGGTACCTGTTGCTACCCTCTGGCTTCCCAGGTGGGAAGTCACTATTGAACATTAAATAACAGACTTGTCCTTGAGCCCTCTGGTTGCAGGGACATGTGGTGTTCTCCATAGGAAAGCATTCAGTAAGTATCAACAGCACAGCAGTTACCACAGCCACCCGGTTAAGCCAGTGGTAAAGATGGATAAAGTGGATCAGGGTCAGGTCAATTAAAATCAGCCCCAGCCCAAGCCCAAGCCTTACTTCTAAGGCTCTGCAACGCACTTGTGTGCAATGACTGCGCTATGTGGTCCTGGCATTGACACTCCTGGAAAGAGCTGAGTCTGCAGCACACATATATTTGCTAAGCAGAGCCCCCCCCATCAAAACCCTTACTGCACCATTCCCAGTCAATGGGGCCAGTTCAGCTCCATTTGTCTTTCTGACCTTTCTTAACAACCCTTCTCAGCAGTAAATTACCCACATGCTATTTTTTACCTTGTAATTTCCTTTCATGTCAAATAAAAGCTTAAGTGATGACTGTCCTCTCAGTGTGGATGACACATGGAGCAAGGCTGTAACCACAAAAGACTATTAAGAAAGCACCATGTATTCATACTGGGACCATTTATGGTACAGATGCTTTGAACCACAAGTCAGACCTCAATTATGTGATGCAGTGGAATGTTCTTCAGGCAAAATAGGTGTTTTTCAAGTGGCTGCTGAAAAAGCCTGTGATGTGGAAGTGAAATAGTCCATGTGAGCCACAGCATGCCTTGCCCAGGGATACTTTCACACTCGGTAATCTGCTCATTCAAGCATTTTATTTCTGCCCAGACCCTCTGGTTTTTACCCAAATTCAGCATTCGCAAAGCTTTGGAAGCCTGGAACAATGTCACCTTTTGGTGACTACGGAAATCACAAGTTTTAATGCAGAAATTGCCTGCTGCTTATTCCCGCTGGTTTCCCATATGCCTGGTGTAGTGCTGCTCCATGCAACGGGCTCCTAAAAGCCCTGAGTGGTGCTGGCACTGTGCTTGGCAGCTAAGGGTTACTTTCCCTTGCCAGTCACTATTTTGTAAGGAATAGCTCTGCCAGTTAGCTGTGGCTAATGGGCTTTCATCTCTCCAGTATGGATGCAGTCAGAGCATCTCTGAACGGTGGTACTTATTCAAAGAGAACATGTTGATGAGCCTTCCTCCCTAGCCAAGCCCTGTGCTTTTTCCCACGGGCTCTGCTTGCAGTGCACATACCCAAATGACCTCGGGATTTGAACTGAAAAACTGCAGTTTTCTCAATGCCTATTTGGCTTTGGGGCAGGAATTCCATCACTGCTCTCATGGCAAAGCTGGGGAGGAGTGACAAGGTGGCATTTCCCTGCAGAGCAATGAGTCTGAAGCTTGTCCTGCATTCACTACACCAGCGTGCAGCCCTGCTTCCAGGGCTGTTCCATGTCACCTGGCTGGGGTGGCATTGTGGCTGTGACAGCAGAGGATTGCCCAGCACTCCGCGTCCCCAAGGGCAGGGCTCCAGCATGGCTAATCCCTGCTGCCAGTTTCCACAAACAGTGTCCCCCTGGTGTAAACACAGCTGGGGAAGGAAAAGAGAAAACCTTCTTTTCCAACCATTTGTGGTAGCATTCACGCCTGCCACCCTGAGCGCTTTCTGTACTTACACGCCAGAGCGAGCAATAACAGTGTTCAATGTTGTACAGTGATTTTCCCCTCTGAGGCTCCCCGCAGCCCCAGCCTGTGGCCTGAGGGTGGCCTCAATCCGGGGCAGGTGAACGCCAGCCACGCAGAGCAAAACTGCGGGTCTTGGCTCTGCTGTGATTTTGGAAACGTCACCTTCCTGCTCAGCACCTCTGGGCAGCTCAGATCTCATCTCACCCGGGGCTGCACAAGGACCCTGGGGATGCTCCTCACAGCTCACTGGGGAATGGTTTCTTTAGCTAAATGGGTTCTCCAGGACTGGAGTGGCTGGAAGCTCTGCTGTCTCCAGCATCAGCAAAGCTGTGCTCGGTGGGGGGAGGAGGGCTTTCCTCCCCACTGTTGATGATGTGGGCTGCCACGTGCATCACCTGTGGGAGAGGAAGGCAGGAGATGGAGGAGCGTGGTCAGGTCACTAGAAATAAGAAATGAAAAGCTGAGTGTGAGGTTGCAGGAGCTAAAAGCGGGTGCATCACAAGCCTTATGAGGAGCAGCTGAGGGAGCTGGGGTGATTAGTCTGGAGAAGAGAAGGCTCAGGGGACCTTATTGCTCTTTACAACTGCCTAACAGGAGAATGGGGAGAGGAGATGCCTGGTCTCTTTTTGAAAGTAACGGTAGGACAAGAGGAAATGGCCTCAAGCTGTGCCAGGAGAGGTTTAGATTGTATATTAGGAATAATTTCTTCACCAAGAAGAACAGGCTGCCCAGGTCAATGGTGGAGTCACCGTCCCTGGAAGTGTTCACACACTGTGTAGAGGAGGCCCTAAGTGATGTGGGCTAGTGGTGGCCTTGGCAGTGGTAATGGGTGGACTCGATGATCTTAAAAGTCTTCCAACCTGCTTGATTCTGATTCTGTGATCCTATTGAACCAAGCAAGTCTGAAAAGCCATGGGACAACACGAGCCACCGAGCAGCAGCTTTGATCACTCCTAAGCTGAACAATTGAGCCCTTTTTAGGTTAAAACAAATATTGTTGCATCGGCTTCATCCCGCGGCCAGAGCCGCTGGCAGCGCCGGCCCTGCGAGCTGGGCTCTTGTTTTACCGCGCCCCGTATCCCCCGGCGCTGCCGTCGGAGCAGCGGCTCCTCCTGGAGGAGACGGGACCAGGCGGGAAGAGCGCGTTACCGGGACCCGCGGGGCGCGGCGGGGGGCGGGCGGGTCCGGCAGGGGGCGGGCGAGCGAGCGCGGGCGGCGGTGCCGGCGCGGGGCGGGCGCGGAGCGGAGCGGAGCAGCGGCGGTGGCAGCAGCAGCAGCAGCAGCAGCAGCAGCAGCAGCAGCAGCAGCAGCAGCATGGAGCGGGGTGTGCGCGTGTTCGAGGACCCCAAGGTGAGGTGGTGGCGGGCTGAGGGGCTCCGCACCGGGACATGCAGTGGGGCCGAGAAGGGGAGCATGCTTGGGGAGCGGGAACCGGGACGTGCGCTAAGGTTGGGTGCTGTGCTCCGGAGCTGGGAGCAGCGACATGCAGCGGGATAGGGGCTGAGCACCGGAGGGGCATGCATGCCCCGGGGCTGAGCACCGCCACATGAGCTGGCGATGAGAACCGGGACAAGGTTGAGGTGCTGTGCACTGGAGCTGGGAGCAGGGGCATGCATGTACCGGGGGTGAGAACCGGGACAAGCACCGCTGCTGGGATGCTGTGTCCCGGGGCTGGGGGCCGGGTCGTGCCCCCGGGGTTTGAACCGGGTCGTGCCCCGGGGCCGAGCCGCCGCTCGTGCAGCCGGGATCAGCGCCGGGCGGTGCCGTGGCCGCGCGGTGGAGCGGGGACGTGGCCCGGGGCGCGGCGGCGGAGCCGGGAAGCTGTGCCCGAGCCGTCACCCGGCGGGACCGGACCGGGGCTCCCCGCAGGAGCTGTCGCGCCGCTCAGGGTCCCCCGGCAAGGGACGGCTCCGCTCTTCCCGGCTGGAGATGGGCTGGTGGCCGGGGGGGTGGGCACGGCTGTGGGAGAGGCAAGCCCTAAGCCCTGCGACCGTGTGCTGGGTCTGCTAAAACAGCCGCTTTCTCTCTTTTCCTTTTTGTTTGGGGTTTTGTGGTGCTGTTTGTTTTCCCTTCAAACATTTAGTTCAGTTGTTCTTCAGAAACCCGAGATGTTTATCTTGGTGGCTGCTTGCAGAGTGTGCGCCAGTCACGCTGCTGCCGTGCGCTGTGTAGGTACATCTCAAGTAGGACCATGCAGTAACATGTTTATTAATCAGATTATAAAAAAGTGGAGAAGGAAGAAGATGCAACTGGTTTGGTTGGCAGTAACCCTGTGTCTGGTGGCCGAGCACTGCCTGTGCTGCAGGACAGCACGGCTCTGGGTCATGGCCTGAGTAAGCTGGCGTACGGAGCAGCTTTGCTCCAGCTTGGACTGCCAGGCGGGCTGGGGATCTTGATGGGTGATGAGGGGCCGGGGCAGAGAAGATTGCTCCAAAAACCCAAAAGGTTTTCATTTTGCTGCTGTTTGCATCCCCTCTTGCTCCCAAACCATTTATCTCTCAGTTTGAGCACGCACTAGGAAGGTCCAGAGCAGCTGGAAAAGCCTGTGTGCATGGGTCTGATTCATGTTTCGTTCCATCACTGCAGGAGGTGTCCATCTCAGGGAAAGTGACCCATGCAGTAGGAGGCAAACTTTGATACCAAAATCCAGTGAGCATTGACATCTACTCATGATTAAACCCTTTTTAAGGATACTTGGATTTGGGGAGATGTTGGCGTTTCATCAGCTCCACTAAGAGCAAAAGCTGTTCGTTTGCCCCAGTGATTTTAAGCTTTTGGCTGAAAGAAGCAAGTTCTTCTTTCACTTGTGCTTCTTCCTACTTTCCCAGTATGTGGGAGTGCGGGATGCCAAAGAGAGAGACCTAGGAAAAGCCACGCAGGGTTTGACTGCTAAGATCAGGCTTCTGTTGTCTGGTTGCCGGCAATTGTGAGACTGGTTTTCCTGAGTCAGGCAGTCCCTTTCAGTCCTGTGAACCTGCTAAGTCAGGCTTGGGGGGAAAAAATGGGTCTGAAGTCAGTAAATGAGCCCTATTCATTCCTCTGGACCCTCTGCCATTGGGAATGCTCAGTTTTGTGTTTTAGAGATGTTTCTGGTAACTGGAGCAGCTTCGAGCCCCGGTTGAACGTGGGGCCAGGGCTGCATCCGTGTTTTTCAGGAACTCACTGACTCCCAGTGACTGCAGCGGCTGAGCAGGGAGCTGCTGGGGCTGTTTTGAGCCCTGCTTACCATAGGCCATGTGAGAGCAGAAAAGACTGCTGTTCCTCCAACGCCAACCATCATCCTCTTCCCTCTCTGTTCCACAGCCAGAGCAGAGTCCGTGTTCTTGCTCGCTGCTGGCTCCTCTCCCTGCAGCCCAGCTCCGGGGCTTTGGGACACAGGGTGCTCTTCTCCTGTGTGCTGTGAGCTGTGTTGGGAGCAGGATGGGAAGAGCCCGCACCCTCCCAGCAGCTGGTGTGGCTCTGCCATTGAATGCTTGTTTCCAAAATAAGCATCAGGTCACGCTGGGCAGGGGTTGCCACAAGCTCTGCCGGGGCACCCTGTGTGTGTGACAGCATGTTGGGGCCTGCCCTGTCCGAAGGGAGACAGTTATCTCTGACATGCCCATCACACCTGGGAGTTGGGAGAGATGGCCAGAATTGGGTGTAGCTCTGTGTGTCCTGTCAGTGGTTGGGAGAATACCCGGTGATCAAATGTGGATGGCATCAGAGGTGCTTGCTCTGCTATGTCTGGTGGCGTTTGGGCGGACATCCCTGGGACCTCCCCCTGCTCAAGACAGACCTGTGCCGAGCTGACAGGAACAGGTACTGGCCTTGGGTACAAAATCTAACAGACTTAAATCATAACTAAAGAAAGAGGATGCTTATTGTGGGGAGTGCAAGTGCATGAGTGTGTGCTGAGGATGATGTTCCCTTCGGCTCCTCCGCTTCTTGTGCACTCCTTGACCCGTGACTGTCTTGGCACGGACCAAAGCCCGCTGTGGGTGAGGCTGGTGGTGCTCAGCGTACCTTACACAGTGGTGTGCATGCTTATCTCTTCAGTAATGTGTGGGCATGTTCTCAGATAGCCTTCCTGGAGCTGCTTATCAAACGTGATGGCAGCAAGAGGCTGGCTTGGTGCTGCACAAAGTACAAGGACTCTTTATTGTTCTCAAGTGTTGCCTCATTCCAGCCACATCCAGGTGTGAGGAGTGTGATGGCTTTGGGAGGGACATGGCCCTACCACCCATGGGAGCCATCCCTGCAGGAGGGTGAGGCACAACCACCATCAACTGTTAATGGCACAAGGAGCCTCATACCGAGGTCAATGGAGGTTGAGTAGTTGGTGCCAGGAGGGATTGTACTAAAGGTACAAGGGAGCATCCTCCTCCTCCTCAGTCACCAAACTCATGTATCGTGTGAATGCTTGTCTAGAAAGCACAAATATTTCTTGCAGGGAAGCAGTGTGTCATGGGGATATCGCATTCTCCCACATTTCACATTTAAAGGCTCAAGCCTTAAAGTTTAAGGCAGATTTGGCTCCAAAACACATCTGTGGGTGTCATCAGGTTTGAGGATAATACTGTGGCTTTTCCACTTCACATCACTCTTGATCCATGCTCACCTCTTGCTTCTGAATGAGCGTTTGGAGTGAGTTTTTGGTGAGGATAACTGCTCCCAGGAGCATGCTTTCATAAACTCAGATTTGGGGAGCACAGTTCATTCTTTTTGCAGTGATTTGCATTCGTCTTACCTCTTGTTGAATTTTGCTCTCTGTTAATGTTTTCCAGCCAGGTGTACCTAGCAGTTGACAAATTACAGCTGTAATTACTCTGTTTTTCAGTTATTTCAGAGATCAATAGCGTGAACTTTATCACCTTTTAATGTGCTCATAAATAAAAGTCACTGCTGGGGGTTTTAAAATGATGCAACTTTAGCAGCTGCCTGGATTATTTATTAACATCTGCTGGAAACCATCGAAATAAAAGGTGAGGCTGGTGTTAACTTGTCACAGTGTTCGGGCTTTGTTCATTGTGTATAGTTTCTAAAAGACCCTAAACCCACCTAATTCAGAAATTCCCTTAGCTTGGATGGTACTTTTTATGCCGCATAATAGGCAAACTGAGCAGTTACCAGCTCTGCCATGGTCCAATGAGCATACCATAGAGTAATAGAGAAATTGTGATGGGTTGACTGTAGCTGCAAGTACTTTGGACGTTGGGTTAACTTCTCCCCCTTAATTTCACTCTATTGAAGGTAATCAGACTTGATCTTTGGTCGGCACGTACTCGTTTGCAGTCCCGCATTTTGTGCTGGAATTTCTTTGCAGGGCTTATGAAGTTTCAAAGGAAGCATTTCAGTGTTTTCAGAAGACAGAAGTCAAGCCAGAGCCCTTCAAACTTCTGCTTTTTTAAATCCGACCCAGGTTGCTGATATCTGCACTCGCGGCTCACGTGCTGTGGTTGAGCTAAAACTTCCTTTGCATAAAAATGGAAAGCGCTGGGTTCGCTGTGACGGCCTTGCTGGGGGCTCTCTGTGCTGAGGGCGCACAGTTTATGGCCAGTTACATCTTTTGACCTCATGCCTCAACTCACAAGAGTTGTCCTTTGGACAGCTCTTCAGTGAAACTCGGAGATTTCATTGCATTGCAGTGTGGTGATTTGATGGTCATTGAGCTCGCGGTGCTGCGAATGTGTAGCCACCCTTCAGCCTTTCTTCCACACTAAGGTGGTCCTGAGGGTCCTCCTGTAGCTGCAGGAAGAGCAAAACTCCTGCCTAGAAAGGTGTTGGAGAGCTCTGCTTTCTCATTCTTCACCAGAGCAAACGTTACCGCCTGCAGGTTTGCTGTGAGAAATGAAGGCACCACTGGTGCCAGGATGGTTGAAGGCTCCTCTCCGGTGCTGTGGTACTGTTTGGGTTCTGGACCAAGTGTTGAGATCCCATTTAATCTATGTGTGCAGGGTTCTTCTCCCAGTAAACTGGAGGGTTTTGGGTGGGAGACCACATACGCATGGACCTCAGTGTGCCAAAGAGCAGAGCCCTGGAAGAGGCACTGGGCTCCTGCTTTTGCCTCATTTCTGCTTGCTCAGGCATTGTCGCCTGGAGGCTCAGCTCAGAGCAAACTCTTTCATCTTTATCTGGCTACTTTCCTTGACTCAAAGCAAGGTCATGTCACCCACTTGTAGCTGGAAAAGTCTTGTGCTTTGTTTACCCAAACCAAACACGCAGGAAGGGAGCTGAAATGTAATCTGCAGCGAGCAGCCTCTCACTGACCACAGCCTGAGGGGTTAGGGAGTGAGGCGCCTGGGAGAGCTGAGCTGCTGCCTTGTACCTCTGCTGATTGCATCCTTATCTATGTCCGACACCTGGTGGAGACCCTTGTAGGCAAACCTTTACTCCTCTTGAATGTCCTTTGGTAATCTCAATAGCATAAGTTTGTTCTCAGCTGCAAACGAGCACTGATCTTGAGGAGCCCCACAATTTGTTTGGATTAAGCAGCATTGCACAAGAGTTTCTTAGCACTTAGTTTAGGTCCTCAAGATACAAATAAATGCATAACAGGGGATGAAAAGCCTGTTGATGGAGTTAGAGAGGAAACTTGTGGCTTTACAAGCGTCTCACCAGCAGTAGTGGCGAAAGGAGGTGCATGGATGAAGGACACCACTGGATTTGCTTTTCAATTGATGCAAGTGTCGCATTGGGGTGTTCTGCAGGAAACACTTGAGAAATGCTTGGAGTGAGATGAGCTCTGTATGTTTGCATTGCTTGGGTTTTGTATCCAGCACAAGCAAGTTTCAAGCCTGTAACTCCATCAAAGGGTCACAAGGGCTGTCGAAAACCTCAAGGAATGGAGCTTGCATGATTTGGAACTAGGAATCAGAGCTCAAGAGTGGAAAACGTGCCAGGCGTCCACATCTGGCGATGCAGATCATGTCCATAGACTGTTATTTTATCTGCTGCTTCTCAGGACATTTAGTCCTCATAAGCAGGATTGTGTAACTCGAGTTGAGGGAAAAGATCAGGTTTTGCCCTTTAAAAAATCTTCCTCCCTGTTGATTCAGATCATGGCTTAAGGAGAAGTGACAGAGATATATTTTTACAACCTGCCAGCAGTGGTGTCTGGGGGGGTATTCGTGACCCCTGAGCCAGCAGGATCAGCAGCTTGAGCTGTCCTGAGCCTGGCACCTGCACTTTGCATCCCACTGGTGCACATTTCAGTGGTAAGTTTCATGTCCATCCCATGGAGGTGGCCTGAACCCAAGCACTGTGCCACACCAGCAACGGTGACCTTCTGCAGCAGGAGCAGTCAATGGAAACGCTGGCTGGGAGTCAGGAGATGGTGTTTCCACCTTCAGAGCAAGCATCTAGGGCTGTGGGAGGAGGTGGGGATGGAGCAAGCTCATGAGCATCACTGCACACTGCAGAATGGGCACTGCCAGCCTTGCAGCAGGAGCTGGGCCAGCGGTATCGAGCTCACGTCAGCTGCTTGTAGATGCTTCAGAGGAGAGCGAGAGGATCCAGAGGTTGACATTACCCATTACCCTGCTTTTAGGGACAGCTTATTTTCCTTCCAGCTCCTCGTTATTGCTGTTTGGTACGTATCCTGACACTAGCGGGTTTGTGGTTTAATTAGTAATCCTGAGTGGTTTAGTTATCCATGCAAATATCCAGTCCCGTTCTGAACCCTCAGCATCCTGCAGCAGACACCCATACAGGAAAATTTGCACGATGTTATAGCTGACAAGAACTTTGTGTATTAGGTTGCTGCTCTGTTGTTTCAAAATACGTATTTTGTAGGCTATTCCATTGCTTAAACTGAAAACAGGTCTGGAAATATGAAGATCGAGCTGAAGTGTTTTACAGCTAATATTTTCCTTCCCAGTTTGACTTCCAAATTACTTTTGTCATGTTCCTCCCAGCTGCCTCATGGGAAAAGCTTGCTTTTGCTTTTCTGGAGCTCTGTCTCCAAATTCCACTGTTTCAGCTATCATCAGGTTTCAGAGTGAAGAGATCTGTTCCTGGCCAGTTTTTAGTGAGTCAAAATTGAAGTATTTTGAAACCAGCTTCTTAGCTCGATGTGGCAGCTCTCGTTCTTCTTACAGGTTGCAGCACCTTGTGCCATGGTGACCACGTACGGGATTAGAAACCCCGTAATCTCTGCTAATGCCAAGCAATTAACAATATATGCGAAGCTGATTCTTGGAAGTGAAGTCAAAGGTTTTGCATAGTTACTCTTAGCAAATGAATTCATACTTGGGTGTCTGTGAATTCAAGGAGCAGCAAGCTGGAAAGCAAAGGGTGTTTGGGGTTTGCTTTTTTCGCTCCCCGCACTCTTAAGCCATGTACCCTAAATAAGGATGGGGCTGTTCCTGAAAATGACTGGAAAAAGACTAAATTTCTAAGGATCCATTGAATGTGTGCGCTGCAGCAGCAATAAGAAAATATTTAGACGATACTTAGCTGTTGGAAAATAAACTTTATAATGAATGTATATTTTAAATGGTTCTTTTGCTTCCTTGTCATGGCTTTATCCCTGTATTGGCTTCATTTATACCCATTTTAGCACCAGCAGCTTATCTCCAAACTTTTGCTGCAGCACTAGGAGTACCTCACCGATTTCTCTTTATCTGATTGCAGGTAGAGCTTCACGTCCACTTGGATGGAGCCATTAGACCAGAAACAATCCTGCACTTTGGCAGGTGAGTCGTAGAGGGAAGCAAGATCTGGGAACTGCAGTTCAAAAGCATCATCCCTTCTGCTTGTCCAGCTCTCCAACAGAAGAGGCAGGCTGGGAAAGCTCTCCCCCCTGTTGTGCAGGAGCAAACCTGGCTGGTGCTGGTCTCACCTTTGCACTTCGGGTCCTCTGGCTGCCTGGTGTGAGAACTATGAGCACATCCCAAAAGGCAGTGCTGTGGCAGGAGTGTTGTGGTCATTGGTCCTGTGAGCTGGGCGAGCTAAGAGGTGCCGCTGTAAGCAAAGTACAGAAGATGTGTCATAAACTGAGCTGTCAACCTTTGAAGTGTGCCCGGGAAGCAGCAGTCAGTGTGTTCTTACTTCTCTTTTCACATCCCTAACTGCAAAAGCAAGTGTAATGAAAGCGGGCTGGGAGCATCTCCTTGGTGGTGGTGCTGGACCGTAGTCCTGGGAGGAGAAACCAGCTTGGATGTTCCTGCCCTCCCGACTGCGGTGTGCCTTTGAACCCCACACTGGCTGCCTGGTGCCAGCAGCCGAGGAATTGTGCTTGTGTGACCCAGGAAAGCACTTGGCAGTGACTTAAAGAGAAGTTATTTCCTTGACAGAGCCCACGTGCATCTTCTTGCTTCAATGTAGCTTGTGGGAGAAGCACCAGGGTAATAATTAACTTGTGCGAGGACCTGGCTCCATGGTTCTAAGCAAAATACACACAAGGCTTCTTGCAGCTGTTCAAAAGCTAAATGGAGACTAACAGATACCCTCAGGTGGAGAAAGTGGCAAGCAGAATGATTTCAGGAAGCAGCTCTTGGCCAGAACTCTGGTACTTTGGGGAGGAATCAGTCCTGAGGAGGATGGGAAGTGGTTCTGGCATCCCGTGAGCCCAGCAGACTCTCCTGGAAGGAAATACTCTTTATAAAGTAGCTCTTTCTGCAGGGAGTGGCTGTATGTTTTGCAGTGTAGTCAAGAGTACGGAGGTCCGATCAGAGATGTCCATCTTGTTGGTTGCAGGACGTTGGCACAGTGAGCTGAGCCAGGGTTCGCCATGTCTCTGGTGGGGTGCAGGGCTGGCATACAAATCCCAGTGGACAGAAGAGGTCATGCTGATTTCTGGGGCTCTGATGGATGCTCTCAGCAGAGGAGAAATGCTGGTGTAGTCCCCAGGAGGGTTGTCGGAGCCCAGGAGGCAGCAGCCATCTGAGGATCCTGTGCTTCTGCCCGGCTTAGGGCAGAAACCTTCATTGCCTGAGTGTGTGCCGAGTTCCCTCTTATTTTTAAACAGCCCTTGGCATCCCCTGGAGCTGCCAGCCCTTGGGTGGAGCAAGGCTGTGCTATTCGTGGGCTCTAGAACCAGTGCTCACACAGATCTAAAAGCAGTGGGGCAGTGCAGGCGACTCTAGGGCACTGCCTTAGTAACCTCACCCTGGGCACAGGAAGCTGCTTGTGGTCTATTTTTAAAGGTAAAGAGCTGGAAATACATTTGCCAGCTGGTGGCTGACCACATACAAACAACCCAGAGCTGCGGGGATGCACAAGGCCCCTGGGCAGTGAACTCAGCTGGTTTCAGAAACTTTGGCTCCCATTCTGATAGGTCTGGGTCAGGCTTTGCATCCCCCCTGCCCAGCCAAGGGGATTAGAGCTGTGCCAGACCCCTCATCGCACTGGGTGTCCCCAGGAGAGGTGCCCTCTCTGCAGTGGGACAGTATGCACGGTGCTGCCCATGGCTGGAGGTAGCTCTGGGCAGGACACTGAGGTTCCAGTGGGCAAGAGCACGTTACCTTGGGGCAGCTTTGCTGTAGGAAGGCTCACGACTACCAGGCAGGTTGAATGGGGCAGCAGCAGTTTCCGAAGCCTGACTCCAGTATCTCTACACTGTGGGTCATCCCAAAGCACTGTCACCACAAGCTTTGTGGAGGCAATCCTTTGGGAAGCACACGGATGAGGTCAGGGAAATGGCTTTGCTGTAGGAAACTTTCCCTGAGCAGATGGAGGAAGATGTGAGTTGGAGCAGATGTGTTGGTACTATGGAAACAACAATATGGGGAGGAAAACTTAGCAGTGATGAACATCCCCTGCTGAGTGCCAGCAAGTTAAACTGTGCAGGTTGCGTGTGAAGGCTGAGCCATGGGGCTGGTTTCCTTTCTGCTCAAGCAGGGAATGAGCAATGTTTACTAAGCCCAGTGCCCTTGGGCTGCTTCCCTGCAGGCTGCTCATCGGGGTGGTTGCTGGCATCAGGACACGAAAGCTGTCAGTGTGTCTTTATTAGCAAAGACACATCAGTTGGCTGTAATTCATCATGGTAGGAAAGCGAATGAAAACCAAATATCTAGTTATTACAACCAATTTAGGTTGGTGTGTGCAGGGTAACAGGATGCAGGTGGCAAAGCCTGCCCAGGAAGCATGCGGCATCCTTGGCTGGGTGTCACCCCACCAGGGACACCTCCACCCAACTGAGACTCCAGGTGCTCCAGGGAAAAATGTCCTCTTCCCTCTTGGAAGTGTTTAGGTGGCTTTACCATCACCATCCTTTTGGTGAGAGCAGTTGTTGGCACTGCCATTTGCTCCTCTGTTGGAGGTAGACCCATCAGAGACAATGCCACCATGATATTGGGTTTGGGAACCAGCTCACTTGCATTAAACCCGTGCACGACGCGGGGCCTGGGAGCATCTCCATGACTTTTCAAGCCTTTGAGCCTGCGTAAGTGGAAATTAACTTTTCTAAAGCATTTTGGCAATTCTGCTGCTGGGACTGGGAGGTGCCAAGAAATAAATAATCCAGAGCCCCTTTAGACGAACTTCTCCCTAAGCTTAAAATGTGCTCTGGCTGTGTTCCTGCCAGGTCAGTCTGCGCTTGTATTCCGATTTGTTTGTGCTTTGCCTGTGTTTTGGATTGCCTTCCTCCCCACTGAGATTCAGGGCTGTATCTGCGGGGAGATTTTGGAAGGACAACATGTGCTGTATCTTTTTGGTGAAGAAGTGAAGGTTAAAGCTGCCAGCTCAGGATGCAGTTGCTGTATGAAATAGGCTGATTGAAAATGCGATAGCCTTCCTCATCAGTAACGTGTGGCTTCATTTCCAGGAAAAGAGGGGTTCCTCTCCCCGGCAGTACTGTTGATGACCTCCTGAAGCATGTCAGCTACAAAACACCACTGACGCTTACCCAGTTCCTAGAGAAGTTTAATCACTACATGCCCGCCATTGCGTAAGTACCCTGCTTTTATGCTTCTTTGCCTTCATCCCATGGCAGGACCCCTTGGCTGATGTTGCTCAGCCTTGAAGGTCACCTCCAAGTGTCCCCAGTGTGTCCCAAGGGTGACAGGCCCCAGTGATGGGTCCCATTGCTGTCCCTGCAGGGGTGACCGTGAGGCGGTGAGGAGGATCGCCTACGAGCTTGTGGAGACAAAAGCGAAGGAAGGCGTCATCTACGTGGAGGTCCGGTACAGCCCTCACCTCTTGGCCAACTGCAGCGTGCATCCCATCCCCTGGGGACAGGCTGAGTGAGTGATCCCACTAAGCATGGAGAAGGCATGGCCCATGCCGGTCAGCCAGAGTCTGGTGTAACCAAACCTCGTCTCTCCTCCCGTGCTGGCATGTTTCCACCTCTCTTTCTCATAGATAGGGTTTTTCATCTTGCAATATCTCTATGTGCTGCCATGTTTTAATGTCTCTTGCTTTGTGCACCAAATTTTGCAGGTGCAGAGCAGCTGTGCTTAAGCTTCTGGCTGAAGCTGTTCTCTATATGAGGGAAAGCAGTGCTCAGATATGGATTGCCTGCCTGCAGAATGGGAATTTGAGCTGGTAGAGATGATGGACATGTCGGAGGGGGCTGGTGATCTGATCCCTTCTTTGCATGTCATCTCCTCTGTGATATGTGCCTCTGATTAAATCACTGCTGGGCTTTGTGGCCCTTGCAAATGTGCTGCGATGGGCACTGAGACCCTGTGCTTGCCCCTGCCTGGCTGCAGGCCCTTGTGTACCCTAATGGGATGCTCTGGCAGAGTGGGTTCCTCTGTTTGGGCAGGACTGGCATCTGGTCCCCTGAGGCTTTTCTAAATCTTTCTATCATCTTTGCATGCTTTTGTGCCTGACATGTGGTAGATCTGGGCATGGCATGCTTGTAAAAGGTGCTATTCGGCTCTGGGCAGTCTCATTGGGCTCCTCTGGATGCTATGGCGAGTGGGACCCTGGGCAGGCTGGGTTTTGCATGGGGTGTCCCATAGGGATGCCGGACTGGACCTGGGCTCCTGCCTTCCTCCCTGGTGTGTATCTGGCCTCAATGCTGATGGCTTTTCTTCCCTGCAGGGGAGACCTCACTCCAGATGAAGTTGTTAACCTCGTAAATCAGGGACTCCAGGATGGAGAAAGGGATTTCCACATCAAAGCCAGGTCTATTCTATGCTGCATGCGCCATATGCCAAGTAATGTATTGCAGCTTCCCTGCTGCTCTGCTCCCCTTTCGTGACGCGTGGCGGGGGGTGACGTCCCCTGGGTTCAGGTCCCCACAGAAATGCAGGGAAAGCCCCAGCCCTGTGGCCCTGAGTCCAGTGTGGGACCAGACAGTGTTGAGGAGCAGTTTTTGTCTTGGTGGGGGTCATCTGCTCCCTTCACTATGGGGAATGCTGGATGCGAGAGTGGGGGTCTCTGGGTACATCCAGTATCTGAAAGACGGGCTCTTCTGTCCTCTCCTGGGGAAGGTGTGATTTCTGCTCATACCCTGCTCCCTGCCCAAAGGCTGCAGCTCTTCTTGGGCCTGTGGAAGCCATTGCCACAGTGAGTGGTTGCATCGAGCTCTTACCCAGAGCGAGTGATGTGCTCAGTACAAGTCTTTAGTGCCACATCCAGGATGTGCTGTACAGTGAGAAGCCACCCTGTAATTTATGAACTGCTGAGAGAAAGGCAGAGATGCCAGCCAGGACTAGCTCACATTAAACTTGTTAATAGAATAATGGCTCTAACCCAGTGAGTTGGAAACTGATGAAAAATGGAGATTGCATATTTTCTTATGTGTTGGTATGATTTTGGGATTGTATGTACACAGCAGGTGCCCGTTAATAATTAACACTGCCCTTTATCTCTGTTTCTTGGCCTTTTTGCTAAGTGTAGGTAAGTGCTATATGAGCTGGTAAATGCATGTACTTTCTCAGAGGTTATCCACCCTGATCAGAGATAGCTCTGAAAGTAGTTGTTGGCCACGTGTTACTCTCTTTCTCACTGATGCCATAAGATAAACCTCTGTGAGTGTTAAAAGCCAGTCTTACAGGATGCTGACCAGCTCTTTTGCACCAGCAGTAGTATCCATCCTCTTGTCTGGGGGAGTTGAGGATGCTCTGCATCAGGACAGGGCTGACTCTTACAGGGACCCCAGAGATCCCTCCCAGCCTGAACTCCTCAGTGACACAACACATCCAAAAGGCTGGTTCTCCCTTTGCCCAGCCTGGGATGCGGTGAAAGCTTAGGAGCGAGTTGAGGGATTTCTTCCATGGACCACGTTACAGCACCTGGGCTGTGCAGTTCAGCTTCCCCTGGGCTTGCAGCAATCACCACCGTGGTTGGAGGTTGCTTCTGTTTTCTCTTTTCCCCCTCTCAAAGTGAGCAACAAAACATGGTGACAGCAGTTTTAGAGCTGGGGGCAGTTTTATGTCTGGTAAATGACTTTTATTTCCCTTTCATTGGTGATGGACTGAGTTGGCAGCTTTTATTTGACTGAAGATGACAGAACTTTCTAGTAGTTCTTAGCACTCTTTATGAGCACCAAAAAGAAAATAGCCCTACGCTTATAGCTATAGGTCCAAGATCTGTTGGGGAGAATGCTGGAGGTGAGACCCTGATGAATGCTTCCTGCTGAACCCTGGTGCTGTCTCTTCCAGGCTGGTCTCCAGAGGTGGTGGAGCTCTGCAAGAAGTATCGAAACAACTCTGTGGTGGCCATTGACCTGGCTGGGGATGAGACTCTGGAAGTGGAGGATTCCTCTGGGCATAAGAAGGCTTATGAGGTTTGTTGAATAAGCTGCAGGAAAGAAATTGTACGAAAAACAAGATATTGAGGGAATGTGTGTGAGGGGACACACAGTGCCTTATTCCAACTGCAGACAGCTGGGACAGCTTAAAACTTCATTGCAGCTATTGAAAACATTTGTTTGTATTTCCTAAATGATTAATGGCAGGCATCATTGCTTAAACATGGCCTTAGGGCTGGAGATCGGCTCGCTACCCTGCGGCTGGGTTCTGCTCCTGGGGCCGCAGCCAGGGCTGGAAGAGCCTTTCCAGTCTGGCAGAAATCACCCAAAGCAGAGAAGCTGCATGTCTGAAGTGCTTTTACCTGATCATCACAAATGCAAGTGCTGGAATGGCTTCAGGAGCCTGGTCTGAGACTCTCACTGGACCTCAGTGCTTTGCAGCAGCTCAAAGGGAAAGCTTCCTGCCTTGCTCCTTTTGCCAGTGGGATTTTGGGGTTGTTGGTCCCCTGCATCAGTGGAAGAGGAGGTTGTGCACCATCGCTGCCAAAAAGGCAGTTTGCAAGCAGTGCTCGGGTCTGAAATGACACAGGGCTTTCTTGGGGAAGCATAGAGCCAAGGATTCTAGGACCACCATGTACAAGGAAACAGAGATCCTTGGAGAAGAAGCCAAGGGAAGCACTGTGTCCTTGGACAAATGGGTTGAAAAAGGGATTGAAGCGCTCCAGGGAGGATATGATGGATGGATGTTAGAGCTCTCTCCTAAGTGGAGCTTAGGCTTCGGCAATCAGGAGGGCTAGTGGGAAAGGGTACTGAAGCATGTGCTCTTCCTGACCCCTCTGCTTGTATCCTTGGCTTCTATTGGAATAGTTAGGGATGTCTTTGGAGTGAAGGGGTGAGAATTCCTGGTTTTTCTTCATCCTGTGTAGGAACAAGTGGAAGATCTCTGAGCTGGTGCGAGTCTGTCTCTCTTCTCAGTCTGGTACTTCAGCCAGAGGGACTTCCTCATTTGAAAGTGTCAAATATTAGCTTTTTGGGAAAAATCAACACCCTTAAATGTAGAGAGCACAGAGTGCCTTTCGGGTCATTGTACATGGAGCTCTTCTGTAGATGCCCCAGGCAGAGCCTGGTGTGTCCTTCGCTGAGCCTAGGTGTCTGCTGCAAGATGGGGCTTGCAGCCTCCCTTCCTGGCTGGGCTGCCTCTATCCCCAGCCCCTTGCAAGAGGGAGGTGCTGGTATCTGAGCATCCCTTCATCCCTGCCATGGGGGCTTTGCAATTCTCGCACTCGGCTGCAGCCAGAGAGGTAGAAGTTCCAAAGACAGGAACTGCTGCAAGGTTCATGCAGAAGGGCAAGCGGGTGGAGGAGGGAGAGCTTCGAGCTTGCTGCTGTCTGGACAGGAGACCGTGGTGAGCTCATCTGGTATTAAAAGACCCTGAGGACTCTGGCTGGGCTCCAGGGGATGGTAACCAGGCTTTCTAAGTTTCTCTGTGTCTGGCATTACTGAGCTCTTCTCTTGCAGCCTGTGCTATAGCAGAACTTGTGCGCTTCTCAGGGCGTAGGGCTTGTGATATGGGGGCTCTTTGCACAGATCCCTATTGCTTGCTATGCCCTGTGAGTGGTGCCAGCCCAGGGGCTTGCTGACCTTGCTGTGGGTGATGGGACAGGAGTGTGTCCTCCTTTGTTCTGCAGGAAGCTGAAAGATGTGGGATTCACCGTACTGTCCATGCTGGGGAGGCCGGCCCGCCTGCCATGATCAAAGAGGTACGAGTTGCTCCTGGCTTGGGGCAGAGAGAGGGGCAGAGGTGGGATGTGCCCTGGCATCCCAAGCACTGGGGACAGAGGAGCCCAACTCCTCTCCATATTCGTAGCAGAGCAAACATCAGGGACAGACAGAGATCTGGCCCCGACAGCTCGGAGCAGAACCTCCTGATGCTGGCTCAGTGGTATGGGCTGTACCTGTGGTAGGGGTCTCCAGGCAGGGAGGAGCAGAGCTGGTGCTCAGAGGCTGTGCGTGGTTTTCCTGTGCTCTCCAGGCAGTTTATCTCCTGAAGGCTGAGCGCATTGGCCATGGCTACCATGTCCTGGAGGATCCTGAGCTCTACAAGGAGCTCTTGAGAGCAAAGATGCATTTTGAGGTAAGTATGTCTGTTGGGAATGTGGGCTACAACTAGGGACACGACCTAACACCTGGGTGCTGACCGTGTGTACGGTGACATTGCCATTGAACCCAGATGCCCAAAGCTCCTCAGCAGAAATGGTGGGGACGTGTCGTGGTTTAAGCCTCTCTAACTCACGCAGCTCGTTCTCTCACTCACTTCCCCCTCTTTCTTCCCCCCGCTCCTGGAGGGATGGGAAGGAGAATCGAAAAGAATGCAACTCCCACAGGTTGAGATAAGAACAGTTTAGTAACTGAAGTATAACACAGATCACTACTGCTACCACCAATAATAATAATGACAAGGCAAATACAAGGAAAGAATACAATCGCTCACCACCTAAAACCCAGCCCGACCACGCAGTACACCCCCACCCTTCCGGGTCTCTGCTGTCTGTCTTTTCCATCCTGGGCATGACGTGCTGTGGTATGGAATACCTCTTTGGTCAGTTTGGGTCAGGTGTCCTGTCTCTGCTTCCTCCTGGCTTCCCCTCCTCCCTGGCAGAGCATGAGACTCAGAAAGTCCTTGGTCAGACCAAAACATCACCAAGCAGTAACTGAAACACTGGTGTGTTCAGTGCTGTTCCCAGGCCCAAAATCAAAAGCACAGCGCTGCACCAGCTACCAAGAAGGAGAAAAATGACTGCTGCTGCTGAACCCATGACAGGACGGCTGGCTGGGATCTTAGCACTGGTGCCCCAGCAGCCTGCAGGAGGCACGTAGCAGGGAGAAATGGATCCTGGTCTGGCTGAGGTGACATTTTGGAGGGTTTATTCACTAATTCATGTATCTCAAGCCTGCAGGCTCCTCCTCCCACAAATCAGGCTGCTGTTACTGGAGCCTGTCTGGTTGGAGGGTGGAAGTTCCTGGGAGTTACTGTGCACGGACGGATTTCCTTGGCTTTTCTCCAGAATGGGTGTATCCAGCTAAGACATGGAATATATCTATATATAAGTCAGTGGTTTCTCTGTGGTTGACACACAGCTGATGGCTGACTGGCCATGGGAAATATCCCATCAGCTTCTGTGCTGTTGCATGGGCTGTGGGCTCTTTGAATCCATGTCCTGGGATGTGCACCAGTCCATTGGAGTAGTGCTGAGGGGTAGCTATGAACAAAGCTCTAAACCTGTATCTGGCTTTACCAGCAGGCTTGGCTATCTGTGTACACAGCTGGGGTTCAGATCTTCGTGGCTGATTCTAGTTTTCATGTTTAACTCCCCCAAACAGGTCTGTCCTTGGTCCAGTTATCTCACTGGCGCATGTCTTCCAGACTTTGGGAAACACCCAGTAACACAGTAAGACTTCTCAATTATGTGCAATGTTAAATAACCAGGACTGGGGTTGGTTATAGCTGCTTTATTGCTTTACAAAGGTAACACACATCTAACTGCTTAGGAGAACATGGTACCCCTTGTCCTTCGGCATAGAGGGACCCGCTGCAATTGGAGGGGATGTGGGGCTCTGTCCTGTCCCTCCTGCCCCTGCTCGGACCTATGGGGCATGAGATGCTGCACACTGGCCACCAGCCCTGTTTGGTGGGTGAGGGTTGAGGTTGCTGAACCTTTAGATAAGAGATGCCCTGCTCCTTGCTACACCAGAGAAGCAGGTTAGTGCAAGAGGGGTGGTGAGACCAGCCAAGCCCTGTATTTGTGTCCAGCAGTGCAAGCTACAGGGAGAGCTGTGAGGTCTCTGTTACTGCATTTTACCCTGAGAAATGCATGGGGCAGTGCTGTATCCAGTGTTTTACCCACCAGTTCAACTCAATTTCATTGCAGGTTCAAGAAGGATCGTGCTAATTATTCCATAAACACGGATGACCCCCTCATCTTTAACTCCAACATTTACAAGGATTACAGCATAGTGAAGGACTACATGGGCTTCACTGAAGAGGAGTTCAAGAGAGTAGTAAGTCAGCCTTGTCTGGATGCTCTGCTGAAGTCCCAGTGCAGCCCAGCACTATCCCCTGTATGATCCCCTTTATATGATAAAGGGTTAGGCTTTAGGCTTCATGGGGAACAGGTGACAGTGGAAATTGTCCACTTATGTCCTCACAGCAGGTATTGGCAGGAAGGAAGGAAGGTGCCTGTTGCTTTTTTGTTCTCTGGATTTGGAATTGCAGGTAGTTTATTTCAAGGCCTGGCTCTTAGACGAGCAATATTCAGCAGGTATGGAAGTGTTTGCAGTTTTTGTATATGTAACATACAAAACTGAGCTAGCAACACGTCCTTGATTTTCCATTCACCCAAAACGAAAAACAGGATAACTGTTTGACTTACCTGGTTACCAAGTGAACCTTTCCTGGTTTGCATTCAGTCACGCTCAGCACTTCCATCTACATGACTCCCAAGAAACTTTATTAGATTGGGAAGTGCAGGATGCACTTTACAAGAGAGCATCAGCCCTGTTTTCAGCTCTGGCTGGACAAACGAGTCCCTTTCTCCTACAGACATCACTCTCTGGGTCTAGGAGGAACCAGGACAGCTCTGGGATGCTGGATCCACAGCTGTTCTGCTGCTGGTGTCCTCCTGGTCTTGCAAAAGCCAGGTTATCCCTGCACAAGTCAGATGAGCAGGTTAAATTGCACAGCCAGGCTGTGTCCCAGAGGCAGCACATCAGCCACCGGCAGAGGCTCTTGTCCAAACGGGAGCTGGGAGCATAGGAGAAGGTCTAAAGTACATATCCTAAACACTCCCAAGTATTTAAAGGCCTCTGCTTTGCACCTGCCTTGTTTCTCTGGGAGTTGCTGTGAGTGATGGGCCAGAGCAGTTGCCTTGTAAAATGAGGCTGTGGAAATGAATCCTGGAGTAGAAACTTTACACTCTCCGTCGCCTGTTGCTGCTCAGAGCCAGATGTTGGGATGTTCATATCTGATGTATCTTAATGTCTCCCTTATGTTGCCCCTCTGCCTCCCCAGAACATCAACGCAGCTCAATCCAGCTTCTTACCTGAGAAGGAAAAGCAGGAGCTGCTCAACAAGCTCTATGAAGCCTATGGGATGGTCCCCAATGCATCGTGACCTATCCCTGCGAGCCAGCATGGAGCGGTGGCCCTTCCTCATGCGTGCTTGACTCTCCTCTGTGCTAGTGGGAGCACCTGGAGAAGGTGCCCAGGGTCCGTCTCTATTCCTGGCAGCCCTGTGTTAACCCCTACAGTGCTAAACAGAATGAGGCTATTACATACACCTATCTATACTCCCATAAACCCTCTCCCCAGTGGATATCCAGTTTCCTATCTTGCTGGTGGGCAAGCAGGCTGAAACTGCCTCCTGGCCTGACACCCTTCTTCGTCTGCCAGTGTCTCTCTACTGCAAATGCAAACAGATGAACCTCCCATAGGTTTTTTTCCTCCTCTTCCCGTGCTTTATCTTTCCTGCCCTACTGACCTGCCTTAGCCCTTGTCTGCAGTGCAGAAATAACCACCTTTAACTGTGACTGTGGCCTGAGTTAATCTTCACCTTTCTAGGAAAAAGCTGTGTTAGAGCTGACAGGGAGTGCACAGGCACTTCAGGAACAGAGGCTTTATTCCCATCCGTGTGGGCAGGAGGGTTTGGCCACAGCTATATTTACCCGGGGTTAGTCTTGTACTAACAGGACTGGAACAAGCTGCATGCTGGTGCTCCTGCCCATGCACAGGTCTGAAGGGCATTAAAAAACCCCACAGGTTTTTGGCATCTTTTTTTTTTGGTTAAGGACTCGTGTCTCAGGCCTCCCATTGTCACTGCTGTAGAAGCACACACCTTGGGCTGTGTGCTCACAGCTGGCCATGACCACGGGCTCACATGCATAGGAAGTTGGAACATGTTTTTAGCATTTTGGGCCAAAATCCGCCTTCTGGGGTCTTTCCCAGTTTTGTACTCATCCTGGAGGATTCCTATGAACTGCAGCTTGCTCTTCCTCTATCTTTGTTTAGGACTTGGGAAAACCATGATTGATTGACTGATTGATTGATTGATTGCCTGTTTTAACCACTCTGCCCTCTTCCTGATTTGACAATCTTTAGGCACTATTAAAACTGAATAAGTAAATTAATAACCTAGGGCCCACTGGTAATGTTGACTTGGGTCCCACCTGAAATGCTTCTCTCACTCAACCACAACATTGGCTAGAAGTCAGATCTTCTGTTTGGTGGGGAATTTATACAGAGACATTCACCAAAATTCTGAAGTTATTTTGGTGCATTACAGTGGTTTCACTTAACATGCAATAGAGCTATGCACCCAGAGAAGAGACCATCCTTTTCTTACATGAGCATGTGGTGTGCTTAGCATCCCAGGTATCTGCCAAGATGCTTACTCCAAAGATACTGTACCAAAAAGTTGCCTTTGACAAGGGGCCGTGGTCACCATTACCATGGACAGTGTGTGAGACTGGTCCAGTCAGCCAGCTCAGACCATGTGCTGGGAGTATTTCCCTTCTTTCTGGGCTTCCATATTTGTCTTCTGAGTAAAATGCTCATCTCTGAAGTACATGGTGCATATATATACACACATATATAGCTAGACAGATGGGTATGAGAGAGTGAATTTCTTACTTTTATAAAGCAAATGATAAAGCATCACTTTTAAGAATATGCTTGCGGTAAGAACCAAGCTTTTTTGGTGATCTTTCTCTAAAACTTGTTTCTGAAGATGAGTTGCTTGTTTAGATTCTGGACAGTTGATTGTTAATCCTGTTTAATAAAATAACAGATTTATATTAAAAGATAAACTCTCTTGTCTTTCTGTTCAAGGGTGGCTGTTTGGAGCTGTGGTCCACAATATGAGCCAGCTTACCCCTGCTAGAGCATGAGGGTCAATTGGTAGGTGTGATGGGGCTTTGGCAGCCTGATCCCTGCCTTCTCCTGTTGGCAGGTCAGAGCACTTTGACAGCCAGAGGAAAGGTACGCCTGCTCCCTCACTATGGGCAAGTTGGATTTACGGATGCAGGTTGTTCCAACCTCACGGGTCCTTTTTCCTTTTGGTGATCAAAGGGATACGTGTCACTTTGTGGCGGCAGTGCCATCACTGTGTGCTCTCACTTTTTCTGGGTGCTCTCACTTGTTCTGTATCAAAAGTAGTTTGCCATATTTTTTTCCTGTCACTCAAGTTTTGCAGTGTCAGTTGATGCCAAGAGCCAGAAGTGTTGCAGCCTGGGCTGCCTGGCTCTTGGACTGCGGTGGCCCACAGGCAGGGGAGTGTTTGCTGGAAGACTTTATGATCGTGTTGTTCTCAGTTACAGTTTTGGGGGGTCTGGCATGCCCCTGTGTTCAATGAAATGAAAGGCTGGGAGCATCTGTGTGCTCAACAACATTGCAAGTCAGAATGTGGCTGGATTAAGCCAGTGCTCTTGGTGTTAGAGCACAATCGGCGGCAGCAGCAGGGCTGGCTCTTTCACTTGCAGGGGGAACCTGATGCCTCTCGCCTGTCCTTTGAGGGTAGCTGGCCAACAGGCTAATCACCTGCCTAATATAATTCTGGAACAGATATTTTCTGACCCGGAGAGCTAAGATTAGCCCATGTTTGACTGCTGGAGGTCTTGCCTGGTGCACAGCCCCTCTGCACCGCCGTTTAGCTTTCTCTGTGTGTGTCAGCATGAGCCAAACGTACTGTTCAGTGGCAGTGAGGAGAGCTGGAAATGGGGCTTAAAGACCCGACTGTGTAGTCAGCCAAGCGCAGGAGCTACCTGCTGTTTTGCCCCTGAGTGTGGGGAAATGGGAGCAGGCTCTTGGCTGCCATCCGGGCACAGAGCTGCAATAGTATCCAGGCAGCTCCGGCAGCCGAGCTGGTTTGCAGCTGCCAAAGCAGCAGATGCAGCCACTACCTGGCTGCCAAATCCTTGTTTCCTGTGGGGGCTGGAGCCACAGACAGCTCTGTGCTGGCCCTGTGGCCATCACTTCCTGGAGGCCCACATACAATTCTTCTCCTGTCTGGCAGCCGCTTCTCTGCTTATTTATGGCCTTGTTTTCTCTGATAAGTCCTGAACTCGTAACATTCAGTTCTGCCCGAGACTGTTAGGGTGATGCTTGTCCTTGTGTCACCAGTGGAAAGCATTTCTCAGGCCAGCTCTGCCATGTTCCTGTGTTTGGCCATAGACCCCAGCCAGGCTATTGGTGCATTCCACAGCTCCGGCAGGATTGTCTTTGCTGGAGCTGGGTGAAACATTGGGTGAAGACACCTCTTCCCACTGGCACCTCTTCTGCTGGTGTCTGGACCAGTTGGCCAAGTCCTCAGCCAGCCTTTACTTGACTTGCTGAGGTAGTAATGTGGAGGCACCCATAGGAAAGGTGCTGCCTGGCAGCAAAGTTGGGAATGTGGTGACAGACTTTTGGGATTTTCTGTGCCCAATGGCATCTGCTTCCATCTGGGTGCTGCACACCCATGGGGTTTCACAGACCCAAACAGAAGAGGCTTGTAACACAGCTCCCTATCTCCTTATGAGGGGAAGCTGGTGTAACCTCCCTGAGCTGTAGCTCAATCAGCTACAAGGCAAAATAAAGGAAGAGGAAACATCCAGGCAGAAAAAAACACCTTCAGTACTTGAAGGCTGTATTATTTATTCCAACAACTTATGTAGTTTTATCAAACCATCTTTAACACAAAACATGTCTCCTAAGAGAGAGAATGGTGTGAGATCCTACCAGAGATCATCTCAGCTAACAGTTTGCAAAGTTAAGCCTGAATTTCAACAGTCAAACCAGCAAAATGTTTCTCCCCTCCCCTTAACAATATCTCAAAATGCTAAAACCCAAAGGAAAAGATGCCTGTGGCTGGTGCTGCTGGGTCTGTAGGTGGAGCTCATCCACACAGAGCTGTGCTTTGGTCCTTTCCTGATGCCAAGTGGCAGCAGCACAGGTGAGTGGTACTTGACTTGAAGGCAGCGGGACTGACCAGGTCCCTTCCCCACTGCCCACCCTGACGAGGCCGCATGGACAGTCCATTGGCCAAGACAGGTCTAAGTTATAGATGAGGCTTAGAAAAACCAATAATCTACATTTCTAATCTATGGAAACAGAATAAATAATAATCTAAATTTGCAAAGGAGGAAGGTACCTTGGACAGGAAAGTCTGATGTGTTTATTATTACTGAAATCATTTTTTCCCCTAGGGGAAAATTGCAGCTAAGGCATCTTGAGAATGGCTCATACCACTACAACCACGGCAGTGTTGCTCTAAATCATTAGGGATAGGAGCAGAAGTCTTTTGGAGGTGCCAGTCCTTGTACAGCATCAGGTAGCTCTAAACAAAAACGGCTGCAGCAGAGACATTTGACAACTTGCTGTTCCAGGTTGGCTTTTGCCCGCAGATTCAATAGCAAATACTAGTTTAAGATGGCCCTCCTCCTGCCCATCCCACCCCCTGTACACTGTCATGGGGCAGGGCTGTTTTCTTGCCCCTCTGGTCTTGCTCCTGGGTCGTTCTCAGAAGAAGTGGCATCACTTTGGCTTTCTGCAGAAGGCATTGGGAAGAAAGCACTGTTACACTCTGCTGAGGACACAAGTGATCAGTAATTGCTACAGCTGATCTTATTCACCACCTGAAGACCTATTGCTACCCTTCTGTGGCCAGATGCTTAGAGTATTAGTTCTCCCTTCATGTTGCTGGAGTACAAACACTTCTCAACACATCTGGTGATGCTGGGAGGGAGCTTTGGGGCAGGGATATGTTCTCCTTGTCTAACCTGTAAGGGCAACTTGCAAGTGCTCCAGGAATGTCTGCCAGACAGCCTGGCAGCTACCTCAGTTGCTCACTGTTAGAAGAGCTCCAATTTGTGCTTACTGCAGATGGGTGGATGGACAAACGCTAGTATGGGCATGTTGAAAGAGGTACAGTTGGGGAAATGTGGTTTATAGTGTTTTTATAGTTACAGATGTAGGCTGGAGGAGCAAAAGAGCAAGAGCAAATCCTGAGTCTGCCCTTTGCAGTGCTGCTGTACGTTTTGCTACTTATAAGTGGAATCAGAGTGGCTGGTTTGCTTGTGCTCTGAGCAGAGGATTTATGCTTCTTGTAGTCAGCTGGCTGGCATGTACTGAGCAGGCTGCTACCGCTGCCATGTTCAGGCTACAGAGGAAGATCTGGAGATGGCTGGTGGTGTTTAAAATGATTCCTGTTGTTATTTAAAATACTGTGGAACTATTTGAAGGCTGATTCAAAACAAAACCAAACCAACCAACAAAGAGAAAGCAAACCACAACTTGCCCCACACTTGATTTTTATAAACCCTTTTTATATACCTGATGTGCAATTTGCCTTGGGAAAACTTGGTCAGTTCCTGTCTTGTTTAAGCATCAGTGCCTGTACAAACCAACCAAGCAAAGGGCCTTGGCTGGAGCGTGCAGTGCTCATATGCCAGGAACCCTGGGACCATCCCATTTACTCTAAGAGCCCCTCAGCCCAGTGAGTCTCCCACCAAGCATGAAGGCACTGATGCAGCAAGGAATGGGATGTTCCTCTTGAGCATCTGTTTGATGCTCCCAGTGACAGAACTATTCAGCTGCGCTGCCATTTCATGCCTTGCCCTTCCAGCCTGTGTGCTGGGAGCTGGGCTTACTGGTGTCTGCAGCAGCTCACCTGCTCCTTCAACAGCGAGGTCACCGAGGTCCTCGGTCAGCTTGCGCACGCTGACGGTGGTTGCATCTTGGTGGATGTCGTGGACAGCGTTCCTCCGACCGGCCCGATCGCAGGAAATGAAGTCAGTGTACATGCTGGACTCTACCTCCATTGCATTGCTGTGGAGAAAACACAGCTGTGAGGTCAAGGATGCTCAGCAAGCCTCAACTCATGGCTCCCTCCAGGTTAGGTTACTCTGTGGAGTTAAGTTACTGCATGAAAAAATAGTCCCTGTAACTCTGCTCCGGTTCCTCTAACCGCAGCTACCAAAATCTCAGATATCAAACCCATCACGTGGGGCACCGTGTGGGGTGACCCATGGTGCTGGCTGACACACCGTGTTGGGTGAGGGCAGATAGGCAAGAAGGATCTGTCCAAAATGCCTTTACTGGCCTTTGTTCTACCTTCCCATTGCAAAGCAAGGCAGACAAGGCATTTGCCTCTCCTTTTGAGTTCTTGGCCTTATTTAAGAGCTGCAAGGTCGCTGGCTAGCAGCTTTTTCCTACAGCAGAACCATTGCAGAAAAGCCCTGCTTTCTCCTCAAAATGCCACGGGACCTTTGAACAGAGGCCAGATTTGGCTTACTGCATGGGGGGATGGGGTGAAGATCCAGCCTGAATTTGTAATGGGAAATGGTCAGGGCCCTGATGAATATGCAGTGGGAAGCTTGGAGAGCAGCGGAGTATTTTCTCAGTACAGGGCTTTGGATCAGTACTGGCCTCCACTGGTTGGTGGATGTCACTGAGAAAGTGCTGGGCTGTAGTGCTTTCAGATAAGCACTTAAACATGTGAAAATCAGCCCTTCTGTGAGATCTTTGGATCCCTTCACTCCAACCTTGTGTCTGTGCCAAGCACAAAGCACAAAGAAAGGCTCGGAGCGGCCACTTGTCACACGCGAGCTCTGCTGCGAGCCAGCTCTTAGTTCAGTCCTTAAGTTGTTGGTTTTTCACTTTAGCTGGTGGTTTAACTTGCCAGCACGCAGAGCCCAGGGACCTCGGCAGCTCGGGAATGTATCGCAGGCTGCCTGGCTGCAGGCACAGACCTAGTGAGCACACGCTGCCTCTGCACTGGCGACCTGAGGCTCTTGGTTCCTGCTCCTGTTTACTCAGCTTGGCACTTAGCTTGTTTTTCTACGTGGAAGTAAGAGATTAATCGCAGCCTTATCTGCAATTCTGCTCACTGTAAAAGATGACTTTAGCCCTGCTGATGTTGTCAATACTTGAAGGAGGTCCCAGTTAGAAATGCTTGTGTGTAATGAAAAAAAATCAACTTCTTGTCATTGACTTGCTTTTGTATCTTGAGGTTAATGACCCACTGAGAAACTCGCTCAGCCTCCTGTACAAATCCTGCTTAATACTGATCTTCCTACCAGGGAAATCTGCTGGCAGACCATGAGCCTGGGCAAGAATCACACTCCTCACTCTATAATCTCCAACGTTATGGCAGTAGAAAGAAGATGCTGGTGAAGATGCAATAGCCAGGATAAAAGAGGTTAAATTCCCGCCATTCCTGAGACTGAGCGGGGTGCAGTAACCTCAAACCTGCATAAACCCGGTGTGATATTTCCATAGCCCGAGGAACTCCTCTCTTGGAGCATCTGGCAGCAGCTCACTGGTGCGACTTCTAGCTTGGTCCAGCCAGACCTCCCATGGGAACCTGCTTCTCCAAATAAAGCAGATCTCCTCCCAGGGTTTGGCATCCATCTAGCTCCTGTTAAATGGGTAAAAACTGCATCCTTTGCCCCAGGAAGAGATCCCAGCTGTTGTTGTTCCTCATCTTCCCTCTTTCCTTTCCAGCTGTGCCCTTCCCAGGATGAGGTGTCCGCTTTGGATGCAGCAGACCCACTGATCTCAGTGAGCAAAGCACCTTTTCCATCATTCCCAGACAAGTCCTCCTCACAGCTCATTGGAGCCCAGACCTTCTGTAGCTGCTAGAGAGGTGTCATACGGACTTGGAAGGCTTCCCTAAGAGCTCTCCACAAAAGCCTGGATCCATCTCCACATCCGTGATGTCAATCCAGAGCTGTTCTGGGGCCTGGACAACCTAGTTCATAGGAGAGACACCACAAACTGGGGAGCAGGAGCTGATCAGCCCCCCTGGGATACAGCATTTTCCCAGTGTCCCTTGATGTAGCTGCCAACTGTAGATGTGCTCGGCTGCAGGAGCATTGTGCCAAGTGACTAAATGCCCCATCACATGGAAAAAGGATGGGATCGTGATTAAAAATAGGACCCAAGAGTGCAGAAGCAGGTCCTACCCAGGCAGGTTTGGGTTCCAAACTCGGTGGCCAGGAGATGGCGTGTGTGATTTATTTATTTCCATGGCTGGGAAAGTTCCTGCCTTTGGTTCTCCATGGAAAGAGCTGGAGAGGGGCAGATTTATGAGCAAAGCTTTCAAATATGGGCAGTTCCTTCAGGATTTTCAAGGTGGTGGCTCTCAAAAGCCTGTAAGGCAGATCCCTTCCTGCTGGCAGAGACACTCCAGCCTCTGCTTCCAGGAAGCTGTTGGACTGAGGAGGTGATGGAAGCGGTCGCCTCAGTTTTTGATAGAAAAACCTCATTTTGCACAGAGCATTTCCACATTTCCAGGCAAGTGAAGAACAGTCCAGTGGGGCTTTAGTCAGTGGAAACCTCTTTTAACATCTGCCAGGGACAAGAAAGGAATCACCCTCCCTCTTGCCCACGTAGACCTGAAACTGGGTCACCATGGGCAGTCATTTAGTGGTGGCAGGGGGTGCAAAGGGGGGGTGCATCACCCAGTGGCTCCCCACCTTTGATTCTCATGCTCCTTTGGGCCAGCAGGAGGGAATGATGTGCTGGCTCTTGCCAGGCCTTGTGAGAATAAGCCTGCAAGCACACAAACACACAGCACAAAGGTTTCCAGGGCACTTCAAAGAGATGATTCAACTTGTCCCCAGAGGGTAATTTCCTGCCTCCCTTTCCTCCTTGCTGTTGACGGCAACAGAAACAGTCCCTGTGCCCTAGGTGCAGCGTGCCAGCCGGGGGGGGCGGGGGGAACGGGGCAGGGGATGCATGGCATGGTGATAAAGGCCATTGGCACGGGGCTGGGACCTGCTGCCTGCTGCACACTCCTCCAAGAGCTTTTCTGTGCTGCTTGGAGGGAGGCGGTGTCCCCTCCGCCATGGGAACAGGGTGCTGCCTGTCAAGGGCAGCTGGCCACAAGCAAGGAAGCCCCTTGCAAGCTGCCACTGCCATCAGACATCCCCAGAGCAGCCTCTGCTCCTGTGCCCCCCCGGAATAACCCATGCCCCTCTCAGACCCACTGACAAGCCAGCGTTTAATGCCCGTTTCCCACCTTGCCTGCTTCTCCACAGCACAGATCCCGGGGACTACAAGCAAAGTTATTGCAAATAATACAGGAGTGGCCTGGAACAATACAAATGACCTGGAAACACCATGGACAGGTTAAGCTCAGCGCAGGGCCGAGCGCCTGCAGGGCAAACACAAGCCCTGTGACCCAAGGCAGCAGCCAGGGCCTGACTCCAGGGGATGGGATGGATGTTACAGTCACACCCAGCCCCAGATTCCAGTTTCAAGGAAACCCTTCGCACGATGCTACATCTGTCCCTTGTCTAGGTTAAACTGTAAGCTTTTTATGGCTAGGAAGGGCTATTTTTGGACTCGGTATCGACGGTGGCTATCAGCAGGCTGTGCTGAATCCAGCCAGCTCCCCCTCCACCGCCTGCTTTGCTGCTTTCTGCTCTGCCTCTCTTACCTCTTGCTTTCTTCACCTAACTCGCCTTTGAGGTCACTGCAAGGGGTCTTTACGTAAGAGGAAGCCTTGTCCATCTGCACGTGGCGTCTGTCACACGTTTGGGCACAAGGCAGGTTAATCCCCTGCTCAGACATTCGTGGCGCAGCACACCTGGGCCGCTGCAAGGAAGGTTCCAAGGTTAAACACAGCAATGGCTTCCCGGCTTAGCTAAGCCTGAGTCACCTCCCTGCCTCCCTTCAGAGGCCTCCCTGCCCCTGGGGGCTGAGCCGGGGCTGCTGCTCCACTGGGACACCCTCCCAAGGAGGGGCCCTGCTCCTCGGCCACTGCTGCGGCACAGCAGGTCCTGAGGCACCCCGCGCCCCGGCCAGGAGCCCCAGCAGACACCTCCTGGGGGCTGCTGCCGGCCCTGCGCCTTCCCCGGCACCAACCGCGGCGGGGTCTGCCTGGCGGTCATGGAGTCATGGAATCATGTAAGTACAGAATCATAGCGTCAGCCAGGACGGAAGAGAGCTGTAAGCTCATCCAGTCCAACCTCTGCCCCAGCAGCGCCAAGGCCACCACTACCCACGGCACTGAGGGCCTCCTCTCCACAGTGTGCGAGCACTCGCAGGGACGGTGACTGCAGCCCTGCCCTGGGCAGCCTGTTCCAGTGCTGAGCACCCTCTGGGGAAGGAACTGTTCCTCAGCTCCATCTAACCCTGCCCTGGTGCAGCTTGAGGCCGTTTCCTCTTGTCCCGTCCCTTGTCCCTTGGGAGCAGAACCCAGCCCCCTCCTGGCTCCATCCTCCTCTCAGGCAGCTGTAGGGAGCAATCAGATCCCCCCTGAGCCTTCTCCATCTGAACCCCCCAGGTCCCTCAGCCGTTCCCCATCACACTGTGCTCCAGGCCCTGCATCAGTTCCGTTGCCCTTCTCTGGCCCCGCTCCAGCACCTCAATGTCTCTCTCGTAGTGAGGGGCCCAGAACTGAACACAGGATTCCAGGTGCAGCCTCACCAGTGCCCAGTGCAGGAGGACAATCACCGCCCCAGTCCTGCTGCCACATTGGTGCTGCCACAGGCCAGGATGTTATTGTCCTTCCTGGCTCCTCCATCCCACCGCCTGGCCGGGGACATGCTTTCCCATTTTCTTCATGTCACACCAGGGGATCTAACGCTGTTCTTTGCCCCCCAAATTCTGCAGTCATAAAGACACGAATCCAAGCTAATCCTTGCTGTGTTTCTGGGGTAAAATGTCAAAGTTCTGCCATGGAACAGGGATGTGACCTCCTCTTCTGCTCATGCATCACATCCCACTTCTCTTCCCTTCACTGCCAGCCTGCAGGGACCAAGGCATGAAGTACAGTCTGCCCTCAAGCTCTCCGCATTGTGCAGTGCCCCTTGCCCTTTCATTCCAGGGTACAGTGACTATTATTAGCCCTCTCCTGCTGGGGCCGGATCCATAACAACAGCAAAACACACTCAGCAGCCCTGCTGGGCTTTTAAAATATTTACAGTGTAAGATGGTTACGGCAGAGGGGGGCCTGGTAGAGCACAGAGACGGGAGCACCGGGATTGCTGGGCTCCCTGTGGCTCTGCTGCGAGGTTTCCTGCTGGGAGAGTCACATCCAGTGAGGAGGGAAGAAAGTCCCGCAGGGCTGAAGCCAGCCCTGGAGGTCAGGGGGTTTCCACCAACTCCCTGACAACTTCCAGCTGGAATGTCAGCAAATTTTCCACTGGGTCTTGCCTGGGAACATGCACGAGCGGTTGCACATCAAAGGAGGAGGGCTCTGAAATGGTGTTATCAGGGTTACAGTGTATTTTTAAACCTGTGCTCATGACTTGAAGGCCTCGCTATTGCTCTTGACCCCCATCCACTAGAGCTTAGATCCTCTTGAGAAGCTGAAGATGTTCTGTTGGGAGCCCGGTCTCATAGTGGCTACTTATACAACAAGCATTGTTAATGCTGGTGACACGGTCTGCACCAGGCATGGAGCTTCCCTGCTGTGTCTGTGTTCTCCAAAAGGTGGTGGGAATGGGTTTTGTTGGCCTGAATTGCTGTGCCCCAAACTGCTGAGCCCCAGCTTCATGGCTGGGTGAGGAAACAGGCAGGATCACGGCAGCAGCCTGATCTCCTACCAGGGCGTGTGTGTCCATCTCACGTGCTGAGCAACTTCTTTCCAAGTGAGAATAGCATGGAAAAGCCTCACCGCACTTCAGAGGGGAAGAGATGTCAAGGTTGGGTATGGCACGTGGTATTTTTGGAAGGTTTTTTGCTGTGGGATTCCTTGTCATAACTCCGCACCCTCCGGCTCTTCTGCTAAATACAGTTAATTCAGCCAGTGCAGACCCCACAGCATCTCCAGCCACTGCAGTGGTTTTGCAGGTTCAGAACTTCCAGGGTTCTCTAAGACTTAGTGGAAAACTGTAATTCATAGAGGGGGAGCAGATACAACAGTGGGACTGAGACTCTGTGTCTGTAAACAGATCCCTGCTTTTACAGTATAAAGATCACTTAATGCCTGTACAACTGGCAGCTAATTGCTTAGCCTCAGGTTTAAGATTAGGCTTAGACTGACCCCTCTACAACTTCACAAACCTTGCATTCAGCTTTACCAAGCACCCCAAACATCCTCCCCTCCCTCCTGGCCTTTAGCACATCCCCAGGGACCCTCGCAGCAGTGTCTCTGCTGTCCCAAGGCACTGCCCCACATCCTCCTGGCAGTGCCTGGCTCCAGGCTGATGTAAGATGCTCCAGACGGGTTTCAAAATCACGGCTGACCCTTGCACTGGGGTAGGGTGAGTCCTTGCGTGTGCTGCAGGGGAGAGGGGAAGGCCTGGGGAGGAATGGGGTAGGTGGAGGGGATTGCTCAGCACCACCAGCATCCTGTTAGCGTCAGGATGTGTAGGAGGGAGCTATCTGCCCATCCGTCTGTCCACCAGGATGGCAGCCCAGTGCCATGCAGCCCTGCCTGCCTGCATCCCCATGCCTGGAGCAGGCAGGACCCCTCTTCCAGTCCCCATGGGGCACGGGTGCTGAGCATCTGCTCCAATAATCCTCTGCCACAGGAGGAATCATGGTTTGCCTTGGCAACCAGGGTGTGATGGAGCTCTGCTCCTCCCTCCCCTTAGCACCGAGCCTCAGCTGCAGCTTAAGCCTCTTCTGCAGCTTCTCAGTAAGTTGATTAATGGAAATAATTGGTCTCTTCATGCATCTGCAGACAGTTGCCGTGACAGCAGTTGTATTTTTGTTTTGCTCCCAGGTCGAGCTTGGTTTTCACATCCCACAGCTCTGAGGTGCTAATAAATCAGGGCACTCCATTCCGCTCCCCCTTCCGAAGGACACACATCCCTCCAAGGGATGGGGTGGCACAGCGGGATGAGGCATGCTCAGGACACGGAAAGCCGGCACCTTTCTGCTCCCCACTTATCACCCCCTCAGGCTCGCACTGGGGGGACACGGTGTTCTGCGTCCAGCAGAGAGCAGCGAGACAGACCCCTTGTGGTCACCCAGCGCGGCCACAAGCACCTGGCACCTTATGAGCCAGCACCCTCTGGTGCCCTGCGGAGTTCCTCTCAAAGCTGTAAGGAGTATGAGGCTATGAGTCCCTTCTCCGTTAGTTTTATTTTCTCCCAACTTCTTATTTAACTGTCTTTATTTGTCGGTTTCTTTTTACATGAACAAAACCAACAACTGTGTGCAGGATCTGCTGATGCCTGAACTTACAAAGCAGACAAACCACAGACCAGTCACTTTAAACCCTCCAGCTGCAAAAGCCCCACAGCTGCTGTTGCAGGCATGTTCCAGAAAGACTCATGTATTGTCCCTGGTTGTGATTTGCAGACACCTCATCAAACCCAGGCCACAGGGTGGATTCCTTTGCAAAGGGGATCCCTTCACACTTGGGTTCCCTGCCTTCCCCGGAATAACTCAGGAAAAGTCCCTGCTGGATTTCATTTCAAGCCTGGAAACTCCCTGGTGGTCCCATAGCTTTTCTGATCACACCAACACTCTGTGAACACCACCTACTCAAACCTTGCTTTAATTCCTGGCTCAGGGATGCTTATCCCTCGCACCTTTCAGGCTTCCCTGGGCAAGAAGAAATCAAGTAATTGCAGAGGAGATGCAGCTGGGGCTATTTTCTAGCACAGCTGCCCTTGTCAGTATAAAAGGAAGGTGAAATGAGAGCAGGCCTTGATGGGTAGCTGTTTCTGGGTGGAGGAAGAACTTTCTACAAGAGCAGAGGTAAGAAAGGCTGGATCTTTATGTCTAGCAGGAAAAAGAGCAATTTTGTCCAGCTTCTGTTTGTAATTGGAGACGTGGAGCTCTGCTGCTGTGTGAAAGCAGTGCTCACATAGCTAGGGAGGGAGCTTAGCTTGGAGGAGGTGTTGTGCAGGCTGTAACTATGCAGTTTTGGCTGCTGCTAGTTGAGGGGGCTCTGCTCAGCACAGAGTGCATGAAGCTGAGGAGCCACCTGCCTTGGCTCTTCCTCATTCAGGCCTGCATAATCCCACAGGCACTCACATCCAGCATCCAAAGGGTCTCAATGACTCTGTGTGGTGTAATGGGCTGAGTGAGAAGGTGTGAGAGCCCTGGTAGTTCCCAGCAGTGCCTAAAAATAACCAGGGCAACTCATAAGAGCATCAGTGTGGAATGAGGCTGATTAGCAAAACCAGGCTCAGCAATGCCTGCCCCGTCCACACACCCCACTGCACAGAAGAAAGCCAGCAGCAGGACTCCCACCCCAGGGGCTGGGAAGGTGGGAACGGGGGTAAAATCTGTCTTTAGGAGCTGGGAGAAGGATTGGATGGGGAGAATGGTGCTATTGGTGCTTTATGTATGATAGAAAAGGAAAGTGTAGGAGTTAAAAACAGCTGGCAGTGAGAGGTGGCTGAGCTAAACCCTTTTGGTTGTTACCCACTGAAATCTGGAGTCTCTTTGGCTGTGCTACCTGGCTGGGAGCCCTACCTGGGCAGAGAAAGCACTGCTGGCCTGCACACACCCTTCTCTGAGTAGTTCTGTAATGGAGAATTTCTGTACATCTAGTGCAGGTGACAGCAGCTTCTGATCCTTTCTACAGGCAGGATAAATCTGTCTATGGAAGTTACCAGGGGATGTGACACTTAGACACGAGTTGAAGCGGTGCTTGAGACATGCGTGGAAGATTACACTGGGGATGCTCAGTGATCATTGCAAGTTATATTGTCAGAAAAGGGAAAGGTGCTAAGGAAACAAATTGCCAACTATTTTAGGGTTCACTGAAATGCAGCCTGGGTGTAGAAGAGCATGGGCTCTCTAGCATACATGGGAAAGGTGCTGGATACAAGGGATGAATTGCCTGGGGAGACCTGTAGGAGGAATGTCTACATGCATCAAAGAGTCCTGAGATCCTGTATGGCCACATCTGCAAACAGTATGACCGTGGCAGCTCCAAATAAGGGAATACTCAGTGCAGGAATAAGAGAAAGCAGGGAAATGATCTAAGGACTGACAAGATGCTCTCAGTGCAGTGGCCATGGCAGTGAGACCATGGAAAAGACAGTGAGCTGGTGGATCTGCCACTTATGCAAGCACCACAGAAGGTCAGGCTTTGGGGGTTCCCTGGATCTGGCTGGGCTGACTCTACATGCACAGGAAAACCTCACTTACATGGTTATTCCCAGGGGAAAAAACATGCAGGATTAGCACACTGCATCCCCATTGCTGGCAGGGGAGAGGCTGTGCAGCACTGCTTGCACCAGGGGCTGCCTGTAGAGTCAGTGTTGGAACAGGGCTTGGGACAAGTACATGGCTGTAAGTGTGGAAGATACAGCAGGAAATCCATTATGGCAGAATTGTTGATATTTTTCCCCTGCCTTGTAACAGCTTTCTAGCATCTAGGAATTGAGAATACAGAGGGAGGTCAAATGACTCCAAGAAACAAGGAGGAAAATAACCCCGTTCCTGTTTATGTAATATCTCCCTGTGAATACAAGTTATATCAGTCTGTAGTGTGAATTCCTACCTGATTTAGTTGACTTTTCTTCTGGACATGACTTCAAATGAGTTTCATACGCAGGATGCAGCAACTTCTGGGGAAGGAAAAGAAAATAAGCATAAGAAAACATTATCTGTGCTTTTGTTGGGAAGCATAAAGCTCAGCTGCTTTTCCTACTGCCTGTGACTAGGACAGCAAAGGGGGTAGAGCTCAGTCTGAGCCTGTCTTGGCGAGCGTGGAGACACTGACTGAAGGGCTGTGGATGGTGGTGGTCGTATGGCCCCTTCTGAGAAGGGTTTGCGCTATTAAAGATGCAGCCTGTTGTATCTGAAAGCAAGGGAAGTGTAGCCAGGGCCTGGCTTCACAGGGAAGTGCTCTTTGGTTTTGCTTCTGCTTTTGTTGACCTCCTGTAGGTGTGCTGGGGAGAACTGCAGCAACTTGTGTCTCCTGACCTGAACCATGGAGGGACCCTAGGGCTGCCTTGAGAGCATAACTGAATGTTGGTTTGCAGCTCCACTGCCCTTTAAAGAAGTGAAACTTCCAGATCAGGCTCTGAAGCAAAAGGGGAAGTCTGATCTGGTGCTTTTGGTCGCCTTGCTGGGTCCTCGGGTTTCTCTGCTGTTTGTCCACAGCTGTGCCTTCTCCTGTTGTCCCCAAGCCCCACTCAAAGCCATTTCCTCTGTGGCCTTAACATCTGTGGGTGCATTGCAGTCTCCTGACCTGCAGAGCCCAGCCAACAAGACACTTGCTTGTTTTAGCAGCTGTTTCAGCTTTCAGGCTTTTTGGAACATCATGGACTGTGCTTTTTTCACTTTATCCCAGGAACAAATATTAGCAGAACAGAAAGCAAGAGATAAACTGTTTAACCATGTAAGCAGTAGCTCACCCAGCAATTCATCTGTCTGGTCCACCTGGGCTGAGCGCTGCTCTGACTGGAACTGTTCCCCATCATTTTCCAATGCAAGACAGATCTACAGCCTTTGTTTTTATGACCCATTTTTTAAACTCCCAAGTTATGGAGCTGCCTACTTGCTGGCTCTGGCCCTGCTTCAAGGACAGGGCACTTGCTGCTTTCTGTTTGCCCATCTGTTAAATGGAGCTATTAATACTTGCTCCGCTTGCTAGATGCTTCAAATGTTTGTAAAGCACTTTCAGATCTGCAGATGACAGGTTTACAGAAGTGGAAAATACTAATTATGATCGTGACAGGAGCCAAACAAAGGCACGGGGATTTAACAATACACTTTTGTTAGTGTTTACCCCATTTACAGTGAGGTGCTTACTGGAAAACACTGGACCGGAAAAGAAACAGTATTCTCACAACACTGGGAATATACATCGCCCCTTTGGGGCACCAAGCAGGCAAACAAAAGCAGGAAGGAAGAAAGCAAGGCAACTTTGGAAATCCATGAGTCCTTATTTTCCTCCTTTGCCTTCCTTCCTCGCTCTGGCTCCTGTGTTCCGCAGCCCAAACAGTTAAACCTCCAGAGCTTCAGATGTGTTGCAAAGTATCTCCAAATATGTGGCCCTCTGCCAAGAGAGACTTGAGGCAAATTGGAGCAATGATGCTCTGAAGTAGAAGTTATCACTGAGCAGCCCTGCTCCTGATGGGATGTGGGAGGAAACCCCCATTTGCTCTGTCTTTCAAAAGAAGAGCTGATTTTTGGAGACAGAAATTCTTCAGGAACTGGTATTGGCTTTCCAGCCCTACAGCCCTGGCTCTGACCAGATGTTTCTTTCCACAGCCTTTGCTTGGAGATTTGGAACCTTCAAATCTGAAGCTGTGCCCCTTGCTCCACCCCTAAAGGCTCAACCTCTTCTGCCTCGTGCAATCCTGAGGCAACGGGCAGAGCTCTTAAGGCCCCACTGTGCAAAGGCTGGGCAATATCCCACACAGAATTTGGGGATTTAAGGGTGGTGGATTAACCCATGCAGTGTGACTGAGGATGGGCTAAAGCAACTTGTTAAGGAAATTTTGTGAAGTGTTCTTTATCTAGTCCTATAATCCATCAAGCTAGCATGGATTACTTTGAGATTCCTGGGGAGATGTGCATTGGATAGCTATGCATCCCTACCCTATGGTATCACAGAGTTACCTAAAAGGGACAAACACATAAAACAAACTCGATGCTCTTAGCATGGCTTCAAAATGAATATATGTTCAAAAAAAGCCCCTCCAGAATACTTCTTGGCAGAATTCAGCATTATTCTACACAACAGCTGCTCTGGTGCTGCTTTTGATCCAAAGAGGAAATCCTTTCTGTTATCAAGCAAGGTGATGGCAGAAAGGATAAGGCTGTTCCCATCTCTCGACTCCTGGGTAAACAAGAGGCTGGACATATCACTGATCAGAACAGGAGCCCTGTTCTCCCACAGCAGACTAAGGCTGCCTTATTTGGTGCCTTGTCCCCAGCATCCTTGGCCTCAGAGGTACAAAAAACCTTGTAATTGTAGTGGAATGTTTTTCATAAGTCACCAGTTATTCTGAACCAGGAGGCTTTATAATCCTTAAAATGCAATATCTTCTTCATCATACCCAGGATTGTTTTGTTACCAAGATAACTATTTGATATCCATCAAACTGCCTTCTGAGCTCTTAGTTTCAGTATCTCGAGGCAATGAGCACCGCATATGAATTGCACTTAGAGGAAGCAGTAATTCCAATGAAGTCAATGACGCTCCAGTGGGGCTATGTTTGGCTTATTACATCATTGCAAGTATCAACAGAAGTTGCCATTGTGGTGCTCACTGGGGAGTTCTTGAGGCAGCGGCTTGACTGGCAATGTGCCTGCATGAAAGCTGGGGTGGAGATGCTGTGCAGAGAGCACCGGGGCTGTGCTGGGAAGGAAGCATTTGGGACCTTGCCATGTGCACCAGAAAGGGGTGTGTAAAGTATGCATCACCGCAGGCTTGAAGGGAGTGAGGGTTCTGACAGGGGAATAGGTGGTTCATAGTCCAACTGCTGGTTTTCCTGCTCGTGCTATGCGTGCCAGCTGAGTCCTGGTGCGACATCTTGGCTTCTCCAACTGCTGTTGTGACAAAGTCCCTCCAAGAGCTGAATATTTCCTTCTTCCTGGCTGGTGCTGGGAAGCTCCGGGAGTAGCTCCCTTTATGGCTTGGTTTTTCCTAGTGGTGGGCTAGAGACAACTAGAAGCATGGGGGTTTTCCTCCTTTCATTCTCTCTAAAATAGGTACTGTAACGGAAAAGGTGTTTTCTGGATCAGTCCATATATACAGCTTTGGTGACGCTAAGGGAACCCTTGAGAGTATGGAGAAACAATTGGAATGTGAAAACGGGGGAGGCCCAAACATGGTGGCATAAAATGGCAAACAAAAAGCTGTGTTGAAGCTTCTGCTGCTCCTTACGGAATTGTAGATTCATCTCTGATTCTGCCACAGACCTGTATGAACCCAGGAAAATCATCTGCTCTGTGTGTAGCCCATGTAAAGTGGGAACAATGCTGGTATTTGGTTGCCCAGGCAGGCTGGAGGGATTAATGCACAGCAGTATGCTGCAGGCTCTGAAATGTGGGAGATCAGGAATTGTTAGCACCTTGGAAAATGTTTGCCATAGTTATTTTGGGCAGCAGGGTTGTGCGTGCCTGTGGGTATTCCTCTGAGTGGGCTCAAAAGTAATTTGCTTTTCTTTGGAAAAAAGGATAAAGGAAAAAAGGCAAAACTCCACATTGTAGATCACTCTGTGCCTGTGCAGCGCCTCAGAATCAACCACTGGGTACAGAAACGCCAGTGGTTGGAAGATGCATGGCTATGAACACTCTTGGGTTTTCATCTCTTCATGACCAAGCTGCCTACACTGGGAGCCTATGTGCTTTATTTAATGGTCTCCAATTCTCTGAGGAATCAGTCTGCACTCTCTGGAAAGCACCCCTAAAAATGATAGCATGGGGCACTCGTACATCCTAGTGGAACAATGTCTGCAGAACTCAATGCCCTGTTCTGTCCTTGAGGTGTGCTAAGCAGTACTGGCGAATCCATGTTTGTGACTGGCCATTTAACCTGCATCTGTGCTATAAATGAATGCGGCCATTGAGGATCTCTCCATGCATCCTTCTTTGCCAAACACCATCCCGCACAAGAGCGGAAACCTGACAGTTTCTCAGTTGGGTGGCTGTGCCCTTTCCAGCCAAAAGTCTCCAAAGCCAAAGTCTGCTCCCAAGCCAAGCACATTGGCCTCACTGACAACAAGCAGCCTAGGTCTGAGGGTCTCTGCCACCCAGTCAAGCCATCCCTGCTCCACAAGTCTCCTCTCACCCTTGTGCTGCTGCAGCATTCCTGCTGCATTTGACCCAATGTGTCCCCCTCCCAGGATGAGCCACCAGCCCAGCCACCCAGGGCATTGCTTCTGGGTTCACAGCTATACTTGGCTCTTGTTCTACAGAACCATTTACTCCATCCAGGCGAAAGGAAATGTTTTCCAAACACCCCTTTGGGGCCAAGGCATTACATGCATGTGAAAGCTCCCCACTGCGGCTGGCTACCAGCTGCTTAGGGGAATCCAGAGAAAGAAGAGAAAGGCACACAGCTCCGAGGTGGAGGAATTTGCAAAGCCCCCTGAGAATACCACCACACAGCAGTTCTTTTTTTATCCCAAGTCTTTGCCTTTTAAAACATTTGCTTGGAAAGCTGGATGCCAACGAGTCTCCAAGCCTGCTCCTGCTGCCGCTCTCACTTGTGCCCGCAGTTCGACAGGGAGCCCTGCAGCTCCCGAAGCCGTAAGGATGGATTTACACCACTGCCCCACACAGACAGCAAGCTGGGTGCCTGTCCCACAGGTTGGCAACTACTCCCCTGCAAGCACAGAGCCACCCCGGTGCTCTAAGGGATTTCCTCCAGGAGTTGCTCAGAATAAATGAACACAAGTCAGAAAGGAGGACAGGAATCCCCACGGGGGTCACTGATCCACGCGGTCCTTTGTGCTTTCCAGCTGCCAAGCCTGCTCTCCCTGCTGCCCCTCCGCAGCAAGTCCTGAACTGCACCACCTCCCAAGTGAAACAGCTGCCACCTCCCTGCCATCAGCCTACAAACCGCTTCTCCCAGCCACTCAAAAACCAGGATGCAGCTTAGTTTTTTCAGCCCTTGGTCTGCGGGCAGCAAAAATCTCGCTGTTCGCAGCCGGCATGGTGAAAGTTATCTAAACAAATCCCCCCTTTGTAATAGGGCTCCAGCTCCCACGTTAGGCAGCAGGAGAGCAGCCCCTTGCAGCGCTGCCCAACAGGTCTCCTGGCCACCGACCACCCCAGCCCATCGCCAGCCCCACGCGCCCGCAGCAGCATACCCAGCCCTACTTACAGCCACCCGGCTCCCGCTGCTTCTCGAATCCCAAGTTACGAGGCCCCGCTGCTGAGGAAGAGCCGGAGGCTGGATCTCACCCTCCCAGTGTCCCTGCCCACCGAGGCGAGCAGCCAAGCTGGCCGGGGGAGTCACAGCCAGTTTCAGACTTGCAGTTTCCTTCTGCTGGGAGCTGCTAAATGAAGTTGCACTTCTGGGGCCAAGGGGCGTGTTCTCCCAGCTCCCGAGTCAGTCCCTGCCTGCTGTAATCCAATGCTCATCCTGATGATGTCAAGCAGCTACCGCTCGGCTCCTACCTTACACCGGCAGGAGGGATCTGTTTCCTCCTCGCAGCGATCTTTGTTTAGCTTCGCCTTGTAACCCCATCTCCTGGCAGCTGCATGTGCCCAGACATCCTTCCTTCAGTGCTGGGTGCTGAGGCTGTTGCTGCAGGCTGCTTCTTCCTGCCCGCTGCTTCCACAGCCTTCTCTGGTGCATCACTCGGATACGTGTCCCAGCTACGTCCCACTGTTCATCATCCCCATCAGGGCCTGGCCAAAGGCACCACCATCCCACGCCATGCAGCCCTGGGCTATTTTATCAGGCATAGCACTAGGAAGGTGCCTCCCAAGAAAAAAATACCTTTGTATCTTTTTAGAGCTCCTTTTGCTCCACTGACTCCCATGGAGTAAAAGCTGAGCTCATCTGCCCCTGGGTGCCAGCCTTATTTGGGGGTGAAATGCTGAGTTGGTGACAGGTCCCAGGAAGGTGTTTTGGGCAAGGCAGTACTGCATATCAAGCACATGCCTTTGTGTCTGCCCTGTTCACGGCTTGGGAGCCCTCAGTGAGCTCAGGGCCAATGCAGAAGAGGAAGTTTTGGCTGTTCATGGCACCGCAGAGGCTCAGGAATGGTGGTGTCACCTCCCTGTGTCACATCAGCCTTGGACACCCCACCAGGTGGTTGAACCCAAAGGCACAAGCTGGTTGCAGTGTGAGGTCTCTGTTGTCCTAGCCCAGCCCCACCAGTGTGGTGGGAAGGTGTATAAGCACACAGGGTGTGCGTGCTGCTGCCTGAACACATGCACTGGAATAGGGCTTGGTAGTGCTGATTGCTTTCCTTAAGGGAGTGAAAGGCTCACTCTATCCCTGTTGTAAGGACACTGGGATCTTCAGCCATCACAGGAGGGAGAAGTGGCATTATTCAATTGGAGAGCACAGAGTGTTTGCCAAGGACCTGCTCCAGTCCCTGCTCCAGATAGCTGTGCTTTTGTTTTAAGTTGTGTTCAAAGTGAGCGGTGTGAGCCAGGAGGACTTGGCTATCCCAACCCACGTCTTGCTGAGCACCAGACACACAGAAGTGGCATCTCTGCCATCCTGCAGCTCTCCCATGACAGATGGGCCCCATTCACTGCTGGTGAGGAGCACCAGCCTGTCCTCCTGCCGTGGCACTGGCTGTGCAGCTGGACCTGCTCCATCTCTGCTGGCCTCACTGCCTCCAGCCAGGATCTCTGTGTGTGCCTGAAAGTGTGCTGTTTGCCATGACAGATACCCACACCCTTGCCACCGCACGCAGGAAGAGATAAAAACACCAACAAAAGCAGCAGGCAGTGCAGGAAATACTCTGATAGCAGTACCAAGGCAGGGAGGAAGGGGAACAGACCTCAATGGAGCAAAACACACCCATGCTCAGTGCATCCCCAAACTGACCTCATGTAGCTCTGCCTCCTGGTTCAGCTCGATTTCATTTCAAAGTCAGCCCTGGGAAGCCGGTTTGATATTCTGAGATGTATCATTTGGCAGAAAGTCATCCTCTCCAGGGCTTTTGAGTCACGTGTTACTACTTACCCAAAAGTAAGTAGTAACTTACTTTCATCCTGCCTGTGTTCGTGAGATGCCACGAGGGAGGAGGGCTCTGCCACGTTGTGCCAAGAGACCAGTACAGCTCCAGGAGATTGCTATGCTGGCTTGGCCACAACTGCAGTTTTCTCTTTACTCCAGCTTGTATTTGAAAGGGATCCAGGCTACAGCTTTACACTAACGCCACGACTGTGGGGTTTGAAGGCCAAATCTGGTAAGGATGCAAATGCTGCACCAGCAGCCCAGTCATTTTCTTGGCAGCACATGGCCAGCACCATTCCAGTGCAGGAAATATATAGCAATGGCAACAACAGAACGCTTTGGAAAGCTGGGAGCACAGTATATGTGCTTTTAAAATGAGATGTCTTTTCTTACTCAAACCTCTCAATCCTGCATGTCTGGTCCTGGGAACAAGCACCCCAAGCATCCATCAGAGTCCATCCTCCTTATGTCCTTCCAGTGACCTCCTTATCCAGTACCATCCCTTACAAGGAGTGGTCAAATGTTTTCCATCAGAACTCTTTTTAAGTAGAAAAATGCAGTTTGGGATTTTCTTCAGAGCTTTTCTTTTTTTTTCTTCTTCCCCAGGGGGGAAAAAAATAAATCCTAAGATGAAAAAAGCTTGCCTGAAATCTTAATGCATCAAGATGAAGTGAAAGTTGATGTCACTCTCTTTAAATACATCTGAACTTCTAGCTCGTTCTCAGGTTCACCGTCTCGTATCCTATTGCTTCACAGGCTACAAGATGTTCACCCAGAGGTGTGGGTTAGAAATCAGTGCAGTCCTTATCTTGCTATAGTGAGATGTTACAGCTGCCTGGGGTGGCATGCTGCACATGATGGATGGTGTTACAGCCTGGAGCCATCTGATTCAGCCGAATTCATAATCAGCATTTATTTCACTAACACACTTGTCTTCGGTGAGGATTTTGCTGCCTGTTGCATCCATCTGCATTACACTGGGCTGTCCTATGTGTTCTGGTGGTAACAACATCTGCCACTCTGGACAACAGGAGGTTTGGTCTGCTCTGTTGGTGGCTGCTGCTGTGGACCAGACAGTTGGTCTGCAGAGAATTGTGGCTTTTTCTCTTAGCTATGCTTTACAGAGTGGGCTGCAGCGAGCAACACCCAAGGGAAGAGACGGTCCTGCAGCCTGTGCTGCAGGTGCCACCTTCACTGCTCTGGGGCAGCACAGGGCAAAAGAGCACGGCACAAGGAAGAACAACAAGCTGTCCCATAGGGTGAGTGTCAGCCTTTAGCTGGAGGAGGGACACAGTCAGAGCAGTCTTGCAGGGCAAGTGTCAAAATGAGGTGAGAGCATCCCTGAGGGTGCTAACATAAAGAAACCGACCCCCAGATCAGTGCTGCAGTACAACAAAACCCACCAGCACAAAGGATGCTCTTGGGAAGCTCCAAAGCCCAAGGAGACAAGCTGTCACTTCAGAAGGATCTGACCTGCCTCTGACCTGAATGTTGTTGCAGCCTGAGCCTCGCTTCCCTCAGAGGCTTGTGCTGCCAGCACGCTGCAATCGCCTGCTGATTTCGCATGAAGCCTCCTCACGTAAAAGCAGCTTCCCGCTGCATTTCCCAGGCATTGAGCGCTCCGTGTCATTTGATGTCATCAAGATTGCAAGGAAATGTGGAATGGCACGAGATACGCATGGAAAAAATGCGACAACCTGACTTTTTTTCAGACTTCCTCCCCCAAAATAAACACTTAAAATAAACCTTTGATCAAAAACCCTACACAACATATTTCAGTGGTCTGCTGGTCTTCTTAAGGGAAGTGTGGACGTCTTACGCCATCAAATAACAGCTTTATGAGAAGAGAAACGGGTAAAAGCTGCTTTAGTGACAGGCCACTCTTTGCTGCCAGAGGAAGGGCATGGTTTGCTCTTGATTAGGGAGGAGACGGTGTCTGCGTGACTGCCTTGGTGTTCATACCCATTTTGTTTTTATAGAAGTTGCTCATGCAGAAAGGTTCCTCAACAAGTGAAACACGAATCAAAGTTTGTAATGAGGCTAAACTCATTAGCAAACCCCTCCAGCTCACCTCTCTCAGCGGGCAGCGTCGGAGGGTCCGGCCTTGCAGTGGGGAGCCCATCTCAGCACTGGGACAGGCACCATGTCTGCTGGCTCCGTGTGGGGCTGACATGCCAGCAGGGCAGAGCACGCTCAAAAAACTGTTTACTTGGAGCTGGGCTATTTTTAGCTGCAGTAATCTGTGCAGAGATGATAAAGCTTTTCATTGCGAAGCAAGTGGCGGCGCTTGGCTTCTGGGCAATTTCACTCCACGAGCTCATCCCTTCCCACTTCACAGCCGCTGTTTCCCACAGAACTTATCTCCTCTCTCTGCTGAGCCAAACACCTCCAAAAGGTTTTACCCAGCCCTGGCTAGATAGGATGGAGTCTCAGCCCAAACTTATGTGGGTTTTTTTTTTTCCTTAAGGAATTCAGTTTGGAAAAGTGAAAATATTTTTAATCGTCTCCAAAGGATGGTTCAAAGCCTTTGCTGAAGCCCAGCATGGACACACACCCTCCAATCCTTCATTTCTCCAGCAATCCTTCTGTCCAAAGGCTCTGGCAAAACAAGCCACTGAACAGTTAGCCCTTTGCTGCTGCCACAAATACAAGCAGGTCTCAAACTCAGATCTCATGGCAAGCCAGAGTTATCTGTGAGTGATAGCTCTGCTCTATGCCACGTTTTACCCAAAAGGTCCCAAAGCCCATTACAAACTCCCTTATACACTCTGTACAAGAAGCACTTTACCTGCTGCTGATAGGAGAAAGCACGGCAGCTGGCTGGCGGCACAAAGACTACAAACCAAGCATAAACCCTGCTGGGTAAGGGATTTGTTTGTCTAAAGGAATCCAGAAGCTTCTTCTGTACAAACCCACAAAGGTCATGCATCCAGCATGTGCTTCACCAGGAAATCATCCCACTGGTAAAAGCTTTCTTGTTTGGGAGACAGGGTGAATAGCAACATCTCTGTCAGGTCAGGGACGTATTCAGGGGGAGAACATGCAAGTATTAAGTAAACAGGTTCATTCCACTTGTGAAGAAGGGTCATATGCAGAAAGAGCTGCACATGATTGTCAGCATGAGAAGGAGCAGCATTGCTGAAGTTGATCACGACTGACTGCTTGGGTCTTGCTGACAGGGAAGCAGGAGATGATCTGAGGTCCCCACTCAAACACCCTTTCCCTTCACCCCTCTGTTTCTGCTAGAGGGAGTAGCTGGAACAAAATAAGTATCTGGCTGAGCTGGCAGTTGTGCTTTTCCCTTTTGGAAAGCAAAAAGGTATGATAGTAAATGAGAAGCTTTATGAGGTACGCCAGAGCCACCCAGTCAGCGGTTATGATTTTTCCCCAGTTTTTGGCAACCAGACAAGGTTTCCTGTTGCAGATGTGCTGAAGCTGTGTAAATATTTTGATCCTGACTTGTGCTCTCAGCTAATTGGGCTTTCACGTGCTTTTATTCCATCTACTCTGAACAGAGTACTCCTGCTTTGGAATGGTGAGGGTTCAAATGCAGGTTAGGAGTCCTCTGTTGTGGCTCAAACGACTGCGATCTTCAGGCTGCACCATGTACACTCACTTTCCACGTAAGGTCAGGAAAAATCTCAGCCTGACCTCCTGGCATCATTCCCTGGTTTCCATGCTGGTTCATTAAGGGGATACATGTAACTAGATGCCTTCTCATGAAGCAGCTGGCCACTGTGACAGCCAGGGTAAGCTCACCAAAAGCTGTTGCTGTGTCCTGTGTCATCCCATTCCCTTAGACATGGAGCTGGTTATCTCTTCTAGCTGTTCTGAGGCCACAATGACTGGGGAGGAGCAGCATCCCTGCGATTTGTCTGAGAGCAGCAGGAGTTCAGGGTGCTCCATGGGAAGAGCTCCATGTTCTGGTCAGGGAACAACACATTCTGTTTGTGCTGACAGGGTGCATGAAACTAAACCCAGAATTTGCCTGGTGACCTGGAAGCATTTCACCAAGCATTGCATACAGCCCTCTCCTCCCAGCACCCAGAGCTTGGCTGGGGGCTTTTAGACTGGTGTAAAATGTTTGCTTTCACTCAGGGTTACAGCTTTTTTGGACACAGAGTTTAATGTTTTCACACAGATCTCAGTTGCCACACACTTTTATGGGTTAAATAATTTCATTTTAAAGCATCTCTCAAGTAATTCTGTTCAGCATTATAAAGCTTCAAGTATCTTTATTCAGATTATCCATTTCAAGAATAATCTAGCAATGGCATTTAAATAGACATCTGCCTCCTCAAGTTAGCTGTAGCTGCTGGGACCTGACCAACTGACTGAGCTTCTAAGCAAAGGGATGCAGCACCAAATGGGCACTTCCAGTGTAGAACTGCTACCCCAAACAGCCTCAGCTCTTTCCAGCACTGTGGCAACCAGCAGATCTCACTGCTGGACAAGAGGTATGTGCCTCCCAGCAGCACTCCCTGCTTTCCAGCAGAAATGGGGCTTAAGCTAAGCAACCAAGAGAGAAAATCTTCTTTATTGTGACTAAGTGGCCATTTTAGTTATGATATATCCAAGTATCCAGGCACTGCAACGTATCATTAATAATACAATTAAATTTCAGCAGTATTCAATGATGAATTGAACTGGAATGTAGCCAGATAGGCATCTAGTAGCATTCCTTTGTGCCTCTTCATTGCTACGGGAAGTTCATCCTCATCTCTCCAACAGACACACCACTTCTGTGCTGAAGGCAGAAAGTGACCAGCTTTTCAGTATCTAAACCAATTTGAGGAGTAAATCTGCTAGGTATTGCATTGTTGGCTAACAAGGAATTGTGTGCAACTGAGAGCTAGAATTAATGAAATAACAGACCCCCCCTTTTCTCATATGTATTTACACAAAGCAGAAAAAAAGACAACTTGTTGAATCTACTGGTTTATTGGATAAATTTAAGTTGCAAAATTAGAGAAACCTCATAGATTTGATATTGAAATGTTGGAGGGAGGAGTGTGTGATCTTACCTACAAAGTCATTATTGATGTGGAGTACACCACTACAGGAGGGGGTACTTTAACCCAAGAATTAATACAGGGGGCATTTACGCTCTCAATTTCATCCTAATTTGCTGCATGCCAACTTCCTCATATAAACAGGTTATTTTGGCCAGGCTTACCAGTACTTCAAACTGGGACACCACACAGACCAAACAATTGAGCTGTGCCTGCTGGCTGTGGATCCAGCCCAGAAAGAGCCAGGAGCTGACACTGACACCATCAGTGATGCCATCCAAACAAGCGAAGTTTGGAAAGCTGTTAGAAGTCATCTTTAATCATTCAGCATTTTCAGTTGAGTTCATTTAGTTCCAAGCTGGGTAATTACACCCTCATTATTTTTCCTTTTACAATGAAGACAAGACCGCAGCCAGGCAGAATAATTCCTCCTGCTACCGTTGCCAAGATATGATAGCACATCTACGCCATAAGGAATGTGTCATGGTATCCACTTTATTAACTGTAAATAATGGCTCTTCAGTTAAGCAACATCTTAACACCAGCTGGTGCCTAACCACATAATGCTAACTAAATTTCAACCCCTACCGACGGAGTCAAGATCACCAGTGCTCAGCATATTCTTCATTGACCAGCATGTGTCAGCTCTTGCACATAATTTTTTTCACTGAAATTAGTATCTGGCTACAATGAGACTTTAATTCTAAAACCACAGAACCTCATCTAAAAATAAGACATCAAAGTTGTCGTGACAGTAAATAGAGACCAGGATTAAGGGAGTGGTGGTAGATCAGGTATTGGACAACAAATTCGTCCCATCTGTCATCTTCACTGGCTAGAGGGAAAGCTTGGATTAGATATCTTATAGCAGCTTCAAGGCAGTGAGATGAAACCCATCCAAGCAGGGAAGGAAAAGAGTATAAACCTTATTTATACTGCTGTATCTCACCAAAGGCTCTGTGTTCTTGCAAGGACTATTTCTCTGCCCAGAAACCACTGCTAGTGCAGGGCAATTTTCTGATGTGCACATGGGCACAGGTGCATCTGTTTCTGCTTGGCTTTGATGGCACTTGCATGAAATTGGTTGAAAACTGTAATGATACTAAACATGCGTTTGGAAAAAACCAGCTTTGAAAAGAAAATATCCAAATGTTCACAAGAACTGCACTGCTGGCCTGTCAAGGCACTGGGTTCTGCAGAGGCCCCTAAAAACACAGCAACAAATACAGTTATACTAACTAATATACTAATTAAAAATTGTTAAGCCATCCTTTAGAGCCTGAAAAAAAACCTAACCAACCTTCTGCCATTATCTCACAAAGACAAACAAATGCAGGACTGAATTCTTACTTCTTTTAGGGGGAAATCACTCTGCTTCTGCCAGCGAAACACTGTTGAGGTCAAGCTTAGCAAGATGCCCTGCTTTGGCTTCCTATGAACACTGAATTTTGCGATATCATGACACCCTCAGCATATTTTTAAAACTCTGTGTGAATTTGTAGTACAGTCTCAGTGCTTGAGTGTGTTTGGCAGCAGGGAGCCAGCTTATAAGATCTGCTGGTAAACCAACACTCAGCTCTCAGTTCTTCCCCTTCCTTCCCTTCCAGAGCTAAGCTTGACTGTTTTTCTCTCCAGTGCACATGGACAGGGTGAATACTGAGCCTTGTCAGCTCCTGCCCTACACTGCCTTGGGCAAACTGATTGATTTAGACTCTCTCAAGCAGCAGTCCTATTGAACTCAATGATGTGACTACAGATAGTATTGTGTTATTAGACACCCCCAGGGTACTTTTTTTCCCCCCTCCGCAGTCATCTAGGATGGGAAAAACCTTTCTATGAAGACTGCCATGACTCACTCTCCAAGGCAATGGAGGTTCAGAGCAACCAGAAGAGTTAACAGCACAGCCACCCCCCCAGTAGTAGCTCAGGATTTCTAAATGCAGAGTTCCTTTCCAAACCTGATGCCCATTTTTGTTATCTTCAAAGTATTTCTGGAACTCTTGGCCAGCTTTAAACAAACAGGGAGAAATATTTGTGATGATAACGTGGTCCAGAGTGTTTGGTTAATGAGTCTTTCTAAGTTGAAGGATTTCATTTTTAGACTCCATTTCTTTAAAGCTTGAGAACAGAAGAAAAAATTGCTCTGGAGCTGTTAAATCGTAGAACCATTCCAGCTATTGGCTTTGGAATAACAATCATTCAACTTAGCAGATATCAAACGTGGGAAGATTTATCTGATGCATGTATATGACCATGTGAACTCATTCCGCAAGGAGAAACAATCTGTCTGCTGCAGACACAAGGGGAAAGAACTGTCTTCCCCTTCTTTAAAAAATACAACAACATAAGCAACTGGAACAGGCTAAATGCTTCCTGGCACGAGTGCAAAAATGCAACATCTAAAATGTCAGCTGGTATGCTGGGAGGATTTACATGACTTAAAAGATTTATAAGTAAAAACTATTTCCCTAGCTTCAGGACTTCATGGAAAGCAATGGAACCAGTGTGGAGAACAACAGGAAAAGAGGGGGGGAAGAAATCTCCAGCTAAAAGAAATTACTATGGACAGTGTGATCCTGGATTGCTCTTTTTAGTATGTGAAAAATTGGGTCAGGCACTCATCTGATTTTGAGCAGGGAGGAAAGAAGAACAAACGGAGCCTGCCATGGCTCCGGGATACGCTTGGTTTCTCACATTACAAATTGACTCACTTAGTCCTGCGGCTCACCTAAAGCCACACATCTCGTCACTGCTTGAGGCAGGATTAAATCCGGAAATTCCTGACTTTTCCTCCTACTATTGTTTCACTAGAAGCTGTTCTGCTGCAGTGATCGCTGATGCAAGAAGGCTGACCAGCTGGATGTAGTGCAGGCTCTCATGGGAGAGATGGGGTCACAGACACAGGGGAAATAAATCCTGGCTTAATAAGTAAAAAATAAATATATCAGACAGGAAAAAACATGAAAACATTTGAAACAATAAACTCAGCAACATCTGTAAGCGTGCTTGGACAAATGCCCAAGTAGAAGATTGGCTTGCTTTGTGGCTACTCAATCTTGAAGTGGCTTCTTAAAATCAGGAGGAACCTCAATGCCCTGAACAGCCTGAAGTGCTCTAGCATCAAACCCAGGGCTAGATCAGCATTCCCAGACGGAGCAGAGGCTGATGCCTGGCTCTGCACTAATGCTCTCCCGCCTACGGGGCTGGATGGGGAAAGTGCCAAGCTGCAGCAACGCCTCTGCCTGCAGGGCTCCTTCTGGGACCATTACTACCAGCTCGGTGCAGGGCTAAGGCTACTGCAACAGTGCCAGCCCCTCTGGGTCAGATCCTGCTCCCCAAAGGGTTCTGTCTGAGCACCTCATGCTGTTTGCGGGGATACCATGGTCACCTCTCACAAAAGCACACCTTTCACTCCCTCCTCCTTTTTATCAGCCATCTGTTGCTAGTCCCTTTCATGGTTCATTCACAGATGTCACTGCAGATCTTTTGTACAAAATATTCCCTCTAGCATATCTCTGTTTGTGTTTTTTTAGGGGATTTTTTTGGGTTTTTTTTATATATATAAGCTTTTATTTAATGTTATTTAAACACTTTTCATTCCAGAGGATTGGATAAAGGTGAGCATTTATCTCCATCTGTTTTACCAATAACCCAAACTAACGCAGTTGCCAGACCAGAGCACATGATCTGAAGTGAACTGAAGTCAGTGGAAAGGTCTGTGGTGTCATTTTAAGGACTTAGAGGAGATTGGACAAAGGTGTCCTATAAAATAAATTTCTGGCCAAACAAAACTGGAAAGACACAAAGATTACAATTCCTCTGTCATAACAGCAGTGATTCATCCAGTTCCAGTCACTTGGGGCGAAAAAGAAAACAGTTACTCAATCTCTCAGGGATTTAGACACTGAAGAATATATTATGCAAGTTTTAGCAGCGTTACTAATGGCCTTGAAGCGCACAACTTACTATGACTCTCACTCAGCTCAGCACATTGCAAATAAGATGACTCACATATCCATGACATGCTAGGAAAATAGAGTCTAAGAAGTGCAGAGGCAGGTGCTAATGCAGTCACAGAGCACGCAGTCAAGGGGAGAGGAGAATTATAAAATCATGAGCAAAGGACTGCAGAGAAAAGCAGCTTTCATGTTGGAAGACTCGAGGGTGGGGAAGAGGTTGGTTTTTCTTGATCTCAAATTGCAGGGGCTGGTGAGCGTAAAGCCAGCGGGAGAAGAGCCACACTGCTGGCAGCAGTCCCCTGCGCTTCCCTGGGGAATCACAGCAGGCGGCACATGATGGCCTTTGCATGTTAGTGGTGAGTGAGGCCCTGTATCTACAGTGCACGATTAGATTAGACCGCAGCAAAAGTCATCTGGGAGCTCCATAAAGTTAACAGTATTTATATTTGAGAGGACTTTCTACCCTGCTGGAACATGCTTTTGTTGAAGCTATTAACACTGACCACTTAAAGACAATTAAACCCACTGGTAGTTTCAGCTGTAGCAGTATTTTCTCATTATTTAATAACTACCTCATGGATGAAGGACTTTGATTGCTATTCTCTTAAGTACAGTTTAAAATTGAGGTGGTAGTATAGAACTCAACCCAAATCCTGAACTATACAACTGGAGAAGCAGTTGTTGCTAAAGAAGACTTTGTAATTCTTTATGCTTTGGAGAGTCAATCAAAGCACAGTTATAAATACTGTTTAAAGCCAAACACTTTTAAGAAGTCAAACAATTAGGGGAGCTATATTAGAAAACTGATGCAGATACCTCAAAATGTGGATGTTTATGCAGTCCAGACCACAGTAGGATGTTTAGACCTGTAGATGGGTCAAGGCAACTCTACTGGAGAAACACAGACTGTGTATGATTTAATTTTTGCAGGGGGTTTGACCCAGCCATTCCAATACGCAGTTCCCTTCACCTGCCTGAAAGATTCTGGATGGTCAAAGGATTTTTCAATCATAACCCGTGGGATCTGTTACCTGAAAAATACAGCCCATGCAGAGCAGGGACCCTCAAATACTCTGGGGAACATTAGGAAAAGTTCTGCGTTTTCGTTATTACGAACAGGAGACCCTTGAGATTAACAAGAATAGCACTAATGCACAAGCTTGAGTGACGTTTTCATATGAGCTCAGTTGCACAAAGGACTGCAGAGAACGACTTTCAAACGACTGTATCTGACACATTTCCTTTAACTATTAGATAATTTCAAGGGTTTATTCTAGGCATGTCAACTAACGTATAGATATGTATGCCATGTAACATATAGGTGCATAGGGGATGCACCATTTCATTCTGCTGTCAGAACTGATTCACATACCAAGGCAGGGTATTTTTGTACAAACTAGGATAACCTCCTGCCATATCCTGTCTCCTTCCCACAGCTGACAATCACTAGGCTGACTTCATCCTTATCTCCTGTTAAACACGTGTGGTTTGAGGTGATGTTAGGCAGAATCAGAGGGGGTTTAAAATGAGCCCTTGGAAATCTCTTGTTATGTGGACAGTGGAAGGAAAAAGCTTTTTATCTGTATCCTTTGTCTGTCTCTGCATAATCCAGTGGAGGATCCAACAGTACTTAACAAAACTATTAGTCTCATAAATTTCCTATGAAGAAAACAGACTCAGGATTTAGGTGAGTTTCATCACTCTATTAGTAATACACCTCGGAAATTATTTACCCAGGATTACTGGGAAGGAAACACAGAATTTTGGATTCTGCCTTTATTCTGCACATATTCATGTGAACAAACAGCAGGGATGTGACAAAGCCTTCTTACAGACCCAGCTGATGCACCCAAAAGAGTAATATAAATATGTTAATAATAAAGGCTCATCTATTATCTGAAGGAACAGTTTCAATGATTTATGGTGTGATCTTTTTCCAAAAGAAGTCTGTATGTCCTCATGAATGAGGCTGATTACAAGAGAGATGATAATGTTAACATTATGTTCATACATTCTGAATGTTAAAGCTGCTGTGGGTAAGAAGTGGCTAGTTTACTGAACACTTTCTGTCATTTCTTGGCAATTTTAGATGGCAGTAAAGGCATTCTGATTACTTGTCATTCTGATTATTATCTGTCATCCTGATTATTTGTCCCTTTCTGTGATGGAAGCAGGTTTCTTGGAAAGGGACTGTGTGGAGGAAAGAAGGCTCTGACACAGTGGGAAGTGACGTGCAATAGCTGGAATTGCTAACAGCCACAATATATCCTGTGACCCAAACCAGTCAATTCTGACTCTGCCCTGTGATACTTTGCAACACTAATGCCTATTAAATAGCTCCAGAGTGCTTTTCTAAACTTATGTGTAAGCTTTTGTCACCTTCTCACTGTTGTCATTTCCTCACAGCCACGTCTCAGCTATTCCATTTGCTCCCAGGCTTTAGCAAGGAGGAGTGCAGTCACTCAGCTGTTTCCTTCCAAACTGCAAGTTGTGCAGTATGTCGGTAATCCAAAACCAGAGAGGCCCCCACACTCTGGGCAGCAGCAGAACAATGTCTCTTTTCACATGGTTCACTCCTCTACCTCTTCTTCCATTTTAAAGGAGTACATCTCTGTCTTACAGCCGTGCACCTCCAGCATACGCATAGCCTAGTGTGAACTGAGGCAGAAGCGTCTCCTTGACAAACCCCACCTCTGAAAGGCTCATGAGCCTTCCCACTTCCACCCACAGCCCCGTTACAACACTTCGCAGGCCAAACCTCATGGACAGCAGTGACGCGGCTCATCCATGCCTTAGTGCTCAGCAAAACATCCAGAAAAAAAAGAGGCAGCAACGTGGGGTGTCCATAGCCCGATGGGACAAGGGTGGGAATGTGTTACAGATGACCACAGTCAAACAGACCCCTTGTGATCCGTACAGGGCTGTACCAGGGGGGCAGGAGGCCGCCCATCTGCTTCCTCAGGCATCCCAGTGCTTCTGCCGTGACTCAGGTGTAACTCATACAGCTCAGACGCAACCTTGGCACGGACATGACACTTGTCACCATGCCTGGTGACACCTTGTCCCCTCGGGAACATGGCAGGGTCAGTCTTACCCATGCAGACAGGGCACAGGGTGCACCAGGGTGGCACTCAGGGGCAGGGAGACACAACGCATTCAGCCTCATTAGTAGACATTAGGCAGAAGCTCTTCCCTGTGAGGGTGCTGAGGCGCTGGCACAGGGTGCCCAGAGAAGCTGTGGCTGCCCCATCCCTGCCAGTGCTCAAGGCCAGGTTGGACACAGCGGCTTGGAGCAAGCTGCTCTAGCGGAAGGTGTCCCTGCAATGGCAGGGGCTGGAGCTAGGTGAGCTTTAAGGTTCCAACCCAAACCACTCTGTGACTGTGAAACCGCGTGTGTGACCCGTGACAGCGCGGCGCTGCCCATGGGCTGCCCGCCGCCGTGCTGCCCGCCCGTGGCGCCGCGCTGCTGCCATGGCAACCGCCGCGGGCAGAGGCGTCCCCGCCCGCCTCAGGGTACCGAATGGCTGCCGGGTGTGCCGATCAGCCCCGGTCATTGGCTGTCTGCCGGAGGAACCGCCCACTCGCTGGCGCTTTAGACCAATCAGCGTCCGCCCTCCTCGCGAAGGCGGAAGTGGTGCTCGTAAACAACTGCTCCCCCTCCCGCGCCCTCTGCCGTCCCTGCCTGGCCTCCCTCCGGAGCTCGGCTCCATCGTGCCTTCTCATTGGCGGGGAGCCCCCCCTCCCGAGCGCGGCGGCCAATGAGAAGCGGCGGCTTTTGGATGGTTGCCTCCTGGCTCCGTGGAAGCAGGAAGCAGGAAGCGGGCGGGGGGTGTTCGGTGCCGCCGCCGCCGCCATGGGCGCCGCGCTCGGGGTGTGCTCGCTGGCCAGCTGGGTGAGTGGGCAGCCGGGCTGCCGCCCTGCTCCCCCGCCTGCTCGCCCCGCTTCCCCCGCCTGCTCGCCCCGCTTCCCCCGCCTGCTCGCCCCGCTTCCCCCGCCTGCTCGCCCCGCTTCCCCCGCCTGCTCGCCCCGCTTCCCCCGCCTGCTCGCCCCGCTTCCCCCGCCTGCTCGTCCCGCTTCCCCCGCCTGCTCGTCCCGCTTCCCCCGCCTGCTCGTCCCGCTTCCCCCGCCGCCTCTCTTCCCCCGCCGCCTCTCTTCCCCCGCCGCCTCTCTTCCCCCGCCGCCTCTCTTCCCCCGCCGCCTCTCTTCCCCCACCGCCTCGCTTCCCCGCCGCATCCCCCGCCCTCCCGGGAACCGACCCGGAGCGCCCGCGGCCACTGACGCCGCTCGCGGCCTGTGGGCAGAGGCTCGTCCCGCCGGCGCCGGGAGCCCCTCAGAGCGGAGCGGCGGGGGCTGTGTTTGTCGCGCTCCCGCCCTAGGGGCGCGGGGCCCGCTTGGCCGGGAGGCTGGCGGCCTGGGCTTGCCCTTGCGAGGCCGTGTGGGTGCCGCGGGACGCTGCCGCCCCTTGCAGCCAGGCGGCGGGTGCGGGAACCGAGCGCGGGTGATCAGTTTGTTATTCCCGGGTGTTCTCAGGCCGCACGTCAGTCAGAAATGTCGGTTAAGCGGTTTATGTGCGCAGGGAGTGGTGTTTCTGAATGGAGTTGGGCTGTTTTCCTGCGTCCGTGCGGGGGGAGCCCCCCTCACTGTGCCTGTCTGTGCCCTGCAGATTCCCTGCCTGTGCAGCGGTGCCTCGTGTTTGCTGTGCAGATGTTGTCCCAACAGCAAGAATTCAACAGTGACGCGGCTTATCTATGCCTTCCTCTTGCTCCTCAGCACTACTCTTGCCTGCATTATGCTGGCACCAGGGATGGAAGAGCAGCTGAAAAAGGTATGGAGGGGAAAACACCCAAATGTGCCTTGTCTCTTGAGATAAGAGGCTGCGTGTACTGAATGACTTCTGCCTGAAATAGCAAATTCAGTCAATGTACATTTTTAAGCACATGCCTGCTCTCTGAAACATGACCAGACCTGGAGATTGACAGTTGTTTATCGGAGGCCTGGTGCTTTGGTTTCTTAATCTTCCTGCATGCTTTTAGTGGTGATATGGGGAAAGAAACACAATAATAGAGTCTGTGCAGGCTGGCTGAGTGCAAGGTCTCGTGTTATCAAATCTCCCAGAAGACAGCTGACTGAAAGCCTTATCTCTTAGAGTGCTTAAAGAATGTAATTGCAAATGCAGATGTAAATTCACAACTGGATGTGTCTTTGTTCAGATACCTGGATTTTGTGATGAGGGGCTTCACACGCACATACCGCACATGGATGGCTTTGTCAGCTGTGATGTGTTTGTTGGCTACAGAGCTGTCTATCGAATCAGCTTTGCCATGGCAGTGTTCTTCTTTCTCTTCTCTCTGCTCATGATAGAAGTGAAAACAAGTAATGATCCGAGAGCCTCGATACACAATGGGTATGTGTGTGAGCCAGTTGCCTGCTCTGGCTTTTTCCTCTCTCAAGTTTCGTTGCTGAACACAGAGTCAAATGTTTATGTGTACATTGACAGCCTTGTTTCTTTTGAGTTGAATAGAGAAGGAACACTTTAGTCTCCTAAAAAGCTTCCTATTTATATAACATAATCAATGTACTGATAATCCTCGAAGGTTGGATCACCAAAAGGGAGATGCTCTGGGCACTCCTCTGTAGTTACACAGAGATGTTGGTTTTCAGCTAGTTTTGTTGCCATCTTTGTGCTGAATCTAGTGCTCATTGGGTCAGTCCAACTTGGAAAGCTAGCAGAAACTGGTTTCTGATTAGATGGCCCTTCTTTCTCCTCACTATCTTCTCTCTTAGATCTCCCTTTTTCCTTCTCCAAGCAGAACAGTGCAAAGTTAGCCTTCCTGCCTGTGAGGATGAGCTGATAACTCAGTGTTTGCTGGGGCAGGGGATCCTCTTTCAGCAAAGCTTTTCAGCCAGTCATCCCCCAGCCTGTCCTATTGCTGGGGTTTTCCTGTCCCAAGTGTTTGTATTTAGGTGTTTGTCTCTCTATTTGCCTGTGGTGACCTCTGAGGTTTCTGTCAGTCCATGTCTCCAATGTATTAATGTTTGCTTCACCCTCTCCCCCTGGCTGATGAATGACTTCATCTGTAATCCCACTGAACACAACTTTTTTTCTCTACATTTCTGTTAGACACCCATCTATGTACAGCAAGCTGCTTGCAGATCATGCAAAACATGAGTATTGTGTGCAGAGCAAGACCAGTGTTTTCAACTTGTGTCTTCTTTTAAAGGTTCTGGTTCTTCAAAATAGCTGCCATTGTGGCTATCATGGTTGGAGCATTTTACATTCCTGAAGGGCCATTCACAAGAGGTACAGTTAATACATCATCACAGAATTCTGTTTAATAAACTCAAACTGTTTCAGACTTACTTACAACGTATAGTTGCAATAATTAAAGTTATCTTGGAGAAGACACAGATTCTGCCCTACTTCTTGGTTCATCCAGTATTCTAGTAGCAAACTGAAGTTATGGCAATAAGCAATCTCTTTTCAAGTGCATAGGTGGTGCGTATCGACAGTTTTACTCCATGACACAATCACTACTGGGCTGAGCTTTCTGGCACTAGCTAGATTAAAGGCAGCTCAGAACACTGAGCAGTGCTAAATACTTGGGCAGAGCCTTGGGTGGCATGGTTTAGTGGGAGGTGTCCCTGCCCATGGCAGGGGGGTTGGAACTAGATGATCTTAAGGTCTTTTCCAACCCTGACTATTCTATGATACTTCCCTAGAGTCTTTGAAATATCCATGCAAGAAACTTTTACTGTCTGGCCACATCACAGGAACTTGAAGAGGTTGTTGACCCTCAAAGAAATGTGGCATGATGGCACTATATACACAAAGATATGTCTTGTGTAGATCTTGTGTTCGTTCTGAAAAGATGTTGGGCTAAACATTCTCATGCTCAGCCTGACTAGCAGAGGCTACAGTCTTGAGTAGCTGGGACTCCTTATGTGCTTTGGCAGGATGGAGGCCAAAGTGATTAACAGCATCTCCATTTCTAAACACAGTTTCAGATTTCTTCATTATTTGTCTGCAGTATAATTAGGAGCTTTTTAATTTTTATTATATTTTTTAATTGGGGTAGCATGCAGATGATGAAAGCTAACCCTATTTTTCATGTTCCCTTTACTAGCTTGGTTTGTTATTGGTATCTGTGGAGCTGCTGCCTTCATTCTTATCCAGTTGGTGCTTCTCGTGGACTTTGCTCACTCCTGGAATGAGAGCTGGGTGGAGAGAATGGATGAGGGAAATCCTAAATGTTGGTATGCAGGTAGGAATCTTAACCTGTAGAGGATTTGTTTCTGCTGGCCACTACTCTGCAGAGTATCACTTATTAGTTTGCAAACATACCTAGAATTACACTTTGCAGTCTCCTTGAATCACTCCTATAAACATTTGGAATGAATAGCTGCAGTACTGCCTTTTTCTCATTAAATAAGATGCAAAATATTTTAGGCTTGTGATTAGCAGATCCAACAGTCATAATAAACAACACTTGCCTAGTTTGCAGTGTGAGTGCAGAGCTGGTAGTCTGGGTCTCTTCAACTCTAATTTTGCTTTGCTACCTCCCCTCCTGAGGTCCTTAGGAGCCCAGTTATGTTCATGACTGGCTGCAGTACAAGACAGAGCGTGCCTCAGTGCACGCTCCCAAGCTGACTGCTAAATGACAAAGTGCTAATTGTTGTCCCTCTTTGCTCATAGCTACAGTATTTTGTAGCTTCTTGTAAAGAAATAGGAGAATGGAAATGAAAATGGGTGATCTCTAGCATAAAGGGGGGAATTCGGGCCTTCTAAATAGGCTGCGAGAAGCGTGTAAAAAAGCACTCTCATTTTGACACCGTGGCTTGACATCAGTTAAACCAATTAAACTTCCATTGGAAGGCAGGTCTTATTCTCCTGGTGGCAGTGTTGGCTTTCCTTTGAGCTGCACTGCTTAGTGAGCCAAAGCAGAAATCTAGCAGTACCCAACAAAAATGCATTCTGCTAGTGTAGTTTTCTGAACCAGACTTCCACATGACGGGTAGGGACTATCTCGTTACAGTGGCAGCTGGTCATTAAATCACCTTAGATGTACTGTTAAATTACGTGGGTATTATAACAGTTGGGTTTTTTTCCTTTCCAGCTCTGCTGTCCTGTACAAGCTTGTTCTACGCCTTGTCTCTGTTTTTTATTGTTCTCTTCTATATTTTCTACACGAAGCCTGATGGCTGTACTGAGAACAAGTTCTTCATAAGCATTAATATGATCCTGTGCATTGCTGTCTCCATTGTTTCTGTTCTTCCAAAAGTACAGGTATTATTTTTCTCTGCTATTTTTTTTCTGGCATAGAAGGCAGGGAAGTAAGAAGGATGTAATACCAATTCAGTCAGACTTAAGAACTTTAAATTTGGTTATCATCATAGCTATGCTAGCTAGGAACATCTGGGAAGAAAATGTAGCTCCAAGACCAAGGCATTATGAAGTGATGTGTTTCCTGAAGATAGGCTGTTTGGGCTAACATTGTTTTGGGCTTCGTTTCCATGTGGGGGAGTGCTAGTGTGGTTTTAGTGGTGAAGGTTCTGGCAGAACAGAGAAACCTGTTAGGGAAAAGCAAAACAAGTTTGGAATTTATTGGCTTAATGTTGTGGCTTTGAAATGATGGGTGTGTTTAATGAGAGTAAGTTTGCGTGATGCTTGATTCTGAACTGGCAATGCTTCAACAAAACACATGCTAGATTCCTATCTACAAAACCGTGGGGCAAGTTGGGATTAAGTCAGTGAGAAACCATAACTGAGGCTTGGGCACAGAAGAACTGAGTTTGGTTTGCTATTCCTTCCATGTTTGGCTTGCTCACTGCATAAAATGTGTTAAGGGGTTTTTTTTTCCCCAGTGTTTTGAACATGGAACAAAGCCCAGTGAGTATCTAAAAAATAAAGGTTCTCATGCTAATAACTGTTGGCAGTAGGGTAAAACTGTCCAGCTCTAGGTAAAACTTGCCCTTTTGACCTTGGCTTGCTATTTTGTCTTTGAACAGGAACATCAGCCTCGCTCTGGCCTCCTCCAGTCCTCTGTTATCACGCTCTACACCATGTATCTCACTTGGTCAGCCATGTCCAATGAGCCTGGTAAGCAACAGGCTGAGCTGGGTAACATGCTTTGGTGTGAAAGCAGAAGCTGTTGAAGTGGCTCGTTATTTCAGATCACCGTGTGGGAATTGCCTGATCTGTGTGGATAACATCTAGTGAGGAATTAAAGCATCAGATTGCCTCTTTCCAGAACTAAACTGGGGCATTTGAGGGTAACTAAACCAGTGTCAGGGCATTCTTATTTTATTACACCCTTCCCTAGCTCAGAGGAAGGAAAAATATTCCATGCCATTGCTGTCTCTGGGGAATTAAAGAGATCAGCAGCTAAAGGGAATGACAAAACGCAAGCTTACCTGTCATCTTTTCTCAGCTAAATGCTGGCAGAGCTCACCTCTCTCTAATCTGCCTTGAAAACCTTTTCAGAACGAAGCTGTAACCCAAGTTTGCTGAACATCATTACCCAGATAGCTACACCCACCATTGGTCCAGCAAATACCACTATTGTACCTGCTACTCCAGCTCCGCCCAAGTCCCTACAGTGGTGGGATGCTCAGAGCGTTGTTGGATTGATTATCTTTGTCCTTTGCCTCTTGTATTCCAGGTGGGTACTGCACTGCTATCAAGTATAAACCACTGGGATTTGTCTGACTTTTTCAGTTTGAATCAGGGTCTAGTGAAAAATGTACTTGTGTTTATTCATATCCAGCTGCTGCCTCGGGCCCGAGCCCAAATATGGCTGATAAAGCTGTGTTCTGTTTTGTGGCTGTGTTAACAAGACCTGGACTAGGGACACTGTTTAATTCGGTTAACAAAAGCTTGGATGAAAACAATCTCTTTGAGGAGCTTCCTGTGTTTTCAACATTATTTGTTTGTCCCAGACATTCACTGTGATCTGCTGCTTGTTCTATTAGCAAACATGCCAACTGGAAAAGGAGTTTTTAACCACGTCTGTCTTTGGGTACGTTGCAGCATTCGTACCTCAAGTAACAGCCAGGTGAACAAGCTGACACTGTCTGGGAGTGACAGTGCTATTCTGGAGGAGACTGCAGGAACAGGCAGCGGGGCTGCAGAGGAGGGGGAAGTGCGCCGTGTCATGGATAACGAGAAGGATGGTGTTCAGTACAGCTACAGCTTCTTCCACCTGATGCTATTTCTTGCCTCTCTTTACATCATGATGACGCTCACCAACTGGTACAGGTAAGAGCAAGACAGAAAGTGATGGGTTGTATGTACCAGGCACCGTTTCTAGTTGGATAGGAGACTCCCGCCAAGCAGGTTAAAGTGCTGTCCCTGTGCTATCTGCATCAGACTTGTGTCTTCTCATTTTCTTTTTGTTGCTGATTTAAGATGTAAAAAGACAAAATCAGCAGCTGCAGTCCTAGTGGACTGCTTCACAGCTGCAAGGGCACAAAGTGTGGTTATTATCCTTCAGATAGGCAAGCAGCAGGAAGGAGACTTACAACATTGGTTTAAGGTGGCCTCCCAGGACCCAAAGTCCGGTTCTTCACTCTGGGAAAAGATGGGCAGGGACAGCCATACATGCCACTTAGAGATATGGTTTCCTAGGTCTGTTTGGAGCACTTGGACATACCTAAGTGCACTAATATCCAATTTTAAGCTGCTGCTGCAGCTTAAAACTACTTTCCCCAGGACTGTCATATTATTCAAATTAACAAATACACTTACAACTGCCAGGGGTCTATTGCATAGCTCACTCATATTTCATAGAATCACTGACTGGTTTGGGTTGGAAGGGACATTAAAGCTCATCCAGTTCCACCCCCCAGCCACCCCCGAGGGACACCTTCCACTAGCCCAGGTTGTTCCAAGCCCAGTCCAGGCTGGCCTTGAGCACTGCCAGGGATGGGGCAGCCACAGCTTCTCTGGGAAACCTGTACCAGTATGAATTTCTTTTAAGAGTAGCAAATCAATATACACAAGCAGGTTAATTTTGAAAACTGGGTACCAAGAACAGGCATAGGAAGGAAGAAATTACTGGTTTAGTTGTCTCACCGCTCTCCCACAAAGGTTCTTGCATTGGAGTGTCTTGAGTGACTGTCCTAACTTCAGATTCTTATAAGAGGTAGTAAGGAATAATGGCATGTTCCTTCTCTATGTATTAATTGACTTGACTTTACTTTTTAGCCCTGATGCAGATTTTAAAACAATGACAAGTAAGTGGCCAGCAGTGTGGATGAAGATAAGCTCCAGCTGGGTTTGTCTCGTCCTCTATCTCTGGACTCTAGTGGCTCCTCTTGTCCTCACTAATAGGGAGTTCAGTTAAATGGCTGAAGCTTATGAAAGTGGGGATTTTTATGCTGAAGGCCAAAATGTTCATGTATTGCTTTAGTTATATGGGCTATGTTACTGTTGCTTATGGTGGTATTAATATGCAGGTGGATAGAAAGTTATATATTGCATAATGCTTGATGCAGGATCAAAATTAGTATCAGTTATCTATTTTCACCTTCAGTCATGGTTATCTTATTTCAGCATTTTTAAAATTCACTATAGCTCTGCTGTCAAAGCACAAAAAGTATCTGTTCTGTCCAATAGCCACAACCTTTCTATTGAACTGAAGTGACATTTAGCTAAAATACAAAGTAATATATTTTAAAGAACAATTATATTCAGCATAATGCACTAATATGCCAACGCTTCAGTTCCTGGAAGTGTAAGCTACGCTGCTTGATTTCTACATTCCACTGCAAAAGTTGATTGATTATACTTACCTTCCTGTGTTGTGGCAAAAAAACCCCCTTATTCCTCACTAAAAGAACAGAACTTTGAGGTTAAAAAGTTGTTAACTCTAATTCCTTTTAAGACCAAACTTGCCTTTTCTAAGAGGCAACTTCTATGGTAAGTTCTTTTTCAGTATCTTTGCCAAATATTGAGTGGTAAGTGTATGACTAGCTTAAACAACTTTGATTATGTGGAAAAAGAGCTTCAAATTGATTTCACTTGTCTAATATGCTTATAAAAATAATGTATGTGAAATGATTATTATGGGCACTATGGCATTTGCACTGTGAACTTCTTTAAATAAAGTGGACTAACTACTGGCACTGTCTCAGCTCTGTTGAGCACCGTTATGAAGCAGCAGTTATCTCCAATGCAAAAAACTACATACAGTGATTAAAATGCTAATAGCTACTGCAGTGTCCACTTGGATGCGACTGGATGTTTTCACCATGCAGCAAATAGTAAGTCATAATATATTTCTTTTGAAACAAATAGGATCTTCCATATGATTCTCAATGTCAAATCCTGTCCCTTGGACTTTGCTCAGGTATATTTTCAAGTTAAATTTAGTTCTGCAGTAGAAAGGAACACCTTTCTCTATAAAACCATGGCAATTACAGTTGATTGCAACTGTGTGTTTAGTGTGGAACCAAGTATTTGTTGCTATTGGCTTCTATGATAAAATACCCCAACATGACACAAGACGAACACATTTAGAATATCAAATTAGCAGCTGTTACAATGTGTTTAATCACCCAGTCATGCATCAGAAAAGTACATGGGTTTGACCACTCCATTTTATAAAATGCAATATAAAAATAAATTTTGTCAAAATAAGATGTACACTTAAACCACCCAACACCTCTAGGCCTACATACAACAGAAGGCAAAAGTATTAGTCTGAATAACACTATGATTAACTCATGCCAAAATGAGATTTAACAAAAACAATACTTCACCGAGTTCCTGAAAATACCTCGGGGAACCCATTGCAAGAGTATAAATTCAAGTACTTTTATGTACAGAATGCAGCTACCTTTTGTCCCACTCAATGCCAAAAGCCATGGCTGCCCAGTGCAGTTCAAGTGTCTTTCCTTATGTGTTGGATTTGGCAGGGATGGCTTATGGACTGGGCAAGGCATATAACCTCTGGGAACAAAGTTAGGTCAAGTGGAAAAAAGAACGTATCTGTTTTAGTGCTGTAAACAAAAAGAAACCAAAGCCCCGCAGCCTGTAAGCTTTCCCTATCTATTCTCTTAACTTGCAGACAAAGATTCTATGCTTAAATTGTTTATTTTCCAAATGCTGATATGAGACATTTTGGGAACAAACTGACTTCTTTGCTAGCAAGTGCTAAAGCTCAAAGAACATTCTCAGCTCAGTAGTCAGGAGTATATAAGACAGAGCTGTGCTTTCTGCAAGACAAGACAAGCACTGGTTATGAACCTAAAAAGGGGTTAGTGACAGAGCTCAATGACATTGCGACTCAGTGTCTGAGTTTTAAAGCCAAGAAAGAGCAAATTAGAAGTAACAGTTAGATGCTTGATAAAGATAAGCCTGGCTTAGTTCAAGCATCCTGACATCAGCTGTTCAGCAGACAGCTTTAACAAAAGTTCTGGAGGCATAAGACCAGCTATTTTCAGCATTGATAATGTATCCTTATCTATTATGTTTAAATAATATGCTGTATTCTTAGTTTCTCTGTGAGCAGAGGAGAAAAGGGCAGGGAGAGATGGATCGAGTTCGCCTACTATTTAAGGCATGCAAGAGAATATAAAAGCCTGGAAAAGGGTGTAGAAGCTCCTCAGCCTTCTGCTAAACACAGCTAGGTTGTTTTCTTTTTGAAGGACATTAAATTGAAATTTGAATATTCAGCCTCCCTCTCCGGTAGTTCTATGAGGGGGTCAGAGTAGCTGTTCCTATAGGTTAGCTGTCAAAATACTACCCCTTCAAACCCTGCAGCACAATTAAGGAAAGTGTATCCAATACCAGTCAAGCCTTCACCTCGAGGGAAAGGGGATCTTCCTATTTTTGTTCTTAGTTGTACAAAGTGGCTGGAATTAAGAGGCACTAAACACCACTCTCTCTATGTTCTGGCAGTTACAAACAGTGTGGGCAGCCACTTTGCCTGTCTAAGTCCTGGTGCTACGTGCTACTGTCTTGCTAGGGTGGCACAAAGGACTGAATAAATCTCTGCAAAACACGTAGCATGTTCTGGTCAGAGATGAGGAAGCGGCTAGCAGTACTCTGACCTTATTTTAAATGGTGATGTTGGGTTTTGTTTGGTTTTCCCCATACTACAGGTAATAGTTGTCAAAAGAGGTATAAGAATTGGCTTTTAAAGTTAGGAAAAATCAGATGCTTTTTATCTCTTTCCACTTTTAATCTAAAATGGTTCAAGTGATGAGTTCCCTGCTCCCACAAATTCTGACTGCCACACAGAAAAAAAGCTTCATGGTCTACCCCTTTTCAAAACCCAATCTCCTTTTATAATGCTGGGATGAAAAGTATGGCGTTTGCTTGTTCCTAGTTCCAGAATCAGGTCTGCTGCCAGATCAGGAAGTCATTACAGTGGTAGAGGAGTCTCTTTTTGGCAGTGCAATTGTGCTGCAGGGAGACTGAGAGGAAGACAGACATTCAAAACAGAGATTGGCACTTTAGAAAATGAGTGTCTGAAATTCTTAAGATGCTTTAGTTTTCTGTTTACAGAAACAACTGGTACCTGTAATGACACTTGGCACTAAATAAAGATTTCATCCAGAGAAAGTACTCTAGAGGTAAGTCTCCAATTAGAAGGGATGGTTTTTTTCACCAAATATTGAACTACTTTACCTTGAAGTAACAAGCTGTGCTTTCCTGACCCTAGTGAGGTTTTCCATCCGCACTATTACAGTGCAGAAAAACATGTGCAAAGAGTGTGCTAAGAGTAAGTTCTAATTCAAGACCCTTAAACAGACTGAACTTGGGGAGCTGGAACAGCTTATTTAGACATAGGTATCTTACCCTGATTTGACAGTGGGGTCTTAGTTCTGTCTCTAGACAAAGACCTAGAGGCACAGGCATACAAGCTACAGGTAAATACTGCAGAGATGATTAAAGTTTAACTGCATACAGGAATGGGACAACCAAAGACAAAAGAGATCAACAAAGTTGAAAACAGAGTTGTAACATTCCACAAAAGAGCCGACAAGCACAGTGGACAAAATGCTACAGTACCAGGAAATTTAAGAATATGCTTTCAAACAGCCTGTCTGCATTTGGTTTCGCAGACTTAAATCCTGCCCAAAGTAACAAGCTAAAGAAGCACCTTGCTGTCATACATAAAGTATTGCCTTCTATACACCATACGCCAACTGCTACAAAGCATCCTTAAAATTCCATGTACGAATTACTTACCCAACTCATCACAACCAGCTGAACAACTGACAGTGTGGGAAGGTGGGTGACATAGCTGTTTCTTACCTGCTATTGAACCTCATTTTTTGAAGCTGTTACCTAATCAAAAGCCATAGTACTTGATCTGAAAAGCTTCCTGTTTTCTGAAAATGAAGATTGCTTGTTTATAATAGGCTTTGGCATAGATGTTGTAGTATTTGATCCTCCAGGTATAGTTTGTCCTACTGTGAGGAAGTTTCAGAGATGATCTCCAGGCTGATATTCCTTGGTAAGAAAGTTTTGCTCTGTATTAATTTCAGATGAATATCCATTGAGATATTTCAGAAATACCAACTCACAATCTGAACCAAGTGGTAAAGGACAGGTCAAATTAGACTTTGATGTTTTTAAGCAATCTTCACTGACAGAACTACATTTTGCAGGGTTCAAAAGCAATTTTCTTGTCTTGGATTATTGGTGTTTGCAAAAGGGGAAGGGAACAGATGGTCACAGCTAGTAAATCATCATTGTCACTTTTCACCTGTGTGGGGAGGGGACAAGAAGCTGTCAAGCTTACCATCCTGTAATATTAGGGTTTTTTTCCGTTATCAATAGAAAGAATAGGCCAGTTTGCATCATTCACATGGACGTTGATGAGTCTTAAGTATTCTACATAACTGGTGCTCTTTGCCTTTATCCTCCCTGAACTTTGCCCTGCCCCCGTTGTGCACTCTTCAGCTTCCTTTGGTTCTACAGTGTAAAGTGCCTTTGTGATCTGTCACTAAACTGCAGGTTTAGGGGTAAGGCAGAGTTCACAGCATCACCTATCAAGAACAGATCTTTAACTGTGCTGGAAACCTTCCCTTTACTGGTTTTTTAGTAACAGTAATAGAGCTGAGGTTTCATGCCTCGAAGAGAATCATCACATTGCTTTTCATCAGCATCCCCACTCCCTAGCATGTCATGGGGAGAGCTGTCACACGGGAGAACCAGCTCTGAGAAATCGTGCTGAAAGTCCTCTTCAGAGGCCAGCAGCAGCTCATTCCATGCAGAGGTGTCCAGCTTCCCTGAAGTACCACCATACTCTTCAGGAAGGATCGCTGGAGGAATATTTTGATGAAGGGAATTCAGATCACAGCCATGAAGAAAAAACTGAAGAAAGCAGAAGATAGCTTTAATAGTGCATATGAAATGTTTTGCAGCAAATTACTGAAACAGACAACTTATTTTGAGTTAAAAAGCAAGTTTTAGAAGTGATGTCCTTATAAGCAAATGGCAGCATACAACAGTGGGCAGGTACAATTAAACGTAATAGTGAGAGGTATTGAAATCCAAGTCTAGTGCAGCTTAAGTCCCACCAAGAGAGACTTAACAATTGCCAGGCTGTGCCAGGGTTCCAAATTCAGCTTGTCACTAAGTTCCTTCCGGAGATTGGAAGTACTTATGCTTGTGGGAAAAAGCATCATCTAACATCCAGTCCAATAGAGAGAATATTCTTCCCATGCAAGACGCTTCCATAAGGGAGAAGAACAAGGCAGGGGCAGCACAGCTTTTCTGTGACACCACCTCATAAACAAAGAGTTATTGCCAAAATAATCCAACCCTAGGGGTGGAATTAATGTCTTGGATACATAGCGTGTGTATTAAAGCTCCATATTAACACTATGCCAATATTAAATTCCTCAAAGCTTCTCTCTTGTGAAGAATTTTCCCAACAGGCATATTTGTAGAAATTTAAGCAGAAAAGACCAGTTACATCAAGTAAGTGGCACCAACGTGTTTCTAGCTGTGAAGTTTTTCAGTATGTTTTACTGCAATGGACAAGCAAGGAACTTTCCAACATAACATTAATGTTAAAATGACACAGATCCTTACCCGGTTTGCTAGCTTTTCCTTCAGAAAAGGCTTGATGATTGCAAAAATGCCTTTGAATATACGAGGTTCATTTATTATGTTAACGGCTTTTATTCGAATGGGGAATCCATCCTGAAGGGTAAAGAATAATGTTATAATGCAGTATATAAGACATTTGCTATCTTCCTCTTTTTAAAACCTCCTGAGACTGACTGCCAGCACAACCCACTGGCTCCCAAACTTTCAGAGGTACCAACATAAACCAATACAGCAACAGAAATGTACCTTGCAATACCGAATAGTTTTAGGATGTGATCTGAGAGCATAAAGTCAAGAGACAAGAAAACCTTGCATTGAGAAATGTACTGCTGTCAGTAAATCCTGGTATCTTACGTTGTTCTTCATCTCCCCTGGCAAAGACACTTAGGTGATCACTGTATTCCCACCCCTGATAAGGGGATGCAGTTAGGAAGTGGTGACCCTGGCTTCTGAGGAGTGTGCCATGCTTAGACCCAGAGCAGGCTGATTCAGTGTGTCCAGCTACAAGATTTAGTACACAAAGTACTCTAAAATGTATTTCTACTTAAGAAAGAAATCTGGTACCGCTATTTTTTTGCCATTCCAACTGTTCTGTCGTGCTGACTGCAAAGACAAACAGGCTCTGCTGCCAACAGAACACAGTGTCTCTTCCACAAGACAGTTTAAAATAAGTTAATTTTAGTTATAGGATTTCTGCTGGACAAGTATATAATTGCAGAAACATTTTTCTGAAGCAAAAGCTCATGATCAGCAATTGAGGTCTTGTGCCACAGTGAAGTTTCTTTCCCTTCTAACCAGCTCTACGTATACAAAGCAAGCAGTCAGTGCTTGGAGTGAAAAGCAGGCAACATGCACCGCAGGAGTGTTCTCCTTATGAAGGTCAGTAAATTAGCTCATCTTTACAAGATATGCAGCTCAGCAAGGTTGATGCAACATGTTTGTATACCACCTATACCTTTATGTCCTTCACCGCTTTCAGCTTTTGCTTAGAGAATAGCTTCCACTTATAACAGCAGGACACGCGTTACTTCATTTGTACAAATTAAATACGGGCTCAGACAGTTAAATATCACATTAGGATCATAATTTAAAGGAGTTCTTATACAGGCATTCATAAACTCACTAGTTTCATCTCCGAAACCTTCCCTGATTCCCCCTATCCTTCCTTATCTGCAGATTATAACCATCTCAGGCCAGAATCAAAGTAATGAGGGGATTAACCCATTCAAGAGAAGTTTTCCTCATCTCACTCCTCCAGGTAGTATGGCAGAACATCAAGTAAAATCATCAGAGCTCCTTGCCACTTTGGCCAGGTTACTCCTCGCTCCGTTCACCTTCCTACTTTGTACAACTCCACTTGTGTTAGACCCTTGCTCCAACTTGTACTCCATCATTTTCCTTCCCAACATCTATTTGAGGCCTTTTATTCGTGTCTCTTTCTCTGCCCCTTAGGCTGAAGAAGCCTCTCTTCCTTCAGGAAGTAGATGGAAATCCACCTCAAATCATACCCACTCAAAAGTCCTCTCTGCCAAAGTCTTTGCAGCCGTTCTTGAACTTGCACTTGCTCAGTGGTCAGCTCCATCTCGCTGACAGGAACCATTTAAATAACGAGCCATTCCTCGGCATTTAGGCAAAACTGTCTTCTCTCTAGCTGTAAGTCAGTGCTCTTCCTCTTCCTTACCACAACCTAGCAGAACTGCTTTTTCCTGTTCCAACTCAGTTTGTGTTTCTAATGCAAATTTAGTTTTAGGGATGCAGAAGTCAAGAAAGGGCAAGTGAGGTAAGTTGGCAAGGGTGTTAGAAACTGATTGGGCAGAGACATGGTTTAACTCTGTTTGTAGAAGCCAAGCTCCTTAAGTTGCTGGTGACAGTCAAGAACTCTAGACACAGAAGCAGTCATTTACAATGCACAAGCTTATTTTCTCACCAGTTCTGGTCTTACCTGAAGAATTCCAATCACTTTTTTGGCTACAAAAGGACCAAAATGAGACGCCTTAGATAAGCTGACTCCTTTGTAGTCTGCCAGGATTACAATTCCATTCACCTGGGTCTCTTCGGACTGAATGAGTTTTTCTAACGTTAAGTATATGGCACGAATGTTCTCAGTAATCGGATAATTACTGGGTGTCCATCTGTCTGAGGTTACAAGACATGGATGGTAAGTTGGAGAGTAAATATAAGCTAACAATACACATTCCAAAACCTGATTTTCCATTTTCCTGGACTCTTAAATATTTAGTCTTTAACAGCCACAGTCTTAGTTCAGAGCAGCCTTTCTTAAGCAAGAGATAAATGGCAACTCATGTTTATTTCAGGGAGCAAAGGCAGCAGTTTTAAGAACCCTACTGTCTACCCAGCACAGCTTATTAGAAGCAGCTTCAGCTCAGAAAGAAAGCAGGTTAATGGAAAAGAGGAGAATGGATGAAGACAAATTTACAGCAAGCCTGCCAGCAGCCAAAGTACATGGAAAGCTCTGATTGTTTACACAGGAGTCAAAGCCACAGACTCCTCTCTCCACTTACTGTCACATGAATTACAAGCTTCTAGTGGCAGGCCAGCAGTTTCAGTTTGAGTTACTACATTAATTTCTCTTGAATCGCCTAATATTTCATCAACCCACCTCACTGCATTTTCATTTTGACACAACTGCAGTTATTGCTGACACAGGAAAAGGAACCGGTGTAACACTGGATAACGACAAATGCGTCCCTTTGCAAGTTAGCTTTTCAGATTTCAAAGAGAACCTATGTACTCTGGCTAAATAACCACTGTTCACAGCAGAGGCCAGACACACCTTGAAGATGGAGAACAAAGACATGCATGCATTTCAGTACCTGGGCGGATGCAGACGATGTGGCGTCCCTCAGGGTCCAGCCGAGGCAGCACAGTGACAAAGCCTGACTCAAGGACAGGCTTTATTGCAGATGGCTTCAAGTTATTGAAGACCTCAGGCCAGCTCCTCCTGCAGGTGTGGTAGTTCACCAGAAGCTGAAGAGCTCGATCGTAATCAAACTTCCTGGCTCTGAGGAACCTTAGCAAAAAAGCATCGTCCAGGCAGGTCCCCAGGGAGGGATAGTCTTTGCACACCATATCTCGGAGTGCCTGCACATCACGGAGCCTCCATTCAGGTTTCTCCTGGAGCTCTTCCCGGGCTTTGGTAATGAGATCAGGAGACAACGTGCAAACATACTTTGGCCGATCTGGCAAGAACTCGTTGTCTGATGGAGACCCTGCTGATGGACTCGTCCTGGTGCAGTCGCTGTCTCCTGACATAATGTAGCAGGAATCTGTCAAGAACCAAGCGCTACAGATGACAAACACTCCCAGGGACTCAGAAGCACATTTATTATTTACATATTTATTATATCCTGTATCCCTCCTTCTCCTGGCTGAACAGAAGGCCCTTCCAAGAACCGGTACTACAGCCAGAAGCACAGCTGAGACATTTAAATTCTCTTCCTAGCATTAGAAAGCACAGGTTTCTCTAATGTCTTTATCCTGCATAGCAAGTAGAAAACTACTTCAGATGAAACCTAAGCAAATAAATGAAAATTAAAATACAGAATTGCACAGCTTCATTGCAAAATACAGCATTTAATTTGCCTTAACATTTATTTTCTCTGTGCAATTGGAAACTAAACCATCCCAGATAGGCAGGATTCTCTCTGTTGGTGAAATGACAGCCTCTTCTGAGAAGCCCTCGCAGATGACCACAGGCAGCCAGGAGTTTTCATTAACTTCTCTGCGAATAAGTGCATTGATCCCCATGTTCTGCCCGTGTGAACGTTTGAGCCATTCAGGAGGAGTGGAATTCGGGACTTCACAGCCTGGATGAGCCTAGTACGAGAATCACAGGCAGCATCGCGTGGGCATTAAGGCAGGCTTAATCTAGTTACGGTTTGCTGCCAGTGCTTCCGAACTGGGATGTGGATTCCCAAACCCAGCACAAGCAGGCAGAGATGAGTGAGAACTCATAAAACGCCGGGACGGGCACAGTCCTTAAAGCGCTGTTCCAACCACGCTCATGCTCTGACCCACGCCCCCGGCCCCTGACAGCCGCAGCGGAGCCCCCCCGCAGCCGCTCCGCTCCCTCCACGCCCCGTCCCCACCGCGGACCCCCGGGCCCCGCGCCCCGGCCCCGCCGTACCGGAGCGCTCCCGCGCAGCGGCGCCGTGTCCCGGCAGCGGCGCCCCGGATCTACAGCGGCCGCGGGGAAGTGACGAAGCGCTACGTACCGCAGGGGCGGTGCGGGGACGGCGGCTGCGGGGTGCGGGCGGCCCCGCGGGGCTTGGGGCGCGCGGTGCGGGCGTTCCTCGCTCTGGTGTGTGGGCGGTGCAGCGTCTGATTCGCGTTATCCGCATGTCCAGCGCCATGCCATTAAACCAGCCGGTGCGGCGGCACCGTTACGGCCTTCTCTATAGAAATCTCTGTCTGTCTGTGGGAAGCCCCCTTGGAGTTGATGTTTGAGAGCGGCACTGCTCGCATGGTGACCGGGCGTGTCCTCGGGGTCTGCCCCTGCCGGAGCGGGGCCTGCCGGCAAAGGGCAAGTCGGGCAGGAACGGCCGGCGCGGGTGAGCAGGGAAGCTGTGGCTGCCCCATCCCTGGCAGGGTTCAAGGCCAGGTTGGACACGGGCTTGGAGCAAGCTGCTCTAGTGGAAGGGGTCCCTGCCCGTGGCAGGGGTTGGGACTGGATGGGCTTTAAGGTCCCTTCCAAACCGTTCTACGGTTCCTTGTCTGTGGCCAAGCCAGTACCTGAGACAGCAGCGAGCTCCGGAACTGCGAGCAGAGAACAAGGGCCGCCTGGCCGGGACCACAGCACCATCTGCGGGCCCTGGAGCGTCTTCTCCCCGCCAGCCGGAGCTCCGCCGCGAGCCGAGAGGCAGAGCAGTTGTGGCATTACCTGGGCAGAGCTGGGGGAGCCTCAGACAGGGTCCGGGCAAGCGCAGCCGATGGGAGCAGGGCCCAAGAGATGTGTTCGAGCAGCCTGAATTTAGATGGCATCAGAGGGACTAAATGGTGCTGAAGGGAGGATTTCTGTGGTTTGGGTGGGGGATTTTGTGGCTGTAGTTTGGTTTGGTGTTTGAGACGCCAGAAAGCCGTATCCCGAGGGAGTTCAGGTGGCGATGCCTGACCTCTCTGCATGGAATTTGTAATAACATTACAAAAAGATGTTTATTCCCAGGCTTGCTGCATTAAAAAAGGTTCAGCAGAGCTACGGGAATGGGGGCAATGACACTCGTTTAACCCCACTGATTTAGATTTTGATTGAAAAATGGGCTCAGCATCCTGCTGGCGGCTGTTCCTAGCGAGCTCAGTGGGCTCTGCTGTTTTCTCTTGGCTGTAACCCTTTTCAGCCAGGAGAGGGAGTCAAAGACAGTTGGACAAAGCGGGATTCCGAGGAGCTGGCAGAGGGAAACGAGGCCCTTCTGCAGCAGCTGAGGTTCTGCTTTGATTTATTTTTACTCCAGGGTTTCATCCTTCTAAAGTGGAAAATATTTCAGTGGCACTATGGAAACAAACTGAGTGTGCCAGAGGTGTTTACCAGCAGGGAGACATCTCAGAGAAGGGGAGTACATTGGTGCATCCCCGCGCTGATGTTCCATTCTAACCCTGCTTTGGGCGCAGGCAGATCAGAGCTGGGTGCAGCCTGGCCAGCTGGTGCCATAAGCTGGGACCAGTTTGGATCTGTGTGAATTATACCTGTTTGTGATGTTGCTCCATTCCCTTCCCAGTAGATGGTGGAATAAAGAAGGTTGGAAGGGACCTCAGGAGGACAAGAGACTGACATTGCTCCTGTTACTATTTGTAGAGCTCCTGGGCAGAAACACTTGTGACACAACCATGGGAAAAGCAGCCAGGCAGGACCCAGAGTCCCAGATTAGAGGTAAGAGCCTGAAACTGGTAGCTGCAGGCACAGTTTGGAGAGAGTGAGAACGTGCGTGTGAGGAGATGGGTCTGTGGCCCCTGAAGGGATGCAGGAGGTTTCTGGGTGCACCTGATCTAGTTAATTGCTGAAATTAGCAGTGAGGCAGAGCTGATCTGAGAAAAGGCTTCGAAACACCCAACAGCTGGGAAATACTGGAGCTGCAGACAGGGATTTGTGCTGCAGGCTGCAAAATCAGGTTGGAATTTGCACCCCTCAAACAAGGGAGGAAAATTTAGCAGGGAGGTGGCAGTTCCAGGCCTGACCGGTTAATAGCTGCTGCAGCAGGGTGTTAGAAGTAAGCAGGGATGTTTGAAAGGAGTGACGTATGAAGGAAGCTTTGCTTTGGGGCACAAGAGATGCAGGAAACAAGCAAGAATCAGTTACAATCATATTGAGAGGTATGAAAAAGGATATTAAAGTAAGAGCAAGAGCCTTAGGCAGGTAGGAGAGAATAAGGAAGGAAAGTAGAAGTGGGAATTCTGCATAGTGAAGAAGGGCTGGGGGTGAAATATGATTTGAGGATGGGTTCCCAAATGAAGTAACTACCTTACCTCAGCTTTCCTTATGTGAGGGATGTTGAACTCAAGAAGAGTGGTGGGTGGTGGATGGAAGTGAGGGGTTCAATCCAGGTTGTAGGGGGAATTGTAAAGTATTGGCACATGAGACCACAGGAACAGTTGCAGGAGGTTTTGTAATTTACTCTACCTGGTGCTGGCATCCTGTGGCTAGAAACCAGTAAAGGCTGAACCATTCTATAAGGAAGTAAAAGCTAAACTGAAAACAAACATCACATCCAGGCACTGAGAGTCCTCCCCTAGCTGCAGAGTTGTGTCCTTACCCACGGCTGCAGGAGGGAGAAGGACACACTGCAGCACATGCATGGAACCCTTGCCAGCCAAGAGGAGGTGAGCCACTTCATCAGCTCCAAATCTACAGTATTTGCAAGAGCCTCTGTCAGGAGCTGTGTTGCCTGACCTTGGGAGCCACGCCTGGAGCCCCATGGAGAATCCAGCCCTTCTCATGTCTCCTATCACATGTGGTTCATACCTTTCTCAGCTCTGCTCCTGGGTGCTCCCGCACCCTGCCGTTGCGTTATAAATGAATGGCTGTTGGTGTTGGTTGATATTTAATGAAGTCCATGTAATACCCTTCACTCATTTACTTATCCGAACAGTTTTAATACCCAGCCTGGGAAAGTTATCTTAGCTTGTTTAAGCTTTTCCACCATTAGCAATAAACATTTTACAGTGTTGGCAAGCTGAGGCTGAAAAGAGAGCATGACTTCAAACAGCATTGCTCACAGAGAAGGCTTTAAACTGATATTAAATCACTAACCTGTGCAAACATAACAGTCCTGTAATAAAGATAATCTGTGTAGGGGGGCTCTGGTCCTTTGGGTGCAGGTGGAACCTCTGGGCTCCACAAATTACACAACCCTTTTGGGCAGCTCAGCATCAGAGCAGAGAGTCCCGTGGTGTTAGGTGAGGTCTGTCCATGCATGAGGTCCTGTTGTATCTCAGTCTTGAGCTGCTTCTGTGGTGCCAGTCCAGCAGCGTGGAAAGGACTGCAGGGGAATGATGGCCCCTGCTAATCCTCCCAGGCAGGGCCACACTAGGCTGGTATAAACCTGCTCTGGACATGGTGCCTGGCTGTGGGGCACTTGGCTATGATACAATCCATGCAGCTATTCCTCTGTGCTCAGAGGGTAAAGTGACTGAGAATATATGCCCTAAATTACCATGAATATTCATGGTCTCAATGTCTGGAAGTGCACTCCTCCAGGGCAGGCTTCCATACCTGTTTTCTGGATGTCATGGTGTGAAGAGGGGGATTTCGCAGATGACCACCTCAGTTGTAAGAAGCAGACAGTGTGCTGCAGAGGACAGCTCCTGCTCTGCCCGTGATTTCCCTATGCGTATATGGCAGGCCAGACCCACGCGCAAAGCTAAAGCAACAGCAAGCACGCACAAAAGCTTGGCAAGGAATATGCTTGGCAGGACCTCTGAATGTTTTAATTATGTCAAGATTTCTGTAGTTTAGTTTCTAAGAGTCACAGAATAGTTTGGGCTGGAAGGGACCTTTCCAGGTCTTCTTGTCCAGCGTGTGATTTACTCTGGACAGAGACAGTTTTCCCACTGGAAAAATTGACCTAAAAATACCACTTTCGCAGATCTTTGCTTGGACATCATGAAAAGAGTTCGCAGCTGGAGATGCTGCTCTCCAGGAAATCATCCTTAGTCGAGGTTGCAAGCACAGGAGAGGACAAGAAGAAGTTTCATTGTGTTTTGTGGTGCCCTGGTACACTGGAAGGAAAGCAGCTCTGTGTTTGGATGGGTCCCTGGCAGGATTAGCCCTTCCAGGGTGCTGTGAAGGTGCTGCTTGTGGACCTGAGCTTCTTGAAATGACTGCAGTGCTGCTGAGTGTGTTAAGCAGTAAAAGCACTCGAATTTGCTCCTGCAGGAACCTGCTTGGTAAATGGTGTAGGATGCTTTCCAGGGGAAGAATGAGGGAAGTGCTGCTGCTCCCTGGGTTGGACTGAGTGCTTTTGCTCTTGGGGCTTTCAGCCTGGTGTCTATCACAGTGAAGCAGGGTTGGGTGTTGGAGTAACCACTAAGCAATGTCTCAGGACTTACACAGCCTTGGGCTGAAGGAATGCAGCTGTGAGGAGAGGAGCTACATGCAGGAAATAGGATTTCAGTGGAAATACAAGGGCCTGCAATGCTGGAGCTGTGTCCTCTGCTGCCTCCGTGGACACGCAGCACAGCAGGTCTCCAGTGTGCTCTCCCAGGTGAGAAGATGCCACTTTAGTCCGACACCTTAAGGTAATTTTAAGAGAGGGCTAAAAACCACCCAGAGTGAGGATCCAAATGGCTGTCCTTCACCTGTGTTCGGAAGTGCTGTACTCCAGAGACAGGGATTCTGGGTCTGACACTGAGGTTTCTCTTTGCTTGTTCTGCCTCAAGCATTTTTCTCAGTTGCTTCCCATTTTAGCTGGTGCATGAGCTGGGGACCTCCATTTCTATTTAGGCGGACCTGTAAGGCTTTGTATCCTCTGCAAAGGAGCTCTAAGTGGATCCTAGGATATGTGTGAACCAGTGTGCTCCATGTCAGTGGTTCATGGTAATACTAACCCATCAGCAGGATTAATTACTGGATGTTTTTAAGGCACAGTGAGGTTTTGCAGAGTATTGGAGAAGAACAGAGAAGTGTATTATTGGGTTACCTTATTGTAATGATTTTCCCAGTCAGTGAGGGGGAACATGTCACATTCCAGCCAGGGCTAATGCCTGGCTTGGCAGCTACAGTGAGGAATTCCTGTCCGACTCACAGTGCTTTCTGCTGTGGGTGTCTATCCAGGCAGCTCTTGCACTGCTTATCACACTCACAACAGTTTCTGGGAGGAGGTGGGCAATCACAACAGCTCCCCCAGACCAGAGTTGTTTGGTGTGGGGTCCCCCAGGCTCAGAAGGGCTCTTCTGAGATCGGGGAGTCACAAGGGAGTGCAGGTCACAGCCAGGCAGAGCTGCCAGACATGAGGGACTGAAGTGTAGCACAGCCCACAGAGCCCAGTGGTCCAGGGCTTGAACGGGGAGCACTTTGTTGACCCCAGCAGCCTTTTCTGTCTCACACAGGACACTAAACTGAAGGTCGTGACTGCAGTCTTGTTTGTGCCAAGCTCTCCTGCTCACCCCGCACCTAACGAAGCTGACGCTATATTGCTGGTTTTATTGGCCTGGCTGGCAATTTTTCAGGTGCTAGGTGTGTTTATGATTATCAGGGTCACACCTTGATTAGGAATGGGGAGAGGGATTTTAAACATACCCACACCTTACCCTTCCTCTTCCAGGCTCTCTGAATGGAAGGGGGTTGTGCAGTGTGCGTGGCCTGAACTCCCCAATTGGTTGGTGATATTTGCACTCAGCCTTGAGGGAACTGGCCAGCCTGGCACACAGAATTGCCTGGCTCAGCAGTGCCACGTTGCTGAGCCATGCCTGCTGCCTCTTGTTGCTCATGACTATCTGTGCCTGTGTGTGCTCTTGCGAGTTTAATAGCAGCAATAGTTGCCTTTGTCAGAGATGATATGCAGGCCATAAAATTCATTTGCTGTTCTTTATTTTTCTGTCCCACTGAGATATGGAAGCTGTGGAAAAGACTCCAAAGCCTGGTGGCTGCTTCAGATGAAGGTTATATAAAGGATATGGAAAGAATGTATTTCACAGTGGCCAGAGGACCTAAAAATGCCACTTTCACAGATCTTTGCGTGGACATCATAAAAAGATTTTGCAGCTGGAGATGCTGCTCTCCAGGAAATCATCCTTAGTCTAGGTTACAAGCACAGGAGAGGACAAGAAAAAGCTCTCATGTCCAAAACCAACATAAGGAAGTTGTGTCTTAAAGGCTGTCCTTACAGCAGCCATATCCTCTGACATGGGACATTGCCTCTGGGCTCCAGGGAGCCCAGCAGGATAAAACACAGCCCACAGGTGGCAAGACCAGTGTCTCAGGGTGATTTCAGGATGGAGTGACAAAAGAGGTGAGGGTTGAGATGGGGGATGCCACTTAAGGACAAGGATGTCTCTGGGACCGTTTGTGGGTTTTATTCCAAGTGAGCTGAATCCAGCAATAAGAAACCTTCGTTAGGGACTGCACTGATTTAAGATTAACCAGGTAAAGGGCGGCCTTGATAGAGCAGTTCATGGGAAGGAATCCAGGAGACTTTACTGTTTCAAAGGTTTGATATTACATATATGAAGTTTTTAGGGCATATACCCAGGTAAAGCCAACCTAACAACCTGGGTAACAGGGTTCCAGTGGCAGGCAGAGGAGCCCTGGGTTTTATCCCACATTAAAGAGAAGGAACTAACTCCTTTTCCTTCTCTTGACTGGACTAACCACTCAGTGGCTGTGTGTGTGCTGAGATAACGCATGTCCCGAGACTGCCTTTGCTGATCTTGTGCAGGCATTTAGTGATGGCTTTGGGGCTCTGATCATCTAACTGTCAGTGTATTTCACTTTATCATCTTATTATGCCCTTATGTTCAGCGTGCCTTTGGCTGTACCTGCTGCCAGCAAGAGGATGGCTGTGTTTGAACCAAAGCAGAATCATCACCCAAAATGCTCAGGAATTACCTTTGAAATAGAAGAGGGACTTCATCTTCAGCATGTTAATAGCATATCTTGGCTTCCTTTGCTTGGCTTTCGTAGTGTGGTTACTTTGAGTCTTTAAGCTCCCTGGAAGCATGAACTCAAATACTTATTCTTCATGTTTGTTTTCCTTTTAATGAAAACCGGGATTGCCATTCAATCTTATGATGCCAGCACATGTGGCTTCACGACAGACACCAGCTAACATTAGCCTTGCCAGGAAATAGTGACGGCTGGCGACAGCATCCAACGCTTGTTTGGGCTTTTTCCTCAGTACCCATATGCTTTGTGCTCAGACCAAGAGGGAGGTGAGCCCATTTGGTTTAAAACAAATTCTCCCAGAAGAAAGAAATCCATCTGTCTGGGGAAAGTTAGAAAATATTTTTGCATTTATTTCCTCTCTTTTTTTGTTAAGAATACAAACTCTAGTGAAGAAATATTCCTCTGTTTCCATTGGAAGGCAGTAACCAGCAAAAATTAATGTACAGTATTGAGGAATGCTTGGTGCAAGCAGACCAAAAAGGATTCCCCACAGAGTACGTCTACGTACAGGAAAAAAGGGTTGCTGCAGTTGGAAAAGACAGCCTGGTTATTATGGGGTGGGTTTTTTTGCATTTAATCTCCCAATTATAAATAATCAATGTGATTTACAGAATAATTTACAGGAAATGATTGGATTCATCATTGCAATAAATTACTCAGTCTGATGCCACCCCTGAGGGACAGTACAATACTTGCGACACCGTCAACGCAGGGAGAGGTGTTTCATTTTTGCATTGAAAATCAAGGGGCAGATGTGCAGCTCCTCTGGCTGGGCTGGCTCAGATTCCTCCCTGCCAGGGACCTCTCCACAGCCATGGTTCCCCCAGCTCCAACTTCCCCAAGGCCAGCACCACACACGTAAAGTCCATGGTTGGTGAGAGCTGTTGTTGCCTTGTGCTGCCAAAAGTGACTCAGGGCTGAAGCCCTGCAGGGCTCTGTGAGCTCCAGCCTTGCTGGCACCCAGGGAGGCAAGTGCTGGGCATGGGAGGGCTCCTTCCCTGCATCCAGCTGTAAACCAAAGGTCAGATCTGTGGGGTTTTGGCACAGGCAGGCACAGAGAAGTAGGGGCTGTGGCAGGTGGGTGCAGAGCCAAGGCTGGGGCAGACCCAAGGGGCTTGGGGGACACAGGGTATTTCCTTGTCCTCTGTCATTCACTGCAGGACTTGAAGCACTGTGGTTTTGAGGTTGCTGCCCTCAAACCCTCTAGGGTCTGAAGGAGCCATAATGAGTTCTTATCATGTTATGAAGAGCTATAAATCTGTTATCAGCCACTCGCTCTAAGCTGAAGGAGTGGCACTGGATTGGACAAATAGATTATATGGCACATAGTAGCATTAAAGCTGGGTCTGAACTGGGATCCTAGCCATGGTGCTCCCAGCACTTGGGCAGCCCAGGGTGTTGGTCCAGTTTGTGAGGCTCAGGCTCTTCTCACCCTCACAGGCATCTCCCCTTTGTACATCCTTCCTCCCGCTTCCTTCCAAATAGGCATCCAGTGGTTTTGTGACTGCTGAGAAGCAGTAGTGGGGACAGTGTTATTTTGGGCACTGCTGCCCGCTGCCAGGCTGTACGGGGGTGACCCCATCCCATTAGCTGAAATCTCCTGAACCCCTTGGTCCCCCAACTTCCCTGTCCAGGTAGTGAGGAGGCAGTAAGTAGTGTAGGGAAAAGGGTCTGGCAGCAGTTGCCTCTCTGAACCTTGTGGTTGGGGGGGTGATCATGGCACGCAAATAAAACACTGCAAAAGACATAAGGACCCAAACAGTGGAAAATCCTCATGGGCCAGACTTTGCCCCAGTATCAGCTGGAAAGATGTGTTAGACCTAGCTGGTTTGGGGGGTTAGTGTGTTGTAGGGTGACACCATGCAAAGACCTGGGACTAGCCAAGGCTGAGGAGCTGTTCTGGCAGTGCTGCCTGGGCAAACCCCATGTGGTTCACCTGATGCTATGCTCCTGGGGGAGCTGCCATCTCCATCAAGTTTGGCTGGGCGAGGGATTGTCTGGGGAGCTGGCATGGCTGTGGGAGGGAAGCCCTCCCTTCACACAGCACAGAGAATTGCTTGTTCGCTGGGTCTGAAGTGTGCTGAACCAATGCCGAGAGGTGGCAATGGGGGAACAGCCCCCAGTCACTGCAGCCTCACCACAGAGGGAGGCAGAAATCTGGCCCTTCTCACAAGGACTGAGGGTTTCTATAAGGCTTCAGCCTTAGTTCTGGGGCTCAGGGCTGCCCATGGCCTGTGCTGTCTGTAGCTGCAGGAAGACAGCTTTTGGTGATGGTGGACCAGTCCAAGAAGCAAGTCCGTGTGTTTGTGCCCAGGAAACTCTGGATGGGTTCTCTTTTCACAGTGACAGAGGCAGTTTGGGCTTTTCTCCCACACGGTCTTCTGAATGAGGCCAGCTGGTCGGCAGGTTGCTAGATGACCTCCTGTTTCGTTATGGCAGGTTGTGGGATGGAGGTGGGCTGTTTGGCCACTGTTGCAATGGCTCCAGGCAGCAGCTTGTATTGCTCCGGCCCTGAGCCTGAAGGTGGGGATGGCTGTGGAGTTTCTGGAGTAGCTGCAGAGAGAGAAACAGAATTAGAAGGCAGCCTCATGGGTCTGACAGCACTGGGATCTGTCCTCAGTCATGTGGGGTTCAGGTGTAAGCAAGGCAGTGGCTCTGTACTGAAGCCATAGCTCCTAATGGCACATGTGTTTGCTGCGAGGCTGCCCAGATACACAGGCGCTCTTAGATTCTCTTGAAGAGCCACAATAATGAACACTGAATGGGTCGAGTTGCTGGCATTTTGACCTGTACTGGCCGTTTTTTTGGTCAGCTGAGGCCATCCCAGCCCAAATTCCCAAGTGATGGTCCCATGTGGTGCTCTGTGTGGTGGCCCACATGTTTTTCAGGGGGCAAAGCAAGGTCTGTCTGCATCACTGAAGCAAAGGGGAGCCTTGCCACTGATTTCAGTAGGCACTGGATGGGATCATTCATCCCTTAAGGGCTATGTAAAAGTTAGTCTGCCAGGGAACATCTTGTTGAATCAGTCTAGACTGATCTAATCTAACCTAAGCCACCTCTCTGTTTGTCTTTCCCTCCTTTCTGCATAGGAATTTCTCACACACTTATTATCAGAGGGTCTGTCTTGTATGGAAATCTTCTTGTGGGGTAGAAACTACTTTCAAGGCATACTTCAAAGCTCAGTTTCTCCTGGGAGCTCTCCATCTCTCAGGTGATACTCACACATCTGCCCGTTGTGCATCTGAGGGGGCATTGTGTTGGCCACAATGACATTTGTTCCCAGGTTCTCCTGGATCAGATGAGGGTGCAGGGGGTGGTGAGCATGCGGCGTTTCACTTGATGAGCCTAAAAGACATCAGTTGCCACAATAGCAGGAGACAATTCAGTTGGGCAGACCCACTGCACCAAAACGCCCAAGGCTTTGTGCGTGATCAGCTTTTGCACGTGTGATTGGAGCACACCCTTTCCATTTTGTTCCATGGATGAGGAAACTACCTCACTAACCCCTGCCTGCTGCCTGCATTTCCTTATACAGGATTATATTCCTCTCCTTCTGAGTCACACCTCCACGTAAAGAATAGCACAGTGGCAACTCTTCATTTTGTTTTGTCCCATTGGATGCCTCCCACTAGAAAATCTGGGACATTCTTTCAATCTGAACTTTCAGACCTTTGTGTTTTGATGACTCCTTTCTGACACAGAGGAGGATTAGTGAAATGGCTGGAGGCAATTTAGGGGTTGCACAGCAAAGCTTGTCTATATGCAGACGGCTGGGGGTGCCTCTCTAAATACATGCACAGCTAATGCATCTCTTTAGGTGAGCAGAAATGGGGGACTCTTTCTAGCACTGTCAATGCTAGGAGGAGATGATTTTGTGTGAGTCAAGGGCTGACCCACCCACAGGCTGTCTCTACCTTTTTCATGTCGGAAACAATAGCTATGTAGGTTCTCAAGGGGATGATGATCAGGGAACACTGAGAGGATGCTCAAGTACTCACCTCCCAGCAGCATCTCTTGCAGCAGGTTGTCAATCTTAACCATGCCAAAGAGCTTGACGAACTGGATCTGCTCTATCATCTGCCAGGTGATGCTCTGCAGCACCGGCAGCAGCAGCAGCAGCTCTCCGAAGCGGCCCCGTGAGTCATACTGCCGGTCATTGATGTAGTCCTCCAGGCTGACTTGTACCTGGTACCGCATCCGCTTGATCTTGGAGGGGTCGCTCAGTCCTTTGGCATCTGAAACAACCCATAGAACTGGTTGTCCAGGCTGCTTCCCTAGGAGCTGCCCCTCAGTAACCGCATGAAATCTGGGTGCAGGCTGAAGTGAGTTGTCTCTGATTCTCTTATCATGTCTAAGAGATGTTTTTTCCCTTCTTAGGATGACTTCTCTCCTTCCTCTAAGCACAGTTTGGCCCAGAGAGGAGATCAGGCAGCATTTTGACAATTCAGGTCTGGTATTAGTTGGCACAACCCAAACTAGTCCCCTCTGATGGTAACCCTCACCAAGCTGGAGCATACCTGGGTCGAAGAAGATGATTGCTTTCAAGCAGGCATATTCATTGTCGTCTATCTGCAGCTCCTGAAAGGGGAGGACCAGCTCATCCAGGATGCGGATGGCCACACGGTTCACCTCCACCAGCTCAGGACAGTTCCGGGGGATGATGTGGTCATTTCCTTTAGACAAGCAGCAGAGAGACCATCACCTTGTCATTGCCCAAGACTTATCAGGGGCAGCAAGGAGTTCAGAACCCAGGTAACCAATGCTGAGATAATTTTGAGGGTGGAGGACTTAAGAAATTCCTCCTTCTGCCCCTTCCCTGGCTCAGCCCACCAGCAGTGCTGACCTGTGTTGCCAGAGCAGCCTCTCCTTACAGAGGAGTCACTCAAGTGAGCAAAAGCTGACCAGGGAGCAAGAAACTTTTTCTCAGTCACACCGTAGCCCACCTTGTGGTGGCAATGTGGATGTTCATAGCTCCCCAACTTTGCCACATGTCATGGCCTTGATGTGGACCAGGCCTAGCTGCACCCAAAGGTTGTGTTAGGCTCACTAAAACACAGAGGAGCTCAAGCCACCACCCTGCAAAAAGGATGCCCACAAACACTGAACCATCCTTTCCTTCACCCGGCAGGGAAGCTTCACAGAAGCAGATGGGCTGAGTGCCGAAAGATGCTCTTTACCTAGCAGCAAGACATCCTTGAACACCATGGACCTCTTGGCAGCTCCCAGTAACAGATGTTCCCCTGCATGTGCTCGCAGCAGTGCTACCTGCAAGGGCAGAGAAAAGTTATTTGGGTGATGCAGAGACAGACACAAGGCTGTGATTCCATGTAAGCAAGCCCAGCATTCCTGTACTGGACTCAAGGATGGGGAGTAAGAGCTCCTGTCTAGTCACAGTCAGAGAAAGGGATCAAACAATGGTTTACTCCTGTGCATTAACATTTCTAAATCCATCAGCACCAGTGGCACCTGAAACATCCCATATTCATGGCACATGTCATGAGCAAGACCATGCTAGACTGTCCCAGGACCTCACACAGGCAGTGGACATGTTCACAGTGGGCTGTCTGCAGACAAAGCAACTCCTGTCGAGTACAGAACCAGGAACCATGCTCCAGCCTGGAAGTGGGGAGGAGTACAATCCACTGCCGTGGACAGTTGCTGTCCCTCTGGAACATGCCCACTTCCCACCGAAATCACGCTTACGGGGACTTGCATCTGCCTGGCTGGTGGGATCACTCTCTGGCCATTCATTCCCACCTCAGCAATGGACATTTGGGCCAGGAAAGCCAAAGGGATGTTTTTCTGCCCCGATGTTAATGATTGAAGTGTTTCACTTTGCACCCTCCAGCAGCTCCTGAGAATGTTCTCAATCTTTTGCCCTCCTTCAGTTAAAAATTTCAGAGACTTAGGCAGAATCAGAAGTTAACGATTGGACAGCCTGACACGGACGCTTCTTAATGTCCAGCCAGGAGCCTCTGCTGGAGAAAACAATCATTAAACATTAATGGAGAGACTCTGAAAAGTGTGTCTTGATGGGAATGGTCCCCTTCTCCAGCGTGCTATCCCTCAGCATCTGACCAAGCCAAGAGAAGTCTTACCCTACCAGAAATGCCAGGAGAATGTGTCACCCATGGAAGAGAGCTCTGGTTCGAAAAATGTTCATGGCTGAGAGAGGGATATTTATTTCTTGCAGAAGGTGAAAAAAATTATGCAAAATAGAGTGGAGGTCCTTGCAAAAAGCCTGCGCACACATGATAGTGAGGAACCTTTATCTATACGCCAACATCTAACCCCTCTCTATCGCTATCCAAACATGGGTGGATATGTTAGCCAAGCTCCTTGTCATTACCAGAGCTGCACAAAACTGAGCTTTCCTACCTCATGCAACTTGGAGAAGGATGGAAAAACTTCAAGTCCCGAGGGAGAGCAAAGCCCTCCTGTAGAAATTAGCTGCCTAATACAAAGTCAAGAAAGCTCAGTTTGGAACCATCATTTCTGTTTCTGTAAAATTTGCTTGTTTGAGCAGGGTTAAAATCAATTACTTCAGCAAGGCAAAGCCATCTCATTTGATATTTATGCTTGCAGTGATCAACCTGAAATATGTCACTCTATTGTGAACTAGGGTAGAACAAAGCAGAATTACTTCAAAATGAGTAAGCTTTGCCCCACCAAATCCGGTACTTTGAGAGTTTGGTGCAGAGGAAGAATAAGGGGTTGGGTATGACTTTTCCTATAAAAATGTTACTATAAAAGTGTCAGGCAGCATTTTAGTGGCAATGTAACCTTTCCTAACAATGTAACATTTCCTAACATTAAATGTTCCCACTGGACATGTCTTGACTGGCTCTTATGTCCCTTGGGCAGCTGCTTGCACTTAGTTTTGTTCATTCCTGCTCCTTGTCAGTCTGTCCTTCCTACTGCCCTCCTCTGATTGTCTGCTGCCTCTGTCCTCATATTGTCATTCAAAAGCACATTGATGCATCACAGTCTTTCCTCTCAAGCCCTCTGGGACAGATAGGGAACTGCTCATGATGAGAGGTGGCTGGTCCTAACTGACCTACTTCAGATGAGCCAAACCCATGGAGCATGCTGAGAGCAGCCCCCCTGCTGCAGGAAGGCAGGGTCCAGACAATGTCATCTTCAGGTTTGTTTTCTTCTTTGAGAAATTTTGCAGCCCCACAATGGTAAAATGAGCTCAGGTGGCAATTGCTGTAGTTTGTAGTGTTGTTAACCAGGTTTACTGCCTCTGTTCCAAACGGCGCAAGGATGCAATGGGTTGTGCAGAGCTGCCCCGAGCCTCTGCTGGGCTGTGGCCTGTGTGCTGGGTAAATGTCATTTGCCACTGGAGTCCATTTTGCTTTTCATACTTTTTGAGTTGTATTTGCCTTAGGAGTTGAACAGATTTCTTACCATTTTAAACAATTTAGCACTTGCACACAATAGAACGGAGGGAGACATGCTCCTGTGTTAGTAGTGCTGAATTCCCTAGGGCTCTGTGCCGCTGTTACTGAGGAGCTCAGATTTAGGATTTAGGGGGTTTTGATCAGCTCTTACTTTCTGGATATCTTTTTTCTTCATGACATAAAAATTACCTCTAGGTCCATAGGGCTGGAGACTGATCCCAGCTGAAAAGAGCACATCTGGTCTTGTGGCTGTAGACTGGGCAGATTAGGAACACCTTCCTACCTGTGACAGAACCTGTGCTGACCACTGCCAGAAGTGCTATACCCTGCCACCAGTGCTATCGCTTTGTTAAATGCAAACATATTCCTGTTTTTTAACCCTGCCTTGGGAGCAAATTTATGTTTAGTTTCAGTAATTCCACACCAGGAGAATGGATGCAAACACGTGGCCAGGCAAGAAGCAGAAAGATAGACAGGCAGGTTTGTGCTTAAGTTTAAGAACAAACTAGGCTAGGAATTTGTCCTGCCAAGTCTGATCACCCTTAGTGTTTGTAGCATTTATAGTTTGTGTAGCACTTCAGGTATTCAGAGTGCTGCACAAACTATAAATAATAAATAACTGACCGATAGACCCATGCAAAATAAGCATCTGATTATGTACCTAATTTGAGCTCAGTGTTATCATGACTATGCTCATCGACTGATTAGCTGCACATGCAAATGGCCTGTGCTGGCATTGTATGGATGCCATTCCCAATCAGCTGCAGCAGTCAGGATAACAGTGTCAATGCACCTTTCCTTTGAAGGTCTCAGCTGCCTGGCTGTCCTTCAGCTCCCTGCTGCCTTCACCAGGGCAGAACAAGGTGGAGTGGATGAAGGGACTTGCCTGGTCATCCAAGGGCAGCTCACAGAAGGCAGGGATGTACTTGGCCCATTCCACCAGCACCAGCAGCTGCTGCTTCATGGACTCGCACACATCGGGGATGTTGGCAATCTTCTTCCCTCGGATGTCTCCATTGAGCACAGGAACTGGGGATGATATCTGGAAGGAGAGAAGCGATTCTTTAGCTTTCAGTGCCACAGAGGAAACATAGGGAGGAAAATACCCAGCGGGTGGGTTGTGCTGATGCAGACTCCAGCATCAATAATTACTTCCTCCATTGCACACCCAGCCTCTACAGTACAATTAAACTCATTTAAACTGAGATCAACTTGGGATCTGTGAACATGGAATGCTTCAGAGCTGAGGCTGTGGATCATCTTGGTAAGCTGTCATGCCTTGAACAGACTGGAAAGCACGAAAGAAATGTTTCTAAAGTGAAGGTCTTCCTTCCACAGATCAACTGTGCTCAGCCAAGACCCAGGAGAGAGCAAAAGGACTTGTGTGGCAGTCAGCCTCACCAGTAGCCAGGACACAGCCACCCAGTGCTGCTACACAAGCTACTTGTCCCACCGAAGGGCAGAGAACTGCTCCCCATTTCACTCTGCTCTGCAACTAGTGCTTGTCCAGACCTGCCTTGTCTGCTTTTGACAGGTCACCTGCAGGCTTTGCTTCTCAGCTTCTAGGCCCTTTTGGCAAAACTGCTGATGTACAAGCATGCCCGAGAACTTTTTGCATGGCCAATTATTTGTGACAGAAGAAGCAAATGGGGCCACTTCATTTACAAAGGACAAGTCTCACAGCTCTGCAAGTACTGTCACACAGAGCCTGAAAGAACATCTCCCCCAAACCAGGCACCCAACCTCCTCCCTGGTTCTCATGCATAGCTGCTTACCCAGCTCATCTGAAAATTTGCCCTTAGTCACTACTTTATCCTCATGCTCCTGTAAGCAATTAACTCAAGCCCATCGCTGCCCTCTGCCTGCCCTCTGTGCTCTTGTACAACATCAGCTCTTCCTGTTCTGTTCCTGCCAGTGTTTTCAGCTTGGACCTTGCCAAGGAAATAGGATTCTAATGCCACCTGCACTTTTTATCCCCCAGGTTGCATTACCTGGAAGCTTTCCAGCTCTCGAGCTGCTATTGAATAAATACGATTGTAAAAATCTCACCATGTATTACCCTAATCAGAGAGCCCGGAAGGCTTAGCAAATAAAGAGAGACCTCTGAGTGAGTGACCTGAGATCTTGGAGAAAGCAGCTCCTCAGCAGTATCTTGTTCTAATTAGGTAGGCATGTAAAAGTTACCAATTACCGGGCTGGAGCCTGCCGTGTTTAATGAGTCTCTCCATGCTCTGTGGGAGAGCAGGAGCTCCCCTGGATTTGTAGGCGGTTGTAGTTTTGTCAGCAGACCCTGCTCCACACTTACATATGATGATACAGGACTCATTGTCCCAGAAATGTCCTTCTCTTGCAGATCCGGTGACTTGAGACCCCCTCATCTCACACCTTTGGCAGCAGCACCAATATTAATTTTATAGGGTGTATAAATACTTTAGGGCCTGCGTAGGACAAGGTGAGATGCAGGATGAGACTGGATATGCTTCTTGTGTACAGGATTGGCCCTTGGCCCTTCTGGCATATCCCCTCGTTGGGGAAGTGGACCTTACAGCCTAAGCACAACTCGTCCTGCCCTGAAGCATCTCCCAGGGCAGTCTTCAGGGTAAGATGACCCTTGAAGCAAGAAGGAACATGGACTGCCAACTCAAACACTTCTTCATGTTCCCTGGCACGAGGAGTGCTGCTCTCACCACCTCCCATGAAGAGTAGCAGCTCTTGCCTCCAGCCCCATCCTCATCACTTGGTCTCACAGACAAACCCTCCCCGCAGCCTGTGCCCTCCCATCCTGTCCTGTGTCCTCCCAGAGAGTGCTGATCTCATGTATACTGTTTGCAGTGTCCAGATTCTTAAATCAATCATCTTTCCAGGTGAATGCTCTAGGAAATCAGTCTTGGCAGTATGCTCGTGGAAATGGGGACTTAGAAACAAACACTGGAAAGAATATCTGCATAAAACAAACACGAAACTGATTCCTCATGAAACTGCAGGAAGCCACAATCTGAAGTTCATAGCAGCTGATGGGAAGGGAGATTGTCCATGTGAGGCCGGCCCCTCAGCTGGCTTAGGTGGCTGCAGCTCCTTGGATTTCAATGATTCTACTCTATTTTCTTCCAGCAGGCTCTCCAGCCTTCACGTGTCACAACCGAGCAGAACAGATTACTGTGTATTACTATAACTGAGATCTGGACCAAGGAGCATTAAAAGGATGGTTCCAGTTAACAAATGTCCTTGAAAAACCAATGTGGAGTTGGCAGATAAGTTACTTTTAGAAAAGAGGGGGTAATTTGATGACTCAGCTATTAAATATTCAACTGGGTCTACTAGCCAGGTAGTGCCTGATGCTTTTGTATTTGCCAAAGAAGAAAGAGAGGTACCTGTTGTGCCAGGACTTCTGCCTGCAGTAAGACACTGATGGAGGGCAAGCTGCTGTCTTCATAACTTGATCTGCGGGTGCTGATTCGGTCCCGTTCATTTTGTACAGCTGCAAGAGAGTTATTTTGGCTGAGCTGCGGCTACCCCATGGCAATGCACACCAGAAACTAGTGCAGACTTTTGGCATTCCCTTTCTTTAGAAGCAGTTTCCCAGCTTCCCTGCCTGGCTGGGCAGCTTTGTGATGGGATGCCTGTGAGAACTGACTATGTCTGGTGGGTCTGTTTTCAGATTGGCTTTGTTAGGCTTTCCTGTGATGGGATTCTTACAGAACCCAAACACCTGCTTCAAAGCCTGTAGACTTCAGTGGGAAAGTTTCCTTTCAGAGGATCTGGTTCTGAGGTTTTTGATTTCAATATAAGGGGTCTGAAACAGTGGCCATGCTCATGCATGGCCCAAAGCTTATGTGTGAAATGGAGGAATCTGCATGGCTTCCTTATCTGTCCACATGACTTCTGTGTGCTCTGTTTGGGAAGCTCTTGCACCAGGTAGGTGCCGTTGGAAATCTTCCATCTAAGCTACAATAAGGAAGGAGATGCAGAGCAGCTTCTATTTATCTCTCCAGAGCAACTGAGCTCTCCCATACCTTATTGTAAAGAGAGTCCCAGGGCAGGATTGACCCCAGTGTGCCTCCCTGCATGGTCTCGAGCCTATAGACAGCAGCAGCCAGAGCAGAAGCAGCAGTGCAGGGGTAAAGATTTGCCTCTGTGTGCCACGAGGCCATGGGCTGGCTGTAACTCCCCATTGCCATGCCAGTCAAAGCCATCTGCTCAAATAGGGTATTGATCGATGGCAGGGAAACAGAACAGTCCCTGCCTTAGGCTGGTGGCTCTCTGGGTTGATACGTTCTCAATGGATAAATCCACCTGATAAAAAGCAATAATGAGGCTGGGCCAGAAGCAAAGCCCTGCAGTCAGCGGCTGTAAATAGGAGCTCTCAAGGTTATGCTGCTTGTTATCAGTAGCAGGACCCCGAGTTCAGTCACGCCATGATGTTTTCCAAATGTTTGCTCAGTATTAGCTGGTCATGCACCTAATGTAACTTCTATTGAATATTAACAGACAGCAGCAAAGCTCTGGGCATGGGATGAGTGGGCGCTGCAGGGAGAGGAGGATTCCTATGTTCTGCAGTAAAAGCCAAGCCAAGTTCTTTGCAATTCCTCATCCCCTTTAGCAGGGAATAAATGTTCCTGCTCAGAGGTGTTCCCCCACGCCGGTGTTCCTGGGGAAGCCACCCAGGTACCGCTGGTACTTTTCTCTTGTCTTCAAGGGCCCTGTTTCTCCTCAGTTTCTCCTCAAAGGGATGTGAACTGTGGGGGAGCACAGGGTTTAATTTCTCTACATGGAACATCGGGGCTAAATGCCTCCTGGTTGTCCCTTTGCAGACATCAGTGGTGTGAGCTCTGTGCCATGCCAAACCGCTCCTCTGGGCTGCTCCTGACAGCTTTTCCCTCTACCAAAGAGCCACCAGTGGGACCATCAGCAAGGCCACAGCAGCTCCACTGCATATACACCTGAGAACCAACCAGGGCTAAGAAGAGGGTGAATCCTGTCCCATTGTGTCTGAGTCATGGGGACCTAGAAGGGTGCAGAGACAGAGGGGCAGGGAAGGTGGTGGGTATGGCCCTGGGCCATGCAGGGGGGTGGGTATCTTTACTCGTTTCATATGGAGTTAAATAGGCAAAATGTTCCACCTTGCTCCGGGTCTTTTCTGCTGTGGTGAGTGTATCACACAGAGCTGAGCTCTCTGCAGAGGGTCAGGAAGAACTTATATGCATATTAGGGAAAAAAAGGTGCAAAATGACAGTTGGACCTTTGCTGGGCTCACCCATCCAGCCTTGGGTTTCACGGTGACAACAGCACTTAGAGCAGTTTTCCCAAAGTATGTTCAAATTTCCAGGCCTTCTTGGAAGTTTCTGCTTCTCACTGATGTTGAGAAGCATTCCTGAACTGCTTGGATGCCCCAGTTATGTGGGAGCACAAGTGATGTGTGTGTCAGTGTGAGTGAGAATGGGCTGAAGATCACCACTGTGATTTGTGTGTACAAGCATGGGTAATTCTGAGACTCAGGCAGGGTCATGTAGCACTGTCATGGGCTTGTCTTTGATGGCATTTGAGAGGTGCCCTGAGGAGTGTCCTGAAGCTGAATGTGAGAGCACACAGGGCCCCCATGCCTTGCCCTCAACTGTTGGGACAGTGACTGCTTCCAAGGGCTTTGCATGGGTGGGAGTGGGCAGGTTGGGTACATACAGGGCTCATCACTGGAGGCCAAAACTCTCCCTGTACCCCCCTACAGTGGGGTCTGGATCTGTGCACAGGAGAGCCCTGTGGAGGAAAGACAGGGCTAAGATGGGGCAAGCATGAGCATGGCAGGGACTGGCCTTGGGCTGAGAGGACTTCCTCGAACATAGGCAGACAGTTTGACTGCTGCTGGGGGAGCACAGGGAAGCCATGCCATCACCCACCTTCCTTCTTCATTCCTGCTCGGAAGCACTTCTTAAGCCTGCAGTATCGGCACTGGTTCCTTTTGTCTTTGTCTACCACACACTGCCTGTTAAACCTGGGAAGAAAGAGAAGTGTGAGGAGCAGCAAGACTGAGCCTGAAGGCTCCAGGATAGAGAGCAGGTTCCCAGACGCTCACCCTGAGAAAGGAGCCCCGGTCTGTGCCATTTCCATGCTTTAGCCTGAGGTTTCTTCTTTGCACTGAACATCTCAGCCCTCTGCTCCACCTCTAGGTGTTCAATAAGGGCAGATTAGAGCTGATAGCCACATGCAGGAGCTCAGGCTGCTGGCCACTAGGCATAGGATGCTTGAGATGCATTAACAAGCCCCAGTGAAGTTTAAAGTATGATCCAGGAGGGTTAGAGCCAACTTGGTAGCCTCTTTTGTAAGTTAGATCCCAGTTAGAAGGGAAGAAGAATGTATTTATATGAATCAAGAAAAGGGTAGAAGGTTGTTCTTGAGTCAGTAAGGTTAAGAAGTGGATTTAAGTCCCTGCAGCTCTGTGTCTGAGATTCAGGCAGGTTGGATCTGACCTCTGGAGAGCATCACTGGTGTGCAAGCTGTGTTCTGTAGGCACCTGCACTTCAGAGAGGACTTGGGAAGCGACCAGCTCCTTCCTTCCACACCTGTATCACCAAATCCATTGCACATGGTGGGGCAAATACTGGTCTCTGATGTGTGTGGTTCCTGCATGCAGCGCAGGCCTGGTGGCCATTTGCAGCATGAATTTTACTTGCAACTTTGCTCTGATTTACTGGGGCTTGATCAAGCTTGCAAAGTAAAGCCAAAGGTGTACAGAGCTGGGAAAGGGCTCCCAGCCGTGCTGTGTTCTATAGCTTCTGAAAAGGCTTGTTGCTACCGTGCTTTTTAAGGGCCTAAGATTTGCCCAAATGATGCCTGAAAGCATCTTTCTGAGCATTTCTGTGGCACATATATAAAAGCCCTTGTCTCCAAAGAACTGGGCACTTTGGCTTTTCCAATGGAGCTGTGGGGAAGGCGCTCCCTGGGCAGCAGCTTGAATAAATCTGGGGTGCAGGTGCTTCACATGCACTCATAAACCTGGAGCTTCTTTCTGTCACTCAGATTTTAGAGTCATGTTGCTCTTCACGTTCTCCAAGTGGCTGTCAGGCCACCGGGAGTAACTCACTCAGAAAGCTGAGTGAATTAGGCACTCTGAGCTGAGGATTCTGTGGTTTCCTTTGTGACTCTTTATGTGTGGGTTGCTCAGAGCAGGGAGCAGGCAGGTCACAGTTGCTGATGGCACAGCAGAGCCATGGGCTACCACCAGTGACACAAGGTGCATGCTATGCTGCCGAGGTTGTTGCTCGTCCTGTCATCACTTTGCTTGCTGGCCACATCCACAGTTGGCCACATCCGTTTGCAAGAGCATGTGCTTGGCCCCTAAAGAATGGGGCAAAGCCATTCTGGGCAAGAGTTTTTCCCCAGTGATCACTGGAGGCCAATCCCACAGTGAGAGTAATCTCTGACCCTTCCCAGCTGGGGATTGAGGTCAGGGAAGGTGGTGGAGGATGCAGAGAGGATGAAGGATGCTGCTGAGCTTTGAGGGCTTTGTCATTCAGTTCCTAGGGACTGCTTTGTCTCAGTCACATTACTCTGTCCCCTCCATCCTTACCTGCAGGAATACATGTGGTTCTTCCGGACGCTCCTCCTGAAGAAGCCCTTGCAGCCATCGCAGCTGGAAGCCCCGTAATGTTTCCCCGTGGCACGGTCCCCACAGATGGCACACAGTGCACTCACCCCGATGCTGTTGGAAGTGTTGAGGTTGGCTGCTTCTGATGGAGATGTGTCTGCTTGGGGAAGGACACAGGAAGAAGACAGTGAGAGAGACAGACAATGTTTCCTATATCAGTTTCCAGTGAGAGACTTGATTTTTGGAAGAACCAGGCAACTGCAGCCAGAGGCAGCCAGGTCAGAGAGGTGTGTACGAACTGGTGGGATGCTCTGAGTGTGTTAAGTCATTGCATTTCAACTGTGCCAAAGCTCCCCATGCGCCAGGGTGAGAAAGCTCTTCCCAAAGGCCTGACTCCAGCAACACCTTCAAACAAAGCAGAAACCCAGTTGCAGGAATCACAAAGCAGAGCCAAGATTCCTTTGGGATTTGCAAGCACTTTGGCCTGCAGTAGTGTGGCCAGAGAAAAAGCTGGTGCAGATTTAAAGCTGAAGTATTACAGCTCAGGGTGAGCTGCTGATTTATTAGAGAGGTGTTTATGTTATAGCACTGAAAGAGCCCAAGATAGCCCTGAGCAGACACTATTAGGGAAATGAGGTGGACAGCTCCCTTTCCTGAGATCCTCTGTGCCAGACATGGAGCGCCAGCATGCATGGGGGTTCTTCAGGAGAACAAGACTTTAGGTGCATATAAACTCAAATGGCTTCAGCTGGAAGACTCATGTGGCAAACACTACCTGTGCAAGGAAGGACTGATTCAAGCTAGATGAGGAAGAAAGGGTGATGCTATAGCATGGAGGAGGCTGTATGTTGGGCATTTTCCAGAGTCTCGTAGCACCACAGCTGAGATTGATGTGTTGTGCAGTCCTTACAGTCAGGCACTTGCAGGGCTCTTTTGGGAGGATGGGGAATTGCAACAGCCTCTGTAGGAAAGGACATCTGAAAGGCCCGAAACCATACAAGGCCTATGTTAAAACCCCTCCAGCAAGCCAAACAAACCACAAGGCCAAAGGGATCAGCCCTTCATTCAGTTGATCTAATTGTCCTCTTCTATGTACATTTTCCTGTATCAACACAGGCACATTCCCCTGCCTCGGTGGAAACCCTGCTTGCAAATGATAGCCAGGATCCACAGAGCCACAGGATCCTGCTGGGATTTGAGTACTTGAGTCTACAGGTGTCTGGGTTTGGCAGGGATGCAGCTATCACCCTGCAAGGCCACAGCTGCTCCCACTCGGCACCCAGCAGAAAGGAAGCTGCATGCTACAAAGAGGCTGGTCCCAGTAGGGCTCCCTTCAGTAGCTGGAGGATGGTGCTGCTGAGGTAATGTTGCTCGGGGCAGGACTCCAGTTCTAGCCCTTACTTTGCAGAGAAAGGGGTGTTGCAGCAACCACTGCACAGCCTGCTCACGCTATCCCTTGGCAGCAGTGAGCTAGCACTGGCGATCTCAAGCCAGCCCTTTCATTTCCTTGACACCTTTCTGTCTTTCTAATTCCTCGTGTTCCTCCTAGGTTTCCTCCTAAGTCAGTTTGCTGCCTCTCTCTGTTCCTGCCTGGCACGCACTGGCACACAGCTGCGTTTATGTGGGAGCAGCTGTCCTCGTGAAGCTCTGTTCTCCACTGCAGAGCCCATTCTGGCTGGCTGTCTCTTGTCCCTCTGGGAGCTTGCCTCCAAAACCATCCTTCCTTCCAGTGCATCCTGAGGGCTGGGCTGGGTGAAGGTCATTCCAGAAAGATTAGATTCTGGTTAGATTTCCAATCTCAGCTGAACATAGGACTTAACACAAGAAAGGAAGAGTTGATTTACCTATGACCACGTTACTTGTGTGTCTGTGAGAGCCCAGATAAATCTCTTTCTAGCAGTGTATTATGCTGTAATCAGATGAACATAGAACAGGAAAAACTGGCACCATTATCAAAGAAATTACAACATCTTCCTCTAATTGCCAACCAACAATAAAATTATTGCCTAATGGATAATTTTCCAATTAAGGTTATTTCATGGTGCCAGAAAGCATTGTGGCTGCTGCGGTGAAGTGGGTTCATGATTTGGAGTTAAGGTAAATAGAGGAATGAAAAAATCTGACTTTAATTTGAGACCTTACAACTGAGACCTGTGTTAGGACAGGAGCTCCTCGAGAGGTCCCCAAGGCTGTCTGAACATGGGATGCATTTGGTCTGTGGCAAACTTGCTCAGTGCTGAGCAGCCATCTCTGGGCTGAGTCTATCTCTCCTGCAGTCCTTGGCCAGGCTGGGAGGCAGAGGTTGTGGGGGCAGTTGTTGGAGTGCCAAAGCAGCTCTGGAGGTGAGACCTGCCCCTGGTGTGGAGCTGGGCATAGGAGGAGGAGGAGAGGCGTTGGCGCTGCCTGACCCAGCTGACTCATCCACCCCAGGGTGTATTTTATATCTCATTTGATCTCGTCATTGAAGATTATCATGTCCCTCTGCCCTGTGGAGGCCAAGTCACAAGCCCCCATGCAGGAGCTCATGGGTGGGAGAGAGGCACAGAGATGGAGAAAGACCTGGGCTTGTCCCAGATGGACATTGGCAGAGCCGAAGGGGGATGCTCTAAGCCCTGAGACCCCTGTGTGGGTAGCACCAGCCCCTGGGAGCAGAGAAGGGGCTGAGACCCTTGGGTGCTGGGGGGTTATTGCACAGCAGAGCCACTTTGGCATCACAGTGTCACGTCTGTGATGGGGCAGAGCCATAACCCAGGGATGACCTATAAAGGCTGTGAGAAGAGCCTGTGCTTCTGGGATAGGGGTGCCCAGCAGCCTCAGTGACACAGCAGGCAGGGGGAAAGGGCTCAGGGGGGTCGCTTTCTCTGATGTACTTTGTTTAGTCATTAACCTCATGTTTAGAGAGACTTTAGTGGGGACTTGGTGAAGAATCTCCTGTTATCTCTGAGCATTTAATCATCAGGACTCCTTGGTCCCAAATGGGTGGGCCAGTGTTGCGAATCCTGGATTAAATGTGATCCTGCCCTCCTGAAAGGATGGGAATGCCCCTCTATCCCCACCAGGTCCCCTTCTTCCCTTGGGGCTGAGCCTCCTGACCCTCTGCACTGCATGGAAGGGCCATGGCCTCGGGGCAGTGCCTGAATCACTTTCCGTGGTGATTTCCACCCTTGCCAGGCACTAAGTGGCTTTGTGCTCTGGGAAAACCCATCTCCAGTTGCCGATGGGCTGGGACTGGCTCTGCTCTGAAGCCACAGGCTGCATAGTCTGTCCAGTGAGCATCAGCAGCGTTTCACTCAGTCTTTGGCTAGTCTCTTCTCTTGGTTGTGGTCTGGGGGAGGCGAAATCTCCCCTGTGCTCAGCCCCAGCGCTTGTGCTGAATGTCTGGTGGGAGCCTCTCATTGTACCCAGCTCCTGGTGTGTGCCCGGGCTGCAGGGCACCATCCTGCCTATGCTGAGCACAGCATTGTTCCACCACCTCTGTTTTTCCCCAGTGAAGCAGAAACACCCCCGTGATCTGCTGGGAGCCACTGGCTGATGCCCCTGCCGTACCCAGGCCCTCCCCAGGACCATTTCAGCAACCTCCCCAAGGAATTCTCCTCCTGCATCCCCTGGCGCATCCCACCACAGCAGAGGGGAGAAGACGGAGGGGACTTACCGTTGCCCATAGCCAGCACCTGCATGTTCTCAAACTCCAGGGTGGTATACGCCGGGTCTAGCGCTGCGCTATAATCTGCCATCTCCATGTCTATCAGGGCTTTGGAAAGGCGCATTATCATCAGCAAACACGGGCCAGATTGTACCGATTCCCTTGTCCGAGGCTATTGGCCCTTCTGCCTCCCTCTGCCTTCACTGCGTCCCTATCTGTTGTCTTTTATTTCAGGTATTTCTCTGAAAGGATTTGCTGAGCCTCAAGGCCTATACTCCCCGGAGGGGTGGAGGCAGGAGGCAGGGGGTTAATCTTTAATCATCTCACCCACTGTGAACGCTGCTAAGCTGTTTTTTTTTTTTTGGTGGAGCAGCAGTGATTCTTGTTGACTGTTTATTATTGCATCTCAAGGCACTCTGCTGCTCCCGGCTCCCATGCGCGGGCAGGACACGGGAGCAGGCTCTGCCGATGAGGGAGCACCTTCCCATGCTATTGACCTTGATGCTGAGCTGCTGGTGTTGGTCTTAACAGTACTTGGGGTAGAAAACTTGGAAACCCCCCTGAGAGGAGAACAAGGTTACTCTTCTCTTCTGTCATTGCCTTCCCCTCTCCACTGTTGGCTGTCACCCCTGTTTTTCCCTTCTCTTGTTCCCAACATCTTCCCACCCTTCTCCTTTCCTCTTCCTCCCAGTCAGAGAAGGTCAGTGCCTGCCTGGCAATTTACACGTTGCTATGCAAAGTAATGACATATGACTCCTTTTACTTCCCTATAAACAGAGTTTTATAGGGGCTGAATGCCCTATAAACAGATCCTACTCTGCAGCCGTGCCCAAACAGCAAGTGGGGCTGGGGGGTGGCATGGACACCCTGGGCATCCCTGAGGCTGCTCCTGTCCCGCTATCAGAGCCACCCTGTGCCACAAACCCCCAGCCTTGGGCTTCATGTGGTGTTTACACTCTGCAGTGGGATTTTTCCTTCTGTGGGTGCAGTTGTCACCAGCACCATTGGTGGTTCTGCTGCTTCACCCAGACCTTGGGTTGGACCCTGCTCGTACTGAGCAGGGGGCCAGTGCAAGCAGCAGAGCTGCCTGTGCTCTCCTAGCTTATCTGGATGCTCTCCTTCCCTGTGCCCCTTCACTCTAGACAGGACTGAGATGTGTCAGTGTAATAACAAGATCAATGACTGAGAATGTAATCAATGGCTGGATGGCACTGGCTGCAAGGCCCTGGAGAACCAGCAATTAATGGTTTGGTATCAGCTCGCTCTGCGTTGAAAACATCCCCGTGATTTCGCAACCAGGTGACTGAGTCCATAGGCTGCTGATTTGGGCTTCCAGCTGGCTCGTGTTTGTGCTTCCCAGCACCCCAATGCAGCCCTAGCCCCGCTGGCACCCCGAGCTATGCTGTGTCATGTTGTGGCATTGCTGCCACAACGTGACACCAAGGTCTATAGCTCCACAACAGCGTGTGTCTTTGGGAAGTGACACTAGCGAGGATTTGCTGTTCACATTTTAGGAGCACAAGAGACTGTTCAAACAGCCCTTGCCCCCTGGAACTATGACCTATATAGCACCTCCGAACAGCATTTCTGCTGTAAAACTGCCGGAGTGAAGCTGAGCAGGCAGCTTTCTCACTTGGGACTGTGATGAATGATCTTTTGCTGCAGGGGGACTGTGATAAATGACCTTTGCTGCAGCGAAAGCAGTCATCCGGTCGGTGTTCCCGGTGCTCTTCGCACTCACTGCTGGTGGCTCTTCCCTTTGGTAGGAGCAGTCCTGAGCCAGAAATTGTTTTTACAATGAGCACACTGGGATGGGGATACTAAGGTAGAGCATAGCCCCCTCCATGACCTCATCCCAGAGACCTCCATCCCAATCCTGGCTGGGCCACGATGATCCCTTTGATTAGATAAATGCTACAGACACTACCTCAAATATGTGCAGGATTTGCCACAGCGTCTAGTAAAATATCATAAAAGCATGGCCCGTTCTGCTCTGCTCAGCAAAACAAACCTGGTTTCTGAATAGCCTGCTGAGCCAGGAAGGCTGCAAAGGCCGTTTGCTCCCGGGGCAGGAAGGATTCAAAGGGCCAGGAATAGAAACCGGTGAGGCAGCGTGTGCGGGAGAGCGGCAGATAAGGAGCGGGGAAGTTTGGAGAGCATTAGGTGGCTCACGAGGCCGGGACTGTCAATGGGACGTGGCGCTTCCCAACCGGGGTTGTGTTGACTGTCGTTTTCTCACCACCGGTGTCCTCCATCGGTCACCAGTGCCCCCGCACAAATCCCTTGTCTCAGACCTGCCAAGCACACGGTGTGATTCCTTTGCCCTGGAGATGGGCTCATGATGGAAACACGATGGCTGCTTCCTGAGTGTGGTCTCCCTGGCAATGTTCCGCCTGGGGAGTCCTTAGAATCATAGAATAGTTAGGGTTGGAAAGGACCTTAAGATCATCCAGTTCCAACCCCCCTGCCATGGGCAAGGACACCTCCCACTAAACCATGCCACCCAAGGCTCTGTCCAGCCCGGCCTTGAACACCGCCAGGGATGGAGCATTCACAACTCCCCTGGACAGCCCATTCCAGTGCCTCACCACCCTTACAGTAAAGAATTTCTTCCTTATATCCAATCTAAACTTCCCCTGTTTAAGTTGTCTCCCCCTGATGTCCCTGCATGGTGGGGTTTGGGACAGCTTGCCAATGTAGTCATGGCTTGTACTAGCCAACAGGATGCTGCTGCCCTGCAGCTGCTTTAGATGGAGATGTTCAAGTCAGTGGCTATTTGTGGAGTGGATTCAAACACTTCTGTCCTACGGGAGATGTTTTGTCAATTTTATTCCAGAGGAAGACCCCTCATAGCTGGCAAACCCCCCCGGTAGGCAAAGGCTGCTCCCAGACTAAGAGGTCGGGGGAAATTCAGCTTTCAGACCCCCTTCTCTCTCCTCCTGTTACCATTTTCTGAGCCCCCCACCCGCTATTTCCTACCCAGGACGTCACTTCAAAGGAGACGACGACAGTTCTGGGGGTGAAGTGCTCTGTGCCAATGGTTATTTAGTTTTTATCTTTTGAGCACTAAATCCTTTCCCACACTGGCACATGATGACACTAATTCTGCCTTGCCTATATATCCCTGGCTGGTAAATTCATCCAGAGCAAAAGGGATAAATAAAATCTATGAAAATAAACCCCTGAAAATAAAATCTATGCTACTCAGTAAATGAGGGTCAGGAATAGAGTATATAATAGAGCATTTATGGTTAGGATGTCATGAGCCACCATGCTTGCTAGCTCTTCATGTGAAGTGGGTGAGCAAGCTCCTTTCACAGGGCTCCTTCTGCCCTTCTTGAACAAGGTGTTGAAGGATCAAAGGATAAGTGAGGTTGGAAGGGACCTCAGGGTCCCTACTCCAACCTCCGGCTGGAAGTAGGGCCAAGAATGGAGACCACACAACCTCTGTAGGTGACCGATGCTTGACTGTCCTCATGGTGAGTAAATTTCTTCTTAGACACTGTCTGAACCTCTCTCCCATTGTTATGCCCATTGGTCTCCTCTCACCATGCACCCCACGAGGAGGCTGGCCGCATCTCCTCAGTGACCGTGTGGGTTATGCTTCTGCAGGTCCTGCTGGCTCATTCCTGCCCTCCAGCATTGACCAGATCCCCCATTCTGGGGTCACCTGCATCTTTCTGAGCATGGACAGTCACCAGGCAGCAGCCAGGAGCCTGGGGCCCTCCTGCTCTTTGTTTTTCTCTCTCACAGCTCTGCACTCTCAAGAAATCCTTGGCAGAAATGCCAGTGCCCATAGCCAGCAGGACCAACCTCTCCCTACAGGAGTGATGCCACCACTGCCTCTTGCAGCCCTGACTCCAAATTGCTCCCATGTCACTCATAGCTCCAAGGCCACTGTGGGACTACAGTGGCTTTTCCTTGGCATGCAAGTGAAGCAGAGATGGGCTTAGATCTGAAACCTCTCCAGAGCAGGACAGCCCTGAACAAGGCCGAGGCCCCTGCTCATCCCACCACCATTTTGCCCAGTGAGCGGTTGGGGAAGCCCAAAGGCCAGTTGGAAGACAAAGGCCGGGAGTCCCAGGACAGCGTTGCCAGCGCAGTCGTCTCCACACATGCAAAGGTCCCTTCTGCCTTTTTTTTTTTTTCCCCTTTGAAATTTCAAATTCCAGTTTGTGGACAAAGTCCTGCCTATCTGAGAATATAGATCTCCGACCACTGACCAAACTCCACTCCAAGCAGCGCCGAGGGCTGCTCTTCCCCTTGCCCGCAGATGCCTCCGCTCAGCCCGTGGATCTGCTGGGATCACTCCTTTTGCACTGGAGCAGAGTGCTCATACTTGCATAAAGAGGATTCTGTGTGTTTCAACCTAAGCATCAGCAGCTCCGTTTCTCCACACGGAATGGGAAGGACCATCGGGAATAACCAGGTAGGAACGTTATCACCTGCAATTCATTTGGGCAGCCATTGCAGATAGAAAACAAGAAGGAGAAACAAGAGCTTCCGTTGTGCTTATATCAGCAATTTTAGCTCATTGTTTAAATTAGGGAAGGGGGGAAAAGGCGGCTTCAGAGGGGATGAAAAATGAGAGGAACCATGAGCTGGTAGAGGCAGAGCCACTCCATATGGTTAACTGATAACTCCAATTTGCCTCTTCCCTCTCATCTTTTCTGCTTCCCCTGATTAAGCTGAACTTACTCTCATGCTAATCATTTCTTGACCTGTTTATTCTACATTAAAAAATTAACAGAGAGCAGTTTACTGCATGACTTGCTCACACAGCATTGCCACAGATTAGCAGGCAAGCTTTAAGCCTCCACGCAGGACTTTTGGGTCTAACAGCCAACCTACGCAGCTCGAGGATGAGCTTTTTTTTCCTGTTTTTAAAGAACAGCTTTTTCTAAAGTCAATATAAATCCCCCTCCCTTCATGCCTTAAGCATATTTGCTCTGTGGCTATTTCCAAATGGGAAAGATAAAGCCAAGGGCTCGTGTTTTGTCAGACTTTTTGTAAACAGGGATATTTAGGCCACACTGTCAAACCCTTCTGACTTCCACCATGCCATGATTCCGGAGCAAAGTCGTCAGTGCGTTAAAAGCAGTTCCAAGGAATTTGGCAGGGTCCGAGGGGGCTGCAGGTCAGTGCAGCTGAAACAAGCCCCCAGTTCAAGGGAGGGATCTTTGCCTCTGAGCAGTTGCACGATGGACACACAGCTCGGGTCAGTGCCTGTGTCCATCCCCACAATGTCCCCAGCGGCAGCGAGAAGTCTCCAGTAAAACTGATGATTCAGCAGAAGCTGTTCAGGGTCTGTTTGCCCCTCACCAGCCTCACAGAACATGTCCCTGTGGCAGCAAAACACTTGTGGAGGTGAACCAGAAAGATCCACCACCTGCATCCAGCGGCATGGATCGAAAAGATCCAGCCCTGAGAGGCAGGAGGTGACTACAGCCATGTGCCAGACCTGGTCCCCAAGGGAAGACACGGGTATTTCATCTTCCTGTGCAAAATCAGATCACTCTTGGTGATTCGTTTTCCCTAGTGCTGTGATTGGCACAGATGCTGCTTGGAGCTGGGGGCAATGCCCAGGACAAACAATGCTTGAGCAGACCTCAGCCATGCTGTCACTGGTGAGCTTGTGACGTGCATGGTACCCTGAGCTCCCCAGCACCGCTCAGGGTGATGGAGGCAGCTTCTCCACAGCCTCAGGTATTTCTCACCCATACCAAATCTATCAGCAAGTAGCCAAACCAACCAGAACTGTCCCAAGGACATAAAATCACCATATGGAGAATCAAGGCAGTTTTTGGACATGGGGAAAGAGATACGTTAAAGGAGGTTGCTTGAACTCCTCTCCAAGAGCAACATGTGCGTTTTAGCCAGAGCTGGGATGAATGTTGGAGCTGGAGGCAGTTATTGGAGCTAAAATAAAAAGCTGGTATGTAAAAGCATGAGGAAAAGAACTGTAAATGTGAGGACAGACAGACCGTTTCAGCATATATTGATAACACTGTGCATTGCTTTCATTCCAGGACAAGAAAGGGGTTTATTATCCTGCCTAACAAAGGCTCTGAGCACTTCAGGAAGTAATTACCAATACTCTTTGGGAGCTGTTGCTTTACCAGGAGAGTAAGTGTGAACTGTTCTCAGACCAAGCAAGGAAGAGGGGCTGTTGATTCATCTTGCATTACCCAATAGGCTGTAACTCATCCTGAGCTATAGCTCCGACTGCTGATCCCGCTTTCCTCACCTAAACCATTAAAGTGAGCGCTGCACTCCGTCTAAACCGCAACCCAGCACTTTTGCCTATGTGGGAGGAAACCTGGGAAAGCTCTGACTTTGCCACGTGCTGTGTCAGGTTCACTGCACTGGCAGATGCTCAGCTTGAATCCATCCTTTTAAGCTCAGCTTAAATGGGAGAGCAGAAGCAATGGGGAAGCAGCAGCGCTGGAGAGGATTTGGTGCTAGCAACGGGCACCTATTGCTTTCCATGCCTCACCAGTTCACGTGTTCAGTGTGCCAGGGATCTCAGCAGCCCACATCTGGAATTGTTTAGCAGATTAATATAATGCCTTTGTAACTGAAGTAATCATATAACTTCCCAGAGAAAAAGAGCCCTACAGAGCGCCCAATTTGGCAGTTTGGAGAGTCTCTCCCTTCACCCCTGTCATTCCCCTTGCAAGGGATTTAGATTTCATTGATTCTACGTTCATTATACATACATGAAACAGCCCTGCGTCGTTCCAGCTGGTGAAGCAATGGGTGGAGAACAGCCAAAATCAACAAAGCAAGTTTTACCTTTCTTTTTTAAGCTGCTGTTCTCTGTTTTGCAAACGTGGATGCAGCAGCAAGCCAAGATGGGGACTGACCCCCAGTCACTCCTGGGGCTCTCGGGATCAGCCCTCACTAGAAATTAAGGCAAAGGACTGCAAAGCTGCCTGTTCAGTGGTGCAAGTCTGAGCCCTTGTCCCCAAAGGAGGGCAAGTCAAGTGCTCCTCAAGGGCAAAAAGCATCTTCCTGATGGAAAAGTCACCGTGGGTGGGGAGATGAACTTTGGGGGAGCATCTCAAGAAAGGGATGGGAGGCAGCACGAGGAAGGTGTAAGGTTGCTGGAGGTGGGAGCACTGGTCAGGTCTGAACTGGGGAAGGTATGCTAGGCATGGGGTAAAAATAAGAAAGCAAGGAGTGGTAAGTTAAAATTGGAGAGATTCTGGTTTCTGGAGTCAGAAGGAAACAAGTTAGTGCTAAATGCTCTTTCTCTGCAGGAGTGTGCAGAGTGCCTGAATAGGCACTCGTCCCCAGTGTCCTCCATCACCAGCACACACCAAGTGCCAGAGTGGTAAGTGGGAGCAAAGTAGCACCCTGGAGCTCCACGTCCACAACAGCTTTGCGCCGCTGCAACCGTGGCCACCACAGCACCTCCCGTGCAACAGAGCATCCTGTCTACTGCCACAGAAACACACAGCAGCAAGCAAGGTATGGGAACAGGGGAGCTTTCTACAGGCAAGGTTTGTTGCATGGGAAGGGGAGAAGATCATGCCTGGGCACGACACTGCAGTGCCAACTGCCTGGCTTCCAGCTAACAAACAACATAGCTAACGGCTAATTAGCCTCTGAGCATTTGACCTATGTCTCCAAGACAGGATAACACTATTATTTGTCGCTTTACGTTCCTGGAAGGCCCAGTGTCATTGGCCTCTTGTATCATAAAGAAATTAAAATATATTATGACCATAAACTACATCATTTGAGGAAATGAACCCTATCTTAGTAAACCAATCATGGGACACGGCAACCATGAACTTTTCTAAATCAATCGCCACTGATAAAGGGCACAGGTATTTGCTGGGAGCAGCTCCCAGCACCCTGTGGTTGCTGCTGTGGGGAGTGCATCCTACGGGATGGTGATTTGGGATGCACGCTGCCCCAGGAGGCACAAACCCCATTGTCAGCACAAGCCCTGCTTGGGGGGATTGCTCAGGCAGGAGGAGCCCCAGGATTTTTGCTGTGCCCCAGGGTTGAGTGGGGGCTGTCGGGGTGTTTTGTGGATGAGGCTCTAGAGGAGTCCGGAGTTTGGGATGCACCAAACATTTCCAAGTGCCTGGAGAGCCCCTGGCAGCACCCTGAGCCCAGCCAGCTTCCTCGCTGTGGTCCCTGTTGGGAGATGGCTGGTAGGGGATGTGAGCTGGAGTGGGACCCAAAAAGACCTTTCCTGTAAGAGCTCTGTGCAGCCAGAACCGAAACTTTTAGTTGGTTTTATGCTTTGATTGTGAGGGCTGGGTAAGCCCCACTGCACGCCTCTGGCTAAGGAGCTAAGGCAGTAAACCAGGGCAGGACCAGAAATTGCTCTGGAGGTTGGCAGGGTGCATCCCTGAGCCTGCTAAGGCAGTGATGACAAGCACTGGGAACTGGACTGAGAATGACCACTTCATTTCCCAAATGACACAGCCAGGGTGTCTGTGGGACACCAGCCTATCTCCACCATCTCTTCCCCCAGGAGTCCCAGCACCCACCCCACCATGCTCCCAAGTTGGAATACCTCTCTCAAGAGCCCTAGAATCAAGCCTGGGGACATCAGCCATCACCACCCACAAACCAAAACAGAAACCAGGGACATCGGGGTCCTCTCAGATGAGGACCAGCAATACGTATGTGGGGGATTAGCATATTTTGCTGCTCTGAAACCCCACTGGAGACCCTGGGGGTTGCAATGCTGTTCATTCACATAACCTCTACACCTACTTCTCTACCTGCTGTGAGTGCCAGGGGAAGTGTAGTGGGTACCTGGTGTTTCCCGGAGCAGGTTGTATGTGCTGCCATTCATCTTCTCTGCTGGCAGAGCTAGGGGAGTCTCACCCTGGGATGGGGCCGTGCAGCCAGCGAGCCCCCCGTGGGCAGTGGGGCACGAGCCATGCCCAGCACTGGCTGCGGCACAGCAGCAGGAACCGGCTAATCCCTTAATGCTGGTCACAATGAGATTTGATGGGGAGCAGGAGTTTGTGCCGCAGAGACGCAGGTTTTAAAGGCTTCTGGCTACTACCCGGAGGGGAATTATAAGGTGGCTCTGGGTCTGCCCTGCTGCCGGTGCCCACAGGCTGCTTTCTGGGCCACCTTTCTGAGGTGCCCTCACCCTGGCCTCAGGCCTGCTGCTGGGTTTCTGCAGGGCAGCTCCATAGGCTGCTCCAGAAAACATGCCTGGGTGTGTTTAACAGCAGGAGCGGGTCTGACTCCCTCTCTGGGGAGGGGCTGCCCTCTTTCACTTTAAAATGTTTCTGTATAAATACCCAGAGCACCATATCCTTGAGAAACGACCTTTGTCGTCCCTCTCAGGCACCATCATAACACACAGGGATGGGGATGCGGGGATGAAGCGGGGTGGCAGAGGGAGCTGTGTGCCTGATGCTCCCTGCCTTTGTGCAGCGCTGAGTTTTGCCCCACAGACATGTTTCTCCTCTGCAGGGAGTGTGTGCCAGCACATGGGGCTCTGTTTAGCCAGGAGGAGGAAAATTAGGTGTAGGATTAGTGTGCCACTTCACTGGGTTTTCACAGGCACTGAGCAATACATTGAGTGCTGGAAGGGAGAACTGGGCACCTTGGCAATAAAGCCCTGTGCCCTGACCATGGCCAGGAGCGAGCATAGCCTCTGTACCCAGAAGAACCATCTCTGAGCCAAGCCCATCTGAAACACCCATCTTCCTGCGCTTTCCTTCCTCCTTGAATGGCTTTCGTCCCACCAAGCCCACCTCTGCTTTCACTGTGCTGAGGAGGAGAGAGCTTGTTCCTGCCATCCAGAGACGCTGAACTGGATCCTGAGCACCATCTCAAAGGTGTAAGTCTAATGAAGCTAAACCATTCCTAAACCATTCGTGTCCCGTCTCTGCAGCTCCCACCCAGGGCTGCCTGTGGTGCATTCACATTAATCTGGAATGCATGCGGCTGGCAGCTGCCAGAAGACTCCTGATGAGTCAGGGATGGGGAATGACCACAAGTCCGTACATTGGCTCCATGCCCAGGGAAGGGGTGTGCTGATGCCCAGCTTTCCTGCATGGAGCCGGGAGCAGCATCGAGGGCAGAGCTGGGGCTGAACTGTGTGTAACCCCATGACACCTCCCTTCACCCCTCCGTTTCCACACAAGTTTCAATGCCTGTAGCACAGAAACACACCCAGGTCACCAGAGATTTCTTTCAGACAGTGGCAGTCCCTGAGCACACCCATGGATGAGCTGTGGGCAGCATCCACCTCTGCTTCCACCAGGGTATCCATAGGGTGGCAAAGCTACCGCCTCCATTCCACCACCATTTAGTCCCTGATGGCAGCGGACTCTAGGGAGGGAAGCAGCCAGGCTGTGGATCGGAAGCCTGGCTCTTTGTCCCCTTGTCCCTCCTGTTCCTTATTCCACCCTTCATTTCCCAGTGCTACCTTTACCCTGCCGATGGCCATTTCCCTTGACCACCCATCAGTGCCCTCTCTGCTCCTTCCTGCTGGGGCACCTCGATCTGGCTGAGTCTGCCCATCCTTGGGGCAGGACCTGCTCATAAGCCATGGTGGCTGCAAGCGAGAGGCCGCGCAGCTTGCTGGATGGTGGCCTGCAGCACAGGAAGGGCTTTTCTCCATGGGGCAGTTGTTGTTTTATGCCTCCTGCTGAGCCCCACAGTGTTGCCCTATCCATTAACCTGACATCCTGCGCAGCCTCACAGCCCATGGTCTAATTTCCTTGGGTGATGTTAGCATCAGTGCATCCTCTTCCCAGGCTGAGCTGGTAGTGGGATGGACCCTGCCATCCTGATGATGGGGTGGGATGCAGGACCTGCCCAGCCGGTTGGAAACCAGGGCAGGCTGGCACACTGGAGAGGAGCAGCAGCTTCTTACCCTGGGGTATCAAGGCTTTGGGGACCACACAGCAAAATGCTGAGCCTCTCCTTGGAGCAGAGGTGGGAGAGAAGTGGCTGAATGGGGCAGGGGGAGTGGCGCTGGGCCATAAACGCAGAGTGGTGGCTGTCATTTGTGTCAGCAAACACCTTGAGTGGGCTTGACTGTTGATTCTGACTGTATAAAAGAGTGTCGTGGCACTTGTTCAGGTTTGTGCAGGTTTTACGGCTCTTGTTCGGCGAAGTGCTCATGTATTTGGTTTTGCTCCTTCCTTCAGGTCTATCTGTTGACATTGGCTCTCCTGAGCAGAGCGTTGGGCCACGCCAGGAAGCTGAGTGTACAACTCTCCTTGTGTTTCCCACCTTCCCAGGGGTTATCGCCTGTGAAATCTCACACACACCCATGGCCAGAAAAGGTTTCTGATGCAGAGGCAGGTGAAAGGTGCCCACTGGTCCCACGGTGGTGAGTTTGGGTGCCCCATGCTTGGTGGCAGGAGCTGAGCCACCTTCCCTTGCAGAGGGGTTTAGGGTGGATGGGCAAAGCCACAGCAAAGGCAGCCTGATGTGGGATGAGCATGGTCAGAGGTCTGTAGAGCTGAAATGAAGATCGGGGCATTGAACCAGCTTGGTTGTGCAGGGAAGGAGAAGGTATCAGAGCTCCCACTGCAGAGGAGATGTCCCATGCATGGTGACCCACAGCAGGAGGCACACATTATCACCCATTCACCACTTCCAGTCCTCTTCCCAACAGGAGATGCCAGCACTGGCTGAGCCTGCAGGGGCACTTGGTGCCGGGGGCTCAGAGGGCTTGAACCAATGGTGATGGTCCCCATCCACCCCTCAGCACTGTGGCTCCTGGTGTCATGGGGATGCAGCAAGAGTCCCTCCAGTGGCTGCAGCATTTTGGGATAGAAAGTCCAGTCCTGCCTTGCAGGCACTTCAGCTTTTTGGAGCCAGGATCCACCTGCTCCTCAGCTACTGGTGCCTTTCCAAAGCCACTTGCTCTGTATGGAGCTGCTTGAGTGCATCATCCAGAGCTCACTGTTAGTCTTTCCTGGAGGGGTTTGCTGGGTAATTTCTGCTGATGCTCAGGCTTGGACAGGGCTCATTCCTTGGGGGTAATTGTTTCTGGGGCCTGGCTTTGCTCAGAGGCCCCTGTGGGAACGTGGTACCTCTGCCCAGCGCAGAGCCATCAGCCCTGGGTTCATGATACAGCCACTACCTTGAAATTTGCCTGTTGTGAAAATTCTGCAACATTTGCTCTTTCCACAAACATTTCTGCCAGGAACGTTGTTTGCTCCAATATTTGAGGAAAGCAAACAGAGGGGGAGCCTGAACACAAACAGTCACGGGTGTTTTTTTGCAGTCTTTGCCCTCCTCTAACCCCAAGCCCACCACAGACACTTGTAGGTACCCCTCTGCTCCATGTACCCCTTGGCTCTGCCCTGTGCGCTGCCTGTGCCCACTGCTGGCCATGATCCCACTGCAAATACTGCTGTATTTCAAAGAAGATCACCCAGACCTTGCTGCCTGCAGGACCACCATTGCTCACCACCCCTTTGCACTCGCTTTAGACAAACATCATTTTGATGCCGTTCGAGACATGTCAGCGGAAGACCAACGGAGCCCGTCTGACCCGCACACCTACACCTGCCCTGCGGAGCTCTAAATAGCTCTCAGCCACTCCTCAAGCCTCCCCAGGCCTCGTGCTGCTCACCTTCCAGAGCTGGAGCTCACCCCAGCCCTCTGTGCTCACTCCTGTTGTAAAATGCCATTGCTTTTCAAGTGAAGCTGCAGACCAGGGCGTGCTGCTGCCTGGTAAGTGCTGGGGTGAGACGGCTGCCCCGGTGTGGTGGAAGCTGCAGCCCTGCGTGCAACCGCAGTCACTGTCTTGACACTGACCAGCATCCATGCAGCTCCCAGCGATGCGGAGCATCCCCAAGGAGACCCTCTTCTGTCTTCCACAAGCCTCAGGATCAAGCCAAGGCACCTAAGCAGCGATTGTCCCTTTCGCATCCCATCTGAATACCAGGGCTTATTTCTGGGTACAGCAAGACCCTGCTCAGCTGTTTCTTGCCCTGGTAAGTGCTGACCCTGCCGGTGTTATAGACACCACCAACAGCCAGTGGGGATGGTAGGAGTGGGCACAAGCAAGGACCTGTGCGGGTGTCCCAAAACTTATGAGTCCCTGATGGCTTCCGTGCCATGGACACAGAGCACAAGGAGTAAACAGAGGAATTAAATAGCAGCTGCCATGAGAAATCAAGGGGGGGGGAAGCTCAGTTTGGGTGGTATCTAGTGTAAAGCTTTAATTAGATCAATTTGTCCATGAAAAATAACTGCTTCATAGTGAAAAGTAAAAATCCTCAGAATCTCTGCCTCCTCTTACATTCTTCAGCTGAAGCTGCTCCCCACATCTGACCAAACTGCCCGAGCAGCTCGGAACTAGATGATCTTCAGGTCCTTTCCAACCCTAACTATTCTATGATTCTATGATTCTATGACGTCTCGCGTTTTTCAGCTGATTTCCACAGCTGCTTTACAGAGCTGGCCCTGCTGTAACCACCGGCCCCAGGGATCCCTGGCTCTGAGACACTTCCAACATACAAAGGAGAGGTGCTGCCCATGCTGGGATTGAAGGAAATTTCCAGGATTGTGCCCAAGTCTCCTTTGGAGGACTAAGGTGGAGCTGGGATCTCATCACCAACTTGCTGCCCCTTACACCCTCTCCATACCGTACCCTCTCACACACTCATTTGCAGCCTCCCCTGGGGATATAGCATCAGTGTGCCTGGAGGAGCCCTTTCCAGCAGAGCATCCTCCAAATCCTTTACAGCAGGCACAGGTCTGATGGGAGAGAAATCAGTGCCTCCAAGGTATGGTTTAGGGGGAATGCTGCTGGCAGCCTGGGGCAGGGATGGATGTGGAGGGTTGAAGGAGGGTGGATGCTCTGCTCTGATCTTATCAATGCCACTGCTGTAAAGAGCAGGCTAGACCCACTCGCAGTTCTGAGCCCAAGTGCCAGCACCCCGCTTCCCCCTTACTATATCCCTGGCTTCAAACAGATACTGAAATGCCAAAGCCCCTCAGATAGGTGGGGAGATGGAAAAACCAGGAAGTCTTCCCATCTGCCAAAGGAAACTGAAAACGACCCCTCCAAGGCTGAAGGCTCATCTGGTGGATGTGGTGTGCACCACCAGCTGAGCCCCAGCAATGCCCTTGGGGTGGCTGGGGCTGGCTGCACTGGTGGGACTCAGCGCCTCACCGCTGCCTGGAGCATCCCGTTGCTTTTCAAGGGAATAATCTCCCCAGTGACCCTGGAAAGGGCTTGGCCACCACTTTGCCATCAGCCCTATGGTGCCTCCGGCTGCTGTGCCCACCCTGCCACGCAGCCCAGCCCCACAGCACCGCCAGGCACTGCCTTGTCCCCAGCCCTTCCTCGCCTCTATTTGGATAACTTTTTCACCCGTTTTATTTACGAGGACTCCCCTCCTTCTGCCAACACTGAGCTTCCTCTCCCTTTGGTCTCAGAGGCCCTTCTTGCTTTTCTGTTCTTGTATTTTTCTCTCTTCCCCCTTGCAAGGCCCCAGGCTCAGCCCCACGACGGGCTCGCAGGCAGCGGTCCCATGGCTTTGTTTGGCCATGGGAGCAGATGGTGGGATGTGCAGTGACCCTTCTCCAGTCACCCTGCAGTACCCGGCCCTGCCGGCGCCTGCCCCATGGCTCATCACTGACCCTCAGGCTGAAATACTGGGAGAAAATCAGGATTAAAACAATAAGTCAGGACAGAACAGTGGCAATGCATGCCTGCCCGTGCTTGTGGTCACTGATGTGCCAGGGCGGGCAAGCAGCTGCTCACACTGGAGCCAGCTACAAGTGGGCAGAATAACTTAATCGTAAGTGATTAAAGAGCTTGTTCAACAACTTGCATTTGGTTTTGCACCCTGGGGCTTAGGGCTGGAGGTGGAACCCACAGGAGGCTGCAGCCTGGAGCAAGAGAAGGCACCACCCAGAACAGGGCCATGGGCAAAGTGCGAGGAGGTGGCCCGGGAGTCCCACAAACCCTCCTGGGACCTGGCTGAGTTTGGGCTGGTGGGGCTGTGTGTGTTCGTGACTGAGGTGTGGTTAAGGAGAAGGGGAGCATGACAGGAAAAGTACAGTGAGGAGAGGCAAGGTACTGTGATGGAGAGCCATGGAGTGTGATTGGGAGCCAGGGGAAGCGATGGAGAGCCACAAGGAAGCGATGGAGAGCCACAAGGAAGTGATGAAGAGCCACAAGGAAGTGATGGAGATCCATGAGGATGTGATGGAGAGCCTCATAACTGTGAGACCTTGTTTGCTGAAGCCTTCCTCCACATGCTGGCCATGCCCAGGGAACTGGGGCTCCCAGATGACATGGAACCAGCCCCAGCCCCTCGCTGTGCAGGTAAGCTGTAGTATGGGCACATTCGATCCCATCCTGAGGATAACAGTGACAGCCTGGGCAGGGGGACCTGTCCCCTGGTGCCCATGTTTGTTGGCAGAAGGTATTTAGCACAGCCAACAAGAGCAGTGGCACGAGGCTGTCCCAGGCTGGTACCTGCTGTGCCGCGCAGGGAGCATGGGCACAGGTCTGGTGTGCATCTCCTTGCAGCCAGGCTCCCTGCCTGCTGCTCTGTACCACAGACGCTGGAGCTGCTGTTCATCCAGGCACTACACTCCCTGCTGGGAACCTGCCCAGCCCCAGCCCTTGGTGAGAGCAGCAGCACTGGCAGGCACCTGCTGTGCCCGCTCACATAGCCCTGGCATGCCACGGGCGCCACAGCCTTTGCACCAGGGCTGCCTGCATGTCCTAAGGCAGCGTCACCTCCTCTCTAAACTGCTTCCTCTTGTGCTGCAAGCAAGCCCTGCAGCAGCCCCTTGCGCCAGCTCTGCTCCCTTGGGCACGTGCCTCCTTCTTTGAGCCAAGCACAGTGAAAGAGAGAAAGCACAGAGATAGATATGTATTTACACGATAGAAAGGTCAACTGGGGACCCTTTTCCTGCCTCCATCTCCAGGTACCTGAGGCTGTGGGGGCCGGGCAGCGCGGTGGGGCCGGGATGTGGGTCCGGGGACTGCTGCCCATTCCCAGCCCCGCTTCCCGCAAGCGACGCCGGGGCGGCAGCGCGGGCGATGGGAACGCTGTACTCACCATATGGAGCCTCCATCTTAGCGCTTAGCTGGGTGCTTACATTGACCATGTCTCGCCGGCTACTGCTATGGGGACTTGGGGCGGAAAAACCAGAGGAGGTAGAGGAATAAAAAGAAATCTAAATAAATAAATCAAAATGTTTTTCACTGAGGAGCGAGGTGAAGGCAGGAGGGAGCGCGGAGAGGCAGGGCGAGAAACCTGCCTCTCCTGTTATCTTATTGATTCACTTAATCAGGGCTAATGTGGGTGGAGATGTTAAATAGTAACCAAGCTCTTATGGAAACCAATCTGCAAGGTGCCGTTGCTGTAGCTATAGTAACTGCTGCCAAGCTGGAAACTCAAACACGGCTTTTACTGGACTCTTTTGGGGCTCCCGTTTCCCCCCGGTGTCAAGGCCAGGGCAGACAATGGGCTGGGGTTCACCCCTGGCTGCAGGGGGACAGGGAAGCTGAAGCCGATTCCGCAGCATCCTGGATGCTGCCAGTTTTGTGCCATAGCCCACCTGTGATGGGGAAAGCACATCTGAGCCTGCCCATGGGCAAGGGGCAAACACCGCATGGGGGACCAGGGGCTGTGGGATGAGATGTGAGGCTGGCACTGGCAAAGCAGAGCCTGGACAAGGCACAGGGAACAAAATGCCCTGGCCATGAGTCGGGGCTTGTCCGCTCTATGTGGAACCAGAGGGGTCACTTGCGGATGGGGAGCGCAGGGATGCTGCAGTGGGATGCAGGGTGGTACCCTGAGAACAGCGCCAGGGCATAGGGCAGTTGCAGCTCCTTTCCATCTTTCTCTGTTTCCCAAACCAAGGGGATCTGCAGGGTTCCACAGCCATTCATGGACATCTCTGCTCCTTCCAAGACCACAGGACCCAGGAGGAGCACCAGGGACTGTGGCAGCAGGTCTGGAATGTCCCCTGTGCCACTGGTGGCTCCATGCTGAGGCAAGCAGGGCCATATGCAAGAGGTGTCGCTGGGAAGATACCAAATATATGGGGAATCCCAAAGGAGAGAGGAGAGTGCATCGGAGCAGAGCAAGTGAGGAGAGGACCGCTGGTACACAGTGAGCTGCATCCCAGGAATCACAGCCAAGGCCTGGGAATTTGGGGACCCCTGGGTTTGCTGAGTCATGAGAGGTTCTAGGGAGGGAAGGGATGTGGATAACGGGGTGCTCAGCGGTGCTGAGGGTGAGGTAGGGCAGTGGGATGGTGTGGGGATGTGTGCCATGGAGTGGGGACACACCTGGGGGTCCCTACTTCTCCAGCAGCTCACCTCAAGGGAAGCGTATTGGTATTCACTTATAGCAGCCTCTGCCTTAGCACAGGTGGAGGGCAGTGGGGAAAGCCTCCCAAGCCTGCAGAGCAGGGACTGCGCTAGCCAGCCCCACTCCCTCCAAACACCCCCAAACCATCCCTATCTCAGGGACCTGAAGCATTCCTATTTCCTGCAAAGTGGAAAGCAGCCAGAAAACACAAGTGCTGCTGGAGCATATATATGTGCTAATAATTATAATAGAAATGCTAAAATATTATATATTTTATATAATATATAAATATATAATATGCAAAAAATGATGATCTTATCTTATAAAAGCCATTTCCTACACTAGGGATGAAGCAGATTGGACAGCCGGGCTGCTGGGGGGGTCAGTGTTACAAATAATGCCGGTTCACCCTGTTCCCGGAGGCTCCTCGTGGGGCTGCAGCCCTAGAATCAACTGACGTGGTTGGATTTGAGTCCGGTGAAGCACATGTTGTTGGAGCAGCCCCCGCCGTAGGTTGGGGGGCAGGCTGAGCACGGCTGCCCCACCTTGTACGGCACTTCTCCCTGCCAGTTGCCCCTAAAAAGAGAGGGGAGCATCACCTCTGAGCACCACCGCCGGCGCTGGAGCAAGGGTGTTGAGGGGGTTCCCTCCATGCACTCACTTGAAGGCGTAGTTGCAGACGAGGAGGACGGCATGCCGCAGCGTGCTGCCCCACACACGTATGTTGCTGCACGTGCTGAGGGCACAGCCCAGGCGGCTGGAGGATGCCCACACCATCTGCGCCAGGACAGAGAGCAGGAGTGACAAGTGACCATCCACCCAAGCATCCCACATCCACCCCCCCAGGACCCCAGCACAGGGCTCCATCCCACAGGGGAATTGCATCCTGCCTAGCAAATTCCTTGGGCTGGATGCTGTGCTCGTCATAGGCAATGCTTTGTCACCAGATGGTGATCTTTTGCTGTTCCTCTTCAGCCTGCAGCCCCTCTGCCACCTGCTCACTCCAATGAGCAGCAGAGTCTGGGTTGGTTCTCTGATTTACCCAAATTACATCTCAAACCTCACCCCGAATCACAGCCAGCAGCTTACCCTGCACGCAGGGAGGGCAAACGGCGCCAGAAGCTGCTCCTAAAGCCTCTTCAGGCTGAATTTCTTCCTTAAAAATGTGTCTTGCCCATTTGCAACCCAGAGTGTCCCTGAGCATCCCCATGGATGAGCTGCACAGGGATGCAGATGCTTAGGTGAAGGTTGGAGCTGTGCAGAGGAGGTATTTAGGGATTGGCACTGGGAAACAGAGGGAGGTTTTCCATGTTGTGCTGGCCAGGCTGCTGATGGATGTGCCAGGGGATGAAGGAGCTGCATTCCAGGGAGCTGACACAGCTGGGTGCTGCAAAGCTGCTCCATCACAGAGAGGATTCATGCCTGCACCCTTCCAGCAGGCACAGTGCCTGCTGCCAGCCCTGCTGCCAGGATTCCATCCCTGATCCCAGCTCTGCTCACCGCACCAGGGCTGTCTGAGGCGCTCACCTGCGTGTAGTGGCTGCAGACGGAGCCGCTGCATTTGGAGGGGCAGCGGGGGTTACACTCTTGGGGATGCGGGAACGAGTAGTGCTGCTTCTCCTGGTGCCAGGATTTCACCATGTTGATGACGGAGCTGGACCTGCAAAAAGTGTTGCGGGTAAGGCGGACCTCCTCCCCCTCAGAGCTCATGGGTGATGGAGAGGAGGGGGAAGGCTCTACTTTGAGGAATGGGGAGAGAAGCAGGTTGGAGAGAGGGGCTGTCAGGACCAAGCGTTCCTGGTGAGAAGGGGGCAATGACATCCTTGTGCCAAGTCCACTTGTGGAACTGGTGGACACACAACCCCCTGAGTGCTCAGCTTCATGGTGGAGATCCAGGACCTGCATGCCCCTGGTCCATGTGCCAGGCAGACAGGGTATTGATGCCATTCTCCCAGGGAGCAGTGAGCACCTCTGGTTTCCTGTGTTTACCCTTCTGCAAGAGCTGGATCCGCCATCTCCACCACGGGGGCCTTTAAGTGCCTCCTGGTTGCATCTCAGTCCTTTGCTACTCCAGCTCAGAGCCTCCCTGCTCCTTGACCGAGGGGCGGCTGCTGCTCCTCCTCCTCCTCCAGCATCGCAGGGTGCGGGGGGGTTCCCAGGAGCCCGCTCTGCCAGTGGGGCACTCACCTGCCCGAGTGGATGAAGAGGTTCTGCCCCATGTATTTCATCAGCTCTGGGGGCCCGTGGTCCCACAGGCAGCGTGCAGCCCATGCCTCAGCTGCCCTGGCCAGCCGCTCATCCCAGACCTGGCCAGGAGGAAAGGAAAAGGGCAGGCAAGGATTTTGGCTGCCCAGAGGCGGCAAGAGGAGAAACCCACTCTCCTGTGCTCAGGGAGCACCCATCAGGGTCCAAAAGCCACATCAGGCTGGGAAAAGGCCAGGGGCAGCCATCCCACAGGTGGGAAGCTCCCAGCCATGGGACATGGGGTCCTAAATCTGCCCCTGGTTGGGCACATCACCCCATCAGAACTCCATCCCTCCTGCATAGAGACTGCATGCGTCTGCCCTGCACCAGGGACATGGAACATCCCCTGGGACAGATGACAGCCACAAACCCTGACATCCCCATGTGTAGGTGCCCCATCCCTACCAGCTTGGGCAGCCACATCCCAGGTGAGCCCCTTGACCCCACCAAGGACCCAAAGATACTCTACTGGAGCCTGACTCACCATGTACTCCATGTTGGCGGCCGGGGGGGACACCTGCGCCCGCACTTGGTTGTGGTAGTCCAAAATCATGCTCATGTCGCGGCGGGAGAGGAACCGCTTCTGATGGCCCCGAGGGACCCCCGCGCCCCGCAGCAGCCCCGCGGCCCTGCCCCCGGCAGGAGATAGGGGCTCCGTGTCGTTGGGCAGCAGCCGGGAGCTGGAATCTTGTGGCATCCAGAAGCCCACGGCAGTGAGGAGCAGCGGCAAGTGGAGCACAGTCATGCTAGCCCGGCCGGCCGGATGGGCCAGTGGCTTTCTGCTCCTGCACAGAGTAAAGGAAGATCGCGGGTCCCTGCGGCCAGCACGTAGGTCTAGGAGGGAAACCAGCACAGGCACCACTCAGGTTTGCAAACACTGCTTCCCACTTTCCTTTTTAAAATCAATCTCCTCAATAGCATCGTTCATCACAGCAAATTCCCCAGCACCGGCAGGGAGGTGTCGGGGGGAGCTGGTTTGCTTGTTGTTTCCTCGAGAGAATAAAATCAGTACAAAATCTCCCCCATCTTTTCAGCCACTGCACATACCTGTCAGGCAGCGGTTAAATAGGATCCTACTGAGAAACTCGCTGCAGCCTCCTGCCCTGTAACTTCCCACGTCTGGTGTGTTGAAGAAATCCGCAGCACAAATGGAAATCTCATATAGATAAAGAAATGCACGGCGAAGTTCTTCACCGGTAAGAAATTCTAACGATTCCTTCCCTCGGGGGAAGACAAATCCGTGCCAAAAGCAGAAGTTTCTGCTTTTCTGAAAGAGTTCTAAAAGAAGAGAAACGAATGAATGAAACATTCCCCCGTCTGTCGGCCGACGTCTGCCTGGCGCTTGCCAGCACCCCTGCCAGCCCTTCATCAGAGCAGCGGGGAGGTTGTGCTCCAAACACATACCTTGAGGACTGAGCAGAGCCCGACGCCGGCAGCCTGCGGGATTGCCCTTCGCGACCAACCTGCGGTGGCGGATGCAGGAGGGGTTTAGCTTAGCCCCGGCGGGCAGCCCGCTGCAGCACCTGATGCATCCTGACTGCCTCTGGAGAGGGTCACGGTGTTCGGAAGGAGCCGTGCGCTAGGGCACTTATAGGCTGCAGGGTGCCTCCGCACACACGGGCGGGCTGGCAGCTACACCGAGCCCTGCACGATGCTGGCGGGGGGAGCGAGCAAAGCCCAGCCCACCCGTCCATCAGACAGCGAAGCGCGTTTGCTGCCGGATGGGAGTTTAACTGTTCTGGGACATTCACAGTTCTGTCATCTCCTCTCCCCCCGCCGGCTGCATCTGGGCTGCAGCTGTAGAAAAAGGAGGGTTTTTCCGTGGTGATATCCACTCAAAGGTATCGCAGGGGGAAACAGCCCTTCCTCTGCTGGGCTGCCTCAGGCTTGCTCTGGGGTCCAAGTGTCTGTCCCCAGGGAGGGGAGGAGGCTGCGCGAGTCTGAAAGCCGCAGATAATCCTGCAGCATCAGGCGCGCTTCCCTACAGCATCCCAAGCGGTCACGATGCCTGGGGCCAGCTGAATTATTGCAGGTAGCAGAAAGGTGAGCCCGGCAGGCTGGAGGGGCTGCTCGCGCTGCCCGTCCCGTCTTTCTCCTTCCTCTGCACTTAGTGCGAGTGGCCACGTGTGAGCTGCAGTGGGGCTCACTGCCGTCATCCCCCCAGTGCCAAGGGCCACAGGTAAGCAGGGTGTCTACTGGGTTCACCGGGGCACAGGTGGGTTTGGAGCCAGGATTTGACTTTTTGATTGCATGCATGGGAGCACCAAGGCCAAGCTCCCTCTCCTGAGCGGACAGGAGGGACAGAGACAGAGACGTGGAGCTGAAACCAGCGCATGCTCAGGGAAAAGATGGTGCTCAGAGGGGGAGACAGTGAGGCTGCCAGGATGGTACAGGGAGGAGAAGGCAGTCTCACAGCAGCAGCTTCTTGTCCTCACTGGTTTGACTGGGACAAGGATCCCAGGAACATAACTCCTGCCCTATGCGGGGACTGACAGCAAGCCCAGAGCCCGATCAGCTGCACCCAGAGCTCCAGAGACCCACTGTGCAGCAGAAGCCAACCAGGAGCTCAGAGAAGAGCAGACCCAAGCATGGAGCAGGAATAGTACCCAGGTGCTGAGCTGATGTGCTCTATTAACACAGCCTCACCCTATTGTGAGCCTCTGCCGAAACAGTCCCCTGTGTATATTTTTCCTGGCATCTGCTCGCCCATAAAGCAACTCAAGATGCTGCAGCCCCCTGGGGGGTGGGATGATGCTTGTGCCAGTGAGGAAACAGGGAAACCACTGCTGAGGCATCTCCGTTCCCTCTGCAGTGCCTCAGGAGGGGACCCTTAGTGCACAAGGCAGCAGCACCCCATGAACTGTGGGGCTGACGACACTGCTGAGGGCCTTGTCGTGCTGTGGATGCCAGCGCTGGCCAAGGCAGAGTGTCAGGATGGCTGCCAGAGCCCAGCAGCTTCCCAGGCTGCCCATTGTAGTGTTTAACCAGCTCAGCTTCCCCTTCCCAAAGCCAGACCACCCCAAACACCAGCCACCTCTGCAGCTGCCAGGCAAAGCACCATCCCCAGTTTGCCAGTCCTACCAGCACCCCTACTTCATGTTCATATATGCGGAGGTGAACATCAGCTCCAGGGCTGGCAGCGGGACAGCCCTTTGTACTGTGTGGAGATGGCACAGGCCAGAGCTGCCTCCTCCATTCAACCCCAGGTATCAAACCTCTCATTAGTAAGGCTTGTAAAGGTGGTTTCATTCCCAGTGGATTAGAAAGGCAGATGGGGACACACAGCAGCAATCATAACTGGGCAGACTGGGGACGTGGTTTGGGCACACTGGGAGAAGCAGCCGCACACGGAGGTGGGGAGGGCACTGAGGTTGTGTTATGGAGGGTTTTGGGGGTTTTGCCAGATCGAATTGTCACCCAGCACCGTGAACTGCACAGCTTTGCGTCTGAATTGGCTTGGAGTGTTTGTTTCCCTGGGGAGAGCAAACCCACTGCAGCTCCCACTGCCACACAGCAGCCGAGTCCCCAGCCCCTGCATGGAACCAGGCGAGGGTTTTGTCCCGGGTGCAGGTTGAAAGCACTGCTTAATCAGCGCTCCGTGGGACAATCTGAATTCCAGGAACTGAAGGGAGCTTGTATCCCTGTCAGGCATAATATCCTGCTGCCAGACTGGCCCAGCTGCCAAAGCACAGTGAGCCAAGAATCTGCACACGCATTCAGCTGGATGCAGCATGATTCTGTAGGCAGCAGCTGGCCTCATTTTGATCAGCATCGGGAATAAAACAAGATAAATCACTGCTCTCACAGTGCTCTCCTGGCAGACACAACCACTGGTGCTTTTAAAACCAACGGACATAGCAGCTTGCTCCAGAATAAGCCAGAATGGGATTTCTCTGTCATGTTTGTTTCTCCCGTCTCTTGGCTTCGGGCATCACCCACCAGCCATGGTTCAAGGTAGCACATGGTAACATGAGCAGGGCTTTGACCTTTGCTGTGGTCCCTGAGCATCCCTGTGCCTGGAGGTAGTCAATGTGGCCTTCCATAGCAGAACCTTTCTCTGTGCTCAGGTGAAATAAAAGAGAAGAAAAGCCGAGTTTGAACAAAACTGGTTTTCCCAGGTAAAGCACAAACTCTGTTGCTTCAGTAAAATATTGCCCTCTTAAGAACTGCAGAAAGGATAGTTTTCCAGCTTTGCTGGAAGCTTTCCTCAAGTCCTTCCCAAACACCACCAACAGCTCCAGCCGCCCTGGTGCCCACCCTGGCAGGGAAGGAAAGTTGGGCTTTTGACATCCGTTTGCATTTCTAGAGCCCTGTAGAGGTCCAACACATCCAGAGCTTGGTTTCTCCTCATGCTTCATGAAAGGAGACCTTCCTTCTGACTCAGAGATGAGCAGATTTGATCTCCACATCTTCTGGTGTAAGAAAACCCAGCCTGAACTCCTGTACAGTCATTTGTGATCTCCCTGGCATGAAACACACCACTGAGCTGCAACCCAACTGAGATCAGTCTTGAAGACTGAGCACTTCAGAGTCCTCTTCCTCGCTAATTCAGAGCAGCTCCCTGTAAATGTTGAATCCCTTTCTGAACCAAACTGAGCCTTGGAGGAAGAGGTGTGGAAAAGTCAAATCCCACACTAAAGAGGTAAATCCACTTTTGTGGCATGAAGTAAAAACTGCTCGTTTTGGGGTATTAACTGAGGTGTCCCTCAAGGCTAATGGGGGATCCTACATGGTCTCTGAGGTCAATAGGTGGGTGTCAGCCCTCACACCTCTCTTTCCATTCCTCTTGTCACTGTTGGAGCTCTGGTCCCCACCAGCAGCACTACAAGGCAGCTGTGAAGACCACTGGCTCCAGCCAGCACCGAGACATAATTGGAGCCTTTCAAAGGTGAGAACTGTTTCTGCCAGCTCTAGAAATAAACGTCTCTGAACTCGAGTGCTGCAGACGGGAGCTTCGCATGAAGGTTTTTTTCACTGTAAGTTTAAGGGCTAAGTTTAGAAATCCACTTAACTTGAATCCAGAGCATGGTTAATTTGATGTTTTCTAACAGTTCATTTCTCAGCTGTGGGTGTGTGATGGTCTCACTGCACTCTGCTGACATGAGAGGATCCAACAGGTCAATGGAAAGAAGGGCCCATCTCACTGTGAGTCAGCTGAGACCGACATAGACCCAAACCTGAGAGCCAAGCATCAGCTGTGACCTGCTTGCCAAATGCACGCAGGCTCAGCAGCGGGAAACCCACAGGTTCCCCATCCCATGGGGCAAAACCAGCCTGCACAAAAGGCATCGTCTGAGGCAAGCATCCCACACAGTAAGGACCACCTGTGCAATGGTCAGGAAATGCTGCAGCTCAGGCAAAGGGCTGGATCAGCTGCTGGTGAGGGGCTAGTGGATCACAGCCCCGAAGGCCAGACCTGGTGAAGTGAAGTCAGGACACCCTGACAGCCTTACCATGTAATTTTCTTGCTTGGACGGGTTTGTACCGCAGCCTGAGCGCAGCCCCTGTGACTTCACTCCATTCCTTTCCCCCAGGACCAAAGTTAAGATAGAAACTGAGCACTTGGCCCTGGTTCACAGGGAGATTTTCATGGCTGCACAGGGATGTCTTGTTCTTGTTGCTCCTCTTCTCACATGCCCAGGCCCTCACTGTGGCACCAGCAAACACCCTCCAACCATCCCCAACAGTGCAGAGTTCACTGTCTCCAATGGATTTGCTACCTAAGAAATCCTTTGCAGGATTGTGCAGATTTCAATCAAGGTCCGAAGGTCCAAACACGTGATCTGCAGTTTAACTGAACGCACCCAAAACAGGACCGATTCTCCCCATTTCCTCAGCATGGAGACACACTTGCCAGGGCCGTTTCTCCCTCACATGCTGACATGTGAGCCCCTGAAAACCCTGGAACTGGGACACCTCATCTGAAGATTAAGTCTCTGGTCTGAGGGAGCTCTGAGTGCTGGCAGCGAACTGAGCCCACACTCCCCAGCATCCACCCTTGCAAGTACAGAGGGAGCTGGATGAGGGATCCTGCAGTTCATCGACATCTCTTTCCATCACTAATGCTGTGTCCATGCAGTGGCACAGAGCTCTGACAGCGGCTTGTGCTGACACATCCATAGCAGTGTAACCTTGCCCATGTGCCACAAGCTTTGGGCAGAAAACAGCAGCGAGGTTGGGCACATCCCATGGGGACCTGTGTTTGTGGTGCCCAATAAGGACCACAGCTGATAAGGTTCATGCTGCCTCATCCTCCCTGCTGCTGCTAGTGAGATTTAACCGGCCTGTGCAGGCAAGTGTGGTACAATCCAGCCTTCATCGTGCTGACAGATGGGGTGGTGCCAGCTCCCGCAGAGGCACCTGGCAGGTCAATGCTCAATGAAGGAAAGGGCAGAGCCCATCTGCCCCATGGCCGGCGTCTTGGAGGACAGCAAACAAGGAGCTCGCCAGACTGCTGTTGCTTTTGGCGCAGCCCTTTCCCTGCTCCACTTCCCCAGCAGACGCTGAGCGCGGTTTTACCCCAGTGTCCTGTCTGCTGCCCAAGTGCTGCTTCCAAACTGAGCCTGCCTGGGCAGTCAGGCCCCTGCACCTGGCTTTGCCTGCCTTGAAATGGCAGGAGGTGAGAGCCATGCAGAGCACCATGGCCGAGGCACTGGGGGGGGGGGGGGGGGGGGGGAGGGCACCCCTGGAGCATCTTCTCAGCACACATCCCAGAGCCAAGGGTAAATGCACCCTCAAGGGCTGCACAGAGTTCCCAGCTGGACCCTGTTACAGCCTCAGCATGTCCTTTTGTGTTTGTCAACATCCAGCTGTGGGTTCCTGGCTGAGAGAGGAGCAGGGTGCCCCAGGGGCCATGTGCTAACATGGGGGGTGCTGGGTCAGGTTTGGGCAGGGGGTGAGGAATGAGCCTAGCCCCGTCCTTCTGCATCCTTCTCATCTGGTGCTCAGCTGTTTGTAGTTCTTTGCTTCCCTTTCTCTTATTTTAGCTGGTATTTTAATGCTGTGCTGATGAGAGAGAGGAAGCCTGGGTGCACTGCTGGGTGGTTTGGTGGCTGGTGTCAGCTGCTGGGTGCCTGTATCTCTCCCTCCATCAGCTGCTGCAGTACAGACTCCACAGACAGAATGGTCCAACAAAGCCCTCTTTCCAAAACCAATGCCTTGAACCCCTGCAAGTGCGTTGGGGGAATGTCAGAAACTAGAACTTGATAAATCCCTGGAAGTGTTCCATGATGGTATGTCTTATGGCACGGGTGGCTTACAATACCCACCATTAAACCTGTGGGACCAGGTGGGAGACGCAATGTGCTCTCAAGCTCTGTGAACAGCTGATGCCCATCTGGGATAACTGGGATGAATGCAGTGCCTATAAAGCTACAGCTTTACAGTATTGAAAGCAGGGCTGGTTTTCTCTCCAGACAAGGAAAGGGTATTCCTTTGGGGCTGTTCCAGTGGTGGAAAAGATGAGGCATTTCCATGAGTTCATGGAGCATGCTAAGGGGAAAACCTCCAGATCTCTTTACTGCAGTGATTTGTGTCCCAAAGTGGTTCAGTAACTCAACAAGCCTCTCCTCTGTGCCTGCTGAACCCCTCCAGCCGTCTCGCACAGATGACTGCTGAGGTGATGAGGAGGGTTGATTGACTCTGACAAATATTTACCTGTTTCTCTGGGTTTACAGAAACCTCACTCCAACCCTGGCTTTGAAGTGGAGTTCAAAGCCCCAGCAGCGCTGATGTCTTGTGGGGAGCGAGCTCTCTTTGGCATGCAGAAACACTGCCCTACAAGGAGAGGAAACACGTTCACTGTCCTCCTTGGGGGGCCCCGCACACAACACTGCCATCTTCCATCCTTTCATAGGGTCCTGCTTGTCTCCCCACACCAAGGTAAGATCTATTTTACCACCTGTTTGGAGCCTACATTAAAAAAATGGCCAGTAGAAAGGCCTTTCTCCAGCAAAGTGGCAGAACATGCTTCCCATGTGGCTTTTTTGCCTAGTCTCTGAACGGTGCCAACAGGGATGGGGCTGAGTTGCACATCTGTGGTGGGCTCGTATTTAAAAAACCTAGCTTGGTCAAACTGTACAAATTAACACTTGTGAAATGAATCCGTTTCTTTAAGTGAAGTGGCAAATGCTCTGATTTGGTTAAAGCAGTAGGATTTGGTTTTATTTTCATTTGTAATCAAACTCAAAGCTAGAGGAGGGAACAAGAATGTTGTTTATGCTCAGAACAGCAGGAGCAAAGCCTTCGTCACCCACCTCCTCCTCAGGCTGTCAGTGACACCCTCCTGTGCACTGTTAACCACCTTCTGTACAGTCCTTTCACTTGGCAAGGCTCAGACTGGACCTCTATAGTCTGTAAGATTTTCTGTTCCAGGCAGACTGTGCTTCTGGGCTGGTCCATTTCCTGGTGAGAAACTGAGCCAGACTATGATGAACCAGTAATGGTCCTGACAATAAAATATCATTCGATGCCTTGGAGAAGATGCAGAAGCTACCTAGCAAAGGCTTCAGGCTTAATCTGCTGTCTGGGAGCATTTAACCCTAAGGGCAGTTGTTGTTCTATACCTGGCGGGACCCCACGGGTACACACAACAAAGCAAGTGCTCCTGAAGTCCTGCAGAAGCTAAATGGAAGAGGGTTGTTTTTTTTCTGCCTGGGGAAAAGGGTGATAAACCGGAGCAGAGGCACCAGGACAGCTCTGGGCTTCTGTGTGAGGCAAATTCATCTCTTCACTGTCCAAGCCCTGGGCATGGCTGCCCTGGGCACTGCTCAGCATGTTTCACACTGACGCATCCTCTCACCTCACTGCCTTCCTGCCCATCTTGTCCTTCAGATGTCACCAGAGGTTGAAGACCACACCAATGAACTCCACAGCTTGGGGCATCCCGGTTTCTCCTGCTGAAGGCTGAGATGCGGGACAGCCCTGTGGTGAGAGAGCACAGCAAGGCAAGCAGGAGGCACTGAGCTCGCGGAACGCAGGAAATGCATAGGTAAAAACCCAAACACATTACTTAGAGCAAAGGTAATTTATTATATTAAACGTCCACATTCACGCTGTGACAATCCTGAGTGCACCGGGTGTTCAGCAAACCCTTTGAACATCTTCTGTAATTATTACTTTCTATCTACAGAGCATTTCAATAGTCGTTATGGTCAGGACAAATTCAAATCATGTTTCTAGCCAACACTGCTAAAGCACAGATTGGATATTATGTATGCGTATTTTTTCAGTTTTACAGTTAATATCTGTAATTATACATTTGACTGAAGCAGCCGCAGCTTGTATTATGTGGCTGGCTCTACCAGTTACCCAGTCAAGAAACCAGCGCTATTAACTGTGGTCCCTGCAGCTAATCAACACAAAGTCACTTCCAAATTTGACACCTGAATATATATGACTGATCCTTTCCTGCAAATGCATGCGCTAAAAATGCACCAGTAAAGTCTGAAAAGTTCATATTTCTGAATTTGAATGAGTAAGCACAGACCACTTCCTTCCCATATTTGACCAGTTCCAATAAACAGTAGTTTCTTCATCTAAGAACGTGTAATATTTTGGTACGGAAGCTCAAGGGCCACCCAGCAAAGGGTTTCGTGGAAATTGTTGTTGTGAGTTCTGCATGAGGTTTAATATATGATTAATAACCATTACAGAAGGGAAAAATGGAAACACCAAATAGCACTTTTAGCACCTGGCTAACAGGAAGGTGAATCGAACTGGGCAGGAGTTACTTCCCAGTGACTGTGCTGCTCAGGGAGCGCTGCCTGCTCATCCTGCAGGGAAAAACCTACCCGGCAGCTACCTCAGAAAGACAGCACAGCGAGGATCAAGTGAATTCCAATAGACAGGTGTTGGGGGTGAGGCTTTTCTGTGGCAAACACAGCGTGAATTATACAGTGTGCAAAAAGGGGAGTATTTCAGCAAGGACTCGGCCACCATAGCTGCTCAAGGAAGTTGGGCGATTATAAACACGACTAATTCAGGCCATTTTGTGACCATGCTGATGTGCACTCACATGAATTATACTTTTTTTTCGTGCTTAATCTTGCCCCCACTTCATTGGCTAATGGGCTGTTTAATTTGTATTAAAGAATGCAAATTAAAAGGAGAGTAACTGGTTTACATCTTTGTGAACTGTGGTTACTTTTAAGCTCTTCAGATCATTACTGTAGCCCAGCACAACCTCACCGTTGTCTCTGAAAGTTTAGGAAGGAGGAGAACAGAACCTCCCCCATATCCCGCTCAGGGTATGGGATACAGAGGTTAAGGGACTTGCCAATGGCGGGAGACGGTGTTTGTCAGAGCCACAAATGACACCCAGCTCCTCAGAGTCCATGCTCATCACAGGACCATCCCCTCCTGCGTATTAAAACTGATTGTTGGTCTGCTCTGCTGCAATCTGGCTGTGCAGAACAAGGAATGTAAATATTCGATACCAGTAGGTATTAATTTGTAGCATTAACAAAGTTTCTGCAACTGAAAACTGAATTGGTTCGTTCTTATGTTTCTTACGCTTTGCCCCACATCCCAAAATATTTTAATCTTTGGATATAACCACCAAATACGCTGAAAATTCCCTGCAGCTCATTTCATACGTTCCTATTCATTTGAGGAGAGATGGAGGGGGAATGTGCCACCTGAAGAGGTTTTCAGCAATGGTTCAGCCTTTGCAAATTCCCTGGGGTTAATTTCCACATTTTCTCCCCCAAATTCTTGGGGTTTCAGGACTGGGAAGGACCTTTCCCATCTGCTTGGCAGGCACACAGGTGGTGAGTTAACATCATTTCACTTCTGTCTCTCCACTCAGCATCTTGTCTGTAAATAACAGCATCTGCTCGCAGGAGGGAGACTTACCCTTGGTTCTGACAAGACTGGGGCTCATAGGAAGAGCATCCCTCCACATCAGGGACTGACAGCAAAGGTGTAGGCCAGTGTGAGGGAAGGCTGCTGTGCCTCTGCCCCAGGCTGCATTTCAAAGGCATCACTGACACAAGGGAACAAAGCACAACATAAGCTGACAGTGAATAGAGGAGGCTGCAGAGCAAAAAGCACTGAGGTTGATGGATGGTGTCTCAGCAAAGGGCCAAAGCTATTTTAAACTCCAAGCTTAAGCTCCTATTAGGCAAAGAAAATATAGCATGAATTCTGCGTACGTAGCACCTCTCATGCGAACATTCCAGGATGTTCCACAATCAAATTCAAACACAATCAGTCATGGAGACGTGAGCAATGTTCACCAAGGAAAACAGGGGGCAGGGAGGCTCAGCAAGAAGCACCTGGCTTCCACAGGGAAGGGCTGGGGGCAGTTATGGGAAGCAGGGTGTGGGAATTGCTGTGAGGCAGGAGGACAAGCCAGGAGGAGAGAAGGTCTTCCAAGTCCAAACGGGACATTACTTGGGTAACTCGGCCCCTCCAAGTGTGTAGGCACAGGCTGGGGACCCAGCTTATCCCACTGGGCAGCGTGCTTGGATGGGCACTCACCAACTCCTCCTGATGCCCCTGGAGCTCACCTGTCCTGTGGTGTCTAATTGGCCCCTGAGAAACCACCTTACCAATCGTCTTCCATTCTGAAAGTGGTTCTACAGTACCTAAGGAATCTGTCCCAACACACTTTAGAGGCAAAATGTGATTCCTCAAGGAAAGTGATACAAACTGTGGGGAATCTTGGATAAAATTAAACCAGAAAGCAAACAAGCAAACAGAATTTTAACCACGTAGTCTGAAAGATTTCAGCTTGAATCAGGCAGTGATTTGATGAAGGAAAGAGATACAGAGAAAGTGAAGGACAGCCACATCTGCTATACCTGGGAAAGTAATTAGGTTTAGTATGGTTTATACCTGTTGCAGTTCAGCTAGGCGTCAGTGAGAGCTCTTTGGGAACCTTCTGCAATCCCCCTAGAACAACCCATATTCCCTGTTTCTGGATATGCATTTTTCTTCTGTTTTAAAAGACCCAAATTCTTCTCTGATTCTTTACATAGGAATGGTGACCGGCTCCTCAGAAGGACTATTGGCCTTGGCTGATGCACATGGCAGCAAGTACATGGCCCGACAGTAGAGATTTACTTTGAATCTGCAGGACACCTGGACCCAGCTGTGCTTTGCTCACTGCACTTGCGAAAATCCGTGATTTACAGAGATAATCCTCAGACATTTCAAGCTGGGCTGAAGATAGACACATTTCCAGCCCATGCCATTGATTCCATTCATCTGGAACAGGTGCCAAGCGTATGAAATCCTCCTGCTGTGTGGTAGACACCACAGCATGCTTCATTAGCAACCAGCCGAGCAGCTCGCCACCTCCAGCTCACAGGCATTGCAAACAGGCTGAGACCCAAACCTGGGAAGCAAAAGAGGTGAGGTTTCAAAGGCAGAGGGGGATTTAGGCAGACAGTGCTGGACTCTCTATAACCTGCTCCCAGCCGCTCTTATCCCCACTCCTTTGAGTGAACGCAGCTGTGTGACTTCTCTAATTCAGGGGTACAATGCTGTGGCTGGGAGTGCTAGACACAGCCGTGGCAGTCCTATTACAAACAACACCTAAACAAATTGCCAAATGCCATTTACCTTGGATAACCTCCTTAGCTGAAACCCTTCATATCTACTGGGCCTGCTTTGATGTGTCCTTTTGCTCTTTCAGCCCAGATGTTGTCATAGATTTGCTGACGACGACTGCAAACCGGCTTTGAAACGCACTCTGGCAAGAAATGCTTTCCCATCCTGTCTCAGATAGGGTCTGCTTTTTTTGTCCCCTCCCACATTTTTCTTCCCGAGGCCGCTGGGCTGAACAAAGGCTCTTTGTTCCTTTAGCCATTTCCCTGCTTGCTGGTGCTTTTTGTTATATGTTAAAAACTAAGTTGAAATGACAGTGGCAGCAGTTCAACAGATGAAACAGGTCTCAAATACCGCAGTGACGGCCAGTGCTTGGACATCACTTCCAGCTATAAACAGGGGCAGTGAGAAGGTGCAGGAGCTTTAACAGCCCCAGAGATGGTTTCTGACTCTGTCTTAAGCCCCAGGTTAAACATAAAATTCTACTGTGTGGAAATTGTCATTTTTTCTCTTGAATGTTACGGTAAGACCCTGTGTTCTAGAGGAGCTGAATCCAGGAGCGGTGGATGCCAATTTATAGGACAGGAGAAAACAGCCGTAAGGTGCACCAGGGGAGGTTGAGATCAGAGAGCAGGAAATATTTATTCACCGAAAGGGTTGTCAAGCGCTGGAAACAAGCTGGGGAATGGCGGAGTCACCATCCCTGGGGTATTTAAAAGACATATAGACGTGGCTCTGAGGGACGTGGTTTAGCGATGGACTAAAAAGACCTTAAAGGTCTTTTGCAACGTAACCGGTTCTGGCTCTGAGGGACGTGGTTTAGCGATGGAATAAAAAGACCTTAAAGGTCTTTAGCTATGTAACCGGTTCTGGCTCTGAGGGACGTGGTTTAGCGATCGACTTAAAAGACCTTAAAGGTCTTTAGCAACGTAACCGGTTCTAGCACTCTGCAGCGCAGACGCGGCAGTCCGTGAGCCCCTTGGAGCGTTCTCTTCTGATGCCCTGGCGCGGGAGCGTCCTGCCCGTCGGGTGACGGGTACCAACCACCCTCTCGGCTCTCACTGTGGCAGGAGGCAGTGGGAAATGGAGGTTTCCGAGCACGTGTGTCATTCCCCCTACACGGACGTCCAGCGGGGCTTTGCTGGTGCGGGGCGCTCGCCCCGGTACGGACCCCGCACCCTCCCGGATCGGCTCCCACCGCGGCGCGCGGAGGGCCCTGCAGGGGGCGCCCTCCCGCCCGCAGCCTCCCGGCGGGCGCCGCGAGGGGGCGCCCTAGCGGCTCTGCGGGCGGGGCCGGTGCCCGGTGCGTGACGGCGTACGGCGGCCCGGCGGGGGATGGAGCGGTTGGAGCGGTGCGGGCGGCGGCTGCGGGCGGCGCTGGCGGCGGGGCGGGTGCGGAGCAGGCTGCCCTGGCTGCTGCTCGCCGTCGTCGTCCTCGGGTCCGCCCTCAAGGACGGCGAGCTGGTGCCCGAGACGCCCCTGCAGAGCAAGCGCAACCCGCTCAACGTGTGAGGAGAGCCGGGGCGGGCGGTGTGGGCCCGGCGGTGGGGGGGGTGTTGTCAATGGGATTTCCCGTCCCTCGCGGCTCCTGTGGGCTGTGGGACTGTGAGAGCGGAGGGCAGTGGAGTTTTCCGCTCAGGTTTTATTGGAAGGGGGGAAAAAAACGGTGTTTTCCTTTATTTAGTTCCCAGGTAATCCCTTACATTTGAATAAGCAGGTGGTTACCGAGCTGTGTAACAGCAAGCTGAAGGCGATAAGTCCTTGGGTGTCTTTGTTAAAGCAGAGTCACTGCCGTCCTTTCCTAGCGCTCAGGCAGCTGTCCAACTGCCTTAGTCACTCCTAAGCTGCCTGTGAACCCTGTGGAGGGAATGGGGAAGGCGCTGAGCCCGGCTGGTGCGCGTGTGCTTTGCCTGCTGTGGATCGGGGAGCGGAGCCGAAGCTGCCGTTTTCCTCTCTGGCTTCCGGGATTTTGTACTTCATTGATTCCGATGGTTCGTTTGGGGACGTGTGGGAGAGGAGCTGCTTTTGGTGGCATTGAAAGGAAGGGCTGGCAGCAGCCCTTGGGGGGTGACTTTGATTGTACAGTAAAACCGTGCAGCAGTTCAGCTTTCCCTTTTTAAACGGAGGCAGGTTATGTTTGCTGACAGTCCCTGAAGCAATTTCACACACACACACACACACACCCCCCCAGATCACTGCTGGTTTGCCAGCAGCAGCTATGTCAGCAGTTGCCTTTTGCTTTTAAATATCCCGGTAAAATGAGGGGTTTATTTTCAGTTCCTCTTCCATGGCAGCAGCTGCAGTTGCCACACAGATGCCAATTCTACTGTAAAATTAAGAGTACGGGAGGCACTCCTCAAAATCCTGGGGCAGGCCCTGACAGTGTTTGATAGGGTCTTAATGAAGATCCAGAGCTCTAGTCTTACTTGTTTCTGTCTTCGATGCTGAAGTGGTGATTAAATAGTGTCTCAGTGTGTCCAGCTACAGCTCAGCAGCAGACAAGAATTCTCTGGTTTCCAACAGGGATATGGGTAAGGATGGGGCTGCACAGTTCCCCTCTCCCACCAGCTGATAGGAAGCCAGCTGCATTGGAAGGTCTAATAAGAGAAAGAAGATCATAGACTATGGTCTCCTTAGCTCATTAGTAAATTCACATGCGCATACTCCACTTTAAGATTTGAAGACTAGTTACACAATACTGTCTCTTGCTAAGCAGGGTATTAACACATCATCAGCTGGTTTTCAATATCTTATAGGCATTACAACAAAAATTATCAAGGCAGAGGGTGAATTTAGGGATGGAAGCATCTGTGTGTGCCGAAGGAAAGCTCATCAACTGGAGAGACAGCAGAGGAGCAAACACATTGTGCTGCTTCATTTACTTTATAAGGTGATGACAGAGGAAAAGCTTCATGGGCTCATTAGGGAAAAGAATCAGCCCTTCTGCCTGTCTTATTCAGTGGTAAGAGGTTGAGGTTGTGAAGAGCTTTAAACGTAAAGATAATTGAGATAAAGAGAGTCAGAGAAAGGGTTACTGTGTAAGGGTGGCAAGCTAAAAATACGTTCTTCACAGCTGCAGTTTGAGTAGGGCAGAGTTGAGCGGGTTTGTGGGGTAACAGCGATTGCAAAACCGAACTGCAAGTCTGAACAAGGGCTTTAGGTCCAAGGGAATGCTGCCTGGGAAACAGTAGAAGTACCTGGTGGAGGAGCTGTTCACATGTTTGGCCTGAGAGTGGGGAGACAGTTAAAATTTTAGCTATGCTCTACTTTGATGGGAGTGCACAAGAGTCTAATTTAGAGGGTTCTGAACAAAGACCTTGAAAACCCGCTCCTTCAAGCACACCCTCAGTTCCTGTGAAGTTTCACACATGAATGCTTCTCTTTTGGCTTTTCTCTGGCAGATACTTTGTGAAGGTGGCTTGGGCATGGACGTTCTGGCTTCTGCTGCCCTTCATCACAATCACCACCTACCAGTTTGCCAAGAGCAAGCTCCTGTATGGTCGCATGAAGAGCATTTTGATGGTGCTGCGGCGTCTCAGTACACTGCTGGTGGGCACTGCTGTTTGGTACATCTGCACAAGAGTCTTCATGTACATTGAGAATCTCACCGGCGTGTGCTCTACCTCGGGTAAAGTCAGCGAGCCTCACCGGCTGTTCAACAGCAAGCAGGAGTGCCACCAGCACAACGGGATCTGGAATGGTTTTGATATCTCAGGACACTGTTTTCTCCTCTCATACTGTGCTCTGATGATCATGGAGGAAGTGGCTGTGCTAGAAGGCTTGTCCATAGACCAGAACTCTAAGCTGCGTGTTGTGATCAGCTCCCTGTTTGTTTCCTTGTGTTTTCTCACCATGATCTGGGTGTTCATGTTTCTCTCTACTGCCCTGTATTTCCATGACTTCAGTCAAAAGCTTATCGGTACACTGATAGGTCTGTCAGCTTGGTATGGGACGTACAGATCTTGGTACTTGAAACCCTTTTCTCCTGGACTACCTCTTCCAAATGTACCTTTGAGTTCAAAGAAATACGGTTATAGCAGATAAAATATGTTTTAAAATGTTGGGATTTTGCTTTCGGTACTGGAGTAGTTGAATGTAGGAATGGTTACTGTATTTCCACTGTAAGGAGCAAGGTGATGGGTTAGAGGAAACCAGGTGTGTGGTAGCTGATGGCTGGCAGGTGGTAATGAGCTTCTTCCCTGGGAGAAAAATAACTGGTATTGGAAGAGGTCTCCTCTTTTTTAGGAGTTGCTGACTGGCATTCTCATCACAGAAATCAGCAGGTGGATCTGTTTCTGTTGCATGTAAATGAAGGAGCAGATCCAGGGCTGGCAGAGGTCTAAGTGTTGCTAACATATCAGTACTCGTCAAAGCAGTATGTAGCTGTGTTGTGAAACTAGAGCATCTCATGTAATCAAATGTTAAATACCCTAACTTGCCACAAATGCCTCTTAGCTGTCTGCACCTTCTGCCACAATGCAAGTAAATCTGAGATGTGATGCCTTCAGCAGACTGTGACTTTAAATTCATGCCTGCCTTTGAAAAGGAAACTTTCGGAAAACAAGCCTTAACTTTCTTAGGTGTAGTATCTGTAATAATATTTTGTCACTTTATTCATGACACAAAAAAACCCCAAACTCCTTCCCACTTTGCTAAAACGTCTGATATAAGAATTGGGGTTTTAATGTTTTAATCTTATGAGTTGCACCCTTTGCAACAACGGGTACTTTGTGGTATGTTTCTTCTAGAAGAGCAGTGAAATGCTGGTGTTGCAAGTTAGCTTAGCCTGCTGAGCTTGGTCTGCTTGGAAATGAATGAAACACATTGTTTATCCTAAGGGCTGCAAAGCAGCGTGCTTGAAGCAATATTTATTTGCGGGAGATCCTGGACAACACACACAGATTAATATAATCAGGTGTTGACCATTTATTGTAAGGAAAGCATCGCCTTTTATAGACAGTTTCAAGATGCTAGAATATTCGGTGATAACTGATTGGTTAGTGCCTCTTAGCTAAGTGTTAGTAACAGTTTAATGGTTGGTTAACTATAATGGTACACGTTCCAAGGTTGCCGTTAGAAGTTCGTCCTTGAGCATCCTGTTTCATAGCTTTCTGTGCCAACTTTCTCGAACCCCCGCACGTACACGTCCTCTAATAACCTTCAGATAAAGCCTCAAAGCCTTTGGTTCACTACTTCACTAATGTCAAGTAACTGTCTGGATTGCTCATGTGGCCGTTCTCAGCCAAATAACTCTCCACATTTATTCTTGCTTATCCAGTGTACCAACAAGCTGCTTAATTTGATTGCATATAAAGCTGTGGCCACTTCTGATGTGGCTGGAAACCCACTACTGAATAAAACACTACTATTATATAATGAATAGATAGGAGATGGGATGGGTTTACTCATATTAATCAGACATTTAGTGTAGTTTTTATCTTGAAAAGCTTTTTATTGTCTCATAAAGGCTTATTCATGACTGTGCAAAAGTTGTTTTGACAGTTGTAGTGATGAGCAAGACGGCCTAAAAGGGCTCTGAGCAAGGTAGTGCCTGCTGATCTGAGAGTGGGCTTGACCTGTCTGGAGCATTTGACTCCAAGGTGATTATTTTGCTGAATATAGGGTATGATGCACTGTAGTCTAATCTTGGTATGTTCCTTTTTGCCGTCTCAACAGCTCTCTCCCAGCAAGAGAGCAACAGCGTTTGCAATAAATACAGCAGCATTAATTCCACACTTGTGGTATGCCTCTGAGGAGAGCCAAATTCACCTGAATTGCCCCTGAATTCAGTGGCCAGCAGGAGTTGTGCATCCTTAGAAAGTACAAATCACCTCTCACAAAGAAGCTGTTTCAGGAGGTTATGTATTTTCTGTCAAGCTCTTACTTTGGGTTTTGCATTAAATTGCCTTTTAAGCTGACTCTTTGGAAAATTTGCACTGATTAACTCATATTGGGTTAAATTAAATTTGTTTAAACAATGCAAATTCATTTGCAGATATTCTTTTCATGTAATGTAAGCCTGCTCCCAATAGAGTTAAGCTAGACCGCAAGCCACTTTCACCGTGAAAAAGGATTATATTCCCAGAAGATTTTCTGATTTAAGTTTCTATTGTAGGTTATCTTTATGTAACTTTGCTATATAGTGAAGGCCTTGGAACAGGAAATGCTATTTATTTAAACCAGTTGATGTGCTGAAATTATGTTCAGTTTCACAGATGTTTTGTGCAATCACTATCTGGATACTTCTGTCCACTTCTAACAGTGTCATACAACCTTTTTATTATGGAAATAATGTAGGAAATGGTTGCTCTCAATTTTTTTTATTTAAATAATGAAATAAAATTCAGTGTTTGTGTCTTTGAGAATCTGTTTCTGATGTGTGTAAAAGATACTGCTGCTGCTCTTCGCTTCCCTGAATGATCCAGCCTTGCGGTATTTTTGTGCTTATGGGGATGCTTGATCACACTGACACTGATAATTCTGCAGCGTTTGAATGGGTGAATATAACACAGGTTCTCGGAACTACAGGGTAGGAAAAGAAACAAAAGCAAGCCATGCCTGACAAAGCCAAGTGTGCTAATGCGCGCCTGTTACACCAGGCGGTTCATTTTATAGCCATGGACAGTTGCTTATTGTAGCAGAGTGAAAGCCTATTCCATTGAAGTGTATGGGGAAATTCCCATGGGCTGTAATACTGGTTATGAGTTTGGAAATCTTTGTGGACTTGTCTTTCTCAGTACCCAGAGACCATGAACCAGCTGTTGGCTCAGAAGGTTCCCTTGTGCTCCAGACCTTCTCTTTGTGCTTTTTGACTGTTTTAGAGTAAGTTGCTGCTTCCTTGCACTTCGGCTAGAAACTAATGGTTGCAAATTTTCTGTTCCTGTTTTTGCCACCACCTTTTCCTTACTTCCTTCCCTCTCTCAAATACACTTTTATCATTAAAATAAAAACGTGGCCTTCCTACGACAGATTTGCAGTCAAAGAGAAGCAGTGCCAGGAGTACCCAGATTTGATGTCCTGTGCCAAAGGCACAAATCTGCTGTCAACAGGTATTATTTGTTCCAAGTTCTTTAAAGAAGTCTAACGTTTTAAAGGTAAATGTTCATATTTTGTAGCGAACTCCAGAAGACAGCAGCTAATCAAAAGAAACACTTCCTCTTCTTCCTTTTTTTTGTCTGCTTTTCTGCATTAAAGTATTCCTCTCGTTCCTTCAGAGCTGTTTTTCCATGTCTGTAGGATTATCTAGGGGATTTTTGTCTCCAACATCTTATTAGCATATTACTTAATGTATGTTTTCTAGTTTTTCATTGCCTGTATTTGTCTAGCCTATTTTGTGGGCTCTCTTTCAGTCCTTCCCCAGAAGCAGCATTTGGCCTGACTGATGTGGCAGAGGATGCCTTTTGGGGCCAGCAAGGAAGGCGGCTCAGCTAGAACACAGTGGGAAGATGAACTGGATTAGGATTCATTTCACTCTTCACTTACCTGGTTCTCTTTCAAATGTTTGCATCACTGGAGGCAAGATCAGGTAAACAGGAAAGTTTAGATCTTTCATTAAGAGCCCTCTGAATGGTTCAGACTTTAAACACACTTGAACCTGGGGTTTGATTCTTCCTCAGCGTCTTTGTTGAAAGCAAACTTGTTCCATGAATGCTTCACTGGTGCCAAATGGTATTCTTGGTTTGCCCGTTTATTTGCATGTATTGAAGCTTGGGTTGTGGAGTGCCTGCAAAGGAAAGAATCCTGTTTTCTGTGTTGATGCATGGCAATTCATGTGAGAAACCCGCTAATGCCCTGTGGTGCACGTTAACAGTAAAAACCTGTGGGGGCTGCTGTGATATATTAAATGTTTTGGAAATTCAGCCTTTGGTTGTGAACATAAGCCTGCAGTCCCTTTTTTTGTGAAATATCTGTGGTTTTTCTCACTGTAGCTTAAAGTAGATCCCCGCAGCTTCTCTGCAATCAGCCTTTTCCAGCTCTTTGCCTTTGATCAGCCTCTGTTTATCTCTGTTCACTTAAAAACCTGTTTCCTGGCATTATTTCTTTTCAGAGCTTCATCACGCCTCCTGGAGCACAGATTAGCAATAAAAGCTCTTTACCTCTGCTGGATGTGTTGCTTTATATGTATGTTTTTTCTTTCTTTCTTGTAAGCATTTTGCCAGAGCTTAAGATGAAAGTAGTTAATTCTAGCAAAAAAGGCTGTTGTGACTCTGAACTTGTAATTAGCTTGTTCAAAGGAGTTGTTCTTTCACTGTAATGGTGTTCACCTGAAAGAAAGCAGTGCAGTCTCTGAAATTTCAGGCAATTATGTAGTAATACTTAGTCTGAAAGGTTAATTATTTTTAAGCTACCCTCTGTCGGTCGCAAGACACAGGCAATGCCGTCTGCCTTGAAACAGGCTGAATAACTTCTCTGTAAGGCTTTGGAACTACAATGTGGCGCCGAACACAAGCAGTAGGTGAAGGGCTTTCCCAGCCTTTCAGGAGAGTTGAATATCGAGGAAAAGCAGTACTTGGAAAAATGCCCTTTCTCAACTGTGCTTTTCCCTACAAGGTATCCAGCAGAAGGAGATCTGCAGTTGTCCTCTGTCTCTCCCCACTGGTGTAAGGCTGAAGAGAGGAAAAAGTGGACCAAAAGTAAATACAAATTATCTTTTATCTTACATCTCTGAAGCTTTTTTCCACATCCAGTCTGGGTTCATTTTGCAGTTTTAAGTTGTGTATATTCCTTCAGTCACATAATTTAATGCATTTAATCTATGGGAAGCACGCTTGATATCAGCGCAATAAATAGGCTCAATATCCTCAATGTAAATGTCATCTCTCTTCTGAAATCTCTTCCCTGAATCCTGCTCTGCCTCTTGTCTTCCCTGTCTCACGGGGCTGGAGAGCAAAGCAGTGCCCAGAGCTTGGTTACACACAGTGTGACTGTATCAGTGACAGGCTTAACATCGTGACTCACCACTGAAGAAAATTCAGCTAAATAGGTTGTGGCTCAAAATAGTTGTTATAGAGAAAGCCATGCAACATGAATTGAAAATAAAGATGATACTAAGCCCAAAAAGCCTGCTAACCTTATATCCAAATGCATGAACTGTTACCCCCAAATCTGGCGGACTTGTGCGATTGAGAATGGTGGTCAGGGTCTGCCCTCTGGGTTTTGCTGGTGATGGAAGTGAGCATGAATTTAATATGTGCTTGGTATAGTGTTGTTCTAGACTACAGCTCATCCCAACAGCACTGTACACTCTTGTTCCAGCTTTGCCATAGCCTGACCTGACTTTGGGTTTTTAGAAGATTGACAGTGAGAGAGGTTTGAGGTTTTGAGGAATATTTTGCTGTTGATCATCAAGAATTAATATCAAAAAATTGATGCCATGGTGTTTTCTGGTTTAGTTTGATTGGGGAGGGTTGTTTGGGTTTTCATGCTTGTGGCCAAGAATCCTCCCTATTGCTTCCCTGTAGTGGTTGGCTCCAAGGGTGTGGAAAGGAAAGAGGTTGCTTTTGGTAAGCAAAAATAGAAGACTGTTCCAGGAGGCTTGCAGTGGAGTGACACAACCTTGTGATGTAAATAGCATGTGCAAAGCTGTGCTTCACTATGCAGAATACTTAGTTCTGCGTCAAGAAGCACCTGCAGCATTGTAAAACACCCTCAAACCGGGTTACACTATGTTCTGATCGTAAAGTAGCTTTGTTTGGATAACTTCTGGAGCTAAAAAGGATTTAGGTCGCGAGAGAGAAGGGGTGCTGGTAGGAAAGAGCTGAGACAGGAGGCAATGGACGTAGGGGGATGGATGGTGTTATTTTTAAAGAAATGCTTTCCAAGCTGTCATTGATCTGTGCTATTAATTAAGAGCTTTTTAACAAGGCTGCATCTCCTTCATTTCTTAGCAGGTCTCTCTCAGAGGGTGGGAATGGGAGGTGCTGTGTTCACTGATGCAGAGCTTCGCAGCCCATGGGCTCCTGACAACAGAAAAGTCTCTGTAAGTGTCCCCAGCTGTGTGGGGCAGGACAGCAGAGGAGAGAGGAAAGGGGGGCTCAGGGCAGCCCAGGAGAGAGGAAAGGGTTAGGACAGTAGAGGGGAGAAGGTAAAAAGAGCTGAAAGTAGGTCATTGTGCAGAGGAGAATGACAAGAAGGAAGGAAAATCTGCGAGCTCCCGAGGGGTGGGTGGAGGTTGACACTTTGCTCATTGATGCTCTTCAGCATCAAAATCCTAAGGAAATAGAGACGATGTGCTTTAGCAGCAGCAGTTGCATCTGCAGGTAGAGCCTTGGCCTGCAGCACAGGTTACTGCAGTGTGCATCCTCTGCAGCTGCAGTGATAGACATCTGTGTTCTGACAGCACGATTGTTCGTCTGCATTATTTATGGCATATGTGGTGTCCTTCCCTTCACTGTGAGGCGTTTAAAGCAGACTGTTTTCTCTCTGTTTAATCCTTCGGAGGAAAGCGTGTAAAATGGAGAGAGAAAGACAACGATAGTAAATGTGTCATTTGGAAATGAGCATGAGAGCATAGGGAATTGGTTTGTCACGAGTGTGCTTTATCTGAGAACACAAGTTCCAGTGTGTTCATTACTGCTTAAAACTGTAGATACAGTATTAGAAACGGCTTGGTTGTGTTCTTTGGTTATGTATTTTTTAATCCCATATTATCGTATCTTACATTATCCCTGGCCATCTCAAAGTACTGTTATCATATTATCACATATTATTTTAATCCCATATATCTCTCAGAAACCTGAGAGATTTAGTCACTGTCATTTCCTGCATTGTGGATCTGGTTTACATGGGTTTGGCTTTGACCTAAATAACGGCACCAAACACAACCTGATGCTAAATATTTTCACAAGCCTTAACATTTTCTGTTTGCTGTTCTCACATGGGGAAGTCCTTCATTTATTTTCATACAGAAAGTTTCCCCTTGCTTGAAGGAGCAGCTCTCACACCATTCCTTTTCCTCCTGGCCAGGTTACTGAATTCAGCTGTGTGGTGAGGATGACTTTTTGTGCATTGGCAGCCTTTGATCTCAACTTCTTTGCAGTCTGTGACAGGCTCTGTGGTGTGTTCCCTGTCCTCTGGCAAGCTTAGGTTTGAAATCCTATATTCTGCATGGAGAGGTCTTCTCCATCCGTCAGTAAGCAAGGGAGAAAGCTGCCAGGCAGCTGCAAGGCTGAAATGTACATGTTCAGTTCTCATAATTGAGTCTTTTGAGCAAAACCCGTAGGAGTAAAAAGGGTTTGGAAGCTGTAGTTCTACAAATCTGACCATTGGGAGCTTATTAAACACGAGGCTTGGGAGAGAGGAGGGAGTGATTGCTCCTTGTGAGATTGCTCAGTGTCATGAAGCTCCATCTCGGAGGTGCTCGGAAGAGCTTGGGCTCGACAAGTAGCCGCTGATTTATTCCTTCTGGTAATTGCAAGTTCCACATTTCAGCACAGATACAGATTTTTAAGGCCCTGAGGTGCCTAAAAGCACATTTGCCTCTGAAACACAGAGATTGGAAAGCATACAAATCTGCTTGGGTAAATAAGGACGTCTAGGGTAAAGCTGAAGAAGGACCCTAACCAGGGTCAGACCAAGTTCCCAGAAGTGTCTGGTGCAAGATACAGCATGAGCCATTCTTTCTGTTGTCCAGTGCTGCTACAGAATTGCTCAGCAGTGACTTGTAAGGTGGCCCAGAGCAGTCATTTGCTCCAAATGCTATGTGTAAGGTGCCTCACCTTCCAGCCTTGCCCCTGGGGTGCTGCTGTTACCCCACACCTTGCTGAGAGTAAAATGTAAAGTCCCAGAGTGAGAAAACAGATTTTTGGCCCATCATTTTCACATCTCTGTGTACAGAAAGCACCTTGGGCAGTGAACATTGGGCCAGTGCCTGGTCCGACATCCATGTGATGCAGAGGTCTCCCATTGTAAGTGGAACTAGAGAAAAGAAAGTCTGATTAGGCTCAGATAAGCTAGAGTGAAAGCAACTTTTTATGCTGACAGCCTGTAATCACCACAGGGCTGCGTACAGCAACTCACTAATCTGGATTGATCAGCGTGGTAACATTCATCTCCTCTTTGTTTCAGCATGGTCTTGAGCGTCAGTCCGGCCTCTGCCTGCCACAGTAATTGTCTTTTATCACTCTCGCAGATTGCTTTTCCCTGGAGCAAAGTCCTGGTGTTTTTTTATTACCACAGTAGGGAAACAAGGCTCAGAGACAGGGAATGGCACTGCCTCCACTGATTTCTGCTGTTGTTTTTCATTTGTTCCAAACCAAAGGCTTGATAGTGACTATTCCTAGCTGAGAACCTGTACAAAGCCCATTACTACAGCATCTATGGCTTCCCAGCAATCCAGGAAGCAGCAAGACTGACAGCTCTCTCGTGTTGGTCCGAACTGACCTGTGTCTTGTTCCAGCTGCTGCTGTGTTGGGCTTCCTTATTACAGTTGCGTTTTAAGTGTGCTCCAAACCAAACTAACACGTATTTTCTCCAGTGCTTAGAGTTCTGATTTTCTCCATGATTTTACATTTATTCTTTGGGTTAAAAAAAATCAAAGGAGAAGCAAAGTACCCAGCAGCAGCCTTGGTAAGCAGCTTCCTTCTGCCTCATTCTTGGGCTGAAATCCTGGGAATGGAGTGAGTATTTGCTCTTATTCTTCCTGGGTTTCCTGGCCTTGTATCCCCATTAATATTCCTCTCTACACCAGGCATGTGCATTTGATCAGCTTTTGGAAATTACCAGGGAATGTGTGTATAGGACAAGGGACAAAGGTAAAAGAGTGAAATCCTGGTAAGGGTTTCATGGTGGTGTATCTTTATAATTCCAATTTAATTTATAAATTAGTATTGGCCAATGGACCAGATGAACTACGGGTCACCATGTGTGTTGTTACATCTTTCAGCTTCAGCAAATAGGATGACCTCAGGGGACCCTCCTCAAGAAGAACCAAAACAACTTAGTTCTTCCAATGTCACTGATACCACAAAGCAAATCTGTAACTGTACCTGGGACAATGTGTGCCTGATATTTCACTCAGCATCCTCAGCTGCAGGTCCCTGGTCTGTGTGTGTAGGGGATGGATTTGCACCAATTTCAAGTGTAGCTCTAATCACTGCAGGGGTAACATGGATACCACAGCCCCTTTGCAGCTCCACAGACTGTGGCACCCCAGAAGCATGTCAGAGCAGCCTACACAGCCGTGACAAGCACAGCATAAACTTGTGCATTCTGCACTGTCTAATCGCGATGTGCTCATCCCCTGTGATTCCCGCTCAATAGTCCCAGTTCTATGGCTGCCAGGTTGTACCAAGAACCAAAGCTCCTGGGAAATCCTGCTGCTTTCAAATACACAAAGATAATTCCCAAGTTGGAGGCAAATGCAATTCATATTGCTTCAGCTGCACTTGGCGTATGCTTCCGAGCCTAGAGATGCAGCTAGGGATCATCAGAGCACTCAGCAAACCAGTCAGAGGAGATCCTAGCAGACTGAGTGCTTACAGGAATGAGTGCCTTGGAAGAGGAATACATACTGTTTCCATGCAAGTTTTATACCAATGCACAAACCACATTAACATCCCTCTGCCCTTGGGCATACTTTGAGATAGGACTAGAAGGATGTTGAACTCATTTAGGAATGTGAAGCCTTTACTCCTCCCATATGGTTTATTGAGGATCTCAGGTTTCAAAGCATGAGTAGCAGTGAGGCCCGTTATTCTTTCCAGCATGCAAAAGGCACAAGAAAGTCATCAATGTGATTCTGTGCAAAGTGTCCCTAAGAAAACACACAGCGAGGAAATGACAGGAAAAAGCCCCCGATGGAAGAGAAACCCAAGGTGCCTTCAGGAAAGGGCTGAAGAGTTCTGACAGTGGTGGTACTTTTTCAGAGTCCAGATAGGCTCAGTTGGTGAAAGATGCTTTGCAAATCCGTGAAGGAAAACTCAAGAGACGGAGCCAGAAGGCTTAAAACAACAATCTCCGTGTGCCAACATTCCGGATGGAAGTCAAAATGAGTTATCTCAGGAAAAAAGTGCGGCAGTTAAAGACGGACATTAAATTCCTTCAAAAAAAGTGCACAACCGCAGACATACAAAGTGGGGACATCCCAAGAGCAGCTCAATAAAAAATATTCCTTTTGATGAGAACAATTAAGAAAATGGATACTTGAAGAACACAAATCCACCTGGACTGTGACCAGCTACGGCCGCCTGCTCCCAGGGGCGCCTCCGAGCACAACACGACATCTTCTACAATAGAGTCCCCGCTACCTGCGTGTGTGAAATGTGGCCAGTGAACGATCTGGGAACACAAAAGTACAGGGCCGAGTTTCCAAGTCCCATTGATTAAGTTGGCTGTTGGGAAACTTCCCGGGATTTCCATCTCTCCCATTGGAGCCGGCCGGTGCTGGAGGTGGCGTCGCTTCCCGGTGGACACGGCTGAGCCCGTGAACCCCTGAGCCTCTGCTGGAGTTGAATACTTACACCTAAAAAAAGGCATTTACAAGTTGACGCATTGTTTTGTTGTTGTTGTCTTATTTCCTTGCAGTATACGTTTCTACTTCTAGACTATGGAATGTTACATTAAACAACATAATTATTCATTACCTTGCTTCAAATTTCATTACAGTTACTGAGGCTTCATCATAATTTGACACAGCACAGAGACACCAAACTAAACACCAAGCAGCCAGCACTAGATGTATTTTTTCTTTAAGTACCAGTAAGCAAAATATCCCATTCCCCCTAGAGATCCCATCAGGAAGGAGGCTCCGAAGAAGGAGGGAGGTTTCCGCTTGACCAGCCTGAAGGCATTGGGTACCACTGCAGAGAGGAGCGTGGTGTGTATATCTCCCAAAACTTTCCTGAAGGCGAAGCGTTTCTGTATCCTGTCGAAGAAGGACTGTAGGTTAGGTCTGCTCCCATCCTCCCAGTATTTCTTAGAGAGTCCCAGGAACTTGAGGCGATGCAGAGTGGCTCCTAACAAGACATCGGCCAAAGTAAAGACGCATCCGCAGAGCCAGAGTTCACACTTATGCCCTGGAGAGAGAAGCAAAGGGTAAGGTAGGTAGGGCAAGATGAAACCCTTGGGTAGGCACCTAAAGGCTTGCTCGGAAGATCCACAAAGGCAGGAGCATTTGCATTAGACCTGGTGTGTTTTGTCTCAGCTCTCTGATGTCCCAGGAGACAAGACCTCCATCTATGTGATGGAGGATATGTGGGTCCAGAAAATGGGAATACGACATGATAATTTGTAGCCCATGTGAAGATGTATGGCTCTGCTGCCTCTCTCCCAGGTCAAGATTGGCAGGAGATGGGAAAGGGCCCTTGGCTCCCCCTTGAAGGAAGATGCGGTGCAGTGCTCCTTTCTGCTGTGTTAGTGCTCAGGGAGAGCAGCAGTGTTTGTCCTTGGCTGCACTGGGAGCTGTTTCAGGAGTGTCATGTTAACTTGCCCTATTTTAGGGATGTGAGAAATCCTTGGGAATTAAAACCACTTGCTGGCCCAGCCTGGCTGCTCTGCTCGTGCACTGTCAGGGAGGTCTTGCCTCCTCTGTCCCTCTTCTGCTCCAGGACACCAAAACTGGCAGCACGTCTGTGCCAAGAGCCAGGTTTCTGGGGAAGGCAGGGCTCAGGGCGAATGCTGGGTGTGAAGAAAGACATCAAAGTGTTGACAGCCCCTGATAATGGGCAATCCTGGAAATAACCTCACTAGAGAGGCCTCCAGAAATAAACCAAGCTGTTGTTAGGCTGGAAGAAGAGGGCTCAAGGCAGGATAGTGTCAAGCGCTTCCCTGATGCCCTTTCAATACCAAGGAGCAGGGTTGGGATGAAGACGAAGGAAGCTGCCGGTAAAGAACAGCAGAAGGGGACGCAAAACCTGACCCCATCCAGCCTCAGCCCCTGGCTCTGCACCAAAGCGTTAATTGTGGGGCTCTCCCACTGTCCTGTGACTGTTCTATCAGGGAAGGAGAGAGGCACCTTTATTGCACCCCTGTGCAGGTACTTGGTGCTGCAGGGCTGCCTGCAGGGCCAGGCCAGGGGAATTAGCGGTAATTAGCAGTCCTCATTTGTGTTGCTTGGCAGCCTGCCTAATCCTGCTGGAGGCACTGCCCAAGTGCACAGATTGCCTCTGTCTAATTAGTCAATAAATGTTTTCAGTGACTAATGAATCGTAGGGGTGCTGCAGCCAGAGTCTCCTGGATGCTGCGGGGACCCTGAGGATGCTTCAGCTCCCAGGTAAGTGTAGCAGAGCTGGGGTGGCTGCCTCCCTCCCAGGCACTGCTATGGGTGAAGGAGTAAAGCACATTGTGAGGATGGTGATTTTGGGAGAGAGCTGTGATCTGGTCCTATCCCTCATAACTCTGGACTTGCAGCCCCTGCTGAGGTCTGGACCTGGCTGTTTGTACTGCAGCCCCTCACACCCCTTCCCAGCATCAAGGTAGGGCAGAAGCATGAGCAAAGGCAACTCATCCCCCTTTGCATCCACAGCAGCTCCAGCTCGGACCAGCCTGTCCCAGCCCAATGGGGTGCCTGTGAGAGGGGGGTGCCTTGTGCTCCTGCAGCATCTCTCACCCTCCTGCCCTGCCTGCATTACTGCGCACTGGGTGGGAGGAGAGCTGCTGCACTGCAGCTCCTGGGATGCTGCCAAAGGGCTGATGCTTGTGCCCGCTGCTGAGATCCTGACCTGGCCACAGCCACAGTGGTGGGAGACTGAGGGCTCTGAGCAGAGGGCATGCAAAAGACCAAAGGCAGTCTTGTGCCTGGGTGCTGGTGGCAGCATCAGCCACTCCTCTGCTTCAGACACCCAGGATGTCCTCCAAGGGCACCTCATTAGGCTGAATTCTGCTGAGCTATCTCGGCTCTTAGTTAATGAGGGTGTTCGTTAAATGCAATTAGAGCAACACAGGGTGCTGCTGTGAATGCATCAGGGCTCTCAGCAAATTCCCAACCCAGTGCCTTACAGGGTCTGACCTTGGCACCTACGTGGGCCCTTTGGTGCTTTCCCAAGTGTGACGCACAGCTCCTGCAGCCAAGGGCAACTCTGGGGCCATTCCCTGATTAACTGCCTCTGGTCTCCGCTCCAGACCTGGCTCCACAGCACTGGCAGAAACCAGCCCTGCTGGGGCTGGGGTTTTGAGCCCTGCAAGCAGCAGGGACAGGAGGGTGACTGCATCATCCCAGGGTGACAGCGGGACAAGCAATGCCCAGCTGTGCCCATGCATCCCTGTCTGCCAGGGCGGCTCTCAGCAGGCACTCAGCAGCATGTATTTGATGTCAGGGATGGCTGGTGCTGCTCTTTCCTCCCCGCTGGTGTTTGACGCAGGTCCTGTAAGGCTTCTGCCCCTCCAGGGCCCCTCAAATTCCTGTTGGGTTTCGCTTCCCACACTCCACTGGGATGTGTTGCAGGTCCCAGCCCTGTGCTTCCAGAAGTGTGCTCTCTGCAGTGCAAAAGGGCCAGCCTGTTCCTTCCCAAACCAGCCAGAGCATCAGTCACTGGCAGCCCCTTGCTGGGGCGGAGGGGACATGCCACCACCCTGCGATGACTTCGGAGCTGCCACAGAGCAGTGCAAGGACAGGGTCTTGCTGTCCCCTGTGGCAAGGGGTGTGAGGGCTCCCTGGAGCGGCACTGGTTTGCTGGAGAGCCCAGCAGGAGTCCCAGTGCCACTGGTGATTGCCTCATAGGGGATGCTCATCGGTTCCTGCTGTTGCACCTCATCCTTGTGTGATGAAACACCCCGTAAATGCACTCCAGCACTTACCTTGGTATTCCAGTTTCCTCTTCTCCAGCTCTGCCTCGATCTGGTCTAGCACCATCCCCAGTTCACCAAGGATCTTCTTCAAGTAGTTCACATTGTCATGCTCCAGGATCTTGGCCTGGATGGAGAGCACGGTTAGGATGGGGGATGGATGGATGGATGGGCGTGTGTCCCTGTGAACATGCAGGGACATGAGGCACCAGGTGCCGGTGGCAGGTCCCCACCCTGCAGCAGAGATGTGTGTGGCTTTGACCCACTTACCATGAGCTTCTTCTGCTTGGAGAGGTAGGGCTCTGATAGCTGTGGCTCCTCTTCATGGTCCAGCTTCATCAGCTCTGTGCTGGCATTAGCTAAATGTCCTGGGGAGACACAGACAGCAGGCCTGGGGGCTGTGTTTGGCAGGGGTGGGAAAGACCTTGTGTCTGGTAGCAAAGCACCTCATCCTGCATGCAAAGTAGTGTCGTAGCACCAAGAAAAACACCCCCGAGAGCTAAAATGGGCCGAATTCATGGCTTGCTGCTGCCATATGGGTGGGTAACTGGGGCATTGCACAGCCTCCCATCCGTTCCCAGCAGGACAGTGCTGGCTGTGGGCTGTGGTGGATTCCCCCTCCCTGGCCAGGATGAGTCCCAGCTCTGCAGGTTTCAGGGTGTGGGGACACCTCTTCATATCCTCTTCTGGACCACATTAGAGTTGCTAGCAGATCTCTGGCTGTTTCTTACTGTTTTAAGAACATCCCTGAGATTGCCCCATAACCTGGTTCCTGCAGCTCCATCCCCAGGTCGATCCTTTGGGATGTCTGAGCTGGCTGCCCATGTGTAGGTGTGCGTGCAGAGCAGCAGGGCATGGAGCTGAATGGAGGGGATCCTCTCTCCCAAACAAAGCTGTCCCACCCCAACTTGGTGTCCAGGAATGCAATGTGGTAGCATAAAGCTCATTGCAAGCACAGGAGTGATGCCCACTTTCCTCCCTCACAGGGTACAGGGAGGATGCAAAGGGCTTTGTGCAAGGGAGCTAACAGACAGAAAGGAGCGGAGACAATGGAAGAATAGATTACGAGATGTAGAGTAACACCTTAAGGATGCCATAAATTACCCAAAGCTGGGCTAATCTCTTTCCTGCCAGGGACCATCTGTCTCTTCCTCCTTTTTCCCTCCAACAAGGGCTTGGCTCTGCTGATGCTCATGCTTACTAAGGCTCCCAGCCAGCTTTCCTGGGGCTGTAACTTGGAGGGAAATGTGGATATCACCATGGTTTCGTTCTCCTGTTCCCCTTGAGAGCCTGGCCCTCAGTTCTCCTTGGGAACACAGCTACATAGTTTTGCCTTGCCCACTGCAATGGGGAAGCCAAACCATTGCCTGGGTGCAGGGGATGTGCCGGAGAGGGTGGATACCACCGGTACTGTGGCATCCCATGAATCTTCCCACAGCCCCTCCATTGGAGTGACTTGGGAAAAATGCCTCCGAGGAGGAGGTTTGGATGGAGAGATGTTTTTAAGGATTCCAGCAGAGTGCTTTGTGGGGCAGAAAGGGTCTGAAGCCATCACATTTCAAGGAGGGGATGGTCTCTGCGTTCTGTATCTACCCAAGGTCTAGGGGAGGAGGTGATGTTTGGTGACATGGAGAAAGCTGCAGATGCAGGGTGCCAGCAGAGGCAGGGCAGACTGTGAGATACACCTCAGAAACAGCCTGCTTGTGCGTGACTGCATCCCATCCCAGAGGGGCCCAGGCAGCTGAATGAAAGGACAGCTGGGGAGTGGGTGTTTGCTACGGGTACTGCTTGGAGGAAGAGATGTGGGGCACACTGGTGCCATCCCAACAAGGTCATTTTCTGGTGAGGGACTCTCTCCAGGAGCAATCCTTGCCATTGAGTTATATTAAGCATCTTCAATGTTTTATGAGTGCTTGAAGGTCAGGTACACAGTCTTATGCCGATTCATCCACTATCTGCAGCTCAATCTGGCTGTACTCTCCCACCTTTGCCTTTAGAGCTATTGGAGGGAGAGGGGATGTGCAGGAGAAGGAACAAATTCATGTGCCCCAGAAAAAGCTGAGTGAGAAGTATGCACAGTCCATGGGAGCCCAGACACCCCCAGGGTTAAGAAGCCTCTACAGGGTGTCTGAAGCTCCCCAGTTAGCTGTGTTTGGCCATTTCCCAGCTCTGTTCCTGCCTGTATTGGTGGGAAGGGGAGATGAGCATGAGCAGGGTGGCTGGCTGGGCTGAAGGAGCCATCCCGCTGGCACCAGCCCTGGGCAGCCCCACTGGAGAGGCGACTTACTGCGGATCTCAGTGGTGGCGTACTTTGGGATCATGGAGTCGGTGGTGAGCTCGGGATGCAGGATGCAGCCGTGTGTGTAGGCATCCATGGGGAGCGAGTCCAGCAGCTCCCGGTACTGCACCACCCGCGAGTGCAGGAGGCTGCCCGGCTCCGGAATCAGCTGCATGACATTTTCTGCGGAGGCAAAGAGAAAGCTGTTAGTGGGACCGGGGTGCTCAGACTCTCATTAGTGGTTCATTAGCCTGTGCTGGACACCCGGTTGCAATCCTGCAGAGCTACATTCAAGCAGGGCTGGCAGCAGTGGTTCATTAACTCAAAACTGCCCAGTGTTCTGTCCTCTTCTTGCTGCCCATCCTGGCCAGGAGCACATCCAGCCTATCTCCAGAGATGGGAAGCCTGTAGGACCGCAGTGGGGGGTAGGCATGTTGTTACCCAGCCCTTGTGTCCTTCATCTTCAGCTAGCCCTTCATCTCTGCACCCCCTGAACTTGTACACTGGTTTCACCTATTAGATGGGAAACAAAATCTTCCTGATTTGAACAAAAGAGCTTAAACATGGGGGTCTGAGTTTGGGATTCCCTGAGTTCGTTACACCAGTGGTGATGAGGTTCCTAATTCTCCTGGGCTGCCTTGAAAGTCCCATTCAAAACAGGTAATTGGGGAGTAGATGGCCAAAGAAGGAGCCCAGGACACCTTCCCTCTGTCTTCAGCAGGAGCATCCCTCACCCCAGCCAGCTCTGCTCTTCCTCGCCTTGTTGGGTTTAATTCATTTTCCATGGATGGCAGTTTGCATCGTGATCTTTTTATTACACTTTCAGCTCAAAATACATGGAAGATGACACTATGAGGAGTGAAATGTTGCTCATGTCTCCCCCAGGAATATCAGGTCCTTTTTTTTATGGGATCATAAACATTTATGGTGCTTGCAGATAGCAGTTAATAGGGAGTGAGTAAGTTTACCACCTGGACTCAGTAAAGCTGGTTGCCTGCATGCTGTCCACAGTGCAGGGCTCACTGTGTGCCAGCGTCTTGGACCAAGTCAAAGTACATCAGCAGAAGGACTTTGGCTGATGTGGCCAACACGGCTCCTTAAGTTAGGGGCCTGAAATGACAGTTCTGCCCCCTGCCTGGACTCCAGCTCTCCAAGCGGGGATTTTTCCATATGAGAAAAGCAACCGGCTGAATGAGCTAATAACAACCAACCTACAGCCTGTGTGCTCCTTCCTCAGGGCTCCCGGCCAGTGCCTGACGGGCTGGGGCTGAGGCTGGAAACCAGCACATCCAGAGTGACTGACCAGTGCAGCAGCCAGATGGAGCAACCACAATGAAATAGCGGTGTGCTGGCTATGGGCCCGCATCCTTCAGCATGTCCCAGGGAGGTTTCTCAATGGATGGTGCTCACCTTGCCTTTGCACGCCATGGCAGACCTGCACAAATGGGCTGCTGTTGCATATAGTCAGCAAGCTGTGCAAAGGTGGGATGTGGCTTGGGGTGCAGCCTTTGGAGGAGGCCCTCAGCTAGGATCTGAGATGTGTTGCCACCAGCCACCTCATCAGTTGTTTCTTGGCACTGCTGGGCAAAGCCGTAGTGAGAAGCACCTTAAAGGTGGTTTATTGGTACTATTCACTGCTTTGCTGGAGAAAGAAAAGCATTGCTAATCACACCACTCTACTGACAGCTGAGCCTCAGCGTGTGTGTAAGCAGCTGGAAAAGATCGTGCTCCCAGCCCAGGGGAAAACATAACTCAGTGAATACACTTCCTTATAAAGGCATTTTCAAGCTCTGCACGTTTCTGCAAGGTGGGTGAGTCCTCCTCAGACTGATGCTGCGGCATCCTGATACTGCTTTCGCCAGGCAGCTGGTGGGTGATGGCTCGGAGTACAGCACACAGCAGGGAGTGTTCCAATCTTTCCCTGGAGCTTCCCCTCTCTGTTTCTCAGTGGAAAGGTCAGAATTTGCCCCTGGCTAGCAAGTTTCAATGGCAGGAGTGTCCCAGCACATGGCAGCACTCAGTCCCTCTCCTGCTGGGGACGGCCTGTTGTCACATATGCTGGACCACCTGCCCTTCATACAGACCAAGTGAAGCCCATGAATTGATGTAATGCTCCACACTGCCCCTTATCCCAGGGGCTGCAGCCAGGCAGGAAAGCGGCTGCCATTCCCTGAGAGCCATTGCCAGCATGGGCTGCTCCCAACCAATCCCATCCCCACTGCCCTGCCAGCAAGTGATGCTCGTGCCTCCATTGAGCATCAACACCGCGGCGGGGCCGGGAGAGGACAGCAGCTGAGCTGGCAAGATGCCCTTGCTTCGGGAGCTATTTTGAGATGGTTTTGATGTTTCTGTTGCAAGGGGGATGAATGCTGGGGCGAACGTCATGATGGCACAGCCCAAGCTCCCTGCTCAGCTCTGTGGCCTCCTCAGCCTGACATCGTGAGGGTTTGGGGTAACGAATGTGAAGGGATGTGAGATGCTGGGGAGAAGTAAGCACCTTCAAGCACTGTCTAAGCATCCTCGTGTGCCAGACTGAGCCAGCCGCTGACTGCAGCCCTGCTCCAGGGGGAATACGAGCTCCACTCTCCCAGCTGGCCCTTCCTCTGGGTTTGTGTCATATCATCCTCCCATGGTCCCCAGCACTGCTGACTTTGACTGTAAAGAGGTGGTTTATCTGAGGCACAGCAGCACCAGAGCTGGCAGGGTCCCCTGCCCATGGCACAGGTCTCATCCAGGAAGGAGAGAGGGGCAGCAGCACCCGGCTCAAACACATCTTCTCTCAGCAGAGCCATTTATGGTGGTTTTTATACCATCACCTGAGGCCAAAGCACAAAGGTGGCCAAGCCCAAAAGTATTTCTATTCTCTGTGCCCCAGCTGTGGTTCTGGTGAAATGCCACCATGCACCACACGAACGAGGTGAAATGGTCCAGTTTGGGAATGTGGCCTCCAAAGCAGAAAAATGGGGGATTCAACTACACCTCTCCAGACCCTTTCAGCCCAAACAAGGGATGTTTGGGAATTTCTGCCGGAAATCCTTCATTTTCACAGGAAAACAGAAGTTTGGGGAGGGATGGTGGCTTGCTGCTCTTCTGGGGTTAAAGGTGAGACTTTAAAGGAAAAGTGGATGTATTTGACAAACACATCTGGATTAGACTCAAGTTTCCCCTGAGATGCAGCCCACCCCCACTTACCTCCCGTGAAGTTCTTCTCCATGTAGTCAATGATCTGGTTGTAATCGCTGATGATGTTGTCCCTGTGGATGATGACGGGCACCTCCTCCCCCAGGTTGAGCCGCATGAACCAGGGCTCCTTGTGCTCCATCAGGGGCATGCTGACATCCCGCTCCTCGCAGGGCAGCCCCTTCTCTGCAATGACCAACCGCACCTGGGGCAAGAGGCCAGGGAGGAAGGGCTCAGCCCCACACACCAAGCTGATCCCCAGAGCCCTCAAAGCAAACCAGCCCCACCATTACCCCATTGCACCTCCCTGGTCCTGCACTACTGCTTCAGCACAGTGATGTGCCAGGACATGGGCTCATCATGCCAAAACCAAACAAAATCCAGGCAGTCAAGCAAGGATTTGCCTTCTCAGCAAACAGGGGAGACCCAAACCCACCCTTGATTTGTGGGATAATGGAGCATCCTCCTTCTGGTCACTGGTGGCTTCTGTGACAGAAGGAGGGGCTGGAGAGCCCAAACCTTGGCAGTGGGAGGAGGGAAGTGGCAGGTCCCCAGCTGGGGGGAATCAGTGATATTGACGTGGGTCTCAATATAACCAGCACACACCCAAGGAGGAGGTGGAGAATGTAGTAATATTATGCCTTTTACTTGTATCCAGTGAGGTCTACAGCCTGCCTGACTGAAGAAGGCCTGGATGCCAACTCAGGTATGTTCTGCTCTTGGGGGTAGGTTCTGGCTTTACCAGGCATATTTTGAGCAGGGAGAAGGATCTGTTTTGTGGAGGGTTTTAAGGAGCCCCTGTGATCTTACACAGCATCCTTCCTCCTCCACGCTGCTGCTGCCCTGAGGGTATCACCCATCATCTTTGCACCTCTTGTACCAAATCCGAGGCCTTCCACTGCTGTGGCCCAGTCCGGCCCCAGCCCAGCAAGCAGCACTGCTGGGGTGCCCCCATCCATCTCACAATGGGAAAGCTGAGTCCAGCAGTGTGGAGGGGCAGGAGTGGAGCTGGATGTGGGGCATTGTCCTCATCCCCATCACCTATGTCCAGCCCTCAGGGCTGATCCTGATTTGCTCTGTGCTTGAGATGGTGTTGAATAAGCACTAAGGGATGGCATTTTAGGCTTCTGGGTTATAAAAAACTGACTGCTATGAACTAAGTATGTCAAGCACTCAAAAAAACCCTGCCTGGGGGATGTGAGACAGCCGTGATCTACAGAACCACTGAATGAGGGGGAAAAGCGCTTGTTTTCCTCCAACTAGCAGCAGCTAAAAATACAACTTAACAAATATAAGCATTTCTATGAGTACTTCAGGGCTCCTGAGGAATTAGTCATTAAGTATTTACAGGACTGGCAAATGAAGTTTTAATTTCCAAGTCAAACAAGTAAAAGCCTGGGTCCCTCAACTGCAACTTGCTCTCAGCCTTTTCCCCTCAGCTGATGGATAAACTCAGCCAGGACCAGCTGGGACATCCAGCCCCAAGCTCCCTGTGTGTTTCCCTGTTCTACTATCAAGGGCTGAGGCTGAAGGCCTGGCATGAGGCAGTGCTCCTGGGGTAATCCTGGTGTCTGTGAGCAAAGGGAGCCCCTGCCAGTGCTTCCATGATGAGAGCTCTCAGTCGGGGGTGATGGAATCTCCCTGTACCCCAACAGCGCTGTCATGGCTGCAATAAGGCATCTCGTGTAAAAAAGCCAACACTGACCATAAAACTCAATAAGTCCCTTGCAGGCAAGGCCAGCTCCTGATGGGCAGCTCAAGATCCATCCCACAAACAGCCCAGTGCCCCTGAGGGCGGCTCTGAGCAGCTCATGGGGAAGAGCAGGAAAAGCTTCACCTGCAGCCAGCCCTGAGCAGAACTCTGGGGTCCTGTGCATCTCGCACCCTGCAATGCTCATCCCGGCAGCTTGTGCTCATCCACCTCCCAGCGAACGCTCTTTCCTTGCAAGTGACCTCAAAAGCAAAGCCTGGAGCTGTGCCGGAGCTGCCGTAGCAGCAGGTGCTGTGGCTCCAGTTGTGCCGAGCCCCATTCCCACAGAGGGGAGGCCGGTTGTGGGAAACCCCGCACCAGAAGCGCTTTATCTGCTGCCTCCCCGCTGCCGGCAGCCAAAAGAGCAAGACACAGAATAGCAGCAAGCCCAGCGTGAGCCAGGGAGCTGGGCTGGAGCATCCCTCGCTGGTGCGGATCAGAAGCTCATTAGTCACCCAATGCTGGCAGTGGTGAAGCCGACCATGTGCAGCCACCCTGCTGCATTGGGCGTCCTCCCCGTTCTTTGTGCCTGCAAGCAGGGGCACCTCTGCCCCTGCCTCCCCACCGAGCTGTGGGGCTTGAGAGGGGCCTTACACCAGGAGAACTTCTGTTCTCCCACCCCTCCAAATAGCCCATTCCCCATATAATCTTAATGGCATTGGAACAACGGGGGTTTGGGGCTGGGAGGAGAAGGCAGGGTTTGCTACACAGCTGCTGTGCTGCAAAATGAGCGTTTACTATTGCCTGGAAAATGTGATTCTTCCCTGGGGTGCGCCAGGAATTTGCAGGGCATTGCTGCAATGACAGGGGTAAATCACCGCTGCGCGCCGGGATCGGCTCGCTGGAAGGTGCCTGGCCCAGGGGCTGCCTCTCCCAGCGGCAGGAGGTGGGAGCAGGGTGGTCCCAGGCCCGGCTCAGCCTTTGTCTATGTTCCGGGCCACGCCAGAGTGGGGCTGTGAGCGAGCACAAAGCCGAGGCGGCTCCTGGTGCAAGCCGTGATCCCAAAGCAAAAGCAGGATTCGGCTGAGCCCCCCCATCCCATCCCTCCCCAGGCAGATGCTGTTAAAACGCAGAACCACGGGTACAAAAGAGCTCTCGGCCACATGCTGCTGCCCAAGCCAGCCCTGGGGATTAGCCCCTTGCTCTCCTTGCTACTGCATCCATCCTCCCGAGGCAAGGGGATGTCCTGAGGACCGGAGATGATTCTTCCCCGGGAACCCGGGGCCGAGTGATGGTTATTCTTACCTTTTGCGAGCTGAAGGACTGGGTCCAGTGGTACAAAACCAGCCTGTCCTGGGATTTGAGAGCGGGGTCCGTCGGGTCCTGGTGTTCCTCCCCTTCCGTGGATTTCCCCGCGTCGTTCTCCAGCGCCGAGATGGGCCACCAGCTGCAGTTGGTGGGAGTAACATTATTGGGAGTCGCCATGACAGCCTGCGAGCAGCGGGGAGAGGGACGGGGAGCGAGCGCCGCTAGCCCAGCATCACATGGGCTCCCGCCAGCAGCATCACTCCCGGGGCAGCTGCATCCCCCCGGCTGGGGTGGGCAGCGGTGGGTCCGGGCTCACAGAGGAGGATGATGGTGATGGCAGCGGTGCTGTGGGTGAAATCCCAGCCTGTCCCCGCTCCTGGCGGGGCTCCCACGGAAGCGTGCGGGCATCGCTTGCATAGGCGAGTCAGCAGCGGAGGCTCCTGCTGCCTGCCTGCCTGCTCGGCAATCCGGGGCAGCTCCGACCCCTGCAGATCCTTAGGAATATTTTGAAGCAAAGATTAAGATTTTGTTTGGACTGTTTTAGATACGGCAGACACTGACACCAGGGAATTAGATCTGTGGGAGGCTGTCATTTTGGCTAAAGCAGCCTCTGGTCTGCACCAGTAATTCATCATCATCCAAGGGCATGTAGAGATAGGACAAGGGGTACGGGTTTTAAACTGACAGAGGGGAGATTTAGATTAGGTATTAGGAAACAGTTCTTTACTATGAGGATGGCATCTATGCCCGGAGAAGCTGTGGTTGCCCCATCCCTGGCAGTGTTCAAGGCCAGGTTGGACTGGGCTTGCAGCAACCTGCTCTAGGGGAAGGTGTCCCTGCCCATGGCATGGTGTCGGAGCTGGACGAACTTTAAGGTCCCTTCCAACACAAACCATCCTGTAGTATGTAACAAATACCTTCACTGATGGGTACTGGCTTTAAAACATCCAGCATGTGTCTTGCCTGCCTTGCAACCTTCATGGAAAGAAGCAGCGATGGCTCTTTAAAGGTATTCAGTGATTTTGGAGAGCACAGATGAATCACTGCCTGATGGGTGTTATGTAGCCTGTACTGGGGTAGAGCTACACAACCCTTGCTGTGTATTGGAGCTCTGGGGTGCCAGCCCATACTGGACAGCCATTCTCCACCAAGGTAGGCATGGCTGGGGGTCATTTCCAGAGTTAGCAAGTTTTGTCACAATTGCCAGCCGGCTGGGTTTACTCAGAGAGCGCTGGGGCTTCTGGAGCTGCTGGTCTCCAGGCACTATGAGCATCACCCAGAGATTTGCAGGCAAACCTGTGCAGGCAGCTGCACACAGCAATGTGGACATCTGGGCCTGTGCTTTAGGCCACTTGGCTTTGTCATGCTCCATCACCAGAAATCTGGCAGCCTGGAGATAGTTTTCTATGCATGGGATTAGCTGCTAGTGCTGGTGGGTAAAACCAGCCCTGTTATAGGGGTTATAAGGGCAGAGAGGATGGAGGAGAGGGGTCTGGATATGAATGTGGCTCCTCCATGTGTTGCTCTAACCTCTACCTCTGCTGGAGCTGATGAGGTTGGAAATGGGAGGGTTTGGGAAAGCTGATTCAAGTGGAAAAACTGAGGCACACTTCATCCAGGAGCATTGGGAGGAATCAGGGCCAAGCTAGTGCCTGGCTGCTAGAACATCGTGAAAGGAGGAATTTTCTGGGGACTGGGAAATCAAAATGAATCCTTTAGTGTTGTGATGTCCTGCTCCCAAGGATGTACAGGAGGATGATGATGCTATGCCTTGCCCTGCCTCCTCCCCTGTCGGCAGCAGCCCCTCAAATCCACCCTCCGTCCCCATCCCAGAGCATCACAAGTGCTGCTGGAGACCCTGCACTGGCACTGGGGACACCCATGGGGCAAGGCTCCTGCTTGACCTCTGCTTTGGGGCTGCAAACTCAGAGAAAACTGAGCTTCAAAAAGCTGGCCCCACCGTGCAGTACCAACCATCCTGCCCTCTGCTCTGCAGCCATCCCTCCCACCTACTTCATGCAGGAGAGCCCTCGCAGCCCAAGAAGCATCTTTTTGGGCTCCTTTCACTGGAATGGGACACCTTTGGATATAGAAAAGGAGCAGCTTGACCAAGTAGAAGTGGCTCTCTCCTGCCAATCGCTGTCCAGAAAGCCCCATCTAGTGGCATACTTTGTGATGAATTGATGCTGCGCTGCTGGGAATAAAAATGACAAAGTCACTTCATCCCTCTGGGTCCCGCAGGTACACGATGCCACTGGATGTGCTTGCTTATTTATTTAGCTGGGTTTGGGCTTGTTAACCTGAGCAAGGCTTGAGGGGCAGGATGGGTGTCAACCCTGTTAGGTGGTGTTCTGTCCTTGTGTGACCTTGAGATCCACCCCAGCTCTTGTCCACAGCCTTCCTGCCTGCAGAAGGGGCCAGTGCTGGGCTGCCCCATGGGATGCTGTGTGGTTGGACCCGGTGGCATTGGCAGAGCCCTGGCAGAAGGCGCCATTTGGGCAGGACTGTGGGTGCTGGTGGTGCAGAAATGCACAATCTGGGGTATCTCATCTTGGAGCTGATGTAAATGTTACAGAGAGGAGAGAGCAGGTGGCTGGAGGCAGTCACGGGGCTTTGCAGGCACAGAAGCACCTTCCCCGGTTTAGGAGAAGGTGGAATTCAGGATGCAGAATCAGCTCCACTGATTTATAATTCCTTTTTTCCTGGTGGCCTGATTGAACATCTGCCAATGTAAAGCTTGGCTGGGACTCAGTTGGGCTTCTCTGAGGTGACAAATAAACTTCATTGCTCTAGGGCGCGCTTCTGCATCCCACTTTGGTTGAACTAGCCCTGAAACCAGGCAAGTAGGCTTGTAAAGTGCTGGGGGAAGCCACTGTAAGGGGAAACAAAACAGCCTGAACCACCTGAGATAGGAAGTAGAGAGGGAAGTCCTGGGAGCGCAGTAAGCTCAGCAGTGCTTTCTCAGAATACTTTAGTGTTCTTGTGCGGATTGACGGGGGACATCCTAGAGCATCCAAGAACAGACAACATACCCCAGGCTGGCTGGGGCAGTCCAGCAGCAGGCTGGAGGCAGTAGTGCTGGTGGAGCTGTGCTCAGCACTGCTTGTACCAGCTCAGCTCCAAGGCCAAGTGCTGGTGCTCATCAATCAAGTTAATTGTGCTGTGCCAGCATTCCCAGAGAAGATGCCATCTGTTTGCTAGTAAGGCTTCAGGCAGGCAGCAGTCACTGGGTTCTCAGAGGAGTTAAAGGCTTTGAAGGAAACAGTATGTTTGGGCTTGGGCCTTGCTTAGAGCTCATAATTTCACCCCAAAGAGGTGGTTTGAGCAATGTGAACATCAGCAGCAATATTCCAGTATGTTTGCTACAAGCCTGATACTTGCAGTCAAGAACCCAAAGTATCTGCCCTTCCTGCGCTGCAGGCAGCACTAGAGCTGCTTATACACTAGCACAAATGGTAATTCAGGCTGAATACAAACCCACTGCATTATTGTCTCTTTTCCCCTCTTTCCTTCCCCCCTCACTACTAGTTACTACTGTCCTGCACAGGACCCTATGGAAATGTGCCCTTCCATCCACCATTCTGGCAACCAGAATTTACTTCTCAGCCCTAAATTTCAGGGTCTGTCTTGGACTAGTCTAACCTCCATGGTTTCCCTCAGTTCTTCCACTCCCCTGGACAAGCAGGTCTGCTGCACGTTGTCCAGCCTTGTGCCTTTCCAGCAGCGTTGATCGCTACTAGTTCTATGTAACAGCAGCTTGAAGGCTTAGATGCTTCCAGGGGGTTGGGCATAATTTGGTAGAGAGAAGCAAGACTGTGCTCCACAGCAGAAATAGCAGCACTGAGGCAATGCTGAGCCGGTGCGGCGGGAGAGCCTGGCTGTAGGTGGGAGTAGGGACATCCAGCACTGGGTGTCAATACCTGCATTTGTGCATGCTAAAGATCAGCTTCAAAGGCACAGATTCCACATAAAGGCTCGCCAGGGTAATCCTTAGTCTAAAAGGGAGAAAGCGCATCTAGCAACACCATCTTCAAACGATTTTAAATGGGAACAAAAACCAAAACACAAGCAGGACACTGCTGAAGCAGAAACAGCCTCTGAAAAACAGCAGCAGCAAAGATAACAAGTACTAAATATTTACATTGAGAAGAAACGTATTATACCAGAATTTCTGTAGGCAGAAAGAAGGGAAAGCAAAGCAAACCAGAACCATGAGTGTGTGGGTGTGCAGAACAGTGCTGGAAGAGGCAGGTGAAGGAGACAGTGAAATACTCATGCAAGAACATTTAGAAATCAGTTTAATTTGAGACTGAGCAAATATTTCATGCTCAGTAACTGCATGACACTTGGGAACAAAACAACAGCTTTAGGTGTATTCTTATGTTAACTTACTTGGATCTGTTTGAACTTTTTAAATCTGAGCTTCCTGGATTCGTAGTGTAAATTGACGGATGGCGGATAAAATCTACAGACAGCAATTACCAACTAGAATGTCCGAGACTTCCCTAACACAGGACACGAGGCCAACTGTCTGTATCTGCTCGAATCTATTTTCGTACAACTGCCTGTGACTCCTTGGCTTGCTGACTACTGTTTTAAGCATGTAAGTAAAAACTGCGGTATTCAAACCAGTTGTTTATTACATGTGTACAGCCGGAACCGAAAGTACACTTTAGGGTGGGTTTTTCTTTAAAGAAGAGGTCTTGAGGGGAGATGAGTGTAAGTCAAATTATCCAGTCTTTAATTTGCTGGGGTTTGACAAACATTTATTAATGCAAGTCTCAGCAACAAAATGTTTTATTTCAGTATTTTCAACCAGAAGGAATGTTACAGCTCTACACCACAAAGCCGGTATGATACATGCTTCTTTATTACCTCTCCACACTGCTTTGTGTATCAAACATCCCCAGGAGCAATCTCTATAGACGGCTCCACCATCTCCGCTTCTGAGACACGGCCCAAAAAAAACTGTTAGCCTGCTTCGCTCCCCCCTAAATTATTCCATCTGTAAAGCACAAATAACAAAATATACTCTTGCTTCTAAGAGCTTTGCTTATCTGCAGAAAAATAGAACTGCTTAAGAGAGAGCTAGTTAAATTATGGAAGGGTCCAAACACACACCCGCACATTATGGACCTCCCAACACGTTTGGCAGGAGGAATTCACAATGGGATCCAACTAAAAACAATCCAGGTAGTGTCTGAGGGAAGAAGATTCATCCTATCCAAAATACTGAATGCCTTCTCACTCTTCTCCCTAGAGCAGGATGAGTATAGGGCTGTAGCTATGAATCATTACTCTTTAGTACTGGGGCACAATAAAATGAACCTTCCAAACACTGCAAAATTTAAGGGAAAGAAAAAAAGGTCTTTTTCCCCCCAAAACCAATGGTGAAAATAGCACTACAGAGCTTGAATATCCACAGCACCAAAAAATCCCAAAACCAAGGGGAGTCATTTGATCTACAGTGCTTTTGTTAATGTACTCATACTTTAGTGCATTCTTTTTAGAACTAAGCTCAGAAACTATATTCCATTTTTCATTTTATTAAAAAACTAAACTGTATGAGGCAAAGAAATATCTGATCAAACACATGACAGTGAAAACATGGCACTGACAAGGCATTTAACCCAACCATTATCACAGACTGACTTGGGATTCTCTATTGCTTTCAGTCAAGTATACATCATTTCTGCCATATGAGACATCTTCTTGGGAATATATAAGTAGTATTCCATGTATCCCGAGAGATCTTCAATAGTCACATCATCCACAAAGGCTCGAGCTTGCTCAGAACAAGACCTAGGAGAACTTGATGAGGCTGTCCCACAAGGGGATCTATTCTGAAAAGACTGGGTGTGGACTCCTAGGACTGCCTTCTCGCACTCTGACAGGACACTCCGTAAGCCAGAGAAGGAGTATACTTCCATGGTTTGCCACTGTTGGCACTGGCATTTCTTGTCTGTACAAGGGCACTGCCTGCCATTGCTAAGCATGGATAAGGACTGGAAATCTGAGGTCTGGCTAGAATGCAAACTAGTCTCAAAGGATGAGGAGAGATTAGGACAATTCTCTCTTGACTTCTCCAAAGGCTCTTCAGCGGTGAAAGCTTCCAAAGGTTCAGTTTTGTCATCACTGGCATCAAAGTGAGAATCGTGCCTGTCCTTCGTACCATGTTCTGCTGGGACAAAAATGTCTGAGCTGATGCCGCCCTTTGACACATCTGCCTGGGTTTTGTGTTTCAGCTGGTTGTTGGCTTTCATATTGCAATAGGTGAACTTGGGAGGATGCAGGACGGGAGATTTGGAGCGCCTGCGACGTGGGACTCTGGCTGATCCTCTGGAAGGCTTTCTCACACACCTGCAGGATGATAACAGGTGAGCAAGTTGGTAACTCCAGGCTCTACACCATAGCTCAATAAGCTCTAAACTGTGGCTAAAAATGTTTTAGAATATGTTGGGGTTTTTTTCCTTTTTTCTGCTTAGAAAACTCAGGTGACTGGTCACTCAACCTCTGACAGAACAGTGGAGAAGGCCGAAGAAATCTGGGCTCCTCCGAAGAAGACACATACAAAGAGCCCTTATTTAAAGGTACTTCCCCACAAATCTTCTCTGTTAACCAAATGATACTCCGTCATCTCAACTGAACTGTAGTGCAGAACCTGGATATCTGGTGGAGCTGCTGGCAGAATCCTAAATATCGCAGAATAGTTAGGGCTGGAAAGGACCTTAAGATCATCTAGTTCCAACCCCCCTGCCATGGGCAGGGACACCTCACACTAAAGTTAGTAGGTACTATTGAAATAGTAGGTACTATTGAAGTACCTATCCAGGTACTTCAATACAGAAATAAAATAACCCAAGAAAGAGATGAGAGGGGGTTCAAGGGTGCAAGGCTTGAACAAAAGGACTTCTGAGGAAATCTGTGGACAAGAAAGTTTTAAGTACCCTAAGAGGTAATATTGGCTTTAAAGTCTTTGTTGAAATCATCTTAAAAAACACCACATCAAACAGTTATGGTAAAGTTTTGTAATGAAGGAGAGAAGAGACATGTTGAAGCAACTAATTAACAACATGCACTGGAAACAGTATTCAAGTGTTAAATAACTCAAACCAGAACCACGAGGACAGCACAGTGAACGGTATTTTACCCATGCCATGCTTCCTTTGAGCAGACAGTCTGTTGCTTGGCTCCATCCACAGCTGCTCTTGGTGCTCTCAGCATCGTCCCATCACCAACAGACAGAGCTGCAGTACATCTGAGTAGAAAGGGGAATGCCACTTTATAGTAATGCCTGAACATGATGCTTTGGAGGTCTAAATTCAGCCCATTCACTTTAGATGCTTCACTAAGAAGTTTGAAGTTTGGAGCCTTAGCTTCTCCTATAGTGACTGGTTAGAAACAGGATATTACAGATTTATCTAACCACTCTTACTATACTGACCTCAGTGAAGTGTCTAAAGATAGGTGAGATAAAATTACAGCAGACCAAAATGCCCAGAGGCTGATGTCATGCCCTATTTGTACCAAAATGACACATTAAAGGAATGTAAACTCAGGTTCCAAATGTTCTTGTCAGACAATAGTTGTTAAAGATAGATTCCTACTCATCTAAAATGCAAAGCTGGGAACCCACAGCAGCAGCCTGAGGAGGAGTCAGTGGAGAAATGGATGAGGTACAACAGACAGAACAGATTACCATTTCTCATTAAATTTCCCAGATAAACATGCACAGGAGGACCAGACAACATAAATGCCTCAGCATGTGAATCTGCGTTAGGATGCTGTATGTGTGATTTGGAGCATGGGATGGGAAATCATAAGAAATGAGGCTGAAATTCTAGCAGAAGAGCCCAAGTACTCTGCCCAAAGTTGATCTTAAGGGATTAGCTGCAAGACTTGAGGTGGTTGAAACACATGCCTGCAAAACAGTATCTTCCTATGCTTAAGAAGATGTCATCAGGAGTCAATCAGAATTCCATACAGCCTGTCACTGGTGGTACATCAAAAGTGGTATGCCTAGAAAGTATTTCCTTGCTAGAGCACAGCTATTTTTTTCCCCCACTTAACAGAAGACCTTCTGAAGTACACGAAATGAGTAGCAAAGCAAAATGTATTTTAACATGCAGAGGAAGTAATGAGTTTGCAGTACTGATGGCCATGGAGATAAATTCACAAGGTAACATTAATTGTTGACACAAAGCTTTCTCTTTGTGAATTCCCAAAAGACTTCTAGTGAACTATCTCACAAAATGTTAGACTGCATGATTTTATTAACTCCCACTTTTAAGGAACATTCTTTTACGCCATATTATCAGTATACCTGGTGTATCATAGAACAAGTTTTTAGTATAATAAAGTCTGCAGACATTTCACTCTACAAAATCCCCTGAAATCAGAAACTATCAGTGCTCATATTTAGCCTGATGATTTCCAGTGGGACTGAGCTACCCAGCACACTGTGAAGTGCTGCTGTGTCCCGTGGACGCTTTCCAAACGGATCTTCACCCACAAAAGCAGAGGCTTATAACGCGGCTGAAGACACCGGTGGCCAAACAACTTCTATATCACTATGGCTACCACAACAGTTAAGAGTGGGTTTGCTGGTTCGGGCAAGTCATTTTATGCAGTCACTGTGTCATTTCAGTTGGCTATCATGTTAAAAATTGGCCAGTAATAAAGTACTGCTTTGCCTATTAGTTGCAATGACTGCGTTTCATCAGAAGCGATGCAGTTGTCTCCTCTCGCACAGTAAGGAACCTTCTGTCAAATGACGCTTGTTTTGAGATGCAAAATAACAGAAGCCAAATACAAAAGACATGACACATGACAGGGCGCTTTCTGTCACTCACCCCGCTGCATCCACTCTCAGCTTTTTGAAAGCCGTTTGCAGACTCTCTTCCTCTTCATCTTTAGCTTCCAAGTCCATGGATGAGCTCTCAGCGTGCAGCCACCCGCGCCATACAGAACACACTGAAACACAGGAAGCGGGGATGGACGCCGAGGTCCGGACACACACGGTCCGTACAGCACCGACGTGACGCGGGTCGAGGCACCCTCCCGGCCAGCCCGGCTCCAGCTCCGCGCTCTAGAGCCCAGCACGTCCCCGCGGCAGCTGCACCGAACAACGGGCCGCCGCCGCCCCCCCGCAGGCCCCCCCTGCCTACCGGACGGTCCCGGAGCCGCCGCCGGAGCCTCCCTCCACCCGCGCCCCGTCACGGCTCCCCGGGGCCCCGCCGGCCCTGGCCCCGCCGCGCGGCCGCTCCCGTCGGACCGGGGGGGGGGGGGGGGAAGGCACCGGGACCCCGCGGCGCCGCTCTCCGCCGCCGCTCTCCGCCGCCGCTCTCCGCCGCCTCACGCTCGGAGGCGGAGCGCGGAGCACAACAGGAAGTGAGGTGGGAGCGCGTGCGCGCTGCCGCCCTCGTCTCCCGCCGGGGCGGGCGCGGTGAGTGCGGGCGCTGCCGCGGGTCCCTGCACGCTGCTCCGCGGACGGCGCCGATGGGGCCGCTGTGCCACCCCCCCTCCCCAGCGCCGGGACCGCGGCCCCGGGTGTCCGCAGCTGCCCTCGCGGTGGGTGGGGAGGGGAGGTCCGCGCTTCCCCGGCGGGGAGCGGGGGTTGTGCTGAGTCACCCCCCGCTTCGACGGGGCCTCGCTGTGCGCCGAGGCCGAGGTGTCCGCTGGGCTCCGCCTCGGGGCTGTGGGGTGCCCGGGTGCGGGCGGCAAGGACCGGGGTGGGAGAGCCCGGGAGGCGCCGGGCGGGAGGGGGACCGCTGCTGCTCTTGTCCCATTGCCCGGGTGCTGCTCTGGGGATGGCGGCCCGGTGCCCCCGAAGCTGCCGGTCCCTGGCCCTGCCTCCCTTTAACCGAGCTGCCGCGCTTGTGCGTCGTAACTTCATGAGTGGTGCTGGGTGTCTTGTAGCGCACCGGGCTCATGGTTGTGTATTGAGGGGTAGAGCTGGACATAGAGTGGGAAGGGGAGGATGTGTATTTTCCTAGGATATCAAGAGCAGAAGGCTCGATGTGTTTTTTGACACAACGTTAAACTTTGGTTACTGTGTCAGTGATGAAGGGCAGCATAAAATACATAGTCTAAAACTGTAGTATGTTTTGAATAATGTACAGTGATTTGCAGGTTGAAGGAGGTGATCCTGCCCCTCTGCTCTGCTCTCGTGAGACCTCACCTGGAGTATTGTGCACAGTTCTGGTGTCCTCAACATAAGAAGGACATGGAACTGTTGGAACAAGTCCAGAGGAGGCCAAGAGGATGATCAGGGGACTGGAGCACCTCCAGTGTGAAGATAGGATGAGAAAGTTGGGGCTGTTCAGCCTGGAGAAGAGAAGGCTGCGTGGAGACCTCATAGCAGCCTTCCAATATCTGAAGGGGGCCTATAGGGATGCTGGGGAGGGACTCTTCATTAGGGACTGTAGTAATAGGACAAGGGGTGATGGCTCCAGAGTTAAAACAGGGGAAGTTCAGGTTAGAAAGAAGTTCTTTACTGTGAGGGTGCTGAGGCACTGGAATGGATTGCCCAGGGAAGTTGTGAATGCTCCATCGCTGATGGTGTTCAAGGCCAGGTTGGACGGGGTCTTGGGTTACGTGATCTAGTGTAAAGTGTCCCTGCCCATGGCAGGGGGGTTGGAACCAGATGATCTTAAGGTCCTTTCCAACCCTAACTATTCTATGGCTTTATGATTTGAAAGCTTTTTTCTGTTCTTACTGAGGTTATCTAATACAGGGGTTTGGTGTTAAAAAAGCCGTAGGCTGATTTATTTTAAAGAATTTTCTTTTTGGGTGAAGGGGGAATCTTACTGAAGTAAGATTTCATGTGTTTCACCCAAGCAGTAGTATCTAATTATGAGTACCTGAAGTAATAACCTGCTTAGATGAGCATCATGTTGTCAGTCTCTGTGTTGGCTTCCTCCTCTTATGTTTACTTGCTGTGTGACTCATTGGACAGCGTGTTCCTTGACGTTGTTATGATACATTAACCTTCGGTGTGTCTCATACTAGCTGTCTGCAATACCAGGTGTCCAGATGAAATCACAGCTGGAACAACACCGGGGAGAGCTGCCACCTCCAGCTGGAATGAGGCTGTGAGGGAGCAGAGATGATCAATCAGTAGCTGCATAAGTAACTGAGTTGCAGAGGTTCAGGTTCCTCTCTTTTCACAGACACCTTCTCACGCTATAGAAAAGCTGCTGCTTTGTTGCTGAAAGCAGTACTAACGTAGGTGTTGTTGCTGTATTAGTGAGTAGGGTTAGTGCTCTATGTAAGTGTGTTGTTACAAGAGCTGTTACAGGTTCCTGGGTTTGGACAGTTACTTTTGTAAAGGACTCTTAGAGCATCAAGAAGATACAGAATCACAGAAGAGATCCCTGGAGACTCAACCCCCTTGTTCAAGGGGGGCCACCCCAAGCTGGTTGCTCTGGACCATGTCCGGGTAGTTTTTTGGGTATCTCCAAGGAGGGAGACTCTGTGGCCTCCCCGGGCTGCCTATACCCGTGCTCAGTCACCCTCACAGCAGTCTTTCCTTATGCTCAGAAGGCAGCATCTCCAGTGTTCTAGTGTGTGCCCAGTCACTCTGTCCTTGTTGCTGGGCACCACTGAGAAGGGCTGGGCTCTTGTCCTCTTTGTACCTACTCTTCTGATATTTATATATATGGTGATGAGATCCCTCCTGAGCCTTTTCTTGGCTGAACAGTCCCAGCTCTCTCAGCCTTTCCTCGCAGGAGAGATGTTCCAATTCCTTCATCACCTTAGTGGCTGTTCACTGGATTCTTTCTGGCATGTCAGAGTCTCCTGTATCAGGGAGCCTAGCGCTGGGTGCAGCTCTCCAGCTGAACATAGGGAAGGATCAGCTCCCTTGACCTCAGGATACCTTTAGTCCCTTTGCCACAGAGACATATTGTCGGGTCGTGTCCATCCTGATGTGTTCCAGGACCCCAAGGCCTTTTCTGCAAAGCTGTACTAGCACATGGGTTTGTTCCTCTGCAGGAACAGGGCTTTGCACTTCCTTTCATTGCAGTTCATGAGGTTCATGTTGGCCCCTTTTTCCAGCCTGTCATTGTCCCTTAGCCACCCATCCCAGTTTGGTGTCATCAGCAAACTTGTTAAAGGAACACTGCCACATCATCCAGATCGTTAATGAAGATAATGAACAGCACTGGACCCTGTACCTTGGGGTACACTGCTAGTTACTGACCTCCAACTAGACTTTGTGCCAATGATTGCCACCCTTTTGGCCCAATTATTCCTCCTCTCAGTCCATGTCACTGTCTAATCATCCAGTGATGGTTTATCATCACCTCCTCTATGAGGGTCCTGTGGGAGACATGAAAGTGTTACTGAAGTCCAGGTAGAAAACATCCACTGCTCTCCCCCCTTCTACCAAACCGGTCTCATTGTAGAATGTTGTCAAGTGTGACAACCTTGCAATTTAATAATAAAGAGTGAGGAGATGATCTTGTTGCAACCCAGACGGTGTGGCCAGGAGGCTCTTGCAGTAATGGCACTCACCCGAAATGGCCCTGTTTTTCCAGAAGTAGTCAAGTCAAAAGCAGGTTAATCAGCCAGGTAAACTTCAACAGGTACTGAGCTTGAGTTAGTTTGGAGTAGAACTGAGACTTGCCGTTGTCAGTGGTTTCTGCTCAGCAAAACCAAAGGAAGCAAACCTTTACCAGGTCTTTTTTCAGCTGAAGTGTGGCTGGTGTAGCATGTGCATGTGATTGCAGAAGTGTAAGGCAATGAGGAGCATCAAATTAGAAAGGTTTGAGGTTCCTTTGTAGCTAGGTTAACTGATGGGCAGGGTAGATTTAAAAAAAACCCAAACCAGCCAGTTTTTATCAGTTCCTTTTTTTATTTAAAACAGGCTCAGTCTTTGCTGTTTGTGCTCTAATTGGCATTTGTGCTTGTTCAAGAGCTGAAACCAGAAAATTTTAATGGCTATTTGCAATCACAATGCCATGTTCTGATAGGATTGTGTAACTTGCTGGGATCTAGACATAAGATCAAAAGATTTTAATTTTTATCTCATTTTAAGGAAAATCTATTGGTTTGGGTGTTTTTTTACATATGTAGCATCAAGTCCCAAAGCTGGAAATAGCAGTTGTAGGAAGTTGACTGTTTCTAACAGTGGTGTTCCTTCTGCCTTTCACCACTTCTGGTTTTATTTTGGTAACACTGTAAGATGAATAGAAGAGTCTGGACTGTAATAGATGGGCAAGATGCTACTGACACCCAATTTTGCTTTAAATTGCTAATTCACCTATGCACTTGTACAAGAGACTCTTCTCTTTTTGGGTATCATCAGCTTGTTCTGAATCAACTTTCAAAAATGTTCAGCTAGAATGACCTCAGCCTTATGTGCTCAGCGTGCTATTTGGAGTTTATTTTCATGTATTATGGTGCTGCTGGGCAACTAATGTTTTTAACAGTGCATTGGTTCTTATTTTCATGTGCTTTTTCTTTTTACTTGTAGCAGTACATGGTAACTCTGACACCTTCTGGCCATCCCAATAATGAAAACGGAAGCTAAGGATGGAGAAGAGGAAAGCCTGCAGACAGCATTCAAAAAGCTGAGAGTTGACACAGCTGGGTAAGTAACGCTGCAGTGAGGTACAGAGGGTATTACAAACGGACTCAAAGGGAGCACTTTTGCTGTTAAATGTGAAGTAATGAGATAATTGCAAAGGTTTAGGCCTGAAAACCTTTATTCTAGTTAAGCTGAAATAAATTCACTAGCTGTAGCCTGCCCTTCTCAAGGAGCTGTAATTTGTTTGATCCCTGTTAGCTTCCAACAGGCTTGAAACAAACCTTGTGATTGTCAGTAACTGACAGCATGCTTGAAATGAATTTTGGCATGAGTCTGGCTGCCAGAGGTTGTGTCTGTAGCACTAGAACTCTACTGCTGAAGTTAGCATATTGTAATGGCTCTGAAAGCCTGTCCTGATTATAAACTCCCATCTTTTCCCAGGAGAGGAATGTTCTTTCCATGTCAGGAAAGGAGAGTGTAAGTCATTCAGAGCATGATTCCCACACAAACTATTTTCATTGCTGCCACTTACAAATTTCCTATTTATAACCAAAATCACTAAATGGGAAATAAGGCTTTTTGTGTTGTCATCTTTTGTGGGAGATCCAACTTACCCTTCCTGTCCCAGGTAGCAGAACACAAGCAGCATGTGTCTTCTCTTGATGATGACCATCTTTATCTGAAATTAAAAACCAAAAGGCTGCTATGTAATGTGTTTTCTGCTGATGGATGTGCACCATTACACATTACCTCTACAGTCCTGTGTTTCAGTAAGCTGTTGTCAGTAATACAGTTATGCCAGTAACTGAAAGTGTAGGTGAGGTAGTATGTAAATATCAAGGTAGTGGCTAGAATTACCATAGCACTTACACTGTGAGTAGATAGGCTTCTAAAGCTATCTTTCATTTAAGTAATTAAACTCATTAGAAATAATAACCACATAAATGCCTCTCATTTCTTCAGTATCTCTAATCCCACTCCTCGGGTCAGGCGTACTTAGTTTGGAGTTTTTACTGTTGGCCTTCAGTTTTCTGCTCTGTGTTCACTGTCTTTTAAATGAAAAATAGCTGATGCTTGACTAATAGTTTGGACTCTTAAATAGCAGGTAACCCTGTCCTAGATCAGAGAGTAAGGTCTAATTTTCACTTTTCAGGGAATCCGCCCTGCTTACAAGCTAATTTGATACAGGATATGGAAAATAATTTCCTTGCGAATTCCAGTGCAATATGTGAAGTTGCAACTTGGAAAAAATTGTCCTTGGGATTATTACAGCTTCTGGAAAATGGGAATTTGGGATGCATTTATAGCACCAGAAAAATTAGTATATCTTCTAAGGTCCCTGGCTTGAAGAGAAGTTGAAGATCTGACACACAATCTGTTGCTTAAGTGATTGAAGCATGAAGTTTAAGCTTATGTTTTTTTAGACAGAGACTTAAGTGTTCTTCAGTTAAACAAAGTCTTTTTATGTCCAAAGAGCATTTATTTTTAGGAAAGAATGGCTTATTTGTCTCTGGAAAAAGAGACGTGTTTCTTCGGTGATGGTGTTTTTCCCCTCCCCTCTCCCTGGAAACTGAAACTGAGCCATTGTGTGTGCTTTGTCATTGACATGTGTAGTTGGGATTTGCAGGCTAGTTGCTGAATGGCATCATGTTTGGTGAAAGAGTCTGTTATACAAACTTTTGAGATAGGAGTGTGTAAACACTTCTCCTGATTTCAGTTGTCTTTGTGAGCAGGTCTTTTAAGACCTACTGTAAATGATTTGGAGCAATCTTTTGTGGGAAAGAAGTTTCACATTTGTTTCACATTCATAATTCTGACCAGTCTGGGCTGTTAACTTTTCACTCTGTCTTCCACAGATCTACTGCTTCTCTCTCTGTGGGTGAAGGGACAAGTCCAAGAGCGCTAGTTAGAACAGTGGCAGATGAAACCAAACCTAAGAGTGCGTGTACTTCTAAGGAAGCCTGGCATGGGTAAGAGAAGCTTGGGAATATCAGACTACTTCAAATGATTCTGCATTGAAAGGGAATTTTAAATAGACAAGGTTTCTGGTAACTGCAATCCTAAACAGGGGACTCAAGTTTTCTTTATTAAAGGACTATTTAAAATACTCTACACCACCTTTTTGTGTTCATATGTGACGACTATTCTTACTTACAAGTATGTGAAGTGAGAGGAAATGCTGTTTTACCTATAGGTTGCTAAACATTACAGATGTGTCTTCATATAAATGTGGATTGCTGTTTTTGAATCAGATAATCATGAATGCATCTCTTTCAGTCATTGTTTGTCATTGCAGAAGCTGTTGCTGCCTTGGAAACTAGATTAAAATAAAGAATTGGTTTCTGGTGTGTCTACACAGAACTCCTTGCTCATCTCTTGTTGAAACAAAATGACCCTTTGCCCTTGATTCATTAGTTTTGTGCTGTCTTCTCATGCTTTGTCCTTCCCTAATAAGTTATTTTGTCATGTCTTGCATGCTTTACTCATTTTCTAAACTTAAAACCATGCGCTTGAGGTTTCATTTCTTAGGTGTTCCTTTTATATTTTATACAGCTGCTTGGCTGCAATAAAGTCAAATTCCAAGATAGCAGAATACCCTAAGCAAATACTCTGAACTTAAAGCTCATGCCAGCAATATAAATGCAGTAGAGGTTTTGCTCAGCGTTGCTCTTAATCCAGCATTAAGTCTTTTAGTGAATCTTCACCCTCTTGTATCTTTCCCTGGCAGGTCTATGAAGAAGCCTTCAAGAGGAGTTGTGAGAACCCAGCGTCGCAGGCGTTCCAAGTCTCCAATTCTTCATCCTCCCAAGTTTATCCATTGCAGCCCAAAGTCACATTCCACGTGCAACCAGCTAGTGCATAAGAGCCAAAATGATGTCCAGGATGACAGCAGTGGCTATGGGATGCCAGTCGCAAAGGAAGCTTGTGCACACGAACGATGCAGTCTTGCTCCTGATGTTGGCCATAAGGGAGCTGATGTTGAGTCTTTGGAAGCTTCTGCTATGCACTCAGTGTCAAAGAACAGACAGGAGAACTCTCCAGCTTCTCTAGAATCTAAAGCAAGCCTAAAGACTACGGAGCTTTCTGACTTTCAGTCTATGTCCAAGCTGAACACGAATAAGCCGTGTGCATGTGCAGATAAAGCCTGTCAGTGTAAACGATGGCAAGATATGGAAGTGTACAAATTCTCCGGCTTGCAGAACACCCTCCCATTGGCACCTGATAGAAGAACAGTTTCTGAGGATCACTCCCAGTCTTTGCCATCAAGAACTCCCTCAAGTTCTCCACGCTCTTGTTCTGAGCAAGCCAGGGCCTTTGTGGATGATGTGACTATTGAAGATCTTTCGGGATACATGGAATATTACTTGTACATCCCAAAGAAAATGTCTCACATGGCAGAAATGATGTACACCTGACAGCAATGAGTACTGTAAGGGTGTGTGGTTTAAATCTGCCCTCAGTCACACTCATGTGAGATGCAACCTACTTTCTGCTCACTGCGCTTGCAATAAAACCACTTCTCTGTATCTTAGCTAATGCTCATTATTTAAACTGGGCAAACAGTTTAGCTTAAGCATTATAATTTAAGCTTGTAATAGAAAACGAAGTAAGCAGTGAATGTGTTCAGAGTGTACCTGCCTATACTTAAGAGACCTAACACTTACTTTGTTTTCAAAATCCTCTGGTTTTGGTTTGTTGGAAGAGCCTCTGGATTACTTGGTGATGAGAGCTGTTACTGTGAGGGACCTGAGTGCACTTGCTGTGACCTCAGGTTGTAACATGCTTGTGGTTTTGGACACTTGTGCCTCTGATTTTGTTTCATGAAGGACTGTGACAATCCTATCATCTCCTCAGTACTATTACCACTCTAGGCAAATTGAAGAGAGACAGTCATCTCTTGGGGTGGAGGCATTCTTATTTCTTTGTGCCTGAAGAGGTTTTATTTCTTATCAGCCAGACACCCTCCATCTCTGTCTTTGGTAATGTTAATGCAGTCAGATTAGATTAACATTTGCTGAGGAGCAAAGAAACTTGGCCAATCTAAGCAAGGGTGTTTAAGGGGTTATTCTGATCTCTGCAGTGTTGGTTAGTGGAAAAAGTAAAGTGAGTGTAACTTTTCATTGAGCATCCAACAGGCCTCAGATGTGTCTGCAGCAGGAGAAATACCTTAATTCTTCAGGGGGATTGCTGCTTCAGTTAACCAAGGGAAAAATAAGATGATGCATTCTGTTCAGTGTGGAGTTTATGAAGGTTGAAACAGCATTTGCTGGCTACAGTGGTCTTAATTCATGTGCACTCTGGTGGGTTTGGGTTTGTTTTATAGCTTTGTTCAGCCTGCTCTATAACCCTTCAAGTATTAGGACTTGTAGACTGGAGCGAACAGTTGTCAGCTGCACAATGAATCTTGCTTGATAAACAGCAGCTTTGTGTGCATCAGCGCAGTCTGTCTTTTATGAATACATGTATAGCAAAGGAGTATCCCATCAATTGTGATTTGCTGAGGGAGAGATGAGTTAAGTTTGTCTTTACTGCTTCAGTACCTGAACCTTTCTGACCTGTAAGGGCTTGGAAAGAAATGGAGGCAATCATTTCCCTGCGAGATCTTCTGGTGTTACTCTTGGGGGTTTTTATCATTTCTGTGGCAGTGTCTTAGAGCAAATGACCATGAGAATTTATGGGGTTTGCCGGCTCTCAAGTGTCATTTGCCCCTTGCAGATTGTACTTGGGTCCCACCTCCCTTCCATTTCCCCCTTCTTAAACAGCTATATTTCTGCCACCCATGTTCTGAATTCAGGGCAGCTGTTCGGTAATTATGGGCTGCAAAGTGACCATACTTCTGCCATAATAATTCTTTGCTGTTCCCAAATGCCTGCAGTGTATAAAGCACGTTGCTTTATACTCTTGCTCTCATCAGTCACTGCAGCCTGGTACCTGCTGGGTTTAGGGTTGAGACATCAAGGGCTCAGTACCATGTTGCAGAAAGTGGATTGAAATCTGGGAGGTAAGGTGAAAAAATAGAGTAGAAAGATGCGAAGTGGTGTGGACTTGGGGAGGGAGGACAGGAGTGCTGGGCCACTAGAGGTCCCCCCCGGCTGGGTGCTGTGCCCTGGCTGGGTGCTGCGGCTCTGCAGCCTCAGCCTTTGGGAGAGAATATGCGTTTCCCTGCCAAATTGAAGAAATCTGAAGCTCTGGCTTGTGCCTTAATGCACGCACACAGTGCTGGTGCTTTCTGATGCTTGGGTGCGTTAGTGGTCAACAAAGGCTCTTTAAATGCCAACATCTGCATAGGTTATTAACATTTAAACTAAGTGTACTACCAGTTCACAACAGTGCTGTGGGATTAGGAGAAGTTGCTAAGTAAATAATTATGTGGTCCTGAGCTTGGCATCCTCTTCAGGCAGTTACAACAATTTTGGTCTGGTAAGTGCTGGAACACTGTGGAATAAAAGACCACAGATAGCTACAACTGCTGCCTTAACGCTTTCTCTCCTGTTACTACAAGGTGTTTTAAGATGCTTTGGTCTAACCAGAAACCACAAACCAAAACTCCAGTTTTTCTTTGAGAAAATGTGAATTTCCAGCCCCTAATTGTGCAGCAAGAACCTGCAGAGCATGGCTGAGGAGTCCAAAAGCTTAGCTCAAAAACGTCCAACGTGAGCCAATTTCAAAATCTGACTTTTTTAAACCAGAAAGCTTTAAAGGGCTGGTTCTGCCAGGCAGCACTTCAGAATGGTGGAGTCCCTCACCATTCCTTCCTATGGCTGCATGAAAGGGAAGCCTTTTGTAATCAGCTCCATAGTGGGCAGCTGGTCCTTCTCCCTTGTGCCTGCAGGTAACCTGTAGTTTATGTGCTGTATAGACATGCTTGGCTTTTCTTACAGTTATATATTGCATGGGGTTTTTTTCTGTCCCTCTCCTCCCTAGAAGCACCAATAAGGAGGTTGTCCAAGGTGTAAAACTGCCTTATGGGAGTCTGAAACATCCACCAGCTGTTAAACAGAAGGCGGTTTTGGGTAAGTTTGTTGTTGTTCGGGAGCGAGGTGGGAATGACTGCTAGCAAGTCGCTACCCTAAAGCAGCTCTGGAAATTCCTGGTAATAGGAGCAGACGGGGTGAGTAAGGCGTATGCCGCAACGCGGCGAGGGCTGTGCTTTTACTCCTCGTTGAAACTGCCCACTTGAACAGCGCTGGGAGCAAACCCGCCCCGAGGCGCTGCCTCCCCAGCCCCGGGGGCTGCACTGGCTCTGGGACAGGGTCCCCTCCTGGGGGTCCGGAGGAGCGGGACGCGGCTTCCTGCCCGCTCCCTGCTCTCCGGTGCGCCCGGGAGGGGACGGGACCGACGCGCCCCTTCCCAGGCTCTATTTTAAGCAGACATTTACTTTCCCAGCCTCTTCTCCGCCTGGATCCGTGCCCGCGGCGGGGGGGACGTGGCTCTGCCCTCCTTCATAAAAGGGCCCCGAGGCGGAGGCCGGGCTCCGGGGGTTATTTTTGGGAGCAGCTCCTGGGATCCGATGGCCTTGTTAGGGCAGCGCTGACCTTTCTCCCGGCGGGGGAGGAGAGCGGAGCGGGGCGGGCGGCTGCGGCCGGGGCGGGGAGCGCGGCCGCCTCGGGACCCCCTTCCCCCCCCCCCCTCCCCCCTCGGGACCCCCCTTCCCATCTCTGCCGCGGGGTTTGGAACCCCCTTTCCCTCCCTCCCTCCCTCCTCCGCCGCGGGGTTCGGCTCTGGGCTCGCCCAGTGCCGCGGCGCCGAGGCAGGTACCGGCGGGCTCGGCTGCCCCTTCGGGGGGGCTCGGCCCCGGCCCGCCCCTCTCCTCTCCTCTCCCCTCCCTCCAATTTCTCCTCCTTCCCGCTCCCCGGCCCCTCGGCGAGCGGCCGGTTCCCGGTGCCCATCCCGGCTCGTCGGGGATGCGGCAGCCGCCCTCCCACCCCGGAGCGCTGCCCGGCGGCGCGGCCCCGAGGGCACCATGAGCGGCGGCAGGTTTGATTTCGATGATGGAGGAGCCTATTGCGGGGGCTGGGAAGGGGGCAAAGCCCACGGGCACGGCATCTGCACTGGCCCCAAGGGCCAGGGTGAGTACTCGGGCTCCTGGAACTATGGCTTCGAGGTGGTGGGCATATACACGTGGCCGAGTGGCAACACCTACGAAGGCTACTGGTCCCAGGGCAAGAGGCATGGCCTAGGAATCGAGACCAAAGGACGGTGGGTTTACAGAGGAGAGTGGACCCATGGCTGTAAGGGACGGTACGGTGCGAGGCAGAGCATGAGCAGTGGAGCCAAGTATGAAGGCACCTGGAATAACGGCCTGCAGGATGGCTACGGCACCGAGACATATGCTGATGGAGGTAAGGATGGTTCTGGAGGGGCTACGAGGGTGATGAACAGCCTCATACACAACCCACGATGTCAGAGTGCACATTGTCCTTGTTGAAGGGATAACCTGATCCTATCCCCACTAGTGAGATTCAGGTGGCACAGCGGTCTGCAGTGACCCATTTGAGTGCTTCAGGGCTTGGGGCACAACCACCTTCTAAATGTGTGTGTGTGTGTGCGCCCCAGTGTTCGCAGTCAGGAACAGCTCAATGCATGCAAATACAAGGAGGGAGCAGTGGGAGCATTGCCCCCACCATCCCTCCCTCGGGAGCTGCTCTCAAGTGTCTGTATCAAGAGTTGACACCAACCAGCTCGATTTTTGTAGTCTGCGACTCCTGGTTCCCCAGGGGCTCATTCTTGCAGTTCATCACTGAACTAAACCAGCTCCTCCTCGCTGGTGCGTGACTGCTGCGAACCGTTCGTCTTCTCACTGGGCAGCGAGCTGTGAATGCTTTCACATTGGATATAAGCCACCCACGGCATCATAGCACGCTTTGCCTATGCATTAAACACTGCTTGCATGCCTCTGACAGGCTGCCTGGACATCTGCTTTGCCAAACCGTTCTGATTGAGTTCATCTGAGCTGTTTAGAATACGTAGTCACACGTCTTTCCCTAAAATAAATCCCTTCATTTACTTGGAAGCTCTCAACTGGTGCTAGTACACAAAGGCACCGCGTAGTCAGATATTGCGCTCTGTAAATGCTCAGTCTAATTGTGTTCTCCCATTAGTGGCAATTTTGAGGTTAGAAACATTGCAAGAATCTCTGTGCAAGTAATTCTGAAGCTCTTCAGTACTGTAGTGTTCCAGGCTGCCGTATTTAGGATAGCTAAATAGAGAGGGCAATTTGAAAGAAATACTCTTTAAAGAATGGATCAGAATTGCACCTATATGTATTTAGGAGAGGCAATGGAGTTGGTTTGTCAAGAAAAACCACAGTAATGGTATAAATCTTCAGAATGAAAAGCATCAGATTTATACTCATTAGAAAAATGGGCTAATTCAAGACTTGCTGTCAGGTTTGTGCTTCTACATAAACATTTCTCAATGGGTTGCTTAGGCACATGGCTAGCTTTAAGGCTGGGAATATAGTCTTGAATGATTCCTTTTCTTAGTGTCCTTGGAGGTTTTAGGTACAGACACGAACTGATGCATCCCTCCAGCTCCTTAAAGTTCCTCCCATCCCTGAACCATGGCACAGTTAACACTGAGCTGTGCAGGCTGCAGCGAGAGTTCAGGCTCACACAGCGCTCGTGTGCTACAGAACCTTCACGTGTTGCCATGAGACATGTAGGTTATGTATAAATTGTGCTCTGATGAGTTATGAGCAGCGATCAGGTAACTGATCAGTCAGCAACGGCTGCCACTGGGACTCATTCTGGAGGTGTCAAGGTCTCCTACGAATTTGCACAGCCGCTTCCTCACTGCTTCCTAAAATGCTCATCCTTCTGAGGGCGCAGGGCTGCTGAAGTGAGGTTGAGGTTGTGGGGGAGAATTTTGAGAGGCAAAACTTGATGCAGGAGTTTGAATTTGTTTAGATCCTGGACTGAAAGCATGGGACAGAAGAGAGGTAAAGATAAGTGAAGATCTCCTCCTATAGGGATATTGAATATGTTGCTTCTGTCAGCACCGTGCTCCTGGGGATGTTGTCCTGCACCCACATCTGCATGATCCCTGGTGCCACCTGAGGTTGGCAGTTCACCCCTGGGCAGTGAAGATGTTCCGTGCCAAAGCCTCACTGAGCTGAGCCCCCTGGGGCCCAGCCAGACCTGGCTGTGCTGCGGTGCTCAGCGCCTGCTCCTTGGCTGTGCTGTCATGTCCAGGCTGTTCATTCTACATGTGAGCTTCTCTTATGCTATGGGAACATGCAGAAGCTCCATCCGAAGCGAAGGTGATGATCATCAGCCAGCATCACGTGTGTGGGACTGGGGGTGGAATGATCTTACTGACTTGTAGGACCCACTCCTCTCTTATCTCCTCACCTGTGCACATCTGCACGATCCAGATGTGGCCAGGCTGCTAATTGGACCTGTTAATATTGGAAATTGAAGTTGCCAAGATACACATCTGGAAAGGCTTTGGAAATGTGCTGTCCCTTGAGTAGGGGATGTGATTCCCAAATCCCCTGGACACCAGCCGCATGAGGAAGAGGGCTCTGGGAATGTGTAGCTCTTGCCAGATCTTTGGAAGCTTTAGGTCACGGTCAGGGTGCTTGCGAATTTCAGGGAGATGTAGTTTTAAATGTTCCAATGTTTTAAAAGAGACTTTGAATTAACTTTTTATATATACATACATATGTAAACACCCGTAAAAACGTTATACTTCAAAATACACTTTAAATACACTTCTAGGGTTGACTGTGATTTGTGTCTTGTGGCTGGCTGAGGTTGGTGGTTGCATAAAGCCCAAATCTGGAGTGAAGCTTTTTGAAATCCTGTTAGGTTTTTGGTGTCTGATGAGAAGCAGGCTCATGGTATGGTTCAGCCCAGGCACTGCAAGGGTCATTCACTCTTTCTTTCCACTACCAAATGTCCATTTTTGTGAAAGCTACGGGAGACTGATGGCTTAAAGAGCTCATCTTCTCTAATGTCGTTGAGATCAACTATGGGGTTCAGAGCTCCTGGTGCGGCCAGGCAGAGACAGTAACATTATGATGTATTTCTTTGGGTACCCAAGCTGGATACAGATGTCTGGTGCTGTCACCAGGAAATAGCTCAGAGACCGTCATAAGGGCAGGATGCACCAGCTAAAGTGGACAGTGACTGGGGTTGTGGAAGGCACGCCATGAAGGAACTCCTCATTTTGCAACAAAAGCTGTAGTGAACACCTAGTTATTTGGCTTCCACCTCTACGTATTGTCTCTGCTGTAAGGAAGGCCTCATTTTTTGCTTACTTTTGTGCTTCTGACACCAAGTGCTTGATCCAGTCAAGTCTTACTGCAGAAGAAAATCTCACTGCTAATGCAGAATCGTGCTGTGTACCCAGGGTCCGGCCCAAAGCTAGGCTTTGCTGTACAAATAACTATTTAGATATATCTACATTGGGGGGGGGGGGGGGGGGGGAATCTCACAGTCAAAGCAGATTAACACAACTTATTTCTGATGCTGCAAATTGATCTCTAGGGCACTAAGAGAAAACGGTGTCCATTAACTGTGAGGGGAAACACTTAGACTATTCAGTGATCACGAGACCACAAGAAAGGGGAAAGGAAATGCAGAAATGTGCTTTACCAGGGGAAATGAAATGGGATGATATGGAGCAGCACCAACTCCTTGGGGCAGGGAAAGCGCAGTGGGATGGGGCCTGGGCTGTGGCAGAAGGAGCAGCATCCATGGGACTGTGGCCGTGGAAGCAGGAACGGGCTCCGGGCAAGCTGTGATGGTGCTGGCTTGTGTCTGCTGCTCTCCAGCAAAGCTCCTGCATGGCTGGATTTAACCCATGAATTAATGCTGTGAACTTTCTTACCCCTCTCTGGTTTTTTTCCTGCCTTTCTTTTCCAACAGAACCCATTAGATAGTACTGTTGGCACCAAAAAGCAGCACTGTGTTTTCACTGGCCTGTCTCGCACGTGGTGCTGTGCATTGATTTAATATTCCTGGCCTTTTACACTGAGTTCTTCGAACATGTCTAACATCACAATACCTGGGTAACAGCAGAGGATCACAGGGCAGTGATATGAATGGTTTGCATTATTTATCTGGATGTTTGCATTATTTGCATTCATTGCTAATAATTCTAGAGCTTTGGGGTGGGCTGGGAAGGGGAGACGTGACTCTGTTGACAGCGGGCTCTCACTGCTGGGTTAGGGGTGCACCTGGGGCTGAAGCTTTTGCCTTTGATGCAGCCTGGCACTGTCCCATCCTGCTGCCAGGGTGAAGTGGAAGGTGCTACCACCCCATCCGTGTGTTTGGAGGTGAGGGCTGCAGGCTGCATTCTCATCAATCCCACCATTTAATCCTTCCCAATCCCATGGAGATATCCAGGCAGGTATCTTCATCCCCCACTTTGGTTGGGGATGGGCAGAGGCGATGAACTGCATACCTGGGGTTGCAGAGGAACCAGTGTGTTTTGTCATTACGATAAGCAAAAATGCAGGCAATAAAGGATTATTGGGGTTCTGTGCCCCAGTAATTGCAGCCTGATGGTGCAGTGGCCGTGACAGTGATGTCCCACTGTCCTAGTAAATCAGGCAGGGAAGTGGGGCTCAGTCCCATTTCATCCTAGAGGTTTTCTTTCTCCACATCCACTGCTTTTGAAGGGATTTGAAGTTTTTGAGTATTTTTAACTCATTTATTAAGTACAGAACCTCAGAGCTGCCTGGCTGGCAGCTCTGCATCCTGCTGTCCCCCCTTGCCCAGGCTGCTGTGGTATTCAAGGCGTGGTGGTGGCTCAGGACATGCAGCCCCGCTCAGCGACTGCCCCACTGTGCAGAGGGATTTGCACAGCCCCATTCTCTCCTGAATGGGCTGTGCTGGGACGTGCTGAGGAGCCAGGGCTTGGCTCTGCTCGATCCTTGCATGTCCCGACGCACGGCTGCCGGTGCCTCCAGGCGCTCTCAGCAGCCTCTGGCGCCGCTCCAGGGGTGGTTTATGGCTCTGCCCTGGCAGGAAGCCTCAGCCAGGCACTGAATGGTAGCACGAAGGAACACGGCAGCGCCTGCTCATCCCTGCGCCGGTCAGTGCGTTGATGCCCCCATTAAGCCTGGCAGGGTGGCAGGTCTGGCCACACCAGGCGCTGGAGGGACGATGTATGTGCTGTACATACTGAAGTCAGGCAGCCGAGAGCTGATGAGTTGTGTCAAACCTCGTGCTGAGGGTAGGTATGTGCCCCTGAGAACCGGCACCTCCATCCCTGCTCCCTGTGGTGCTGCTGTGCCATGGGGCTTTTCCAATGCAGGTGACCCTGGTGCTGCTCAGGGGCACAAAGGAGACCAGGGACTTGCTGGAGGGCAGTGGCTACTCCAACCTCGCCCTTGAGATGTAGCTAAGCCCCTCTAAAGCTGCGAGGCTTTTCCAGAGCTCCTTTTCCAGGGAGTTATCATGGCAGTGCTATCAGCTGCGTGCAGGGTTGTCCATCCAGGAGGAGGTCTCCAGTGTCACCCTGATCATGTGTCAGCCCCGCTCATGGGTGGGATGGAGCACACGCTTCACCAGCGCTCAGTGGGGAAGGACATGGGGCAGCACCAGGGTCTCCATAACCTCATTTCTTAGGAAGGTTTGTCACCGTATTATGGAAAAGGCTTTGGGAGCACAGTGAGGAGCACTCCATATGCCTGGACACCTCCAGCAACCGTCCTTCGCTCCCTTCTCATGCCCAGACCCCTAACCCACGCTGCCCACCTTATTTTTCCCTAACAGAGCTTCCAGCTCTGCCAAGAAGCCGGGCCGTGTCCCGTCACTGTGGCAGATGGCTCCCCACGGCTGCCCGCAGCCTCCAGATGCTCTGCACTACCTGAACCCTTCCTTATTTTAGTAGGGGACACCAACTGTTTGCAGGGAGCCCGAGCTCCGTGTGCCGGCGGGCGGGCAGGGGCTGGTGGGGGGCAGCAGCTGCTGCCTGCTCGGGCACTTCTTGTCTTTCCTGGCCCCCAGCGCTGTAAGTTAACACCCCACAGGCAGGTCCAGAGAGGATTTCAACGAAACCTGAAGCTTGGGAGGGGAGATTATGCTGCAGAAGTGGCCTGGGACAGCGTAAAAGACGCACTCCCACCATCGCCAAAGAAGGAGCTGGATTTGCTCCTTGGGGAGCAGGGTCATTCCTGCTCTCAGTAACGGTGTCTGAAGCGGGGGAGATGAATGCCTTGACCATAGGTCACCCCTTTCTGTCTCAGCTGGACCCTGCTGGGCCTCCCCGGGACCCTGGGGGTGCTTGCTCGGTGCCTCCTCGTAGGTCACTGCTTAATGAAACCAGGTTTAGGACAGATGCCTGGGAAAATGCCCTCAGCGTGGCTGGTCCTTCACTGGCATGAAGGCTAAAGGAGTGGGGTGGCTTTTCCTGAGGTGTTCATGCTCCCCCAGCACCATCTGCCCTCGGATGGGGGCAAGCGGTGGCCTCTGCCCCGCAGGGTGCTGGTCTAGGGCAGGGTGGCTTATTCCAGGTCCTGTAATGGCAGGAGCAGAGCTGAATGCTGCTTTTGTTTGGGGTGGTTTGCTGGTTTCTGAGGCAACCACATCTACAGACCGAGGAGAGCCGGGCTGGGGAGACGGCTGGTCCCATTCCACAGGTCTCAGCGGGCATGCCTGCAGTGCTGGCATATGAGTGTGGTAGGTGCTGTAGGTGAAGGCTGCCCCATCAGCCCCACCAGCCCTACCTGGGACCTCTTCTTGCAGGAGGCTTTGAGTCTCTTGACATCCTGGTGAGAAAAACCAGAGCAGCCCACTCTTATGGACCCTGCAGCGTGCAGACCTGGAAGGAGCAGCATGCTTTCCCCAGCCCTTCAAGGTGTCACTTCCAAGGCCCTGATGTCTCTTAACAAAGTCCCATACCTGAGGTGCAGCTCTGGCCATGGGGAGCACAATCCTCTCTGTGTCCCCCATCACAGGACAGCATGTGCCCGCTTGAGCTGGGTCTGGAGGAGTGTGGTACTTTGGGGCAGAGCTGGAGGAAACCCCGCACAGAACTGCTCCACTCCCTCTCCTCCCTTTTTCACCTATCTCTTGTTTTGTGCAGTGTGGCACCAGCCTTGGTCTTGAGGCCATAGAGGAGCTGTATGTCAGGGCCAAGCAGATGCAGCTGCAGGTACCAGGGCAGCCCGTGCTATGGCTGGATGCCCAACTCGGGGGTCTAGAGCAGGTCCTGGCAGCCTGTGAGTGACAAACTGCAGAACGGGCTGACAGGGACTGTCACCAAGCCAAGGAGAGCTGTGCCACCAGAGCTCATGTGTCTGATGGGGCTGCTGACATCCTCCAACGCCACCCCCGTGGGGCTGCCTCCTGCTCCCTGCTCTGGATGCAAATGCAGATCCCATCCATTTAGTGGATTTGGGTTGGCACCGGTGTCCCCTGGTAACCCAGCTTCTTTCCAAGGAGCTCTTGCATCCTCTGCCCTCTGCTCCCTGGGGACTGCTGCTTTTGCATGCGGGTGAGCGCTAGTGGCACTGGAGCTCCTCTCTTCAAGGGAAGGTGGGTACATCCACCCTAGTGTAACCCACCTTCCTCTGCCCGCTCACCCAGGAGCAAGCTGCCTTTTCATCCCATCCCTCTTCTCTCCCGCAGGCACATACCAGGGCCAGTTCACCAACGGCATGCGGCACGGCTACGGCGTGCGGCAGAGCGTGCCCTACGGCATGGCCTCGGTGGTGCGCTCCCCGCTGCGCACATCCTTGTCCTCCCTGCGGAGCGAGCACAGCAATGGCACCCTGCCGCAGCAGGACTCGCCGGCTGCCAACGCCGAGAGCCTGCCCCTCTCACCCACCATCACCCGCGGTGGCTTCGCCCTCAGCCTCTATGCAGATGTGGAGGCTGGCAAGCCCAAGAAGGGGGGGCTCTTCCGCAGGGGCTCCTTGCTGGGGAAGCTGAAGAAGTCTGAGTCCAAGTCATCCCTGGCCAGCCAGAAGAGCCGTGTCAGCTTCCTCAAGAGCGAGAGCGGGATCAGCTCGGCCGCCAGCGATGCCACCTCCACTGTCAGCCTGGGCGAGGGCGCCGAGGGCGAGGAGTACTCCCCCTTCGAGTCCGACATCGATGCCACCACCACAGAGACCTACATGGGTGAGTGGAAGAACGACAAGCGCGCCGGCTTTGGTGTCAGTGAGCGCTCCAGCGGGCTCAAGTACGAGGGTGAGTGGCTGGATAACCTGCGGCACGGCTACGGCTGCACCACGCTGCCCAGCGGCAAGAAGGAGGAGGGCAAGTACCGCCACAACGTCCTCGTCAAGGGCATGAAGAAGCGCGTGATACCCCTCAAGAGTGCCAAGATCCGGCAGAAGGTGGACAGGAGCGTGGAGGGGGCTCAGAGGGCTGCGGCCATCGCCCGGCAGAAGTCAGAGATTGCGGCGTCCAGGTGAGCGCTTGGGGCTTCAGCACACAGGTCCCTGTGGTGATGGTGGTCTCCATCCCATGTGTCTCTGGAGCCGTGCTGTGTGCTTCCTTGGTACACAAGTCAAACGCGCTCTCTGCAATTTCTGTTTGATTCTTTGTGCTGAAAGCTGTCGGAGCAGGGCTGAGGGCCATTATGGCAATGCAGGGATATTCAGAACACGTCCCATGTTGTCTTCCTCACCCCCTCTCTTGTCCCCCTACAACCCTGGTCCATGGGGGAGCTGCTGGACAGCAGGAACTGGACCCAGAGCTCAGCAGAATGAAGAGCCTGAGTTGATGGGATACGAGCACCCTCTTGCTGTGCCAGGCTGCTGGAGCCGCTGGGTCATTGACGGGACAGGATGAGAAATAGTGGGGTTTGACTGTAGTAAATCCAACAGCTCATGAGCAGCAAGCAAGACGTGTTCCAGTTTGCTAATCAGGTCTGCAGCAGGGCACGGTTCCGCCTGGGTGCTGATCCTGGTGTGACTTTGTGGGTAGTTTATGGGACGCATTAGGGTTGTTGCTTGATTTTAGCGGCTTTATATAATGGTCTTTCTGGGATGAGCACTGCTGTGCTAGGGTGCTGCAGACTGGGAGGCAGTGCTTTAGGGAAGGAGGAAGCAGGGAGGGCTCAGCTGGTTATGTCTCTTTATGTTCTCCCAGTTTGTCCTGGCCAGACCTCAGGGGTGGGAAGGGGGCTGTGGATGTGTGCCTTGGATGTGTGCCGCAGGGATGTGTGAGGGAGGAGTGCGCGAGGGCTGCTGCAAGCACGTGGCAGCGTCCTGTTGCACCGGTGTCCCTAGCACTGACAGACATGTGGGCACTGCCAGGTACCACATTGCCCCTACACCACCTGGAATGTTGGGACCAGACAGGTAGGTTCCGCTCAGAATTAGCTATGTTAGAAATTAGTGGGAAAGAAAAGTGGTAATTGCTCTATCGTTCCTCCCGGGATGGAGGAGGGAGAAGATAAGAGCTGCTCCATGGCCTGCCTCAGAAGGGCAGGGAAAGTACTCCTTCTCCTGCTCTGCATCGTGCCTGTGTCTGAGCTGTGCCGGCAGCACGCTCCTCCTCCCACAGTGTTCCCGCCAGTCTTGAAGCCAGCCTGGCAGTGACCAGAGTTGTAAGCAGGGTTGGAGCCTTAGTTCCTTTCCTCTTCCTCGGGGAAACGTGGTTGTGACACACCTTGAGGCTTCACCTTGCCTCTCCATCAAAGCCTCACCCTGCGCAGGCTTTGCTGGGCAGTGGCAGCAACCCCGTGGCTATCCTGCCTTGCTCCTTCTGCATGCTGTTTAATTATCAGTTACTTCACTATCAAGCGAATACCACCAGTGGGGTGGGAGCCTGTTCCCAAGTCCCACCCCTCCCCTTCAATAAACCGCGGCTTTACTCTCCCAGCAGCCGTTTCTGCCCCAAAGTTTTGCGGGGACTGTGATTGTTTCTTAGCAAACCCAGTTGCTTCGGTGACCAGTGGAGAAAAACATCAGGGCTGCAAGTGCAACGCTGTGCAGGGCCAGCTGGGGTAAGAATAACAGCCTGGGGTGACGTGAGGCCCACTGGATCCTCCTGGCAGGGCCAGCTCAGCCCAACACCGGCTTTGCTGAGCGCGGGAAAAGCGTGTGGCCACGGCGCTGGGCGCCTGTAAATAAAGAGGCTGGAGCTGCAAAAGCTGAGCCCTGAGAGCTCAGCCGGTTTACACAAGCCTCTTTTTATTATACACTATTTACACTTGGGATCAAAAGCGGCTCTGCAGTGTTTTCCATCAGGGGCTGGAATGCGGCCGCTGTCCTGGCTGCGGACTGCATCCCTCCCCAGCGTGGAGGGGAATAATTTCCTATTAAGGAAACCTTGGAGCTGGAGGAAATAAGACGTTAAAGCCGGTTTCCTCCAGGGAGTCCTCCCCTAGCAGACCCTGCGATAGTGTGGCTGCTGTGGCAGGAAAGAGAACACTCCTTTCCCCGCAGTGCCATGTCCCTGGTCCAGCTCAGCTGCTGCAGGAGCAGAATTCAGGCTCCTCCATCCTGTAAACTATAACTCACCCTTTCCATCCGTGGTTATTCCTGGTGGATGTTGCTCTGGGCAGAACCACTCTCTCTATCTGCCCCCTTTCAAGACTCATGCTCTCCTTCTTCCCCCTTTCAACTCAGCTTTGGGGTCAACAGTAAATAGAGGTAATTTTGCCTCTAGAAGGTCCTGAGGTTAAACTCTAGCTCTGTCACTGACTTTCTCCTTGGCCTTGAACCTTGCCTCAGTTTCCACACCCAGGGCAGGGAGTAATTGCAGACAGATTGTGAAAATCTATTATTATGGTTTATAGAAGGGCTGTGCTATCATTAGCATTGCCCGAGCTCGTAACTGCGAGGTGGGGTTTTGTAGATGGAGCATTTACATTTCTCCTTAGATGGCGGTGTGTACCTTACCCAAAGAAATGTCTCTGAGAACACATGAATCCTTTTGGGGGAGAAGATGTGACATATCTCTATGTAAGATTATTGCTAGGAACTAATTGGCAGGACACAGCAGCCAGGCTGTGCAGCCCAACTCCATCCACGTATCTGTGCTGTTGTAGATGGATGTTTGAGATTCATTTGCTCCTGGCACTCAGGGGAGCCCCTTGCAGAGTTAAAGTACTGTAACATCCAGCCTTCCACTGTCTGGGGGTGAAATGTCAGGAGGAGGCCAGATTTCACTCTTGTGCACCATAAAAGGCTCTTTAGGGATAGAAATCCTGAGGAAAACAAGACCAAGTGCTGGAAGCTGCCTCGGCTGGTTGCACTGCAGGAATCCCAGGCACGTGCCTGAGCTCTAGGGGTGTGCAGGCAGGCGGCTACCAGCAGCACTGATCATCCCCCTGACCAATGATGATGGCCATTGTGGTCAGCAAACCTTCCTCATCCCGTGCTCTGCTCCGAGGGTGTCTGAGGCACCAGGCTGCTTGGCACCTCCTGACCTGCTCTGTTTGGGCTTTCCAGCCAGCACCGTGGCAGTGCCAGCTATTGCCCTGCTGCCTGTCTGCCCAGGCGGCACTGCCCTGGCCTCCTCTGCTCCCTCCTGAATTCTCCTATTGGCAGCCCATCTGCTTTCCCCATTGTGCAAGAGGCTGAGCACAGAGCTGGCTCTTGAGGGAACAGTGATTTTTTTCATTCCTTTTTTCATTATTTTAGTGAAAATCATTGGGCATGGAGTCACCCTGTCCTGAACTGCCCATCCAGCCCAGCCAGATGCCCCCTAACCCCAGGAAGAGCCCCTTGGTGCTGCTCAGACGTTAGGCAGAATCCCCAGGCATGTCTATTGCCAGCGCTGGGATCAGCTGGTGCGATGCAGCTAATGGAAGACTGCTGCCACTTGAGAGAAAAATCATCTTGGAATGCAGCACCTGCGGCCACCCTGTGCCCTGTTTGGGGCCTCCTATGGGGTAGGTGGGAAAGGTGGTGAGGTCCTGGGATCATCATCTCCCCATGCTGAAGTAGACCAGCTGCCTGGAGGACAGCGAGGAGGGGACAGCCATTGCTGAGCCATGAGCGAGTCACTTAAAAGCCATCCTGAGGTGTGTAAAGGCTGCCCTGGAGTTTTCCAGGCATGTGGGTTGATGCCAAACAGGGTGCCCTGCACCCAGGGGTGCTGCCTGTGCAGTGTGTGCTTGCCTGTTGCATGGAGAGGATGGTCCCACTGAAAGCAAGGAGAAGGAGCATGGAACTGGTCATCTCTTCAGAACAGATTAAAATGAAAAGCAAGAGAAGGGCAGGACCAGCTGCAGGGGGAATCTGATTCTTTGATTGCTGTGTGCTCAGTAGCTGGGCAGCTCATGCTGGGGATTTCCTTCTCACTGGTGCTTTTGAGGGACGAAAATGAGTATAAATACTGCAAATCTCACTGCAGTGGGATCTGCTGTAGTCTGTCTCTGCACACGGTTGTGCCTCCCTGTGACTTGGACCAAAATCAATGGAGGGACTTGGCCAAGCATCCTGCAAGGCACGAGTCTGGCCATGCTCTGAGGTCATTTGACAGGCATACATCCTGGTAATAGTAACCTCAGATATAACTGCTAGATGTCCCAGGATCAATAGGAAAGCAAGATAGGAGAGGCAATATTGGCTGCTGTGCTTCACCTGCTTGTCTTCGGACACTGGCCCTGAAGCCCCTATGCAGCTTGGTGGTTTATGCCTGGAGAGCACAACTGAAAATGAATGCATTTTGGATTTAGTTTTTATTCTAATGTAGTATCTACAGATGTCCTGCTAAACTGCTGTTGGATAGATACCTAAGGACTCCTAAACTGCATTCTGAAACGGTCGGCATTGATTGCTGTTTCAATTGAGTTTACTCATCACAGTGAGCCTGGGCTGTGCGAGTGGTGCGCGTCAGAAATCACACCAGTGCAGCTTCCCCGGCAGCAGCACACGCGCATCATTCACAGACTGGGCTGCTGCCTGGTTCCGGAGCCTAAGCCGGTTCTCTGTCCGTACCCACGTCCCTCCCTCCAAATAACAAGAGTGCTCCACGGCTCCCGTATCGCTTTCCAAACCTCCCCTGCCCAGCCACATTCCCGGCGGCGCTGCCGCTGCCTCCCTGCGCGCGGCATTCCCAGCCTGCGTGGCCAGGCGGCAGCAGGCATCTCCTCGGGAAGCGGGGTGTGTGGTGCAAATGACGTCCTGAAATCGCTGGAGTCAGCAGAGCCTCCTGACTAAATAAGGGCAGACAGAGCAGGGCTTTATCAGCGCAGCCCCGGCTCGACAGCTGAGCGCCGAGCCCCGTGGCAGCCCACGCCGCTGGAGCTCGGCTGCGCCTTCCACTGATAAGGGGCTCTATTTGACATGGCTTTGCCCCACCTTGCTCCTGCCCTTGTCCCCTGTGCTCTCCGGGGTTTACGGTGCTGGTGGGGAAGGTGGGCAGCCAAAGTGATGTCTTCCTGATGCTTTGGGGGGTGTGTGTCCAGTGCAGAGCTGGACTGATGGTGGCCTCGGGTGTCCTGGAGCTGATGGCACAGCTCCGCTGCAGAGTTCAGATGTGGGATTTTCAGGTCTGTCAAATCAGACTCAGGGTTTGCTCTGAAAGAGTTTTAGGATTTGTTTTCTTTAATACCCTTCACTTCCTGCTTTCCTCAGGGTTTTAGCCAGAGGCACAGACATTAAACACCTGAGTCCAGTGCCTTCCCAGACCTTTAGGTCTAAGGCTGGAGGGCAGGATGCTCATGGTCACCCCACATGAGCAGGCAGCAGCAGTGGTTCAAGGCAGTCCCTGCCATTGGGCTCCTGCTTGGGACAGCAGCTGATTCTTCGCTGTCCCAGCTTCACCATCTCTTTGCCTCAGGACTGTAGACCCATGTGATGGATGGGCAGCAGCAGGCAGGTAATGGGCAGAGCTTGTCCTGGCTCCATCCAGGTGGAGTATTGGCTGCAATTTACCTTTGAGCAGGAGCTGTCAGCGAGAGATATTTCTGCAGCTGTACGATCAAACACTGAAGATGCCACAGCCTGATCTCTCAGGGGGCTTAAAAGATAGGTGGGTGCTGGTGAAGGTGGGACAGGACCACCCCAGCTTCATTAAAATCCCTCCAGATTCCCCATGGAGTGCAGGAAGAGGCTCACGCCAAGCAAGGTGCAGCCATACCTGGAGGTGGTCGAGTGGCAGGAGCCAAGGAGAGCTCCTTGACGACTGGATATTCTGACTGCTCCACAGCCCCCATAGTGGGACTGAGCATCACAGTGCTTCCACAGGCAGGGCTTGGAGAGAGCAAGTGCACACATGGACAGGGAGAAATGATGGCAGCCACAAGGCTCCTGCTATAGCTGGGTGCCAGGACACAGCGGTGAGGGGATGCTCCTTGGCCCCGCTCTCCCACAAAGATGATTCTCACAGAGCTTTGTGTGTTTATAAAGAAGATAATCTTGTTTCATTTTCTCTTGGTCAATAGAAACCCAGTTGCTGGCATCTATTTCCACATCAATCAAAGGCCGGGGCTGGGACTCTCCCACGTTGTATGTGGTGCTGGTGCTAGCCGTGCTCACTCCTTTCCATGAAACCAGGTGAATAAAGACCTTTCCCCCTTGAAGCTCCTGAGCAGACATGACCTCCTCTGTGAGGCTTATCAGCACAAACTGAGGTCTGTGTGCCGGATAATCATCTGTGGGGATGGCAAGGGGAATCCTGCCTGGCCCTTGCCACCGTGGTCAGGACCACTTCAGCTTGGGTTTCCCTCAAAGCTCTTGAATGGACAACATCCCTGGCTGCCTTGTGCCATGGCATCGCGTTGTCACCATGCGTGGTTTGGTTAGGACCCTCTGGGACTTTGTGTCACTCGCATCTTGGAGATGGGGACACCCAGCTCCTATCCCAGTGCCTGGGCTTGGTTTTACAGCCTTGTGATCGGGACTGAGCAGGGCTGGTTTGGGCTTGGTTGGGCTGGGGTTTTGTGGTTTTGCTGCCCTAGAGCACTCGTCTCCAGCTCTGTAGGAGTACTGCCTGATTCAAGCTGGTGCCTGGCCCTCGTCCTACCCCAAAAGGCCCCTGGGCTCACCCTCACTGTCCTGGCCGCTGGAGCCAGGCAGGGAGCAGGCTGCGGGGTTCAGGTGAGCCCTTCTCCATTCCTGGTCCTGTGTGGCCATGGGGACAGCAAGCCCAGGGTTAGTGTCCAGTGCCAGGATCACACACACACCTGCCCTGGCTGTGGGACCACCACAGTGTGTCCCCCCATGAGTGGGGCTGGAAGGGTTCAGTGCCACAGAGTGAGTGATGGTGTGATGCCTTCACCCCTTTGTTTCAGCCTCATCATCAACCCAGGCTGGCTGCAGCTCCAGCACTGATACATTTTTAGCCCACCGTGCTCATCATGCTGAGATGAGTCCTGACTCCAGAGGAGGGTGTGCACAGCTTTATCTGTTTTCCACCCCTTAGGAATTTCCTTAGGCACTTCTATGCCCTATTAGGGTAAGAGGGAGCTTTGAGAAGAACACATCAGTTGGGTAGCAAACTGCTTTCTCCAGGGCTTCCCGGGTCTTTGGGGTTGAAGCAAGAGGGCTGTGGCTTGCAGGGATCCCCTCAAGAGGAGCAGAATTTGGATGGCAGGACATCAAGTAGAATTAATGGGCTGTTCCTTCTGACCTTATGGGAAATCCTTATCTCAACAGCTCACAAACCCAGGAGGGGAAAATTGAAATGTGATTTTAATCTGCAAAAATGACTGTGGAAAATGGTAGCTTCTCGTTCAATTGATCTGCTGCTGCACGCAGCAGGAAGGCTTTGACTCCCATCCAAATGCTTGAAATGAGCAGGCAGGGAGCCGGGCTTGAAAATCATGGGATTCAATCAGGCTTTGCGGAGAGGTTATCATTGCAGTGGAATGTGAAACAGGCTTATCTGGAAAAAGAGAAAAATATTGAAGGAAAACGTCCAATTTAAATATAAATCCCGAGATACAGAAACCCTCCCTCTTCCTGCGGGAGGTGCATTCTTTTCAGCTGATCCTGGTGTCGAGCTGGAGCAGTTTGGCTTCCTGAGTCTGTGTTGCTTGAGACACCTGGAAGGCTAGGAGAAAAAGGCTTCTGCCTTAAGTTTTGATGAGTCATTGGGCTTCGCGGTTCCTTACTCTATGGTTTGGAATGGCAAAATCTGAAAAACATTTGAGTTAGAATTTGCTAGAACTGTCCATTGAAAATAATCAACAGCCTTGAAGACACAACACTGTTTCTGACCCGTCCGAGTGCTGCCAGAGTTGGGTAAAACACACTCTGCTTGTGGATGCCATGTGTTTGGCAGAGCCTGGGGCCGGGCAGGAGCTCCTGGGTCACTCTGGGCTCCCTCGAAACAAATGGCTGCTGCAGCTCTGGTGTTTCCTTGGAAGTGGGAATTCATCCCCATGGGAAGGAAGCAGCTCCTGCCCACTCAGTGCAGGTACAGCTAGGGAGGCAGGAGGACATGGGGGATGAAAAGCTGGAAGATCCTGATTGCATATGTGCTATAAAGACCTCTTGATGCACTGATCAGTGAGATAACCTGGCTGCTTTGATTTTGAAGGGATAGCTAATTAAATAAGGGTTCCCCAGAGCATTAGCTGAGCCCCTTTGGTAATGGTGTGGTGGAAGTTAGAGTAAATCAGTGGCATTTGTGTGTTGTCCTGAGGCCGTGCTGCTTTGGGGGACTCACTCATCCAGGCTTTGCTCAATCGACACTCAGGACAGCATAGAGGAGAATAGACCTGAAAACTAGGAGGGATTCCATTTGGCAGCTACAAATCCTCCCTTTTTCCCCCAAGATATCTCTGTAGATGGCCTCCTGAGCTGCTCCCAGCCTGGCTGTGCTGGCCACCATGGACGTGGCCAGCAGTGCTTTGAGCCAGCAGGTTTTGGCTTGCACCACTCCATTTAGAGCCGGCTCCAGCAGCTGCTGGCTGGCATCCGAGGGCTGCGGGGGAACGGAGAGCACATCTCCCGTATGCGGGGCTGGGGTGTGTAGGTTGTTGTCTTATTGAAGACAGCTGCAGATCTGTCTGCTTGTAAGATTAATATCACTTTAACTGCTCCAAAGGGAAGTATCCCTGGGTGAAAGATGCAAGTGGCTCGGGGCTATTTAGAGCTGAGGATAACATTTCGGTATGTAAAAAATTCACCAAGTAATCATAATGGCTAATGCTTGCTGAGCTTGTTAGGTGGCAGGGAGCTCTGCCAGGCCTGTGCTCCTGCGGCACTGCACAGAAGAGGATGCTTTCCTCCTGGCTGAATGGTCTGTTTGCACCCTTTCTGTGGAAGGAAGGAGGAAAGGTCAGATTCATCCAGCCAAGTAGCCTGGACATGACCAAAGTGCCACCACTTGTGTCTAAGTGCTGGTAACATGAGTGAAAAGTCTGGAGCATCTCACGAGCTGTCTGCAAGGGAACGGAGGCTGAAGGGCAGAGCTGCTCTGCAAGGCCAGGATGGCTTTTCCTTTTTGGATTTCTTTTACAGTGATATGGAGGTGTTTCCTTTAGGAGGCAGTTTGTATTGATTTATGCTTAATTCACAATTTAGACCACACTTTGCAGGTACAGAGTCCATAATATAAACCAGCAAAGACTCATGTACCCCAGGGATACTGGAGTGTAAATTGAGTGGTGCATGCACATGAGAGATGGAGCAAAAAGAGCAGAAGGAGGGTGAAGGGTACAGCTGGCTCTCAAGGCAGGGTGCCCATGGGGTGGGACACACAGGTGGGTTTCACTGTGAGCAGGGAAAGTGGCATGAGAGATGGACTGAAAAGGGGAATTCACTTCCACTGGTTGGACGTATTTAATGTTATGGCTCATTTTCTAGCAGTGCCGTGAAAAAGGGGCTTTTGAGTTCTGCTGCTGGGTGCTATAAAATCCATGAGCCTCTGTTGTAGCTTCACCCTGACCTCCTCATCTCCAGACTTTCTCCTCTGCTGGCTTTTGCATGGGCTGCTTTTTGCAGAGGCGTTGGAAGCTGGCAGCACAGCCAGCAGTAAATAAAGAAAGTGTGGCCCTGATTCAAGCGCTCTCTGAAAAGTATCAAATTTATACGCATGTCATCAAAAGCCAGCATTTTCTGTTCTTGCGAAAGCTCATTGTTGGTTTTGAGCAGATTTTAACCTCGGAAGACATTTTTCCTCTTGCACTTTTCATGTCTAAGGTTCAAAGATCACCTCCCTGCCTCCCTCAACCCTCAGCCTTTCTGTTTTAACTGCTACACCTGGAAGACCCTGCGCCATGGGCTGGGGGAGGTTTCATGCTGTGGGTTACATGCACTGGGCTCTCCCAGAGTGGCTGGTATTTGTCCTGCATGGCAGCCAGGGCCAAGATTTCCCTGTCTTGAGCTTGCAGGGACTGCCAGCCATGTGGATAGCAAATACATTGAGAGATACTCAAGGCAAGTTCAATGCTATTGTCATAGCTGAGCCCTTTCCTCCAGGCTGGGCTTTGTCACGGTGTTACTAAACCCTCAGCATGGCTTGTTGGAGGGCTGTGAGCAGCAGTGCCTTCCTCTTGTGTCCCAAAGGTGTATAGCACAACCAGGGAGAATGTACCTAAAGCACTGTGTGGTGTCTCCGTAATCCAGATGTTCATCAGTTGGATGATGTTGTAATAAGTAACCTCAGTGATGGGGGGACCCAGCACAGGCATCAGCATTGCTGGCCAGGGGAGAGCAAGCACATTCCTGGGCACCAGCAGGGCCCTCCCACGGTGTGCTGGAGGTGCCACATTCGAAACTGCAGCTGTATGAACCTTATTTCCCCCAAATCAAACACCTCTGGATGACTTTGCAAGCAGCAACACAGAAGTTAGGCATGTCCTCCCAAGCTAGGGAGACAGGCAATGCTGCCACGTAGCTTGCATCCCCAGGGCAGTGGGGGATCCCAAAGTCATGCCACTCAGCTTGCTGTCACAGGGAGCTTGGGAGCTGCCTTGTGGCCTCCTTGGCCTCACACCCCTCTGTGCTCAAGTGGGTTTGTTGTAGAACCCTGCTAGCCTTGGGGCTGTAAGGGCTCATAGTGATGTCTCAGCTCCCCACACCCACAGCATCCTCATGGCAGCTTCTGAAACACAGGTTGGGTCTTCCTGGCCTCGGCACCTCTTTACCTGCAGGAATTGCAGTACTTAAACCCCACACAGCAGCCAGATAGTATCCAGCAGCTTCTCTGGAGGAAAGGCAATCTCCAGCAGGAGAACAGCATAACTGGGAGCTGCTTTGTCACCTCCGACATCCCCAGGCTGGTCCCTTGCATTGATTGCAGATACTGGGGGAAGGCTGAACATCTGCACCCATTTGGTAACATATTGGCATGGGTCCAGCTCTGTCCTTACTCATGGAGGGAGCAGACCTCAGATCCTGTCCACTTCCAGACTAGTCTTTTGGGAGCCACCTTTAGGAAAGCATCCACTCTCTTGCCAGGAGCTGCCTGCTCCTTCCCCAGCTGGGGCCAGCCGGCTGATTATGTCTGGCTGGGAAGTGGCCAGGACAGCCTCTGCCTGGATCAGTGAGCAACTGAAATGGGGGATTTTATCTGTATGGTGAATTCCGTCCTCCAAGAGCAGCAGGACAAAGCCGGGATTGGAGCATGTCCTGCCGGAGAGAAGAGCTGCATCCTCACTTTGCAAGCTTCTTCCTGGGGCTGGCGCCAGGCTGACTGTGTGCCCCAGAGTGTGCCCAGCCTGCTCTGATCCCCCAGGCATGGAAAGCGTAGAAACACCCCCCTTGGCCCCTGCCAGATTATAGTGGAATTAATCATGCTGATTACATGCTACCAAAAAAGGAGGTGCTTTCTCTTTTCAGAGCTGCCCCAGACCTCCTCCTTGTGAACAGCAGCTTACAATTGCTGTTTTCTGCCGCATCATGTCTTGTCTCTGGGTTTTTCAGGAGTTGTAATAATTTTGGATAAAACCACCAGGAATGACAGCAATCCCAGGCAGCTCAGCCTGCAGAGAAAGTGGGGAGATAACGTGTGAGTGTGGGCAGGGAGGTGAATCATGGCTCCAGCAGAGTGGGATGTCAATCCAGGGAGAGACAGGCTGAGCCACAGCAGCTCCGCAACCCTCTTCTTTATCATAGGGCCCTGAACAGTGTTTTCAGCTCCCTGTTGAGTCACACTGCTGCCTGTATCAGTTGGGATTCATGCCCTACATTTAGTTCTTTCCCCTAGCTATTCAAAATGGTCTGTGTATGTATGTGTAGATATATATATTCTATCTTGTAAGGGTCTCAGAACAGCATTTCTATGGCCAGCACATTGCATCTGCTCTGTATTCAGGCTAAAGCTCGTCTGGTTTGCATGCTGCACCTCAGTTTAATGGGAAAGAACTAATCCTGATTCCATGACTGGCAGTCCAAAATTCCTCTGGAGCATTTTCACTGGAGGGATAAGTGCATCTTTCCTCATTTTGTGTCCTAAAACGTGACCAAATACCAACCTGAGTTTGATAAGGGCTCACCAGACACCCTAAAGACCACATTAAAGGTTGCAATTTGTAGTGAATTAGTGTTTGAGGGCTGTTAACTGCTATCTTGCTATCCACACAAGAATACGTAGTTTTGCATGTGCCGCCAGCATATGCTCCATTGTGTGCATCAAGGGAGATGCAAGGAGCTTCAGCAAACATGACAGTGAGAGTGTGGGGAAAGCAGCTCTCTACAAGCCCTGGGTGGAACAAAGCAGCCGAATCTATGGTGCTTCACCCTTCCTTATTTTTGAGGTGCAATTTTGCTGTTTGAAGTCAGCTCCTTCCCAGACCATGAGCAGCTGGGCTGTAAAGCTAGCCCTGCTTTTAGTGCAAAGATCACAGGGCCCCGAGCTCAAGGCATGCGAGGGATATGACAGCCGGTCAGCGAAATAACTCTGATAGCCCTATAGCCCTATGGAGCAAGAGATGTGCTGGGAAGGAGCAGAGAGGATTCAGGGAGCCAAGCTGAGAGGGAGGCAAAAGCTCTGCCTTTCTTAGGACTTATGCGAGCAGCCCCACAGGCTGCAGCGAGTAAAGGAGCCCCTTGGGCAATGTGTGTTCTTTGCTGAAGAGATACAGGAGAGGTATTTGGGGTAAAATGTGTCTGATATGCTGGACAATGAGAGATGTGCAGCAGCTCAGGGCTGGTGACAGCACAGTGGTGTTCAGCCATCCCCTTACGGTCGTCTTGTGCTCCAGAGATGCCTGTGGTGATGCTTTGGGCACTCCTCTGAGCTGGGTTTTCAGTGCTTCGCACTGCAGTGACAAGCCCCTTTTGCAGTATCTGCTGCCTCACTGCAACACGTGAACATGCTCATGTTTGCAAATATACCTTCATGGCAACTTTCACACCTTAGCTTTAAGCATCTGTGCCCCTCACTTGCTGGAAATCTGGGCTTTTCTCATTGAGCGTGGGGGGTTTAGGTCAAGTCAACAAGCACTGAGGGGGCTGATTTGATTTTGTTGCTAAACCGAGTCCGCTGCTCGTGCTCGGACAATCTTGGCTTGGATGGTGCTCACTGTTGTGCCCTCTTCTCTCCACAGGACAGCTCATGCCAAAGCCAAGGCTGAAGGGTCTGAGCAGGCAGCTCAGGCAGCTAACAACGAATCGGGCATAGCCAGAATGATGGCCAGGGAGCTCTCTCCAGACTTCTACCAGCCAGGTAGGACCAGAGGCAGCTTGTAACAGGGATTTTGCAATTTCCCTGGGGAATCTGTTCAACTGCTTCACCCTCTTTATAACTCCACAAGTTTCCCTCCTGTCTATCCTAAATCCTCTTTTGCCCAAATTCAGCCATCTCCCTGCCCCGGATTGTTTGCTCTCCTCTTTATACCACTGTGCTACCTGCTGGAATATGTTACCATCGGCTGGAGGAAAAGCCCACAATCCCTCAACTTCCCCTCATGTTTCTCCATGTGCTGAAGCCCTCCCAGCACCATGCAGGCAGGCAGGGAGCTCAGTACTAGCAGTGCTCCTGCAGATACATCCCTCGTGGCTTTTTCTTGGAACAGCTTTGCACATTGACTCATAAGCCCACACCCTGTGGGGCCCCACATAGCACCAGGGTATAATCAGACTTGGCTAATTGGGGGCTGTAATATCCTATAAGGAAGTTGCTAATGCAAACTAGTACTTCCCTGATTCCCTATTTATTTATTAGCATCACTACTGATTATTTGGCTGGGAAAACACTTGGGAGGTTCCTTCTGTGAGACCAAGTAAATAGGAAGTGTAATACTAGAAGCAGTATTGTGAATGCCATTACGTTTCCCTGGACGAAGGTAGCTAGAGAAAGCTTTCCTGTCCAGAGAGGGAAGGCAATAACAGAGCAGAAAACAAGGATCCAAGAGCCTACATTTTTATCATGTCTTTCTTATTACCCACCTTTGTTTCCTGCAACAAATGCCCTGTGGCTGCTGAGGCAGGGACCATCACAGTGGCAAAGCTGGGGGTAGATGCCAAAGGCTCACTCTTGCTCAGCAAAACCTGCACAGCTCCTGTTCTGATTTTGGTGCCTCCAGGTCTCTATCACTACACACCAGCACAGGGCATGCAGTGGGAAAGGGGAATTTCCTCGCTTGGCCAAGGAGAGTCATGCTGATAGATTTGCCTAAATTCCCTGTATTCCCACCTTGCTCCGCACCTACAGAGCACCCAGCTGGGGGGATGCCATGCTGGAGGGCTGCCCATTCCTCCCCACCACCCCGCAAGGCCCATCGGAGCTGGATTTGAGAGGGGAAACACCACAGTGCTTGGGCATGGGCGTGAGCCAGCATGTGGCACTTCATTTAACAATAGCTAAACGTGGTTTGATCCTGACATAAGCCCCCCAGCTGCCATTCACAGCTCCACATTCACCCTTTGCACACTGGGGTATTTATAGCACAGAGGCAAAGGAAACTGGAATTCCTAATGGGAGATTTTGACATCTAGCTAGATTATTTTTTCCACCCGTGGCAATTGAATGAGACAATTGAAAAGGTCTTTGCAAAATGCCTGAAGCAGCCTGGCCTCTGCTCCTTGGGTGCTGAATCCTCTCACCACTTCAATGTAGGGCTTTTATATGGGGCTTTGCTTAGATCCTGGCCTCTCTCAATGGCCTTGTTAGCTGCTGATGCATGTTTTTATTCTATGATTCTTTTAAATCGCTAAATTCCCTCAGTGCACAACAAGGGGAAATGTCTCTTCTTCACAGCTGCCTTGTCCAGGGATGGGCAAAAGTCCACCCTTGGGTTTTGCTAGGACTCAGAGCTGCTGGTCACAGTGCCAGGAGAGCCTGGCAGTGTTTGGCAGCTGCATTTCACCCTGTTATCCTGGCAGATAGACCCTGATATGTCTGGCAAGGGCAATCCTTCTTAGCAAGCCTCATATCTCTAATAAAGTATTGAGCCCTGGGTTTCATTTAGGATATCAACCCTAACAGCTTAGAGGAGAGGGATGCAAGCCAAAGTCCTCACTGAAATGTCATGCTGAGAGGTGAAGGTGGGGAGGTGATGAGGATCTGAACTATGCAGTGCCCTCCAGGCAGTTGGGGTTTTTTTGGTGTGAATTATGCAGGAGGAGAAGAAAGCAGCAGGAGGGAGCGAGGGGCCTGGAGCTGCAGGCAGCCTATTTTGAGGAGTCCGAACAACTGCTGAAATGGCTTCCAAATAATCCACTTGCAGCCAGAAATAAATGGCCCTGAATGGGTCGCCTGCTGATTGACAGGAGTGTGCAGGCAGGCCAGAGCAGCTCAAATCAGTGCCCTTTTCTCCCCAGTCTAGGGGCATTGCCTGCATGGGTAGGAAGTAGCAGCACGCAAATCACACCACTGATTTATTAGAGGGAAAGGAGCACCAATCCAGATTTCCCAACCAGGCTTAAATGTGCATCAGGCCTTGGGGTGGAGGATATGAGCAGGGGAACTGCAAGGCAGCTGGGGACAGCATGACTCCAGGGTCTGTGCTGTTGAGGAGCACAGCGCAAGCCCTGTATATCTGCACTCCTCTGCTGAATCACTTGGATTCAGCAGAATGAGGCCGAAGCCACTTTCAAAAGCAGGTGCTTTGCTTTCAAACAAGGTGAGTTGTGACCTCCCACTGCCTGTAAGGAGCACGTTCCTCTTGTTCTCACTTGTTATGAGCATCACTGTGATGTGCAGGGACCTCTGTCCCAGCGTGGGTCCCAGCATGCAGAACACTGTGCAGGGTTGTTATTCCAAAAGGTATTCCCAGTTGTTCAGTGGTCGATTTTGCTTAGCCAGCCACCCAGCACGATGGGTATCTTTGGTGTTTGGCTCTGGCTGACCTCTCCAGGCCCTAGCTGGGCTGCAGTTTGCTTTGCAGACGTGGCCTAGGGTTAACAAGAAGTTTCAATGATAAGTGAGTGAACGCAATGTTGCTGAGAGCTGACAAATCATCCTGGGAGATGAGGCCAAGACAAAAGCCAAAGCACCTTGTGTGCCAGTTCACCTTGTGTGATGGTGCTGCGTAAATCTGCTGCTGTTGCAGGGCTCAGTGCAGAGAGGAGGGCTGTGAAACTGCCAGCCCTGCTCCATGCGTGAGAAACATGGTTTTCCCATCGTTAAGGGATGAGAGAGATCTGGGGATGCCTGCCTTTCCTGAGTGAACGGGGCATCCCCTGTATCACTTGTAAAGTTGTCATGGCGTCAGACACCAAAGAAGCCACACAGAAGAGTTTCCCAGCCATTTAAAAAACAAAACAAAAACTTGGATGGGAGCTGGATCCTTTTTAACCTCAGGATAACCCATCCATGTGGCCACAACCTGGATTGCAGATGTTCACTGTTTCTTCAACCTCACCTGGAGCTCCCCAACTGCTCCTTCAGCTCTTCCCAGCTGGACAGCACATGGTGGGGCTAAGGGCTAACAGCTGCTCCTGGAAGAGACTCTTGCTGGAAGCAGGCTCTGGTTTGGGAGCACCTCATCTTCCAGCCTCTCGCAGTCATCCCCAAACCCACTGGTGGTGGTGGCTTTCTGCAGCTACCTGAAAGGAGGATGGAGAGAGGAGGTGGCTGCTTTTCCCAAGTAACAACAAGTTATAGGACAAGAGGAAACGGCCTCAAGCTGCACCAAGGCAGGTTTAGATGGAGCTGAGGAACAATGCCTTCCGACAGGCTGCCCAGGGCAGGGCTGCAGTCACCGTCCCTGCAAGTGCTCGCACACCGTGGAGAGGAGGCTCTCAGTGCCACGGGTTAGTGTGGCCTTGGCACTGCTGGGGAATGGTTGAACTCGATGATCTTACAGCTCTTTTCCATCCTGGTTGATTCTGCGATGCCCTGGTGGCACGGAGCTGGAGCACTCTGTGCCCCTGCACCCCGCGGGGCAGCTCCTCACACCTCTCCTCTCTCCGCAGGCCCCGAGTACCAGAAGCGGAAGCTGCTGCAGGAGATCATGGAGAACGCGGAGCACGCCATCAACATGGAGGAAGCTCCTCGGCCCGAGGGCGCCCCGCCGCCCCCCACACCCCCCGAGAGCCCCCAGCTCCACGAGCAGGACGAGGCCCGCGGCCGCCCCAGCCCCGCCGCCACTCCCCCGGAGGCCAAGCGGGCCAAGGCGGCTCCGCGCCACGACGGTGCCCTCCGTCCGGGCAGCTGGGCCGAGCCCGCCGGGCGCTCGGGTGGTGGAAGCCCCGCACCCCCCGACGGCGAGGGCCGGCCGGGGTCCCGCGGCTGGGCGCGCCCGGCCGAGCAGATGGAGATCGAGCCGCTGCAGAGAAAGGCGCGCGAGCCCGACGTGGAGCACTTCCAGGGCTACCACAGCTACGCCGTCCGCACCTCCCCTGCCACGGACTATGAGGAGGAGCCGCTCATCGAGCCCGAGCCGCCCTCCGCGGAGCCCCGGGGGGACGCCCAGCGCCGAGGGGGCACCCCTGTCCCGCCGCAGGAGCGGGAGGAGAAGCCGGCGGCTAAAGCGGAGGTGAAGCCGGAGCCACCGCAGGCCAAGGAGCCGAAGCAGCGCCCCAGCCCCGAGCGCAGGGCTGCGGGTCAGGCTGAGCCCACCGCCGACAAGAAGACTGAGGCCAAGGGGCCGCGGCGGATAGAGCCCAAGGGGGGGGGCAAGGGGGTCCCTGGCCTGGTATCGGCAGTGGCGGCAGCGAAGGAGGTGGAGGAGTGCGAAGAGGTGAGGCGGGGCAGCCCGACGGCACCGCTGGGAGCCGGCTTTGCCGGGGGTTGGTGTTTGGTTTATCCCAGGAGGTCTGAAAGATGCAGAGCCCATGGCTTTGGTGCTGCAGTGAGCCCCGAGTCCTGCCCGGGGGCTCGTTCTGGGATCCCAAGGGCTGCTGGAGGGATTTGGTTTCCTCTCTCCTGTTGCCTTCCCAGCCAACCCTGCCCTGGGTGCTGGGGATGGCATTCATAACCCTGTAACTTCCTCTCTGCACCAGGGCACATACACTTTAGACACTGTCTCAAAATTTGAGGAAAGCAGGCATTTTCTCATTAATTTTTAATGATTTTCTGTTGTTCTTGCCCGCCCTTTTACCAGCCAACATGGAGCTGGAAATCTTGGGGGGAAACTCTAGGGCAGGGAAGAAAAAGCTGAGTGGGTTTTCTTTTTTTACCCGTTGCTTTTATGTTTTTGCGGTAGGGGCATCTTACGAGTTGACCTGTGACACTGAATCACCAGCTGATTAACACAGTCACTGAAATTCAGTTTTGCTGTTAGCAAATACAGCTGTAAAACCATTTTATGAGCCTGCTTCTTCTTGCCATGCAGCCTTTTGGATGTGAATGGTTCCGATGACACTTCAGACAAGCACAGCTTGGAAATACTTTGGTCTGAAATCGGAGCAATCTCATATGAATGCATTTGTCCATCTTTAAAATGGCAACTTTTACAAACATGGGCAATGCAGGTGGAGAAGGGAATTGGGAGGAGCTGCTTGATACGGGCTTAGCAGTTCATGTGCTTATTTGTGGTCTCCTTTAATCTGATTTAGTCTCTAGGAGTTTGCAGGGGAGAAATAGGAATAGGGCTTGATACATATTCAACTAGTTTGAAATTCAGGCTGGTTGTTAAGTGCCAAATTTCTGTGCATCAGGAGGGGGTGATTCTGGTGTTTTTAAATAGCAGAATGAAGCTGCGTCTGTCCCCTTGCCTTGAGCTGTGAGGTGTAACACTCTGGTTTGTGTTTTCCTTCAGGGACCTAACACAATCGTGATCTGCATGGTCATCTTACTCAACATTGGTCTGGCCATCCTGTTTGTACATTTCTTGACATGATGTGCCCCTCGGACAAGGTAAGAAGAGCAATAAGCTTTTAATCCTCAATTTATAGACATAACTATGGATCTTATAGGTTGACTAGCTTTACTGACAAATCATTCCCTAGTGGACGTCCTGGTGATGAAAATGCATGGACATTTATTCCATAGATGCAATTACCTTGCATTGAGCATTGAGATTCTCAGTTACCCTTTGTCTGTCCTAAGAGTGATTTGTGGAGCAATTTCAGTGGATAGTTCTCAAGTCTTTTCATAAAGTGGTTTCCTCACAGTTAAAAAATGGAATTGTGTTGATCTGATACAATCGCACAGTTTTTTTGCCTTCCCACAGTATAGTTTTGCCTTCCCAGTTGCATGGGTATGGTTCATGGAATGAAACTTCTATGAGTGTTAAATTTGAAACTTGTTTCCTGCAATTATGCTTCAGGAAACACCAAGAAACACTTTGAATTTGCTGTTCTGTGGTGGCTGGTGCCGGGCAACGCGTGCATTGCAGTATTTATTGGCAAGAATGCAAAGAAAATACAAACCTGTGAAATTGGCAGCTCTGACTGCACCAGTGCTAGTTCTGCAGGTGTTGTTATGTAGTTGTTTTATTAAAGGTAAATATAAGCTGGGAGGATATTGGGCTGCATTCCCTGAGCCTCCTGTGGGCTGAAACTGCTCTGCTGAGCACTGCCTTCTGTTGTGTTATTATTCCCCACACAGCCTGCAGAGGTGAAAGCCTTGCAGACAGATGTGATTACGTGTCAGTTGCGTGTTTTGCTCCCCCTTGACTCTCCCATTCATCTGTGTCTGAGACAGGCGTTGCTGCTGATGGAGACCACGGACCTTGGCGGGGATTAAATCTCAGCCGCCTGGAAACACCTAAGAGGAGGACTTTGAGATCCCAAGGTTGCACTGCAAACATCAACCTTAAATGAAAGCGCCTGAAGTGCAGTTCAGTCTCCCTGTTCCCAGGCTGTGGCTGGCCTCTGCAATCTACCAAGGAAAAGCCAGGGTTTCTGCAATTCAGCCTCCTTCCTTCTTTGTATGAAATAGCAGTTGCCTTAAATTATTCTCACCAAAGCCATCAACTGTCCTGTCGTGCCAGTGATGAGGGATTTATCTGTAGCTGTAGGAGAACGAGTGAGAAGGTCTTATGTGTGCACACTGATGTGTTTTGTAATTCCTTTGGTTGACTCAGTGTCAGAGATTTCCCAAAGAAATCCATGGCTTGGAGATGAAGCAATACACAGCAACCAGAATGACTCATCGGAGCTATGCCATGGCTAAGGGTGGACGTCACCCTCTGTGCTTGGAAGTCATCCAAAGGGACGAACAAAAGTCTTTCCTTTCCCCATTGCCTGGAGTCGTTTTCCACATATGGAGGACTGAGAGGGGGAGCAAGTTGAAATTGGGCTTGTTAATGTGTAACCAGAGTCCTGCCCATGCCTGTCCATGTGCCATGGAGGGGGACTGCGGGATGGGGTGTTGGGGAGGGCGGACTGGCTGATCCAAGGCTGTTTGTGCATGTGGAGGGTGCTGCGGGTAGACATTGTGCCTGTGTCAGGACCAGGCACCATCTGAGTACTCTCCTGCTACCAGCAATACTCTGTATAGAAGCATCTTGCGGTGGGAGAGTTCCCGCTGTAACGGGAAAGGAAATTGGTGTGCTGAATCTGCCCCTTTGCCCCTTTTTAATATGAAAATGGTATGCGTTAGAATGAAAAGGAGGTACTTACTGAAAAATACCTCTGTATACCTGCAGGTTCCTCCCTTGGATGCACTGGGCTGCAAGGGGGCTCCTGAGCTCTCACTGTGACAGAGTGAACAGACTTCCCAGCCAGAGCATGCAGGGTGGCTGTTGTGGGAGCGGTTTTGTTATTCCTGAAAGAGAAAAGGTGCAGAGACCCGAGCGACTCCAGGGTATTTGGATTTTAGGCTCAAAAATACGCAGCAGCCAGACTTTGAGCAGTGGTAGAGCACAGTGGCGCAATTCTAGCTGTTGTTTTGTGTGCAAGGCTTAGAGACCTGGGTGGTTTGCACCGATTCTTCCCAAAGCTGCTACAGAGAGTGACCTTTGGAAGGAGATGTTCCTACCGTGACCTGCTCTGATCCTTAGCAGTGCAAGTTTAGAAAGTCAGCGCGGCTGATGTTACAGTTTAGTGTGAGGCTGAATGCTTGGACATGTTTCTTCCTTAAGAGCATTATGTATTTTCTATCCCTTTTTTGAGATAATTGGAAATGTTATTTATAGTTGATTGTGCACCTCTGTGTATCCTGAAGTCCCACAGCACAGGACTGGGCAGGAAAACCTAAGGGACTGGAAAGAATGGGGAAATGATGGTTAAGTCAAAAAAACCAGATGCCCAGTCTGCTCCAAGGGTCAATCTGAAAGGATTTCTGAGACAGTGGCAGACACGCTGGGTTTTACACTGACTGGAGACACAGGGCAAAACCTGCCTAGTTTATCAACTTTAATTATGGCATAAGAGAATGAGAATAATTGAGGACTTTTATTAGTGAACCAAGTTTATTTTTTAACCTTATTGAGCTCAGGAATGTTGTCACAGTAGCAAATATGTGGTGTTAACTGTGGGAGAAGTGAATGTGATCCCTTTCTAAAAGCCGTGTGGCTGTACCAGTCCTGAGAAAGCTGTGCAGCATCATCTGCACTTCCACAGAGCATAGTTTAGTAACAATTTGGGGTTTTTTTCCCTTTTCTTAACTATAAATGTATTGCAAACCCCAGGTTCTGCTGCCCTTGATGTTTTATCTCCATTTGCTGGCATTCACTTGCCAGCTCTGCAGTTTCAATATGCCAACTGATTTTATTAGCCACAAAGACAATTTCCATTGAGAGACCTGAGGGGCTTTTATTCATCACTAAGCACAAAAATGGATCTTTTTCAACAGTGCTAAGGTAATTTCCCTTCCTCCCATCCCAATTTTTTATGCATGATATGCACTCAGTAATGTGCTTTCCTCCTAGTAACCTTTGAGAAAAGTAGGTAGAGTTGCTTTTATGTGACGTATAAATGTATCCATATTGTGCTGAGATATGGATATATATACATACATACATATAGCCCCTTAGGGATTTTGTTTTCTTAGATGCAAAATAACAGATTTACCTCAAACTGCATGCTTTCAAAACTGACTAGGATATTGTGGTATACTTTCAGGTCTTACAAAGATGCAGATACATTTCACTCTTCACACAAAAATACCTTCATCACAGGTTTTGCAAGCTGTTTACTACAATCTGTGTACTACTGTCCAGAGGTTTCTGTCGGTTGTTCTGCTGGATTACGTGCAATAATAAACAGTTATCTGCTCACTGTAGCCACGTGGATTTTTGCAGGGGGATCTCCATGTTGACATACTTCAGTCTTAAAGGATTGTTCATCAGCATGTGGTGCGGGATTTCATAGGTGGCATCAGGATGGTTTTTAGCTTTTTCCCAGTATCTGTTTCAAAACCTGGAATTGTTGTTGATGGAGGATGCTTTGCAAAGAGAGTTGTTTTCCCTTATTGCTTTCTAGAAATTTGGTGCCATTCATTCGAGGACACCTCCTGCTCTCTCAGCAAGCTCTCTGTGCTACCATCGTGCTGGCCTCTACCCGAGGTTGCATGGGGCCAGGAGGAAAGGCGGCTCGCTGGCCCAAAGCCTGCCTGGGCAACACAGACGGCTGCTGACAGGTCCCTTTGCTGCTTCCCAACCCCAGGGCCGCTGACAAGTTTCTTGCAAGCCGTGTGTTGCTGCCTGCTCCTTCAGTGCTGTGGTCCTCCTGGGTTTGGTGGGGAGTGATTCTCTTTTGCCTATGGCCCATCTTCTTGCTCAGCCTCTTGAAACAGCCAAAGTGAGAGGAAAGCCAGGCATGAGGAACAGGGAAATGGTAGCTCTGGGAAGAGTGATTTAAGAAGGAGGATGGGAGAGCTGAGCCCAGCACCAGCCAGGGGCAGCAGGGCCCGGGAGCCCGAGGAATCCGGAGTAGCCAAAACCTTCAATCCCTTTTCTATTTCTGGAGTGTCTCACATGAGCAAAGCCAGGCTGTGCAGAGAGGCTGGTGGGACGCAGGCTCAGCCTCCATGGGCAGCAAGACCTCTGGGTTCACCCAGAGAAGCTGAAGAGTCATGTGGTGGCAGATTTTGTGCTCTGGTAAAGACTTAGGGAGCTGAGTTTAGTGAAATGATGGCCATACTCTCCTCTTGGCTGGCTTTACTTTTGGTATGGTAAGAACCAACAGCATCTCATTCATCCAGTCGCTGGGAGGAGGCTGGGGGCGGGGGGGTAACCGGAGCCTTATGCACCTCTTAAATCACAGGCTGATGAATGGAGCAGATCTTTGGCCCCTGTGTGACAGAGGCAGCAGGGAGGGTGGTGGGTCTGCTGCTGAGGCAGTGACGTAGTGCTTAAAAAATACTGATAAAGGCCCTTTCCCCAGGATAGGGGGAACAGCACTGAGTCTCTGTCTAGGGAGCTGCTGGTCTCAGGGATAATGTCCCCTACCACTGCCTCTGGCCAAGCGTCACAGGGTGCAGGCAGGGAGGTGTCCGACATGTGAGAACCAGGATAAAGGCATTGGCCTGATCCTGTGTCTGAAGGGCAGGAGCTTTAGCCTCAGCAGCCTTAGCAGTGGGAGGGAAGGTGCAATCTGAGCCCTGTTGTCCTTTGAGAGTGACCTGCTCAGGAGTCCTAGGGATGGCCACGCTGCCCTCCACCGGCCTTGCGGGACATCGGGGCCCTCCAGAGCATCTGCCTCTCTTGGCCTTTTTTGCGTGAGAGAAAGGACCAGAGCTAGGGTGAAGGTGTCCCCAGCAGTGAGCTGGTGCTGGGAAGCACTGAGGGGTTACTGTGCTCCAGCTAGAAATGGGGCTGGCACTGCATCACCACCTTCACTCCAGGACCTTCCTTGGAGAAAGCCAAAGTGACTCCAGGAGCATTAATGCATCCAGGAATAGCCACTGTTAGCAGCTCCAGGGAAACATCATCCCATGCCTGGCCCCAGCTTAGCCTCCAGCCGCATCTCTGAAAGCTTTCCCATCCCACCTGGCCAAGTCAAGGGCATGCCATGCTCTGCTCAAGGCTTGTAGCAAGGGTTCCCATGGTGGCCACCCTCTCCTGTCCTCTTCTACCAGAAACACTGGCGCTGCATGGCTGGAAATAGTTGCTTTTATTTCCTCTGGGCAGCCACCCACATTGTGGCTGTGAGGACAGACAGGATCAGCTAGCAGGGAAATACAGTGGGACCTCACTAACAACCTCAAAATCACACCAGGACCTTCCCCTTGAGCTGGGAAAGCTTTTAAAGGCTTCCTGGCTTGCGGCTTCAGGCATTCCCTTTTGGAGGGGCAGTGCGTGGTTACCAGTGCGCTCACAGCATCCCCCGTCTCTATAGAAACAGCACAAGTTACAAGGTGGCTATTAAAAAAACCTGAGCAATTATAAAACACAGATTGTCCTTAATATTCCTGCCCATCACCCACAGCGCAGGGGACGTGGGATTGTAGTCATGTTCCCTCCCTCAGGCAATAGCTGGGAAAGTGCCCCTGATTTGAGGCACAGGCAATGCCAGTGATGCCCTCCCATCGGGGTCTGCATTTAGACCCTGTGGGGCATCCCCTGTGAACCCCCCCTGTGAAGGGCTGGTCAACTGCTAAACTGAGGGTATTTTAGTGAATTTTGATCCACCGTGCATCATAGCACACTCCTTGCAATGGATGCTGTGGTTCGGAGAGTGCTGAGGAGCAACCTCTGTGAGCAGGGAGAGCAGGCACGGCCAGGGGCAGCACTGGGGAAACACGGATTGCAAAATAAACAAGTAACTGCTGAGTGAGTTCATGGGTACTGCTGGAGGTCTCTGCCCCGGGCTTCATTAGCTGCTCCTTTATTGGAGCCTGCTTGAACTAATTAGTTCAAAGCAGCAGCCAGGGGCCAGACCGGATTGAAAAGGGGCTGGATCTAATTCATTCCCTGATGTGTGGTTCCCTCTCTCTTGTGGCTCCAAAAAATTTAAGCAGTGGTTCAGCATCCTCTTTAGTGACCTGAGTGTTACTAATTTAAAGGTGCCACTATTTTAATGTTAGTAATGTGCTCTTTGCAGAATCATACCGCAGAGCGGAAGCCAAGCTCTGATAAGCCTGCTCTGGTTGCAGGGAGATGCTGGGTGCTCTCGTGGTCTTTTTGTCCCTTTTTTGGGGAGCCGCTGGTGTTTTGTGGGTTACTCCCTAACGTGGCCCTGGGGCAGGCTGGGTCCTGGGTGCTGGCCAGGATTGAAGGCAAGAGGCTCTCCCAAAGAGCCATCAGCATGGCCATGCTCTCCTCTGGCACAGGCTGGCGTGGATGCCTGGTTTCCCTCCTGAAAGTACCTTTTCCACCACCCAAATCTAGAGACAAGGTAAGAAGTTAACCAACAGGGGCTTAAGCTGAGGATTTTGGTAAGTTATTTAAACTTCTGTGTCTTGCAGGAGTGAATAACCCTTGCTTGGGATCCATCCATGCATCGTGTAGAGGTGATTACTGTGTGGCCTCTATCGCCAGTGCACTGGGACCATCCAGGTTCAGGTAAACTTCTGCATGCGGTGTCTCCTAAACTGAAGGTCTCAGCTGAATGCCATGAGCTTCAGCCAACTGTTGGTTCTTCAGGCCCATAAACGTCACTCAGCCCTTGCCCAAGCTGCTGCCTCTTCCGTCTGCCCCTCTGCACTGCTCACAAACTCATCCCCTCTGTCCAGGGCTCCACTGCAGTGTTAGGTCCCTCCTTTCCTGCCAGGGGACTTGTTTGCTTGTAATTGAAGAAAGCAGATGGCATTTTACCAGGTTAAAAAGCACTGGAAGGACAGGGGTTAGAAATAATGAGCTAACAGGTTAGATCAAATTAAGAGGCAGCGTCAATGTGGGAAATTATCTTGGGGTAGTGAATTCTCTATTTGGTGGCATATTTATAAACCTGTAACCTACGCTCATGCTGTTGAGACTAAATGAATGCTGAGGGTAAAATACAGCTTCAGACTTTATGAGCAGGGTGGGGTGTTGTAGGGTACAAGGTAACTCAGGCTGAAACTTGAAGGGGGTTCTTTGGTTTCTTACAAGGAATAAAGGCTTTTATTCAGACTCTGGGTATGCAAGAGGAAGTTACAGTGTGATGAGTTATTTCTTTTCATTCCTTTCTGCTAGTGATTTATTTCCTGACAGCACGCAGCTGCCTGTCCTCTCAACCAGCATCTCCTTAGCAAGCTGAGTGCTGACCTTCTGCCTCTACTTCCACCTAAAACTCTCTCAACTCCTCTTCATGTCAGAATACATGCAGGAGTTGGAACTCATTTCTTATCTGCAGAGTTTAATGCTCTGGTGCATTTGCTGGAGATCTCGTGGTGCTAAGGGAATTTATCTGCCAATTACTTCTCAAAAGATAACAAAGGGTCATGCAGTAATTGGCACATAAGGGCAGAAAGGGGAGAACTGGGGTTTAATTGAATACTAAGTGTGTTCCCCAAAAATTTCAGAACTATCAATTAGCTGTTGGCCTGGGGCTGAACTTTAATTAAGAGAATACTGCTTTTAGGGTGTCTCTGTCTGGGGGAAGAAAGCATAAAGCATTTCCAGTGAAAACTGGAAATGTGATGGGAAGGCGGAAAAAGGTCCTGCTGGTGAGGCTTCAGGGTTCAGCTGTTACTTGGGTTTGCAGAGATGAAGGCCATCTATCGAACTGCACGTCCCATGTCTGAGAAATGCCTTAGGTCAGGATGCAGGTGCGTTTCCAAGCTCAGGCATTAAATCCTCTTCCCACATGGCCTCAGGTCAAAGCTGTCTTTCCTGCTGCTCTCTGCACCTGCAGCCATGGGGTGAAGGGCTGGGGGACACAGGACAGCCTGTTCCCAAGCAGGTGCTGCCTGTACTTGCGGGCCTGGGAGGCACCATCCTCTGTAGCTCCCAGCACCGCAGCACCAAGGGCTGAGCTTTGCTGCCATCATCTAGTTACAGTACTAAAACAGTACCGGGATGCACACAGCCTTGCCTTTTCCTCCTCTCCAGCCTCACTAGGCTTGCAGGATGTCACCAAAGTACCGCACAGCTAAGGATGGAGCAGGAAGGGAAAGGGGAAAGGAGAGGATGTGGTGCTGCTCGCTGTGTCTCTGACAGCCAGAGCTGACTATGCCATGTGTGCACCTGGAGGTGCCTGTGTGCTCAGGGCTCTGTGCCCCAGGGAGCTGCAAGTCACAGCTGGCTGTGAAGATGGAGAAAATTAATTCCTGTGCAGGCTAGATATGGTATGGAGTGGCTTAAGGGGATTAAGCTGTTATGTTTTGAGGAGATAACTCTGATGCATTGCAAGCAGGTCTCATTAGCACACAAAACAAGTTTAGTTCTGGCTATAAAATAAGATGTTATTGTTAGCTTCAACCCAGCCCATGTGATAGCTAACATCCAAAAGTAAGAGCTGACACATCCAAATCTGGATTTTGACATGTTCAGCGGACCAGCAGCCACCCCAGGACTCACCTTCCTCCTCCTCTGCTTTACCTGTGTGTTACTTCAAGGCACCCTGGTCCTTACTGCTCTGGTTTATCTGCAGATGCTTCTGTCAATGGGTGTTCTGAGCTCCTAAGGAAAAAATCTCTTCTAAGGGGGGAAAAACCCTGTACTAGAGAAAAGATCATTACAAGCAAATTGTTTCAGTTCCGAGTTTGTTTCACTAAGTGGAATAAATTTCTCACACAGCAGCAAAATCACTTCCATGTTCTTCAAGAAGCAAATCCCAAATCCCTGTAGAGAACTCCTTTAGCAACAATGAAGAGAAGTTTTGTTCCTGAATTCTCAATATACAATACAGAAAAGAGCACAAGAATGGTATGAACCCTTGCGTTTCAAACAGACACTGTTTCAAATAATTGCAAAAAACCAATGCTCTCTTCCCTTATCCTACAGATATTTTGGGGCAAAGTAGATGATGGTTTAATAACTCACAATAAAACCTCCATGCATGCAAAGCCACCCTACCCAAAAATTAAATAGGTCCTGGGGAGTTCACCACTCATCAGTGGGAGGTGAGGTCTCATTCTGGCTCTCCCAGGGGAGTGATTTCCCATAGATGCAGGGTGGTTATTTATGATCTCTAACATCAGCTGAAACCAGGACAAGCGAGGCTGAATTGGCTGTTCAAGGCATGTTTTACAGTCACTTGAGGGTTACTGGTGGCTGGCACTTGTTTTATTTGGCAAGCATTTAGCTTATGTGTAATATTTTTTGGTTTAATTCTAGTCCAGAGAGTCTTTTGAAAACCAGGGACAGGTGTCCTTGAGCTGGTTTCTTGGATGCTGCAGGTTATGAATATCCACTTTGCTCTCAAGATGACAGCAGCAATTAGAATCATGTCTTATAATCAGTGTGCCACTTATCACAAAACACTTGAGGGACTTTCACAAATTATTCTCAGGAAATAAGAGAATTGCTTCTGCCATTGAAGTGCCAACTATGTAGCTAGGATGGAAAGCAATGCTGCTGCACGGTACACAGCTACACCACACTGGAGATTACAAGGGCAATGCCGATGACACCAAGCTGTGTGCTACAGTTGATACTCTGGAGGGAAGGAATGCCATCCAGAGGGACCTTGACATGCTTGTGAGGTGGGCTGATGCCAAGCTGATGAAGTTTAACCATGCCAAGTGCAAGGTCCTCCACCTGGGTCAGAGCAATCCCAGGCACAGCTACAGGTTGGGCAGAGAAGAGATTCAGAGCAGCCCTGCGGAGAAGCACTTTGGGGTGTTGATCGATGAGAAATTGAACATGAGCCGGCAGTGTGCGCTCGCAGCCCAGAAAGCCAACTGTATCCTGGGCTGCAGCAAAAGGAGCGTGAGCAGCAGGTGGAGGGAGGTGATCCTGCCCCTCTACTCTGCTCTTGTGAGACCTCACTTGGAGTATTGTGTGCAGTTCTGGTGTCCTCAACATAAAAAGGACATGCAACTGTTGGAACAAGTCCAGAGGAGGCCACAAGGATGATCAGGGGACTGGAGCACCTCCTGTATGAAGATAGGATGAGAAAGTTGGGGCTGTTCAGTCTGGAGAAGAGAAGGCTGCGTGGAGACCTCATAGCAGCCTTCCAGTATCTGAAAGGGGGGCTGTGGGGATGCTGAGAAGGGATGCTTCATTAGGGACTGTAGTGATAGCAGAAGGGGTAACGGGTTCAAACTTAAACAGGGGAAGTTTAGATGGGATATAAGGAAGCAATTCTTTACTGTAAGGGTGGTGAGGCACTGGAATGGGTTGCCCAGGGAAGTTGTGAATGCTCCCTCCCTGGCAGTATTCAAGGCCAGGTTGGACAGAGCCTTGCGTGACATGGTTTAGTGTGTGGTGTCCCTGCCCATGGCAGGGGGTTTGGAACCGGATGATCTTAAAGTCCTTTCCAACCCTAACTATTCTATGGTTCTGTGATTCTATAAATGCAGTCAGGGACAGGCGAGCACAAGGTCTGGAGCTGTTGCAGACCCCTCCTGAAGCAGGCAGCCCCCGACGCACGCTGCTGGCATCGCATCTTGTGCTGCCCTCGCAGCCTTCAACGTGCGGGGGGCGCAGGTTCTCGCATGAGCTCAGCCTTGACGGGCACGGCTGGAGAACACTCGTGGACTGAATTCTAACTCCATGGGCACATCCCAACTGCAGCACATGAGCACTGCTCAGGTCGCTCACTGACTGCTTGTGGGACAGGGAAGGAGCAAAGGAGATGGTCCTGGCCCTTGTGGAGTTGGCCAGCACAGGCTTCACCCATTTTATTGATTATTGAAGCACCAAAGTGTGTCTCTGTCATCTCAGGGGTCATGTAACGATTGCCCAGTGTCCCCCATGAAGCCGCAGCCCCTTCAGGGCTCGTCCCCATCCCCTGCTCGCAGCAGTTCTGGAACTCCGGGGTGATGTCACAGCCCGCGTTACACCGGCAACTGCCCGTGCCTACGCAACAACACAGACCTTCACCCCTCAACCCAGACTTTTCCTGTGCTCCCTCCTGTGTGCTCCCATCCCTCGTGCCCTGTTCCTGCTCTGCCCTTGTACCCTGCTCCCAGCCCTTTCCTCTTTCCAATCCTATTTCTTTGCTCCTTGCCCATCGGATACCTCTTGGCTCCACCCAATGCAGCCCCAAAAGAAGTCCACCTTAGTCCTGCTGGCGGCCGAGCTGAGCCCTTGCGGAGGCGAGGGTGCAAAGGGCTGCCTCCACAGAGTAAGGAGCCGGTGGGTGCCGAGGCAGGCGCGGGGCTGGGTCTGTGCCCGGGCCCCGCAGGCAGGGAGCACGGCCCCTCACCGCTGCCCTCTCTGCTCTGCCAGGTCCTCAAGCCATTGCCGCCCCGCAAGGTGCTAAAGAGAAACCGGCGCAGGATCCTCCAGCTGCACGCGCCAGCGTGTCAGAGCTGGTGGGTGCTGCTGGACACGGAGCCCCCGGCCTCCAACCAGCTCCTGCCGGGGACGTGCCCGGGGCCCCAGTGCCCCACGGCTCTGCCCGCGCAGCGAGAGGGGACGGGGCTGCCCAGAGCCCTGTCCCACCGCTGCGCTCCGCTGCTCTGGGCAGCACCAATGCACTCTTCTGCTTGGCTTTTGCCTTAGGCTATTCCAACACCTGAAGGAGCTGGAGGATGAGGCCGCCAGCAGGACCCAAGCGGGGCTGCAGGTGGAGCCAATGGAGGTGGACGTGGCGGAGGAGGTGGAGGCGATGGAAGTGGACGTGGTGGAGGAGGAGGAGGCCATGGATTTGGGCTGAGCAGTGGTAAGGCAGCACGTGCACCCCATCCACTGCTGGCAGTGAGGGTGGGTCGGCTGCTGCCGCGCTGGGGCTGGGACTGTGTGCGACAGCCCCACTGCAGGCACGTGGTGCCCGGTGGCCTCATCCTGGCGGCACAAGCGCCACCACCGCACTGCCTGCGCTGCCTTTGGGACACGCGAGCCAAGTGTGATCGCGTCGAGCGCGGCTCCCAGCCCCAGCCAGGGCTGAGCCCCGCGGCAGAGTCCCGCTCTCCCCAGCGTGTGGCAAACACAATGAGCATCAACAGCCTCACTGAAATGACCTTGTGCTGCTTGTTTCCAGGGCCGGTGGAGAGGGAAGTTTTGACGACGTTTGAAGAAGTTTGTTTCAAGAGTTGGCGTTTTCTTAGAAGATTGATGTTGTTTTGGAAGATTGTTGGTTTTACCCTAGGAGTTGTAGTGTTAGGTAGAATAGGTGTAGGTTTAAGAAGACCAGTTGTTGTTTTAGGTAGAATAGGTGTAGGTTTAAGAAGACCAGTTGTTGTTTTAGGTAGAATAGGTGTAGGTTTAAGAAGACCAGTTGTTGTTTTAGGTAGAATAGGTGTAGGTTTAAGAAGACCAGTTGTTGTTTTAGGTAGAATAGGTGTAGGTTTAAGAAGAACAGTTGTTGTTTTAGGTAGAATAGGTGTAGGTTTAAGAAGAACAGTTGTTTTAGGTAGAATAGGTGTAGGTTTAGGTAGAAGAGTTGTATTTTTCATAAGAACAGTTGTTTTTTGTTGCGTTGTTTATTGCATTTATTGTTGTTGTTTTGTAAATACATTTCTCCAAGTTTTTCTGCCCCAGTCTCTCTCTGTATTCACTGCAATCACACGTGGCTTTGGCAGACAAGTGGCTTCCACTTGCTCTGGGTTCCCAGAGCTGGAAGGCACATGGGGGCTGGCGCTGGGTGCGCGGGCACCCCAACTGTCCTCACGTGGGCTCCCTGCCCTGGCAGAGCAGCTCGTTCAGGCTCTCTGCAGCTGTGGGCAGGGCTGGGCGCAGGCGAGGGACCAAAGGTGTGGGCGCTCACACCGACCCCTCGGTGGCTGCAGGGCACCTGCTCTGGTGCTGCCATCGGGCACCGCCTGAGCCAGCGCTGACCAAGGCTTCTGGGGCTGCTCCTCTGTTTGGGGAAACACGGCCATGGACAAGGAATCAGTCACGGAATCACAGAATCACAGCGTGCCCAGGCCCAGCTCACAGCGGGGAGCAGCCTGCGCCCGCCATCCTGTTGGATCTGGCTGCTGCCCAAACCAAGCCTTTTACCTCCTTCCATCCCTTCCTCCCAGTGAGTCCCTTGGTCCCCATCCCGCAGGGTGGGAAGAGGGTCTGGGGCCAGAGCTGGTTTGGGATACCAGAGGTGGGCGGCTGCAGCTGGAGCCAGGGTCAGCCACCGGTGCTGTCATGTGGGACCCTGGAAGCGGGCAGGGAATGGGAGCTGCCAGCAGGAGGATGGCAGCGGGGTGCCGTGGGAGCTGCTGCGTGCGTGAGGTGTGCATGCAAATGGCAAAAGGGGAATATACCCCCCACTTCTAAGAAGCACAAGGTCCGGAGCTGTCGTGGACCCGTCCTGAAGCAGGCAGCCCTTGACACACGCTGCTGGCACCACATCTTGTGTTGCCCTCGCAGCCTTCACTGCGTGTGGGGCGCAGGTTCTTGCACGAGCTTAGCCTTGACGGGCACGGCTGGAGGACACTCGTGGGCTGAATTCCAACCCCATGGGCACATCCCAACTGCAGCACATGAGCACTGCTCAGGTCGCTCACTGACTGCTTGTGGGACAGGGAAGGAGCAAAGGAGATGGTGGATGGCCAACTGTGGAGTTGGCCAGCACAGGCTTCACCCATTTTATTGATTATTGAAGCACCAAAGTGTGTCTCTGTCATCTCAGGGGTCATGTAACCATTGCCCAGTGTCCCCCATGAAGCCGCAGCCCCTTCAGGGCTCGTCCCCATCCCCTGCTCGCAGCAGTTCTGGAACTCCGGGGTGATGTCACAGCCCGCGTTACACCGGCAACTGCCCGTGCCTACGCAACAACGCAGACCTTCACCCCTCAACCCAGACTTTTCCTGTGCTCCCTCCTGTGTGCTCCCATCCCTCGTGCCCTGTTCCTGCTCTGCCCTTGTACCCTGCTCCCAGCCCTTTCCTCTTTCCAATCCTATTTCTTTGCTCCTTGCCCATCGGATACCTCTTGGCTCCACCCAATGCAGCCCCAAAAGAAGTCCACCTTAGTCCTGCTCGCGGCCGAGCTGAGCCCTTGCGGAGGCGAGGGCGCAAAGGGCTGCCTCCACAGAGTAAGGAGCCGGTGGGTGCCGAGGCAGGCGCGGGGCTGGGTCTGTGCCCGGGCCCCGCAGGCAGGGAGCACGGCCCCTCACCGCTGCCCTCTCTGCTCTGCCAGGTCCTCAAGCCATTGCCGCCCCGCAAGGTGCTAAAGAGAAACCGGCGCAGGATCCTCCAGCTGCACACGCCAGCGTGTCAGAGCTGGTGGGTGCTGCTGGACACGGAGCCCCCGGCCTCCAACCAGCTCCTGCCGGGGACGTGCCCGGGGCCCCAGTGCCCCATGGCTCTGCCCGCGCAGCGAGAGGGGACGGGGCTGCCCAGAGCCCTGTCCCACCGCTGCGCTCCGCTGCTCTGGGCAGCACCAATGCACTCTTCTGCTTGGCTTTTGCCTTAGGCTATTCCAACACCTGAAGGAGCTGGAGGATGAGGCCGCCAGCAGGACCCAAGCGGGGCTGCAGGTGGAGCCAATGGAGGTGGACGTGGCGGAGGAGGTGGAGGCGATGGAAGTGGACGTGGTGGAGGAGGAGGAGGCCATGGATTTGAGCTGAGCAGTGGTAAGGCAGCACGTGCACCCCATCCACTGCTGGCAGTGAGGGTGGGTCGGCTGCTGCCGCGCTGGGGCTGGGACTGTGTGCGACAGCCCCGCTGCAGGCACGTGGTGCCCGGTGGCCTCATCCTGGCGGCACAAGCGCCACCACCGCGCTGCCTTGCGCTGCCTTTGGGACACGCGAGCCAAGTGGGATCGTGTCGAGCGCGGCTCCCAGCCCCAGCCAGGGCTGAGCCCCACGGCAGAGTCCCGCTCTCCCCAGCGTGTGGCAAACACAATGAGCATCAGCAGCCTCACTGAAATGACCTTGTGCTGCTTGTTTCCAGGGCCGGTGGAGAGGGAAGTTTTGACGACGTTTGAAGAAGTTTGGTTCAAGAGTTGGCGTTTTCTTAGAAGATTGATGTTGTTTTGGAAGATTGTTGGTTTTACCCTAGGAGTTGTAGTGTTAGGTAGAATAGGTGTAGGTTTAAGAAGACCAGTTGTTGTTTTAGGTAGAATAGGTGTAGGTTTAAGAAGACCAGTTGTTGTTTTAGGTAGAATAGGTGTAGGTTTAAGAAGACCAGTTGTTGTTTTAGGTAGAATAGGTGTAGGTTTAGGTAGAAGAGTTGTATTTTTCATAAGAACAGTTGTTTTCTGTTGCGTTGTTTATTGCATTTATTGTTGTTGTTTTGTAAATACATTTCTCCAAGTTTTTCTGCCCCAGTCTCTCTCTGTATTCACTGCAATCACACGTGGCTTTGGCAGACAAGTGGTTTCCACTTGCTCTGGGTTCCCAGAGCTGGAAGGCACATGGGGGCTGGAGCTGGGTGCGCGGGCACCCCAACTGTCCTCACGTGGGCTCCCTGCCCTGGCAGAGCGGCTCGTTCAGGCTCTCTGCAGCTGTGGGCAGGGCTGGGCGCAGGCGAGGGACCAAAGGTGTGGGCGCTCACACCGACCCCTCGGTGGCTGCAGGGCACCTGCTCTGGTGCTGCCATCGGGCACCGCCTGAGCCAGCGCTGACCAAGGCTTCTGGGGCTGCTCCTCTGTTTGGGGAAACACGGCCATGGACAAGGAATCAGTCACGGAATCACAGAATCACAGCGTGCCCAGGCCCAGCTCACAGCGGGGAGCAGCCTGCGCCCGCCATCCTGTTGGATCCGGCTGCTGCCCAAACCAAGCCTTTTACCTCCTTCCATCCCTTCCTCCCAGTGAGTCCCTTGGTCCCTATCCCGCAGGGTGGGAAGAGGGTCTGGGGCCAGAGCTGGTTTGGGATACCAGAGGTGGACGGCTGCAGCTGGAGCCAGGGTCAGCCACCGGTGCTGTCATGTGGGACCCTGGAAGCGGGCAGGGTATGGGAGCTGCCAGCAGGAGGATGGAAGCGGGGTACCGTGGGAGCCGCTGCGTGCGTGAGGTGTGCGTGCAAATGGCAAAAGGGGAATATACCCCCCACTTCTAAGAAGCACAAGGTCCGGAGCTGTCGTGGACCCGTCCTGAAGCAGGCAGCCCTTGACATACACTGCTGGCACCACATCTTGTGCTGCCCTCGCAGCCTTCACTGCGTGTGGGGCGCAGGTTCTTGCACAAGCTCAGCCTTGACGGGCACGGCTGGAGGACACTCGTGGGCTGAATTCCAACCCCATGGGCACATCCCAACTGCAGCACATGAGCACTGCTCAGGTCGCTCACTGACTGCTTGTGGGACAGGGAAGGAGCAAAGGAGATGGTGGATGGCCAACTGTGGAGTTGGCCAGCACAGGCTTCACCCATTTTATTGATTATTGAAGCACCAAAGTGTGTCTCTGTCATCTCAGGGGTCATGTAACCATTGCCCAGTGTCCCCCATGAAGCCGCAGCCCCTTCAGGGCTCGTCCCCATCCCCTGCTCACAGCAGTTCTGGAACTCCGGGGTGATGTCACAGCCCGTGTTACACCGGCAACTGCCCGTGCCTACGCAACAACACAGACCTTCACCCCTCAACCCAGACTTTTCCTGTGCTCCCTCCTGTGTGCTCCCATCCCTCATGCCCTGTTCCTGCTCTGCCCTTGTACCCTGCTCCCAGCCCTTTCCTCTTTCCAATCCTATTTCTTTGCTCCTTGCCCATCGGATACCTCTTGGCTCCACCCAATGCAGCCCCAAAAGAAGTCCACCTTAGTCCTGCTCGCGGCCGAGCTGAGCCCTTGCGGAGGCGAGGGCGCAAAGGGCTGCCTCCACAGAGTAAGGAGCCGGTGGGTGCCGAGGCAGGCGCGGGGCTGGGTCTGTGCCCGGGCCCCGCAGGCAGGGAGCACGGCCCCTCACCGCTGCCCTCTCTGCTCTGCCAGGTCCTCAAGCCATTGCCGCCCCGCAAGGTGCTAAAGAGAAACCGGCGCAGGATCCTCCAGCTGCACGCGCCAGCGTGTCAGAGCTGGTGGGTGCTGCTGGACACGGAGCCCCCGGCCTCCAACCAGCTCCTGCCGGGGACGTGCCCGGGGCCCCAGTGCCCCACGGCTCTGCCCGCGCAGCGAGAGGGGACGGGGCTGCCCAGAGCCCTGTCCCACCGCTGCGCTCCGCTGCTCTGGGCAGCACCAATGCACTCTTCTGCTTGGCTTTTGCCTTAGGCTATTCCAACACCTGAAGGAGCTGGAGGATGAGGCCGCCAGCAGGACCCAAGCGGGGCTGCAGGTGGAGCCAATGGAGGTGGACGTGGCGGAGGAGGTGGAGGCGATGGAAGTGGACGTGGTGGAGGAGGAGGAGGCCATGGATTTGAGCTGAGCAGTGGTAAGGCAGCACGTGCACCCCATCCACTGCTGGCAGTGAGGGTGGGTCGGCTGCTGCCGCGCTGGGGCTGGGACTGTGTGCGACAGCCCCGCTGCAGGCACGTGGTGCCCGGTGGCCTCATCCTGGCGGCACAAGCGCCACCACCGCGCTGCCTTGCGCTGCCTTTGGGACACGCGAGCCAAGTGGGATCGTGTCGAGCGCGGCTCCCAGCCCCAGCCAGGGCTGAGCCCCACGGCAGAGTCCCGCTCTCCCCAGCGTGTGGCAAACACAATGAGCATCAGCAGCCTCACTGAAATGACCTTGTGCTGCTTGTTTCCAGGGCCGGTGGAGAGGGAAGTTTTGACGACGTTTGAAGAAGTTTGGTTCAAGAGTTGGCGTTTTCTTAGAAGATTGATGTTGTTTTGGAAGATTGTTGGTTTTACCCTAGGAGTTGTAGTGTTAGGTAGAATAGGTGTAGGTTTAAGAAGACCAGTTGTTGTTTTAGGTAGAATAGGTGTAGGTTTAAGAAGACCAGTTGTTGTTTTAGGTAGAATAGGTGTAGGTTTAAGAAGACCAGTTGTTGTTTTAGGTAGAATAGGTGTAGGTTTAGGTAGAAGAGTTGTATTTTTCATAAGAACAGTTGTTTTCTGTTGCGTTGTTTATTGCATTTATTGTTGTTGTTTTGTAAATACATTTCTCCAAGTTTTTCTGCCCCAGTCTCTCTCTGTATTCACTGCAATCACACGTGGCTTTGGCAGACAAGTGGTTTCCACTTGCTCTGGGTTCCCAGAGCTGGAAGGCACATGGGGGCTGGAGCTGGGTGCGCGGGCACCCCAACTGTCCTCACGTGGGCTCCCTGCCCTGGCAGAGCGGCTCGTTCAGGCTCTCTGCAGCTGTGGGCAGGGCTGGGCGCAGGCGAGGGACCAAAGTTGTGGGCGCTCACACCGACCCCTCGGTGGCTGCAGGGCACCTGCTCTGGTGCTGCCATCGGGCACCGCCTGAGCCAGCGCTGACCAAGGCTTCTGGGGCTGCTCCTCTGTTTGGGGAAACACGGCCATGGACAAGGAATCAGTCACGGAATCACAGAATCACAGCGTGCCCAGGCCCAGCTCACAGCGGGGAGCAGCCTGCGCCCGCCATCCTGTTGGATCCGGCTGCTGCCCAAACCAAGCCTTTTACCTCCTTCCATCCCTTCCTCCCAGTGAGTCCCTTGGTCCCTATCCCGCAGGGTGGGAAGAGGGTCTGGGGCCAGAGCTGGTTTGGGATACCAGAGGTGGACGGCTGCAGCTGGAGCCAGGGTCAGCCACCGGTGCTGTCATGTGGGACCCTGGAAGCGGGCAGGGTATGGGAGCTGCCAGCAGGAGGATGGAAGCGGGGTACCGTGGGAGCCGCTGCGTGCGTGAGGTGTGCGTGCAAATGGCAAAAGGGGAATATACCCCCCACTTCTAAGAAGCACAAGGTCCGGAGCTGTCGTGGACCCGTCCTGAAGCAGGCAGCCCTTGACATACACTGCTGGCACCACATCTTGTGCTGCCCTCGCAGCCTTCACTGCGTGTGGGGCGCAGGTTCTTGCACGAGCTCAGCCTTGACGGGCACGGCTGGAGGACACTCGTGGGCTGAATTCCAACCCCATGGGCACATCCCAACTGCAGCACATGAGCACTGCTCAGGTCGCTCACTGACTGCTTGTGGGACAGGGAAGGAGCAAAGGAGATGGTGGATGGCCAACTGTGGAGTTGGCCAGCACAGGCTTCACCCATTTTATTGATTATTGAAGCACCAAAGTGTGTCTCTGTCATCTCAGGGGTCATGTAACCATTGCCCAGTGTCCCCCATGAAGCCGCAGCCCCTTCAGGGCTCGTCCCCATCCCCTGCTCACAGCAGTTCTGGAACTCCGGGGTGATGTCACAGCCCGTGTTACACCGGCAACTGCCCGTGCCTACGCAACAACACAGACCTTCACCCCTCAACCCAGACTTTTCCTGTGCTCCCTCCTGTGTGCTCCCATCCCTCATGCCCTGTTCCTGCTCTGCCCTTGTACCCTGCTCCCAGCCCTTTCCTCTTTCCAATCCTATTTCTTTGCTCCTTGCCCATCGGATACCTCTTGGCTCCACCCAATGCAGCCCCAAAAGAAGTCCACCTTAGTCCTGCTCGCGGCCGAGCTGAGCCCTTGCGGAGGCGAGGGCGCAAAGGGCTGCCTCCACAGAGTAAGGAGCCGGTGGGTGCCGAGGCAGGCGCGGGGCTGGGTCTGTGCCCGGGCCCCGCAGGCAGGGAGCACGGCCCCTCACCGCTGCCCTCTCTGCTCTGCCAGGTCCTCAAGCCATTGCCGCCCCGCAAGGTGCTAAAGAGAAACCGGCGCAGGATCCTCCAGCTGCACGCGCCAGCGTGTCAGAGCTGGTGGGTGCTGCTGGACACGGAGCCCCCGGCCTCCAACCAGCTCCTGCCGGGGACGTGCCCGGGGCCCCAGTGCCCCACGGCTCTGCCCGCGCAGCGAGAGGGGACGGGGCTGCCCAGAGCCCTGTCCCACCGCTGCGCTCCGCTGCTCTGGGCAGCACCAATGCACTCTTCTGCTTGGCTTTTGCCTTAGGCTATTCCAACACCTGAAGGAGCTGGAGGATGAGGCCGCCAGCAGGACCCAAGCGGGGCTGCAGGTGGAGCCAATGGAGGTGGACGTGGCGGAGGAGGTGGAGGCGATGGAAGTGGACGTGGTGGAGGAGGAGGAGGCCATGGATTTGAGCTGAGCAGTGGTAAGGCAGCACGTGCACCCCATCCACTGCTGGCAGTGAGGGTGGGTCGGCTGCTGCCGCGCTGGGGCTGGGACTGTGTGCGACAGCCCCACTGCAGGCACGTGGTGCCCGGTGGCCTCATCCTGGCGGCACAAGCGCCACCACCGCACTGCCTGCGCTGCCTTTGGGACACGCGAGCCAAGTGTGATCGCGTCGATCGCGGCTCCCAGCCCCAGCCAGGGCTGAGCCCCGCGGCAGAGTCCCGCTCTCCCCAGCGTGTGGCAAACACAATGAGCATCAGCAGCCTCACTGAAATGACCTTGTGCTGCTTGTTTCCAGGGCCGGTGGAGAGGGAAGGTTTGACGACGTTTGAAGAAGTTTGTTTCAAGAGTTGGCATTTTCTTAGAAGATTGATGTTGTTTTGGAAGATTGTTGGTTTTACCCTAGGAGTTGTAGTGTTAGGTAGAATAGGTGTAGGTTTAAGAAGACCAGTTGTTGTTTTAGGTAGAATAGGTGTAGGTTTAAGAAGACCAGTTGTTGTTTTAGGTAGAATAGGTGTAGGTTTAAGAAGACCAGTTGTTGTTTTAGGTAGAATAGGTGTAGGTTTAAGAAGAACAGTTGTTGTTTTAGGTAGAATAGGTGTAGGTTTAAGAAGAACAGTTGTTTTAGGTAGAATAGGTGTAGGTTTAGGTAGAAGAGTTGTATTTTTCATAAGAACAGTTGTTTTTTGTTGCGTTGTTTATTGCATTTATTGTTGTTGTTTTGTAAATACATTTCTCCAAGTTTTTCTGCCCCAGTCTCTCTCTGTATTCACTGCGATCACACGTGGCTTTGGCAGACAAGTGGCTTCCACTTGCTCTGGGTTCCCAGAGCTGGAAGGCACATGGGGGCTGGCGCTGGGTGCGCGGGCACCCCAACTGTCCTCACGTGGGCTCCCTGCCCTGGCAGAGCGGCTCGTTCAGGCTCTCTGCAGCTGTGGGCAGGGCTGGGCGCAGGCGAGGGACCAAAGGTGTGGGCGCTCACACCGACCCCTCGGTGGCTGCAGGGCACCTGCTCTGGTGCTGCCATCGGGCACCGCCTGAGCCAGCGCTGACCAAGGCTTCTGGGGCTGCTCCTCTGTTTGGGGAAACACAGCCATGGACAAGGAATCAGTCACGGAATCACAGAATCACAGCGTGCCCAGGCCCAGCTCACAGCGGGGAGCAGCCTGCGCCCGCCATCCTGTTGGATCCGGCTGCTGCCCAAACCAAGCCTTTTACCTCCTTCCATCCCTTCCTCCCAGTGAGTCCCTTGGTCCCCATCCCGCAGGGTGGGAAGAAGGTCTGTGGCTGAAGTTGGTTTGGGATACCAGAGGTTGGTGGCTGCAGTTGGAGCCAGGGTCAGCCGCCGGTGCTGTCATGTGGGACCCTGGAAGCGGCAGGGTATGGGAGCTGCCAGCAGGAGGATGGCAGCGGGGTGCCGTGGGAGCTGCTGCGTGCGTGAGGTGTGCGTGCAAATGGCAAAAGGGGAATATAACCCCCATTTCCAAGAAGGGGAAAATGGATGAGCTGTGGAAATACAGACCAGTCAGTCTCACCTCTGCCTGGCAACATCTCAGAGCAGATTGTCCTGGAAGGCATGCTGAGGCACATGAAAAACAACAAGGTGCTTGGTGACAGCCAGCATGGCTTCACTAAGGGGAAATCCTGCCTGACCAATTTGGTGGCCTTCTACGATGGAGCTACGGAACTGATGGACAGACTTAGAGCAGTTGATTCATCTACCTGGACTTGTGCAAAGCGTTCGACACAGTTCCACACAACTTCTTTGTCTCTAAGTTGGAGAGACATCAATTTGATAGGTGGACCACTCGGTGGATAAAGAACTGGCTGGTTGGCCACACACAAATAGTTGTGCTCAATGGCTCAATGTCCAGCTGGAGACCAGTAACGAGTGGTGTCCCTCAGGGATCGGTCTTGGGACCGGTCTTGTTCAACATCTTTGTTGGTGACGCGGACAGTGGGATTGAGTGCGCCCTCAGCAAGTTTGCTGATGACACCAAGCTGTGTGCTTCGGTTGATACGCTGGAGGGAAGGAACCAGCAGGTGGAGGGAGGTGATCCTGCCCCTCTACTCTGCTCTTGTGAGACCTCACTTGGAGCATTGTGTGCAGTTCTGGTGTCCTCAACATAAAAAGGACATGGAACTGTTGAAACAAGTCCAGAGGAGGGCCACGAGGATGATCAAGGGACTGGAGCACCTCCAGTGTGAAGATAGGCTGAGAAAGTTGGGCCTGTTCAGCCTGGAGAAGAGGAGGCTGCGTGGAGACCTCATAGCAGCCTTCCAGCATCTGAAGGGGGCCTATAGGGATGCTGGGGAGGGACTCTTCATGAGGGACTGTAGAGATAGCAGAAGGGGTAACGGGTTCAAACTTAAACAGGGGAAGTTTAGATGGGATATAAGGAAGCAATTCTTTACTGTAAGGGTGGTGAGGCACTGGAATGGGTTGCCCAGGGAAGTTGTGAATGCTCCCTCCCTGGCAGTGTTCAAGGCCAGGTTGGACAGAGCCTTGCATGACATGGTTTGGTGTGAGGTGGCAGGGGTTTTGGAACTAGATGATCTTAAGGTCCTTTTCAAACCTAACTATTCTATGATTCTATGATTCTATTTCCTTTCCATCCTCCAGCCCATGTCAAACAATTGCACTTGCACTTAACACAGAATGCTGTTGTACTGCTATATTTAACTACAAATACTTAAAGATGCTAAACATCAACCTGTGCCTACCACTTCACCAAAAACAGAATAGATTACTGTTAAGAAAAAGCAAATTAATTTGCTTCTAAGAATCTTTTGTGAAGTACCCCGGAGAGAGGTATTAAATTAACCTTACTGCAATGCGAAAGCAATTTCTGTTGGCAATTTCCCAACACAGTTCATACAGCTGCATAGCTCCCACTGGCTGCATTGTTTAAGGGTCCCAGGATTTATTTGTCAGGCTCGTTCTTCTTTGCAGGTGCAGGGAGAATGCTCAGATCTTGTTGTTCAGTGTTGTGATCAGAGCTATCATGGGAATGGTCCTTCGTAACACTGTAGTACACCGGAGTGGGGTATGGCACAGGGTTCTCAGCGTTCTTTGCTTCACACTTGCATAACTTCCTAAAGGCAGCCCTGAACTTCTGTGACATGAGGTTGTAGATGATGGGGTTGATGGCACTGTTCAGGTAGATGCACATGCGGCAGAAGAGAAGTAACCAGATGTTCAGGTACGGAGGGTCCATGAAGGAGTTCACCACCACTAGTGTGCGATAAGGCATCCACAGAAGGGCAAAGAGGACCACCACGAGAGCCAGCATCTTGGTCACCTTGATGATGGGGATGTACAAAAAGAGAAATAGTCAGATGATACTAAATCTTCAGCAGAGCTTTGCCACCTGGAGAAATGGTGCAGACAGCTAATTCAGCCTACATATTACTTGTATCTCTCTTTAAGCACTTTAAATAGGCATCCAAACCATGAGTCTATTCCTCTGTGAATCCATTCTGTTCATGAAACAATCTTGCATAAATAAACCTCTTAAATTATAGGTTTTTATCTACCATTGAAGAGCCTTACAACTCTTTACGACAAGCATTCATCAGCCTGTAATGGGCTGTAATGTATTACCTCCCCCTCCCCCCATTAGGGGATAAGAATGGGAATTTCTGTACCAGAAAGAAAATCTGAAAATTCTACATAGCAATAAATCACTGGGAAAACGTACTGGGTTTGAATGGAAACTTGTCCAAAAGTGGGGACCTAAGTTTTGGGGTGCCATTGGATAGATCTCTACTCCCTGCCCAGGATCTCCTGGTTTCCTGTTGTTCCAGGTAATAAGCTTTTGGTGCAGAGGAGCACTGGGAGCAGAGGAGACTGTCTGGAGTCTTAGACAGATTCCTACTTCTTCTGGTATGGAAGTTACTTAGCTAATTGGTGTGGGTTATTTTAATTTGCAGCACACTAGAGAAGTACTACATTAACGTACAAGAAGATACTGAGAATTCAGGAGTGAGCAGTAATTGCCCTCAGATCAAGTCAAGCTTGTTTAAGAGTATGGGGTTTTGTACAGAAACTCCAGCGATCCTAATTATTTCAACAGCTATTTCTGGCAGGTGACACCCATCCTCCAATAAATACTTACAGAATACACACATCCCCAAGGAGGAAAGTATGAGTAAACACTGATGCTGCACGCATATTAAAGCAGTGGCGTTTCAAGCATCAGAGGGGGAGTTGTGCAATAACTACAGTTCTTGATATGGAAATAAGCACTTAAATCACATTCACAGTCTCTCAGCTTTTCTTGGACTGCTTTTTTTTTACTTCATCACAAGCAACTATGCCTTCCTTTAGTGCTATCAGTAGAAATCGGGGGTGGTTGGTAATGGCAACAAAACTTCCCTTACAAGAAAGGGACTGTTATCAAGCTGAGGCCAAAATAGAAGTGTTTTACTGAGTGCGGTTTAATGGGAATGTGAAGGCACTTCCCAGAATAAGATCTTGCAGTGATACAGTGAGTGCTGAGGCTTTTGTTAAGACTGCAGCATGTTTGCTGTGGTCTGCACTGCAAGACCTGGGAACAGAGAGGTCCTGATAGCAGCTCAGCCCAGGAAGGAGCAGATTTTGCTTCACCAGCATATGCCACGTGGGCAGTGCTTATGGATGGGACCTGTGATCCCTGACACTTAGCTCTGCTCTCTGGCAGGTTTCTGTATGGCTGAGATATCTCCTTTAAAGTTAACACATTAATAGTGCTCATGTGCTGCCTACTAGACTGAAACATCTTTGGCTTCTGGACTGTTGCAACTCTGCCTTGTTTTACTATTCAGGAACCCATGATGTTTGTGAAGAGTGATGTGAACTCTGCATCCAAGTGACAACACCAGGGGAAGTGTATCCTAATAAGGCTGAAAAGTAAGTTCATTCCTGTGCCTTCTGAGACCAAGAGAAATGTCTGGAAAACAACCAGTGATTCATCTGCTTTTTAGCCATAACTGCCCCTGCTTTTTGGCTGGTGGTTATGGAAATGATGGCTCGCACAGCTCCCACCCAAGCAAGCTCCCAACACCTCCCACCACACCACAGAAGACCACAAAGTGCTATCATCTGAAGAGTGTCTCTTGCTATACGACCTGCAGCCTAATGAAAAGCTGCCTTTGTCCTGGGACGGAAAGCCAGCTGGAAACAGCACCATGAGGATTTATTACCTCCATCTCACTAAATGCCTTCAGTGCTCCCTGAGGATGCTGCATCCAGCCCACAAGCTGGAACAGGCAGCCCTGCCCTGAGCTTGCTGTAGGATTAAAATCTGCCTTTTCGAGCCAACCATCCATATGGACCCTGTTCTCCTGGATGCAGCTTCACAAAGCTGTGCTGACACAGGATGTCTCCTCTGGATAAAATCTAACAGTCTATTCCAGGCTCACTCTCATACCTCCACTGTGGGGAAGGAAATCTCCAGCGTTGTCTGCATACATGGCCAAAACCTGCCTCTGTGCCTTTCCTCACCCTATGTTGCTGAGGCAAGTAACCATAGTGCATTTGAGGTGCTCTGAACTTACTTCTGGTGCTCACATGTAAAATGAACCTAATCATCACTCAATAAGAGTTTGGGACATTCATCCTTAACTGGGGTAGTCCTGAATTATGGCCCCCTAAAACCAGCTGCACCCAAAAAAAGCCAGAGCTTTGCTGTATCCTCAAAGCATCCCTAAGGGAAGCACCAGCTCTGGAACAGCAGTCTTTCTGATGAGTATTTTACGACAGTTCTGTTGTACATAGTGTGTGCACAACAGCTGTAAAAGAGCTATGGATAGAAGCAAGACAAGGGTTTGTAGTAAGAGGATTTGTTTTACTAGAACAGTTGATATTTAGCTGAAAACCACTTTTGAACGCATAAGACAGTATTGTTGCTGGATGGCCAAGGGTGTCTGGTGTACAGACCCCTGACCATATCCTGGGTCACTATGCCAAAGCTACAGGACAGCTCATCTTCCACCTCCACAGGCCGAGCCCAGTGTAACTCCTGGAGAAACCCACTGTGAGCATCCTTCTCACTCCGTACAAGAGGATCAGCATCTTGCATCCCCTCACAGTCCTTCCAACCCATCCCCTCTCGCAACGCAGTATCCAGTCTTCCCCCTGTCCAGGAGGCCACAGTCTCTCCTTCCCCGCCAGTGTCACCTTTCCTGGTCCAAGCGCCACCATCCTGAGCCGCAGCATCGTTTTTTAGGAATCCCGCTCCCTCTAGTGGTCCCTCTGTGGCAGGTGAAATGCGTGCTTGGAGGTGGCGGGGTTTGGGTCTGGGACCCTTTCTCCTACAGGTGATAAATACAGCAAAACTCACGCTTTGCATTGTCCTGCTCAGGAGTTTTGTGCTTTAGAGGCACCAGTGATGGAGCCATAGCAGTGGCTGCTCTGGTAGGAGAGGTCCATCCACCTGTGCCTTTAGGTACTGCCTTGTAGTATCTAGAGACCTCACTGCCAAATACCCTGCCTGAGGCTCCCGCAGCAGACAGTACCCCTATAGTATTCTGCAAATACTTTTGCAGAAGTCAGGGCTTGCTTTAAACCTTTCCGTGCTGGAGCAAAAGGGAGAAAAAGCAGAACTGGAAAGAGGTAGAGGTTTATGAAGAAATACAAGTTCTCTGGGCTGCTTGCTTCCCCTCCATGACTCTGAATCTTTTCTCCTGGAGAATGGAGGCTCCTATACAAGTCAGGCAATGAGATACTGAGTTGGAAACATAAGGATTTTAGGACAGGCTGGAGACTATTTCAGGCAGTCTGGAAATGACAACAGAGCTGGTGATTTCAAGAATTCAAGCCAGATTCCCAGATTTAGCCCTTTCCCTTAAAATGGGCCATGCATTTGCCTACTCAGAGTCTGAAATCAGAATGGGATGGTCTCCTCCAAGCAGCCAGCTAGCAGGCAAGAGTGTCCCATATATTGACACTGACCTGTCCAAAAGAGATGGGGCAAGTCTCTGTCCATGTGGACAAAGAGGAGAAACAAGGGCAGAGAAGGAACAAGGGCAATAGGAGATGAGAAGGAGGTGGAGGGTGAGCTGACAGTTGAATGACAGAGGAGTCACTGAGAGGCAAACACACCACTGTAACACCGAGGTGCTGTCCCCAGCCAGGTCGGGGCTTGTGCCAGCTCTTCCTTCTCTTTGCCCCTCTAAATCTGAGGTTGCCTACCCAGGACTCTGTCTAACGGGTAAGTCCCACTGGCGTAATGTGACCCATCACACCCCTCCTCAGGGAGGCAATAAGCAATTCATTAGCCAGCAAACACCCCTGCTCTCCTGCCTCTCCTAAGTGATGCTGGAGTCCTGTCCTACTCCAAGCCCAGCCAAAGCAAAGGGAGCCCATCTGTGCTGCCAGACCTCAGCTGGGTTTGGAGATGCTTCTGTCCAACAAACCAACCCTCTCCACTTTCCCCATAAAGGGAAACAAAACATTGGGGCACCCCATTTCCTGCCAGAGTGCTGCTCAAAGCACTGAGCCCCGTGCAACCCAGCGTGCCCCAGCCCAGCAGGGAGCACCTACCTGCTTGCGGGAGCTCAGGGCCCCCCTGTTGCTCCGGCAGGAGAGCTTGAGGGAGCTGCCCTGGTGCATGGAGCCCGGACAGGAGTGCTGCAGGCTGGTGGGCAGGGGGCTCATGAAGAGGATGCGGGCAATGAGGCCGTAGAGGACAGTTGCCAACCCCAGTGGGATGATGTAGAAGACAGCAAAATCCAAGAAGTAAATGGGCATGTAAAGGCTCCTGGAGACCCGGTAGCCACAGCTGACCTGTGCCCCATCTGAGAAGGTGACCTGGGTTGTGTCCACCAAGAAGAACCACATGAGGCAATAGATGGAGGTGAAGAGCCACAGTGAGAAGATGATGCGCTTGGCGCGGGACACAGTGCAAAGGAGCTGTGCTTTGATGGCATGGCAGATTGCGATGTAACGCTCCACTGTGAAGGCGGTGATGGACCAGGCAGAGACGTTGATGCCCAAGTACTGCAAATAGGTGATGCAGAGGCAGCCGGCGTAGCCATACACCCAAGAAGCCACCACCTCTGAAATATTGGGCAGCCCGGCCGCCAGCAGCACGATGAGGTCGGCCACCGCCAGGCTCACCAGGTAGCAGTTGGTGGGGGTCGCCATGTCCTTGGTGCGCAGCACCACCAGCACCACCATCACGTTTCCCGCGATGCCCACCCCGCAGATGATCAGCACCAGCAGGATGGTGACCACCTGCAGCTCCAGGGGCTGCCGGGGCATCCTGCCGAGCGTCTCATTGCCGCTGTCGCCCAGTGCGGCTCCCGGGCTGGCTGAGCCGTTCTCCATCAGCTCCCAAAATCTTCCCCGGTGGAGCTCAGCACACCTTGCGGCAGGGAGCGGGGATGAGCCGGGACGGGAGCCGCTGCCCCCCGCGCCCCTCCCGATCTTCCCGCCCCGGCTCCTCCCTCCCTTCTATCCTACGATTCACCCCAAGTCTCGCAGCCGCCCGGCTTCTTGCACCCCCTCTCCTGCAGCCCCCCCCCGCCGGGAGGGGCGGGGAGCGGACTGGACCCCCCCAGTCCCCGGGACCCCCGGGGTTTCCAGGACACCCCAGCCCCGGGCACCACCGGGGACCGACCACGACCCCCGAGATCCAGGGTTCCCCCAACCGCCTCCCGCCTGCAGCACCCACCTACGCCCGCAGGGTCCTAGCGCATCCCTGAGCTGAACAGGAGGAGGAAGGAGCCCAGGCAGGGGACGGGGTAGCAGGTTGGAGACCCTGGCGGGGAAGAGCCGCAGGGGCTGAGGGCACCAAGGACTATGGGTGCCTTGTGTCCCCAGCCGACCCACAGGCTGCACAGTTCCCCCCTGGCAAGGAGAGATGAGGATGAGGGGTCCATCCTTCCTCATCCTCAGGAGGATGGGACCAGGTGATGCCACGGAGACTCATGGTCATTCCTGTTTCCATTGGGCTGCGGCAGAGGACAATTACCCAGGACAATTACCTTCCCTGGGGGACAATAAACATGAGGCAGTGCCCTCCTCACGCCATCTTCCCTGCAGCCACCCCTGTCACAGACACACATCAGTGTCTTTTCTGTGGGGAAAGGCTTACCCAGTCTGGGCTGGGAGATCCTGTATCTTACCAACAATGAGGCTGGGATAGCATGGTCAGACTAGGAGATACAGTATAAACCTGATGGGCAGGCTGGGAGACCCAGTAATTTCCCTGATGTTCAGCAGTAGCCAGAATTTGCTGCCAGCTCCATGCTTGCCCCTGACATCTCCACAGTCTGTGAGAAAGAGCATTTTCAAATTGAAAGAGCAATTGTGTTTGCAGACATAAAATGCTAAGGATCCCCTAACCTGTGGAGTGGAAGAAAGGACAAGGGGAAAACTTGCCTTTTCTTTAGATTAGATTTCAGCTAGAGGCAGAGGCGTCCCATTAATCCCTGACACTGAGACGCATATCCAAAATGTGAAGGATCGTCCTGATGCTGAGTGGTTCAAGTCCAGCTTTTCAGTGGTGAATTTCTCAGCCTGGGCTGTACAAACCTGGGTGGATAAAATGGCTTTTGCCTCAGCCCAGGGAGCAGCAGCTTGTCCCCAGGCTGTGGCAGATACTTTCCCCTTTTCTCTGGGAAATCTTATGGCTCTATTTAACTCCACAAAGGACAACCCCTGTAGTTGTTGGCTCCCTACCATGACATTTCACTCTCTTTGGGTCAGATATAAAGGACAATATTGTCTTCTCTTTGCATTTGCTTTCCATAGGGCTGCACTGTCAGCCTGCACCAGGGCCAGCCTCTCAGCTCTGCCGTACAGCCCTGGGCTGGGAATGCACAACAGGTACCATCCTTGCTCTTGGAGACCCCTCCAGGCTGCACTTTGCTCTAATTTGCCCCTTTTTTCACTATAAAATCCCTCTAGAACTAAGATCTGTTTAACGATACTATTTAGGCTGCATTCACCTACTTGAGCTGGCAGTCACTTCAGGAGCCAGGCAGTGACCTCTTCAGTCATCCCAACAGCCCAAATTCCCCTGCTTCTCTCTCTCTCTCATCCTGCAGCCTCTCACCAGGAGCTGGCCACCTGAGTGCTCACAGGCACTGACGTTCCAGCCTGTTACAGATATACCCATCACCTACCTCCATGTAAGGACTGGTCCGATGACATCCATCACACACATTTTGGGGAGGGATGGCTGTGCAGCCCTGGGCTGGGTTAGCAGCACTGTGCCCAGGCTGGGTGATCAGCAAGTTCAACGCCATCTTCGGTATCTCTCTGTGCTCCTTATGCAGCTCATCCCTCTCACTCTGCATCACTGGGCAGCTCATTTATTCCTATGTAAAGAAGATATCTCCTATGTAAAGAAGATATCTCTGAGGCTTCACATATTTAATGATCGAAGTACTGCGCAGATGGACCGATGCAGCAGTTGTTCACTGATGCAGGAGGGTGTGAGGGCATCAGCCCTGAGTCACAGGAATACATTTTTAATAAAAGGGAGGAATTAGGCTGCTCTTCTTTGGAGCTGTAAGTAAGTGTGGTGGGTGTTGCCTCCCTGTGCTGCTGGCTCAGTACCCTCACATCCAGCAGCTGCCTTGTACATCCAGGAGCATTCCAAATTAAGTCATCATCTGAGTATACCTTATTTGTGGACTGCCCCTATTAACATTTTAATAGGTACACCCTTACGACTCTGTTCCAGTAGCTCCTGGAAGGGTTGAGCTCTCGGATATGCAGCCAGAATAGTAACAGAAAATCATTCCACAGTAACATGCATTGGACTCATTTAATGCAATGAACCAAACTGCTGGGGATTTATGCAGCTCTGCAGAGAATAACTGCATAGGAAAGGATACTATGTGCAGCTCTTGAGGCACCACTTTCCCCTCACTTTTAAGCCTCCATTGCTTGTGTTTGGCTTGAGCAAAGCCAGAAGAGCACCAAACCCTGTGAAAACAAACATTGTCATCCTGTGTGCCAAAGAACTCCCTTCCCTGCATCTGGGCTGGCTGTGGGCACCTGGAAGAGATTCAGCCGTGGGAGAAGAAGCCCAAAGTGCTTCGTCGCCTCCAGCTGTGCCCAGCACTCATGGCATCACCTGAACACCCCATGGCCTCTCCAGGGCTCAAGACATTGCCCACAGCACTGAGTCAGGGTTCACAACTCTCACTGCTGACAATAAGCTCTGGTGCCTTCTCCAGTGTGTCCAATCCACCAGGAATTCTGCCTGCGCAAGCCAAAAGTCAGAGGAGCAGGTGGATGCGTTGGCTTTCCAGGCAGTACAATGAAGGGGAAGCCCTGAGAGCCCTGGTCTTTCCTGTGCCTCCCACTCAATGCAGAAACTGATGGCTGTAAGAGGAAACTGGTTTGAGTAACCAAAGCTGAGCCTTTGCCATCCCTGCAAAGCTAGATGCTGTGCTGGATGTGAAAAATGCTGCATCATCTGGCTTGGGCACCACTGGCATCACATCTGACCTGAACCACCCACCCCAGTGCTCATCCCGAGGACAACACACAGGGTAGCATAAGCCTGGGTTAAGGACAGAAACAGGCATTTCCCAAAACAAGTGATCAGCGTGGATGAGGCGCTGAGGGGAGGGGATATCCTGGGGGGATAATAGCAGTGATAACACCGAGGGGAGACAAAAGCAGTGCATGCAATAACGTGAAAGAACAAAACCCTGGCAGAAAATTAGGCTGTAATTACAGGTTATTTCATATTCTGTGCCATCTAAATGTCAACCTTGTAATGCTGTAACAACAAGCACTTGGTACAGCACCCTGCTGCTGATGAGCACAGCTCTGGGAGAGATGCAGCAGCCTTTAGGTCAGCTCCTGCTCCCCTTCCACCAGTGCACAGAGCCACAACATGCATCAGGAGACATGAAACTGCCCTCACTTGGTGTCCAGGTCCAGGGTGTCATGCCATGGCTGGGGTCACACCAAACAGTGTGCCCTTCACTTTTCCCATCAGAAATGCCCAGGCAATGACAGTATGCCCACCACAGGGCCTGCAAAATGCTCCGAGTCCTTACTCAGCACCAAAGCAAATATCCAGGAGCTCACCTGAACTGGTGCCTTGGTATTGCAGAGCATGAAGCATCGGGAACATGGAGCCATGTTTTCTTTCCTCTGGTAGAAGGAAAAGGTGACTCAGCCCAGCGCTGGGCTATGACCTGCTCCTTCCTGTAACTTGCAGAGTTCCCATTATATTGTCTTAACACCCACAACATATTTCCAGCTAACACAAGAGGAAGTTTTCAGCCTTTCAGCTTGGCCATTTCAGTTTCTCAACCCACTTTGAAGGAAAACCTCTGATCTAAGCCATGGATCCCCCCCGCTGGGATTTCCCTGAGGAGGTGGACAGGCAGGACCTGCCCTGTGGGCTCCAGACCCAGCGCCAAGGCTTGCGACACAGGGCAAAGCCTCGCTCCCCACTTCCTCCTGCCTGCGAGACAGAGCATGGTGCTGAGCCAAAGTGAAGGTAATGGGAACTGCGATGAGCAGGGTTGAGGGTGGGAGTATGGAGGGGCTTTGAGGGATGAAAATCCCTTAGCAAATAACGAGGCTTTTAAATTAGTTCTACTTAATAAAAATACACGAACAAATTAACTTTGTCTGTTGGTTAAATCTCTTCAGCATTTGTCTTTTGCACCATTAAGCAAACTCTGGCAAGGCAGCTTACCTCTCAAGCGCATAAAATGACTCTGTAATGGGTAACATTTTCTATTTGTCGTACTTTTATCTTGCTGAGGAACAGCACCTCTCAGAAGAACAAAGCAATTTCCAGCAGTGCTGCCTCCTACCAGCTCCCCTGGCCAGGGAAAACATCACAGCCCAATTCGGCACCAGGGACAACATAGCTGATGTGCTGCACAAGCTGTTCCTGCACAAGCAGGGACCATCAGTGCATCCTCTGCTCCTCAGGGCCTCCCTTCGCACTTCCGTTCCTGCTGACACCCACCAGGGAGGTGAAAAAGCAAGTTATTGCAGGGATCAGGCTCCTTACAGCCATTGTGGCAGGTCCCTTCTGCTCACCCAACACAGGCTGCCCTGGGTCTCATCTCTGCCACACGCTTCTTCAGGTTTAACTCCATACCTGTGGTTTTCCCATGGCTCTCCTCACTGGTACTGCAGGCTGGAAACCACTCAGAGCTCTTCTTCCCTCAGTCTCCCGCTGAAGTGCCACATTTGTGACAGTTCCCTATGTTTAGTTTCTCACATGAAAATCTGGGCGCTGGGTTAAGTGGCATAACGGTAAAGAGAGAGCTTCCAACATCTCCTTTCTCCTCAAAGATTAATCACTTAACTGTATGATACATACATGTATTTGACGACATCAACTAAAGCAACAGTACTCTTGTGTTAACACCTTTTCACGGGCATTGATTTCCCAGTGCTATTCAAGTCTATCGGCCTTCAGCATGCACATGTTCTAACATCAGTGCAACTTCACCTCTGAAATAACCATAACAGGTATCAAAATGGATTTTTCCTTCTGGCAATAGCGAGATGGCACTTCACAGCACAGCGCAACGCTTCACAACATTTATTACCGTCCTTTCTAAGCAACAAACCTCAGCATGACCATGACGAAAAGGAATTTTTTCAGCTACTCACCTCCTCACCAGCACTTCACAACGTGTTCATCTATCAAATCCAATTTCTTTCTTTGCTGATTTCTATACAGTTTTTAAAGCTAAAAACCCCTACATTAGAGTCACAAAGCTGAGGAGACAGATGGCACCTGGGGCACAAGCCATTACATCCTATGGCTGGAAAAGTGATCCCTAGATGAAGGCTAGCAACAAGGGCTCTCTGCCCATGGTTCCCTGTCAATGAAACGGATGTGATACCCACCAAAGAACTTTATCAATCTCATTCTTAGTCTCTTCTGCAAAATGGAAATGGGAGCACATCTCTGCCTCAGGAAGGGTTATGAAGGCTGCAACTCTGGGGCCAGAGGCCTCATGCTGATCATTATCCTTATAAGCAGATGTAGTTACACAAATCAAGGCTTGTCTGATGCTGAATATTACTCTAGAAGTGAAAAGCTCCTAGGGTTGGTCTTTAGCAGTTAAAATTTAGTGGGAGCTGAAGGAAACTCTAGAGAAGGCAGGGAGAAGTGCTCTGGATAAGAGTCAGTTTTTCCTAATAAATATGATTTTTGAGGCTGAAAATGGGTGTTTCAGAAGCTGCCTCACACACTGCTCAGCTGCCCTGGCTGGGAGCTGGGCGATGCCTGTTCCAAGGATGCAGTGGGACACGCAGGCTGGTACTTTGTCATCTTAGTCCGTCTCATCCACTCCAAGCCCCATCTGAATCTGAAGGGCCCATCTCTAAAACAAAACCCATCCGCGCTCTTGTCCCCGGCGCTTCACTCTTTTAGCCTCCTGTCCCCATGCCCCAGTCTCCTCTGAAGACCTCTCTCAGAAGGCAGGGAGAGGATTGACACATGGCTTGGGTGGGGAGGGGGTTTCCAAAATGCTGATAGCCATGAAAAAAGTCTCACTCTTAAAGCTTAATGCAAATGTCTTGCCAAAAATATAACCCTTCAAAAGGAAAAGCTTCTTTTAAAGATGTGGCTGTTGGAAGGCAGCACTCTGCTGGGATGGTTTGCTGGCTGAAGGAGCTCCTCTGCTCTCCTCCCAGCTATTTTAACCCCTGGCTCCAGACAATTTTGGGTGCTCAGTGGGCACATAGAAATCTTTCTGCTTTCCCCAAACAGAAGAGCACACAGGGCATTTTCCAGGGAAGCCCCATGACAAAACCCCTTAGTTGCTGTAAAGGCAGAAAGGTGCTTGGGTTAATCATCAGAATAGCAAGGAATTAAACCCAGGGAGATGAATGCACCAGGGTTTTGTTAGAGGGATGCTTAAAATATGTGTGTGTGTGTATATATATGTATATATATATATATAATCCAGACCTACTTTGTTCCAAGTACCTCAGAAACTGAGAGAATTTGGTGCATCTGGTGCAGCTGCCACTTCATTTCTGTAATTTAATCTCATTGAGATGCATTATGTCAAATAATTACCTTAATGAAGACTCTAATGGGAGAAGAGAAGAAAATAATAGAGATGCTTTGAAGAAACAAAGCTGCGAAGTTGCTTTGTTTTTAACCTGGCAGTGATTTATCTCCCCTTACTCTTGCTCTTGCCCTTACAGAGGTGGCCGTTCTGCCCCTCATTCAAAAGGAACATGTTTCAGTGATGGATTTTTGCACCTACAATACCACAGCTTCTGAGTTTGAAACAACCCAACATGTAAAACCAGATCTCGGTTCAGGCAAGTCCAGCCCTCCACATCCTGCTACTTCCCTGTTCCCTGCAAAGCACTGACTTAAATGACAAGTTTCTATCTACCACTTTTGAAGTTTTCCGTAATGTTGGCCTTAATTCTTCTTGATAGGAAAAGTCCAAACGTTAGCCCAGCACTGCCAAGTCCAACACCAAACCATGTCCCTCAGTGCCACACCAACACAATCCTCTAAATTCCTCCAGGAATGGTGATTCCACCATTTCCATTTCCTTGGGCAGTTGTTCCAATGCTTGACAACCCTTTTGGTGAAAAAACTCCCTCTAATATCCCATCTAAAATGCCCCGGCACAACTTGAGGCCGTTTCCTCTCATCCCATCACTTTTTACTTGGGAAAACAGACCAACACCCAAACTGGCCTTTTTGGCTGCTCTCATCCTCTTTGAGTTTCTCCAGCTATTTTATTGATATTTTATTTAAAGAGCCATTGTGAAGTGATTTCATAAAGTCCTCATGTGCTGATTTCCACCACCACCCACACCCAGGATGTGCATCTCATGGTCAGATTGGTCTTGAGTTTATTTTAGTGGGTTGAAATGACACTTTCTTAGGTGAATGAACTATTTTCTAAAGCCTTATATTTAACCAGTGTACCTGGGTATCAGCGCATGAAAGCTGAAAGGAAAAATTCCCTAAAAACTAAATTAACCAAATCAAATGAGTTTCCTTTCTCTCTGTGTACTTCTTCCAGTGTGGATCTGGTTGGGGAGGTCAATGAGCTCTCCCCCAACCCAACTCCCACATATTTCCCAGCTAGCCTTCCCTAATTCTGCAGATATCCTCAAAGTCATATGAGTTATCTCCCACCATTCTCGGAACAGCTGACTCCAGGCCTAGATTAAAATTAAAAAGTGGATTTTTGAGCCCATTTTTCTGAAATTAATGCAAAATGTGACATTTCACCTTCTTTTTGGAAAATATTTTTCCCCAGGCTCCAAACACTGACTCTGGGAATTTAAATGCTTAATCCCATGGCAGAAGCCTGTGCCCCACCACTGCCACAGTTCTCAGGCATTCCCTGTATTCCCAAAAGTACTCTTAGCTTCTCTCCTTGTTTTGCTCCTCCTGGTGCTTCCTGGACAGCTTCTTGTAGAGGTGAAGCACCCGCTTCTCCTCCCAGCTCACAAAGAAGGAGGCTGCAATGGCTCTGCACAGGCGATGTGCATAGGTTTCCAGGAATACGGTGGCATAGAGGATGCAGAAGAGCAGCCCCATGACAAGCAGCACAGAGGGGTTGGGAGGTGTCGGGGGGCTGATCCTGCAGTGGGCAGAGCTGAAGATCAGGTGATGGTGGTAGCTTCTTTCAAAGTCCTGAAGTGGTGTTTCTTGGTAAGGAATCCCTGGAATTTTTGACAGAAAGGGCACAAACCCTATTTTAGCCTGAAATAGAGAGTTCAAAGTTAAATGGGGTGTGAACAAACCCCAATCAACTGGTTACTACAAGAACATCAGCCTGGAGGTGTGTAATTACTGTTACAGCTTATTTGGGTGCATTAAGGACATTGAAATCATACATATATATTCATATATATATATATGCATATACACTTCAGGCTGAGGGAGAGTAACAGCATGATGGATACATGCTAAGTACTTGGTATGGTGAGACCCAGTTCTACCTGTCATCTTTATGTGCTGTTACAGGTATTCATTGTGTGAGATTTACAATGAAAGACACAATCCAGACAGCAGGATTAGTGGCTGCATATTTGAATATTAGAGGTTTTTTCCAAGCCCTGATTATTTTACTGTAAATTCATCATAAGCAGCTATCTATCTTCACTATGAAACCCCTGGGCTGGGGAGGGAGCCAGGCTGCATGGTAGAAGAGAAAAGCTAACAAACTAAAGCAGAACTAGCCCAGCTAAAGGATATTAAAATAGATAGAAACTGGGTAGGTTTGTGAAAAGGATTACAAGGGGTGACAACAAAGCCAGCGAACAGGGCTATCTCTTTGAAGATCAGTTAGTGCAGTTTGAAAAGGAGACGTCCTCAAAACCCAGATTTGTATTCGTCTTCTTCCCCATTCCTTACACCCACTCTGCGAAGGGGACAACGGTGCTGTAGGGTCACCGATTCCTCCACCCTGCCTAGGGTGGATGAGAGATAAAGAACATATTGGACTGTCACACGCTAGCAGTGCCTTTGCAGCATGAGGCACAATTTGCTCCTCTTCTTTCTCTCAAGGGGCTGTAATTTGGAGCTACTATTGGATGCGCTGGAAGTAACAACTGAAGTTATGCCTCCACTTCCTCTCCCCCAAGCCTGTTTCATTGCTAGTCTAGCTGCTTGCTGGGAAGGGAAGTAAGGATTGTGCAAATAAGGCTACAAATACTGCAATCCCCATTGCTGCCTCCTATGATGTGAGACACAGCATGTTCCCAGTACAGTGAAGGACAAGAGACCCCAGCACTTACACTGTATTTGATGCTGAGAGCAACAGGCACCACAGAGAACTGAGCTGCCTTTCTCACTGCAGTGTCTGCCATGCTGAATGCAAAGTGGTCCATGGCCATGACCACCAGCATCAGCATCAGGGCCACAGTGAGGAGCATGGCTTGCACAAGGCACAGCATCACTTCTTCCCGGGACAGCTTCAAGCCTGTTGGTCGAATGAGGGTTTTGGATGAGCCCACCAGCAGATGAGCTGCTTTCCTGTCCACAGCTAAACGCTCCAGCTTCTTGGTAATGTAAAAATTGTCAAAGCGGATGTTGGTGAGATAATTTTTCAGATAGCAGGTGGCCTCAAAACAGAGATAGAGTGTGGAGAAACCAGCAACCACCTTGTTTCCTACTTGTACAGCATCTTTGACCAGTAACTCAACAGCCAAAAAGTCCCTCCCAATTTTCTCACTAACAAGATGCATTTGTTGGTAAATCAAGGAGCTGTTCTTAAGCAATGAAAACTTAAAATGTCCATTCATAGGCTTATAAATATTAATGGAATGAACAGTTTCTTGGATTGCATCCCCGAACTCCCAGGTAGCTGTCTCTAGCAGAGCAGTTGAGTTCAAAAGACTCTCAGAGGAATTCTTGCAGATGCACTTAATAACTTGCAGTATGGTTTTAATATTGCTTATGATGTTGGGTGTTATGTTCACCACTACTATCATGGCACAGGTTGACAAGAGAAGCTTCCGGCCTTGTTTGGTACCTAATGTAGGCATAATGATACTGAAGACACAACGCGCAGGATGCACAAAGAAAAGGGCCAGGAGAAGGAGCAGGCTGAAGCAGATGGCCATCACAACGGAGAGATGCCAGGAGTACTCCAGGGAAGCAAACATCCAGTTGTAAAAGAGGCCTCCTATCACTGCTGTAACACAGGAACACTGCAGAAACAAGGTCCACACCTCTCTGCTGTTTGCTGGGACAGGCTTGGAGTAAACTGACCATAGGTCTGCCACAGTCTTGAGCACCTCTGGGAACAGAAAGTCTTCACAGTAGGCATGGGCTCTCATGCTGTAAAACGAACAGAAGGAAGTATGGAAACACATTTATTAGGGGGCTTTCTTGAGATGATCACACATGGACCTTTATAATGTCCTTTTCCAGGTGCCTCTGGTCTCACTCCTTTGCTAACCTGGTAGCTGGGACAGAGATCTTCCCTGAAAGCAGGCAAGACAGGGCAGTTCAAGGTATTTCTTGAAAGATCCAATACCAAGTACAATGTGACTGCTCCTCCTCTAATGCAAGCACAGGAGAACATTGTATTATTCTATAAAAATCATAATAAAGTCATTCAGACAGGTCAACTCAGTGCCAGTGGCTCAGAATGGCCTTAGTTGTTATTTAGAGGATGCAGGAGGGAGAAAGAGCAGGCTTCTAGCTGCTGTGGAAATCATTCAATCAGCTCTATAATTACAAGGTGTTCAATGGATAAGAGGCAGTTGAGTGGCAGTTTCTGATCTCCATGCTTCTGAAATGGAGACCAGCCCAAAATCTGCAGGTTTAAGGATGACAAATACAGAACTGATCAGAGAAAACATTTTCACACTGAAGCTCCAGTGCCAGAGGAAATCTCCAAGGATACGAATTTGGCCACTGCAGATGGGATGTAATGTCCCACAAAGCTATTTAAATGTCTGATGAAAACAAACATTTGGGAAGAAATACGATTTCTCAGGCCTCACATCTGGACCGATTCCCCAGAGACCAGAAAACCTGGTAGGGAGAAGGAGCCTCTCTCCAGGATTAAACCCAGCCAGGCAATCCCTAGGGACAGTCTTATGGGGGATGAATTTGACTAGGAAAGGAGGCTTTTCAGGGGAAAAGGCCATTCAACAGCTACCAAGGCAGAGGGAAGAAGAGGGATTAAAGCAGTCACTACATACCCAGTGGCAGAGAGGCGCCCCAGTCTTGCTTGAAAACACTCCATTGCTCTGAGAGAAGGTCCTGGATGCAGCTCCAGGGAGACACAGGATGGGAAATCAAAGCAGCTGGCACCAGAGCCAGTGGTCCAAAGAAACAAATGTTTTAAGGCAGTTCAGGTCCACAATGTTGGCAATTCCTGAACTGAGTGGGCAAACCTGGTGCGTGAAACCCAGGGAATTATGCTACTGCTGAGATGCACAACACAGCTTGGGCTTTACACCTCCTCTGGTCCTACTGTTGTTGCAGAGAATGCTTGTTTTCATGACACGTAGCTGAGAAAAATGAGTCAGTGACATACAGGCTGATGAAGATGGAACAAGCATCACATGGACTGTTGGGAAATAAGCTGTCTCATCCCAGCTGACTTCTCCTTGCACTGCCCACCATTGAGCAGCAAGGTTAGGACTTCTCTCAGGGATAAGGGGAGCTTTTCCTCTTTCAGACCTCAGCCATGGCACAAGGGGCATGGTGGGATCCAGCAAACCATATGCTGATAATGTTCATCTGTTCTGGCAGGCTGCTGCTCCCTGCTGAATCCACGAGCTCATATGCCAGGCTCACAAGCTGCTTAAAGGCTCATCTCCCAGTTCTAGTAGAGGAAGATGAAGCTTCAAACTTGAACCTTTCCCAGTTCCCTACATCCAGCAAATCCACTGCAGAGAAAACCCTACCACAGACAGGATTCCCAGGCTGCTGGAAAGTTCCCAGGCCAGGACGTACACTCCCTATGGGACCAACTCACCTGACCCTTGGGATGTGCTGGGCACAGAGCTCCAGCCACCAAATCTGCTTGCCAGGAAGTGAGGACCGTCCTGTGGTGCCTGTGCCTCAGTTATGTTTCCAGAGGAAAGGAATCTGTCTTGTCTTATCAGCTGGCAAAAAAGAAACATGTACAATCACTGTCTTCCCCTCACAGGGAGCCTGTGGGTTACAGGACCCTTCCCTGGCTCCCACCACAGCTGCCCCTTTTGCCAGATGCTCTCACACTAAGCTACCACTTGCGGACAAATATGACTGAGCTCACCCATCTCTGCTGCTGAGCCCATTCCTTATGGGACCCACTGTTTTGAGCCAAGCCCTTCTGCAGGCTGGGAACCAACAGGCCCCTGGGATGTTCTCATGCTCCCCTGGGCAGGAAAAGGCAAAGGGCTGGAGGTCAGCCCTGTCCTGGCTGCCCCTGGGGACAGAGCACGTGGGGCTGCGCTGTCCAGTGAGCAGTGGGAGAGCAGCACCTTCCCCAGGGAACGTGGCCAGACCCATGGCTGCAGCAGTTGTTGGATGAGGAATGATGAGCACAAGCAGGCAGAGCAAACCTCCACCTGCCTCCTCAGCCCCTCCTGCAGGCACCAGACAAGGTCCTTCCTGCACTTGCTGCTCCACTCAACAGCTCTGCTTTGGAGTTATTCTCCTTTTTCCTGTGTGGTTGGTAGAGCAAAGCTTTTCTCCTTGTGCCCAATGAGAAACCCTGACTGGCTCCAGCTGGGAAGAGGCACCAGCCAGGCGGGCATGAAAGAAAGTGCTATTTGTTTGGAGCGTCCATAGCAATTGCTTGCACAGTCCATGAATTAGGTCTTAATTCAATGTGCAGACTGTAAAGGACCACCCCAAAATGCCCACAGCTGCATCCTGCAAAGCTCATCAGATTCTCCTTCTAAGATTAAACTTCTTTCTCATGGTACTTCAGAGCTAACTGATATTAGCATCAGCCCCTGGGACCCCATCCAGGCTAAGCAGGTAGCTTTCTGGGGCAGAAAAAGAGAGAAAAAGGAAAATAAAAGTTAGCAATAGTCTATAAGGAAGCCCCCAACATTGTGATGAGTGTTTGCTGCATGTGCTGCTGGGGAAATTGTTTGACCAGTAGCAGCACCCAGAAGTGTTTGTATGCAAAGTCAAACCTAGGTTTTTACTCTGGCTCAACTCAAAATTGATCTCTGCAGGCTGGACTAGATGGGGGGGAGGTAAATGTAGGATACCTCCTATTTTATACCCCAAACTGATAACCTATAATTGAGCTAGAATCATCAATGCCCAAATTCTCCCAGGACACAATGAACAAGTTTGCTTTGCCATAAAAAACATCAGCAGTATGTGATTATAGAGGTACAAGAAGAGATACAAGGCCGGTGAGTGAAGGGGGGCAGCACCGCGTATCTCAGCAAAGCAACTGTGACATCTTGCGGTCACATTCTGCTAAAGTACCTCAAGGTCTGTGCTCACTTCGGCTCAGAAACTGAGGAAGTGAAGGGGAAAAGGAGGCTGTCGAGGCGGTGTGGGGGATGAGAACACTGTATCCCCTGGGATGCTCCGAGGTGCCTTTTCCCACACTGTGTCACTGGGGATCTTGTGGTCAGCTCCCAGGTGGTATAAAGGGACTTTGATTTTTTGACAAGCCCCAGCCTCTACAGAGCTCAAGCTCGAACAGTTTCTAACATCCCTGATTTAGGCTTTTTAACACCACAGTAGGACGCAAGAGAACCACATGTCGGCAACCAGCTTGCTGTAACTGTAAGAACAGCAGAGGGTTACATTTGTGTCGTAGCCAGGAATCACATCCTGGCTTCACTCTGATTAGGGATGGTGACTGAGCTTGTGCCCACCAGGACAGAGATTTCAAATCCATTTCTGCTTTGCAGACTGCAGGGCTCAGTGTGGGTCTCAAGGCAGCAAGAACAAGAGCCTCTTGCCCAGACGCCATCAAGTTCAACCTGTAGTGACAGTGTAACCCCACGAGGGTGATGATGGGAGGCGGTGCAACCTAAAGGAGCAGCTGAATCACAGGTAGAGCGTGGGGTACATGAACTATACAGGTTTAGAAAATAAAGATGATGAATGGAGGGCTAGAAATAGGATGATTAAAGGCTGAAGGTATTTCTTCATGGCAGCATCATCAGCACCTGTTGATCACATTATTCTGCCAACCCAAGAAATTGAGGATGTAGGAAGGATTAGCCCATCAGTGGTGATTCTTTCCTTGCTAAGATCACATGCAAACAAACAACTTCTGGTGATACAGAGCTAGGTCACGTCTTATTAGGTTTCTACTATAGAAATATAGAAGAATCACAGCAATATCTTTTCAGTGACTGATGAGGGATACATGTGATAAGGGAACCAAAGCTATCTAAGCTGCAACAGCTGAATTTCCTCTATCATGCCAGGCTTTCCTTTGTTTCAGGAATCTTTCCCTTTCTCTCCTGAACTCCCAGCCTTGCTGCTGGGTGCGAATTGGCTGAGCACAACCCCAGAAACACTCACTGCTGCAAAGACTCACATAGCAGTTCTTCTCTGTGGGCAGCTTGTAAAGCAACCCGAATGCTTCTGGGATAAAAGATGCTACAAAATGCTTTCCTACTGTAAATAAACCAGAATGATTTTCCTCCAAGTCTCAGGAGAACACGTGGATGTTGATCTAGGGTTGGATGGGGAACATCAAAGGAGCAAAGCAGAGATATTCTGGATGTTGAATTTCAATGTGTGAGTGGCATTTCCTGCTAATTAAAATTCACAAGCAGGCTGCTAATGTGAATGGCTTTTGTGCTGGTTGCTGGATTTTTACATTCCTACAGAAATGGTGCATAGGCAGGCAAAGCTCCTTTAAAAATAACACAGCTGAAGCTATAGAAGGTTCGTACAGAACTTGAAATGCCCTTTCCTGGGAATTTTCATATCTCTACTCACAATCACAGACCCGTCAAAAATAATGGGGTTGACTTACCGTTAAAAGCAGCTTCGGGCAAATTTCAGTACTAGCAGAAGCAAATGGAATCAGAAGTTATTCCCGCAGGGAAGTTGATCCTCGAACCCCAGAAATGCTAAATCCTTTAATCTCTGTTTAAAATAAAAATTCACAAATCAAGCAGGCCAGCCCAGTCCTGCTCTCACAGGTGCCTGGATATGGAAAAGCAGAACTGGGTAATGCTGCTGTCCACACACCTTAAACCAGCTCCTCTGGGGAACCCTTGGAAACACAGAGGCTGCTGATAGAGCTGGCAGAAGCCAGGTCTTTGACTGAGGTAGAGGTTTAGGACCCAGGTGCTCTCACACCTTTCCGAGCTCTGCCAAGGCCCCTTTGTGTGACATTGGGTAAGTCACTGGTCCCCTCTCTGCCTCAGTTTCTCATGTCAGCACAGAGATAAAACACCTTCCCTGGCTGCATTTGTGAAATACCTTCTGATCTCTCGACAGACAGTGCCACAGACACGCCAGGATGCTAGGAGTGATTTCTGCAGGCTTCAACACAAACTTTGTGATATCAGTTCTGCTTTCTTATCTGAGTAAAACTGCCCTAGATTCATCTGGGATGCACCAAGACAGAGCTGATGCCTGTAAGCAAACCTGTGACCCTGACATCTGCAACAGAGCTGGACCGGATGCTACCCTTTGAACCTCAAAATAAGACAACCCAAAGTCCCTCACTGCCTGTTCTCCAGGCTGCAGGGACAGAGGCAGCTCTGTTCCAGTGACAGACTCTGGTCCCTGAAGCAGCAGCTCCAGCCACAGCAGGACATCAGGACAGCAGGGCTCCTTCCTGCATCGCCCAGCTATGTAGCACAGCCTGTTCCCTGGCCCCAGGACAGAAGGACAGGACAGCTGGGAAAGTGAACTGTGGTGAGCAATTTCCCTTCCCCATTTAGCCCATCATCACCAAAGGAAGACAAGGAGCATCGATGCAGATCAACAGTGCCCGAATCCAGCACGCAGCCAGCATGGAGCTGCCCCAGTGAAGTGGGACAGTGAGACAGAGCATCCCTAGCAAAGTCGGCTGCCAGGCCTGCACCTCTTCAGCAGAGCAGCCCTGAGATGTAGTGTGAGAAGCTTTCCCATTGCTCCACTGCTTAACAGGGCTCCATTTTGCTCAGATGAAGCAGGAGACCTCATTGCCCTCCTGCTCCTCCTGGGAACCACTGCCCCAGTCAAGGGGTGAAGCTAAGGGAGGAGGAAGCTCGGACTTTGCATTTCTTCCCTCAACCTACAGAGCAAACAGGACGATATGACATGCTAACAAACGTGCTTTATTGTAAGTTTTCCACAATCAGTAAGGATTCTGTTGAACTTAAGGATTTTTCTGAACATGACTGATCAAAGTTCCACATTCAACTGGTTCAACCCTCTGAGCCCCAGCTCCCATACGACCCTGGGGTAATCCCCCATGGCAGCATCACCCTCTCAGCTCTCCCACCTGGCTCTGGGGTTTATCAGCAGCACAGGAGCAGAGGGGTGCACTGGATCCCTACACCCATCCTGTCCACCTTGCCAGCTCCCCCAGTTCACATCATCAGAGAAATTGGTCCCAGCACAGGGATTCAGTCACTCACCTTCCCTAAACCAAGAATCAGACCCTTTAGCGTTCAATCCATCTATTTCAATAACTGATTGGTTTTGAAACTGATTTTAAAGTACGTATTTTAGATTCTTACAGAAGATAAAAAATAAATCAGATAAAATGGTGATTAAAATCACAGTCAATTTGCAATGCTTTCATTGAAAGTACCCGAGCAATCTGATTTAAAAAGAAGCTAAGAATCAAAACGTGTTTTTCTGAAATGTCAATATTACTCCAATACAACTTGTCCACTGACCTGTGACTCAGTGGCTTGCTCATGAGTGAGTCAGTCTCACAAACCTAAGACTGGCCACACTGACCGACGGTGAAACACCACCGATGTCCAGAGTTACATCAGAAGTTAATTTGGTACCAAGCCCCCATCTGCACACTCAGTGCAAAGAACCAGGCAGCAATTTACTGTCCCAGGTTTTCAAAACATTGAACATGTTTGGAAACAAACTTTTTCCTTCCTGTTTCCAAAGCATGAGGTAATGCACCAAGTCCTACTGACACATCTCCTGAATCATCCCTTCATGCACAAATAGTCTTCATCCTCCATGACAGACTTACTCATGAGATGGTAATGAGACCCCATCGTTCACACAGTGCTAGGAGCACCGAGCTGTGCTGCCTTCCCCCTGGCCAGATTCTGATAAAATCACTCACATTGGGTTGCACATAAATAATCCAGTTGCTTCCACCCTCTTCCCAGGGCTACTCTCCAAAACGAGGTAGGATATCAGAAGCTAGAGTGGCAAAGCTTGCTAGCTTTCATGGGGGAAGAGGCATCTACCCAAAGATGCTCAACGCTTACAGGGTTGTCCAGTTAACAACCACCTACGAGAGATAGACTCTGGAAGAGTCTGATTGGTACCTGTGGAAGGTGGGGAAGGTTCTTCAGAGAAAATAACAAATGGATGTTGTGACACTGACCAGTATTTCTAAACGTAAGATTAAACCAGAGGGTCCCACACAGTGTCAGCAGCCACGTGGCTTTCCTCCTGCGCATACTCTGATGATTCCAGTGCCCAAGTCCTAAGTGAGTGAGTCCTTCCCCGGGGATGGCTTTGTTCATATTTTATTTAGTGCACTTAAAGTGACATTTTCTACAGCTGTCAGGGGTGTGGTGGCATTTTCTGCATGGATGTTGGCCCATGCAGGGAAGGTCCCCAGCTGGAAGATGCTCTTGGCCCATGTGTTCATAGCCAAGCTAAGAAGCAGAACTCCCATAACATTCATGAGCAACCCAGTCTTTGCCTACAAAAGAAATACAAAGAGAACTGTTGAGTTTAGACTGCAAGGTCCTTTCCCCAACTATTCTACGATTCTGTGTAAGTTATGCAAGTTCCAACCCCAACTATTCTATGATTCTATGATTCCATGACATCTACAGCATGTGAAGCATGAAGCTGTTTGAATATAAACATTATAAAAATGGAAGGCTTAATTGCTGTTAATATTAGCTACATCTTAAGGGGGCTTTCTTAAGCCACAAAGGCCATTCTGCAGATGCTCACCAAGCTTTGATCCATCAAAAACATGAACATCTGTTTAAGCCTCAGGAATGTGAGCAGGAATTGGGACTGAACCTAATTTTACTCCTAAGCTTTATTTCACTGAGCTGGAGAACTTTTCCTGTGTCCAGAAACCTATGAAACTTGAGCTGTGTACACTAACAGGAATGGGAGCAGGGCCTATGAGATGATGAGAACATTGAAGACTATCTTTGTCAATATTTGGAGCCACAGTGGCTCCCAAGTTCACAGAGCCGGACTTCATAAGACTCCTTCCACATCCCTGTGCCTTCAAACACTGCTGAGAACACTTCACTGTATATTGAACCAGTAGCAACCTGAAAATTTCCTTTTTTAAAGGCTCCACTCAGGCTGTTTTCAGTACTTGCTGTATCTAAAAGAACTTACCATATCCTTGACCATCAAGTGTCCAGAAGAAAACGCAATTGAGTTAGGAGGTGTTGAGACTGGCAGCATGAATGCGTAGGAGCATCCTATAGTTCCTGGTATCATTAAATAGAGGGGATTTACTTTCAGACGAATGGCCTTGAAAAACAGAAAGGAACAGAAATTGTACCTTGGGGATTCAATCTCACCAGCAGATATATTAAAGAATGCAATCAGCTACTGCACTGTGTGGAGCCCTATCCCACACTGTGATAAATAACCATGTATCTTGCCAATGTCTGAAGGATTATTATCCTTCACTGCCCACGTTACACTACAGGCACTTGCTGCTCCCAAGTACTTCCAAGTGCCTGAAGCCCAGAAGCAGGAGAACCACACAGTGCCTGTCCCAGCACAGACACAACACAAACCTGCCCTTCCATGGGGCAGGGCAAGGAGGAGGGCAGAGGAAAAGCTGGTCTTGCCATGGGACTACCTTACCAGCTCTGCCAAGACAGGCAGAAAGATGATAATAGTGGCTGTGTTGCTGGCAAACTCCGTGAATAACGCAATGACAATCGTGATGAGGATGACAGCCACAGGCGGCGGTACACCCTCCAAAGGATGCAGACGGCCTCCTATCCAGACAGACAAACCAGACTCCTGCAGAAAGGGAGAGCAAACAGGCTGGAGAGCAGCGCTCCTGTGTCCCTGCAGGTGAATTGATCCTATCCTAGAACTATAAATTACATGCAACCTTCACCGACCTACAATCACCTACATGCAATGTCCTCAGGGTATTTACCAGCAAGCAGTTTGAAAGGAGCTGCAAGATCTCTTAACTTCCCTAATGATCTGCTGCACATTGTTGTCACTTGGAGTTGAGAAACATGCCCTTTAAGTGTTGTGATTCCACAGAGGCAAAATTCCAGAGCCAGATGAGAACCCCAAGTGACACCCTGCTAAAATACAGGATGACTACAACATGGCATCTACAGCAGGCCTCACCTCACAGCCCTTTGCCATGGCAAAGCCTCCTCCAAGCAGCAAGATGATGTTCCAGGGCACTGTCTCTTGGGCCTTCCTCCAAGTCAGCAAGGGCTGCATCTCAGTGTTTGGTGCTAGATGGAGAGAAACCCCCCACGTCAAACATCAGTCCAAAGGGGAGCACGTCAGTCATCATCTGACTAATATCATGAGCCTGACATCAGCGCTGAAGCTCACTAATTAAGAGTTGCTGGTAAAATATCCACATGGAATCTCTTAAGCTACACAATTAAAAGATCATTTAACTTAATATCAGATCTTAAAAGAAAAAAGAAAATAAATTCTAGCACTTAAGGATTTTCTTTGAAGCTTTCTTGAGGGAACATTTAATATCAGGTTAAATTGCTCTCTGCGTCAAACCTAAACATTGCCATCAACAGACGGGAGTCCATGGAAGGAGGAAATTTTCTACCATTTGAATTAAGACGATGTTATTCATTTTCCACTTGCTCTTCAACAGCCAGTGAGCTTTACAGCAAAAAGCTCATCTCCCCTAAAAGCCTCATCCCTTAACACATGATGGAGTGAGCTCTGCCATATGGAACGATGCACTAATGGGACTGTAATTTTCTGTTGGACAAGGGCACACATTTTATCCAGAAGAGGCCTGATTAAACATCTTCCTGCATATGGACAACACAACAAATGTGTATAACTCTGAGCAGACAGGATTTTGTTCCCACAGAGCCCATGCTGGGCTGCACTATCCACAAAGGATCTTCATCAACTTAAGACCATCTCTTATTCCAGCTGGCTTTTGAATTAAAGTTTGAATCTCAGTGCTACTCAAGAGGAAAAACCCAAGACCTCCAAAGACTCCTGAGACCAAAACCTGCTAGAGTGGTCGGGCTTGAGGACCTTAAATTCTAAATCATTTAGGAACTAAGGAAGGGCCCCCAAATGTGGACAACTTGCCCAGCTCTGCCTTCTCAGAGGTTCATGCGCTGCACTGAGGGACAGGAGCTGTTTGGGTGTCAGCAACCAAACCTCTGTTTCACAATCAGGTCTGCTGTGGTAAATCAACAGCGATTTCAGTTCGCTTCAACCCACCCCAGCACCATCTCTGACAGCTACATGAGCAACTGAGTCACTGCTGCAACCAGCAGCAGGGCAGCGACTGCCAAGCCTCTTCTGGCACTTCAGATGAAAAGCTTCTGTAGCATCACATTGCTCCTTCAAGCCAGTGCAGCTGCTGTGGGCAGGTGCAGGTCCAAGGGGGAACAGTCTTGGCTCTTGCTCCATGCCTACCCTGCCAGAGCCCGGAGAGGTCTCATTCCTACTCACCTTTCAAGTCAAACCACCACCTGAAGGAAGGTTTTTCCGAAGGAAAGAAGAACAGGATAATCACAATGGTGATTCCTGTAACCGCATCCGAGATGAACCTGTCCAAAAGCAGCAGAAACACTTGTAAGAAACCCTGTAGAATTACAAAGTTTATGAGAACAGGGATTTGCCAAAGAAGATTACAAGTTTCCATCAGGTTTGAACAACACTCGCTGTTCACAGCTCTTTTTAATTCCCTGTCAAGCTACATTTCTACAATGGGCTGTTAACCCTCTAGGAAAGCTGCCCTACAAGTGTAAAAACCAAGATCTAAGCCCCACCATGCTGCTGCTCTGGCTGTTCTGATTGCAGAATCATGGTCAGTCCATGAGGGGTTGTGAGGGCAATTTTCCTCAGCTCACTGCAGACCAGGAAGAGAGGCAGAGCTCAGATGATCCTACTTAAATGAGCTCTTTGCAAAACACTCAGACACTAAGGTGAAAGGCAGGGTCCATCCAGTAAAGAGCTTAAGCATGTGCTTGAATGTAAGGAGCTATTTACTGATGAAGAAAAAGCCCACAACTACTTTGTTGTATTAAGGAATCATTTATTAAGCTAGGGCTTTACTTCAAAAAAAACCAACCCAAACTATGGAGGTCTCTTCTGTTAAGAAACACCCTCTCTAAGCTTCAGCATTACCAAACTGCTCTATCCATTCATCTTCCCAAGGTGTGGATGTGACAGGGAAGACAAACTTGCCAGACAGACAGAATACTCAAGCTCAGCTCCTGCCGTCTCTCTTCAGCCTCCATTGAAACCATTGGATTGTATAAAGAACTCAATATTTCGTTGTAAATGTACCTATAAACAGTGTTCCAGACATTAAAACCCATGGAAAGGGCTCAGATAGACACCTGTCAATTTCCCACCGGGCTTTGTGCACCTTCTCCAGGAGACAGAAACAATAAAGCTGGTTCTGCTAATTGAAGCTCAGTTTAATTTATTTCAGGAAACCTAAGCAATACCGTTAAGCAACACAATCAGAAACCCAGGAATCTCAGCAACTTGGAAATGCTATTGGGAAGTGGGACAGTGGAATGAATGAGAATAAAATCTTACCCTGGTGCAAATAAGCTTGCCCAACCTGGAATGAATTTGGGATCCCTGGAGAAAAGCATGATCGCAAACACGCAGAAGAAGAAGAAAATTGCCTGTTCTGCAAACCTAAAACGTAAAGAAATGCAGTTAGAACACTGATGTGCTAAAGGGGTGGATCTAGGCTAGGACAAGTATCATGCTCAGTCTGCAGCAGCTTGGGTGAGAAGTTAGGCTGGCTTTCCAGAAATAACTGCAGTGAAACATTGGAATAGATGGTAAATCTATTTGCAAATATTGATAGTTGCCAGCAATTATCTCTTATTGGTAAACATTAAGGAGAGGCAAGACAGGCATCAGGAATGCCCAGATGTCACAAGAAGCATACGTGAGGCTGAGCCTCTGGGTGAGGCAGAGAGGAAGGGCCAAGCAGCTTGTCATGGTCATTCCTTTGACCACTGCTCTCTGGGATGTCCCTAAGGCACAGTCAGCTAGGGATGGTTTCATTCCAGTTCAAGCAATGTAAAAGGATGTCTGAGATTCAAATCATGAATGAGACAGCAGGAACAAACTTCTTCAAGGTCAAAACCTAAACAGTATCCCTTAGGCACACAGCAAACAGTAGGATAAATGGCAATATTATTCACTAAGTATCTAGTGGAGTCAAGATTCAACCAAGACAATGCCTCAAAACGCTGTTAAAAATCTCTCCAAGCACAACAAAGGGCGTTCAAAAATTGGGAAGAGGCCACTTGCACTGATTTTAAGTTATGGGGTTGCTAATTAAATTGGTAGAGCACTGCTTAATGGACTTCCTCACTCCTAGACCTCAAAGTGGGACTTTGATTCTTTTAGAGACATTTTGCAGGCTGCTCGATAATGTACTGAATGGAACAAATAAACCAATTTCTTTCATTTGCAGCACAGACAATTGCCTTTGAAGAACCACTCCATCTCCCACACAACAGCAATAATTACAGTGTCAATAATGATGTCTGATGACACAAGCATCACTGAATCTTCACAGCATTGCCGTGAGTATGAAGATATTATTTTACAGATGGACAAACACAGATCAGTTAAGGATAAGACCTACAATTCCAAAAACATTCACTAGCCCTTCACAGCCCAGAATACTGATTCCTAGAGATACTCAACTTTTCCTGCTTCCCCCTTTTTTGGCATTTCTCCTAGATCTAAACCTCAAGTTTCTTCCTGCTGGTTCCTTTCTCCAAAATAGGATCCCCATCACTGCAATTTGCACCAAGATTTTTCCAGATGACCTTTGGGGTAAAAATCTCTTGTTCTTTATTCACCTAACACAGTTGAAGGAGTAATTGAGAAAAAATAGTATGGCATGGACCTGACTTCTTTCATATGCTTTCTTTGAGCAGCTATTAAGATTTCTTAAGGTATAGCTACAATCCATATGATTCGTATCTATCATATAATCCACCAGCTTTCTCAGCAAATGTTGCCAGCTTTGCAGAACAGGTACACGCAAACCTCCAAAATTCAGCCTGTGTTGGTTAGCACATAACGCACACAGGACTGGTTTTGTCCCTGGAATAGAAAAATTATAAGCAGCAACTAAATAACCCAGCATGAATTCAGTCTGTAATACAAACGTCGCTCTTGAGAAGATTTGAGAACAAGCTGCTGTTTGTAATTATTCATGTTAGTGAAGGAAAAGAGGCTGGAGCATGCAAAAAGCAAACATCAGCAGGTTACAAACACCTTGAGATGAAACATGTATTTCATTTTCTTCTAAAACCCTCCATTTCCCCCGGTCCTTCACAGGACATTTCCTATTGATAACTTCTTCATTGCAATCCCAACTTTATGACTCACTTTGTTGGACCCAGTTTCTGATAGTCCTCCTTTATCACTTCTCTGGCTCGGGCTTCTGCATCCACTCTTAGATTTGATTTTTTTGCTTTCCAGCCCCTGCCAAGAAACGTGGTTACATTTTTACATGCTTCTAATACAATTGGCACAGTAAATGCTGTGTTTTCTGTTGCTATGGACTTCTCCAGTGCCTGCTCTGCAAGTTTCAAAGAGCTGTACATCTCTGGCAGCACAGTTTGCATTATCTTCAGATTATAAAGACTAATGATGGAGGTCTCTGATGCAGATAAAGGCAAGAAAGCCCTGTGTTCTACATCCTTTCTCTATGCATTTATACAAAGGAGACCCTGCAAAAGTTAGGAATTTTCCTCTGATTTATATTCTGAACTACTTCCTCCAGCATGGGCCGTGATTGCCAAAAGAAAGTCCCAACACTGCAGGATTTCCTCATCTCTAGCAGTTGCCTACTTGGGCAGAACAACTAGGAAGAGTGTGACATAGAAAATTAATCTGTCCCTTCATTTCTCCAGTCACTTGCAATTTCCTGGGTGATCCCAGGATGCTGCTGAGGAGAAACAAAAATGTGAGGAATTTCCAACTGGCCAGGAATGTTAATGTGCTCCTGGCTAAGCCTCTTAGCCCGGCTGCACTGACTGCACACACTGTTTGCTCCTTTGTAGGATGTGCATACAGATGGTTTATTCATACTTCACACTACATCTCCCACCACCTCCCATGACACTGAACCCGGTTTCTAACCCTGCCTGTAACCTTGATTAAACTTACAAACCTGACTTCCTGCATCAAATGCATCCATCTGGCCCTGTGCTTCCTTAATCCGTTCACTGTTTCAAAGGGATATAGTAGTTGGATCTTCTATAAGAATCAATGGTATAAAATGAATGGTTGACCTCAAATAGCTATACCTGGCCCTTAAATTTCTTAAATTTTGGGGCAGTTATTAACAGCAGCTTCAGCTTAGCTCAGCCAGCCATACCTTTTAATGTGTTTTAGATTCAAGCAAAGCCAACCTGCTACTATTGGAGCCATGTCCACCTGTCTGCATTGTGCTGCAGACACCAATGAATTGCCCACATGGGAAGTCCAGCCACTATCACCTCCTTGTTACAGTTGAAGCAGCCCAACAGACTCCTTCAGAACCTTGTCTGTACTTGTGCAGCTTTGCAATGTCTCTTCCAAGGCACCTCACCACCAGGGAATACTGGTATTTGTGCTGGCCCAGCTATTCCAATAAAGCCAGGCTTTGTGCTGACAGAGGCAAGCCAAACAAAACATAAAGCATCACGTTCTTCAAGCACAAAAACAATTCTGTATTTTGCCAGGGGCTTTGGCCAGCACAGATACCTTTTCCCTCACCTGACCATCCAGAGCTGCACTGGCTGGACACCAGGGCTGTGCCCCAGGCCTCACCACAGGACATGGGAATTCAGGGTCTGCATTGCACAAGCCCTGGGCACGCAATGCAGAGCTTGTGAGCCAGCAGAGTATCCCAGAGCAGCACACAGAGAGGACCCCAGAGCAGCATGCAGAGAGCATCCCAGAGCAGCACGTAGAGAGCATCCCAGAGCAGCACGTAGAGAGCATCCCAGAGCAGCACGCAGACAGCATCCCACAGAGCATCCCATGAAGCCCCACAAGCAATTTAAGGACCGGTATTTGGCATTTTCTGGATTGAAACTTTCCCATTGATTTTTTCCTGTCTCTGAGACAATGTAAATATTTGGACACCTGCTCTCTTCCCCTTTTCCCCTCTATTTGCATTTTAAACTCAAAATAACAATTACTTTTCAAAATATTACAAATGCTGTATGGTCCCTGGAGGAAGCAAGACTGTGAGTTTGTTACTATCACATATGAGAACGTGCAGAGTGAAAAAGGGCTACAAATGAACCAGCATGGCAATGTTGCGATTATTTTAAGTAGTGTACTCTAGGGGTTGCATGTACGCAGCAAAGATTTGCCGGAAAAACACATTATTATCAGTCACAGATTAACATGATGTTGTAAAATCAAGCCCTGTTGTGAAGTAATCTGTTCCAAACTTGAGTTTCTGCCCCAGGAACAAATCCTGGGCCTTTTCTGTGCTAGGAGATTTTTGCTACTAATTCCAGGGGAGCCAAGGCTTCAGGCTGGCCTTCAAAGTTTGATTCTGCATTGCCTTCTGTCATCGAAAACCTGCCACAAGCCCAGGTCAGGCAATAAAACTACCTTTAAAAACTGTTATGTTTAACTGAATGAATACATAATGCATACCCTGTAGACATCACTTAAAGTACATCTAACTGAGATATTTTAAAACCTTCCTGGTGCATACCAGCTTCCTAAAAGTAGACCTGTTATTCCATGAGTATCCTGAAGTTAGTTAAGAAATTAGGAGATTATCCTGGGTGATATCAGTAGATTTAGTATGAGACTCATAATGAACACATATTTCACAATGCTGGTATAACTAGACTATGTACATATATATAGGGAATATAAACATACCTCAGGTTAATTCCTCCATACAGGATGGAGATCCATAGCCATCCCATGAGAAGAAAAATCAGCATTAAAGGAAATGCAAACATAAACCAAGAACCAAAGTTCACCACATCACATTCTGGAAAATAACTAAGCAAATGGGAAAAATCAAGTTAATGCAAGATGGGGAAATGACCCTTCAATTTACCGCTAAGCAAACATCTGAAATCAGCAGCAAAATATCCCACAAACTTGCCAGTCAGCATTTAAAAACTATTCCTCTGTGTGCATTAGCAGTGATCTGGGCTAATCTGGGCACTAGGAGATTTGAGGAGTGTTGTGTTGGAGCAACACCCAGCTCACCCAGCCCAGCCAAGCAAGCCTGCAAGGGAAGGTCTGAAAACCTCTCTCCAGGTGGCTAATGCTTTCATACAATGATGCTCCTGAACACCCAGGATTAAACCCTACTACAATAACTGCTGGAAAGTCGGAACATGAACGTTATAGGGATGCTGTACATGCCCAGGAGAGACTGAACCTACTACTTGTAGAGGCCAGCAAAGTTAAGAAATACCTGTGGGCACTTAGGTTGGCATAAATCTGTTTCTGTGCTCATCAGGGGCATCTTTTATGACTAATAAAACAAGCCATAAGTAGTGGGCTCCTTATTTTCCTTTCCACCATACAGCAGTAGATATAACTGCTCACAAAACACTACACGTCCTGTTCCATCAAAACAGTTACCAGATTAAGTGCAAGCGTGGAGTCAAGTCCCATTAAATTCAATGGGATTAAGAGCATCAGTGAGGTGAAGCACATATGCACCAGTTCGACTGACAGCTTGGCTGAGTATGCTGGGAACCTGCTTATTACAACTAAGGCTGATGCAACCACTCCCTGCTTTTATCTGCTCACAAAGTTTCCCAAGATGTTCTGAAAGGGCATGCATTTTCCAAAACAGCTCTCAGTACAGAAAGGAATTTCCTACAGGGATGGAGATCATGTCCCTGTTTTCCAGGATTCACAAGGATCTCCGGGACAGCCTCCCATACCTCTTCAGCTGCCCCAGAAGGATGAGATTTGGTGCAGTTCCTGTCAGTGTTGCTGTACCTCCGATGCTGGCTGCATAGGGGATTGAGATGAGGAAACCTTTCCATATATTTGTTTTGTATTCTTCCTCCTTCTTTAAGTCTGAGAGAGCATCGCTGGTAACCTCCTTCTCCTCCGTCAGATCTTTGCTTTAAAACAGTCCAAAAGAGAATCCGGTGAAAGCCCTGGTTTGAATACAGCGCAACCGCTTCAGAGCCTTGACAGAAGGAAAATTCCCACTTTTTAACAATCCAAACTAACACTGTCCTCAAGGACACCTTATCAATTCACTGCTGCAGAGGGGTCTGCTTGATGAACTGCCATGTAGGACTGGCAGCCTTGCATAGGGCAGAGCACCCTCAGCACCCATCCATAGGAGCTGAGGGTGCACATGCCTTGCCCAGCCCCTCTGCAACTTGTGACACAGAACGTTAGGTCCACAGGTCTGCTAAAAATTAAAAGTAATAAACTGATAGCACTGAGAGGAAAGAAATATCTGTTCCTGAAAAGATGTTTCCTTTCCATCGTTACCTAAGCAGGACCATCACCAGTGTGTAAATCCTGGTGGGTTTCATATCACACTTATGATGTTCCTGAGAAAAACAAGGCACAATTCCCCACCTTTGGCTACCATTTCAGAGTGGCTGGAAAATCTCTGCAATGATTTGAACATGCAGAGGAATGCTGGACACAGAGAGGAGGGTTTCTATCATCAGGCTGCTAGTGATTGGGACATTTGGAAAAATCAAAACATTTCAATGACTGAATTTCAAATTCCTAAAAGTTGGTCTAACTCAGGGGATAATTCTCTCTCTCAGCTCTCTAATACAAACTTTATAGTTAACTTACTCCTCCGTACTTGCCAGAAACTGCATCTCAGTTGGTACAGTGTAAAGTTTATTCTGCTGTAAAGATGCTGAAAAAGAAAGATGAGGACTTTAAAACAGTTCAAAGCATCTAGAAAATTCTCCTTGAACCAAACAGGAATGGAGGAAACAACTGCTATTTACAGAGGAGGGGCTGTGCAAACCAAGGGTGGGCTCATGCCACAGGGACAGGGACAGGAGCTCCTGGTGGGGATGAACGAGCCCATCTCCTCCTGCCACCACTCTGGTCCCCCGACAGCACTCAAGCTTCTCCTCCAACAACCAGAAGCGCTCTATCCTTTTACTACTTTCAGCCATGGGTTGGGCTCTGGGATCTTCCAACACAACCAGGAGTTCTGGGGTGTCCCTTATCAAGTCATGGGGTTGGGCTGGGGTTTGCTGGGGGGGGTTAACAATCACTCATTCTTAGCAAAAAAAAGGCACAGGAGGAGTACTCCCTGCCACAGAGCTCCATTCGCAATGGACGAGAATTTTACCCCCTGCAGACACCTAGCGCAAAGTCACTATAAAGCTGTAATTCCCTTTATACGGGCAAGAGTGAGACACACTTAGGATCAGGCTTCATACCAGGTCCTCTGAAAGCCACCCCAACAGCAAGGACCATTCCCAACCCCATCATCCCCACTATAAATGACCTTGCAGGCTGAGCAACCAGTCCCCAGCACAAGTTTAGGGTCACCCCAGGAAGAACCTGTTGCATACCCATTTCCCAGGGACCCTCCCACCTATTTCACACAGGCTCTACCTCACCACCCTCCATATCATCAACCACAGGGAATATAAGCAGGATGCAGGAGCACTTGAGGAAAGGATGTGTTTTGACCAGAAAGACCAATGTTGTCTTTGGCAGTAAACTGGGAAGTGCACACCACTCTACCACACACACACATGAACATCACAGTTCAGAAATCAAGACAGAAATGCAACACAATTGCTCTGTTTTACCAGATCTCATACTAAGGCTTGTGGCATTCGTATTCCTGGCTCATGGCTCAACCTCCTTTTGTTGGGAGTAGAAGTGTGCTATTAAACCCCATTTTCCATATTCCTCCCCAGGAATGGAATCCTTGTGAGTTTTATCCACCTTCAGCCCTGCTGCCTCTCCTTAGGGTCTTTGGTTTGGGTCCAGAGGCCTGTGTCCCTGCACCATCCCAGGCTCTACAGACCACTGCATGCAAAGCCCAATTCCTAGCATTGCCACCCAGCAGTCCCCAGGCTTTCTTGCACCTCTCCTCAGGCCAAAACACCATCCTCTTCTACCAGTATATGCACTAGAGACCAAAAGCAGTGCATGAAGAGCAGCCAGTGGTCAAAGTCTCCGGACTGGCTTACGTGTGCGCCAAAGACACGAAGCTCGTTCCAGCTCAGTGAACCAAGGGTTTTTGCAAAGTCATGTTTTACACATCGCTAATTTACTGAATTGCAGTTAATTGGCTCGGATGCACATGCTGAGCTTTCATCCCAACGATGCCACATGGAGGGATGTAATTAGGATGAACATTAACCCACGGTTGACTGTTGATCCTCCAACACATCTTGCCGAAGACCTCTCACCACTGCTATCCCATTCAAGCCTAGTGCTGGGTCTGTAAAGACACATATTGCATTCTACCACTCCATATCATCCAATTTTTTTTCCCTGCTAAGCCCAGATTTCCACCCCATCTAGCCAGGACCATCTATGAGTTACCTCTCCAAGAAGGTTTGCAAAAGGCAACCATACAAAGGAAAGCCAGAGTTACTGCAAGCTTCTCCTATGAAACTTGTAAAAAGGAGTTGAAAATTGTTACAGGTTCATAAATCAGAAGAGGACAAAGACCACTGAGGTGTGACCTGGCTGAAGATCTCTCGCAGAGCAGTATGCGAAGGATTAATTGACCATTTCAACCAAATACCTTGTATACCTTAGAGGCAGAAAGGCTTGTCTTAGCTAAGTTTGGCTTTAATGATATTTTTATTGTTCCTAAGAAGTTGAAAAGGCTGAGAATGAACATTTCCACCCACCGACAGGTGCAGGCAGCAGCACTGGGGCCATATCTTGCCAGCTCAGGCCAAACCAAACCACAGTGGTGCCCAAAACCACGTATTTCCCACCTGCCCCTTTTGAGACAACTTTTCCAGGTCTACAACCAAACAAAGCACCTCACCACCGACTGCAGTTTATCTTGAATTTGCAGAAGATATGCTCTATGCAGGGAAAAAAGGATGGAAACATTTTCTTGTAATTTTTACCGGGATATATTTAAGCTTCTCAGAGAAATGAAATATTGCCAATGATGGATTAAGCAAGCAGAGAGCAGGAGAGATGGACAGGCTCACTAGAACAGCAGTTTCCAGCCTGACACACACCTGTTGCCGGAGATGTCAGACAAAATTGTAGAGACTTTATAGCCCACCTCCAAAAGGAAAATTCTGGAAGCTGAAGAAAGCCTGTGGGTGTTCAGTTTATAACCCTGCTTCGGTCAACCGGAACCAACCAAGACTTCAGCCTCCAAAGCTCATCTGACCGCATTCTTGCATTGGTAGCCAATAGCATCAAAATTAACAAAACACTACACCAAGTTTTAGCTATCAACAACATAAGCATTCAAATATTCACTGATCTACAACACGCTGTCCACATGATTGAGCAGGGACCTAAGTGATTGCAGCCTTGTAGTTCTCTCATCAGCAAGAAAGTATGTGCAACTGATCAGACATCACTTTAATTCTGTCACTGCATAAGCAAAGCCCTTCACAAAAATGGTTACATATACTTGAGATTTCTTCAGAAAATCTAATTCTTTTACATGCTACATATTCTTTAATGTATAAAATTTTTTAGCCACCCATCCTGGACACTCCTAGTGTTACTAAAGCACATCCAAGCAGTTAGGCAAAATGACCTTACCATATGCCATTGTAAAAGTTTGCTTCCACATACAGTCCCCTTAACAAATCTGCCTGACTTTTTTGGAATACACATTACAATTTAGTTAGATTATAAAACACTATGAAAGGTGTATACGTTTTTCTCAAATGCACATTCCCTACATTCAGTCAGGTTTCATCAGGTCTGTTGAAAAAAACAACTATAACAGCCCCACTGGAGACATGCAACCAGCCCTGACTGCAGAGGACACCCAACAGAGAGGAACCCCCCTGCAGAAAGCTCACCTTCATGTCTCTGCTCCTGAGTGTAACATCAGATTCATTGCTTTTGACTGACTCGAGCTTAGGTCTTCCTTCAAGGAACTCAGCTTTTCTCATCCATTCAGAAAAGGATGAGTTTACCTTGGGACACTAAAGTTCAAACGACAAGTCTACAAGAAAACCTACATTCCTGCATTTTGATGTTGTACACTTTATAGATGACTCCTCCTTCACTTGCATTTATTACTTCTATAAGTCTCTACCTCAAAAGAAAAATACATCTCACACCATGACATGATATTTGCAAAAGCATCGCTTTATTCATTCTTATACTTATATGCCTCTCCCCTTGCCTTTTCTGGCTTCTCTCACCACTTCGGCATTGTGAGCCAAGGACTTTAATTTTGTCTGGGACAATAGGGGTCTTGATTTTGTGTGTTCCCAAACTCTAATGTATTTACAATCACAACCACACAGTCAAATCATTTCAGAGGAGGGGGTCAAGAAGGTCAAAAGCAGACTGACAAAGCACAGTGCTTCTACAGAAGAAGTAATTATAGCAAGGTCAGTGGAGTTGATTTTAATAAATGTGAATGGCCAAAAATTCATAAAGCAAATGTGATAAGGCAACCTGGAGTGAAAATACCTCATGATTGCTGGACATTAATGATGAATGATTAATTATATCTTTATTAGAGTATGCACATGTTTGAGTCTTCTTCTGGGGACTCATTTTTCTGCCTTAGGACTCAGTGGGAACCAAAAAGCCATTGCTTTTAAATCACAGCAGGAGTGCATTACTAATTAGTGCAAGAAAGAAAAGCCACGACTACTGCTCCAACTATCAGCAATAGCTGCAAAGAGGACTTCATGACTTCATTTCTGTTTTGCTGTTTCTCATCACTGCCTGACAGAAGCCCAAACTCCTGGTAAATGACTTGTGAAGAGAGGATTAGAGGAAGACCTTATCTGACTGCATACCCCTGCCCCAGCCTGTCCACAACCTTCTGAGAACACCACCAAGCAGTATCATCAAGCTGGGAAACCACAAAGCACTTTAGAAATGGGTATTTAACTTGCCAGCCTTCCCTTCTGTCTTCCTCTGGCTCAGGCTTCAGTTTCATGGGCAAACAAACAAGAAAATGAGAGGAGAACCCGCCTATCCACAAGCACATGGCAGCCATGGAGGGGCTGTTGTCCTCACCCATGCCCTGCTCTCACTGCCTGGTCAGTCCCTTGCCTGTCCCTGCAGCAACACACCATTAGATTGCACTCACCTCCCCAGGTGTTACTATCTACAGCCCTCCCTAGCTCTGCCTATCCCATCATCACCCTGCCGACAAAGCTGAACTTTAACTTGTGCCAGTAGCATGTTTATGGAGCAGGTTGGTTTGGCATCACCACTTCTTGGCTTTTCCAGACAACTCATAAGCATTGCCTCCTGCATGACACGAGGAAGGGCAGAATAAAATACACTTTTGTGCCAATACCATTCCACCATGGTAATACAGTGTGAATCAATATGGGATCAGCACTGAGATGAGGCTGTAGCTGTGAAACCTGGTACTTGTGCCAGTGAAGTCGATAAAATGGAGCAGATGGCAGCAGGGCAGACCTCAGCTGGCTTATGCTACTGCCCTGTCTCAATTACCTTGATTTTCTTCATTTTCCCTGTTCATATCCTTAGATGTGTTTTTCTCCCCAAAGAGGCTTTTTAAAATTGCATTTGCAATTGGAAGCATCATAGCAGTGGAGGCAGTATTACTTAACCACATGGACAGGAAAGACGTTGTCAACATCATCCCTAAAATTAGTCTGGAAGAGAGAAAAAAGGAAAAGCTGAATTTCTTCAGTTTGGTGAGTTTTCTGATACATTATAGGTACAGGACAAAAAACTCCTGTAGAGGGATAACAAAACTAACAACAAAAAGGACTTCTGTGACTATCCTGTAACTGGATGGAGCACATATATGGGGCTGAATCAATCGATCCTCCTTGTGCTCCGCTGGCCTCTGAGCAAAGGCAAACAGTGAATAAACTCAATAAGCTGCAGAAAAGGTGGGGCGAACAATCTCCTGGTATGTGAGATATTCGCATGACAGCCCACCAGAGCAGAGCCTCGTATAGCTCATGTTCCCCACTGAGAACTCCCTGCTCCCATAGTCACCTGGCTGGCTGGACTCCCACCAACATAAGGACCCGGAGCGCGATCCTGCGGTGTAAATTCCACTCCTCAATGGCCGAGGCCATGATTAAACCACTGAGGAAGAGGAAATTGGTGTCTAAAAAATACTGTGGGCAAACTTTGCTAGAGGGGAGGATCCCCAGGAAGGGAAAGAGGACGATGGGCAGCAGAGCTGTCACAGCCAAGGGCAGCGCCTCCGTGCACCAATACAGGGCCATCAGCAGGATCACATAGAGACATCTTCCTTCCTGCAAAAGGAGGAGACAGAAACAGTAAGACATGCGGCATTAGAGATGTCTTTTCACTCGGAGACACTGAGACAAGCAAAAAGCACCAATTACTCCTTCAAGGATACATTTCTCCAAAAAAAAAAAAATATCCATCAAGAGCAACACCTTCCTACATTGCACAGAGGTTCCGGACTTACACTGATCCTCCGAGACCACAGCAAACCCCAAATCCCCCTTGATTGTCTGAGCTCCCTGTGTGCTGCAGGGAGCAGCACACTGCAGTATCAACTAAGGAAGCCCTGGAGAGTAGAAACATGTTGAATTGGGGTGCTAATCCCCAGCAGGCACTGCGGCTATCACCCTCAAGTGTTCCAATATCTGACTGTGCTACACTCAATATTTGTGCTTCCTCTACAAATTCCACAGATCATGCTTTGCATGACTATGGAAAAAACAGGTTTCAGAGATGGATGTATCAAGTCCCCACATTTCAAGTAGGAAGCACACAAAGATTTTGCCTTTTCTTGGATTTGACTCTAAGAGATTTGTGAGAAACCTTTCCATGGCAACCCATCCCAGTCCGTACAGAAAACAGTAAATCAGGTGCCCCGGTGTCACACAACTTCCTGAGGGCAGAGAACTCACCCATGCCCAGCATCGCTCCAGCCTCAGCCAAGGCTGGCAGAAACCCAGTGCCCCCACACCACAGCGTGAATTCATTCATCCATCCAGGAGGCATAAACTAGACCAAAGCCATTTGTCATGACGGCTGTGGCCAAAATAATGAGTGATAGAAAGACATCAGGAGAACAGCTCCAATCCCAGGAGAGGAAGAGCCGGGGGGACAGGGGGAGCCCAGTGTGGAGCTGGGCTTGGTCACGGCAGGGCTGAACAGGGATATTGTCAGCAACCATGGGGCAGAGTGCCCACGGCACTATAAATAACACCCGAGAGTCATTTGGAAGCCACAGAGCTATTTATTTGACAACTCTTTTCCAGCTTGTTGAACAGGTTGAATTGTTACTCAAAGGCACCTCTGTCCCTCTGCTTGGAGCTTCCTCTCCTGCTCTCGGGGCTGGGCTTGCTGTGGAGATGACAGCTCTGCTGCCTGCTGGGTTGGGAACAGTGTGGAGTTTGGGGACAATGTGGTCTCAGCTGCACTGTTTGAGCATGCAGGAAGGCATCAGAACAGGTACAGCAGAACCACAACTTGCCTGAGCATCTGCAAAGGACTCATTCCAGGCTTTAGCTGAATGTGGTCATCCCCAAGCTCCTACAGCAGGCACCATCCCAGTAACACATCCACAAACCAAGAATGAAGAAATAACCACAGTTACTGGGAAAGCCAAAGAGCAGAATCTACCCTGACACCCAGTGGGGTGCATAAAGCAGAGCAAATTGAAGCCAATTTATCATTCAATATACCTGAGGTGAATGAAAAGTTTGAAATAGAATGACAAGATTTCTGATTTGCTTTTAGCACTCAGGCTGGATTTCACAAGCAGCTCTGCTAATAAAGCTCCACTGAAGCTAAAGTGCTTCAGTGTGTGGAAAAGCAAATACTACAGAACTGGGAATAATTTGCTTTGATTTCTTTAATACATCAATTGCAGCAGAGCCAATACTTCATGTGAAGTTCTCAAGATCTGGATTTAAAGACCATTTTCAGTCCTAATTTAGATCCTAGAAAAATGACATATGACATAGTGTGAAGTAAAACCGTAATGTTCCCAGCTCAGCCCTAGCACCTGGCAGTTCCCATGAGCTCCCCATGGCTTCGCTTCCTCCAAAGCAGCAGGACCAGAGCAACAAACCTGGCAGTGCCAAATTATGCAAAAATAAAGAATCATGGTTCAAAATGTTTGCACTGGATCAGTGATTTCATTCCTGTGGCAACTGATGGTTTCTTTTTACTCTGGTTCATTTATACCAAAGAAATAGCTTTGCTCTCATGAAGCCCTTTTCCATGTGATCTCTAAATGCTGTATAAATCATTTTTGTTCCTCCCACTGGAAAAATATCCTTCAGTTTCCTGCAAAAAAGTCAATTTCAAAACAAAGACATTGCCTCTTACAGGGGTAGAGCAACTGAAAATATTCAACAAAGCCTTGATGGAAAAGTATCAGTGAAGGCTTTAATTGACTTGATGAACACTTTAGAAGACTAATTAGAAGTAAGGGATATTTCTTCTCTGGTGTATGGAAAATGTTCTGGAAAACACTGCAATGAAACACAGCATCAATCTAATAACTAATCTTGATCCAAGATCAAAAGCCAAGGGGTGAAACTAAACCAGGGTAGAAAGGAGGGTTTTCTATATGGATCTGACCACAAACATATAAGGATCAACAGCAAACCACTTGGAAAATAAAGCTGTAGCATTGCTTATCAATTTTTTATATAGAGACAGGACAAATTGCACCTACATTAAACAAGTATTTAACTCAAGACAGCACCATCATTGAACGAAAACCAAATACAACCACTTCAGAATAGCTTCGGTTTGGAGCAAGCACTCCCCCAAATAAAGTTGAACCAAACTCCATAAAATTAGAAGGTTTTTGGATTCAAGGTAACTTGCAAATATTAATTAATGAATATTCCCAAGTTTGGTCAGTATGCAAACAATAAATGCTAACTAATGTCACAATGGTCTTTTGGGGAGACAACCAGGGGGATCTTCTGGGCTGCATCTGCTGCTGTGTGCAGCACCATCAACTCCAGATGATCTTTGATCCCTTGATCCCTCTGCTGCGTCACTGTCGGATTCCTACTTCTCTCACCTCCCTGCATCTTTCTTCTTATTTTTTCAACATAAGTCTACCAAAGTCCAGGGGGAAGATGGTAGCACATACGGACTTTAAAATGGGTCTTGTGATTGGGTTAATTTTATAACCATTTAATGATTTCCAGGAAAGTGCTCGGTGGTTCTGGGCTGCAGCAGCTCTCCTTTCTGTTGCTCAAGAGCCTTGGGAACAACCTCTGCCCCTCCAGATCCTGCCTTTGCTGCACTGAAAGCACCAGGGAATTTCCACACTGGGGTCCTGCTGAGCTATGGCAGCAGAAGTCAAGCCACAAGGTAGTCTCCTATGGGCAGGAGAGCTGGAGGGAGGCCTCCTGGAAGGGCTGATGATGTGCCCCAGGGAAAAGAGGTGCTGGCAGGAAATACAGGTCAGATAAGGAGAACTGGCTTGCCCAGGCATAGCACCAAGGCATAGGCATGTACAAGACAACAGTCCCCATCATCAACCTGAAATCCTAAAATGGGACATCAGGAGCTTCAGCTGGACCTTGTTTTCCACCAGCCCCAGGCAGCACCAGAGCAGCGCAGTGCTGCCTGCCTGGTGCCCACAGCCTCCCCACCAGACAGACCCAGCACTGAAAGAAGCTCTACTTTAGCACTGACAAGCTTCAGGGTTTCTCCATCAGCCTTTGTATGCTACATGGCCATCACAGCCTCATCACGCCCAGAGGCTCCTCTACCACCCTTCTGCACTGTGATCAGGCAAATGAGCAACAGAGAGGTGACAGGACTCCTCCAGGACCTTGAGACCAATGCCAAGAGATATTTCGGCTGAACCAGAGTTTTCCAAGCCCTTTCATCCCACTACTATCACAGAGAAACATCCCATCTACAGTACTCAGGACTACTCAGTACCAAAATGTGGCTTTTAGCATCTCACTCGGAAACTGTCCTCACATGACAGCTGTGACTGTACTACTGGCCACCTCACTCACACTGCTTGTTCTCCAACGGGATGGGTACGTGAATCTGATGTCTACTAACCCAGCTCCTGCAAACATTATGTAATCTGGAGGTAAACCAATCCCTGTTTACCAGCCTTCCTGTCAGCAGAGTTGTTTTGCTCCCGCTGGGTATTTGCAGAGTGGCTAGAAAGGGGCCAGTAACACAGGGGCACAAGCTGCAAGGGCTCCAGGGAAGACACTTTGCTCTGGAGTTACGCTAAAAACACAAAGCTTATTAAGCACTTTTATTACTTTTAGTATTTTCAGTATTTTTAGTATTTTTAATATTTCTTGAAGTTTTTTGCAGTTGGCAGAAGAACAGAATTGTCTTCTTTATTTTGCAAACAGCACAGCTGGAGCTTAGAGCAATTTGAATGAGTTCACACAGGAAGCTAACTACAAAAATGAAATGGGTATGTTAAATAAAACCTTCACTGGCTCAAAGGTGTGAGACTCACACCTCCTCTTGGAGGCAGCAATAGATCTTACACAGCCCATGAATGTTCGAAGATTAAGCTAAAACACCAGTGTGATGATTTAACACCCTGTGTGAGGTTAACAAAGCTCCCCTTTTGAATCTGCCTTTCAGCATCAGGGTTTGGTTTTGGTTTTAAGACAGATGCAGTACATTTGATTAGAAAAAAGGAAATCTTTTCAGTGATGGTGAACCCACCACAAGCTCAGTAACCTGTTTCTATAATGAATTAACCTCATTGTTAAAATTATATTGTAATAATCTGAATCTGACACCTTCAGCCCTCTTGATCCTCTTAGACGCTCCTCCTTTATGCCTTAGCCTGGGCCACTCTTAGCCAAACTCTGCTCATGATGGATGTGCCTTCAAGGAAGCAATCAAGTTACTCCTTGCCTTTTTATTCTTTGAAAGAAACAGGTTGAGCGCCTATAGCCTTTCACCACATGGTCTGTTTTCCAGTCCTTTACTCAGAATGAGACATCTCAATTTGTCAAAGCCATTTCCGAGCTGCGGAAGCCGGACTGGAAGGATGTCCTGGTGAAAGCCACTGCCTCAGCAAACAGCAGCCTGGAAGATTCTCACTGCTCTTGCTCAGCTTGCACACCTCCATACACACAAATACCACATTAACCCTCTTGGCTGTGGTAGCCAGTCTGGTAGCTGTATTCAGCTAATTACAGGTTGCCATCTCAAGCCTTTTTTTGGCATCTTATTCTCAGGAGGCACTCCAGGAGCAGCCTGACCCATGGCAGCATTCCTGGTCACCTCCATCTACCCTGGGGCTTGTAGAAATGCACTCAGTTTATTGGTTCTCAAAACTCCTCAGGTAGCTCTTCAAATAGTATTGCATGGAAGTTGCCCAAACCCATAGATTTTAAAGTAACCAGGGTTGGATGCAAGTATTCCAGTTTCCCTTTCTTTTTATCACAAAAATATTACATTACGAGACATCTCATGAAATGCAACTGTACTATGAGCACTTCCCCGAGTACAGAACAGAAATGCTTCATCAAATACGGCTTTTTCTGCATTGTCCATCTGGCAACAGAACATCATGGGTCAGATTCTCTGTGCCACACACTTTTGCTCCTCAAGCTCAACACCCTGCCCAGGGATTGATTCCTCAATTTTTTCACATTGTGTTTCATGTTTTCTATGGTTCTTAGCTTCCAATTAACACTGGCTCTTATCAATTTCCCTTTCTCACCAAGTATTACTGCTTTCACATCCTCTCTGTGCCAGCTTGCTCCTCACCAACCTTGCACTCTGTAGACTGAAGCTCACAGTGCACGTGGTAAAATGTAGTCACCCTACTTCAAGTTATCACCCCTCTTTCCCCATTGAAGCTCTTCCTCTTGTCTCTTTCAATTGACCATTGCTTCCACTCTGTGGAATTGGCCTTTCTAAACCACCAAGTGCATACACAGCAGAGATGGACTTTGTGCATGAAAAGTATACTCAGGCTGCAGGCACACTTATTTCACCTGCCAGGCTGCTCTCCTCATTGCTACCCCTTTGCCTGTGCTTCAGCTGTGCCGTCAAGCCCAGGACACCACACTCCTAGCCCACCACCCCACTTGCATTACCCCTTTTCCTCACAATGCCTTCATTGTCGTTGCTTTCAAGTGCAAGCAATGTAATTTCTCTTCTGGAAGTTCTGAAAGTCTCCTTGTTCTGACCAGAAGGACTCATTACGTCCAAGTTAATTTTAAATTGCTCTATGGCCACCGAGGAAGTCAAGTCTGTTTTCCAAAGGCATTGGGCCCTATTTGCCTGCCCAGAGCTCCTTTTAGCAGATTTGGCTGCCTCAGCTGTTACTAAGCCAAGAGGCTGTAGACATTGAGTTCATTAGAAGCTGTTGGAACAAGCTCTTTGCACAGCTCATTAAAAGTGCCCCCCATGCCCCTTCCAGCAGAGCTGTTCCTCCAGCCCTGCCCCAGCTCTTTGCAATCATTCACAGCTCTCCAAGCAAGGGAGGGTCACAGGCATTTCCACTCAAGGGACATTCAGGCATTTCAGCAGCAACCAGTGTGGGGATGACACACAGATCGCTATGCAGAGAACTGGTTCCTGGGAAGCAGCTCCACACGGAGCATTTCCTCCTGCTGTTTTCTTTGACAGACACAAGTCCCTGTTTTCCAGCCACGGTTTGTGGAGCACACCCTGAGGTCCCAGCAAACCCATCCACAAAGCAGAAATCTCATTTCTCTATTTAAGAGGAAGGAGATCGCAGACGAAACCACTTAGGGGAGCCTCCCTCTCCACAACTGCAACCTACAAAGGTCATCAAATAAAACCAAGAGCTATCAATGTAATGCCAGCACCAGTGACAGCCCTGATGTCCCTCTGTAAAGGGACTCGTACAAAGATCTGGAGAACGACCATGCAGGGTCACAGCAGACCAGAGCTTCAATAGCAGATTCGGATGCTGGAGTTCATAAGCAATAAGCAAAGCCAGACTCGATGGATGACTTTTCTCACAGGATTTTGTCCCCAGGGGATGTCACCTATGTGCAGGTTTCACTGGAAAACCCATTGCACCCAGACAACAGGGTGTCATGCAGAAGCACATGCTAATCCAAGAACCACATCCTGTTTGTGGTTCCTTGTTACATGAAATTTAGGTCATGATTTCTTGGTCTCCACATCCAAGTGAAACACTGCCCTTGAAGCTGAAGCTCCAGTGGCTTTTTATGACTTCAATCCCTCTCAAGATTTAAATTTATAAGCATTCATGCCAGTGGGGAGAAGGTAAATGTTAACATGAGGTGGGAACAGACTTCATCATCCTCAGAGCAGGAAAGTACTGCAGAAGCACCTGTAAGATACCTTCCCACAAGGGAAACCTCATCCTGAGACTGAGCATCACTACTTCTCATCTGCTGCCAGTTTCTCTAACACCCTTCAAGGCAGCACAACAACCACTCCAGCAGGAACATCAGGCTCCCCAGCCCATCCAACTCTCCCATGTTCCAGATGTTCAAGTACTTAGGAACATCCAGGTTTCTAACATCATTTCAGGAACATCCAGTGACTGCACCACAACCAGGACCTCCTCCTGCCCCAGCCTGCTTTCCTGGGACAGCCTCCCAGTGACACCAGCAGCAGCCCAGTCTGTTGCATTGCTTCCGAGATGGAGCTCACCGAACACCTGCAGCAACTCTTGCGACCTGGCTGCCCAGGAGAGCACGAGGCTGGACTCAAGCCCTGTGTTAGGATGAACCATCTGACCCAAGCAGTGCAGCCGAGGGCACACACCTTTCATTACACATCAGGATAACTCCCAAACTCTACCACCCCAGATCCCCACCTGCTGAGCCCTCACTTGTTCCTCCTCCTTGGTGTTCTTACACCACAGTTGAAAACATGACCTGCTCCATTCCCCTCTTGCAGATCCCTGTGATTCAGGCTGCAGAGGGCAGTTCAAGCAGGCTCCAGACGTCAGAACTTAATCCCCCGCTGATGCAACAGCAAGTTTCCTTTCTTGCTGAGCAAGTGAGAGAATTTCACGTTGAAACTGTAGATGAATCTCTGACCCTTGAACACCAACAGACACAGCTCACAGCTACAGGATCACCCCTATGCCAAACTCAGGGGGAACTTGGTGAAGCTGCAGTTGAGCTTGCTTGAGACATTGCACTGTTTAACACGAGCATCAGAGTTTTGACAGGGACCAGTGCAGGTACCAGCCAGTCTCATGCTACCAACTATAACACATTTAGAGCCCATGGAAAATGAAGAGCAGATCACTGAGCAGTCAGCTCTGCCAGGACCTCTCCACAGAGGATGCAGGTGGAGAGCTGTCCCCCAGCACAGTGCCGGCTCCACACAGGGTTTATTCTCACAATTAGCCACCATATGGGCCAAGCACAACCCTGTAGTGAGTGCACAGGGCACCCCTTCACCCTCTAACCAGATCTCACCATTTTACAAGTGCCAAAATCACACAAGATACTATTAAATAGAATCAAAGGCGCTTGTACAGCCACTGTAAATGAACGTATAATTATATATTTATGAATCTGCAAAGGAATTAAGTATCTGTTGTGCAATGTGCTTTCTGCTCTTTGAAGCAGATATGCACTATATTCCTAGCAAGAACTCACCCAGTAATGGAAAATAGAAAAAAGTGAGAATAAAGTCAAGGAGTTTGCGCTTTTAACAAACAGTGTCATTAAATTAAGCAATGCTCATCCTATATTTTTATTTGGAGATGTATTTCACTATCTTGAACATAAAGGTTTCACCTGACAAGCACTCCACAGGCAGAAGTAAATGTCACCTTTGTGTTCGTATGGCGTCTGGTTCATTCTATAATCATCAAGTACTGAGCAGCACTTGTTTTCTGTTGTAAACAAAGCTATTCTCAAATGGACCCGAGTCAGAACGTGAGAGTGAAATCCTGCCCATACTGAAGTCAATAGGACAATATTTCCCAGTGACTCCATCGCCCTGTGGGTTTCCACCCAAGGCTCAGAGAGGCTCCTGGTGCACAACAGCGGTGTATATGGGACCACTGTAAAAATCCTCCAGTCTCCAAGATTTTGCCATAGATCCCTTCACGTGCAGCCCAACACACACACACCAATGCCCAAAACTTACCAGGAGGCCAGCTTTTCCAGATTTACAGCACAACACAAACATCTTTCTCACAATGCCTCTGGATACAGCACCAAAGGTACCCTGAGAATAGCTCACAACATCACAGGTTCCACTCATGGCTCCCTGCATTTTCTAGCCCCACAGCATGAACCCCGTTGCAGGCACACCTCCAGCTTTGCAGCATCCCTATCTCCCTGTCCACGGCAAAGGGGATAGGGCAGCAACATCAGGCAGCCTCAGAGCCCCATGTACTCCCCTCCCACCCCAGGCTCTACAAACACCTCAATGGGTGATGCTGGCCAAGGACCTGCTTTGCCTCAGTTTCTGTAGTTTTCCTTTGAGCACTAGCAATAAAAACTACAATAAGGCATCTAGGTACCAGCAGGAAGTACTGGTTAGTGCTTAGTTCAAGCTGATTCTGAACTGCAGGCTCCTTGCACCTCCCAATGTCTATATAAGCAACGTAAATGCAGTTCACACTATCCCTTCTTCTCCCTAATAACTTAAAGTAACCCCATGACACCCTTGCATTCACACTCTAAGGTGGCCACAGAAGGGTGAGGAGCTGCAGCAGACTGGGCTTTGGTGGTCCCCTGGCCTCTACAGGGAAATCCTGGCAGGGTGACCCTCACCAGGACCAGATACTGCTGGGGCTGAGGCAAGCAGTGAACAGCAAAGTGGGACAGGACACCAACGTTATGGCTGTGATCGATGTCCCCAGGGCTGCACCCCAGGATTCACACCCCCACTCTATAACACTGATCTATAGCTTGGTCCATGCCCCAAGTCAGCGTCCTCGGTGTGTGCTCCTGGCCCATGGCCCCCACGCAGTGCCCACCAGTCTGGATTCCCGGTTGCAGCCTCCCTTGCCACTGCACCCCGGCCAGTGTCCCTTGCTCCGTGCGCCCCAACGGGTGTCCCCAGGCTGCAGCCCCGGTGCCCGCACTCCACGGCCGGTGCTCTCCATCCACATCCACCCCTCCGTGCCCGGGTACCTTGGGGGGCAGGCTGAGCAGCACGGGCACCAGCGCCAGCGGCGCGCACAGCAGCACCAGGACCCGCCGGACGCTCCACACCTTCTTCACCAGCGCACCCAGCGCCGCCATCCCGCACCCGCCCCGCGCCCGCCGCCGCCGCCCGGCTTTATCCCGTGGGACAGGAGGGGGCCCGCCCCGCCCACCGGGAGGGGCCCCGCCGCCCCGCCCCGCTGTACCGCCCCATCACACCGCGCTTCGCCCCCCTGTACCCTCCTCGCACCCTGCTGTACCGTCACCATCCCCTATACCGGCTCCGTGCATCACCCCCTCCTCAACCCCATCTCACCGTTCCCCAGTCGTGGCAGCGTTTGCAGCCGGAGGGGTTCAGGGGTTCCGTGGTGGAGACGTTCTGATACTCGTTAAAAAACTGGCACCACAAGAGCTCTTTCGGGTTGACCACCTGTACGCTGCAGGCCATTGAATGGTAGTGCTGATAACTCAGACTCAATGCATCTAAATGTAAAGAAATAGCGATTGCTGGGGGGAAAAAAAAAAACCCACCCAGATGCAGCAGTTTAAATGCTTGTGTTAGCCCTCAAGGATTTCCTCTCCATGCACAGAAACAGCATATGAACTTACAACATTGAAATCTCAAAGCCATGAGAAAAACAGGGAGCTGCAATTGCTTTTGACAGCTCAATCACCCGGTGACTCAGAGGTTTGACAAGTTGTTCACAATGACGTGTGAAACACCCTTATTTCATTCTTTTTTGTTTAAAAACAAGCTAACAACAACCAAACAAAAGGCCAGCGGTGTGGAGCAGGAGAGAGCCATGGGAAATGCCAGAAAAGCAGGAGGCAAAAAAGCTCACACAAGCGTGAGCCCCAGCAAGCAAGAGAGTAGCATATGACTATTCCCTGGCTGCCCTTAACATAATGAGGCCAGATCCACACAGTTAGGGATGCTTCAATCCTGAGTCAAAAAGAAAACACAAAAGCTGCTCAGTTTGAATTCTGAGGGCAGATTTTCCTGCCAGCTCTGCCCTGCATCAGGGTCATCAGAAGGAAAATGGAAGAGTATGTGGGACAGGATGGGATCCCCTCCCCTGGAGCAAGGTAAATCTCAGCAAGCAATGCAGAAGTCTGCAGTTGGACAGAGCCCAAGCAAGGGGCACAAATCACAGGAGACTGAGCTGGTGCATCAGCAAGATGAGCAAGAGATCAAAGTCAAGGGAGCTGCATTTTCTCTCTGCTTTTTCATCACCTGGATTCTTGCAATTGGAGGCTAAATGAAGTTGGGTAGCAAGGAGAAAAAAGGGAAAGCAAAATAACGGCCTTTGCACTTCACCCACATCCTTTGAGCGCTTTAAAACATATTCCAAACCTGAGTGAGTTGGCCCCATATACATGAAAGATGTATCAAAATCATGTTCAGTGGAGAAACCTCTCCGTTTTCACAAGAATTGCTACCTCCAAGCAGGTCACCCCTAGAGCATCAAAGAAATCAGAGTTAAAAGCACTGGATGAAAAAGAAGAACCCACTGAGAAAGCACTCTCCACCTTATAAAAACCATGAGGGAACAAGAAATTAGGAAGAGTGCAGTGATACAATCAGCATTAGAAACAGGACTGTACCCTGCCTGATTGGCTCCAGGTCTGGATCCACCTCCTCTCTTTCCCTCCATCTCCTTAACGGCATGTCTATCATTTCGCACAAACAGTAACAAACCAGTTAATCCCCGCAGCCATCCCGGGCAGGGGCTAAGGGGTGACAGCATCGCCACCACGGCTCTTTTCAAATAGAACGGACACAAAAGCTTCTGCCAGGCACTCCGGGGGCCGCTGGCAAGGCAAGGATCCGGCATCCTTCTGGCACCGCGACTGCCCAGCCCCACTGGCAAACGCACCTTCTCTTGGGGCCCAAAAGGAAGCACAGAGCTGACTGAGAGAAAGCTGCAGCGACTTTTATCTTCCCTTTCTTGAACTGCTCAATGACATGAATAAAACATTATCATGATTAAAAAAATGAGTGAGAGATTCCTTTGCTGCCTTAACGCCACTACAGAAGGCTATGGCAATATAAACTGCTTTATTACTCAGGTAGCGGTGCGTGATGGAGAGGATGGGCACACAGATGAGGACCTGAACGCAAGTCTCAGGCCATCAAAACCATACAACTGCTTAAAACCTGTTTATTGTATCCAATATAGCCACCAGCCAGGGACTGGGAGCATGTGTATGAGTGCATGCCACGTGCTGGGCTGAAGGAGCTCTACAAAGGTTTTTCTCTCAAAATCCAGCCTATAAGTTAAAAAAAGCTTCAAAGGAATAATAAGCCATCAATACCAGTCTGGTCTTTCTCTTACAAAGATACACACTTCTGCTGGCGCAGAGGGCAAGGGGATCAGGAGCACACTTCCCCCTCCGAGACATGAGTCACATCCCTGCCTTGACAGACCCTTCTCCAATCCCACCCAGCCCCTCTGTGCACCCAGCTAAGTACATTGTGTGGGGGCTACATGCTGGTTCACTCACCATTACAGGAATTCAGATGAGAATTAATGTTTAATTAAGTTGTTTCCTTGCAAACTTAATCTCTACCACCCCCATTATCCGTGTCTGCAGCGGCAGCCCTGGCTCTGCCCTCCCTGTAATCCATGGCCATCACTGGGATCAGACCTCATGCTATTCCTGGCCATTCCTCTCTGTTATCTACAGAAAAGTTTAGGTTGTTCCAAAAGAAAGGGGTGCTGCGTAGTGCCCGAGGGGAACACAGCTTGAGCTTGGGCCAGGGAGGATCTTTATTTATCTGTAGTGACCCTCTGTGTAGTGAACTCTGCAGTGAACTCTGGGTTACAAATGAGCTTTTATGCTTTTATTGCAGTAACTCGGTTTCCTATCAGCATTGATGGGAGAGGGGGGTTACGAAAGGTTATCAGTGTTTTGCATCTTGCAAAACTGGAAAATATCAATTTCCTGCAGACATCAAGGCCTAGACTGAAAGGTTCACTTGGAAAAGCTACACCATATAGGCTGTATGCACAGTTTTTACATATACACACAGCAACTGCCAGCACAGAGCAGCCACTGTCCAAAAGTCATGGTAACAGCATACCCAGATGCTGCAACTGCATTTTCATTCCCGTTTCTTTCTATACCTGTATGTGTTTTCTTTCACATCTGTTTTTCCTCTTACTGCTCCTAAGGTCTACGACTCACATCTATCTCCAGAAATTTCAGTTCTTTACTTATGGCATCAGTGAGCAAACCAGAACTTGTCATTATTATCACAAACTAGAGTCGGGCTGGTAACCCCCAGCTCACAAGCTGGCTCCCCACTCCCAAGAGAGAAATCACTGATGGCGGTCAGACACTAACATTAGGAAAAAAGGCAACTCCATCAACAACCAGTGATTGCCTTGGAAATCTGGATGCTGCACATTCTGTCAATGAAATGCCTCTATTTCCATTTCATTTGTCTTTCCCCTTTTCCTTTTATTCCTTTTTCCACAGCTTATTTGCACACTCCTTATGTTCATGACACTTTGGGTGATACCCAGGTGTGGAACGAGATGGGGCAGGTGCTGGGAAGTGCCTGGAAATGAAGCTGTTCCTGGAGGGCCCAGAGTTGGTCCCCTGAGACAACTATTCATTCTTAGAAAGGGGAATATTCAAGCAGTGGAAAGACACAGAGTGATCAACTGTCCATCTAGCACACAGTTACAAATATTTACTATTGAAAGAACAGTTTCCCTAATTATAAATATATATATAAAATACAAATAAAGCTTTTGGGTGCTAGCAATGGTGGCAGAGAGACACCCAGTGGCTGGGTGCAACATAAGCAAGCACCCGTCACATCTCCACTGCCTCTGGGTGCCCCCCAGAAGGCAGGCCAGAAGGTTTGATGAAAGCCAACACAGCTTTGGGGCTGGTGAGAACAGACCCTCTGTGTAAGCTGGGGCAGGAAATCACCAGTTCTCACAGTGTCACACGGAGCTGTGTGTCCAGACCTCAATGCTGAAGAGAGTGGGACTGACCCCTGGGCTGCTTTGGCCCGCTGTGGAATTGCAAAACAAGAAAGACAATCACTCTGAGTTAAAAGTTTGGGTTTTCTAGCCTAAAATATCATTTACTTCTTTCCAAAGATTATTGTTTCAATTTCAAAAGAGTAGGGTTTGGTTTATCTCATTGTTTTCCTTTTAAACTCGAAAGAGCTAAACTGGACTTGCAAGTTTCAAGGACTTTTCACAAAGTCAGACCAAACTCAGAAAGAATAATGTAATGGCAAATTATATCAATAATAATACTAATTCAGTGTTGCTTATGACCATGCAGATACACTAAAAGATAACACAGCAGCAAGCCAAGCTATGCTCAGCCAAACCAAGATTGGAAACTCTTCTTGCCTTCCAAACCAGCCAGGGAATCATAGAATCCCAGAATGTTTTGGGTTAGAAGGGAACCTAAAGCTCATCCAGTTCCAACCCCTGCCATGGGCAGGGACACCTTCCACTAGAGCAGGTTGCTCCAAGCCCCGTCCAACACTGCCAGGGATGGGGCAGCCACAGCTTCTCTGGGCACCTTGGCTCAGTGCCTCAGCACCCTCACAGGGAAGAACTTCTTCCTTATATCCAACCTAAATAGCCCCTGTTTAAGTTTGAACACAAATCAGCGGTTTTCATCCAAGGAGCTGCTGCCACAGGCACAACCAGCAACAGAGCTGAGGCTGCAATACGTGGGGTGGATACTGTGCAGATCCACAGTGCTGGGCATGCACCTGCTGTGATTTTTCCACCCTCAAACAGCAACAGCTCAGCATTCACTACAGCAATCCACACAGCCACATCAGGCAGATCCAGAGGAAATATCAACAAGCTTTCAACACGTATGTGCGAAAAACAACACTTATATAATGAGGAGGAGCTTTATCACGCAGGGAAAAGCAAAACATTTTGCTTTTCATTACCAGAAATGTCGTGCTTTGTTTTGAAGCTCCATCGCAGAGCAGATTTAGGAGAGGCCAGTTCAGGAGCCCCTGCTAGAAGGCCGGTCCCATGCAGCAGCACCCTGAGGGCTGCCCTAGCTGCAGGCTCTCAGCCCCAGCCGCGCAGCGGGGCTCCACCTCAGAGAGCCTCACCAGCCATAAAGACTCACAGTTGATCAGCTCTGTTTCTACTCCGCTGTCCCGCAGGGAGAGCTGCATTTTAATAAACATGATGATAGTTAGAAACAGACTTCTTCAAAGGGCTTTACAAACATAACTCAATCCTGGCATCACCAGGGGACAGGGAAAGAGATGTTTGTACAGATGGGGGATGGCAGGCAAGGGAGGTCAGGCGTGCTGCCTCCGCTCAGTGCATCCGAGATTCAGGGCTCGGATCAGGCCTCGTCGGGGGACTCATTAGCTCACATCCACCTGCTCCCACCATGCCAGCAGCCCACAGGCCACCCTGGGCCACCTGGGGAGCACTGTTTTAAGTGACCATGTGCTGCTCAGGCCATTGCATTTGCTCTTCAAGCAGGTAGAAAAGCATGCAGCGGCTCTTAAAGACCCACTGCTCCTTCCTCTTTCCCTTAGCCTGGGCTGAAGCATGGTCCCTATGGAGTGAGCATCGCTGGAACACCGAAGCATTAAAACCAAACGCCCCGCAGCAGCGAGCAGGGGCGCTCGGGCGCCTCAGCCAAAGGTGTGGCTGGGCGGTGGAACCCGGGGCCCCACGTCGGGGCCGGGCACTCGCTCAGGCGGCTTCTCTGGCAAGAGGTGAATGCACGCCAAGCACGAGCAGCTCGGCGCGCTAGGACACTTGCGCGGCCGCGAACCGGTGACCCAAGCACTGCGAGACAGCAGCTCTGCAGCGGCGCCACCGCACAAAGCGAGGTGCATGCGCCCGCAGCGCATCGTGGTTCTCGGCACCGCCCGCCCCGCGGCGCAGCCCCAAACCGGGATCCCGCTTCCCTTCCGCCCGCAGCGCCCAGAACCCCGCACAGGGCTCCCGTTTGCCCCGTCCCCTCCTGCTGCTCACGGCTGCTTTTTCCCCTTCGGGTGAAAGGAGCCGTCTGGAAGGGGCTCGTCCGTGGCTGCGGCGAGGAGAGGAACGCTGTGGTGCAGAAGGAGGTTTCTGCAGGGCTGGCACCTTCTTTTGCACGAGTATTTTCTCTGAGGGTCAGAGGCTGCAAATCCCACGAGTTCACTGTTTCTTGCAAACCATGAGCTCAAGTAAAGATGGAGCTCACGCACACAGCCAGCACACAACTCACATCTGCTTGTAACGCAGAGGAGTGATTAACTTCTACCTTGGGATTCGTCAGTTTTTCCTCTGGGGCATCTTACACTCACACTGTTGCATACAGAAATCCAGAAAATGGAGTAATATAGAGAAAATGTTACCAAAACCCAGTGTTACTGCATACCTCTGGAACTGCCCACCTAGGCAGGCTACTGCAGTAAGAGCAGTCCTCTTACAGAGCTAAAAAAATAGACATTTACAGCAGACATCTTGCTTAAAGTGAAAATTTCTTAGCATAAAACTGTTCTTAATTACCCATTTTTATATTTGCTGAAGGAAATTGAGTTGACTGAAAGTTAAAATAAGCCAAAAATTACGAATGGAAGACGATGAACCTGTCTTGCGTTTCGCGCTGTATTCCAGCATTGCCTGTGTCCTGAATACCCTCCTCCTAAAATTTTTCGGGATGCGTAGAGCTATTTCTAATGGATTCAAACATTTTATTGTGAAGTTTTCTGGGGAAAATGACACATTTGTTTTTCTCTGCTACCTTCTGTAGGTGCTTTGGTATCCCCAGGTCCTTGTCACCTCCCTCAAATCCATGGTCCACAGGCTGGGAAAGACTACTGTTTCTAACCACATGGAGAAAAGGAATGACTCTAAACTACTTTTTAGAAGAAAAACTTGACATTTAGGAAAAAAGCAGCCTTTAGTTGTTTCCCTCTTGCCTGTGCTCTCATCTCACAACTACTTTGGTTCCTTTATGACACTTAAACACACTCAAATGTATTTATTGAAAGACACGGTTATCAAAATAGTGATCTCTGAAATAAAACCAGCTGGAAATATAAATAACCATATCTGCAGAACCTAAGTAGTAACACTTCTCCATCCCTACCCCTACTCTCTTCTACCCAACCATGGATCTCTTCCTTCCCCTTAGTCGCACTTCATCCAGCTTCTTGATCACAGGGCCAGATTTTTTTGATGTAGCTGCATAGCTCTTTAGTAGAGCTTGAAATAAAGTTTCAGTATCTGGATGTGTGCTAAGGAAGGCTTTTTCCAGCACATACAAATCAACTCCTTTATCCTCTGGAAGTCCTGAAATAAAACTGAGTCCAAAGTCTATCAGCACCAAGTCCAGCTTCTCCATGGGTGGCCGCAGGAGTATATTGGAAGTTGTAAGATCCCCATGGATAAGATCTTCATCGTGCATTCTTGCTAACACCTCACCCATCTTCTCTGCCAACGCAAGCAGGCTGCTAGTATCATTCTCACTCCGCTGTACAGAATTAATATGATCTTGAACAGTAATCGAGCCTACAATATCTTCAAGATATATGGAGTTGGTGACATAATCTACGAAGTAGACCACTGGAGCTGAAATCCCTATTTCAAAGGACAAATTAAATGCCAGCAGTTAATTTACAGGATTTTCCAGCTTTTAACAACAAAACACAACCGATACACACCTCAAGCAGAAATGCCTTGAAGTCTTGAAAAAGACTCGAAGTCACTCCCAGCCACTGACAACCCCCATGAACCCCCAGCCTTAAAGCTAGTTGGCAGCTCGAGCTGGCAACAGGATCAGCCCCTCCGGCGGTGACAGCCCCTGGCACACCACACACAGGGGCTTTCTGGCTGAGGACAAGCTGTGTTTTAGGGGGCACTCTGACAGAGCAGCGCAGGACGCGAATGAGCCCCCTGCATCCTCAAGGATGAAGCAGGAAAGCCATCAGGTGTCTGCTGTTCGCTCTGAGCGCCGCGCACTGCCGTGAGGACGGAGGTACCGGGGCCCAGCGGTGCCCGTCCCGTCACGGCAGCCGCGCCGCACGCCTCACACCGCCCCGCCCCAGGGCCCACCTGCCCGCCGGCACCGCAGCAGCGACCGCGCCTCCTGCGCCATGCGCCGCCGGCTCAGCCGCTCCTCCAGCGCCGGGTGCCGGTACCGCTTCGGGATGCGGAGCTTGGCCACCGCCGCCCGCCCCAGGAAGAGCCCCCGGTAAACGCGCGCCTCGGCGCCCTGGTGCACCAGCTGCAACCCCGGCAGCGGCGGCGCCTCGGCCTCGGGCTCGCCCGTTGCAGCGGTCGCGGTCCCGGTCCCATCCATCGCGGGGTCCGCGGCCTCGCCACAGCGCACGCCATCGGTCCCCACTGCAGCCGCCGCCATGACAAGCACCCTCCGCCGAAGAGCGCATGCCCGCCGCGCCTCGGCATTCTCCGGCAGCCCGTGGCGGAAACAGACGAACTGCCCAAGCTCCGCCCGCCGCCGCCGGTGCCGCTGTCCGCGCCGTCGGTACAGTGCTCGTTGCGCCCTCGGGTCCTCGTTCTTGTCCTCAGTGTTGCCTCTTCCGGAACCCCTCTTTGTGCTTCCCCTATAAGTCCTGCTGCCCTCTGCCGTGGTGGGGGCTAGGGAGTAGGATTTGTGCCTGAGCCCCCCCGCGGGGGTTTCTGCAGTGCACGAGAGAGCTGCTGGTGTTCATAGAATCATAGAATAGCCAGGGTTGGAAAGGACCTTAAGATCAGCCGGTTCCAACACCCCTGCCATGGGCAGGGACACCTCCCACTAAACCATGCCACCCAAGGCTCTGTCCCACCTGGCCTTGAACACCACCAGCGATGGAGCATTCACAGCTTCCCTGGGCAACCCATTCCAGTGCCTCACCACCCTTACAGTAAAGAATTTCTTCCTCATATCCAATCTAAACTTTTCCTGTTTAAGTTTGAACCCATTACCCCTTGTCCTATCACTACAGTCCCTAATGAAGAGTCCCTCCCCAGCATCCCTATCGGCCCCCTTCAGATATTGGAAGGCTGCTATGAGGTCTCCATGCAGCCTTCTCCTCTCCAGGCTGAACAGCCCCAACTTTCTCAGCCTATCTTCATACAGGAGGTCTTCCCAAGGTGGCAACTGGGGTGTTGTGGTCTCCCTGAGGTGCTCACAGCACCACCTCAGAGCCACCTGCCAGGGTGTCACCCCACGCATCACCACCAGGACATCACCATCATGGCATCACAGTGGAAACCACCACTGGGGCATCAGCAGCAGGTCATCCCCACCAGGAACATCACCACCAGGGCTCCACCACTGGCTCCTGGTGCTTCATGTGCCAAAAGCCTTTACTGGAGCCTGTGCAGATCCACGAGAACTGTCCAGTTCATGGCTGGGGAGAAGGGGGTTTCCCATAGGCTACAAGAGATCACAAGGCTGCAACAGGGCATGGTGTCACCTTGGGTTCCCTCGCTGGGCAGCACCAAAGCTTCTGCCCCAGGTAATGGCACAGGCCACTTGTGGTGAGTTGGGTGACTCCTCCTTCCTTACGCATCCAAGCCCCACATCTCCATGTTAGTAAAAGATGGACATTATCTCATTATATTGGGACCACGATTTGGGCTTTTTATGGCTCCCTGAAACCCCACTACTCTACTGGGCGATCTGCAGGTACTGTAATTTATGATCCTCAGAAGATACAAGAGACTTTAGCCCAGTCCATGTAAATATGTTTTCAACTGTTGCCTTTGGAGGTGCCGCAAGTCCATTTTGTCCCTGTTTTCTCATCCACAACATTTGTTTCCTTTTCAGAACATTTCTATTTTATTAAGACATTCCATACAGCTTACTTGTCATTGCACGGTGGGATCACGCCTGGCAAATATTTATCTTGCTTCAGTTACAACTTTTAGACAATCTTCCCAAGTTTTCAATGATACAGGTAATCCATCCCGCAGTTCTGCCCACCTGTAGCAGGGAAAACAACTGTAGCTTGGCCAAGGAAAGAGATTCCTGAGCATTGTGTTTGGAATTTGCAAATGCCACAAACAGTCAGATAAACAAAGTTTTCCTTGTGTTGTGAACAGATTTTGTCTAAGCATCAGTGCAGAACACCCCCCAGACATACATATATAGCCTATGGGCAAGTGCATACAGATGCCCTCACTTTGTTATTCTGGTAAATAAGATGGTCTTCTTTCACGCTGGCCAAAATCACCCCCAGAGCTTTCAAAATAGGAAAGAAAACATTTTTGCTTTATTTCTCCCATGATTTTATTTACTTAAATTTGATCTTCCCTATGATTTTACTCATCTCTTCTCTTTGAATGCAATACACAGTTGACATAGCCCTTGGAAACCATCTAGAGCCACTTACAATATTTATGGTATCCCCCAGTATTTTTATTGGAATATTGATCACTCCAGAGAACTGCTCTTTGGCTACAGACTCTGCTGAATTGTTCAGTTATGTAGCCTTGTTCTCCTGCTGGTGAGCATTCAGAAACTCTCCTTTTAAAAGCAACATGAGTAAAAAACTGCAGCCCAGCAAACCAAGCTAATGGAAACCAAGGCAGATCCCATGGGTTCCTCCATTCTGTCCTGCTGATCCCTCAGCATCAGGCAGGCTGCAGCTCCCCCCTCACCCCACAGCTTATTTATGGATGGAGGCTGCCATCCTCAGAGCTGGACACACTGGAAAAGGGTTGAATTTGGGCTACATCAGGGCTCAGGTGGCTCCTTGCACCCAGCTAAGGCACTTGTTGGTTCTGAGGTTGTGTTCTCAACCTGCAGAGAGTGGGCACAGGGATAAACCCTCCTGCGGGTGAATTCACAGCTCAGAATTACGGATCTTGGCCAGGAAGAGGATGCTACAGATAAGGACTGGATGCCAAACAGAAGGATGCAGGGGAGCACCCTGGGTTGTGCAGGCTGCCACACTGGAGGCATCCCAGAAATGTGCAGGACCCCCGGGGCAACCACCAGTACTGACCAGCCAGAGACCCCACTCCAGGATTGGGTTAACATAGCCTGGCATCCTAAAGAGACAGCTCACTGGTCTGTAAATGGGCATGCAATAAATGCTGGTGCCTGGCATTGCTAAACTGGTGTATTCCTTTTTCCAGGATGGACTTATTTCTGCTTTTCCATTTGTATTTTAAATTGTGATTTTAAGTCTCTTTTAGCTGCTCCAGCCCAGAGGCAGAGAAAAACACTTTCAGTAATCACAGCCGGGTTGTGTTACCATCACAGGCTGCCGTTCCAAACACCAAGCTCTTCAGGAAGCCCATTCCTGCGGCTCAGCCCTGGGGATGTGTTGTTCTCTGAGAAGCAGGAACATGCCCTCACACCAGCCAGTCCAGCAGCCAAGAGTGAGATAAGGGTCAGATGGGGCAATGACACTGCTGAAACACCCGGCCTTGAGAGGAAAGCATCACAGGAGGGAGCAAGGCTAGAAACAAGCTGGCAGACACAAAGCATGAGCCAGTCCTGGTGGATCCAACCTCTTCTCATGCAGAGCTTAGGGACAAAACTACTGACTTCAACAGGCCCAGAACACCCAATAACTACAAATGGTAAGGTAAGAAAGATGTACTTTAGAAACCACCAAGGAAGATTTTTCTCTCACACTCCCCCCCCGCCCCATTATCCCTGCTGTACATCAGAGCAGGTCTTCACCTTTCTTTTCAGAGGACCATAACCTCCAGCTACACACAGTGTTGACGCAGCAGCCGCATTTCTGTACATACTGATGTCATCTCTTTGACCACCTTTTGTAAACATACCATAAAGCTCTGCCTATACTCCTCAGGATGCTGCTTCCGTGCAGTCTGGGCTGATAATGGTTATTGCCCTGCCAGAGAACAAGAAGCCTGCAGAAAATGTTGGGGTGGCACTGGAGAAGGAAGGAACTGTTCAGGCGAACTGCAGATCACATAGCCAAGGGTGGGTTTGCCCAGTGGCTCCTTTGGACTGTAGGTCCCATGGGAAACCATGCATGGGAGACATCTCCAGTTTGCAACACAGCTCACCCAAAATGGCTGGCTTGAGCTCTGGGGAGTAGCTGTGGGGGCCAGAGATCACAGGCAAGACCACACTGCATCCCCAGCATCCTCATGTTCCCAAAATGTGGAACATTAGCCCAGGCACAAAGCTGTAGTATTGGCTGCCCATCATGAACTGGCCCCATATCAGGGTCTTGGGAAGAGAGAAAACTGTAGTCATTTCTCCAAGTGTCATCAGAGCTAGTTGTGATTTCAGAGCTATTTAAACTACTTTCATCTGAATTGCAAACCCTATTGAAAAGCTTTTTCCATTAACACCATTGCTTTCTGGGGGCTGGTGTTCATGTTTGAAGCTATTCTTTCCCCGAGTGTGTGATCCCTGTGCAGCTGTCTCTTGCATCAGATAAAAGGTTTTAGAAGAGGTATTTTTACATACTTTATTTCCATTGAAATTAGAGCGTATGAATAGGAAGCATTTATTTAATCTATAAACCAGGTAGATGATTTAAAACACCTTCTATATTCACTATGAATTTGAGAAGGAGCAAACCCAAATCCTTTGATCAACTGCTGCCCGTGTTGCAGACCAGATAGATATTCAACAGACTAAAGCTGAAAGGATATGCATGATCTGGTGTTGCCCATCTCAAGCATCCCAAAATTATGAGTTGGAGCAAAAACAGTTGGCACCACTGGTCTGTAGAGACTTCCACAACTCAACCTGTAGTGTAGCAAAAAGCTTTACCAGCGCAGGCTCTACAGAGCATTGGGCTGGAGCTTGTGTGGCTTTAACTGTGTGATTAGAATCATAGGATCACAGAATGGTTTGGGTTGGAAGGGATCTTAAAGCTCATCTAGTTCCAACCCCCTGCCATGGGCATTCTTCCACTAGAGCAGGTTGCTCCAAGCCCCGTCCAACCTGGCCTTGAACACTGCCAGGGATGGGGCAGCCACAGCTTCTCTGGGCACCCTGTGCCAGTGCCTCAGCATCCTCACAGGGAAGAACTTCTGCCTAAGAGCGCATCTGAATCTCCCCTCTGTCAGTTTAAAGCCATTCTCTCTTGTCCTGTCCCTACCTTTATAAAAAATCCCTCTCCTGGTTTCTTGTCATTCCCTTTAGGCACTGGAACCTGCTCTAAGGTCTCTTGGAGCTTTCTCTTCTCCAGGCTGAATAACCCCAGCTCTCTCAGCCTGTCTTCTCCTTGGCAGTCCCTGTTGCATGGCTCTGGGTGCAAGCCCACCCCAGGCCTGGGACAGCGCATCTTCCCTGTGCTGGTCCCCACACCACCCAAGTTACAGCAGTCCGAACATCATGCATACAACTGCAGTTTGCATGAAGAGGACCCAGGGAGAATGTTTGCATTGTGTTAAAGAGTTTTGAAAGCACTTCTAGGCCTCTCTAGTTCTGCAAAATCTGTGTTTTGCAACCTGGACTTTGGGATTTATAAGTTTAGCTCAGACTCAGAAAAAAAACCTTTGTGCATGTCCCAGTGTCTTTTATGCAGCTGAAAGGTTTCTGTTCCATTCAGCAGAAAGAGAATGTTAATTGCAAGGGAAGTTGAATGCTGAAACTCTTCGCCTAATGGAGCACGGTTCCAAGGGAAGGAGATGAGCTGGACAGACTGTGGAGAAAAATTAAGGGCGCAGACTCAGTCATACTGCTCTCTTTTTAGCCTTGAAAGGGTCGCTCATTTCCTATCAGGCTTTCTTTGGCTTTCCAGCCGGGCTACCCAAGAACTACCATAAACTGTCAATCTCTTGTGAGCTTTCTAGAGACTTTCTAATCTAGAAGGGTGAAGCTCTGCAGTAGAGGGGATCTGCGGTCAGCGAGAACTCCCTGTTCCTGGCTCAAGTGCGATATAGCCTGGGGACAACGCTGTCACTCCAGCACCCGAAGCCATACCCTGCCACATCCTCCTTTCTATCCCAATTCGCAATTATCCCCCCGGTCACACGACCCCGGGCCCCCTGCGCCGGCAAACCCGACCCGCACGGAGCAGACCCGGGTCCCGCGTCCCACTCGGCTCACCACCGCGCTCCCTCTCTCCGGGGCCGCGCACACCCCGGCGGGGGGCGGGCAGGGCGACTACAAGCCCCAGGCTGCCCGGCCGGGAGGCTGCGCGGCAGCGACGTGGCGCTGCGCGGCCCCGCTCCGGCCGCCGGACCCCGACGGCTCCGCTCCGCCCCGCTCCGCGCCCGCCGCGCCATGGGTAAGTGCCGCGGGGACGGGACGGGACAGGGAGGGAGGCAGCGAGACCCCCGTCCCCGGGGCAGGGCAGCCGGGCTGGGAGGGGGCGCGTCCTGCCCCGGGGAAAAGTTCCATCCCCCGAAGTTTCCAACTTTTCCTGAAGGCTGGAACTGCATCCCCCTCCCCCCAGCGCTCTCTGTTTTGGTTTTGCGCTCCCGGCAGCACATACCGAAAACCTGCAGTGATTTCCCGCGGCGCAGCCATCCCGGGAGCGGAGCGGGGAAGAGGGGGCAGCCAGCGGGAGCGCGCACGGAGCTCTGCGCTGGGAGTTTTGCTGCAGGCAGCGGCCTTGGTGCGTGTGCAGAGAGGGACTGAAGCTGTGCAAAAGGCAGGTCAGCAGCGCGGGCACTGCCCGGTCCTGGATCACTGCCCTCCGGCCAGTTTGCCATCGGCAGAGCTCCATGCGAGACCACTGAACTAACTGTCCTCATGTGGTGACCTGAAGAGTCCCCACGTTCCCCAACTACATCAGAACAAACTATCTACAAAACTGGTGTTTTATCCAAGTTGTATTACTGCTCATTAAGTTAACAAGAACTGCCGCAAAACGCAGTAGAATCAGTGTGGCTGTCTGAATCTAATTGAGTTTGTGGCTTGAAACTAATGGCATGCCCACGTTAAGCAAAGCCTTTTGTTCTCAGTGAGCAAATATTTTTCTAATTATCAGCAAAACATGTGTACAAGGTGATAAAAGCAGTGCAGGGAGTCACAGAGTGTGGTGGAGGGACTGGTGTGTAGCTGGGATGGTGTAAGTAACACAAACAGAACACAGAGGGTTACAGAATAAGTGCAAATATAAATATAGCCATCGCTGAGAAATAACCTTCTGTACAACCTGGAATTAAAAGCCAAATAGAGACACCTCCTGTGAAACACAGCTTGTGAGGGGAAAAAAGCCCTTAGGCAGGGTGAGGAAAGTTTTCCATGGTCTGGTAGTTGTGTCCACATTTTTTTCCACGTACAGTATATTGAAACACTTGAGTATTTCTAATTAAACAAAGCCAATGTGAGAATACAGATAATAGTATATGCTGGGAACCAGCACAAACTTAGAAGCTAACGCATTTTGCCTGTGCCTTCAAAATTGTAATAGGGGTGGCACTGTCACGGCTGGTCCCAGAGGACCCTACATCAGCACTGCCTCTCACACCATGTGCAGTCCCCCCTGCTATAATATGACTGAGAGGTCACACATGATCACCTTTTCATCCTGTCGCCAGGACAAGAAGTATCTGCAGCAAGCACCTTGGTTTTCCTGGGTTATTTGGGGCAGGATGGTTTGGGTTTGGTTTGCTTTTGCTGTTGTTTCTTATTTTAGCTAAACTTAAATACTTACCAGACTTGCATGGTTAGCTCTATGGGAAGGTCATGGTCAAAGAATCCCCTCTTGTATTTGGGGCAGGCAACAGTGAGCTTTTCAGTTCATGGTGAAGTTTGTCCTGTAGTCCTGGACCAGCCTGAGGAGGTTGTGCCTGGTTCAGGCATCCCAGGCACTGTTGTACTGCAAAAGGAGAGATGAAGAAATCAGGGCCACCCTCACAAAGTCATGCTTTGTCAAGTCAAGTGCAAGATTAACCAGGGGAAATAAACTCCTGCGAGCAGTGTTTTTAACAACAAGGTAGGGGGTGAGAACGCAGAGCCTGCAGTGGGAGCTGATGGTGCCGCATGCACTGAAACATGGTAACGCAGAACAATTTGGAATCAGAAAGCAGAAGCTGCATTTCCTGCCCAGAATAGGTTTTGTAATTGGAATCAGGGAAGACCACAGAGGAGCCCCCTGTACAACTCCAGGCACTACAAATAACTGTCCTCCACTTAAATACAAGTCTTAACATTGTTAACAAAGTCCTGTTTTCATAGTTCTGCATTCCAGATAAGTGCCCCTGCAGTTAGTGGAAGTGTCTGCAGGCCTGGTGAGTTATGTGATCATCTGCAAGTGCCTCTCTGCACATGACTTAGTGACCTGTGGGGAGATTAACCATCACCGTTTTGTAGATGGAAAACTTTGGGTGTCCTGGGAGAGCTTTTTCCAGCCCGTGCCTGCTGATAGCTTGCCTGCTAGCGCCAGAAAACTCAATGTAGCATTGCTTGCTTGTTTTCCAGGTCGTGGACTGCTGGTCCTCCTTTTGTCTGCAGCGGTCTCTCTCCTGGGTGGGCTGATATTTGGATACGAGCTGGGCATTATCTCTGGTGCACTGCTGCAGTTGCAGGTAGACTTTCACCTCAGCTGCTTCAAGCAAGAAGTTCTTGTGAGTGCCCTCCTAATTGGAGCTCTCCTCGCCTCTCTGGTTGGGGGAATCCTCATTGACCGCTATGGGAGGAGGAGAGCAATCCTGGTCAGCAACTTGGTCCTGTTGGTTGGCAGCCTTGTTCTTACACTGTCAAGGTCATTTCTTGGGCTGGTCATTGGGCGCATGACCGTGGGCTTTGCCATCTCTGTCTCATCTATGGCCTGCTGCATCTATGTCTCGGAAATGGTGGCTGCTCATCAGCGAGGGCTCCTGGTGTCTCTCTATGAAGCAGGCATCACCGTAGGCATCCTACTGTCCTATGCACTAAATTACATCTTTGCGGATGTGGATGAGGGATGGAGGTACATGTTTGGACTGGCCATTGCCCCAACAGCCATGCAGTTCCTCAGCATCCTCTTTCTCCCAGTGAACCCTGTTAAATTAAGCTCGTGGGACTCAGACTGCCAGAAGGGCCTCATTCAATTGCAGGACATTGAGGACAAAGCAGCAGGAAAGCATGAGCCCTACAAGAAGGATTACTCATTTCTTGACCTTTTCAGAACCAGAGACAACATGAGAAGGCGGACTCTGGTGGGCCTGGGTCTGGTGCTCTTCCAGCAGTTCACTGGGCAACCCAATGTGCTGGGCTATGCCTCCAAAATCTTCCACTCGGTGGGGTTCCAGAGCAACTCCTCAGCGATCCTGGCTTCTGTTGGGCTGGGGGCAATAAAGGTGGTGGCCACACTCGTCGCAATGGCCTTTGCAGACAAGGCTGGCAGGAGGGTGCTGCTCATGGCTGGCTGCGTGGTGATGGCCATCTCCGTCACCACCATCAGCCTCACCAGCCGCGTTGCTCCGCTGGCCATGGCCAGGGACTGCAAAGCAGCTGCAGACCCCAATGGATCCTACAGCCTCACCCAGCACCCCCTGACACCTCTATCCGCCCAGTCTGCTGTATCACCCATCCCACCAGCATTAGATGCTGTCAGAAGTCAGGCAGACCCTGGTTTCGCTGCCACGAGGAGCCTTACGAAAGTTTTTACAAGTACTCAAAGCAAGGAGGTTGTTCCTGATTCTTCCCTCACTCAGAAAAGGGGCTTTGTGGGTCAGTCCAAAAGAGAGACAGTGGCAAGCACAGGCCCTCCGTTTGGTGGTGCTCCCTGGGCAGAACATATGGTCTTAAATTGGATTACGCTGCTGAGCATGATGGCTTTTGTGAGCGCCTTCTCAATTGGATTTGGACCAAGTAAGTATGGTGTTTGTATCTACCCTTGCACTAACTCAGAGAATAAAACTAGGGCTGATCCTTACAGTCTGCTTGAAACATTCCTTATGTGTCTGCTTTACCAAGCAGCTCAGTGTCTGGGAACTGGAAATACATCCCCTTCTGCCCACGGGATCATTTTCTAACGTTGCATCTCTGTCAGCTACGGGGCTGGTACAGCACTAGAATAACTCTCTGTTATTCTTCCTGGCACCCTGGTGAGGAAGGAAATAGAGGGCTGAGGACGGAGGGACTGAAGGACTTGAGCTGTGTGATAAAGTCAGTGCAGAACTGGAAGTGGGACCTCTTTGGAAGTTTCTCTGTATCAGCTGGTCTTTTTCTGAAATCATTATTCATCAGACGAGAACAGAGATTAGTTCTCACTTCAGTGTAAGCTCTACTGTTTTCTACCTTTTATTGCTTTAAATGCTCTTTGGTGGGAGAAACAGCATCTAACAAGAAAAAACATAAGTGAGCAAGTTTCAAGTGAGAAAGGTTTGACAGTGGCTCTGTAAATTATTTCAATCAAAATAACTCTGGGATAGGAGAGACTAAGATATGTATTGCTTTAGCTCTGATTTTAGCCCAAACATGTCATCATCTCCCTACCCCTTTCTCATTTCATTTTTCACCACAAAGAGCATGTCGTGACAGCAGGTATGCCGTATCTTTTCCATCTCCCCTGAATGGAATGATCAACTTCCCTGCTTCCTTCTTTGCTCCCTGGACCCATTCATTGATATTTCATTCTTCTGTGGAGTTCTAAACATTGGATTTTTAAGTGTTCTGCAGTGACCTGACACTGAGACTGATGAATGTTTGACACCACCAGCAGCAGGTGCTGGGTGAAGCCCAGTTTAAAACCCCTGCTGAAATCCCCCTTGCCCATTTCCCATATAAATTGCTTAACCCCTGCACTTGTCTTCCTGATCTCTCTAATTCATGCAGTGACCTGGCTGGTCCTCAGTGAGATCTACCCTGCTGGGATAAGAGGAAGAGCCTTTGCCTTCTGTAACAGCTTTAACTGGGCTGCTAATTTACTGATCAGCCTCTCCTTCCTGGACCTTATTGGTAAGTGGCTGCCTCGCATCCCTCCATCTCCCACAGCGGGTTAGGGAAAGTGGCTACCACAAGCCATTTGGAGATTAAGTGACATTTTGAACCCTGGGGACTTGAATAGGTGTGACCCTGATGCCTCTGAGTGCAGAGAAATCAGACACCAGCAGCACTGGTCTGAGCCCCTCTGTCACTGCTTCCGTAAGAATCATCCATCGCCCACTGGGCTGCACTACAGTACTGCAGTATGAGGAAACTGGGTTTTTCAGCTTCCATACCAGCAGCTTTACAACATTGCTTTCTAGCAGGTCTCTCAGTTGAGGCACGCTGCTGGGCCCTGGAGCTTGGCAGCCTTTCCCTTTCCTCTTCTGTGCTGCTGGCAAAGCCTGGCACAAACCATCCTTCTCCCTCTCTGATTCCCAGTTCAGAGTTTGCACATAAGGAGCTTCCCGGCCCTGCTGAGGGCTTCTCAAAATAAGATGCCCCTCACAGTAAGCAGCCAGCTTCCTTCATGACTCATGATGTAATCTACCTGCAGTGGACCCTTCATGCACTTGAATCTCTCTGCAGATGCCATTGGCTTCTCTTGGATGTTTCTTCTCTACGGACTGATGGGAGTGATGGCTGTGATATTCATTTACCTTTTTGTTCCGGAAACGAAAGGACAGTCCTTAGAGGAGATAGACCAGCAGTTCTCCAGGAAACGGTACGTGTGCTGCTGTACCAACTTGAGCGGCTGTCTTTGGGAGCTTCCCCCCAGCAGTCCCTGTGGTCTGTGGCACTGGGCAGCTCAGGGCTGTTGCAGAGTCTGGTCAGTGCTGCCAAGAAACTCTCAGGTCTGTGGCAGGGCGATGGGATGGGGTGTAAGAGCTGCAGTGCAGTTCATCAGCAGGTCACTGTTCTGAGCCTTGCGGCTGTGCTGCTGGAGGGCACTAGTGACACTTGGGAGGAAGACGGCTAAAGCCAGGGCTTGTGGTTGAGGGGGACAAGAGCAGGACCAGAGCACAGGACAGGCAGGTCAGGACAGCAAGAAGGCAGCAGGGGACAACAGTCCTGTTGTTTCACCATAGAGTAATCCTGGACTGATCCTTCTCCTCTGGGGCAGAGACTTCTCCTGGTGTAACACAGGATCTCACCCAGTAATTTCCATGCCAAGCCTGTAATGGGATGGGGCAGCTCAGGAGGTGTTTGTGCAATTCTGGTTGTGAAGGAGGTGGAAGGGCAGGAATGTTGGAGCAGAAGGAGGTTGTGCAGCCACATGGCCACGATGCCAAATGGAGGGAGCACACCCGCATGGGGATCAGACAGGAGAGGTGATGCTGCAGACGCCTGCCTGACTCCTGGCTCCCCACAAGCTGCTGCTGACCTTTGCCATTCCCAGCAGGGTGTGGGAAGGAAATGTGTTGAAGCAGAAGCGTGGAAGAGGAGCGAGCTGCGCACACGCACAGTACCAGAGAGTGGAGCACGGCAGCAGCACATGAAATGTGCCCACAGCATCGCCCTGAGGAGAGGAGCAGGCTACACCATAGGGACAATTCTTTTCCATGGCCTTTAACTGGTGACCCCTGCTCAGAGACGGTTCTCCCCGCAGTGCCTTGGATATCAGGACATGCCAATAGCTGTCCTTTGAGCCCTTGAAGAATCACTGGTCCCAGGCAGGGAGCATGTCTTTCATTTGATGTATTTTTCATGGGTTCAGGGTTTTTTTATCACCTGTCATTTAAGGGATTAATGGGTTTGTACACAGGGATTAAAGCACAACTTTTGCTGGCAGTGCTCTCCATCTGTGCAGTCAATTTGTGAGCAAGGTGGTTTCCAGTTCTTTGAAATAATTGATGCTTTACAGAGAGCGCAGTATTGCAGGAGGAATGCGTCAAACGGCAGCATCCTTTAATATTGTTGCCCTCTGTAACTTCTGTGTAGGAGCCTGGAGTCTGAGCTGGGAGCTAATGCAGATAAATGCTCTGTTTTAGCAGAGACAGAATGAGTGCTGCTTCACCGTTTCCAAAAGGGTCAAGATCTAGCAGCTCACCCACCTGACTGCCCAGGGCCTGTGCCTACACACAGAGTAGAGGTTCATCTCATGCATGTTTGGCTGCTTCTTTTGTACACAGAGCCTGGCCTGCGTTCATGACCAGGGTTTACGTGTACAAAACCACATACAGCATTGTGGTACCTTCATGAAAACATCACCAACTTTTCTACCGCTTACAACTGGACGTTCTTTGATGAATTCACACCTCCTTCTGGCACATGTACATTATAAAAAACCCACCCTCCTGACACAATGCTCACTCCCAAAACCTTGTGAGATAGGAGAAGCTGGTGTCCTGCTGAGCAGCCAGCCTTGCCTCTTCTGAACCCCCGAAGGCACCGAGTCCCAAAACTTAGTGTTTTCCCCTGAAAATGCAGCTCCCTGGGGACCAGTGACTGCTACGCTGGGCTGCCTGGTTGGCATTACAGGGACAACACAGGATGTGGCCATGTCACCCAAACCCTCACCTCAAAGGGAATCCCCCAGAACGCTTGAAAATGATCTGTCCTTGGCTATAATTCAGTCTGTGGCTGTCAGGTGTTTACCTGAACCACTTTTAGGATGTGCTTTCCTCTTCCCACTGAGAAATGGGGGTCACCCACAGCCTTCCTCACCCACCTCTGCATCGACCTCCCTGCTGCACCTCTGCTGCCTCTGGACTTCGGCGTTTCTGAGCTCTCTCGTGCACTGAGGATGCTGTCATGCCAAAGCACACAAGGACACCTATAAAACAAAACCCAGATGCTCTCTTTCTGCAAAAAGGCTCATGAATACTGGGCTGTATCAGGGACGACTCTTATTTACTGGGGAAAAAAGCACTGATACTGTCATCAGCCTCTAGATCACAGCCTTAGACTGTGACCAGGGTCGCACATTCACCAGCGGCCCCTGGCTGAGAAGAATGGGAGCCGGGGGTGATGCTTGCACGCATGCCTATGCGTTTGGATGGAGGCGGGGTGCCGCGAAGGGGCAGCTGAGCTCAAGCTCAGTCTGTCATCACGGGCTGGGACCACTCGCCACCCGCGAGCAGCGTCCTTCCAGGACCCTCCAGACCCGGAGCTGGGTGCACCGCGCCAGGACTGCCGCGAGGGGGCACCCCGGCACCGCGCACCGCCCTCCCCGCCACCGTTGGGTCACCCTGTCGAGGCAGCCAAACCCCCCTCCGGGACCTAAATCTCAGCTCACCCCACCCTCGGACACAGGTCTGAGCCTATGGGACCCCCGTCCCACATATCTGGGGTGCCGCTACCCCCCCATACTGTGCCTCCGGGCTTGATAGAGCCTGGAAAGAAGGGTGATGTGAATGGAAATTCAGGGGCACCCTTGTGTGGTGCCGTCGGTGCAGGTGGGGCTGGGGAAAGGATGGGGACCCTTGGACCTCCCAGGCGGCTCAGGTCAAGGGGCTGACTGGCTGCTGGGGTAGTGCTGAGGGGAGCAAGTTAGCCCTGGAGCAAACAGAGCTACTGACACTGCTAGGCTCTGTGGGTGAGGGTATGGAAAGCTGGAAGTTAGGTTGTGGCAAGGAGGATTAATAAGCCCGTGATAAGAGGGCTGTTTTTCCTGCTTTCTTCAGAAAATCAAAATGCAACTTTCCAGACCCAACAGCTTCAGCCCACGAAGCAAGAAGAATCTGCAAGGGGCTGCCCAGCTCATCACACAGAACACACCATGTTGGGCTGTCTGTGCCTGCAGCAAGCGCAAGGCAATGGGAGAGGAGGTGCTGGGAGTGCCTCGGGGATGTTGCAGGGCAGAGGTCCCACCTCTGCTCTTGTAGCCCTCGCAATGAGGAGGTACATGCACCTGGGAAGGGATCCCTGCCAGGAAGAGCATCCCGAACCTGCCAGCTGGTGTCACGGGGTCCTGCACCTCCATAGCAGCAGAGCTGGGCTGGTGACACTGGAAGATGGAAAAGCCATAAAGGAATGTTTAAATGAAAAGCTGAGGGAAAAGTCAGTGGGTGTAGAAATTCAAACTTGCACCCCTTGTGAGGAGGATGTGGCCAGTATCCAGGGTAAGAGCAGCAGGGAAATAAATGATGCAGCTGCAATGAATAAGGTGAGTTCATGTAGTACTGGCAGACCCACAGGAACGGTATTAAACAATCAAGTAAGGGCAAAACTTAGAGGTGCTTCTGCCCCTGTACCAGGAGTTTAAAAGAAATAAGATAATGCCAGGCTTTCTGATCACCCTGAATGACAACCCCAGTACCAGGATGGGAGACCCCAGATTCCAGCAGGAAAAATACAGGGCCAGGACTGTGTTACGGAGCCCTGATCAGGCTAAAGGAAACAATCAGCAGATACAAGAAGACATCAGAGAAACCAGTCAGCTCAGTGATCCATCAGGAACAAAGAGTGGTTTGGGATACAATAATGAGTCTCCTGGTTCAAGCAGCGCTGGAAGCTGTGAGGAGGGCTCCTGCTCTGGGGTTGGTGGGGAGCAGTGCACAGGACCTGCTTCACAAGGTGTTTGTGGGAGAGCCGTTCTCTGCTAGTGACCACAAAGCAACCAATTTAGTGCTGCAGTGGGAGAGAGCACACCAAATAAATCCAGCGTGTGGCTCTACGATTTCAACAAAGGGAACTATGAAAAAAGAAGGTGATTGGTCAATAACAACAAACGGAAAGGGAGCAGACACAGAGCAAGGAGCCTGCGAGCAGTCTGGAGGCGATTAAAAAATGCTCTATTAAAGCCCAAGTAAAACGTGCCACAACTCAGAAAGAACTAAGAGGTCCTAAAAAACACCCTGCCTGACTCACTGCTAAGGTTAAGGAGGTATCACAGGGAGAAGGTCAGTGTTTTAAAAGTGGAAAGGTTTCCCACATGAGGAGAAAAGGAAAACCCATAAAACACAGCAAGTAAAGTGTAGACAGGGAATGAAAAGAGCTAAAAAAGAGCATGAAGAGCTCCTTGTGAAGATATTGTTAAAGAAGTTTCTTTAAATATATTGGAAGCAAGAAGCTGGCTAAGGAACCATTGCTCAACCCAAAGGTACAATGGGGTACCAAGGAGGATGGGGCAAGGCAGCTCAGGCATGACTGAGTGTTGGTCTTCACTGCTGCAGGTACCTGGGAGATCCTCACACTCAGTTCATTCTTTGTAGCCCATAAGTTAAGGAATTAGATCAATTTGGCTTCACAAATGGCAATTGTACCAGGGGACTGGCAGGATGCTGGCATAGCTCCCACCTACAAGCCAAGCTCTGGAAGGGGACCCTGGGAGCTGCATGGGGTCACCTCCATCCCTACCAGGGTGGTTGGGTCTCAGCAGTGAGCAGAGACAGGCAGGTGAGAAAGAACCATCGGATGCGGCTTCCAAGGAGGAGAAGCTGCCTTGTGAGCATGCTGGGATGCTAGGAAAGTATCGGCATGTGCCTGGATAGGGAGAGCCCAACAGACAGCAGGAGGACCTTTACAAAGAGATTTTGGCAAAATTATTTTTAAAGATTGACATTGCGATGGGGTTCAAACAATGGTCCTTTCATGGATGGAAGCCTTGGTAAAAGATATTCCTATCTTGTAGGTGGCAAAGTGCAAGGTTTAACAGACAGGTTTTAGGGGTAAATGAGATTCAGCAATAGGGTTCCCCACGATTCTCTGCCGGGTCTGGTTTTATTCAGCACCTTCATTTGTAGTGTTGGAAAGGGAACGGGCAGCAGAATGCCCAGGTTTGTGAGTGATGTTAAGCTCTTTTGGGAACTAAAATGTTTTGCCACTGACAATGGACTCCTTAAGAACTTTGCAAAAGCAAGTGTGCAAAAAGGGCGGAAGGATGGATGTGCCAGGGAATGCTGCAGGCTGGTGCCGGAGGCCTCTGAAAGCTGTCTGGGGTTAGCATGGGTTGGAGCAGCCCTTGGTTGGGTGAGCTGGCTCCTTCCATCATCCTCTGACTGGACAAACGTGTCCCTGCTCTGAGTTTGTGACCCATTAACACAGCAACAGGCTGTTTCTCTTTCTCTCTCCCCTGAGGCTGAGACCTCATAAGACCAGAGGATACAGAAATGCTTGAGGCAGTGATAAATCTTCTTTAGTGGGCTTTTATTTCCTTTTCTTTCACAATATTTTCTTTAGTTTCCTAGCCAAATTTTTTCTAAGGAAAGATTTCTGACTTCCTTTGAGCCACAGCTCAACATCTGTCCACATTGGGGGCTGAAGTAATACACTGTTAAGGGGTTTTGATGTCAAGCCCAAAACCCCACCAGGGATTTATGCAGCTCTCCCCTTTCCTCCCTCCTCCTCTTCAAACAGCCTTTCATTTGCTCTCACTAATTGTGCTGTCATGCCTTTCTTTTTTCCCCTGGTTGTGCAGACAGCCTTTCATGCAGACAGGTTTCGGTGACAGATACCTGTGCCATGAGCTTTCCAAGGAGGCGGGTTCACTGCAGAGCATGAGCATCGTCTGAATGCACCGAGCAGCGCTGAAATGATCCAGGCACCCATCCAGCCTGGGACGGATTAAGCAGTGGCTTCCCTGCTCCCCCCTGCCTCAAGTTGCTGCTGGATAATCGCTGCCGGTCAGGAGAGCCCTGCCAGCCCCAGCCCACCCACAGGCACCACTTACTGCTCTAAGTGGGTAGGGAAAGATTAGCTGAGAATCACTTGGAAAATGGGGGAGTCTTCAGGAGGAGCTGGGCTGGAAACACGGGCACTGTGTCCCAAGGGAGGTGGCTATGAGAGGAGCACAGCCAGGATGGGGGGATTGCATGGGGTTGAACAGAGCAGTTCTGGGCTGTGCCTCTTCCTCAGGCACACACAGCATGTCTTATGGTGGGTGTGAAGACCAACGCGCTCGATGACTTGTGAAGCAGGGCTCTGAGCTGGGGACTGTGTAAATAACCTGCTCAAATGGAAACCTGCTCTCAGGCTTCATCTGCAAAAGGAGAACAACACTTTTAAGCAGCCACCACATCGGAAGGCACCAGGAATGCAACCAGAAGCTAATACTGGAGAGGCTCAAAGCTTGAATTTCCGCAAAGTTGTGTTTGTGCCCAAGGTGACTGTTTTTAGCAGGAAGACTGGCATATAGCTGGCGCAATGCACAAGTATGTCGATGATCTTTATCCTGTTGTTTTCCAGCTCTTCTTTTAGTCAGAGGATGGGGAGGACAGTGAGGGGCTATCTGTGATTATTGGTCGGCTCACAGAGCTCCTCAGAGCAGGCTGGGTGTGCAATTCGGGGCCCTCTGCAGACCTGTCTGGGTCCTCTGCTGCCTTCCCTGCAGGGTCCCTGTTGGATGCCACCTGGCAGCCCCATACACCTCCTTAGTGCTCCCCAAGGTCCTCATTTCCCTGCTGCAAAGGAAATAGCTGCAAAAGCCACTGCCCTGGGCTCTGTACTATGGGGTCAATACTCTACCAGAGCAGGAAGCAAATTAGATATTTATCCCTTTTTAACCTGATTAGGATTTTTTCTTGTTTTAAATGCCTGCCTATAGAGATTTCCAAGACAAACAGAGAAGCATTTTATCTATCCCAGAATGCAGACCTGCACAGGGACAGGCTGGGAGGTGGTAGGGGCAGGGACACTGCACTGTATTGCAGGAGATTTGAAGTGAAGTTACAGTGCACTGGTAGGGTTGACTTTTAAACAGGACTGACAGTTCACCCCCCTCTCTTACATGTGCTCCTGTAGTGTGCTGTAGTCAAAATCTGAATGATGCAAGAAATAAGTACAAACCTTGGCTTGCTACTGTTGGTCAAGATTGGCTGCAGAAACAAGCTTGAACACAGGCAATGCAGAGTTTGAGGGGCAGCATGTACCATCACTGAGTCCTCAAGCTCCAGCTGCGGTAACGTGACCTAGGCAACAGACGAAAAGCAAAAGGTGTTGTCAGTCCCTGCTGCAAATACTCCCACCACTCAGCAGGGAAATGTGGGGTGGGGATTCATGTCCTTCTTGTGCACATGAAGGCAGCAAGCTCAAGGGCTGGATCCTGCTTAGTCTCTGCTCGGGGGGATACGGGGCTGGATGAAAGGAGCCAGGATACATGAAATACGATAACTGGAAAAAATACAAACCAGAAGATGGGCTGTTTAATGCGCTACAGATCCAGCAAAACAACCAGAGCTGAACAAAAAACATTCTTCGTACAGAAACAAAGATACCGGCTCAACCCGGGGAGAACCTGGCATGAGAAGGGTGTTCTGAGATGTGTTTTCTTAGCTTGTGTTTCCCAGCACTGTGCAGATCAGACCCAAGCCTAGAATGCAGTGGGGACTTCCTCCTTCCACTGCATCTCTCTGAAGTACTTCTTCCAGCACAAGCACCTCCAAGCTCCCCTGCTTTGGTGTCTATGGCTTCCACCCTTGTTCTTCCTGCTCTACCTGGCCTTCTTGCTACAGCTTCTGCCTCTGGCCTCAGCTCCCCCAGCCCTGAGGTCTTCCCTCTGCTGATTGAATTAGTAGGAGAGTTGCTGTCACATTTAATCATAGGGGTGAAGTAGGGACGGAAAGATAAAGGCTTCCCCAGCCATCAGGATGTTGATGGTTTGCAGAATGAGTTGCTCTGACAGGTCACCCACCAAGAAAAGCCTGTTGTCCGTAGGGAGATAAGATACCTTGGGCTGCGAGTGAGACCTCAGGTGCAGTACTGGGCAACGCAGAAATCACTGCTCTGTCCCGGGACCTACCAAGACAAATTCTGTCTCTGGATAAGCAGGAATCACATAATTACTGGTGAGTTATTCCTGTTGTCTCCAGGTACTTTTGAGCCACTGAGCTGAGCTCTCCCCACGGGGGATGCTTTTCTCCTTGCCATGATGGCAGGAGCTGCAAGGAGCCGGCAGCTGTCAGGAGCTATTTCCTCTTGGAAAAGTCCTCTGCGAGGGTCTGGGGGAAATCTTCATGCTCAGACACTGCAGCCCCACCGTGACAGCCCTGGCACCAGAGCCCTGAGGATGCCGGTGCTCACTGACAGCTCCTGGGGGTAACAACCACCCTTTTGTTCTCACTCAAACTCACAGCTGCGTCCTGGTGCACGATGTGACCTCCTGCAGCAATACAAATAAAAACGTCAGTACTGTGACTATTAATAGTGTTTCTATTCCTGCTGCCATTATGATTGCTTTTTGCTACTATTAATAATAATATTTACATATGCAAAACCACAGATGCAAAACAGATGGTTTGGTTGGGACTTCTGAAAAAAAGCCTTGTCTCTGCCACATCTATTTATGACAAAGAGGGAGGGTTAACCACACAGAGTGCCATATAGAGAACAAATAGATGGGGAAAAAGAATGAAATAATTCCTTCCATATTCCTGACAGAGGCCAAAACTTATCCAATCCCTCTTTTTTGCTTCTCTCCTTTCTCGCATTTGAGACTCTTTTCCAATACCAGGTCAGGGATGGTTTCCATATTTGTTCAGACTTGTCTAATTTTATTTTCCAGTTCAGCTATTATTTTTTCAGATGCAGCTTTTCCTGATGGGTGGAAAATACAAAAGGAATCACTCATCTGCTCCCTGCAAGCTTTTTCCTGACCGCTGGGAAGCTGAGGCACTATTCCAGGCCTGGAGTAAACCTTGCCTTGTGGAGAAAACTTGATCCTTGTTTGCCGAGTTCACACGTCTGGGAATAATTTAAGCTAAGGGGAAAAGTAAAAGTGAGAAAGACTGCCGCCACCCCTGAGCCCATCTCATCCCCTCCACCGTGCAGCCCTGCCTAGGAGGATGGCTGTGGCCATGCAAGATGAACAACCACATCTCCGCAACTCGCCAGCACTGTATAAGCAAGAAAGTGGCAGCACGGGGCAGGGCAAGACTTTTGGCAGCTTCACCCAGGCTTGTTTCGCAGAGATGGAAAATGACAGAGAGCCTGCCAGCAGCACGGCATCCTCCTCTGCTTCCAGTGGTGGCTGTAGGGCTGGGCTGTCTCAGGGACACAGCCAGCAGCAGGGAGCTGAGGGCTTGGTTTGGGCCACCAACTTGCTCTTTGCTCCCGGTTTTCCTGCAAAGATGAGGAGGAGCAGAAGGACAAGGTGGAAACAAGGACTTCTCTGGCCTGCATTGATAAGTAGCTTTGAACTGGAATTCTGCAAGAGTCCCACCAGCGTGAACAGCTTCCCTGTGGGCATGCTTTGGTCTCCTGTTCATGTATTTATGGCTGTGTGAACACCAGCGGCTCCCCCGCACCCATGGGTGTCATGTTTGTGGCCAACAGGACTCCCCAGTCCTTTCCTACTGACAAACACCCTTGGGGACACCCTGATTTCCCCAGGCAACCCCAGGCCCAGGTGCTCCTTCCATGAGCAGGAGGATGAAGAGAAGGAGGAGGAGGAAGGCTCTATACGCTCTGCTACAACACAGCGATGCTTAAATGGAGAAAGACACCGGACAGCATGCTAACGAGTAGAGTGCAGCATCCCCAAGCACTAATGAGTAATAAAGTGCCCCACAAGCTAAAAAGCCCCCAAGTGCTGCTGAGGACTAAGTAGTCCCTGAATACTCACATCTCTCTCAGGTCAAATTCCACTCTTTAAACCAATCCCCATTACACTTTACACATCAGGCTGTAGAGGGCCTCGGAGGGGTTGTTAGGGTCTATTGTAGGGGAATAAAGCAAGTGTCAAAAAAGACTTTTAATGCCCCGTTAAAAATGGCCAAAATCCAGCCTGCAGTTACCTGATAAGCTGCAAGGTCTCTACTGGGAGAAATATTTTGGTTTTTAAATTGTCTCAACCCTTGCACGCTTACAAGAGGCTGGCCTTAGCTCTAAGCTAAAGCTTTGTCAAGTACATTAGAACAATATTAAAAGCCTGGCTTTTGTTCCATAAAGACTTTAAATGCTTGTTGGTTTGGGGGTTGGGATTTTTTTTCTTATATGGGTTATAATGAGTAATTATTGAACACATCAGAGCGCTGCAGACCTCTGCAGCTTTGTGTTGTTTACAACATCAACACTTCTCCCAGTGCAGCAGCAGTCCCGTCACTGCTGGTTCCCATACCTGCACAGTGGGGACAAAGTGCTTGGGGGATTAACAACTCCAGAGATGCATAGCAGGGCAGTGCCAGAGCCAGAGGATAACGCCCCAGTCCCATCTCCATGGACTCTGGTCATTACAAGAGAAAATATTCCCATTGCCCTCAATGCAAATTAACCTCTTACTCTTTACAGGGAAACTGGGGAGACTGCACGCATTTACTGGTTCAGTTAACCTCTTTTGTGAGCAGCTTCCCTAATGGGCTCTGGACTCTGCCTGGGCTGTGGTGTCCATCACCGTGGCTCTGTTGGTGGTTTTTATGTAGACGTTTGGACAGCTAGAGGTGTTTGCAAAGCAGGTCTGTAATTCATTCAAAGACTCGGTGTGTCAACAGCCAAGAAACCCAGGTTCATGCTGCAACAGGGTGTTTCTTACCATCCCATGTTGTTCTTCTGTGCTGTAAGGGCTCTCCTGGGCAGCTCAGCCTCATGGTGCTGTTTTGCTTCCATTGCTGTGCTTTGGGAAGCATGTTTGCGTAGTAGCAAGGGAGGCCAACGCACAAAATTAATAGCAGTTGAAGTTCAGTGCAAGTCTTGACTGTCAGAAATACAGCATTAAAAACAAAACTTAAGGCTTCCATATTGCAAAACCTATTAACTGCTTTACCATTATTGCAGTCATGCCAGTTCAGTCATTCTGGAGCTTTCACCAAAGTATGACAGCTCATTTGTTTAGCTTGGGCCAGGCTTAAAGTTCTGATGAAGCCTAATCTTGTGACCTTTATTTACTTTGGCCAGGGATGCTTTCTGCACAGACGACTTCCTATCCTTCCTAATCTTTCCTGCAGGAAAGGAGCTGAGAGTTACGAGTCAGGGGAGGAAGGCAAAGCCAACCAGACATGCAGCCAGAGAGAAACAAGCACTGCACATGTCGGTGAAGTGGGCCAGGTTCAGAGACCTTTTCTGTTAAAGGAAGGAATTTAAAGGGAAGTCAGCACCTCTGCTGTCATCATTTGAGATGTGTGAAATCCATCATCATTTCTCTGGAATTTTACCCATCTGGAAATATGGCTGGCTGCAACTGCGAAGCTTCAGGGCTTAAGGATGGGAAAGTCTCTGGTTGGCTCAAACCTGTCAAACCTCCCACTGAAACAGATGAATTCTGTGGGTATAAACCCCCTGGGATTTGTCACTAAGGGGCTGCTCACAGGTCTGGGCCATCCATCCCCTCCTGAGTGAGCTGGCTCTCAGCAGTGCTGCAAAGCACCCATGGAAGGAGCTGCTCTCTCCTGTGTGACAATAGAGGGAGCATGGACCCTGTGTCAGGCAGTCTCGCTGGATGCCAACAGTTCTATAAGGGGAACTCCCCCGCTCCTCACCTCCATCTCTACAGTCTAAATCTATCTCAGGAGAAGCACATGTAAACACCAGCCTCGGGCACCATGCTTTTACCACCCCTCTGAAATCTGCCTCTTCACATCCCCTACAACTACAGACCACTTTTAACATTATGCTTCCATTTGATGCAAATTCTGTAAAAGAAAGCAAGGAAGCTGAAGCACTTCCAGTCTTTGCCTTCTGCTTTAAAACACAGACCAACATTAAGGGTTGCGGATAAACCATACATGGACCTTTCTGATGCGATTACAGCTTAAGCTACACACAGGAAATACGCTGCTTTCCCCTGGCCTTTAATTCAATTTACTTCCCAACCCATGAACAGTAGCTGTAAGGCTAGAGACAGAAGGGGAAAAAATAAAAGAGAGAGAAATCCCCAGCGCACACTGGTTGTCTTCTAAGAGAAAGGACCCTGCAGTGGCATTTACCCAGCAGCGGAGACACAAGTCACCCGGGACATGACACCATTTTTCCACTGGAAGTCAGATGCATGAAGTACCAAACCACTTTGTTAAAATGTCTTTCTCATGTTTTGAAGTAAAACGGTTAACACAATCCTACCTTTCTAATGCAGCAGTGAGGCACTGTGCGTCACGCCGGCACCGGAAGTGCTGCTGAGCTTCACAAAATCGCTACTTTATAGTGAGAAATAGGAATGCAGAGACAATGGGGTGGAGGGCATTTTTAGAAGACAAAAGACCAGTCAGGTTTGGACTCTGATATCTTGGGTTTGACCAGTTCCCATGAGTTGAATAAAGAATTCTGAGTATCTGGAAATATTCCCTACTTTCATTCCCACAGAAGAGAGTACTTAAAAGCATTCTAAGGTTAATGGGAATGTGGTGAAAGAACCATTCCTGTAGAGCAGTATTTTGAGTACATGCCACCTTTAAATGCATTTTCCAAGCATTATAGCAGAGAAATCTGGGATAAGGTTCAAATCTCTCTCAAACTTTTGGAAAGCAAGTGGTGAGGAAGCAATCCATTGTGCTGCTGCAGAGATGCTCCAGTTGGTGGCTCAAGGGCTGTGCAGTGGCTGAGCTTGGGCAGCCAGGAGCGAACCACCCACAGACAGGGGAGCAGCACCCATGTTTGCTCTGATGAAAGCCCTGAAACCCAGTGCAGAAAGGAAAGGTGTATGCCTGCTGCCTGCAGGGATTTGTCCCAGAATGACAGCTTTCCAAAGCTGACTGACACTTCTTGCCTAAGAGGGAAAAGCTGCCACTTTCAAGCTTCCCTAATCAAACAACTGGGGAGTATGTGAGCATGCTGCAGCCCTAATTCCCATCTAACCATGTAGCCAAGAGTTGGAGTTTGGAAATGCAGTGAATCTGATCAGTAGAGGGGGTACACTTTCCTCCTGGTGTAAAACAGCATATCCCAGAGGGGCTTTACAAACCCAGGAGTGCACTGGAGCAGTGCATGGTGCCCCTCTGCAGCTCAGAAGACATTAATTACTAAATGAGCCACAGCAATGAGTCTTGCTTACCACCAGTGTGTAGTTACCTGCTCCAAGGAGGGCTGGGATTTGCAGAGGGGGGCACGGCAATTGCACGTGTTTATCAGGCGCTTTCCCTGCCTGCACCAGCAACCCAGGCTGCCTATGCAGTGACTGTGACCGCGTGCAAAAGCTGGTAATGCAATTACATGCATAACATGTTGGTTCATTGATACCACTATTTTTGTCTTTTATAGAGAAAAAACTCTCCAGCATCAAAAACATTTGAATAATTATTGCATTACTGGGGTTTTTTTGCTGTTTACAAATACTTGTATCATAAAAGATTATGATAAGGACGTCAAGCTGACTAGCAGTGTTAGGAGAAGCCTGTGAAGGCCACTATTTTTTAATCTACTTAAGAGCAGTTTAATGTGTGCTGTGAATTGAGTTTAGTTCTTTAACAACTGCCTTGAAGGTTTCCTCTCAGTAAAACTGTGATTAGTAACAATAAACCTTAAAAAGGCTTCAACATAGATATACATTTCAAACCCAGTGGCTCAGTGCAGGGAGGGATATATTTTATGCAGAACAAATGCAGAAGTCTCATAGGTGGTTTGCTGAATCGGGACCTTAAAGTGGGAGCTAATTTCTGCCACTGCACAGTGCTTTTGGAAGGCACTGAATTTTAAAGGACCCGACAAAAATGAACGCTGATCTCACCACTGGTGTGCTCTTGTTCCCTCTGCTCCAGTGCCACCCTGCCTGCCTGTGTTCAAGCCCAGAGGTGGGGGCACAGCAGATCAAATCGATTGCACACTCCCATGCTATGGATGTTAGTGAACAAGCTCCTCGTGGCCTCTCACCTTTCTGTCATGGGAAAATGTTAGGAGACATTTCCCCCTCTTTGCAGGAGCAAACAGCAGCAGTTTTACATCGCAGGGAAAGATCATATTAACGAGTGTGCTTCCTCACATCAGCTGCACTTTGCAGTGTAGTTAAGCAGTTCTGCAAACCACCAAGCTACCCCAGCAGAGTTCTCAAGATTCATCAGACTGAGGAAATAAGGCACAAGTTTTGCATTTCTATTGACTTAGCTTTAGTGCCACATAAGGCACTGGGAAGACCGGCTGGAAAGAAAGGCTCTGGTGATAGACTGATCAAGCAGAGTTAGTGAGAAGCAATCAGACCAGAGCAAAGCAAATATGAAGGCTGCCTGCAGGCAGCCGGGACGAGGCGGCTGTGCTTGCCTTCCTGTTTGTGTTTACCAGGACACAGCTCCTGCTATTAACTGCATTGTGCTTGCAAGGAGCAGCAGCTCCAGTGATGGATGGCTTCTGCAGAGATCCTTTGTACCTGCCAACAAGGCTAAGCAATAAACAGCCTGAGGCAGCATCCCACTCCACTTCCTTAGCACGTAAGTGCACTGTGCCCAGCTTTCACATCACGCACAGGAGCCAGCTTGCAGCTGCAAAGTTTACATGTGTCCAGACAACTACACACCAGCAAGTTCCTACAGCTCCCTCCATCTCATGGGGGAAGTGAGATATAAAGAGCTGAAAGCCAAAAGGAGAAAGCAATAGGTGATTTATCAATTACCTGTGGATCACTGACCATGTGCCTCTGTGCAGGGTACATGTGGAGAAAGACTCATCTTGCAGCTTAGCAGCATTCTCAGCATGTGGTTGCATTTAGTTAGGAAGCTGTGTTGATGGTTCAGGCATTGGATCATCTCTAAAAGCCACCAGCCAGTCTCTCTGGTCCATGATGCCAGCACCACTGATGCTGCAGGAAGAGTCTCTGGGAGACAGGCACAACCTTGCAGCTCCACATGCTCTGGAGCTCCATAAACTGTGTATCAGAGAAAGAGCAGGAAAATGACTTAGATTAGCTGCGATCAAGCATTCATTACCAAACCATCTTAATCCAGGGAAGTGAAGAGACAACATACCCCTGATCGCTGCACTCGCAGTCACCTCCCCTCTGAGAGCCTGCCTCACAGTTGCCCACTCGGACAAGCAGACCCCCTGCAGCCAGTATCCAGCCTGCAGCCAGCAGGGTTGGCTCTGTGCAAAATCCCACAGTCTTTAATTTAGCATTGAACTTGGCCTGCATAACATCCAGCAGAGAGTACCAAGGTGCGTGACCCAGCCTGTCCTAATCCCTCCGCCACTCCAGCCCCGGGATCCCTGTGGATGGTGGTGGGAGCTCCCAGCACCGAGCAGCTCCAGCCTCAGCCCTGAGTGCTCCAACTTGCCAGCGTGTTTGCAGAGCAGAGCGTGTCATACTTCTAAAGAGTGACAAATTACCAGGAAGGGCTCCCCCCGCACCCCAGCTCCGCTCTGCACAGCCGAATTCCCCTGTGCCGCATTAACAGCTAATAAAACAATAGAGCTTTTAGTGGAGGACTTCAAAGGGGTCTCAAGCAGATGAATGAATTCAACATTTCTTCACTTACTGTCAGCACTGAGGGAGAGAAGGGCAGGCTGAGGTCGAAGGCTTTGGCAGGCAGCAGCAAACAAATACAGGCTGGTATTTGGGCTACTGCAGAAAAATGAGTGGTAAATCAGCTAAGCAGTTGGTAAGTACCAGGTTTTTCTTCTCCTCTATCTCTGCTCATCCACTTCAGCCACCCTATTTTTTTCTCTTTGTGTGGCTACACAGCCACTACAAAAAAATGCCATCAAAACTAAAAACCACCATAGTTACACCTAAATCATCGGCCAAGTCACCAACAGCTCATTATGGTGCAGCCTAGCCCAAACTCAAGCAAACATGATTATTTTTCAGCAATACATTGAATTTGGTCTTATTAAGCACTTACATGAATTAAGCTTTCAATTGTGCAACTGAGAGTGGATTAATATTGTTTAAAAGGTATCTCGCTTTTAGGAACTGGAGAAGGAAGTATGAGAAAGCAGGAAAAGTAAAGAGAACAGCATTTGTCATAGCTCAAACCATACCTCCTTGGGCACATAAAGACTCTCCAGCAGCTTACTCCCACATGGAGCAAGGGAAACCCAGAGCCGAGCTCTATCAGCAAGCAATTTATGATGAAGACAGTCAAGGCTTCACAGCTCCCACCAGCGAGGCTGTGGCAGCCAAATCTGCACCAGGGATAGAACCTATGGGGCAGTTTGGAAGGGATTAGAGGTGGAAGAGACCTTAAACAGATGAAGCATCATTTCACAGAACTGCCACAAGCAACACGGCTCAGTTTCTTATATTTCTCCTCCGTTTTCTGACCAGCTCGTGTTAAGTCACAGCCTTTACTCCCACAATGTATCTGAGGAAGAAAGAAGAAAAACCTGATTGTTCTGTGCACATATTTTTTTTACCCTTATGTAGTACATGATACCCAAAACAACAGGAATAAATTATCTCAGTTTGTAGAGCTGGCATGTTTTAGCCTCTTGAATACCATCATCTATATTCTACACATCCCCAAGTCCAACCCAAATGGCTTGTTCTGGAAAACAACTTTAAAGTTTGCAATTGTTTTTGTCGCATTCACATCTGCTGCCAACTTTTCAAAGCATTCTCCTTTTGGCTGTCCTACAGAACACGTCTGCAGCTTCCCAAGCGCTCACCGCCACCGTGCAGTGATGGCATTTGCATGCAGTCAGCTCATGGGGAGCTGCGGCGTTGCTCAAAAGCAGCCGGCTCACAAGCGGGGAGGCAGGCGGCCTCCTGATAACTGAGCTGACAATTTCTAGGTTCTCTAAAACCAGACCCTTCCAAGAATGCCCTTTGTTCAGCAGTTGCTCCATTCAGTCTCTCTCCCTGTTTGCTTGTAATTTATTCCTTCTAAAAGCCTTGCCCTAGGCTAGTAGAAAATTAAAACAAGGAGCCAGATTTTCTCTTTTTTCCCCCTCACATTTGCTCTTTCATCAAGAACAGTGAAAATTTGGCACAGTTGAATATTTTATTCAGCTCTTTCTTTCAGACTTTGAAGTCCCCTAAAGCCTTGGTAGGAGTCTAGGCTTCCACTCACATCTGCTTTCCATGAAGCCATTTACCGCACTTTATTTGTGCCATATTAGATTTTTCAGGACAGGGACAGAACTAACGACGCATTTACATTCCTGAGAGAGTGGCATATATACAACTACCACGTTACTCTGATAGAAGCAAACTACAACTGACATATTGCAAGATCTCTAGCAAGAAGCCATGTTGTACTATGGGGAGCAAAGGCTCCAGCACTGTTTGTTACTCCTTGTTTTCAATGCTCGCTTAACATGAAACACCCTCAGTGACCATTTTACTCTACCTTTTTATTGAGAGATGTTGTAATACCTGTAAGATAATGAAAGAAAATGTCTTATAAAAGGGAGAGCTTGGAGGGAAGCTTAATGAAAATAAATAGTGGCAGAACAGAAGCTGCATCAGAGACAGTATCAATGACACAGAGCACTGTCAACAAGATAATGGCATCATGCTGCTAACAAACTGCCAAGACATTTCTTTTACAAGCAGGAGACTAATCCTCTGACAATGCTCCCTTCCAAGGACTTTATTGCTATCAGAGCAGGGAAAGGGTGTTGATTGAACATTTGTGTCAGATGAGTCCTGTCAAACCATATTGATTATTCTAACTATTGATTATTCTGCTGTTTTCTATTTTGTATTCATCTCTAATTAAAATAAATCAATATTTGCATATTGACAATGTCATTGAGATTGTCCCAAGTCAGAGGTGAAAAGTAGCAACTGAGAAAAATATGCCTTGGAGGAGTCAACATCAAGAGCCCAGCAAGCCCATTCTTTGAGCAGCCTCCAATAGCTGCTGAGCCCAAAGAGGGGAAGATTGTTAAAAAGCCAACTGGAACTTGGAAAGCTCATCACACGATTGCCTATCCAAGCTCAGCACAGCTCCAATCACTGAAGCTCACGGAAGAAGTGTTTTTTGGAATCCAGCCCTTTGCCATGCAGGCAAAGGACCAAATCATAACCAAATGACAAAGTGTGAAACGTGCTTGCATTCATACAGGCTTTGGAGGAAAAAGCGATTTACTGGCTAAGCTTGATCACAGGGGCTGCACATCAGCTAGCAGGCAAAAAAGTCTTCATAATTACTGCTTCACATTTGTCATGGCAGAAATGGCCAGATCAAGCTGTTATGTGTTCTTTGAGTAACCAAATACCTGATTTGGCTGTCTAAACAGACATGAAAATAACAGCCCAGGTATAGCTATGAGCAGCTGCAAGGGATGTGATAACCCCATGCACCTCAGTTTCTCTCTCTGCTTAGAAGTGAGAGAGTAACATGTCCATAGTGGAAGTCATTTACCACATCCCATCACTAAGAGGTAGGATCACGGCTATGTACAGGAGGATTATCCTGGGTTTGATGGGAAACAGAGAGAGGGCGTGTATGCCCCATCTGTAAAGCTCCATTTAGTTTCCCCCACCCCAAGCGGAACTGTACTGTTTCATCAACGGGTTTTCCAGGGTCTCCTCCCTTCTTTCCAATACATCTTTTTTCCTAACAGTTTGTTTCTTCATTTCTTTCCATGGAAAAAGTTTTCAAAGCGGGAGGGTATTGAAATAACCCATGAGACAATCATTGCAGTCTGCAAAAGATGACCATCCCTATGTCTCTTCTGTTACAAGAGATATCCCATGCCTATAGGACACCTTCACTACTGCCATGTATTTTGGTATCAAATAGGACATCCCTTACAGAAATACTGAGATGTGAATCAGGTGTTTAAAAGTACTGTGGATCCTGAAGTGTTCCCTAACCTGGGCCGGGGATCGGGTCCCCCAACAATGTTCAGATCTCCCCTGTCCACAGAGACATGGGTCTTGCTGGGAGGTGCTTGCAGTCATTGAAACAGGGGCTGTGGTGGATATCAGGAGGTAGGGGGCCCGAGAAAGGGATGCTTTTTCCTGCTGCCTTAGGGAGCTGAATTATTTCATGATGGCAAAGAGCAGGAGAGGGAAAAACCACAGCACTACGTTCAAAAAAGAAAAAACATGATTTAAAAAAGTGCTGTGCCAGGTAAAACTCCTCTGCTTTGTTATTATGAGAGTTCCCAGTATTGATAATTTCTCCTGGTTGCTGGTTTGTAAGTTACTTCTGAGTAGAAAATTCAATTACATGGGCCAAGTCAACAATAATGTTTTTCCTGGCAACGGTTCATTTTGCCAGTGGAAACATTTTTCCCCCTTTTCTGGATTCAGCTCTGCAAAGTTGCTAAATTCTTCCAGATCCCTGGTCTGATGTGATCATAAATATCCTGATTGTATTCCACTGATTGACAGACTGGGGATGGATTAAGTGGGGATTACAGCCTGGAATGATCAAAATGTGCTTTCATGGTCAGTAACTCTGCAATAAGTCATAGTTCCAATGTACATTAACTATATAATCTAATTAACATAGCTGTTTATGTATTTAATATTATTCTTAAAACTTTTTAATAAAAGAGGTTTTAAGGAGAATTATATGTTGTTTAAAATATAAGAATCTGCTCCTTGAATGTACAGTAGTTTGGGGTTTGTGCTGTCATTAAGACAACTAATAAAACTATCTCTTACTATTAAAATGTGATTTGAGCAGTATAATGGGCCTAATTCTACCCCCACTGATAGGCGGGTAAACTCAGGTTTTCTCTGTTTTATTTAAAGTCACCTTGGGTTTACATTTTAGTAATTCAGGGCAGAATTTAGTTCATTAGGATTAAACCCCTACGTTTTTAATAAACCGAGACTATTAAATCCATATAGGCACATAACTAAAAGCATCTGAATTTTCTAAGGTCTTCGGCGCTCACAGGTCTCAAGGCTGTCATTATTGACTGAGTAGGCGCAGCAGGAATTATTCATATGGGTACATACCTTAGATGTTTTACTGCACAGGTTAACATACACAGAATATACACCTAATGACATCAAACCAAATTAAAGAATTCGAGGCCAAACTCCAAACTACAGCAATGTGTTCAGCAGCTGCACTTGTGAACATAAAAAGAGCTTGCTATTTGATTGCATGGTCAAGGAATTATAGTGGAGATGTTTTGCAGTTGTCCATAACAACTGAAATCTGAAACGAGTAAATATTTTGCAGGACTGTGGATTCTCTGCTGTCTCCAATCCACCCAGCCTTAAAGTCAGCATCTCAGAGCTGTGACTCATGTTGCTTTGCACCAATACCTCTACTCCAAGACCATTTTTTAGCTTTTAGATGATTTTGCATTTTCACTTGCTTTTGATGCCTGCTGGAACTGCAACTGAGCGTCCCTGAACCTGCAGCTCTACCCTGGGCCATGCTCCTGCCATGGATGGGGGCATCACAAACCGTGCTGGGCACAGTTGAAGGCTGCAGCTTCTGCTTAAAGGGCTCAGGTAGGTATTCAAGCTCCATTGGGTATCTCAGGACTCTGAGTTTGGTGGCCCAATGACAGGCTCCCAAGTTTAATACGGTAAGTACTGGTGAGCAATACTGATGAGAGGCAGGGTGAGATGGAGCCTTTCTGCCATGCTCCTTCTCACACCCACTTTGATCATCTCCTTCCACTGCATGGCCACCCTCTCACCTACCTTCTTACAACTTTTTCATGACCTGGGAGCTTTTAAAACAAAAAGGATCTGGAAAGTTTCAGGATGTCACCCTCTGATGCCCCTGCTGCCCTCCTGATCGGAAAACACACCAGAGGGACTGCTTGTTCTGAGCTGTGGGCATCCCTAACCACAGATCAGGATGGACACCGCCTGACTTAGACTTAGAACCTGATCTGGTGATCAGATGAGGGTTCATCCCTCTGCTCTCCTGACACCTGGGGTCCTGGCACAGATCACAACCCCACTGGCTGTCACCAGAGATGGGGTGGTGATGGCCTGCCTTTAGACTGACCTTGTGCAGGAGTCAATCCATCAACCCCAGATGAAGCGCACTTCATCATACCACCGATCCTCCAAACCACACAGAGAGCTCTACCCAATGTCCCTTAAAATGAAGTAGGAATGTTTCAATTTAAAGGAATTAGAAGCATCTTTAAAATGTGATGGTTCCCATCATACGAGGTCCCTGCACAGTGCACTGCCCGACAAACCTGATTATTCCCCAGCCAGCCGGGGGCTTAGAAAATATGTCGAGCACTCAAATCATTTTAGATCCTGCTGCACTGTACATACCCAGAATCCAAGCAGGGTTCACATTCGAGGGCTTATAAAAACTTGAATACACTCCAATAACTTAAATCACTCAGTGAGGTTTATAGTGATTTAAGGCCATTGGAACTCTCCACGTTTGGTGCGCAAGGGCTTCAGCTTGGAAGAGAATCAAGGCATGTTCCAGCATGGCAGCTCCAAGCATATTGAATCAATTTCAGCATGTAAAAATAATTAACAATGATAAAAATACATTAATAATACTGTAATTATAAGGCCAGACCAAAGTTTCAGCCTGAAGAAAAAAAAGTCTGCAGAAATTCAGCAAGGTTCATGAGCAGTTTGAACTGGCAGCAATGAGTGATTTCAGTGACAGGAAAATAAATGGAGGCAAATGAAGGGTAAGGAGCAAAGGAAGATCACATTTATCAGTAGTTTAAACATTTTACTGGCCTGAGCTGCAGGACTTGCCACATTCTGCCCTGTAGCCAAGCCAGCACAGCATTGGTAGGCCAAGGGATCAGAAATTCAAGGTCCAAGACCTCTCAAGCCATCACGACTAGGATCAAATGTTATATATCATGGAGCTGGCTCATAAATCTCTGCTTTCTAGTAGCATGTAGTAGGAAGGCCAAATTTAGCACCTGTCTGGAAAGGATTCAATATCATCCCAAAGATGCTTTTCCAGAGCTTCCCAGAACCAACTCAGCCCCCGCAGGGTGATGTCAAACCCCAAGGGACATCAGAGCTTTGGCTATTTCTACATGAGCTTTCCAGCACCTGGTACATCGACTTCCAGCCTGGACCAGCACCAGGAAATGCCCAAGGCTGCAGAGATACATATGGATAGGGACAACATTAACATCCAAATGATTTTGTTCTGGTCAGCAGTCCTGGATGGATCTTACTTCATCAAGGCTGATTCACCCAGCCGGATTTGTTCTGTACTCAGCCATCATGCAAGTGCCTTCTTGAGCCTTTCAGTAATAACCATCTCAGCCTGCAGAAAAGTGTGTGAAGTAAACTAGCAGCACAAGGTCTGTCCAAAGCCTGTGCGGAAAGGACATGCAAAATAGAACACAATTTCCAGTGCACAAGGTAGACAGAAGGTTGGCCATAGACAAATGATGTCCCTTTTTGTAACGAAAGACATTTTCATTCCCCTGGCAGAAGAAGGAAAAGTGGTTTCTCACTGTTCACATTTGGTGAGTTTCTGAACACAAAGGTTAGGATTCTGCCTCCAGAGGTACCAGCAGAAAAATAAAGCCTAATCTTATGCCATTATATTCACAATTCTACTGTGGTTTTGAAATGAACCTTTTACTTCGGAATGAATTCCCGGCTCATTTTCTGTGAAATACAACAGAGCTCAGGACAACTGCAACCAAGAGAGAGTTCTATGAAAAGAAAAAAAAAAAAGCCTGTAAATGCTTTACTATCTTTAATCATGAAAATAATTCAGTTGCTGCAAACCTGATATTCATGGCTGGGGCCCAAGGACCTTGCAATTCACAAAAGCACTGAAGGGATCCATAAAAAGTGGCTGGCCATGAGGAATTTACACGTGTTTTTTAAAGGGAGTAAAAATGTGGCTCTAGCAATTTAGAAGAGTTTATGTATTCAAGCCTTAGAGAGGTTTAAATCACTCAGTTAAGAGAGATGCATTGGTGCATTAGTGAGTCTTCAGGCAATGCAAAAAGCCAGAAGAAATTATAGGACAGAAACATTTTTGGGCAGCCTCCTTTGAAGCTTGCTCTGCCCACAAAACGGGTCCCAAACTCAGGTGTGGTAGACTCCAGCTTATCACACCCCACATTCAAAGCATCCTCTCAGCTCCCTTCTTGTCCCTTCCACCCCACACACCGTTGGTCAGGGACCCTCATAACCCATGTTCATACCCCACAGCTCTCCTTACATCGCCCACCCTCTCTCAGCGCTGTGGAGGTCCCTTAGCCAGCATGGCTGAGGTCTCCTGGGATGACCAGGAGCCTTTGACCAATGGAAACTTCCAAGACAGGGAAGAGGAAGTGTGCTTTCAAAGGGCTCACGATAAGACAGGGTCTTTGAGAGATAATGACAATCCCCAGCCTCACAGCATGCAAGACTAATTGCAAAGCCCATCTCCCTGACCCAGGTTTCCCACTCTAAGCCCTTCTCTGCTTCTCATATTCACTTGCTAATTCTGTTCAAGCGTTTTAATCCCACCTGCTACCAGGGCAGAAAAGTAAGAACTTACTATTTGGAAATAGAGCTAGTAAAAATATAAGAGTGCAGGGAGGGAAGAGCTGCTGGTGTGGAAGAGCTGTGATCGCCTGTTTTGGAAGGTCCCAGGGCCCCTGATCCAGACACCTGATGTTGCCTTCAAGTACCTGAAGGAGATGCTGCCCCTATCTGCAGCATGGGTTCAACATTACGATTGTTTGGGCTGCTTTCCAGTGTCACACATCTCTCACAACAGTGTCAGATATTGCTCCCCACTTACAAAGATATGCTGGCAGACTGCAAGAATTTGGGGCACTACATTTCTGTTGCTTGCAGGGGCTGTCACACCACAGCAATGCTCCTTGATGTTACAGCAGAGGGGATGGCTACACCGTACCTGGAGACAAAGAACTGAGAACAAAGGGTTTATGCCAAGACATTGAACTGGGGATAACACAACGTTGGCGGAAGCAGCTGGCTCTCAAGTGGCACATACTTTGCAGCTCAAAGGGCCATAACTCCATCTCTGCATCTCCTAACACTGCAATCCCAGGAAAAGCCCGGTTGGCTTTGCCAGCTGGTCTTCCTTTGGAAGAAGTATGGGGAAAGGCTCTTTTCTTGCTTTAGCTTTGGGTGCACATTTTGTCTTCCTTGCCTTGGTGCCCTCAGGGTGGTTGTTGGCTGCAGTAGATGGTGGGTTTTATTTTTCTAGCTTCTTGTACCCCTCTTGGGAGAAGTTGTTTGAGTTGTAGCTGTGTTTTTCCAAGCTTGCCAGCTCCCCAGGGCACTGTTTGCCTGAGTGGTTTGGTACAGTTTTATTTTTACAATAACTATTACACTTTTTAATTTTATTTTTGTATGTTAATTAAATACTTTTTAATCAGAATACAGACACAGTCACAGGGGCCAAGAAAAATACATAAACAAGAAGAGAATCCAAACATATATCTGCCCAGCATGGTACAGAAAAGCTTTTCAAACCCAAGTTCAGTCTAGCCCAGTTCTCAATCTCTGCATCAACAATTTAACAGTGCAACCCAGCCACCAGTAGCCTACTCTTCATTTCACTGTAAATCATTCCCTCGGATTATGAAGTAGGAAGATAAAATGCCCAGAGAGCAGCCGGTGGGCATATGGAAGAGGGATGCTGAGCTGTGGCACCAACTCTGCCCACCCCAGGTTCACAGCAGTGCTTGTATCATTGAAAAATACCCTGAAGTTCTTTTAAGTAGTGTTTTGTCAGATCACAGTGAAGACATGATGGAATTGTACAGCAAATTGACTTGTTTCTCACCCCAAAGCTGGACACCAGTCAGGTTAGCCAGTTCAACCTACTGCTCTATATAGCTTCCCCTATCCCAGTATTTGCCTCTACAAAATCCATAGGGAATTGGCTTGTCCACCTATGCACGTGCAGCAGAAAGGAAGCAAAGACCGTGGACATCTGGAAAGACATGTCCTTGCCTACCGTGGTCAAAGCCACCTCTTTAAAGTGCTAGTGCTGTAAAATTCTTGCCATGCCAGAGAAACAAAATGTGAGATTTAATTTAAAATGAGAGATATAGACAGGAGAGCTGCAGGTGATGAGGTGATGGCATTTCTTTGGCTCAGCTTCAGGAGGGTAGGAAAAGAAAACAAGAGAGATGCATTATATCCTACATACCTTGGCAACTCAACAAAGCGACACTCATGTAGGGCTCATGAACGAGGCAATTAATGACAGGGAAGTGGCATTAGCTACAGCATAAAGAGCACTGGAAGAAATTAGAGCTGAAGTTCAATCAAAGCATAGGAGAGACAAGGCCAATAAAAGGCAATCCAGCAGCAGTGTGCATGTGAAAAGTCAACATATTAGGCATGTGATGGAAGCGGAGGAGATATTTCTTCTGAGAACCTATGCAAGATCCTCACACGCCAGTCACCCTTATTTTTTAAGAGGCTTGACTATGTGGCGAGTTCTTCAATATCTCCATGTATCCGATTCATGTTAAAGGGAATGGTGCGGGATGGAACAGGTAACTATGAGGACCCTTCATCCTCAAAATCAGGTCTCCTATTATATTCTCAAAATTACACGATGAAAACTGCAGCAGTGGAATTATCCAGATATGCACAAAACCTTAATAATAATAATATTTCAGATAGATCCTTGCTTTTTATTTCAAGCACACTGAACAGATGACCATGCCACCTCAATGACGAGTGGACCATAATGGGCACAAGCACTGGCTGGTTATTGTCCCACTTTGGCATTCCTAGCATGAGCTGTGGCTCTGGCAATCCCTGAGCTGTGAAGCTGCAAGCTGTCCTCAGTAAGAGGCTTGCTAAGGATATGTTACTGCTCTCTCCAACTGTTGTGGACCCAAGGAACTTTCCAGTCACTTGGCAAACTTTTGGGACTGGGCCATGTTAGAAGGATCTTTCCCTACTATTAATATTTATTACCAAAACTACTTGTGTCATTTCGTGTGAAAATGTAATTCTAGCAAATGCGTCCCATCTTTCAATTTAAAGGCAGGCAGAAAAATCAAAGCAGTTTAACTTCATAAAACATGTTTTGATTAAAATAGGTTGTTTCATGGTATTACACAGAACATTCGAAGACCATTTAAAAGACAACATTTGCTTGGAAATGTCTATTTTTAGTGTTTTCCCACAATTAAGTCTTTTCAAAGTTCGTGTTATTTTCATACTGTGGGAAGTGCAGCTGTGCTGCTCCCTCAGCAGAGACTCTGCAGTATGCCTTGCATGTGATGAACTTCCCAAATCTATTGTAAATACTCTTTTTAGCGATTTATAGCAATTAGATTAGAGAATTTCTAAACAGGCAGCGGCCCTTCTGCTCTTGTAATTTGTCCAAAAAGACAACAACACTGCTTGGCAGCCAAGCAGAAAGGTCAAATTACTGACCCCCATTTTGGGGTATCAGTTACAGCCACCTCAGCACTCCCCATTGCTTGCTGCAGTTGTCTGTCTGCTAAATATAGTTGCTCTTGGTTGCAGGATATTCTCTCCTTGTATACAACAGAAATATGGTTCTTCACTCCCCCAGAAGAGAATATCACAGGATACTGGCAGTATTTATCATTAGAAGTTACAGCCTATGTGCTATCTTATTTACTAAGTGTTGATGGAGACTTTGATGCTGCTGGTACACCCATGTAAAGACAGCACTCTTTGAATTGTTTAAGCTTAAAACTGCAAAGTTGGGCCGTATAAATTGGCCCAAATAAAGCTGGATGACAAAATTTCAAGTTATTTCGAATGGGAAGAATTAGGTTCACCTATGTAAAACAATCTTCAGTGTAGCATAGATCTCTTTCAACCATCGGAGCACAAGCTGACCTGAATATGATTCAGATAGACAAGGCAAAGAAACGCAGGGCTGGGAAAGAAGATCTAAATAAGTCCCCATGGAAGTAAATTGACTCTTCCATGAGCCCCCCTTCTCCAGTGCAGTGGGTGGTGGGGACAAAGCCAGCCCTAGAGCTGCATTCTGGCTTGTCCTATTTTTAGACACAAAAAAGTTATTCATAAACTCTCAGGGTGTCTATTGGTTTGGGAAGTCACAACAGCAGGAGACTGATCCATGCATCCTCAGGGAAAATCCAGTGGTGTTTGCCAGCATCCCACATCCTTGAGGCAACCAGGCTCTGAGCAGCACATTCCTTCCTGATGGCCTCCCTTTCTCTCCTACAGTAACAAAAATACAAAGCTTCTGTCCTTAGAGGATCCCTATCTTTGACTAATAACTGGAGTTATCCCTTAGTGCCAACAGTTATCTACAGAGCTCACCCTGCAAGGATAAACACTAAACTTCATAACCCATCATCTGAGACCAAGGTTGGACTGAGGGGAAAAAGATTAAAAGTCTTTCAAAATATGCAAGGGATAAATGAGGAAGTTTGGCTTGCACAAGGCATTTTTGACATTCCCACATGTCTCCAGTGTCCACAGCTTAAACACAAACAAAAATCAGTGGAGATTAAAAGAGCTTTGACCCTACAGTCATCTTGCTTTTCATTTGGAAAAAAGAAAGAAGCCCCTCATGAACACTCACAGACACATGCACTCATCCAGCACCCTGGCTCAGGCCCTCTTTACATCTCTTCCAGGGGGAAGAAACTCCCACCTGGAGCCTGGCCAGCTTGCCCAAGGCGCATTGTGCTTGTTTTCATATGTGCAGTCTCAGTAGAGCAGTGAATAAGTGCTGTCAAATAACATGCTTGACTTTTCACTAGGCTCTTATGGGCTCAGAACAAAAGCCTCGATCCGAACCCACTGCAACTTTGGGGCATTTGAAATCTGGATCCAGATCAGAAGCTTGTGGTTGGACCACCGTCTCTAGGGTTTCAGTTAGGAGTTCAGTTCATAAACACTTCTGCCACGACCTTTTTCTGCTCTACTCCACCATGAATTAGGAGTTGCTGCTATGAAATTATGTTAGACCTGACCACAGGTGGGAATATTACAGTTTACTCTTCTAACCAGCCATACCTTTTCACTTTTTCATTTCCAGGTATAATACACAGTTAAAGACAGTGGTTCATATATATATATATATATATATACCTACATGGTACGTATAGTCCTGGCATAAAAGATGGTTATGCGTTGATAGGAGGTGGTTAAATTTAGCAGGACAAAGACACAGCAGGACAGAAAGTGCTCAGCAGTGGATGTAAAAGTTCATCTGCCTCTTCTGCCAAAGGATCATCCCCAGCACCAGTGCAGCAAGCACGCGCTGCAGACTCCACTTCCTGTTACAAGCCCTACGCACATCCACCTTGGTGTTCTTACTCTTTAGCTCATCACCAGAAGTTTGGTTCCTGAGCTTTGCTTGTCACTCAGACAAGGCAGGAGTCACCAGGCAAAGTGCTTCTATGCTGTCAATGAAATCAACGTTTTAACATAAATTAAGAAAAGCTGCCTATGGGCCTGTAATAGAACGCCAAACCCGCACATCCCCTGTCCAAGCATATTGCTTTAGGAACTACTGTAAAGCTTTTCTGCTGCTCAGGCACCTTGAAGGGAAGAAACTGAACTGGAGGATGCTCCCCTATCTGCCACTAAACCACAGCAAACCAGCAAGCTCAGAGTAGTACCATGCTGCCTCCTGGACCATGGGGAGCCCAGTGAGCTCAATGACACCTTGGTGCAGATTTCAGGAGGTGATGCTATCAGCCCTCTTTCTCCCCCTGGCTTTTTGCTGCTGGTGGTCCTATTCCCGCATTACAAATTCCCAAACCATTGAGGACTTCCTGGCAGAAGGCCTAACGAGACCTTTATTCTTTGCTGACCATTTTCATGGGATGATGTATTTTAAGGTTAAAATCTGTAAGGTAGATACTTCCTACAGTTAATGTAACCAGCCTGTGACTCCTCTAGGATCCAATACATTCACTGAATGCTTCACTATCACTGTTAATTACCATAAGTGCAGGGTATTCTTTTCTATTCACAGAAGGAAAAAGGAAAATGAGCTGATGGTGGGGGAAGCAGTCGGCTATAAACCATCATGCAGTTCATCAGCAAACTTTTCGCTAACCCCTTGCTCATTCAGTGCTTTAGGGGTTAATAAAGTCTCTTAGAAAGCAAAAGGTTTCCATCTGTAATTGGATCCTTTGTATGTGCTTTCCGCTATAGGAATCAACTTAGCATTGACATCCTCGTAAAAATTTCCATTAGATTGAGCGCTGAATGCCCACTAAGGCTCTGTGTGGCTTTGCAATTGATTCACTGAATGAAATCTTATCTCAAATCTTTTTATTTTATGCTATTATGGGCGCAGGGGAAAATAGCGATGTAAAAATTTTCACTGCTTAGTTACTGCCCAGTGCCTCTTGGAAATGGCCTTCGGGTTACCTAAAAAGGTTGCCATTGCTACTTCCCACTATTTTGTTTCATATTACCAGTAATTGAAAAATGTTTCATTTGTTACAAACTTCCGTATTGACACTTGGAATTGAATTCAGAACCTTTACCTTTAATCTTCATATTCGATAGCTTCAGACAGCAGCTTATGTGGGAAAACACAGACCATCAGCTTGCATTGTTTTTTCACAGGACGTATGTAAAACTGTTCCTGTGCTTTAAAGATGTGAAGAGCAGTCTGGCCCCATAGAAGCTACAAATCAGAGTTTATATTGTCCCTATAATATTTATATAGTGTCCCTGTAGTGGTGGTCCTCTCAGTGGCTCTCCAGAGAAACCACAGGGATAGGTCAGAACATCACTCACCAAAATGTCAAATCTTTTATTTCTTTCAAACAATGCCCAATCAAGAACAGGGATTGCTGAGACAGAGGAACATTTGGTCTTTACTGAAGATCTGCAGGCATATATGGATTTGCTTCTGCATCTTTTCCTTCTTGGCATGCCATGAAGAATAATCCCCCAAACCAAACTGAAGCCAGAGCTGAGGAATTACCAGAATTCTTTGCAAATATTTATGTCCTTCCAGCCATACAAATTGGACATACCCTCTACTCACCACAGCCATAAAGAGGACCGTATACTTACACCATGTACTTACAGTACACACAGCCATAACCTCATAAACAATCACACAAACCCAGGACAGAAGCATGTGTAGAACACCTGCACATTCACACCCTGTGCACAAGTGCTCAGAGATACACTGAACACAAACACATGGGTTATACAAATATATGCACTCTGGTGCAGCACGTGGACATATGGTATGCATGTGGTTTGTACCCACAAAGTGCATATTGGAAACTAACTGGTTTACTTTCCTTTTCCTGATTCTGGCCTGGGAACTGCAAATGTCCCAGCAGCAGTTGTAGCATCCCTTACTCCAAGATACTTGGGCCACCAAGTAGCATCATGTGGATTTAAATGGAAGATCCTCACGGCCTGCTCATTGTGCGCATCACAAAGCAGACAGTAACAACGACAAACTTTATCTGCTTTCCTGCCTCATTTCAGTTGCAGGAGGTCTTTGCAGCGCGTAAGAATAAAGCTAATGCAATCCTTTGCCCTGCTGCTGGAAGGAAGGTGAGTGAGTGCTAAAGCAGCCAGGAGAAGAGTAACACTGTGCCAGCCTGGAAAGCATTGTGTGCATCCCAGGATGCTGGATGTGCCTTGTTCCTTGGGCTGGATGCAGACAAAAGAAAGGATCAGCCCCAAGCCACATTCATGTTGTCTGGATGATCCCTGCCTGCCTAAGCTTCTCCCCAGGAGAAATCTCCACTTTCTGTGATATGTGGTTCTTTACACAACATTTAATTGTAATTTGGAAGTATCGATCCAGCCTACTCTAGTGATGTTGTGTGGTCAACTTTCCAAGCATTTATTTCAAGCCGATTTAGCTGGTAACTTTATAAGCCTTTCTTCCTGAGAAAGCAGTTTTCCTCCTATTTTTTCAGGTAACCTTAAATTTTTCTCTAAAATAAATAGATAAATAGATGAATAGATAAATAAATCTCAGATTTTGTAATTAAAATGTGCAGCTTTTACTCTGAGTGCAACGAGTGCTCTGCCCTTTCCTATGCCTTCCCTCACCTCCTCAGTGCAAAACCATGAGACAGTAGGGGAGCAACATAGCAGGAAAGGATACAAACTCAACCAAGAGCAGAACTAAAACCGTGATTTCAACATCATTTTTCATATCTTTATGCATTTTCTACTGAAGATGCCAAACCCCGCCCTTTTCCACAAAAAAATTGCTTAAAGTAATATTAATGAAAACAGTCACCTTTCCTCACAGCCCACATCTGGCCTGACTAATCCTGAAGGCACCTGACATGAGACGAGCCACGGGACCCTTGGCTCAGCAGTGATATTTGTCCTTCGTCCAGGAAGAAACCTCAAACTGGCAGCATTTGCATTCTCCGCATACGCGAACACACACAGTGCGACCACAGCCTGGAAACTCCCCAGGATGACAAAGGAGCTGAATCCCAGATTTCATTTCAAAGCCGACTTCAGAATTTCCATGGTGCATTGAACCCTCCAGCCGTACACCCAGAAATCAATGAGGTGACACTGGCAGAGAGTAAAAATAATACAGTGATGAAACAGGGCCCTGAAGCACTGGACAATGACATTTTAAAACCAAAATACATGTGAAGAAACTGAAGTCAACTGCCCTTTAATCTCCATGACTCTGCAGTGTCTCAGTAATTAAATCCTTGGCCTTCTGCAGTTAGAGCTACACCCACTGAGAAAGGGCACCCTGTGATAGACATTATGAGGTGGCTTCCTCCATCTCAACATCTGTATAACTGCCCTTAGTTCTAATGAATGCATGTGCTAGAATAATGATGGGATTTCCTACAAGCTCAAATTCGCCCCATAAACTGCAAAGCATTGCTAATGTTTCTGTCTGTCCTGCTATAATCCTGTCCCTGGATCAGAAAAGCAGAAGAAATGAGCTAGACCCCTTGACTGAAGTTCCTTGCAGCTCCCCTAATACGAATCTAAAGCAGAAATAATGGCAATTTATAACCCAGGCAGCCAGAAAGCAGCGAAATGAACCAAGCGGCTGGGTTATAGCCTCAACAGTGCTTCTGAGACTGAAATTCAATTTCTTGCCCCAGAGCGTGGTTTTGGTAGATCAATACCACCTTGCACACATTCCTGCTCTGCACCGCTCTAACCCTGGCACGCAGACCTGCTGAGCACAGAACCCTTTCTCTTGGCTGTGGCCTTTTCCTCATCCACCTGAGAAAACCTATTGTGCACATTCATGGTGTGCTGCCACTGCTGTCTCCTTTGCTGGGACACCAATGACAGCACATATGGTCACCCACCGGATGCAGGGAGGTGTCACCCGCAGAGCGGGGTACCGCACTGCTGAAAGTTTCTGTCTCAAGCATCAGCTTAATTTGGTACCCTCTCTCCTGTCACTGGACCCTGCACATCTGGGGACACATCTGTCACACAACTTGACATCACATTCTCTTTTTCCCCACGCAAGTCTCTGTAGCTTAAGAACTCTGCAATATCACGTTTTAACAGACCAGTAATCCTCACGAGCTTATGACTAAAATGGCCATCTCTGTCCCAAAGAACCCCTTGTCATTAAGGGTTAAACGTCCACCTGGTCCAATAGGAAACAAGCCTACTTGTTTCAGACAGAAAAGAATAAGGACAGATTTGTCCTTCCTTCATGTATTTATCACTGAATATTTCTATTACTCAACATTCTCAATTCACATCCAGATCACAGATGCCCTGCTTTTTGCTAGACACCATTCAAATACCTTGCATAGAAACCTTAGAAAGAATGAACAATAATAAAGGTGTGCTAAAACACACCCCTGCTCGTTTTAAAGATCCACAATCACAGACCACCCCAACACAGAGATCCTGCAGTCCAGTCTGAGACATTTCTAAGGTCACTCAAGCAAGTCAAGGATGGACTAGAGAAGACTTGTGTCCTTCAATTCAGCCCTACAACTACTTGCCCTTCCTGAGACTAAGCTGCCTCCCCAAGGAGGTGAACACACCCAGTGAGACCAGAACTACTCTGCCAGCAAGCAAAGACAGGGACAAGAGGACAGCAAAGAGGAAGCAGGAGGAAAAGCTGGCTGGAGTGGTTGCACAAACCGATGGGAACATCAGTGGGATCATTCATTGATGAGCACACCAAAGAGATCCCTATTTTATGAATATTATTGAGTACAGATAGATTTTCCAAAGCTGTTTTGGAGGCTTGAGCTCCAAGTCTCCTATTAAAAGTGAACCTCCACACCTAACCTGGCAAAATGAATACATTTCATAGGGAGGTGCTCCTGGCTTCCTTCTCTGTGCACCTTGTGAGGGAAGTGGGGACTGGGGGGCTGCAGAAGGAAAAAGCAGTCCACAGCATCCAGCCAGGCTATCTTATTGCCCAGAATAGAGCATTGGAACCATGTTCTGTGGCTGGCAAAGGGGGAATCTGTAGCAAGAAAGCAGCAAACAGCCAACTTCTGTAGTGACATCACTTAAGCAACAAGACAACACATGTCCACAGCCCACACTGCTCATGACTCACATCAATACGATTAAGATCAGAACCAGGCCCTTGCACTTTGTTACAACAGTAAACGCAACAGGGAGACTTAGCCTCTCCTCCTCAGGGTATATGCCTTCCCTACCCCTTTGTGGTGCCAGCACAATAAATAATGCATTCCTGCAAAAGGAGATCCAAGGAGGTTTCCACAAACAATTCAGGACTTCTCCTTTAAAAACCTCTGAACTATTTTCTTAATGGCTGAGCCATGTAAGTCATTAGGTTTCTGTCAGTGTGCTCAATACATATGTATGTGCCAGAGACCAGAATCCTGGTGGAGCCTGTACTGCAGGACATCTATAAAAGAAAATTACAGTTTAAGTGTCCAAAACAATGATCTGTGGGTGGTCCCCTGTTTAGCAGATGGGTTTCTACAGTGCACATATAGCTATTAGCAAAAAACACCTCCTTGATTTTGTCTCAGTAGTCTCTGCATAGTAAGAGTAGTTAGTGCACAGAGGATTCACTGCCTGCAGTTTAGCAGTTCATATCTGTTTGCTGCATAGAGTGCACAACCCTACCTAGGCAGGTCTGATGGGTATAATGGTAATTTCACTGAAAATGGAGCTACTTGTAGTTATTTGTCTGTGTAAAATGAACAAAAACAAAGCCCACATGCTCCCACATAACATTATGTCTTCCAGGTGAAGCCAAACCAGAATAAATAGGCTGGAAAGAGTAGGTAAAACTCCTTTTCCTTAGATACACAGATAACCACATGGCCAGTTGGATGTTGCCTGCTTGACTTACCAGCTTTGACCACAGACAGCATAGAACCTCCTCAGTCTAAGGCTTCTTTCAGAAAGGCCATGAAATACCCGCTCAAACTTCCCAGTTTCAGTTTAACCTGAACGAGGTTGCTCTTCTGATTTGGAGTGTGGCTCAAGGAACAGTTGCATGAAGGATAAAGAAAGGGGAAACAGCAGCAGAGAGGTCAGAACCCTTTCAAACCACATTCGTACCTGCAGAAAGTGCATCCTGGAATCACACCCTGAGGGCATGTATCCATTTGCTCCCACACCTGTAGGGAATCTGCAGTTTGACTAACCCACTTTGTTAATCAAAGTGTTAAGTCAAAGCCTTCTCACAAGTGTTCTCACTATCAGGAGCAACCCAGTGATTTAAGAATACCATAATTAGCTATTGGGATGAGTAGTGATGTATACATATAACAAGTTTAATACAGACTGTTGGAAAAGCTGAAAAGTAAACAAAGCATGGCTCAGGATATGCCGCTTTTTAGCAACCATTTGGGAGCTGTTAAGTGACAGGGTCAGGGTAAGGGAAAACCTGTGGCCATGGCCGCAGGAGACCATCAGTTTTAAGGAAGCCACTGTGATTCTTGTCCCAGACTGAGAAGGAGTACCCACCAGCAGCAAACATCGTCATAGAAGAAAGTAAAAACTTGGTGTTATGAGACCAGAGTCTTCCCTGTGAGTGGGAAGAACCAAACTTCATCCTCCAAAATAGGAAAAACAGGGTGCTAATGCAATAAAGGCTAAAGGGATGCACACAGCCTGGCCAGAGGGAGCAGATGTACAACTGGTACTGCAACCAGAAGCACAGTAGTCTGTTTCCATCAGTTATTTTGCCCTTGATCCCTCTGGCAGACACCCTGGGAATAGGCAATGTGTTGGGAGCAATTAAGATGTAAAGGTGTACTCTGAGGAGAGATTAGCTAACATGGTCTAAAGCACGCAAAGGCGGTGTCTATGCACCAGATGGCCGAATCCTGCAGGGACACCCACTCCCTCCGAGTGAGCAGGCTCAGATTTCAGCAATGAGCTGGCCATCACCAGCACTGCACACAGCATGGGCTGATAGATAAACTGAAATCCAGGATAAATTAGCCTCCACTGAGCTCTATACTGTGCTAGGTAGACCACTACCAGCATCTGCATGGTTAACTGCCCACATTACACTGCCAGCTCTGCTGTTACTGCTGTACAGACACCTTTACACCAGAAAAACAATCACCAGGCAGTGCAAAGGGTAACAAAGAGTTCGGTCCTGGAGCTCTGCTAATCCCCTGAGAAAGCACTGCTGTTTTATAGCTCTTAGTGTGATGGCTTGAATAGATCATCTCTGGCCAATGCATAAAGAGCCAACCATCTCCAGGTCCAGGAGCTGGCTGTGCCGTATCAATTTTCTGACTATAATTACACATTAAAGAGAATATAATGAAAGATATCTTGCAAAAGCTTAAAAAATCAAACAGATGACAGGCTGCTGGAGGAACCGGAGCTGCCTGCCTATGAAGGCTCACACCTGCCAGCAAGAGCCAGGAGACAGGGATAAGGCTTCAACCTACACGTGCTCCCAGCTCTGTGGCCGAGAAGTGGCCACAGCATCACCCAAATCCACCGCACGCCTGGGCACAGCCCAGACTTCTCTGTGTGTGAACAGGGATCACCAGTGATGAGAAAACAGGGCAAAGAAATTTCGAGCCCTTTTGTTCTGCGTTCCCACGGAGAAACGTTGCCTCTCAGAGGGCTTTTGAAAATTCAGCTGGAGTGACCAACTGCATCCTTGAAACTTTCTTTCCTGCCTCCATCGTTCTTGGAAGAGTAAAAGTTAACGGGTAAAAATGAACGTATTTTAGTGTAGAGTTGACTGTTTACACTATCAGAGATTACTGTACCTCTCTTGGCTTTAATCATGAATTAGCCCACGAGGATCGCTGTTGGAATGGGACATTTGGGCTAAAAAAAAAGGACTGAAATTCTGAATGTTCTAAAACTTTTGCTCCAAAGTGAATCAGTTCAGAAGCACTTCCAGGGCACACAATGTCTCATCCTGCAGAGTACGTCTTAATTGCTCCATCTGGGTGTAAATCCTAGAAGAAGATGTCACCACTCAGTTCTGAGAAGTGAGAGTGTCATTAGCACGTTGCTTTAATTGTGTTTTAGATATCGTATTAAGCAATTTTTTGTACATTTCCTAAGAAGAGTCTCCTTTCACGAGGTGTCCCAAGTCTCATGTCAACTTACTGTGGCTCAGATGTGCACGTGAAATCCAATTAGCGCATTCCAAACTTCATTTCCACTGAAACACAATCAATTGTAACTTATTTTTCGAATCACGCTGCTTTCTCTAATTGTTAGCTCCAGCCTCTGCTGAATAGGTGGTTAAGCAAATTATTCCATCTCACATATGAAAATTGTGCTATTTATGCTGGCAGCTTTCATGGTTACTGATGAGGTTTCTTGAGCTAATGAAATAATGAAAACACAAAACAGATTTACTTTTCTTAATAAGGAAAAAGATAATGAACTAAAATTAAAATTGAAACTCTCGCTATACACAGCGTTACTGTAATATTGTTTCTGGTTTAAATTAATGCCTGGGCTTTTTCACTTTGTTTTTACATGCCAGTGGCAAAGCTGGTTAAAAATCCACTCCAACAGCGCTTTGTGAGGATGCTTTTACTTTATTGCATTTTTTTTATAATTGAATTATGGGACATATAGTTTTGGTGACTTTTCTCTTCCGTGTGATTTGACTTACATGAAAGGGTGACACTCTGTGTCTGTGGGCCTCAGGGAGATCCGTCACTGAAGGGGAAAGGAGAGGATGGATGAAAGTGGCTTTTGGTCACCTTTGCATCCTTCTATCCGTGTCTGGATGCTGGACTGGCACCTCCCTGGTGCAAAACTTCTGGGGTTTGCATTGCTGGAGCCCTGCAGCAAGTCAGCTTCCTCCCTCGCCCACTGCCCTGCTCCATTTCCCAGCCTGTGCCAGCGATATGGCTCAAGAGAAAGTTTTGCCTAGGAGAAATCACTGCCATATTGTGCTTAAAAAGCCCACCCTCTCACCCCAGGGCCAAAGAGAGGAGGAAATCTCAAAGTGCTTGTGTCATCTGTCTGGCAAAGCCTTCTTGCTTCATGCAGCTTACACATACTGAGCTTGAAATGGTTCAGCAATGTTTTGTTGTTCATTCTCTCATGGCCCCTGTGGGGTGGCCAAGGACTGGGGCTGTGGGACTCCAGCTAACATTGAGCATGTGCTTGATGCTGCACTGAGCTGCACTGGGAAGAAGCCCCATCATAGATGCACCGGCTGTAACGGGAGATAACCCCTGGTACCACTTCAGAGCCGGGAGCCAACTAGAATGCAGTCCCTCTGTTTTTTAAATATGCATTTCCAGAGCTGGACACCACAGCTTTCACTGCACAAACATCTTGGCTGGAGGTATAAGAGCTGAGAAATTCAGTATGGGCCAACTGTCAGGATACATTGGTATTTCTGTCAAATAGCCTGGACAGCAGGTCCAGGAGGTGCTGCACGTGTCCATGCCATGCAGCTGGAGTTTGCAGGTTTACCAGCTGAAATCATCATTCAGACTTCGCTGAAAGTGAGTGAAGTTTGCTGGAGGAAAGACAAGGAAGAGGAACGCCAGCAGAGACCAGTGCTAAGGGACCTGGGTACTGAACCCTGCTCCCAGGGGTCTCAGTGCTGGCACATCCTGCAGTGTCCGGGTGGGAAATTACTGCAAAAGCTCCTCAGGCTCCCACTGTCTCACTGAGCTCTCAGTTCACACATCCCTTCCCCATGCTGCAGCACCCAGTTTTCTTCTTTAATGTAAAACAATTATACATTTCTGTCAATAACTACCATGCCATAAATTAGCGGGCTTGCTGGCGCTCTGCCTGCCACTGGGGGAGGAAACGGCCCCATAAATATTTGTGCAATACATCAATGAATTTGAAGTGTTGACTCGAGTACTCAGCTTCCCTATCTGAGACCTGGAGCAGAGCTTCCGGAGTTCACGTGTTTCTGCTGTGCGAGACCAGTGCTGGAGGTTAGCAATATCCCCAAGATGCTGAAACTGGAGATGGAGAGAGAAAACCCTTACAAACTTCTCTGCAAAGTCCCTTCATGTTACTGATCCAAGTGGAAAAAGGTCCTTGCAATTCAGACATGGAAAGTTTTGGGAAGGAAAGCATTCCCCTGGCCAACTGCTGCTCTTCATTTTCTCTGATCCTTTTGATTTCTCAATTTGTACTGGTCCTTACTACAAAACCACCACTGCTGTAGCGTTTCATGCGGCCAGAGAGCTGGACCAAAGCTCCTTCACCAACGCTGCTTCAGGCTGTGCACAAGGACCAGAGGAAGATCGGACAACGTGCTATAGAGCCTCAGGACACAGGGACATCAGCACAAGAAGCCCACCATGTGCTTCTGGGATGAGTGCAATATAATCTGGGTTTAAAACATTATTTAAAGCTGGCTCTACTTTCATCATGTTTGACTGGCATCAATTCAAATTGGAGGCTGTTTTGCTGGCACTGCAGTACTGTTCCCTGCCTATGCATATTCAGAAACCTTTTGACTTCAGTACTGACTTCTCCAAGTTTGCAAACTTTCTTTTGGGAAGAATTACTCCATTCTGTACTGCTCACACACTTACATTAGTGCTGGATGCTCCTCTTCAGCCGCACACAGTTTTCAAGAGCAGGAAACAGGACACAGTCAATACGCAGGTTTTATTGCTCTCTCTGCTTTGTCCCAGTGGTGTATATACACATTTGGACTAATCCAGGGAGCATGCCCTGGGAAACACCTCTGTTCCATCCTCACGAGATGGTCTGAGTGGTTTACTGAGACTGAGTCATTCACTTCTTGTAAATCGAATATTTGGGAGTTTTGTTAGAAGTGCTCTCTTGCTGCTTAGGTAAAATGTGAGAGGAAGAGAAATAAGAGCCTGAGGACAAAAGCAGAAGAGATGGGGAACAGGAGGTTTCCCTGGCTCTGTGTGGGACTCCTCTCTTCTCCTGCCAACAGCACCATTAAAATGAAGCAACACTGATTGCAAAGACAAGCGTGACATTTTTGCTCCTATACAAGCAGCCGACTCTCCTAGATTCTCAGTGTACAAGGCCCCAGATTGTGACAGCTAATTAGGAATAGTTGAGAATAAAGCACATGTACAAATCTTGGACTATAAGGTGGAGCAGATGTTCTAGGAAGGTACTTGCTTTCTCCGGTGTTCCCAGCTCACTGTCTAGACTCAGCTCTCCTGGGAAGAAACAAGCTGAGAAGTCTCAAGGAAAAAAGGAAAAAAGAAAAACCAAACCTCAAGAAAGCAATTGTCAGATTTGTGATAATGCTAAATTCCATCATTATTACCCAGGCTACTCAGGAAACCATTTTACAAGGCTTAGTAGACATCTGGGAGTGAGGTGAAAGAGATATTTATTAAACCACTCACGTTTCCAGGTTTGCTAAAGCAATTGCTTTATCTCTTACCTTCCTATGTATTAAGACATGGTTACTGAAACACAGATCTGGAGACACTGCTCATGAGCACCCCATCACATCAAGGGCCATGGGTTAGCAGCGGCACAGCACAGGCACCATTCAAGACACCATTTGCTGGTGCCCAGGGTGGCCCAGGGACCAGCCCGCTCCCCATGGTGCCATGTGGCTGGCCCTGCTCCCAGCAGCACGTGGCCTCTTCTCCTGCCAGCAGCAAATTCTGGCTCTGTGGTCACAGATTGTTCACGGTTCGGCATTTCCTCCAGTCCAGCCTGGCATTCCCAGCTTCTGCACTGGAATTTGCCATTTCACTGCAGCCAGGAGCTCAACATCATGTTCCCTCTTCCCTGTTGGGACCTGGCTGCGGATTATTCTTTCCGTGTTGTTTTCAACACAAGAAAGAGCACTTTTTTCCCACCCAGCTGCCCATAAGAGAGGAAATCAGGAAGCAGGACAAGAATTCTTCTAAGTTTTGGGGGGTCTTTTTGTTATTTTGCAACAGGGGATGAGGGCTGGCATGCAGCAACTGGGCTTGTTCCCCAAGATATGTTTCATGCAAGGAATGTTTTAGAGAAAAGACAAAGCACTGAGACCCTGAGGAGGCTGTAGTGCTGCTGCTTGCATTGATGTGTGGACATCAGCTGTGCTCATGGCCAGGATTTCACCATCAGTAAACTTATTCTCAGCATTTCCCCACCTTCATCAGCAAGGGATTCAAGCTCAACCCCACCAGTCAGTCCTCCTGGCTGGTAAAACATGAATCTTATGGCCCATGCCCAGATGAAGGTTACAGCAAATTGGAAAGCTTCATTGAAATTACAACTACAATAAAATCAACCTAATACAGCCACTGAAGAGTGGCTGAGGGAAGAGATGAGTGAGAACTTCAAAAAATCCACAAACTGCCATCAAGCATCACCAAACTATTCAGAGAAGATGGCATATGTTAACTGTTACATCTGCTTGTCCTACTTACTATCTACTACCTTCCTTACACTGGTTTTCTTTCTCTTGTTTCATTTTGTTCTCTTAACAAAAGCAGTGTTGCAGAACAGTAACATTAATGCATAGAGGGAGAACTGCCGACCATGAGGATTTCTGCTGGCAGCATCAGGCACAAAAGCCATTTTTCAAAGGGGAAAATTTATGCCACACTTGGCCATCAGAAATCACTCACTTAAAAGGGAATGTTTTCAGCCAAGCTGATGGGAGAGACTCCTTATCAGCTGCTTAGAGGAGACATTGGCACCACACCTGCAGCAACTTTCTGAAGTTCACAACTTGTAGCCCAATGCCAGACCACAGAAGAAAACAGAAAAGGGCAAGAACAGCCAGATATTACATCTAACTATCTTGACTCACTAGGGCTCCTATTCTCAATTCGCTGTGACCTTTAGAGTGGTAGAGCTGATACTGAGCAAACAATACGGCTCCATCCTCTTTGGGAAGCCCCCACTCCTGCCCTCTGCCTGTCTCGGAGCGGTTTGCTCAGCACTGCCAGCCACACACACCGCATGGCCCGGCTGGAGGAGCGGGAATGACGCACCAAGTCAGTTTGATTTGTAGCGTCTCCCTGAGTAGAATATGCAAAATAAAGACAGATGGCAATGGATAAACTCCAGCAACTGTGAAGCCACCATTAGCAATAGCTCTCACACTGTGCAGAGCGCCCTCAAATGAACTTCCCTGTGGCCCAGAGTCCCTGGTGATACACAGAGATATTGCAGCTCATCTTTTAGTGAGAACTTCAGTGCCTTTTGCCATTTTACCATCTCATTTTGCCCATTTTTTTCCCCCCAACCTCCTAATATTCCCCTTAAACGGCACCAGTTTCACACAGTTGTTCCTGCAGCCATCACTGTCCAAGTGAATGGTGGTACCTTGGCAAAGCAGGGAAGCCTTTCACCTTCAGGGTCTACATAGGAAACCTCCTTCTAAATCGAGGCTTCAAAATGCCATAGCAGCTGCAAAGTTTCCCACGTGTTCCCATCACTAAGCACTGAGATGCTAATTCCTTAACATCTTTTTCTCCTAGGATTTTTGCAGGGTTACCAAACCATGCTGCAAAAGGGTCCAGGTGATAATCCAGGCACCTTTCTGCCGCGGGGGCAGTTTGGCTTCTCTCTTTGTTCTTCACATTACCTCCAAGTTCATATGCCTGAAGTCTGCAGCTGACACGTATGTTACTTCACCCAAAAGAAATGCAGGCACATTAGTGTTTACTGAAACCTTTTCCCTTAAATATATCAATAGAAATTGGCTCCTGACAGTCAATTCCTGCTGACAGAAATGAAAATAAGAGGTAAAAAGTACTAAAAACCAAAACCCATGCTGGGGTAGAGTTGAGCACAGTAACCTTGGTGGGGTTTAGTCTGATTATTATTAGCATGAAAGACATGATAAAGGAAATCCCACACATCTTTTTTGAACTCCAACTAAGAATGAACCCCAAGTCAGGTCCCCTGCCCACCACAGGCTCAAAATTAAAGCCTTTAGTAGTTTTACTAATAGATTTCCAAGCCACTCTGGTAAAGGTGAATTTTCTCATATGTGCAAACATACCTGACGATTGGCATAATCCCAAGGAACACACATTAGGTCAGTTAAAATATTCCAGTGTATTGACATTAATTCCAAAGCTCAGGCCCAAGATCATGTTCTCATTTGTCTGAATAACAGAACATTTAAATATTTAATTCAAATATAAAGACTTTCATCTTGTATACCGGGTTGTGGGGGGATGGAAATCCAGGGGACAAAAGTTTTCCTTGTATCATGCACTGTGCTGGGCTCCAAACTCTGGCAGCCGTGAGCACAATACAGCAATGGCAAAAGTCTGGCCAAGACAAATCCATAAACTTTGCGCTGTGTGTACACCCCCTCCATGCATGAAGGTCTAATAAGCTCAGATATTTCTGCCTCTCCAAACAGTTGGGCTACAGAGGTTTCCCCACGGATCCTAGCAGGGCCAGGAGCATGGAGACTTTATTATGTCACAACCCACATTATTTAGTGAAAATCTGGAATATACTTTATTAGTTGGGCCTTTGTTTGGTCAGGAAATACCTCCAGACAAATGTGATGACACAGGCATTTTTAATTTGCCACTTCACATTCACAGCAAATTAGGTGATTTTACTTGTTATTCCCTCCATTAAAAATGACAGGCTGCAAGGTTAGCAGTTTCCCTCAGAAGCTCTTGATAACATTACAGACACACATAGAAAGCACGAGCACATCAGAATGAATTAAGATCACCTCCCTTGCCTATAATCTGAAACACTCCATGTGGTCTCTCTTAGCATCAGTCCCAAATGCCAACGCGCTGGAACAGCATGTGCAAGTGGTTGGAGGTAAGGGAAGGAGAGGTCAAATTCTGTGTGCTTCATACGATCAAATCTGTGGTATAAAACCAACAATTACCAGCGAAGTGGTGAGTGAAAAACAAACGTCCTATCTATTACCCAATTTCAAATGCCAATGTGATGCCCCCAGGACTCTCTGTCCTCAGTTATTTTTTTGACGTATTTGGTAATGTGTCAAGTCTTAATACCTGCTCTCAAACTGAGTTAGGCTTTTCCATTTGTGAGCTTAAAGTCATTTTCATCTCAGAACAGATGTAGAAAAAGGCCAGCTAGGCTGCTGCTGCAGTATAATTTGAGGATATATTCCTCTGCGAATTACACTTCTGCTGAGCATAAATAGGAAAAAAAATGTAGGAGAAATGATGTTAAGTACAAAATATTTAATCTTGATTGGATATCACTGAAGCAGCTCAATGCAGACCCAAAGGAAACACTGGTAAAGACAAAAAAAGAGGGGCAAAAAAAGCAATCCTAGCTTTCTGTACAGTGAGGATCAGGAACTGAAGTGTGGCCAGCGCAGAAACGTGCACTTTTGCTGGACTTCAGTGCAGATGATATAAAACAAGTTACAGATTATGTAGAGCTGGATAACAAAAGAGGTAGCTGTGGTGAGACTGCAACTGCACAGTTTTTGGCTGGAGGTGTAATGAATGAAGCTGAAGGTCTGCCAAACGGCGCTGAACGAGACTGATGCAGCCACTGGGGTTTGCTTAAAGAGGGGAAGCATCAGTGGAGGTCTGCAGGCTCGCCATGGCAAGCGGGTGGGAGTTGTGTGGAGGACCTGCTGCTCGATCCATTAGCAGCACAGGACACCTCACCTGCACATCGATGTCTTCTCAGGGAGCACCGGAGTTATGGCTGTTTGTGTAGGCTGGAGGACTCTGTGCACTCCCTCCTTGGTTGCACGTAGTTGTTTTATGGCCAGGCAATGAGGTACACCCGGGATTTTGAGGAATATCAGGTGTGTGTAGAAGAAACCCATTTCCACGTTGGGAAAACCTCCTGTACACAGGGCCCTCAGCCTGGCTGGCTGGGTGGCCCTTTGCCTGCCACTGGTGTCCCAAGGAGAGCAGGAGTACTCACCCAGCCAGTCAACTGAGCCAAACACCACCAACATGCTTCAGTGTGATGGTGCAGGGAGCAAGTGAGGAGGAGGAGATCAGATCTCAGCATGGAAGTTGTCTCCCAAGGCCAGGAGCAGCAGGCTTTCATCTCTTCCCACCTCCTAAATAGGCTCAGTGCCTGTGCATGACCTTTATTCCCCAAACTGCTCTGAAGTTAGCAGCTAAAACTGTTAGTGAAACTCAGGCTTCAACAGATGAGGAATAATCAGGCTGCTGTCTACACACGTACCTTTAAGAAGTACTTCCACAGTCAGTTTTGGGTGCATTTCATACAACAGCTTTGTACACTGTGACTGCAAACACCCAGTGTGTGACCGAGCAGAGGTGAAAAGTTAAAGCAAGCCTTTTTACTTCAGGTCAAGCGAATTTGGACTGTGGTTTTAACCACTACAAGTAGTTTCCAGGTGCTGGAGAGTCACTGGCCCTAACAAGCCAAACGTCCTTTCGGAATTCATTTCAGTACCAAAAAGATATCCCATGATGAAAACATCATCTCAGTAGCAAGGCACACTTCCTTGGAAGTCATCTCAGCAGATGACACATAGGTAGTTTGCAGGTCCTTGTCTTCAGCTATCAGAGGTGCATGGTGCAGATCAGTGAGGTGTGAGCACAGCAGCGGCAAACACTCCTCCTGCTTCTGCTAGACAAGGCTAGAATGCAGGAAACCCCATTCCTGCATTTTTTCCAGCTTCAGATGAATAACCTTTATTTTTAAAGCAAGAAGAAGCGCCAGATGGATTTTCAAACATACCTGCCCTGCTGTCACCATGCCTCACGCTCTTGCCACCTCTGCTCTGCTCACCAGTGTGCGGTAAGCACTCTCTTGTTGACTTTGTCTGCCCTGCAGTCGTTTAAGCCTATGTATAATTGCTGAGAAACTCTCTCTACCTAAGAGTCAGAGGAGACTCTTTCTTTGTGTTTCTTTTTGCTCAGAAGAGGCTGAAGCAGCAGTCTTGACTTAAAGGCTGACTCTGATTGGAAAATAAACAACTATAAAGTACAATAAATCCCATTGAAGAGTCCAGTCAAAACATCCCAATGAACAGCTAATGCTCTACTAACCAAATCCAGATGTCACTGCCTTGTCTGGCACTAATTGGTTGACTGGAGAGTAAGTAACTGTGTAACCTGAAGGAAATCTCTACTTCTTGCACTTGGGATGAGTTGCTAAGGCAGAAAATGGTTTGGTTTTGCTGTAATACTTAATTTCCTAACTACAGAGGAGTCATCTTCACAATGGCAGAACACAGTCTGAACTGAGGCTCCTTAAGGCACCTCACAAAAAGTTTCTCAAGAGCACAAAACTGCCTTTGACATCTGATGTTCCTTCATTCCCAAACATTTCTGGGTTTATTTGTTTAACCAAAGGACATGCCCTAGCAGATTGCAGCTAAGTTCTTAGATAAAGGTAGTTACAAATTCTAGCTGGAAGTGTTTGAAACACCAAAGAAAACACCAAAGAAAGAAGTTGCTTTTAAATATAATTAAAAATAAAATCAGAAAACTGGAGATAACTTTGGAAATAGAAAGTAGATTTTAAAAAGAAGGTTAGTCAGGTGCACCCTAATTCCTACAGCCTGGAAATTCCACGTCTGCCTGGGAAACTCCATATTGGCAAGGGACACACAAAGGATTTTCCAATGATTTTTTTTTAAGGTATAATTGACAGGATCATGTTATATATTCACATTTGAGAAACAATTCTGTGTAATACTACAAGTAATGTATGTGTCTGGAAATATCTTCTCTGTTTTAGCAGAATACTTTCCAGTGCCATGATTCTGCACACATTTACTTATACAATGTTTAACTTCAAGCCAAAATATCTCATTGGCTTTGGTAACTTCCATAACATCAAGAATTGCTATTTGTAATTCATTCGTGAGGGTCTAGTCATATCCTGAGCAGACAGAAGGAGGTTCTGTGAAAGACAAGAAGTTAGTTAATAAGATTCTGCTGGAAAAAATAACTGTTCATATTCTTTATTGGTTCAGATTAGTCAGTAATATGAATTTTATCTTTAATGAATTTTATCTTTAATTATTTTTATCTTTAATTTTACCATGTAACTTACTAACATTACTTCTAAAACACATTTCCTTTAGCATCACTGACATGTTGTTCATGCTTTATGAGAGCATTTTAGACCTATGTAAATTTGCACACCAAAAATCTGACTTTGAGCTTCTGCTTACTTACATACAATTTTATTTAGTGCTTGAGGAAAGAAAAAAAGGAAAGCCTCCAAACTTACCCTCAAGCGACAAAGCCATTCTTTCAGTAGAGCACTGTACTCTACTGTGCTGGAGCATCTGTTTGGACACATCCAGCCATATCTTTCACTCATGATCTGCAAGTGAATAACACAGGATTTGAAATACAGTAGACAATTGTGCAAAGCATGAACAATGAAAACTATATCCAGCCTTTAATCCAGGGGATCCTGGACTGAGCTCAGCCTCTGTGGATATACATATCCATTCTGCATTTAGTTCCACGTATTCAAAAACTGGATGTTCCCCTAGAAGAGCCACATGGGAGCAAAAGTGGGATTAAGTAGCTTTGTCTCCATGTTTCATTATTCATACTACACATGTAATATGCAGTCACATAAACAACTGTGCTGCACAATCATCAGCAAAGAAACTAAGTTCTTCTAAGATACCAGAAGGTTACATATATCAAGTGTCATTTTTATTTTGTTCTTGGCTTTGGGAGAGAAGGGATGGAAAGGAAGAGGGAGCTTATTCATACACTAAACATTTGGAATCAGAAAAAAATTGATGAATCTTCCGCCTTCAAGTCTGAGCAAAGGGCTATTTCCTGCCAACAGGACTCAATAGAAAACTCTCTCCTTCAGCAGCCTTCTCCTTCTATGCTTTTAAAATTGCCAGGGGTTGACCTGGCTTTAGCAATGGTGATACAAGCAATGATTTATCTCCTGTGGATGCTGAATACGTATCAATATAAATAAAACTACCACCTTGCCAGTACAAGGCGGTACCTGCAAGCAACCTCGCAAAAAGGCCAAGACAAAGCAGGGTCCTCTCTTCTAGGTGGTTTTTGACTTCTGGCTTCTCAAAGGTCTCAGGCTGGCATCTCTCACCAGCAGGAATTAGATGTGGAGCTTCTACACCAACAGGAATATTTAAAAATGTGAAATGCACAAAAGTACCAAACTTGAGGAGACAGATATTGAACTGCTCCCCACGGGGGAAAGGGATTCAATGTTCTCTTCAGTTTTATCTCAAAAGTTCCTATAAAGAAATTGTGGGATGCTAGGAAGAAATTGCATATAGGAGTTAAATTCGTGCTTTGCTTGAGCTGAGTTAATTAGATGAAATGGGTAAATTCTGAAACAGGTTTTTTATACCAGTGCAGAGCATCTTTGCATACTGACATTTAATATTAAATATCTCTATTATATTATTTATTATATTTATTATTATCTATCACTAACTGCTTTAGAGCACAAAAGCATATCTTTAAAAACCAGCCTTCGACTTTGGCAGCAAAGTTGACTGTTAAAAGAAACTGTTAGCATTCAGTTGAGTGGCATATGGAAGAAAACTGGCAAAGTAAACTCAAGGGTTAATGAAAGTAAATGAGATAATCCTCATTGATCCCCCATAATCCCCACGGTCTGAGTGCAACTGTCAATCACCGGGAGAGACTTTTTTCTAATCTATCCCTCTGTGAGTAGGTCATTCCAAGCTGAATATACTTTGTATAATGACATATATTCAAACATAGACACACACACTGAGCATATAACAAAAATGTTAGCAGGGTAAATTTCAAACTGAGGGGGAAAATAAAGCACAGCTAAAAACATGGTGTGTAAATTTAAGAAATATAAAGTTTCTTTTACTGGTTGAAATATATTCAAGCTGTCTGTTCATACTAACTCACTGCTTCCCACGTAAAGCTAGTAGCAAGTAATGAATCTGTTACACCCCTCTTCCATAAGGGAAGAAAGGCTGTTCCCAAAAAATTAAAACGTACTCTTTAACAGATTGACCTAAGCAACATACGGTCTGGAACATAAAAGAAATTACTTCACTCCTTTTCAGAGAACTACAGACATAAGAAATGTATTAAATCAAATTATGGCATATCTGAGGCTTAGAGGACCCAGCATGTTGCAGGAGGAGTAGTGCATGTGAGGGAATGGTATGGAGAGGTGTGCAGGCAAGCCTGTCCCAGCTCATTCAGACAGTGTGGTGGCTCTTCCTTCACAGTGTCCACCCCACCAAAGTTGCCTCTTCTTTTGGGAACTGCATCACTGTGGGGCAGTAGGCCATGGGCATCTAGGTGCTGTGGCAGAAGGAAAGGGCTTCTCTGCATCTCTGCAGCTAGCTTACTTGCTTGCTCTTCCAAGAACTGCACTGAATTCAAAGGTAGTCTGAGGCATCAGCCTCTTTCTTTAACTCTTGCTTCACTTTGGTCCTTAGCTGCTTGAGCAGTGCTGTGGTTTTCCAGGGACAGATGCGTACAGACAGGCACCAGACTTGCACTGCTAGAGGTGAGGAAAGAGGTTGCTCAGAAGACAGCATGATCTGGGGAACCGAACACATCTGGATTACAAGGGCATCAGTTCTGCAGTCCAGATTTGCCACAAAGCTCAGTTCTAAACCCATACTTGATTTCATGAGGAATACATCCAAGATGCCCAATGCATAGAGACACTTGTTATTTACAACATTTATAAGTACATATTTTATTCTGAGAAATTTCCTCCTAATACTTTCCTCCTGGAATTCTTGGTAGTATAGCTGCTTAGGGACATGGTTTAGTGGTGGGCTTGGTGGTGTTAGGTTTACGGTTGGACTTGATGATCTTCAGGATGTTTTCCAATCTAGATGACTCTATGCTTCTATACTATAACAATCACAGAGAAAATCTATAGGATTTAACAGAAAGGCAATCTTTCTACAGAGCATTCAGACCCACCTGTAATAATGTTATTGCATGCTGCAGCAGAAAAGGAAATTGTCTGTCAAAAGTTTGGGGCAGAAATGCTTCACACCACCTGAAGGTACCTCTTGATAACCCAGTGCAACAGCCATTTTCCTCCTGTAAACATTCAAAGCAGACTTTGCTGCCTAAGCCACCACTTCTAACCTGAGGCTGAGTTGGAAATAAATGCCCCACTCTCAGGTTTAAAGGAAAACCAGCTTGGTTGCCATTTGGCCTGCAGCCAGGATTAAAGTGTTAACTCCATGTCTGTCAACCTGTCACTTAAACATTTACTAAACTACTGACCACTTCTATTAAAAGACCATTAAACCAGGATTAAGCTTTTCCAGAGTTAAGCTGATGTAAAAATGCAAGGAATGTCACACCAAGTGCAGCCCTTTTTTTTTGTATTGTAAACAGGCAAAAGATGGAGGATAAAATGTTATATGTTTATTAAATATGGGGATACACCCCTGCTTTGCATTTTCCCTTCTTTCAGCTTCCTAAACCCTGATCCCATTACTCAGTGCCCTGATAACTACAGAGCATTTGCATGAAAACCTTCAATTGCCTTAGAACCAGCACTGGCTGCTTTACAACAGGTCAGAGCTGCTTTGCCTGAAGGAGGATGCAATACAGAGTTCGGCCATAGTGCGGGGGAATAGCCATGATTATAAACACATTTGATTAATGTGTCATGTCATAACCAGAGACCAATTGTTAAAAAAGGACAGTCTCATAAAAAAAAAAATAGTCTATTTTGAGCAGGCTGTGAGTCTTTCGTAGCAGTGTTTGCAGCCAAAGACAGGAGGCATATGCACAGGCAGGTCATGGGTGCTGCTGCTCCTTTCAGGTTGTTTTGTTATCTCAAGCAAAATAAGTCCTATAGGAAAATGCACAAAGTTCTACAAAGAATCATTTCATTAACTAGGAGAGAGTATTACCTCTGAAAATAGTCAAAGGTGTGTCTTTCTTGTGACTTGTACTTAATGCTCTGATTTCCATAGAGTACCATATGTAAAAGCAATAGAGAAGTCCTCCAAGGGTTACCAAGCCCCTGCAGCTTAACTCACCATGGAGAGCTTAGCTGTAATAGGACATGTGACATTGCTCCTATTCTCTTACCCTTACCCATTGCCAGCCTTTAGTAAAGAGAGGGTGCAAGGCTAAATGGACTTACAGCCCTATCTGCTTTGGGTGTTTGTATCTGCCACCTAATTAGTTCTGAATAAAAACACATTGGCCTGCCTGAATATGGGTGCAGAGGCGTGACAGAACTGTTGGTCTCCACATTTATTAACTATTGTCTTGTAGGTTTTCAAAATACATTAGCCATTGAGCAATTCTGCCTACATGAAGATGATAGAACTGGCCATCCCTAAACAGGGAGGTGCATGCGTTTAATGAGATTCCTCCCCTTCCCCTTAGCCCTCCCCCTTCTGTAGCCTGTTATCTATACTAAATAAAATTTTGCTTTCAGGAAGTATCTATGACACTTCCATCTGAAGCAGGGCTTCCAGTATTTACAGATATCAAAGGACTGGTCTTAATTTCATCTGATACTTTAAAAAGCCTTTTATTCTAAAATAAATTATTGAAATGTGGCATTGGTAAAATGGGTTGCTCCAGTAATGGATTTACTGTGATGGTGCAATCAATTTCAGAGATTGGATTTCAGGATAGAAACTACTCATCACTCTCCATGTCAATGGAAGGTTTACCTTCACACTGCGGTCACCCGTTGTAGCTTACAGAGACCAAGGGCAGAGAAAGATCTATTAGAGGAAAACTTTCTATGGCTTTTTTCGTTGTTGCTGAGGTCAAAGCCTCAGGAGTTTGCACAGTTACAGCAGCTCCAAAACATCACACAGACATCCAGGGCGATGCAGAGGTACTCACCTTTATGCAGTAGCAGGTATGCTTAAATATCCTGTTTACTTACGCTGCCATGACTCAAACGCAGCTGTTACATGTGTTTTTCCACTTCTCTGTCTTATTTCAGGATCAGCAGAGCCTTTCAGCAGTTAAAGGCCTTCAGTGGTAGGGACTAGAATGGTTTTAATAGCAGGGACCTTGGAGTGCTACAACTTCTTCCCATCCTATAACATAAAGCACCCAGCATGAGTGACACAAAAAATGCAAAAGCTATTTTTCCATCCTTATCTCTAACAAATCTTGTTCTCCATTCCTAGAAAGAAAACCCAGCTCCATAAATCAAGAAGTCTGTGGATTTGGGGTTTTACATTAACACCTTCATTCATACTTTACAGTGACCTCCTGGATTGGGGTGAACTATTCTACTGTGCTGGGAAATGGCATCTCTGGAGCCAAATTTAGCACCTAGAAGATTTCCCTTGGCTCTTAGGTGCCATAATTTTAAACCTGACTCCCTCTTTAAAGACCAAGTCATGTCTACATTTGATTTCAGGTGTTACATACAATAATTTAAGAAGCTAAATGAGGACCTGGCAAGTCTCTGACTATGGAGGGGTTTGGAAAATATTATTTGACGCCAGATATGCAGCTTTCTTGGCTAAGGTCTGTATTCTGTCTATCAATCTCAGCTCTGCATTTAGTCTTTCACCGACTTTCTCAAGTACTACAAATAGTGAAGTTTTGCTCAGCTGGAGAATCACCATCGATAGGTACAGCTGGATTGGAACACCTAATGAAGGGTGAAAAACTGGGCTTGTGATAGTTATTTATAATGCCTCTTAAGACAGTTAAAAGTAACTGAAAAGTCTCTGGAGTTTTAGAGCTTTCTTTTCCCTCTACTCCACTGCTTCCACACCTCCTTTTGCTGGTTTTTCATATGAAATATGGCCTATCCTGGAAATTTATTTTAAAACATCAAAACTCTATGGAAGCTCGTAAAAGGCACTTTGCAATGGTTAAGACAGAGTGAGCCACAGCAAGAAAGCTACTGATGATGCTACTGTGATGATTGCAAAGGAAGGACTCCTGGAAGGGTGCAATCTACCATATAGAGACTTCAATTGCAACAAGTGTGTGCTTTAAGGTTCCTCTTGATGCTGCATTTAAATGCACAAATCCTACATTTAAATTCACAAATCCTTCCAGCCATCCAACACAGAGTTTCTGCTTTACTTACTGTCAGACCTTGGTGAAAGCCTCAGCAAATCTGTAAGAAAGGTAACTCAGTTCTCATCTCCTTAGCCCCTGTTCAGAGCATTTGATTTTACTCAGGGACAAATGATGTTGCTGTATCTGTGCCAGAGACTCAATATTTTCCACCTGTGGTAACCACACTTGAAGCGCTTTAATAAATAAGCTCTTGGAGTGCTTCACCTTCTGCAGTCCAGTGCTGACCACAGCAGATCTACATATTCAGCGGTCACCAGCACCAGTATATCTACTTTGGAAGTAGGAGGTGCTGGAAGGGTTCAGGAAGAAAAGACAGCCCTGAAGGGGGAGGAAACTATATAATGAATTAGATTTTTACTCAGAATTTCCAAATTTTGAATTCTGTATTTTCAAAAGAGCAACAATTCCAGTGATGAATGAAGAAAGAATTGCTTTAGTAACAATCCAGCATTCCTCCCTGCTCAGATAAGATGTAAAGACGCCAACTATCCTAAATAAAAAATAATCTATTCCCAAGTCTAACCATCACGCTCTAAAGGCCTGCTCCTGCAACTGCTTCGTGTTTCTTAACCAAGAATTTATCAGTGGGTAGAAAAGAAATTAAACCCAGGATATTCTTTCAGCCTTCTTAATTAACTGTAAAAGAGAAAAGAAAAAGTACTCATAGATACAACCACATTCAGCGATAACCTGTAGAAATCATAGTGTCAGCTGGAGTGCAGGATGTTATGAAGTTATCAATGCTATACTACATAAATACATATCTAAACAAGATATACATACATATATATAAATATATATATATTAAAAACTTTCAAAACTTTAAGAGCCATGGATCTGTCTCTGATATAGTGCCACAAATGCATCCCTTGGGTTCTCACTGACCGTATACCTGGTTCATCTCTAAAGATATGGCGTCTCAGATCACTGATCTTCCCTCAGTGAAACAGCAGTGCCTCCTGCTGTACTCCAGGCTGCATTTATTCCCAGACTTCCCATTCTGTCTGGCTTCAGTCACCGATGAAGTTACGGTTGGCATTTTGAGAAATGAGATGGGTCTCATTTGATGATGTGCCACAATGAAGATGTGTCTAACTGGCCTCAACACCTCTGGAAACATCAGCCTCTGTCGCAACATAGCCTGCATGTCCCAGTGTGGGACAACAAGGAGTTGTGCAGTGTCTGAGGCAGCCAGAAGCACCCATGAGATTTTCTGTTCATAAACCAGCTTTTAGAATCATAGAACCAACTAAGTTGCAAAAGACATTTAAGATCATCAAGTCAAACAGTTACCACCCCATGACTGCCAAGTCCACTATTAAACCGTGTCAGTTTCAATACCTTTCTGAGTATGTTTGAGTATCACAGTACACAGGGGCTAATCTGTGGCACCCAGAGGGTTTCAACCTACTCAGACATGCTCCCCTCCTCTTGCTTTCACACATTTCAGTACTAATCTGCAGGAAGCCCTGCTGCAGCACTGCGACCTTCTGCTGAACAGACTCTCACTTGTGCTGACCTATGACAAACTATCACAGTTGGGGAATGCTTACTGTATCATAGCCCACGTGAATGCCAAGTCTGGCTTAATCCAAAAACATCAGAAAGAGGAACTTGGGGTCAATCTTACTTAAAGGAATGTGCCTAACTTCCTGGAGGTCACAGCAAGAGAACAAGCCCAATGTTTCACCTCTGAAACAGAGAGACAGAAAGGTTTTAAATCCTTTTGAGTCATCAGCCGGTAAAGCAGGTAAACTGGCAAAATAAAAGAGGGGCTTGTTTCTGCTCTGGGCTGTAACTGGGAGCCTTTCACTGGAGAGGGTTCTTCCTCTACCTCAGGGTGGTTTTCTGTGTATCAGGTAGAAAATCTCTTTGAAAAACAGCAAGTCAAATCTTTCAAAACAGTCATTATGATGACAAAGAAGAAGAATAACTTTAAAGACTACTCTGCTGCCACAGCTTCCACACAGAAAGTTTCTGAAGGCTTTGCAAGAATCTATTTATCCAACCTCAGTGGAGGGCAGCTGGCCCTGGGGAAGAACATCAACAACAAGCACCTCCATGACTTGGTGTGGTCATTTCTCACTGCAGCTGGATGAGCTTTGCCAGTAGAGACTGCTCCAGCTGGAGCATGAGGCTGTGTGCTGTTCTCAGAGCACACAGACAGGCCCCAGCAGCCCACCACCCTTCTCTCCCCAGGGCATCACTAATCTCAATAATAAGCCCCCAGTACTTAATGTGTAGTTCAGATGATGGTACTACTGAAATGAATGTCTGTCTGTCCCACCCTCGCACCATTTGAATCAATCGCATTTGCCTGACTTCCAGGCTTTGGGCTGTGTAATGTCTGCAAAGTGGTCTGAGATCTTTGACTCAAAAGATGTCATGTATATAAAGAAGTACAGCCTTTTCATTCCCAAGCAAGTTTTAGACTTAAGCTTCACAGCACATCTGGGAGACTTCTGCATTTTATATTTGGAGAAATTGAGGTAGAAGGTTAAATGGTTTCTAAAGCTCACTGTACAAAACTTGAGAGTGCCAGGAGCTAGGCATAGCTAACTAAAGCTCTTCAAATGATCTGTTCCATTAGATAAGTCTCTTTTCTTCTCCTTTCCCATTAAGGATTGAAAAATATCCTAATACTCCAGCTAACAGAAAGTAGATAAGGACATTTATACCTGAAGCAAGTTTCATCAGGGAACAGGTTTCCCAAACAACCTTCTTCATGCAAGTCCTGGTTCAGTGACAGGGTGGGAGGGGTTAGAGACCTGGAAGCTTTGACACCTCGCTTGCCAGGACTGTGTGCGGCCACAGTGCTGCTGCCAGCCTGGCTCTCAAGGCTTGTGCCAAGTCCAGCTCTGCTGCGGTAATCCCCCATCATCAGCATGGCCCGGAAAATGAAGTCGGCAAGCTGTGATGCCAACATCACTGGATTGATGAGTCCCAGGAAGGAGTGCCGGCATGAATGTTAGCTCTTCTGTAACTAGAAGTTGCAGAATTGGTGGGCTAAAGGCTTGAGCTGTGCTGCAAAGCCTTGTAGGGATGGCCTCAGATAAGGAGAAAGTTGAAAAAGCAAGGAGTGGTTGGTTTGGAGGCAAAAAGATGTCTGTGAACACTGGCAGAGTCACTCCAGACTCATTCTGGGATAAATGAGAGGAAAATCTTGGTGCTGTGCATGTACAGCTGTGTGTACAGAAGTGAATGTATGCAAAACCTGAGTAACAGGAGAGAAGTATTTCTCCATACCTCTTTCCCCCCTTAACCGTTTTGTACTTCCTTTCTTCCTTATCGCAGAAGAAAGTCCCGATCCATCAGCAGACAGGCAATACACATATGATTTCAAATATTCTTGACACTCTCCTCAGAAAGCCTTTCCCTTAGGAAATTATCTGCTCCTGCAGATCAAAGAGACCACCATCTTCTGATCACCTATGCAAAACAAGGCAACTTCTGAATCTTCGCCTTTTCAAAACCCATATCATAAAACAGAGATTTAAGGAGTTCTTCATGGCTGTTACCGAATTCTTAGAGCAGAGCAAGCACTGCAATTGGGCAGTCATGTAAAATTGTTAATTTGCAGGTTTTAGACAGCTTTTTTTCAGCTTCATTGGCTGTCTTCTTTCCAAAATTGTACTTGAGAGTAAGAGTAATCAGAAAAGTAATGCTTCTGACAGCAATAGGAATGGGAGCATGTGCCACCCTTTCTGAAATGTAATAGCTGATGCTCACTGTCAGCCAGAGGAAGCAAGATATGACCACAGCATCCATCTGCATTCTTAACACAGATATTTGGTGGGCAGTAGCAAGAAATGCTCAAAGTGGAAGGTTTTATAAAGGAAAGGGAAGAGGCTTCTCTACTTCACACACTAAGATCTGTCAAAGAATATTTACAGAAGGGAATTTTTAATTCATTTAGGAAGAACTTGAGAAAATATAGAGTGAAACCCTGAGCTCATTACAGACTAAAGAGACCGGTCTTGTGGCAACCATCAGACTCTGTAGCTTCACAAATGAACTACACCAGCAACTAATGGAAGCAATGAGTGTGCATCAGGCTGCTGCAAGACAGTTCAAGAGTATGACTCAGAATGTGTTAATTGCTGTTGATTTTGTCATCTGCTTTATCTGTTCCCCTGTCTTTTTACTTAATTGTTTTTTATTCTCCAGTGAATTTAAGTATCTCAGCTCCATCTCCCAGGTCACCAGTTACAGAGACTTACCAAAGTCGGTTCCTTAATTTTGACCAGTGAGAGAGATCTTGATATGATTGCAGATCTCCATTTATCCTGCCTGGTCAGCAATTATATTTCATGGACTTTCTGGCTGCCACAAGTCTTCTAGAGCCCCCCTGGCTGAGCAGAGCAGCAGCTTCCATGATAGCCTGAAAAGGCTCAAAGAGGCAGCCAAGGACTCATACTTCCTATCATCTCTTGCAGCAGGTTTTTTTCACATGAAACAGCCTGGGTTTGGCTTTCTCTGCAGAAACCAGAAACCAGACTTTCCTAAGTCTTTTTCTTTCATGCGTGTTCACAGCTTTGTGCCAGGATCTAATGAGACTCTGAACCAAAGCTGACACAGTCAGTCTCAGACAGAATAATCTCTTCTTGCACTGCACATAAGTGCTTTTTGGACTGGTTTCCTTTTTCTCAGGCAATTATAGGTGATTTTAAAGAGGCAGATGTTGTCAAATTCCTCCTTTGTCTGACAAACTTTTTTGTTCCTCTTGGTTTTCTCTTCTCTGCATAATAATTAAAAAGTTGGCATTTCTAGGGGACTTCCCAGATTTCTCACCGCACTCACCACAGGGTTGCATTCCAGCACAAAATCCCAGCCATTTCCTGTTTTTCCTGTCTCAACTAGTAAACAAGCACCCCAAAAAATCAGCATTTATAGGGAAGAGCTGAGGGTAGCCTGCTGGGAAATTACTGCAGTTAAGTACAATTCTGTATTTATGAAGAACTCTCTTCTCATGCTAAAAGACAGAGGTATTTTTCCTACTTACTACACACTTAAGAATGTCATCTAGCTGAGCATTTAATACAGTCTGATAGCCAGATATATCCTTGGAGGTATAATATTACCTTCTACAATCCCTATGAAGAGCTTGGCAAATAGAAGCAATTAAGATCCCTGTTAGCCTTTTGTAGCTCCCACACAGCTGCTTGCTCCATCCTCTGACCATCTCAGTGGCCCTTCACTGGATTCCCTCCAGTATACTAGTGCCTTGAACCATCATTTCACTCCAGGAGGGGTCATACAGTGGAGCAGAGGGGAATCACTATTTTCTCCAACCTGCTGGTTGTGCTTTTATTAATACAGCCCCATGTGCCTTCATCAGCTATATATTTGTTGTTCCTTCCCTCTTCTCGCTTTCCCTGTGAGGAGATGAACAGATTCCTTTAACTGAAGGTAATTTCTATCTGTTCTTTATCTTCATATTGTGAAAAAAAAATAGATATATAATGATATGCTATTGGTTTTGCAATAACCTCACAGTTTCTGAGAAACTTCAGTCTTAGTTTAACCTATGTTGCAGATATTATGTGGTTCTAGGAAAGCCTCAAGGAATTGAAATGGGGCCCAAAACTGAGGGCTTGAGCAAATGCTAGACAGCTGCATGCGTCTTTCCAAAGTAAAACAGATACTGAATGTAGCTGCTTGAAAATGAGGATTTTCTGCTTCTGCTATGCTTGTCATCTTGCAAGTTTGTGTTGTTTTATTTATCAGTTTGGATGCACCTGACCTTGTCTGTTCCATCTTGAAAACCTCCTTGTGCAGAGACAGCAGCTGGGCAATTGTCCCACTCAGCCTCGAGCAAAGCAAACAAATGACTCAACAAGTCGGTAGATACTTTTGTTTCAGACACTTTTTAGCAAAAAGAGAGGTGAAAGAACTTAGTGAGGTTCACCAGCCTTCACCAGAACAGAATGCAGAAGGAAATCCCTCTGGGTTGCTCAGCTCACTATAGCTGCTGACCCATGGCTCTCTCTGATCTGACCACCCTGCCTCCTTCCTCCCAGCTGCCCCTTCCGACATCCTTACCCATTCGAAGTGAAGCAATAACTCATTTGGGTGAAAAACACACCCTGTAGGAAAAGAGGAGTCAATCCTTGTACAAATTTTTGTTCTGATGATGAAAATGCCAAATGAAAACATATCTCCTTCCAGTCACAGGAGGATGCCAAGCACTCAGTCTCTTCTCCCTGCCCCTGCTCTTCACAGTGTTTCTTGGGCGATTTTGGGGAGCTCTCCCGTCTCACAGGCCAGACAGTGCAGGAACCCAATGGAGCTGCGGCTGCACACCCTGGCCCTGCCTTAGACAGCAAGGTGACTGGCAGGTGCTGGTGAGTGATGGACCAAGGTCACCCCAGCCCTGGCTCTACAGGAGACCCTGCAAGTGAAGCCCAGCCTCAGTCACAGCGCCAGCCCTGATCTCTCCAGGAAACACAACCGATAATCTCATTTCACCATTTCCTTGCGCATTCAAGCATTGCCAGAGGCACTTCTCAGGTGCCCTACAGTGAGAACAGTCTTTTTCACCAAGGAAAAGTGTCTGAAAAATGTCTTTAAAGCAGAACAACAAAAGCTCATGTCTACTTTGCAGCAGGCAAATGAAAACATAAGCATGGAGGAAACTGAGAATCAGTCCTCTTATGCCCAGTAAACATCTTCTCCATCCCCAGGATTATTTCTTGGCTCCTCTCTCTTTAAATCATCAGTGTCACAATAGAAAAAAAAAAGGACTCAGTCCCTTCAAGCATTTTACTCTTTTTGCCTGTTGTTTAATTAAATTATCCTATAATGAAATCTTTCCCTAATGAGTCAGTGGTTAATAATTTATTAGACACTGAAGCCCTGCTTGGAGTCTCATCAATTATGTATCACAGCACCAGGCACTTCCAATCTCTCTTTTTTCATTTCTCATTCACTTCATTAAAAGCCCCAGCCTTGCTACTTCTGGGTTTCAATTCACTTGCCCAGGCTTAGAGGTCAGTTCATTGATATCTACTTTGTCCAGCACTCACCAACAGCTCTGTGTGTGCATGTGTTAGCTGGTCTAAAATTACATGGGACATCTGTGTACATATGTGTGCATACATGAACCAGAGCATGGGTATCTGCCTTTCTGCTGTGAGCAATAATGTGCATTTGTCACAGATTTATACAGATTGTCACATAGGTGTGTGTGTGTTTGTAGATGTATAGAATCTGTGCATGTGAAGGTGGGTTTCTGTTAGCACTCGCACAGCTGCATCTATAACGTTATGTTTGCTTATACATCCATGCAGGTATATATCAATACCGACATTCCTGGCCACTGTGCCAGCACACACTTCTAATTGCAGTGAACAAGTCTGTCTTATTCCAAGATCTTTTTCGTTTTTGTTCTCTTTAAACCAACAGTACACAACCTGTAGGAATCAGTCCAGTAATATTATGCATGAGCTCTAAAGATAAGGAGTTTGCACGTTCTGAAGTGATCACGATGGGACAACCAAGTACACATTGCCACAGTCCTGACCATCACCCATAGAGTAACGCAGGGAGGGGGAGCTAACACCAACACTGGGAGCAGGGATCAGTGGCCCTGGCAGTAGAGGGGCAGATCTGACGTTGAACTGACACTGTCTTGTACAGGCAAAAGAGTCCTTTGTTTTCTTGAGCAAAGCCATACCTAGTCCATACCCAAATTTGAGCACACTGAAGCATCACTGATTTATCACAATATTTTAAGGTTTCCTGCAACTTTGGGAAGGGATTCTTCAACTGCAGTGGATCTGCTTTTTTAGCTTCAAAATTACACTCTTTACAGTAGTCAGTTTGAAAAGAACAGAGAAGCCATGGTGTTGGTTTCCTTTCACTAGAGTCAAGTCCTGACTTTGTACCATTTTGCAGTTATTCCAAGAGACAAATAGAGACCCACAGCACATCCTCTGGGTCACTACATGTTCCCACTGACCAGACTCAGACTGACCAGGAGAAAAACAGGGGAGAGGCAATCCCTTCTCCTCTGAATGACCAGCACAACCTTAGCACAGCTTGGTGCTGCTCCATCTGACCACTGCCTGAGTTAGATCAGGGCTGCTCCCATCCCTGGTGACATGGGGTGGGGATGGTGTTGGCCCACTCTGACGCTCCCACTTACCAATGTTTCCAAGGATGGGAAAAATCACGCTTACTCACATGTACATGCGTTTGCATTTTGAATACTTAACTAGACAGCTGTGCATGGCAAAAGATCTTTTTTTTTGATCAATTTATACCCCAAAGCACAAAATTTGATTTTCCTTTTAATGATCTTATCAAGCATTTCCAAAAGAGCTGTTACCAGTAACAACCTCATTAGAATCTTTCAAAAATCTACTGGGATTTTAGAGGGTCTTTCTTTACCTCAAGTTGTTTCTTTTGAAGTGAACAATTCCCCACAGCCATAGCAAGAGAATCTGTAACAGACACCAATAAAACACATTTTACTAATTAAATGATCATCTTTTTTTCTTAAAGAAAGAAAAAAAAAAAAAGGTTGCAGCCTTCCAAAACAGCCCTGTATTGATGTCTCTGGAAACCTGTGTTGCTCATCAATAAATATTCTGTGTCAATAGGCCATTAACTATTAATCCCAGTGCTGGCCATTTGAGAACTTTACATCAACACACTTGTTCTTTCACACATTGCTTCTCATCTTATTAAATGACTTGCGCATATGGACAAGAGCAGAGTCTCACAAGTGAGCCCACGTCAGTAACGCACAGGACACCACCTCCGATAAGGAAGAGGGAGAATCGCAAGAAAATTAATATGTCTGGGGCTATCAGGAGTATTTATTTACACTGAGAAGAAAGAGAATCCACTCTTGAAGAGCTTATTGTGTTACCTAAGCTGAACTTCCAACATATGCTCATTCTCAACCACATTCTAGCTTCATTTTTTTTAATCCTTAAAGTAAATTTGGTGTTAGTGAAAGATGCCAGACTGACAAGCAGAGCTCACTGCTCACTGTGCAGGCTGCTGCCCAAATGAGCTCGTCTCTAGGCTCAGCTCCTTGCTGCTACCTGATGCAGACAGATGATTTCCAGGGTGAGAACTGAGCTCCCTGATCCAGCTATATAGTACTATCAAAGACTATCACCTCCAGGAATGTGTTCTCCAGGATAAAAGAGACAAGAAGTGGAGAGTTTAATAGCTTTGATTCTCACCCTTTCCTTCAGCGGTATCTTACAGCTAAAATGCATTAAATGCAAAGAGCAGGAGCAACGTTTTATTTTAATAGTGAAAAATGTTACATCAAGAAACAGCGTTGTGATTTTTCAAATTATTTCAATATGCTGAACATTGTTCCTTGCAACCAATCCTCTCCAGGCACCTAATTTATGATCTCATATCAAACCCTGAGCTGTTGATTTTAACCTGATTCTTCAGTAAGTCACCCTAGAAATATTTTGATTCCCCAACCGGCTTTTCCCTTCCTTCCAAGTAACAGTTGTGCAAGTCCACAAAGCTACTCCAAGCAATTACTCAACTGGACAAACTAAGAAATACAATATCCTGTACCCAGCTACTAGAGATGTCCCTACAGTATTCCTCAGGCTGTTATGGAAGGTGACTGACAAAGTTTTGAAAAGTCTTATTAGTGACATATATGGTGAGACTGAAGGGGAAAAATACTTTCTGGTTTAACTCTAGCAGAGAAATAGAAGTGAGGGGGTAAGCCAAGAACAGAGATTTGCAGTAGGTGTCAAGAGCATGTGGCAATGGGGCCATCAGACAAACACACACATACACACAGATAGAATTGAGTAACAGTGAAGTGACAATTGCTACTCTGTGGTTGAGTGGCTCTAATTCCTGGCATTAAGTTGGCCAGAATTCAGCAGGAATTGGTGTGCCTTCGATGGAGAGACATGATGACAGTGCAACAGCTGTGCTCTCCAGCAAACTGTGATGATATTCAGGTTTTATGGCTCTTTGGTTTGATTCCCCATAGCAACTATCCTGTTATCCGTGGTTGGGACAGGTTAGCACCTGCTAGAAGCAATTTCTCATAAATCAGTTCGTGTCAGCTCTTGAATGGCTGCTAAAGCCTGAGGTCTGCCCGCTCCCCTCCACATGGCTCCGCATGTGCAGATGGCCTCTCCCCGCAGCTGGCAGCCCACACAACAATCGAGGCAGTGTGCAAGCACTGCCAGGTTGTGCCGTGTGTTTGCACAGGGACACACACCTGCGCTGCACGGATGGTGGATGTGCCCCTTCCCTCCCGGGCATTGTAGAGGAGGAGTGTGCAGAGCTGCTGCTTGCAGGTAAACCTGGGTGTCCCAGCAGATGCATTTAGGAGAGGGGTTAGTGTGTCCAGCTCACCGCAAGAGACAGAGCCCACACCTTGCACTGGGTCCCTGAGCAGCCTAAGGGAACTCTCTGTGTGTCTGGCACTGGGAAACGTGCTCTCTCTCAGGAGTCAGCAGGCCCATGGCTCAGGCTTGACTGATGAGTAAAGCAGGGCTTATCCAGCCACGCCAGACTTCTGCTGAACATTTGCTATTGTTTTTGAATAACCTATTTCCAGGCCAACACTTGAAGGAAGATCCTGGACTCTTGTTACTAAGCATCTCAGGCCAAACTCAGGTTTAAGTTCATTCTACCGTGAAGAGAAGGATGGTCCTGGAGTTAAGAGCAAAATCCGTATCATTCAGCTGTAAAAATGCTGAACTGCTTCCAGTTCTCCCTGCCCTTCAGCTGCTAGAGATGAACATGTGCTTCATGCTCTCAGCAGTGACCCACACATGTCTATTTGTGCCCATTCCTCTACAGCACCAGAGATAGCATCCTACAAGGAGACCCACAGGCAACAGCTTTGCGGGCTGAGAGGCCCGCATTGACCTTGGCACGGACGAGCCATTTCCAGGGCAGCACACACACAGGTGGAACATTTCCTCAACACAGACAGACCTTATATTACACAGAGTCCAGTAGGTCACTGTAAGCGCTTTGAATCAATGAGGCATCTCACGAGAGCCCGTGCAGGCCCCCGAACTGGGATGAAACCTGATCTTGTAGCAGAGTGTGTTAGAACAATTTTTCAACTGCACTGAAAACAAGGAGGCTGCAGGGAAAGCAGTTGTCTCTCCTGAGGAAATAGCCAGAGAAGGATGAGGTTTACATAGGGCGTGTTCAGAATCATCAAACTTGGATTTGAACAGGCCAAACCAAAAAGGAACAGTTGTGATCAGGGGCAAGTAACAAAACATAACACCAGACAGTGGTTAGAGCCTGAGTGATCCGCATGACACATTTGCCGGTTACGGTAATTTCACTGACCTGTCACTATAGAGCAGCATTTCCTGCAGATGCCACAATGATCACATTGCAGACCAAGAAGCGTTGTTTCCACATGTGCTACTGGGCTCCAGTCCTTCCCTTCACTTGAACAAAGCCCTGTCCCAGCCAGTGGCAGCTGCAGGAAGCCTGTACAGCCTGCCCAAAGGAGGCACAGGGGCTACTGGGAAACACTACTTTTTTCCTCACTTCCATTATCACACCTGTTTTTACTCATTTTATAACTCTAGACTTCCTTTTCTATTTCTGACAGTTTCGTTACCGCCTTTGTTTGCATTTCTAAGGGATAATTTTCCCCCTGCATCTGTTCTTCTACACAGTGTTTCTCATTTTTCTTTTCCACTCAGTCCTACCACCTTCTATGATCCCGAAACCATACATTTCCCCAGCTCCTTCCTCCTTTTTATTTGTAGACAGCTTTTCTTTCTAACACAGCAATTTCTTTAGCTGTTGGACAATGTACTAAACACTGCCCAGAGATTCAGGTTTACAACTAGAAGGAGGCTGAGCAGATCTTTTACCCTTCCTGGGGGGGAGTGACGAAGCAACATGCTTTTCAAGCTAAACGTGGATGACTTGCTGAGTGGTTTCAAATTCTTGTTAGCTAACAACCAAACTGGACTGACGCAGCTTCATCCACAAAATAGATGTTTTTATAATCTTGAATAAAACATTAAATGTCATATTTTACCTAGGAAAAAAGTGACCACTGGAGCAAAACCCAGATCCTGTAATGGTGGTGTGGGGGTACACAGAGGTGTACAGCGCCAGTCAGTCATCACTCCTACAAGCCAGTATTTTCAACCCATCCAATTTCTCAATAGCTGAACCCCAGCGACAGCAAATACAAGCAAGCATACAGCGTGGGTGCTTGGGAGTTAAATCCTCGCAGGGCTAGACGCACCACGCAGGACACCACTTGCTGCCCAAGAGGCTGGGCTCTCTGAATAACAAAAAGTAACCTGGAAAGATTGAAAAAGGCATGAGAGTCAATGCAGGAAAGTCACGGTCGGAAATAGGGTAAAGACCTCAGTTTACAGCGCCAGACAGGGTGAAAAAAAAAGGCAAAAAAGAAAAACCTACCAGAGCCAACTTCATCTGTCATAGGCAAGCTGATTACAATCAATAGACACTTAATGGTCTCCCAGAGTCCCATCTGGGCAATTAGCAATAGCATGAAGCAAGCAAAGACGTATTGTAAGTCTGTTTCTTCAGTGGAAGTGACAGAAAAGAGAAATATGAAACCAAATTACCTTTTCAGATCCAAATTCTTCTCATTAATACTGCATGGAACCTACTGCCACTGGTAAAAATGGAACAAATCTCAAAGTTTTTCTCTTCTTTCAGCAATTTTCTGACTGATTTTTTTTGTTTTGTTTTATATTTAAAATATTCAATCTCAGTTTCAAGCAGTAATAAAACCTATTGAAGTCAGGAGGTAAATACAAGAGCCAGTGAAGGAGAGAGTGGCCTTTGGGGTATTTCTTTTACAACCAAATAAATCAAAAACAATGATTTTGAATGCCCCAGACTTCATTAAAATCAAAGAGCAACATTCACATTTTCACTTTCTCAATCCTAAAATGCAGCAGGTATCACCCCAGGCTTTCTGAGGATAGAAAATAGCACTAAAAATAATGAAAGGGACAGTTTTCTGTACATCCTTTGTTTTGTTCATAGTGAACGCTGAAGAATAACTTATTAATTGGACAAAAGTACTTAATGTGCCTTCAGTTTTATTAAATATGACATTTCTGCATTACAAATGACAAAATTATCTATCTACAAGTCATGTAACTAAATTACTGTCTCCACTGTGATCTCAGGACACTTTTCTTGAGACATGGAGTAGATCCAGTATCTTGCACAAATTTAGTTGATTGTCCTATATTTTTCTCCTGCAATTCAGCTGACCCAACATTGTGCAAATTTTGACCTGTGATTTCATAGAAAATCAAGACTCAGGCAGTTGTTGGATTGCAATAATGTTTCTATTATAAGTTCTGCTCTTTTAGTGTCTACCAATCCAGACCTTAAAACAATACCAGAAAAAGTAAATTATGAGTATGTGAATTTCCGGTGTGAGATGTGCTTAATTATTATCACACAAGCAAAATAGGGATCTGTGCACACAGCCAATAAACTGTGTGCAATAAATGTAATTACCTGTTTTGTGTGCCATCAGTGAGCTTATGCAGATAAGAAAAATTACCATGTAGAAGTCTATAATATAAGGAAAATAAAAATGGAAAGCTTTTTTATCAGCTCAAGACTCCAGAGTCTGTCAGAGAGGACAGTGTTAGGCTCCAGAACTTTCGGCAAGTTACTAGCACCTCTCTATATCCAAGCACAGTTACTAGGATCAAATTTGCAGCAGATGCTTTTAACTTAATCTGTGGAATTTTGCAGACAAAACAGACAAATTGCACAAACATCTGTCAATTTGCAAATGGAAAGCCATATCCTGTGTATTCATAACTTATGTTGAGAAATTCAGAAGAACTGGTGAAATATACTTTCGTTATGCATTTGCTCCATGGCATACCTATGAATTGAAGATGATAATCTTAAAATGATAGAGCAAAAACCCACCACAGCTCTGACCATGTTAAACCTGTATTATGGTAACTTACTGCATCACTTATGCTATGACAAAAAACTCCTCTGAGCTCAGTGTTGCCCCCCTAAGAACCAAATTATGTTTCAAATGTGCAGTGCTGTTATTTTTCTTATCTTTGATCTACTATGAGAAGCAATTTTAAATGTATCCTGAGTGGACCTGTTTTCAACAAACTTTTAACCATTGCAATGGTGGGGAGCAACTCACTTATAAATACTTAGTAAATCACTTTATCTGAAATGAGATAGAGACTGTGTTCCTTTGCAAAATCTTATCAAAGAATGAGTTCTTTATAATGGCTTTATTTAATACTGTAGAAGACTGACAGTTCTCCAGGCTGACATCCATAACAACTGAGCCACAGCAATTTTGTTTGGCAGGATAGGTTGCTGAGATGCTTCTATCCATTTAATTTCTTCTTAAAAACCCCTTCTTTTCCTCTGCCATAATGAGTTTTGCAAACATATATAAAAGATGGCACTGAGACAGCTTGTAGCATATTGACTGGGTTAACCAGGTCTGTCTAGAAGGGTTTTAGGTATGAAAGAGATACTGCAAGCAATCCTAAATCCTGGCTGCTCATTTCTAATTGATTTACACAAATGTTTATGTCACTCTGATTTGATAAACATTACACACAACATTAAGAGGTATGTAGGACAGATTTTTACAGCTTTCCATTTGGTCTACATTTATCAGCAGAGACAGATCAGACCAAAAAGGTCCAGAAGGAGAAGGAGAGAAGGATGAGGTGACCTAGTGTCAGAGATGCTAAACATCAGATCAAGTTTATAATTTCTGTTATTACAGGTTTCTGGCCTCCCCAGTACAACAGAGACATGGACATACTGGAGTGAATCCAGCCAAGAGCCTGGAACATCTGACATATGAAGAGGTGCTTAAAGCTGGGATTGTTCAGCCTGGAGAAGCCTCCTGGGGGACCTTATTAATATGTACAAGTATCTGATGGGAGGCAGATAAGAAAATGGCTCAGTAGTATCCAGTGGCAGAACAAGAGGCAGTGGGCACAAAGTCAAAAAATTCCATTTAAACATATGAAAAACCTTTCTTAAGGCAAGAGTGGTCAGACACTGACCAGGATGCCCAGAGAGGTTATGGAGGTACTCAAAACCTGACTGGACATGCTCTTGAGCAACCTGCTCTGGCTGTTTTGAGAAGAGGACAGCACAAGATGACCTCCATGGACCCCTTCCACCCTCAGAACTATTGTGATGCTGTATAGATGGGGTCCAAGTACTGATAAACAGCTACCTCATCTTGACTTACACCATCCAAAAGGTTGGCTCTGTAGCAAGATACTGAAGGCAAAAGTGGTTTTTATTGCATTCTTGATTCTGTAGATTGACTTGGTGGCACAAAAAATAAGTTGATAATCTATCATTCACAATGGCAGCACAAGGTTTTCTGAACATGGAGTGAGTGCCTGTATGCTAATGACAATATCCTACACCTGGGTATAATTGTCATTATTAATAGTGATGTAAGTGAAATGTTAATTCTTACTAATAGATTAAACTGTGAAATTCTTTAAGAGCAGAATTGCTACAATAAGAGCAATTGGGTTGTTTCTTTGTAATTTGATGGCCCACAGAAGTACAGAAACATATCTTATGGCTTTACAAATCTGTGATAATTTCCTTCAACTTTTACTTTTATTGCCTTGTCATTAAATTCACATTGAGTTCTTAAAACAAAAAATGTTTAAAACAGATGTGGCTGTTAAAGTTACAATATGAATTTTACAACCCTAAATTTTATGACACTGAAAGAAATTTCAGCCACCAAAGTGAGAGACAAGAATGGAAGCAGAAGGCAGCTCTAAGAGTGACAGATTTCAATAATTACCAAAGGCTTATGCTAACATAATGCATATATTGTATACCATTTGTGTAAGTCAGTGATCAGAAAGAAGATTATCCAAAACCCCATGAATTACGAAGATTGAATAGCAAGCAAACGCAAAAATGAGAGGTAAAACTCTGATGTCTTAGTTCCACTTCTGTCCTTTATCATTTTCCCCTATGGACCTAATTTATGGGACCTAAACAGTTTGTTGCACAGTGTCTTTCAAGCAATCCTGAGGCAAAGATTCATTCTAACAAAAGTAATCATTTGCGTGATATTTTAGAGAGCAAAATAAACTTCCATTTAACATGACTATAAAAACCCCTGATATCTGATTTCACCAGCAGTTCCACTATGGGTAGACAGATGGGCAGAAATGTAGACACAGTCTCTTTGTGTCTTAAAATAATTCATAAGAAGCGTAGAAATGACCTCTCATAGTATATTATCCCACACAATATAATTTCTTATCTTTCATGTGAATGGCTCCATGCTAATTCCTCATCTCCTGGATTTGAGTCTGTGTGCCACAACCCTTTACCAATATGTGTGCACGTTTCCCTTTCAGCAAGAACCATCTTCTCAAGTTGAGTATTCTTCTCAGATCAGGTTCAGCAGGATTACCTCACGATTATCCCAACTGTGAATGGTAAAAGTTTCACTTCAGCCTTACTTCTTGTTTTCTCTTTCTCTCATGTTTAATTGCCTTTCCAGTTCTATAGACCTCTAAAACTTTGATCCTCCTAGCAACTTGATTTCAGTCTTTTCCAAGCCAGTTCATATTAACGGTCATTTGCTAATTTAAAGTTTAAGTATTTCAGATATGGACTCTCTAACTCTTCTTACAATAAAACATCCATAATTTGGTTTAAAACCTGTCCTCTTTTTTTGTTTATTAAGTTCTACATACCTCAGCTTTGTAATCTGCTTAAGTGGTTTTAATGGGGGTTTAAATCTAATGCTCAGGGAAAGTAAAATTCCGGACCAAAAAAATCTTTAATGAGACTGTATTATCTCCCTGTGTGCTGTAAGAGCACACTGTGAAGTTTTCAGGTTGGGTTTCAGCGGGATGTGTATTTAAAGACTGGTATAATCTTATTAACTCATGCAATCAAGTTAGAATCATAAATGGTTTGGGTTGGAAAGGACCTTAAGATCATGTAGTTCCAACCCTCTGCCTAAGCAGGGATGCAGCACACCATACATGCCATGAAAGGCTCTGTCCAACCTGGCCTTGAGCACTGCCAGGGATTGGGCATTTGCCATTTCTTTGGGCAGCCTGTGCCAGCACCTCACCACCCTGAAGTTGATATAAGGATAATTAATTTTTCAATTTATATATTCTCCATTTGTAATTGGCAGGGTGCTGTTCCCTAACTTGGCCTCTCCCAAAGAGCATCTGAGAATCCCGTCAGCAGAGGTGTTCCTGTATCAGCTGCTCTGTATTTCTTACAACTTGCCTGCAAGCCAGCTCCTGCAGACTTTTTCCCTGTTCCCCAACTCCATGTTCTTGCTTATATTTTGCTAAGGACTGGGCAGAGGCTTTCCAGCCTTGTGCTGGTCCTTGGTTACTGCTTTCCTTCCCATGCACTTCACAGTAACTTCCTCATGCTTGTTACTCTCATAATATCAAGCACATCCTAGAAAAGGCAGCTCTGTCAGTCAGCCACATTATGACATACGTTTTGGCTTCAGTAGAGAAAAAACCTTTTCCTCTTCTCTCCCAGTCATCCTGAACTCCAGTTCTTCTTCACCAGCAGCCACATTACCTCATGATTTCAGCAGCCCTCCCTCTGATCTCCCCTTCCCTTGTGACTGATCTCAGCACTGGCCAGGTAACTTTCCATATTAGCAGCTAATCTCTCTGCTCCCATATGGCTGGGGTCAGTCATCATTTCCATGACTTATTTGTTTCAATATCCGTAAAAAGTGAGGAAGTCCTTGGCATCAAGTAGCTTTAAATGATGTCAGGGGTCAACTGTGTCTTTGTTTCAGTACCATAAATGTTTCCCCATGCCTGTGCTCACCTCCAAGTTCTGCCCTGTAGTGAGCAAGGGGATAACACAGGTGTCCTTCCTTCTCATTTAATTTACTGCAGACATTATTATATCCGTAATAGTTTGGTTAAAACTAGTACAGTCCCTTTTCTATCGGCCAAGTTGTAGGTGCCTGAGAAACATCCGTAAGGAGTGTAAGTCTGAGACTTGTAGGGGAATCTGATAAAGTACTGCCTCCATTTCCAGCATTACAATCTCCACAAGTCTCAAATCTCTCTTAAAATCTGTATCATCCACGCCAGGTCACAAAGGGAAAAGGGGAGGAAATGGATATATAAAATGATCTTTAGGAAAAAAACCCAGTAATCTAAGTTGCCAGAAAGCAGAAGCTCCATTGCTTAAGGGAGGGAGGTAGCTCAGTTTGACAGCCATTTTGATCAGGTCTTCTAAACTTCACCTGTTTTAAAGTTATTGTCTTATAATTCCTGCCTCATTTCTGTGTAAGAGCTATGATTAATGAAGCTTTTACAAGTAAAGCATATATATATAGACACCAGCATCTTGGCTCCCTTGTCATCTCAACATGTTCAGAGTAACATTGAATATCTTTTTGACAAATACTAATACCTGATTAGTGTACTAATGCTCCCATGAATGGTAGCAAGCCATGACAGAGAAGAAAGTGTTACATGAAACTTTTAGAGACTGAGAACACAATCTAATGGGCACCTTACCATTTTAACTTTCGCAACTTATTGTAGCTAATCTATGTGCAACTTGCCTGATAAGTAGAGCGTTAACATTAATTGAAAAGTCAGAAGTCTCTGACACTCATGCACATATCAAAGTCACACATATACCGAAATTCTTAAATGACCTCCAAGCATTTCTAAGCCTAGCTATTGCATGCAGCTTCAGAAAAGGTATTTCTTTGCAGAAAGCATAACCACCAGTTCCCATTTACAAATAGCTTGGACATGATATGAGTGACATTGCTTCAAATGAGGCAGCCCCCAGATTTCACAGATGTGCTGTGTAACTGGCTGCCACCCAAGCAGCAATATGCTCACCTCAGTCAAAGCAGTGCAGAGAGATGTCACCAGAAAGTCGGACCAGCTCCTCCCTAGGACTGCAGAAAGCAGAGCACAAGCTGTATTTGTCAGCACTGGCCTGCATGTTTTCATCAGCAACAGAAAGAGTTGGGGCATCATCAACAAGTAATTCCAGCTGGGAGGTCCTCTGAGACAGCACTACAGTTTCCTTTTGTGCTTAAGGAAAAGGAATACACAAAAGAATGATGGGAATAAATTCCACCTGCTGTTTCAGGACATGTTCAAGAGCTAATTAAGCCTGTTCTGGTCACAAGCCTACTCTACAAAGAGGTAAAACAGGAGGAGAAGCAGAGGGTCTGTGTAAGGTTTTCATCACATTAGGCAGCTCAAAGTGTTGCTTTAGATCCTGACCCACCTGAGTGATGTCTCTGAAGCTTAGAAATGCTGTAAAAACAACAATCTCTCACACATTTCACTGACAAGTTCTTGCTTCCTCCCTTCTTTTTAATAACGGCTTGACATTTGGTGCTGTGGGAGTGAGCTCAGTGTCTGGACTTTTGCAGTCCCTAGTGTGAATACACCTTTGACTGTGACTCAGTACAGTTCAGAAATGCTAGTCTGCAAATACTCACTGAAGTCTCATGGGAACTAAGCAGCTATCTTCTCTACTTAGCTGTAAAAAGGGGCTAGTAATATGATTGACTATTGCAGCATTGATGCAAGGATGAAGTAATTGATTTTGGGAAGCATTTAGATATGATGGTGATACCACCGCGGAAATGTACACAAGCAAATTAACTTTCATATTCCAGCAGCATTTGAATAATGTGGAGTACAAAACATCTGGGACCGCATATTAAAAGGGATATAAAAATCCTGAATAGCCAGCGAGCATCCAGTGGATGAAGATGTACAGGATGATGCAATTATGATTTAACTGAACCAAGCATGGGAAAGAAAAAGGGGATGCATTAAAGTTACCATCAATTCTTGACAACCTAGTTTTTGATTGCTCAAATTAAAAATTTCAATGTATTTTGCACATGTAATATAAACATGTTTTGTGTATAACTTAATGATTTCAATGGAAGTGCATGTAGATATTACTAGACGCTGTATAGTATCCCTGACACTTTTCTCCGAACTACCTTATAACAGGGTCTTGCACAGGAGAAAGTAGAGGCACATGTAAAATACAAACAGGGATCCATTTCTTGTAGCAGCTATGGCATTGAGGAATACCTTGGAAGTCAGCACTGCTTCAAGTTTCCTGTCAAGCAGCCTTCCAGCTTTTCACAGCTTCCCTGATAAACCCACTCATATAAAATGCCAGTAGGAAAACTTGATATTACATGAAACTAATCTGGTTTCACATTTCGTCATAGCCTCCAAACCAGGTACCTCCCTGCTGAAAGATTTCTGTACCTGTGCCCCATTCTTGTGTTGTCCTGAAAACAGAGCAAAGGCAGGAACAGATGGTTTAGACACACAGATGAGTTGATTATGACAGTTTAAGCTAAGCTTAACCTCTGGATTTGGGCCTTGTACTCTGCAGCTGAGTAGACACTCTCTCACACATAAAAAGTGGGAAACAGTTTTGAAAGGTCCTGGGAAATTAAATATCAGAGCTGTAAAATGAGTCTTCCCAGATCTTCCCAAATATGGACTTAACATCCCCAATGCACAGTCAAAACTGTGTCTGTACAAAGACTGTCAAACTGTGCTTTGGGATGTGGTCCTCCAAACAGACTCCATAAGCTGTTGAAATGGCCCTGCCTTTTGCTCTGTAGTCAGCAAAAATGAACTCACTGTGGCAGAAATTTCATTCTCACTCATTCTTCCTGCTCCATGCGCATATAAAGGTGGCCACTCACCCCTGTGCAGCCCCTTACACATGAGCAGATCAGCAGGTACTTAATGACACTGAAGTTATCATTTGTTGATGTCTACACAGCCGCACAGGCAAATAATGTTCTTGTAATTCACACCCAGCTCGGACAGAAAAAGCATCTCCCTGGGGCACTGTCCGTTCTCCTGCCATCCCGTGGCAGAGTTGAGTAGAAACACACTGCTGGGCTGTAGGGTGCTTTCACATACGGAGCAGCCCAGCCCGGGCAGGGGCTGAAGCACTTTGATGGGGAAGAAGAAATTTTTACCTAATTTTCACTTACTTTGCGATGCGTAAATGAGCACCCATCAGTGCTGCAGTGGAAGCAAAAGTGCAGTTTGGCTCTGAAGAGCATGTTTGTAAGAAGTCCATCATGGAGTATTTACTCTTTCTCACTTTGATTTCCATGTAAAAACATATGTATATTACAAGTAAATATTGTTTAATAAGAGGTACATTACCAAGACAAAAGTCTGTTATGTGTGTGAGTTCTTTCAACCCTATACCTTCATCACACATTATTCTGTAGGTCAAATTAGAATCTCAGCAATATTCATGGTACCTCACTGCCTTAATGAGTTTAAACAGGTGAATTCAGTGAACTTGGATTTGTATAACTGAATCCTCAGATTGCTGATTCTCCATTGTTTTGGTTCTTTCAGGCAAATAGAAGTAAAAATCAGTAAAAACTTATTTTTGGCAATGGAGGCAGCAGATCTGACTGAATACAGAAAAACAGCAGATAGACTGAAATGGTTCCATTATTACATGGTCATTTTGAATGTTGAACTTCACTGTAAGCCAAAGAACACGCTAAAGAAAATAAAGCTTGAATATATTGTTCCCACATTTGCAAACCACTAACATAAGAATATTTTTGAGCATCCTAAGTATTCACCATTTCTGGCTACAACTTTATCTCAGTCACCATCTCCAGTGCCAAGTTTATTTTTAAAGAGCAGACTAGTTCCTGCTCCTTCAGGTTTATGGAGACAGCTGTTTTGTTTTGCTCTTCCCATGCTCTGAAAAATCTGTCATTCAGTATTTAATTCTAGCACCTAACTGGCTCTCTTGAGACAACAGAGGAGCCTCCAACAAATATGAACCCATCAAGATCCCCAAGTAGGATAAAACCCCCAAAGTGAAGGCTAAAGCAAAACAGCAGGTCAGGAAGCTCAAAGGCTTGTAGCATTGATTTCTTTGGCACAAAAACCACTGGGTTAGTCCAGTCTGTACTCTGATTAAAATGGAATTATCCTGAGGCAAAAATAAAGGAATGCAGTGGTGAATCAGGCTCATTGTCTAGATTTAGTACAAAGCTGAGATGAAGGCACCGGGCTGTGTGCGATGCAAGGTGTAAATGAACAACACGCGTGAGCAAGGCTTGATCTGTTCCTTATGGTGCTCCCTAAACTGTATGTCAGGTATTTGTCTGCACAGCTCTTTAGGCCACGCAAGACTCATCTGTTTTGTAATAAAAAGATTTGGCTGCTACATCAAGACCCAAAAAAACAATTGGAGCTAAATGGTACAAAAAGACTCCCCCATTCCTCTGTCAAAATTTGAAATAAACCTCTTCTAATTGAGAAGTGTTTAAGGCTGCAAGCTCATGTTTGTCAATATGTACTTGGGAGCAATTTGCTGTCTGTGCTTCTAATCCTTTCCTGTGACTGCCCAACAACTGCATTTGATTCTTTTACCCCTTGTGAAGGTTTAAAGGCTGCTCCTGCTGCTCCTCCTTCCCTTCTTGTTATCCAAAGCAATAGCTATTCCCTGCCCTGAATAACCTGAAGAAAGTAGGGATTTGGCTGGCCAGTCACACAGACTGCAAAGTTTCAGGTGGGGAGAGGCTGTGGGGAGAACCGGACTGGAGAAGAGTGGAAGACCAGTAACTCATCAAGCCTTTAACATGGCTTTCAGGAAATATTGCTCTACTGTGCTTTATATCCCTCAGAAAAATTGATGGTGTGTGACTTAGCCTGACTTCAGGCACTGTGTGCATCAGGTGTCAGCACAAACAAGGGACATATCAGATCTTCTGGGTGTCCCGAAGGAGGACGGTTGCACACTCATGGTAACAAGGCTTGGCACTTAGACTCATTTTGTGAACTGCCACAGACATTGAGCATTTTTTAAGAGGGGCCCATAAGACAGAGATAACCAGAGAAGGACCCACTGGAATGGGCAGAGCCTTTGCCCAAGTGTTGCAGTGTGTGGAGTTCCCTTTAAAGCAACACATGATATGATTTAGTTTAAGATATATGAAGTATATTGAAAATCAGAGTTATAAACTAAACCCTGAAAACCTAAACCTATAAATTGCAGGATAATCTAAAGTCTGGAAAGCTCAAAGAGCACATCATGATTGTTTTAAGCATCAACTGACCTTTTCTTACCCCAGTGAAGGAACCTCCCTGTGATGCTGGCTCTGGGATTAGCAGCATTGTCAGATTTGCAGGGATTATGACCTGGGTGTATCCGAGATCCCAGGGAGGCAAGTGACACTTCTGGAAGCAGCTTCCTGCCTTTACAGGATACCTCTTCTGGAGATTTTCATATCTCACTGTAATCTGTCTGAAATTTAAACAGAAACTTAGCTGAAAAGGGGCTTCTTGCTGTGTTTCACAATACCTGGCACTGGCTGCTCCAACAGTGAGCAAAAACGCCCTAAGAAAAACACCAGTTCAGCCATAATTTCCTGTCTTTCTGTTTCTGCTTTTTGGGGTTATGCATACCATTACCTGGAGCTTAGCAGTGTTGTGAAAGACACTAACCAAATGTAATGACTTTGGGAATTCAGCTCACTTTAGAGTTTCCAGAAATTTTTCTCCCCCAAGAAGTTTTTCCAGCTATTTTATAGGCACCAGAAGGAAAAACAGTTTGCCCAGACAGCAGCAGTGTGAGCTATCTTGGATTTGTACTTGAAGGCATTTGCTGGGCAACTCTCAAATTGTGCATGCCACAAGACTTAATCAAGGAAACTCAAGTCTGTGTCCTATTTTGTAAGAGGTATATTCCCCAAAAGGGCTGGCTCCAGAGAAAACTCATCACTGCTGCGGAGCAAAACTTAGAAGGCAAATGCTTTAAGGTTGGAAACATCTCCACACTGCTCCTGCCCTGCCTGGTGACCGCTGGTCTGCAGAGCTGGGACCACAGCTGGTGCCTGGGCATTTGCAGACTGTGGGACACTACAGTGGGACACTGGTGCTGCTCTCAGCAGCACATGCAAAGCCTCTTGGTGGGTCTTCTACAAGGTCCCCCATAGTTGCTGAAAGTTGTAATAAGTGTTCTTAGGGGTTTTGCTCTTTTGTTAGGCAGATCGCTTTGATTTGGAAATGTCTCTGCAACTAGGAGACAGCCTAATTTGTGAAGCCCATTCTTTTCTGTAAATTACACTGGGGTTTTACCAGCCCAACTACAAACACTATCAATAACCAAGACAGAGAAGAGACAGATTCTGTCATCTTTGCTCACCTAAACTAGAACTTCTGTAAAAATTCTCTTATGGAAGCTGCCAGCTATTGAATATGATCATTCAAATAAAATTCAAATAGCATGAGGATCCCTAATTTTACAATAACAAAAAAGAATGTCAAAGGTGATGATGATCAACATCAATAAGGTGCAAAGTATGCTTCTTTTTTAAAGAGAAAACATCTGCTCTGTTTTGTTGGGTTTTTTCTCTGAACACTGTGAAAATAGTTGGTTTTGCCTCAGGAGGTAGAAAAGGTTTCACTCCCCTAGTAATGCTTTCATTTTTCTTCTGACCCCTTGGATCATTTAATTGGGCTCCTTTTAAAGCCAGTGTGTAGGTAAACTGCATGCAAAATTAGCCAGCTGGGTTCCCTGCCAAGAGTGTGTCATTTAGTATCTGTGAGTGCCAGCAGGGTCAGGCATGACACATGGTGCAGTTCTGAAAAGCAAACAACCTTAAGGTCTTGTCCATAAAACATGTAACGCATTCAGGGCTGTATCGGGCTCTTTCAGCAGTTTCTCATGCATGACCAGAGGTGTGGATTTTATGTGCAACTCATAAAGAAAACTCTCCAATTTGCACGCCACAAGCACTAGCAGGTGATGGCTCAGGGTAGCAGAGGAGTTGAAAAAACTTTGGCAAAGACATTAAACTGAGTCTCCATGTAAGGAATATGCTTTTCCATTTAGTGCAGGCATCAGTTTCCATGTGGTGGCTTAAGAAGCTGAGCAGCAGGTTTGAAACACAGTTGGGAATCACTGCTGCATATCCTAGCAGGACTAGCTCAGCCCCTTTGGGAGATGAAATTATAAGAAACTACTTGTGAGTGCATTTTAATTTGCATGAAATGCTCTGACAGGGTCTATCCTTCGTTTTCAGTGCCAACACGGTGCTTTGCCCAGGCACCAGAGTTAATGGTGCTCTGGCCGTGTGGTCACTGGCATTAAATCCTGGATAGATTTTGCAGAAGGCTGCATGTAAACAAGCTCCAGGCATCTCTGCAGCCACTTGAAAAGCACTTGTAGTAGCAAAGCTGCATTATGCTGTGTTTCTGCCTTTGCAGGAGCTCAGTACTGATAGGGTCTGCAGCAATGAGACAAACAGATTTATCTGGAACCGATGAACAGAGAGCCTGTTTCCTGACCACAGTAATTTAATCGTTACTATGCCATCACTTGCATCAAGTCTCTCTAAAGTATTTGCCTTGCCGCCAATTCATTTCCTTCCAAAATCCAGATGACGCTTGCTTGTGATAAAGCGTTACCTGCGTACACAGTGAAGAGCCGCCAGGTACCACATGCGTCCAGAGGCTCCTGTTTCATCAGTTAGCTTTGCTCTTGACATGGGTGACTCTGCCACCACGGAGTCAGCCACTCATTTGAGGGTACACTGCCAAGTCTGGTGTTGTTAAATAAATACGTATTTTGATGAGGAGGACTTACACCCTCCTTTGGGGAAACAGAATATGGAAAGCATTCATAAAAATGGTGATTTAGAGATATAGTGACATGCATATCCTGGTCATCACAGACCCAAAACCAAGACCCAAATGTGGATATGTACTTATCAAGCCCTGACATTGTACTTCCTCACTGTCTCACAACCAGCTCTGTAAAACACACACTGAACATCTGTGCATTTTCAAAGAGCCACAGGCAAAGGGTGAGAGGGGAATGTTCGAAGGACGTCAGTGTCCGAGATGCCCACACCGCCTCTTACCACTGACATTTCTGTGTTTAGGTAGGCACAAACTTGCTGGTTCAGTATATAAAGATCTGCCGTATCTGCAGAATCAAGAACTGTTACTTCTTTGTATCTTCCAGAGTCTCATTTCTAAGCTTCTCTCCACAAGTAGGAAAGCTCATCTGTGCGCTGGCTTATGTAAGATACATGGAAACACTGACAAATTCATCAATTCCAGAAGCTGGAGATTTAAGAAAAACACCCAGTACTGTGAGACTCTCAACAGTCATAAGACTTTGATGTTTTGAATGATGGAGTTTCCACCACTTGCACTGGAGACTACACCATAATAGGTCCCTGCATACTCATGTTGCTGTTACTCAGCAGTTTTGTATTTTCACTACAAAACCACTCCTTTCATATCATTCTTGACATCCCATGCAAAGGAAAGCCAAAGGATGGAGGTTTCTCAATTCTCCATAACACTTAGGGATATGAGATTAATACATTTATGCGGTCCACTTAAGGTTATCACATGATTGCCTTCAGGAAATGAAAGGGGCCAGAGCTTTTACACATTTTTAACCATATACCAAAAATCATTATTAAATAAAACCCTGTCCAATCTGCTTGTTCCACAAAGAAGATATTGTCTGGAAGATAGAAAATAAATTAATTTTCGTCTATGACCTCATTAAAATTGGATTTAAGTTCCAACCCAAAAGAATTTTAGAACAACATTAGTCTCTTGCCCTTAAATCTCCATCTATTGGATCTGTTCTATTTATTAATTTCCCTGCCGGAAAGCATATTTTGACTGGCCTGCGAGCTGAGCAGACAGTCTCTCCCCAGAAGCTCACACAAGGGGCATTTCCTTATTCACTTCTTCTCAGCAAAGAGGGTGTTTCTAGCCATATCATTTTTAATCAAAGCACTCTTGACTCAGACACAATTGTTCACGTTGATGGACAGATGTGGATTTGATCCCAACCCAAGAAAACAAAAAAGCAGAAAGGGCAGCACCTCTCTTATCTGCAAGGAATGAACGAGATTAGCTATAACCTGTTTTCTTCTCACCATACAACAAATCCAGTGTGAGCTCTCAGTACAGCCGTAGATTCACATCTTGTAATTTTTAATACAAGACATATACAGCCGGAGGGAACAAATTACTCTTCTGTATTCAACATGCTTCAGTGCCTTCAGAAGACTGTGCTTGAGAAACAGAGCTACTTTGCTTGGCAGGAAAAGCCTTTGAAAACAAAGGAGAGGGCGCTCTGCAATGAAAGTCAAGTTCATCCCAAAAGCAACAAAAGAAAGCAGTTTGGGAAGTTGGACATGCTTTAGTGGAAAATTGTCAAGACACAAGTTCACTTTCTGAGTGGCACTGTGCAACAAATTGTTGTTCTGTGCAATCCCAAAGCATGACTGTCTTAAAAGAAAAATACACACACAAAACACCCAACAGTTTGAAATCAGCAGGACTCTGTATTCCAGCTTCCTCCTGGGAGCCCGGAGCTGAGCAGAGAGGACAGAACAGGAGAGGTCCCCACTTCTGTCTGTCTGCTGTTAAAATCTCAGCTCTTCAGGACAGGCAATATTTTCTTATGCGAAAGTGCAGGAAAAAGTGAATCTCTAATGCTACTGAAATAAAAATACCAATGAGAGATGAAAAATGTGTAGGACTCGAAATAAGACAGAGTGGGCTCGCTGTCTGATACTCTTCTGCAGCTGTGCCAACCATGTGTGCACTAAATCATCACAGTGTGAGCCTCCACATTCAAAATTACTATATTAATTTAACAATCACGAGATTTTAAAAGTTACAAGGTTTGAGAGATCTCATTTATTTCATTCAGCATGAGAAGCTTTGAGCCTATGAAAGCAATAAAAACTAGAAACTTATTCTATCATAAGATTAAGCAAGCAAGCAAGAAAGAATGAAAGAAAAAGAGCAGATTTTTGTGTAATTGCCTGCCTTCAGAACCGAAACCCCACAAACTGTAGATTTATTTTTACTGAGCGAGGAAATCAGGGTCTTTTTGATATTGAATATTTGACAAATCACATCAAATGCTCCATTTGAATTTCCTTTTCCCTATGCTTTGCCACATGAAGATTTATATATAACTGCAAATGTCAAATACAGAAAATGTTTCTATTTCTCTGACTGTAGTACTTCACATTCAGTAACCTATAGTACTTCTACTTACATTTGTATAAGTGCTCTTCATAAGAACCTTTTTCAAGAAAAATCCAATTACGAAGACTGCACTTTTCTGTTTTCCAGAAATGTTTCCAAATATTATGTAATTCTATTTCCATTTTAAATGAGCCAAATGAAAATATCGAAGCATTGCTGCTATATATTGCACCCATTCAGAGCATCATTTCAGGTTTTGGCCACTGAACATCTTTGTTTTCCACCTCTGCTGGCAGTGCAGGAGGGTTTCCAATTTCTGAACTTTCTCCCTCTGTACAAAGACCACTGTGGCTTGTAAGGATCATGGAAAGAAAGAAAAAGATAAAAGAAGGGTAGTATTGTTCTGCCTGGGGAAAGTAAATTGTGTTTATTTACCCCCCTTCCTCTCTTGAACTCTTTAATTACATGCCATTTTCAGGTATGGATTCTTCGGGGTTTTATATATAATGGAGATTTTTCTATTCATTTTGTCGTGGTTTAAGTCCAGTCAGCCACACAGTTTCGCTCTCTCACTCCCCCCTCTTTCTTTCCCCTGCTCCCGGAAGGATGGGAAGGAGAATCGAAAAGAATGCAACTCCCACAGGTTGAGATAAGAACAGTTTAGTAACTAAAGTATAACACAAATCACTACTGCTACCACCAATAATAATAATGACAAGGCAAATACAAGGAAAGAATACAATTTCTCACCACCTAAAACCAAGCCCGACCACGCAGTGCACCCCCACCCTTCCGGGTCTCTGCTCTCCGCTCTCCATCCTGGACATGACGTGCTGTGTTATGGAATAGCCTCTTTGGTCAGTTTGGGTCAGGTGTCCCGTCTCTGCTTCCTCCCGGCTCCCCTCCTCCTTGGCAGAGCATGAAACTCAGAAAGTCCTTGGCCAGACCAAAACATCACTAAGCAGTAACCGAAACACTGGTGTTATCAGCACTGTTCCCAGGCCCAAAATCAAAAACACAGTGCTGCACCAGCTACCAAGAAGGAGAAAAATGACTGCTGCTGCTGAACCCATGACACATTTAAGTCCAACAATTTCAGTTCAATTCTAAACTATGGTCCTATTTTCTCTTAAAAATCAAACCTAGTTCTATATGCATCTCTCCTTAAACCATACCACAGGTTTGGGAACAGCACAGGCTGTATTTTCCAGTTTCCAAGCAATAAAATGTAACTTCCAGGAAGGAAACCCAAGATAAAGTATCTGGTTGTCTTTCCGTACGGTGGCTGGTAAATTCATTGGCAGAACTAAGAATGCAAAAATAGACAGTAAATGTCATTTTAGTGTCCATACAACTGCATGGGTAATGACGACACTTTTACATTAGTTTGTGGGCATACTTCTCAAAGTGCGCTATTTTTCAGCCTGTTGTGAAAATTTGAATTCACATACACAAACATTCTATGAGTATCTTTCTTACTCACAGTTGTCATAACCATAAAGAAAAAAACTACCCAAAAGTTTACATATACCTATTAACACAGACTCAAAATAAACCCTTGCAAACAAAGTATATATACTCTCTGCAGTGAATTTGATTTTGTCTGGCCTGTGACTAAATTCCCTTGATACTCCAGTTTTATGACAGTGTGATGTAGTGGTAAATCAGGGCCATACTGATGATCTAAAACAGAATAACCAGCATGTTTTTCATTTCAGAAGCAAAAAAAAAAGAAGAAAAAAAGAGTTTGTGAGAGAAAGTTTGCCAGTTTCAGCACTTCCTGGCTGCCAAGAACATTTACTGAAAATCAATGGTCTGTCCAAAACCTAATGTGAGCAGGAATCACAGCGCAGCTGTTCAGAATCTATACTGCTTCCTAAGCAAAGTTTCTAAGCCCTTTCAGTCTTTTAGAATAATAAAAATGATTAATGGTCTTGAACACTGTGAACCAAGTGTTTTGAAGTGTAACCTGCTACTTGTAATGCACTCAATATTTCTGATCTGTATTGTACTGGCATACAGGGCCTCTGGAAGTTAAAGTTAAAATGGGCAATGTTTGAAATTAATGGAGAAGGGCTTATGAAGTCTGATGGCAAAATAATTTTCTCCAAAACCAAGACATTATTTTCCATCAGTTCATAAAGGCAAAAAAGAAGTGACTGCAAATATATATAAATATATATATCATTTTCTATAAACATATATTCTAAGAGAGCAATACCACACAATATTTTATCAGCAAAATGATCCATCTCATTCAGTGCAAGAGACTTCTGTAAAGAGACCTCAACTTGTTTTGGTGATACATTGGAGTGTTGGGACTTCTCAGAAACTGTGTGCAGCAGAAAGAGGCTCAAAAGATTCATGGAACAACTTACCCTTCCACCTGAGCTTTCCATATTCCTGCCCCTTTTGGGTGCACAACACTTAGAGGCAGTTTGATCTATGTGAAGAGTTCATAGATTAACCTAAATACTAAAAGCCAGTGAGTGAGTAAAACACTGGTGACCAGCAGATACAAAGTACTTGCAGCATACAACTGTACAGCTCACCACTGAGCACTTTGATTTGCACCAAGGCCATCACTAACTGCCGCACGCCTGACCCCCAGATCTGTTCTCACAGAGGCTGCAGTTGCACAACCACCTTCTTCTGAAAAACTGGACTCAAGCCTGAGCTGTCAGTTGGCTCCGTGTTGATCCTGACTTGTTTGTTCATGCACTGTACAGAACTCAAGCAAACAAACTCATGAATTTGGACCTCACCTGTTACCAGATATTGTCAATGCCATGAATGTAACGAGAAGCCTTAACTGCCCTGACCAGCCCTACCTGGGGCCTCCACACACAGTCCCTGCCCATGGCCCAGGAGCTCCATTCAAGCTCAGTCCCAGAGCACCTAGTCCCTGCCTGGGCTGCAGGTACTTGTATCTCCAGCCTTGACTCCTGCATAGACGTTCTCCCTGTGCTGTAGGTGGTTCACCTCTGGGCTCCCTGGATGGGCCCTGGGCCTGGTTCATTGCTCCCCATGTCTGGGGCTCTCAACCAGACCCACTGCCAGCATCCACCACTGCCTGTGCTGGGGTGACACTTGTTTCCTGGGTCACCTTCTTTAGGAACTATTGGCATTTGCTGCCCCTTGAAAACCATAAACTTTAAGTGAAAAGCTGTTGGGGCTGGAAAAACAGCAACAAAGCACAGAGGAAAAGAAGAAATTTGACCACTGGATTGGATTTCTGCTGCTGCTTTGGCATCCCTACTACCTGTAATTCCCCCTCTGCTTGTTGGGTGTAATGAAGCTTGGGAAAACATAGTAAGGAGCACCCTGTTAACGTCCATAAGAGATAATGTGCTAAGTTTGTTTATGAAATTTTTTTCTTTAAATTTACAGGCCCTATATGTAATATTATTTTGGGGACAGCATATTGTATTGATTAGATATTTCAAATGGTATAAACAAGGCAGTAGAAGTACTCAAATTGCTGCAAGCCAGATAGAGATCTTATCATACTACCTCCCACAACTTGAAATAACTTGTTTTTGGAAGCCCCAAGTCATTCTGTTTGTAGTGGGACAGATTCACTCATTTCTTGGGTCAGTGCTGAACTGTGCTGCATGGAGCAGATACTCTGCAGTCTCCCCTCCCTGCTAAGGAGGGACACGAAGCGCATCCTCCTGCTTGAGCACACACTGCACGAGTGCAGAGTAGTGAAAGGTGCATGTAGGCTTAACCAAAACCAAAGTAAAAATTAGATCACGCAAAGTCACATTTTTGGAGCATAAGGAAACATTTTAGTCTAATTATCTTCTTGAGCCCAGAAAGAAAAGGAAACATTTTACCATAGTCAGTTTTTAAAGAATTATCCTAGGTAAATTGATCTGCAGAGAATTGCTCCCAAAACTATAAATCATATTGATTTACTTGCTGTACACTTCTAAAGGGTAACCAATGAGTTATCAGAATGGTGCACAGAGCCCTCAGCCTCACAGATTGAGGATGTGGCTTATTCCTGCCTGTAAATGGAATAGCAAGATGCAAATGATCGCCCTGTCATAATAAACAGAAGGGGAATTACTGTATCCTTGATTAAAAAAAAAAAAAAGGATAATAGACTATGTGATTTCCTAGCACTACCTGACTAGATCAGAGTTTCTTAAATTTCACGGTATTTGCACAACAGGTAGGAAAGAGTATTTATTCTTTTAACTTTGGGTGAATCTTTACAGCTTGTAATCACATGCATCCATTAAATGTAGTATAAGTTGCACTCTGGAAGCATAGCTCCTTCGGTACTTTCCTGTCCTTCAGTATATAACATTCTGCCCTTTCCTTAGTTTGTAGCACAGATTTAAAAGTCCAGTGACTACTAATGCTGGGAAAATAGCAACATGCTTTTATGCATCTATTGTATTCTCAGATTGTTTAAAAATAACAGCCATGTTTTGGAGCAATTATAAAATATCTCAAGATTTCTAATTAAAGTTTTGAGGTAGCCAGATTGACTCATCTGAACAGAGCAATTAGTTTGGCAGAATTGACTCATGGTCATTCTACCTGACAGCATTCCCTTTTGTGGGAATGTAACACTTACTGTGAAAATGTTGTACTAAGCAAACCTTAGTTCCGCTCGTAAATCAGTTTGATGAAAGGTTTGAAAGCCTGTTTCTATGGTGTAGTTAAATTACATTCAAAGTACAACTGAATTTGTCCCTAGTTTTTCCATCAAGTATAACGTGACTTAAAAGAACAGTTCACTAAAGATAAAGTACAGTTTAGAAAATCAAGTGAGATTTCTTAAATGAAAGTAGATAGAATTTAGGTAAACATTCTCCAAGATTAAGCTAACTCACTGAGGCATTTGTCTTTGATTATCAATTTTAATTGATGCATAATAATGAGACTTTATTCCCACAGGGACAGGCATGCTAAAAAAATTTCCAGAGGGCTCGCATTCAGATTCCTAAAATCAAACTGCTCCTTGCAGTCAAAATCTGATGTAAAGTTGGAAGAAAGACAGCTTTTGATTCATATGTGAATGAACTTTCCAAATACTTGCCAATTCTCCGAGATAAATGAAATGGAAGGTTTCTGGAAGACTAGTCAGCCCCTCTACCAGCAGTGCTGCTGAGCTGCCGTCGCAGCCACAGCTGAGGGATTCTGATGTTCTTGCATCAAAAGTTACCAGTGCCTAATTTGGAGCCCACCCAAAATTCAGCTGTTTTTGGCTTACTATAACAGCAACTACCTGGAGGCAGACGCAACATTATATGGGTCAGAAGCAGCTTCAGTGATGTCCCTGAATTACGTTTTGCCTCATGCACGCTGCTCTAGTTGTAAAGAAACAGAGCCAAAAGTTGTGATTTATGAGTAGGTTTGCCAGTCTATGGAATTCATAAGTCTTCCCTGAGGAGGAAGCTGATATCTACAAAATACTTCACCTGAAGTGTAAGAAAAGGAGAAGGGGGGAAAAAAGCTAATAACCCATGAGAAAACAACTGAAAAAATACCTTCCATTTTCCCTCACAGCCACATGAGTGGAACCTATCTTCCTTTTGGACCACAAACACATCCTATTTTCAAATGGAATGTTTTTATTAAAAAATAATAAATTTTTCTTAATCAGACTTACAATGCACGTATGGATTTGAATTTAAAACTGGCCATTTCCTAGTTCTGCATTAGTGTAAAAAAACCCACAATTGTGCACCTCCTCTCCAAATGGATCAATGTCCAAATTCTTCCTAGCGATTTTTTTATTACTGGTAATTGAAATAACATATCAAACCTTAACTTTAAAATATTGCTCTAGCTCTGTCTTAGGTCAGGCTTTTAAATCTCTCCCACAGACCATCACTCCTTCCACCAACAGAGCCATGGCCACTTCCCATATTCAGAACAGGGCTCAGAATTCCAAGTGCCAAAGTGAGTCAGCGGGAAGTGTGTATTTGCATATAAAGCCCTATCCCAAGCTAAAAAGCACGACACAAGAATTTTGCTATCCCATTCTGTCATTAAAAGAGCTCTTAGGAAAAACTCATGGGAAAAAAAAGAAAATGGTCACAGAACTTACTTTCCATTTCAATACCTTTCCATGCAAACTGTTATGCGGTTGTGCTCGCAGGTGAAATTGGTTTTATTCCTATTTTTAGAGATGGCTGGCTGCAGTGAAGAGTGACAGCATCCCACCTGCAACAAATCATACATTTTTTTGTCAATGGATGTCTTTTTGTGAAATTTCATTGTCTTCATAGTACAAATCGTTTTTAAGGCTAAAGCACAATGAAACAGGAAGGATGGAGTAGAGGGATCTGTTGTTTCTACAGGAGAACTTCCAAGCAAAATAGCAGGAGGGTATTTTAAAAAAAGAAAGAAAAAGTAAAAAATTTGGGGATTTTTTTTTTTTTTTTTCATTTCAAGCCAGTGGTGGAAATTGATTAATGAAGCCCGTCTGTAGCTGGTAGAAAGGGCCAAATCTTCACTAAATGTAAAATAGCAAGCTCCTAGATCTAAAAACCAGAAAGAGGAAGGGGACATAAAACTAAAAAACAAACAGGCATATTTGATCATTTAGTGGTGAAAAGATCAGGCACTCCTCAGTTGCAGGGTTTTATTTTTGTGCATTGTGTCAACGATTGGAAACCATATGTTTTAAGACCAGCTTCAATAGTATCAGTAGCTACAGCCCTCCTCTCAGATTACTTTTTACTGCCTGCCTAATTTTGAGCTTTAATAGCTAACATGCACTTTGTTTATCAGTTACAAATGTTCTGAATGTTGATGAAATAGGCTAAACAACACATATGGGTTTATCGTCAGTACTAAAGACCCAACTAAAAAATTGTTCAATGCTGCGGCCTGCAACTTTGCAAACAAGTTGTTCTTAGAAATATGAAGAATCATCTTAAAATGGATGGCTCTGGTTCTGAACGTGAGGTGTTAGCACTGGGATCCTGATGTAGCTCTTGTCATCCCTGGCAGAATCCATCCTACAAGGTGCTGAACCTTTTGTCATCAAAAGTGCAACCAAGTATAGCACAATTAAGTCCCCTCGGATAGCACTCCTGTTAAATAGCTGGTACCATAGTAAGTGCTTTATTACACTGAGGTCAGTCTGCTGGTATTAAAATTAATATATCCTTAAAGTGTTTCCAGAATCAGACCCTTAGCACCTTGCAGGATTGAGCATGAGATGGCTCCTTTTTAAGTCATTCTGTTCAGCCGCACACCAAAGAAATTCAAAATAGTTTCTGGCTTGTGTTGTTTATCCTCTAATTGCTTGAGAACAAAGTACTTCTCCTCTGTTTTTAAAGCACTGCATAAATTAATGATGTTCTAACAATAACAGCAGCAGCAATTCTGGGCATTTACCAGAGAGGAAGCAACCATTAGTCTGGAGAACGAAACTTCACTGCAGTCCACAAAATAATGTGTTAGGAAATTTTATGGTTGCCAACTTTCGCAATTTTGTTGAAAGTCTTCTAAAATGTGAGGGTTGGGGTGTTTGGGGTTTGGTGTGGTGTTTCTTTTCCCCACAAAGCCTGAGCTCTGGCATCATGTGAAAACATGAAAATGTGAGATTCTCAGTTTCAATTTTAGAAGACAAGTAAGTTACTCAGCATTGTGGTTTCAAAGAGAAATTGAAAACATGAACCAAGGGCCAGAGAACAATTAGTAAGAGCCCAAAATGCATTGCTTTTAAAATCTTACACTTTGTAAAGCAATTTCATGACACTCAGGGTCTGACTCGGGGTGTTTCTGTGCTTGGGGTTAACCGTATTCAGTACCCCAATAAATCCTCTATACCCTTTTTGAGGGCTTCTCACCCTGGTTTCCACCAGAGGGTGGCATCATGTCTTCATGGTCAGAGGGGACACTGAAGATAAATATTGGCTCATTTCTTGGTTTTAGAAATGGAACCAGTTGTTTGCACTGATGTAACTGTCCATTTTGACAATGAAGTGAACAGCAGAAACTGGAAATATATCCTCAAAGGAAATATATTTTCTATAGTGACTAAACCTCAGGATCCAGCTTCTTGCTTCCTCTGAGGAGAGGCTGAGGCGTAGCTGTAGGCTCTCCCACACTATGGGATATGCTCTGTGGATCCCAAGCTCTGACAGAAGGTTGTTCCACATGTGCCCTAAGGACAGGGTATGGGCTGGCTGCTCCAGCCTCCTGGGGTGCCCAAGGAGGACCACGAGCTCCTCAATCTGTGCAGGACACTGTCACCCAGCCAGAAAACAGAGAGCATTTCTGTTTGGTGAGTATGCACAGTTTCCCTTTATTCTTTAAGTTTATGGTACATGGGAATAAACAGAAGGCAACAAGTCAGACAGACCTCCTCTCCAAACCGGCCTTGGTCTTTGACGATAAAAAACTCCACCACTGAGAAATCCCTGGCATTGCAAGGCTGCTGCTGATGCAGCTTGATAAAATGGAGACTTTTATTGAGCCAACTACTAGAACCTGCTCCTACTCTCTCTTGCCTTGCAGCCTGGTACTCTATGCAGCTGTTTGACCTGTGCACCCCAACCCACAGTCTCATCCATGGGGCAGAAACCATTTTGTTCCCTTGCTTTTCTAAATGGCTTTGAAGATCTACAGGTATTTTGCTGGATACTAACAATGAAGAAAATCCTCATAATTCCTAATTGAAAAATATCCTTTATCTTTACAGCCTTTTCCCACTGTGCCCTCATCTACTTTTTGAAATACTGCATACAATGTTTTCAGTAAATAAAAGGGACATTACAGTAGACAAATAATGTTTACCCACCAGCTCAAGAAAGGTGTTTCTGGCACCAATTCACAACTTACAAAAATTACTTATACTGAAAGGGACAAGGAGTGTCTTTTTGTGTGCAGGGTGCTGTGCAAACAGCGAGGTCCTGGTCTCTGACTGGCTTGCAGTGGCATTACCACAAACAATACTAGTTCTTAAATACCTGCCTGGCTTTAAGCACTTAAGTAAATAATTGTATTGATTGTTGCAGGACTATTCACACGCATAAAACTGAGCATATATTCAAATATGTTGTGAAATCAGGGGTCGAGTGGGTTTTGCAAGCAAGGCATTTTTAGATGATGAGTATATATGAGCTTACTTGTTAAGACCAGCTTCAAAAGGAGCTAATGTGGCAATCGGGGTTTTGGGCAGGGCAGGGGGGGAAAGGAAAAGTATTTTTATTTGATGTTTTCCAAAACTGAGCAAAAGGCTTTCTTGTACTTCAGAGACTCCTCACCAGAACCACGGTTACAGGCATGAATAGCAGCAAGGAAGTCCCCCAAACCAGCAGTCTCTCAGAGTTTAATGTGAGAGTGGTATAAATGCAGAACTGCAGATAATCCGTGGGGAAACCGGGGGGTTAGTGCTGAGAACTGATGGGGAATAACAACTGAAAGAGTTTTGGGTTTTCTAGGCCGGTGGGAGGTAGCTCATGCTAGGAAGCCTGCCAGCTCCGAGCTGATGCTGGGAGCTTTGTCTCCTTTGGATTGTAGGAACACACTTTGCAGTCAAACTGATCTGAGAGATTTTGATAGTAAAAACAGCTGTCTCGTTGCAATGATGTTTTTGTTCCATTGTCAAAATTTTGAGTTAAACCCATGAGTGGGCTGCAGCTTGTTCAAACCCCGAACTCAACACCCTTTGTACTCCTTTGGCTTTTCCACTGCCGTTCATGGGATATCTCCTTCCTGAGGAAAGGGCTAGGTATAATAAAAGCCGTCGGGGTGAGGATTTGCAGGTCTCTTCTGATGCTTCCCCAGTGCTGGAGACACAGAACTGGAGAGCTGCAGACTGCCTCAGACTGGTGAGAAGCAGGGAATAAAGAGGAAGAGCGGGTGAGGAAATGAAACACCCCAGCGCCACTGTGCCCGGGCTGCATCCCCAGAGAGCAGGTACACCAGTGGGAAGGGGCTGCTGTATGGTGCTGATGCTATGTGTAGGGACAAGGCCAGCACGTGAAGCTGTGCACATGGTGTAGAGCACAAGAGACGTGTGGAGGGTGCATGTGGTGAGAGGTCCAAGCACAGCTCACCAGCGTGAGCCTCCAAAGGTGCCTGTTGCCCCTCTCTTGGGTGGGTGGAGAAGCTGATGATGTACCTACTAGAGGAGCCCATCACATCAGACAGGAGCAGAAGTCCCCCTCAAGGTGCACATGTGAGGCTGCCTCTGATTTTGTGCTGGCATGGGATAAAGGGCAGTGTGTCTCTATGGCCACAGATCCATTCTTGTCCTCTTGAGGAGATCAGAGCCAGAAGCAATATCACCCAAGGGCATTTCACCCTCTGGGAGCCAGGAGCTTTGTGATGCTCCATGCGTGTGAGTGCAGGGGGATGGCTTGTGTGACTGAAGCTATTTCTGCAGGTCTGCAGGGTCTATGGCTCTGTGGCACAGTGTGCGTGAGAAAAACAGATGTCCACACGAGCTCTTCCTTTTAGATTGCTATTTAAAATTGTCACTGGAGATCAGTAACTCAAGGACTGTAGCGAAATGGCTGCTTGCACGGGAGCAGAGCCTGCAGATAAGGTGTTTTCCCGTGGAATCTGTGTGTCCAAGCTTTATACCATCAGTGTCTTCTAAAAACTTGCAGCTGAATGCACACTGATGGCACCGACAAAGGCAAAATTGTAGCTGCAAAGGCAGAAAAGCGCTTTGGGAGAGTACCTGCTACCAGCGACAGCACCGACCGCCGGCTGTTGGAGAACGCGGGGCAGAGGCCGCCACCGCTCTCTCTGCGTCCGGCAGGGTAGGGACAACCGCGGAGGTGCTGTGCGGGAGCCGCGGGAGGCTCCTCCTCCCATCGCCCCAGCACCGCACCGCGGGAGCGCGGCCGTGCGGGCGCTGGGACACGCCGCGGCACCACGCGTGCGGTAGGTGCAGCGCGGACCGGCCGCCCCCGACGGCGGGCAGAGTGGGGGGAGGCCCGCGAGGGGCCGGCGGTCCCGGTGACAGGCTGCAGCGGGAGGCGGAGGGGCCGCGTGTTCCGGGCTCGCTACCGGGGAAGCAACAGGTCAGATGAACCGAGTAAAAACCCCCGCGCCGTCCCTCGCGCTGCGCGTGCCGGCGGGACCAGCCGGGGCGCACCGCAGCGCTCCGCACCCCGCGGGCTCCGGAGGGAGGCGCAGCAGGGACGGGGGGGTGGGCTCGCCTGGGGCGCAGCGCGGGGTGCGGAGCCACCGCCCCGCTCCGCTCCTTTCCGCGGGCATGCGCGCCCGCCCCGCACATGCTCACTGCGCCCTCAGCGGGCGCGCACACTCCGCAGCGCTGCGGCTCCGCGCTGCACCTTCGGTGAGTACGGGCAGGGGTGTGCGGTAGCGAAGTAGCTTCTTCCGCGCCTGCGGAGGGAGCCGGAGACAGCGGGTTCTGAGAGAGGTGTTGCGTGCCCGCTGCAAACCCGAAGTGTGAAGCCGCTTTCCGCGGGTGTCGCGCCAGGTGGTGCGCGGAGTGAAGCGAATCGCTCGCCCCGCAACCCGTCCGGGGACGGCGATGGTGGGGGAGCCGCTTTGCGCGGGCGTGTTGGGGTCCTGAGTGCGGGATGGCGACCAAGAATAAGCAAGAGGTAGCGAATTGAAGCGCAGCGTTAGGTTTTACTTTAAGCCCAGCTTCGTTTAGTAATGATTTAAAAAGCCGAAGCGTGCGTTTAAATAAAATGAGTTAATGTTCTTTTTCGCGGTTGCTTATACGACGAAAACTCTGCACGGTGATTTATGCCGTTTAAGTAAACTTTTTTGCGTGTTAAATTATGCCTGAGCCCAGTGGATGGCCTCTGAAGGAAATTGTTCGTGTCTGGTTTTCAGACGTTTCAAATAATGATATATTCTGTTGTAATAAATGGTAATTGTTAAAATACGTATGGTTAACCAATAAACGGTTTATTGGTTTACATCAAATATTAACAGAGATTTTGTTTAGCGTGGTATCAGATTCACGCATCCCGCTGCGCCGGTAAAGGTGATGGCAGGAGGGGGTTATTGTTTAATCTTTCTCATGAGCTTTACTAATTTACTGATTTACCGAGGATTTTTATCTCTGCAATGCCACTCGAAGAAAGGTTTCCCCCCAGTATATCGAGAAACCATGTCTAAATTCCGTCTGCATGTCTACATCTGTGTTTATTAGAGTGGTCTGGTTCTCAAAAGATGGCATATATTTAAACTAGATGTGCTATGTCTAAATGAATGTTTCTTAGATCATTTCATATATTTGGTGTTCGTTGTTTTGTGTTACTTGTTGCTACATGCAGCATAAATTCTTTCTCCTCATCCTTTTTGACATGAATAAACCATTTCTATTCTTTAAAAAAAGCTGAATTTTTACTCCTACTTTGAAATTCAAGGCATCATGTGGCCTCAAAAGTTACACATGCAGGCAGGGAAGACTGCCTTGAAAATAATCGGTGCTTGCAGCTTTGGAAACATTCCAGAAACTTTTTAAGCATGTTTTGAAAATTAACTTGAAATGCCACAGCAGCTGATAACTTGATTTAATTATTCTGATTTAGAGATCTTAAATTAAGAAATAATAATGCATGATGCGAAATTAAATTGTGAGTTATTGAGTCAAATTGTCCATGCAATTCTCGTGCCTTTTCTTCTCCTCCAACCAACAGGTCAAAACATCTGGCTAAATAGCAGGCGGTGTACTCTTTTGGTTTTAGACTCATCGATTTGTTTTGCTTTGCTTTGTTTAGCTTGCTCTCCTCAGCTCATTTTCTTCTAAAATACTATGTAGAGACTTGATTCCCATGACTTGCTAATCTTATCACCATTATTTGGTTGAAATGTTGAAAATTGACTCCCGTTTCAAATATCTCGCAGCCTTGGCAGTCTTGAATTTCATTAAAAAAGCTTCATTAGGGAGAAATAAAAATGTTATTGATTATTCTCCCTCCATAAACCCCCATATTCAGCTATGAGATGAGTGCGGATACGCCTAGATTATACAAAGGAATTAAACTCAGGTATTCATATGGAGAGCTTGATCTCAGAATGTCACTTAAAGAACCTTGTGTGTTGCTGCGGTGTTGTGCTTAGCTAGCTGATGTGATAGATTTTTCTGAAAATTGAATAATTTAACTATTAATCCTGCCATAATTAGTTGCATGTTTAACTTCAAGCCTGTAAGGCATCGTACTCAAGTCGGTGGTGCTGTATTTGGATGGCAGTGTGTATATGTACACACTGATGACAAAGAAAGCAATTAAAGAAGTCAATAATTTTCTGCTGTCTTCTCAACTGTTATTTATGATGTGTAGTAGTAAAACAGCTATTTTGAAATCAGCTACAATTCTCTTCAGTAAGATTTGTTTCTTCTGTGCCAAATTTTGCAGTGACCAGATGGTTTTAAGGTGTCTTCAGCTGGAAAAAAGCAAGAACAGTGCTGAAGACTAATTATTCCTTGCAGTAAATTCCTTCTGCAATAAATTCACAGGTTCTTAGACTTAATCTGTGGAAATGGTTGTTAGGATTACATGTGCAGTGAAAAATACTCTAAAAATTTTGTGAAAACTAACAGAAGTTTCTTAGAATTAAAAGAAAACACATTTTAATTAATTTTGCCTGACTGGAGTAACTCTTATTAGAGGCAAACTGTTAAATGGAGTTGCAAATTCAAATCCTTTTCAGGACCCATTGAACACTGCAGTTTTAATCCTAAGATTTTAAATATATCTCATAAGGTCATTTAGTAGATCAAGTAGGGAAATCTTGTACTGCCGTTTCCAATGTATGGTTACTGTATGCATGCGTATCATTTACAGCAATAGCCACTTGATTTGGTATCATCTCCTGGAGTAACAGTGAGGTTCTTTTTATCAAATTCCACATTGTACCCAGGGGATAGAAAAATAGTTATACCAAGAAAGAACAAAAAGCGTTCAGAGCTGTAAACAATGGCATATATAAAAACAAAGCCATTCAGGTTTTACATAAATCCTTTTCATGGCTTCATTTAGTGAAAGTATGAGATTTTTTTGAGTGTATATCTCAAAAAAAAACCCCACCCAAAAAACCAAAACACCACCTAGTCAAACCTCTTGGCATAATATTCACTTTGATATAAACAGGGAGAACTCAGCATATCTCTTTCCCTCCCTTTTCTACTGAAAAGCCAGGAAGACCATCCTGGTGGGGCTTGTTTGTTAAAAGCTCTCATCAGAAAACAATTGTTCATGGCAGTCTAATTCTTAAAACAATACTTCATCTTTATTTGCAGATCTTAACTCAAGTAATGATGTTTAACAAACACCTTGTTTTAATCAGGTGAAGATAAGCCCCTCAATTAGGATGCAAATAATTGCTCATCTCTGTTGGGTCATTGGCCTGGAGGTGTTGCCATTTGCAGGTAGATTTGTTGCTGCCAGAGTGTTGAAGCTGGAGGGAGGAGAACTGGGGAATAGGGGTTTAGGACTCTGCAGTCATTGTGCAAAATATTTCTTTGCTCACGGCATACAAAACCTGATCCAGTTCCCTTCTTCACAGGCTCTTCAGTTGCTCTTGATTTACAGCTGCAAGAGGTGTGAGAGGAAAGTTGGATCCAAAATAGTGGTCACTGCGTACATGGTTCCAATGAGTGTGTCACAGACAGAATATTTAATTAAAAATAGTCAAACCTCTTTTCACTCATTCTTTCTTCTTGGACTTTAATTATGTGTTTGAGTTATTTCAAAGGTGCGTAAAATGAGAGGAGAAAGATTACATGGGCATAATCCTTCCCATTTAAAATTATTTGTCCGAAGCTTCTTAAGTCCTAGCATTAGGAGTCACATATAAACGTGTTTGTTTAACATCAGCATTATCTGTTGGATTGTACATGGTTCATTAACATGGAGAGAATACTTTTTGTTTAATAGTGTATGGGAGCTGCCAGAGGTCAGAGGAGGTTGTTTGCCTGAAGTCGAGATGGCATCTTGGCTTTGCTCTTATTCTGTTTGTCACCTCTGCTGTGTCTGGGAAATACTTCATTAGTGCCGTGCTAAGGTATTTTCCCTTGTGTTTATGTACAGAGGCTCTGTGGAAAGCCAGAAGTCCGCTGCAGGGTTGCGGTAAGGTTTATGGGGAATTTTAAGGAAGGCTTGCTGTAATTTGTGGAGAATTGTTTTAGTTGGGGTTCGATTAGAAAAAGCGGCTTGGAAAGGGAGGAGTAGCAGGGGAGAGGGGAGGCCCAGGGGTTGTTGTTGTGCCCACAAAATGTGTGGCTGTAAATTGTGGTACTTTACAGCATCTGTGAGTTGGGGGTCTGACGGCTTGGGGAGGTCAGAGCATTTTGTGTGCCAGTGAATAATGTTTTGTTGGTGTAGCTAGGTCACTGTTGGACTTGAAACAGCTGTATCTGGTGGTGATGATGAACAGAGGCTCAAGGGCAGAGATGGCACCTCCATCCACAGGGATGGAGCAGGAACAGGCCCTCTGCCTTGACCAAGCTTGTTGGCTGCTGTCCGCTCTGTCTCTCGTTGATTAGGAACGTGCTTGGATATATCAGGGACATTGGAAATACCTTGTGGAGAAATACCCACAGCCTCGATTTGAAAAGGTTACTTAAAATGTTTTAATATGATTTATGTATACAAGCTAGTAGCCATGCACTGCACGCAGTGTTGAGGGTGAGATATGCATGTACACAGGCATACACAATTCCATTATTTATTTGAGCTTCTTGAAAAAGTTTCTGAATGTGTCTGAAAAGTCAGTGAATTTCTCCAGCCTGATTTGGATGGTGGGGGCTGTTTGGGCTTTTCTTGCTTTGGAGGGAGGAGATAATTTTAATTTCTAATAGAAAATAAATAGAAAATTAACTTATATGGTTTTTCTCAAGCAAAGACCCCCAATAATAATAACCAAAAGGCACTGGCTAAAATGAGCATTATTGTAGAGATCGAAGTGGCTGTGGAAGTTGCAACGTGAATGAAGCATACCACAAACGCGCAGTTTTTAAAAAGCGTAACAGTAAAAATAGAACGGATTTAAAAAAACAGTACTGAAATTCTGTGTTGATTATAAGTTGTAACTGAAGGACACTGAAGGCCTGGATATTGTTTTGAAAAAGCCAGCAAAACAGCTATTTCTAAAAAAAAATAGTAGGCTTCCTCAGAAGGTTGGAGAGCGAGGACAAAAATAAGTGTTACACTGGGGGGGAATGTCTGGTGTAGGGTTTTTTTCTCCTTTGAATTATTTTCAACAAGTACTTACTCTGTTCTGTATTTTTAAGAAATTATGTGGACAGCAATTTTGTTTCTTTACCGAGGCAGTGAAAACACCAAGAATCCTTTTTATAATTTGGAAAGAATGTCAAAAGAATGAAGTAGTTAAACCTTAAGTGTATTAGATCATACGCCTTAAATGCATAAATAAGCATAACTGCAATCACAGAAACCAATGTTAAAACCACCAGGAAAACTCACCCACAAACCCTAATGACTTCAAGGGAATGACCTCAGCCATTGTGAAATTTGTGCCTATTTGTTGACTGACATTTTTTTTGCAGGAGCAGAATGCGTGCTTCGTTGGGGTGTGGGATTTTGTTGTTTGAAAGAGTGCTGGGGTTTTTCTGTTGCTGCCAGGTTTGAATACAAAGAGTGAAAATGGGATTGAGGCCAGGAAAGCCTGGATATGAGTTGGGCCTTAGCAATTTGAAAAGCAGGTGAAGGGTTTGTTATTGATAGAGACTGGTAGGAATGGTTTGAAGTTCGTTGTTCAGATATTAGAAACTTCCTTGATGATAGCGCATTTCTAACTTATTCCCAGCTAGTTTCCTCTTGAGGAAATGAAGGTTTAAAGTGTTTGGTTACAAACCTGAGATTTCTTCACATCTGTGTCTTTGCGTGAGTGCTACATGAAATGTCGTTTATCTCCCCTCTGCTTTTTGGAGAGGAAATTTATGCACAGTAGAACCTCAACTTGCCTTTGCTGCAACATCAGTTAATAATTCAGGGAAATGGAAGTCTTGAATTATTTCAACAATAGTTGACTTCTTTGGGAATGTCTTTAAATAAACCAGGGCTACAGACGATAAGCCCGGTCAGAGCCAAGTCACTCTGCAGACAGGGTTTCTCTCTGCTGCCCATTCCTGGCAATGGGCTCCTGCTTTTCTGGGTCGCAGTAATTAAAGAAGGTCCAAATTTAATTGCCCCTTAGATGTGCAGAAAGGTTTAAGAAAATGGGTAATTTTCTGCTCTGTGGTGCCTAACTCTAGGCGTTCAGTATTGTGATGCAGAAATTCTCATTTGCCATCCCTGCTTTTGAGAAAGGAAACAGCCCAGCTAAATAAATAAATAAGTAAAATCCTAAATAAAAAGAAGGATTTAATACTAGTCAGCCCAGATAGTAACTAATTGACCAACGGAGGGTTGGTGCCTCTCTCTGTGCCTCTCTCTGGGCAGACTTCACAGAGAAACTCAACCAGAGTAGGAAAGCCTGGTACTTCCAAACAAAAACAAGGAGATGTGGGGAAAATTTCTTAAACTCAGCAAATGCCTTCAAAACTGGAAATGCCTCCAGGATTACTCAGGCACCCACAAGAAACTGTGAGGGGAAAGTGGGGCAGGCATCTGAAACTTTTTTGTTTTTAAATAGGTTGAGTAAGCAAAGCAATCTGTGGTCCCAGTTATTTACAACTTAGTCTGTGCACCATGCAGAGACTCATCAGCTGTCTTAAAGGCAAGTTTTCATCTATTGCAAATGGTGTCTATCGATGACACATTTTATTCAGCTTTTTGCTGTGTAATTGTCCTACAGCTACTGTGAAAGAACTTTGATCAGCTTTGCATATAGATCTGTATCACCAGTTTTGATTCCCCTTGCAACTGCTCTTCTGTGCCCAATTACCATCTTTAGAGTTGAATTGTAACTCTGTGACAATTCTTTGATTGCAAGTCAAGTCAAAATGTATTTACAAAATACTTTCCTTTCAGTAAATGTTGACAATGTGTACTTCAGTTTTGTAAACAATGCGAATTTATTATTTTTTCCCATTTCTGTGGCTGAAACAACTCAAAATCTTGTTTAGAATTGAGCAATACTTTTTCTTTGAAAAAGAGATTGTTTTCTTCACCCTTAAACTAAAAAGCATGATTTTTTATGAAACATGACACTTTTATGAGTAAAATATTTGAACGTTATAATTGCTGTGTCCAAATTTTCCCTTTTTTTAGTAAGCTAACTTCATTATTTGGATTTATAAAAGCATGGGTTTTGCTAGCTTATGTTTGGTAAGTGCTATGTTGATGCTACTGCTTCCGTTGAAATATAAGAGTTAGCATTAGATCAGTCTTAATGCTCATAGCAAAGTAGATAAATTTTCTCCTTGCTTGCGTTTAACTGGGATACGTATATAAGGTTCAGTCCTGCTGCCATTGCAGCTCCTAATCGTTTCACTCTCTTACCGAGAGGGAGAAGTTTTTAATCTGTACTTGCTGCCCAAATGCATAAAAACCGCAAGATTTTTTAAAATTGCATTGTAACTGCTGTCTGTACAAGTCCAGCTGACTGCTTCAGTGCCTCAGCCTTGCAAAACAGGAGCAGGAGTCAGTCTTTCTGTGCTATCCACACTTACAGGTCTTATCTGCAATTCGGCAAAGGTTTGCAGCAGCAGTTAGCAAAACTCAATCCGGGTGGGGAGCCAGAACAGGTCCCTGAGAGGGAGGTACCGCAACCCTTGTGGTAACAGTGGATGTAACCTCCTGCACAGAAAGACCTTTGCCATGATATGACTTAGTACTTGATACAACGTCTCTTCTAACCTAATAATCTTAACTGTGTTGGTGGAGTTAGGTGTGTAGCAGGGAAATAAGGCAGGCACCGATTTTATTTTCAGTTATTGAAAAAATGCTATCAATATCCTCATTCTCTTTAACCTTGGTAGCCCATTGTGTAAATATCTACTTTAGAGGAATCTTGCTTTTAATAAAACTCAGTTGTCTCTGAATAAAAGGCAAGCTTAGGTCTCTGACCTAAAATATGTAATGGTTCAGCAATGCTGTAAATGTGTGTAACCCTGTACAAGGCAATGTAAGATATCTTCTGTGTTAAAACTTTGACAGACTTTTGGTTTCTCTCCTTAAAATTGCCCTCTTCAGTATCTCTGCACCTGAAAAATTAAAGTTGTGTTTCCAAAGAAGGCGTATTCTGCTTATTACATATGACTTCATTTTGTTTGTTTGGCAACCATCCTTCCGTTCACTGCAGGGGGTGAATGTAAATTGTGAAGAGAAATGGATGGGGAGGGGGACTAAGGAAGCCAAATATTTTACATAAGACTGAGTCTTCTGTAAAATATTTGAGATGCAGCAAAACTTCTGGGCTAGATTAGTTTTGAAACAGCACTTATGCCCCCCTGTAAAGTTTGGGTGGTGAAAAATACTTGAATTGAAAGGAATAAAGGATGCTGCTGCTAGAAGTCAGATGCATTGATGTTAGAGCCTGATGTTTTACTTCTTAAAGCCCAGTGCTTCTCCTTCCTCCAGTCCCCCCTGCCACAAATTAGGATTATTCAATCACAACAGTGGTTTAACCATATCTGTGGTGGAGCAGGATGGTTGCTTAATGATGCACAGAAGCATTGTGCCCTGGTTTAGTACAGGAAGTGGAAAATGAATATTGTTTTGAACTTGAACTTTGTGAGCAGGCAGAAGATAATTATCAGAACTGGAACTCCCCCGGGAGAAGTGGGGGAGTGATGCACTGTACTTGTAGGAAGCACTGTGGGATCTTAAATATCTAAGAATGTTTAACACTTTGGTTTTACATTTCTGCTTTTTAATTGATCTTCCCCCACTCCTCAGGGAGTGCTAGGGAAAACCCTGGCAAATGGAGGAAGAAACAATTGCATGTAGACTGCATGTATTGTATTTACTGATAGACACCCTTCTGCCGTTCCTTTGCTGGTGGGGCAGGACTCTTAAATTTCTGTCTTGGTCCTGGTGTTACTTTCACTTGTAAAATGAACTCTTTCACTGCCTGGATTACATATATATATATATTGTGGACCTATTACAACATGGAAAATTGACTTAATTGGTGATTAAGAGCACATAATTGTATGTGAACCCATTTAATCAGAAGCCGTAAGCCACTTGTGCAGTATTTATTATAAACTACAGTAGTTTATCTGCCTTATTAAGTGGAAAAACCCACTGAAATGACACAAAGTCTGCACAGTTGTGAAGTTAACATTTTGAGTATCAACTTTTTCATAACATATGAGTGTTGAAATATCACTGACCTATTTCTAGGAAAAAAAAAAAGGGAAAAAGGCAAAGCTCTGCCTTCACTGGATGTTTTGCTGTATTCCAGTGGCCTGTAACTTCAGCAAACTACCTGTGTTTTTCTGTTTGGTCTTTTTTCTCTACTTTGGCTGCTACTTTACAAGTTCTTCAACAAAAAATAGCCAGTGCAAGACTTCATCGTTTTTGCAGACTCTGGTATCTTCTGTAGATTTTTTAAATACTGTTCCCTATTCAGTTAGATAATTACTGATGGGAAAAGAGTTTTTGCTAATTTATTGAAGCTGATACTTCTACCTATGGCAGGTACATGGGGTTTTTTTTTGTTCTCAGAAAATAGTAATTCCTTGTTTTGAAAATATAATTTAAAATTTCAAAGTAAAATTACATTACTTTTCAAAGTAAAAGTAAATATGTTCTTTATGATAATGTTTCCCTGGTGAAGTTAACAAGACTGTTTAGTTTTACATTAGCACAGTTGTGGGATTCTTATTTGTGGTGAAGTTTTAAAGGTAGTAAAATTAAGTCATTTTAAAAGAAAATTGTGTGATGATTTATTGTAGCGGAGTAGGGGAAATTCCTCTAGAGATTTTAATATCTTCCACCTGGTATGGAAATGAAAAGAAAATATTCTTTAGCTGGTGACTAATTTGTCACTAATACCCAGGAGTTCCTTCATTACAATGCAAAGATGTCAGTTTTAAGAGAAACGTACAGTGAAAAAACCCAGTGCAACTTCCTGTTGCAGACACTTACAAAAAGGAGAAAAATAGAGGTCTGGAAAGCAGCCGAAGTGGTGTGAAGGAAAGCTCTAAAGCTATCAATCAGGGCAAAATGGTTGAAGAAGGATTTTACCTGCAGGCTTCAGTGGAATTCATTAGGACATGTTCGAGGAGGAAAGTCACTTGATACGACTCCAGAGGAGGAGCTCTGACATGCAGTAATACCCAGGCTGATGTTCAGTTCTTCTCCAGACTGCACGTACTGCATCCTGGTAATTGTTTGAGTAGGAACTGTTTGTTAAAAACAGTCACATTCTGCTTACTGCTGGCTTTTTTACTTTATCACAGTGTTAAGTGAATCTGGTCCAAGACTTACAGTTCAGATTAAAATGCTGCTGGAGAACATCTGCAGTTACTGACAGCTCAAAGCCAACACCAAAGATCACAGTGTCCCTGCCACATCAGTGTCTTGACAAGTCATTTTTCCCAGCGGAGAATTATTCCAGTGTCCAGACACTTGCGTAGTGTCATCACTTTGCATTTTCTGCAATAACAAGATTTTGACTCTGCTTATGTCCTTCCAGTACTGCAGTTTCCAACAGCTCAGTATGCAGAGGGAGACCATCAGCCATCGCAATGTCAGGAGAGAGGATTTTGGTCTCCATTCCTTAAAAACCAGTTCTGCACTCCTGTCACATTTGGGTGGGCACAGTAAAACCTGGGCATGAATACTGGATAGAGGATATCTGCTCATGACCAGCTTCAGAGTTTGAAATAGGTGATTGGCAATGGCAGCAAAGTGTCAGCCTGTGGCAGCAGAATATCTGCAAGCAGCCTCTGTTGTTCACTTAATGGGTGCAAGAATCACAGCAACTGGTCTAGTTTCCAGTGGAGGAGTGGATGCTGTCTCATGGAGCAGATATCACCAGCCTGTACCTCTACAGCAGTCTAGCTCCTTGAGGGCTTTCTGGTTTACTCTTCACTTACTTTTTAGTACAACCCAGAATGTCATGCATTAGCAGTGTATGTCTATGACAAAAGTAATGATTCAGTGTTAGGACTGCAGTGATGTTAGAGGTTTGGGAAGAAGTAGCCAGTACTGTACCAAACAATGTACATGTTAGAAACAAAATGCCTGGCAACACTGTGGTAAAAGTGTTTGTGTAGAAGGGAAAGCCCTGGCATGTCCTGCAGACTCCAGGCCATGTTAACCGCACTTCTGTTTCGTGCTAGAAAGTAAGATTTAGTCTCAGCCATTCTACAGTTAGTTGGAGAAAAGGAAGATTTTATGTTCTGTCAGAAGATTATTACTGGAAAGGAAATTTATTGGTTTTGCTGTTTCTTTCAGTTTCAGTGTATTCTTCAGAGCGCTGAGGTGAATAAGAAACATTTTTGTATGTGTGGTGGGTTGGCCTGTGATGGCGGCCAGACATCCACCCAGCTCCTTTCCCACTCCCCTCCTGGGCAGGTTGGGGGGAGAAGATGAAAAACCTCATGGGTCAAGATAAAGACAGAGAGATTCCTTGCCACTTGCCATCACAAGCAAAACAGACTTGGGGAAGATTAATTTATTGCCAATTAAAATAGTGTTGGATGTTGAGAAACAAAGGCAAGAACTAAAACAACTCTGCGGTCCCTCTTTTCTCTGGTTCAGCTTTGCTCCTTCGTTCCCAGTTCCTCCGCCTCCCTCGGAGCAGTGTGAGGAATAGGAGACTGCAGCCATTGTGTAACACTTCCTTTCTCCCGGTTCTTCCCTCACACTTCTCCCCTGCTCCAGCGCGGGCTCCCTTTGGGTTCCTGTCGCAGCCGGCTGCAGCCTGGGCTGCTCCGGAGCTGCGGCGCCTGGAGCGCCCCCTTCCCGCTTCCACTGAGGCCTCGGTGCCGGCCTCGCTCGGCCGTTTCCCTCACGTTTTTCCTTCTCACTGTGCCTAACTTCGCCCTTCCCCAGAGGCGCCACTGGCTTCAAGGGGCTCAGCCAGGTCCTGCTGTGGGCCTGTGGCGAGCCGGCTGGAACCGGCGCAGGGCAGCCCCTCACAAAAGGCCCCTGCAGCCCCCCTGCCAGTGTCTGGGCACGGACGCCCAGTACAGGATGACAAAATCAGCACGTTATTAATTCATATTGGACGGAGATCTGGAGCAATTGCACATCCCATCCGGTGGGAATTGCTGGCGGTTTTGGAGCGATTTGCAACAGGGAAGGAGAGGGAAGTGGGACACAGATGGCGAACCTTGCTTATCTGCCTCCCACCTGAGGTAAGAGGCAAGAAAATAAGAGCGGTCCTGGCTGGTAAAAGCTAAAATGGGATCTGGCTTGTCAAAAGTCTCTGAGTTGATGCAGAAAGGCTGTTGGGGCATCTTGTGGGCACAGATGATCCTGCACAGAATACTGAATTTGTGCTTCATTGATGGTTAAGGATTGATTTATTTTTTTTAGAAAGCAATCTAAATGTACTTGTAACATGCTGGCTGTTGAAATGTGTTGTCATTTTTAAATGGCGGCCTGAAGTAGGGACATGGTTTTTTCCATGTTCAGGATCTTGTATTTGCAAGATCTGTTTTTTTGAGAGTGTTTTGATTTTAAGTTGCTTGTAATCCTGTAACTGCTCTGAAGATGGGAAAGGCTACTGTAGAGGATCTGCTCCCTGTCTCTCCAGAGGCCGAGCCTTTTTAAACATGTTGGATTTTTTTGCATGTATTCTATTAATATTCATATCAAGAGTGTAGAAACAGGCGAGATGGTCTTTCCATCGAATGGTGGCCATCATCGGATTTTAATCATGTGCCCAAGGCTTAAATAGCATTTAAAATTTTCTTCGGAGGTTGGGCTTCAGGACTTTTAAAGCCATTAACCTGCATCTTGCATGGCATTGTTCTACCTGATTTCCGCTACAAAGGGAGATATGTGTTCAGTTTCTTATGAGCCATGCCTGATGGTTGATGGAGGCTCTATGCCAAGGAATAGCCTGAAGTGCACAGGGAAGAGGTTGTCTGAGGAGAGCAAAGGGTTCTGCTGTTCTCAGGGGATGTAGATTTACTTTGAGAGGGATCTTGCCATTTGTAGCTGCTAACAAGGTGGTAACTAAAGAAGACTGCACGGTGCTAGTGTTATCACACGTAGTAATGCGCCAGATGCTCTGTTGGCAAACTAACATTTTGTTGAGCTTCTTTGTCTTCTCAAGAGAGCCTTAAATTTATGAGTTTTGTTCTGGGAAGCAAGTTAGAAAAATCATTTGAACAGCAGTCAGCTCAGAAGAGAGCTCTATGTAAGCATTTATTATGCTTAAGCTGACAAGCCAAAGTCTTACCCCAAAATATTGTCTACTGCTCTACAAAGAAACTGTAAGTCTTTCATTAATCATTTAGTGATCCTTTAACTATATGGTAAACAAAACTGTGTTGTCCTGCTTGCAGCCAATTCTCTTTTGCTCAGCACCTCATGCAGAACTTGGTTTGAAACCCAATCTAGCGAGGTGCTGCCTCCCCCAGCAAACATATTATTAATGGCCCCAGATGTCTCCTTAATGAAGGGGTTTTGTTGTGCCAACACGATGCTCTCTGTCCTTCCTCAAGTGGATGCTGTGTTGATGCAGATACCATTACCAAAAGAAGTAGTATGGAATCTGCAATCTTGTGGTCACTGGAACTTAAAATTCTGCAATTATTCTTGGCATATACTCTTAAAGGTTAGTGCATACTGTGCTTATTTCAGAGTCACTGAAAATCAAGCCCTGAGTTGTGTCATGGTTTGGTTTTTTTGTAGTGCCTCATGGGTTTTTTTTGTAGTGCTTCAAACAGTTGATACATTCTTGTGACCTTTGGAAGTACAGCTTGGATTGTCATCCACAAATCAGATGTTAGTGAAGAAGAAATAGCTAGGACGTGACTTGTGGAGGCATTTTCAGATGGTCCCCAATAATGAACAGTGAAGTGCTTAGAGTCAGAATATTACTTATGCAAAAGGGAAGTTGAAGTTTAGTTGCCAAAATCTGGCTACTTTAACTTGCAAGTTGACTGAATATAGGTATGCTTTACTCTGAAGTTTTAGCCTAGAAGTCGTGCAGCAGTTCCTGACACTGTAAATTTGAAGATATCCAGGCTCACTTAAGTGCTGTCAACCGAAGCTTGCGTTCAGTCTTAAGCATTTTTCACTTCAGTTAGGAAGGCCTAAAATAATCAGTCCTTGGAAGGAAGTTGTGCTATCCTGCATGCATTTAAAAGGAATATTTTTCCCAGGTTGTAAATGCTCAAAATACACTGCTTAAATTTGTTCTGCTGAATGTTAACTGGTGAAGGTAAGTGACTTTAAAGGTAATTTTCATGTTTAATTAGTTGTATGCATGGTTCATGGGTTTTTTGTTCTCATTGCAATTTCTTGCCAGCCTCGTATTTTCACACTGCTGTGAATCTGTGAGTTGTATTTTGAAGCAATACTTGTGGAGTGGCCACCACCTCCCATCTTTCATGGACATACTGAGTGCTGTTTTGAACTGAGGATTTTGACTCTCTAGAAACTGACAAGTCAGATATGTTATTTTTTTATATACAAAAGAGATCTGATCCAGTTGTCTGTAATAATGTGTGTAATCTCAGAAGACTAAACCCCTATGTTTATCCCTTATAAAGCTCTTCAGAAAAAAAATTGTATGGAGGAAAGAACCTGCCAAGCTTTCTTCTGCTTAAAAATGCTTACAAGTACCCTGTCGCCAGCCACTATGTTCACTAACACTAAACACCAATTAGCAATCTCCCACCAATTCCTAAATGCTGTTTGATTTTCTAGTTATCTAGTAGAGCTTTTTAGAAAGGTCCAAGCTTTTTTATGGAAAGGTCCAAAAACGCTGCCAAGGGGTATACATGACTTGAAGTAAACCCCCAAAGTAGTTTGATACCCCTGCAAATAGGACAGTGCTGCAAATACCTAAAGTAGATGTCAAGATAAGAATTGCTGACTCAAAGTCTGCACATGACTGTAGTTTATGGATTAGGTGGGGTGGGCATGGTGCTCAAAGCCATGTTAAATTAATCTGTTTGTCAGTTAACATTAAGGTAGTAAAAGTGGTGCCAACTTCAACTGTATTGGAGTATTTAATTGTAATCCAGTGTTTACAGGGAAGTACAGGTAGCTGTCACCTAAGCAGTGCAGTAATTTGGGCAGATTGTCTTACTTGGCATTAGAACTACAGTCACCCTGCGAGCAGTGGGACCTTCCTTACAGCAGTCATGTTGATAGATTGCAGGTATGGTTTCAAGACTGGATTAAGCTGACTGAGAGCTGTGTTAACGTCAAAAGAAGTGGCTTCCTCAGCTTGACTGCATGTTCCTGTCTTCTCCTCTCTGTTGGTGCTATTGGACATGCTACAAGCTGGATCATCTTGCTGATCCAGCTGAGAAGAAAACCAGAAAAAAGATCAGTTGCTTGGTCTGACTGTAAACAGACTTGTGCCACTGCAGGAGTGTGCAGGAGCCTGCAGGAGCTTGTGGCTGGGCTGGGGAGAGGACAGAGTTGCATCTTTGGTCAGTATTAAGGTCTTTGATTACAATCATTTGAATCTAATCAAATCCTGGGACAGATGGTGATACAGTTGTGGGATTACCCTTGATATCTGAACATCCGGGCAACAGTTTACAATGTGTAGTCAACTTAGTTGTTGAGGGTTAATCAGCTTGATGCTTTAGTTCAGGCATTTTTTCATGTTACCTCTTTTATTTGTGCACTTAATATATAAAATTCATACCCTTATCTGGCTTGGACTTCCAACAGCATTTGCCAAGTCCTGTCCTGCACCTTCACCTGGTTCCCAAGGGCACTTTTAGGTAGGTATTTTTGAAATGTGCATCTTAAGCACATTCCAGAGGAGATACAGAGTAAAATGTCAAGTTTTCTACTACTTTCTTTTAAGACAGCCAGAGAACCTGGAGGATAATCATGATTGTGCATTGAGTAGTCAAACCACTTCTCCCAGTTGTAGGAAGCCCATGATGACTTCCTCCAAGTGCAAGCTGTGTGTGACATGCTCAGTGGATAATAATAACACAATAATCCTGATTTCATCCCTATTTGGAATCCTGTCAGAAGTGACTTGCCCAAAATGTTAACACCAAGTTAGTAGGACAGTGTTGAGAATCGGGAATCCTTAATTTCTGGGTTTCTGAATTTGTTGGTGCATTGGCTATTTAAAGACCTTACTGAAATGAGCTATACTAATCCCAAATTTTTGGTTACAATTTGTACAATTTGGAAATTATATTTTAAAGTAGCATTAACTCTCCCTTCAAGGTGGGTTGGTAAGATTGACTGACCAGCTATTTTAATTACTGAATGTAGGATACATACATACAAGAAAAACTTCTCTCTGACAAAAGCATATTATATCTTGGCTCTTAGTACTAACCAGCTCAACTTTAATTTCACAGCTTGCTGCCAACAGCTGCCTTACTAAGACAGTACTCATAATAAATGAAATTTCACAAAAAAAGAAAAATGAAAACTTTGTTCCAGCTGGATTGAAAAGCAGTTGGAGCATTTTTATCCTGCATATAAAGCTGCCATCCACATAAACATTTCAAATTACTTTTTCATTTTTAATAATCAGGATCAGACCTTTTCTTATTATTGAGGCAAATGCAAGATATTAGAAACATACAATTTCATTCAAAGTCCATTATATATTGAATCCTGTCCAAAGCTAAGCAGTTGAAGTGTTGTGGGAGAAACTCACCTTTTAGTTTCAGGTTTTCAGGTTTTTGACAACATACTTGGAAAAGACCCCTGAAATGAGCAGGCTTCTCTGGTGCCGCTTAGTAGTGCTCAGAGGGACATTAGTTACTTGTTAGATTGCTCTTGGAGCTGTTGCTTGTGTATTGTTGAAAGCGCTGCTGCTGATGAGGGTTTGCCCCGACTACCAATGGGAATCTCAGTTAAATTATCACGCAGCCTCTCTGCACATGGAAGAGATTAGTTCTCATAGCCACAAACAGAATGAATGCTTTGTACTTAGTACCATAATGTTAGTTCACACTGAAATACAGTGCCAGTAACCAACTCCTTTACCAATAAATTCACAGTTCTAATAACCATGTGTTTTTACAGCATCCTGATCCCAAAGGATCAAAGAAACATTGATTTATTTAGTTTTGAGTCCCATACCCTGTTGTTCTCGCTCCTTCCCCTTGCTCCACATGAGCTCAAAAGAGCCATATATGAGATGAAACCCAACTGTTGTTGTATAGTCCACAGCAGGGAGGGACACTTCACAAAACCACAGAAAAGAACATTTTAGCCAGTAGAAATGACAGGAAGTGTTGTGGGCAGACAGAACACAAACACTAGAGCCTGCTTTGACCAAAAGTCTGTATCAACCTGTCTAAACTGCTGTAAAGTTCTGTACTGATGATAAATTGATTGGGAGCTTAGAAGTTCAACATCTCTGCTGTTGTGTAGAAAAATTTGGGACAGCACTGATCTTTCCAAAAGCTGACTTATGATGCAACAGTGTTAGTTCCAGATAGTGAAGCTGAGAAGTGTTGGTACGAGTGTCTGATGAAGCAGGTACTCATTTACTCTGTAGAGGTGCCAGCAGCAGAAGGGTTTTATCCTTCAGCTAGGAAAAGGTGAATAATGCTCAAAAGGAGGGTTACTGCTGAGCTATTGGTAATGTGATCATGTCACCAGACCTTTGTAAAGGCCCCTTGTCCTGTGGCAAGCATGTGCTAAGGCATCATGTAACATAAGTAGTAAGTAGTCCACGGGGGCTGTTTGGAAACCCTTGAGGTATAAATCCTGAGTTGTAGGGCTGGTTGATATTCCTCATCAAAAGACCAATCTAATAAAGAAGGTTTCTGAAAACTTGAGTTGACAAAACCATTTAGCAAGCAGTACTGAAATTACTTTACAGAAAGGTGGTTTATGGTTCAGACAGTATTTGGTGGCAACTGTATTACAGCAGCAAATAGAGGTCCCAGCCCCACTCTGTATGTAGGTGCAACTAAAGTACTTCTTGCCTCAGAGTGTTTATTTCTCATGAACAGCAAAAAATATGTGGAAAACCAGCATGGACACAAGATACAAATTGCCATGACCAGGTCATTATTTTGTTAGGAAGTAAACCAAATATTTGCGTTTTGCCTCTGAATTACGGAAAGCTCAGTCATTCCTAATGGCTGAACACTATTTCTAAGCCTGGAAATTCTGCTTCTGACTTAAAAAGCTTTTTAAAAGAAGGACCTGCAGCTAAGTAGCTGCAACTTTCACTGTTCTCAATGTCTTTCGATCCCATCTTAGATCAGTGTAATGAAATAGTTATTGGTTGTATGAAGGTCAGAGGGTCTATCAAGGGAAAAAGAAATAGATATACTGAACAAAACTCCTGTCAGCAACTTGGGAGAATACTTTTCTGGCATAATTCTTCAATATATTTATGCTGTTAAAGTATGTTGTCACCTGGAGCTTTGTTTGTTTATTGCTACCTAGGGTCTCTAAAGTAGAGAATGCAGCCGATACTTGAAGCAGAAGAGTCAGAAAGTGTTGTGGGGTGAGAGGGAAAGATGACCTGTTTCTGCGTTCAAAAGCGTGTTTCTTAGGGGTTTTTATGGAAAGGTCCAAAAACATCTTTTGTAAAAACATCACTCACTACTCTGTTTTTGTAGATGGGAATTGGCTGAATTATGTCTATGTGCCTGTTCCTAGATAAAAAATATATGTTGGAAATACTTAAAAATTAGAATGGTTGAGTATCTAAAACTGTTCCCAAGTGTAATAGCTCTCCTGCATCCAACATACAGTGCAAACCTGGTTTTGACATTTGATCTATACTGTTCATAGGTCTTTTCTATATGCAGAGGGATTTACTGCTTTGTAATCAAACTGCTGAAGAAAAATATTGTCCTCCTATTCACTAGGGATGACTGTAACAAATTAAAATGTTTTCCCATTAGCCTTCTCTACTTAGCTGAACCACTCAAAATTACTTTGGACTTTGCCCTTGTCTGACCTGCTCACCTTTGCTCAAACGTTTCTGCTTCCAGGAGTACAGTGGTGGGTTCTAGAGTCTTAATCTGTGTCTGAAGTTACAATTCATTTTAGGTTGGAAGCACAGTACCAAGGTAGAGCCCATTTAGAGTTAAAAGAAACAGTTTTAAAAGCCTAATGCACTGCCTAACTTACGGGTGATCTCTGGCATAGTAGATTTCTGTTAGTGTTAGGGGCAGATTGCAGCCTGAGCGCGTGCAGATTTTTCAGTAAGACTGCATGCAGATGAAGACAGGTTGTTTTGGGTTTAGGTGCTGTGTTTTCTTTTTTTTTTTTTTTTTTTTTTTTGCTTTTTTTGCTCCTGCGAGGTTCTGTGGCAATTATGGCTTTACCAGCTTGTGCTCAGAACTGTAGAGTTGAAACAACCACATCTCTGAGGCTTGCCTGAGCACAGAGGTACATTTAAACTAGTGTATATGAAGTTCTCTCTCATTATCCTGCTTGTTAAATGCAACCAGAATTGCATTGATTTACAAAGCAAACTGCAGGTTTAAAGCTGCTGTTCTGCCAAACATACAACTCTTGCTTTATAACTGACAGTGCCCAAGTGTTAAATGCTTACACATTATTCAGTTGTGCTGAAGTAAAAAAGCCATGACAAGTTATTAGACGGTACGTATGTAGTTCAGTTCTGGATTGTCATTTTTAGTTATGATAGGAATAGAAGGACTGGTTTTCTTACTGAGTTCCCACATCTTGTGTCCTTCTGCCTGTTACTTCTCTTTGTATTCAGGTTTTGTATTTCTTGCTGGCTTGGAGCGGTAACTTGGAGGTGATTTGAGATGGTCTCAGTGCAGTGTCATAGTCTGGAGAGCCTTAGAGAAGGTGCCATGCTTGTAACAGTGAAGAGAAATACATGGCATTACTGAATGGGATTCTTTGAAATATTACGATGAAATGAATGTACCTTTGGAATGCATAGAGGAATAGTGACAGAATTAAGAAGGCTTTTAACAGTATAGAAATCACATGTTTCCTTGTAGAAGTCTGACCAGATTGACTTGTTTCTGAGCCAGGAAAGCATGCAGGTCAGGCCCAGAATGACCCTGTGTTTGTGGCGTACAAGATAGTTCAGATGGCTGACTTTGGAGGCACTGCTAGAGGAAAATCACCCTGGCTAACCTTGGGTATGTGCACCCTGATAGATGGCATGTTTATTAATGCCTCCAAATTAATGCCTTATTTTATAGACAGTGAAACTGGATAGAGCTCCAACTGTGTCTCAGTACACCCATATTGGAGACAAGTAAATGCATGAGGGAAGGAGCTAACACACCCTTTTGGAAACACAGCACGCTTGTGGGGAGGTAGCAGCTCAAAAACAAGCTCAAATGGCGTTCAGCAAGTAGATCTTGCAGTAGCCTACTTTTATAGGAAGTAGTTGCTAATGCCAGACTATATGATTCAGAAAAAGCTCCAAAACTGTCCTATAAATCCCTGCTATTCCAGTTTTGAAGTATTTTTGTTAAGCAAGGGCTCACTTGTCAGAACAGAAAAAGCAGCCATAGGATTCTTGGCTGGTTGTAGTGAAGATCTCACATCCTAAATATTTTCAGCTATCTGTGATTATTCCACATAAGTAAAAATAACTGATAGTCTGCATAAATTTAAATAAACACAAGGAAACCACAAGCTGACTGCAAATATTGCTTGAAGAAGAAAAGTATATCCTGTATGTCATTGATCAGAGTAATCAAATCATAACTGAGGGTACTTTGGTATCACTTAGTGTTTTCTGGTCAAAAGGATGCTGGGACTGGGTTAATTTGTGGGAGTCATACAGGTTTCAGGTGCAATGTATGGGATAGGGAATATCTGCCCAGGAAATGTGAAAAATTACTGAAGTTTCTGCGACTATTTTTGGAATCTGTACTCATGTATTTTGGGCCATTACAGTGCCAAGGACAATATCATGAGCAGTTGAGGAAAGGAAACATGTTCTCTAGTTTTGCAGTTGCTGGTGTGCACTTGCGTCCTGGGAGGAGAACAGACCAAGCAGGGTTTTGCCCAGTGATGCTTATTTCTGTTCCAAAGCACACTCTTGGCTTTTTGCTTATGAAAGTATGCAAGAATTCATAATCTGACCTTCTATATTATCTCTGTGTATACATAACCTGCAATTCATTAAAGAAATCCTTGCTGCCTCTGCAGTGTCTGGGAGCAATGCAGAGATGAGAGTGGCCTTAGCAATTGGAAGAAGTTGCGCACAAAACCACCAGCTTGAAAGAGCTTATCACTGGTGAGAGACTAACCTCTGGCATTTCATAAATCAGCAGCAGTACTAACATGCTGTTTGGAGATTTGTATCGCTAGCAAATTAATCATGTTCAGGAACACTCCTGTAGCAATGTTGGATGAGATGCTGTGCAATGCCTTTCTGCCAAATAAAGCACAGGGAGAGGGGTCTGGGGGATGGGAGGCTGAGAAACCAGGCTTAGCTTTCATATTACCTCAGCGTTGTCCTTGATAACAGTCTTTAAAAATGTTTAAATAAAGTGTCAGTGAAAATCTTCCTAGCAGCTTGACTGATGCTATTGGCAGAATATGAGGAACGAATGATTTCTGGTTCTAGCATCTTTGGTTTCCATCTTCAGAGGAAGCATCCACAGAAGTTTGCTCAGTTGCCTTCCAAGCCTGTAACATCTCTGCCATCCTCCAGCCCTGGAGTGCAAATGGTCATCAGGCTGTTCTCATATAAGGAAGAGTAGAGATGACAGAAGGTGCAGTATTTTTATAGGCCACAGGAAAACCCCATTTTGGAGTGGGAACTAAACCTGAAGTTCTCTCCACATGAGTACTCCTCTTGAAAACTGTAGAGTTTTAATTGGCATGAACCCAAATGTTTGGTGTAACTGCTGGTAATTTTGCCAGCCTTTCTACAATATCACTTACAGTTATTCGTAGATTCATGAGGTATTTGTGTAACTTTTTTTTCTCTTGAATTCACCGAGCTTCAATTTTGAATTCTAAAACCAATTAGCAATATTTCCCATGCATTGCACTCCTGAATGCATACTTAGATTTAAGTTTCCACACAGCTAAGGATAATGTTTATACCACTCATGTTATCTCCTCTTCCCTCTAAAAAATAAACATAAACATACACCAGGGAAAAAAAAGATGTGTTGAACTATTAAATCATGCCAGTTCTCAGTTGTTGGGTGTTGCCTGCAAATTCAGTGCTATAGCAATGCTAAAGACCAGCAGAATCATTCTGCATGTAGATATTTGGTAAACTTGTATATAGCCTTTATTTGGCTTTTTTTTTTCTTTGACTGTACTTTTGTATTTACCAAAACTGAATACTTCCACTAAGAAGGAATGCAATTAACTTAAGCAACCTGGAGTCAAGAGAGTACATGGCATATTTCAGTACATTAGATTATCCCAGAGACCACCACTACTCATTTGTGTTCTGGTTTAAAACAAAATGTTAGCGACTAAACTTACAATATAAATCTGTTGTGTTTCAAGGCAGCTGTTAGATTAATTCTCTTAATTCTGCTGTGCCAGTGGGTGCCAGCAAGATCCAAATTTAAATGCTTTTTAATGCTTTGTACAGCACTGGGCACATTTTATAGAGCTGGGTAGGAGATATGCTATATTGTACCTAATAAACTGCTCTTTAAAATATCCATGTTTCAGCTGCTTGTATGGAAAAATGTATGCTTTGTATCGAGAAAAATCTTAAAGCTGTCAGTATCAGGCTGTTGCTTTTAAAACTTTGAATTTTTGCTTAAGGTGTTTGTATGTACTTTTCAAAGTATTTGTCCTATGTATTTACTGGCAAAGTGGTTTGTGACAGGACAAGGAAAAAGTTGCCTTTTGCAATAAGATGTTGTTAACCTTTTCCCCAACAAGCCAGAAACTTCAGTTCCTGTGGACAGTCCTGTGGTGGAGGGAAAGAGATGGAATGTGATTCTAGCAGAAAGTTGTTTTGTTTGTTTATAAATTGTACTGAAAGTTTTTGCTGTTTATTTTCCTTGGTGGTTTTTGGTTTTGGGGTTTGGTTGCGTTTGGCTGAGAATTTTTTTCAATCCAGTGCACAGAAAGGACCAGGGATTGTTTTCCAGTAGTGCTCCATAACATTTCCAGAGGCTTTTCTCAGGCCCATGTCCCAGGAGCTTTTTTTACTTCTATGTCACACATTCTTCTAGGTTTGTGTTACTTTCTCACTGATTTGTGTCTCAGCTTCCACTTTATTGACACATGCCCACTGAGGAGGTAGACCAGTTTTAAGGAAGAGGTTCTGGTACAGGCTGTTCTCTTGCAGTTTGGCATCTTTGTTGCACACATTTACTCTGCAGTATCTATTTCTGACCATGTACCTTGTTAACCGTCAGTAACTATGTTAAAAGTAAAAAATGCAGGATTTTAAGACATCAGGCGGGCCTCAGTGCTAGTTTGTGAAGAGGAGCTGAAATAAGCAAAGCTGGTTCTCTTAATTGTGGCATTCCAATTCCATGCTTAAATTTGCAGCTGAGCTGAATGAATTCAGTTGCTGGGCTCCTAAAGAATGGAAATCCTACAAGGAGGCACACAGGCAGTCTTTGTGATGACAGCCTGTAAAACCAGCAGCTGTCCAGGGGTTAGCAGATTGGTTATGCTTCATGTGAACCATGGTGGGACGTGTGCTAACAGAAGATGCACGACATACCTAGCACCTATTGCTTGAGGCTAGAAACAGACCAGCTGGAGCAGAATGACAGGGATAGAAGAGTTACACAGCCAAATGTGAGTTAAAGGGAGAATTTAGCCAGGCAAAACTTGGGTATAGGAAGGAGGAAAGATATTATGTGGGCTAGGAGAAAATAAGAATAGGATGTGAGACTTATGCTTCTGTATTGACAACTGCAGGCAGTGTCTATTCTCTGCATTGGCAGAAAAGCAGAGAAAGCTTGTGAAGTAGTAAGGGAGTCAGAAATATGGTGGTTTAAAGGCATTTTTAGTAGGTGGAAGGTTGCTTTTCTTTCTTTGGCGTTTGTTTAGTTTTGTAGCCATGCCCTTAAGCTGATTTACCTGAGTGCAATACATTATCTTCTGAGCTCAGTGTGCTCAGAAGTGGAAAAATGCAGTAATCCCCACTTTACAGAGAAGAGAAATAGAGGCAAGCATATTAAATATGAGTTGGCTTTGTAAAATACTCCAGTAACAGGAAACTTGTGGCTGACGCAGAACTGATTCCAAGTCTCCCTAATAAGAGCTTTACCCACTGGACTGTGGCATCAAATTTGTCATTTCTGACAATTCCACTTGAGAAGAAAGTAATTTCTTTTGCCCTAATTGCAGTTTTATTGGTGTTAGTATGTTAGGTGCCTTTCTAGTAGTTCAGGGAAATTGTGTAGTACTGTAATTATATAAGTTATCTGAGGTTTACCCCCTTTACTCCATTTTTTGTTTTATTCCTGTACATGTGATAGTAAAAGCCCCTTGAAATTCAGTATGGTCTCCTTTCTCCTTGTTTTTCTCTAGTTACCAGCGCTGCTTTTTGGGGAAGAGAGAAGAGAGGTGAGCTGCTGCATTTCCTTTGGAAGCCAAGCACTGCATTCAGATGTTTCGCGCAGTTGATTTTTCTTGTTGGTAGCTTATCGCTGCAAACAGTGGGGCTCAGCAAGCCCATCTCTGCATGCTGCTTATGAGTGAACTGGACGTATCTGTGCCATCCTGTAGTAGCTGGAGGGAGGAAATTATTTTGATTCTTTTGTCTGTTGTAGAAGTTAGTCCATAAAAGTGTCAGAAATAAACTGTGCTGAAGGTGATGAGCTGAAGTTAATCCAGCGTCAGGAAACACATCAGCTGTTGGAGCAGGCTGTTGGGCTACTCTGTGGGTTCTGAAATGGTGAGGGCCTTTGAAGTCCCACGTGTGAGAGAAATTTTCCTTTAAGCTAGGGATATTGCAGATCAGATCTGAGTTTGAAGGTTAAGGCAGTTACCTCCTTAATGGCACATGTGTGCTTGTAACTCAAATATCCTAGAAGTTGAAGTTGGCTTTTACTTGCAGCTGGATTTCCTAATCTGTATAGATGATAAAATTCTTAGATTATTTGAATGAACTCTAGATAGCTGCCATTTTCTGTACCTACAAGAAATTTTCCTGAGCTGCCTTGCAGCCCTGTCAATGAAGTAGTCATCTCTGTCGCTGTCTTGGATTACAGCACTCTTTTGCTTAGAGCAGTCCCCTGATCTGGCATTGTGCTTGAGCAATCGCTGTTGACAGGCAGCCTCAGAGGTGATGAGCTGCGTTGTAGAGTAGCTTTTTGAGATTAGGGCTGGTGATCCCAAGGGCAAGTGGTATATAACATGATAGGAGAAAACTGCTCTTCAGTGAAACAAAGTGGGCTTTAAAACGCTAGTTTGGTCATTGAAGCTTCCAGTAAAAGATACTGTGGTTTGTGTCATTTAAAATTTTCCTCCAGTTCCAGATTTGACAGTTTTGTTTAAAGAATTTGAAGCCACCAGGGAAAGAGTTAGGTCAGAGTAACCAGATCCTGTTTTTTTCAGTTTGTTTGATTTTTTTGCGGGGTGGGAGTGGGGTGAAAAATCAGATTTTCATCTTTAAACCAATTCTTGCTTTTTTTCTATGTCTAAATAAGTTGCAACAGGAGGCTGTAACTTCTGTGTGCATCCACACGCAAATACCATGTCGGATATCCCATTAGGAGTTCTTGTTGGTACTACTTACGGAATGGAGGGTCAGATAAATTGCTTGAAATCCGCTTTGAATGTTCTTTCATGTTTTAGTAGTAACCCGATTGGCAAAATGTTATGGCAGCACGCATGCTTCTGACTGTAAGCTGCTTGGTAGATGTGGTTTCTTGTTTGAGAGTTGGTGCTTACAGAATTTTAAAATTTGGGGAAATTTGGGATGGAGTATGGAGTTTTTCTGCTAGGTAATGAGTTTAAAACACCAAATCAATAGCAATTGAAAAATGCTGCTATTACATGGCTGTTTAGGTGTCTGTGTGAAATAAGCTGGTGGCATCTGCCCAGTTGCAGGCAGATGTCCACATCACAAATCATCAGACCCTTATATAGAGCAGAGAAAATCAGTCCCCGCTTTTTCAGTTCCAGCTGAGAGGGACACAGTGAGGAAAATTTGCATTTCTCTTTTCTGTTCCATCTGTATTTGCAAAAGAAAAATACCATCTCTTTCCAGAGCACTGCTCCAGCATCACTGAGTAGGAGCAAATTCCCTCTCAGGAAAGCATAATTGAAGAGTACCGGAAAGAGAAATGTGTTGAGACAGATGTGTTCTTGTATGGATCAAGCATTTTTCTTTGAATAATCCAGTGGAACTTGCAGTTGTGCACAGAGATTCTCCTGGCTAATGGGTAGCTGGCTGGTGGGTTTTGTAGGCTCAGGTCGGAATGATGGATGTTTGAAAGGCACTGTTATGTTACACTTTGGTGCCTGCTACTGCCCTTAATTTTGACTGAGTAAAACTCTTCAGTTTTCATACATAAGTAGGTGCTAGATTAAGTGGTTCGCTCATCGGTGTCTTTGTTCCAGGAACAAAACCATGGTCTGTTTCAGCACTTTTACTGTTCTGTGTGTTGTTCATGGCAGCAATGGCAAATCTTTTCAGGTCTGTCTGCCAAATTTATTGTGAAGATCCTGGTGTTTGGTGCCAACCCTAATCTCTCTTGGTGCCAAACTTTGCTCCAGCAGCAGTAGCTCTACATTGTAAGTCTTGTGCAACAGTTGCATTACATCATGATGGAAGGAGGAAAAGGGATTTTAAAAATTCCAGTTATTCAAATGCAGTAATCACAGGGGCAGAGTAAACAAGATGGAAAACAAAACACCTGCAGTTCAAACGTCAATGTCCCTCTCTACTTTGGTAAGTCATTGGAGGCCTGTTTAGTATCATAAAAATGGCACTTTAAGGAAGTGTTTATCAGACTTTGCAAAGTAAAGCAAGGACACTTGTGTGAATGGTATTATGCTGGTGCATTTGTCATCTGGTATTTTCACTTCTGTGCTGCCTTGTAGCAGTGACCAAATGGCAGGATCTCTGCAAAGGTGCTTCATATAACCCTTCCTTGTTTGATAATATCCTCTGGTCACCCCTGTAAAAATCCCTTCCTTCTATCTTGAAAATAAACCTGATAGCAGCTTTGGGCTCTTGGGTCCAGGTTAGCTTACACCTAGGCTTAAAGAGAAAGCTTCAGCCTATTGTGACACCAGAACTCTTAGGAAATCAGAACTCAACCAACCTGAACCTAAAAAGTGAATCAATCTGTCCCATTTATTATTTCTATGCTGCTATTTTGGCCTCATTTACAAATATCCACAGAAACAAATCAGTAATGGAATAAAAACCTAGGAAACATCATGTGAACATTTGCTCTGAGTAAACTCTTTCTCCCAGCGGCTGTTTATGCACTATGAATTGGCATGAGTGACAAATCAACATGCAGTTACTGCTCAAGCATTGCTTTTGATTAGTTGTCTTTTTTCCTCCTAACATTCCCAAGATATGCAGCAATTAGATTGTTGCTATGTTCACCACTGCTGTACTGTAGCTCTTTAAAATTAGAAGCCTCCTCCACTTAACTTTTATCTATAAACTACCATCATCAGCCTGTCTTCTAGTTCAGGATATCCCTTTTGAATCTTTCAGTTAGTGACAGAGGAACAAAAAAATTTACAGCCTTTTGTTCCTGCTGATGAAGTAACCAACTCTCACTACAGAAATAATATTTACCAGCAGGGTAACTCCTACCCAGTTCACACAGATTCTTGGAGACCTTAACCTAAACGGTGTCTTTTTTACATGTTTTTAAAAGCATAGGGCAAGCTCAGTGCTGTAAAAATGCGTATGTGGTATGCATATGTAGTTGCCAGTAATGGCAGCGCAAATCTTCCTGCGTTTGTATGGGCAGACAAAAAGCTACCACTTGCACATGGAGGTACTCAGGTTCAAGTAGCCAAGAATTGCTGCTGTTCAGAACTGCTTGCTCTGAAGTTAACTAAACCTTCAACAGCCCTATAATAGAAAATGGGCAAGGGAGATGTGCTGTGTATGGCAAATGAGTTACTGTTGGAGCTGGGAGTGAAAACCTTTGTCTTCCTGACTGTAACCTCTAGAAAGCATTTCCTTCTTCTCACAAATTATTTGAGATCAGTAATCATTATAAATAACCAGACTTGATTTTTATTTTGAGACAGAAGTGGGGTTGGAAAGATGGCTTTAATTATGTGAGTGAACAAGGAGGGCAGGATAACTTCTTGGAGTTCAGGTGAGTGATAGCCTCTCTTCCAAGACCACCCTCTGCTCTCTTCAAACAATGAGAAAGGATTGTGACTAAGTGAATGTTAGAAGTTTATAAATTTGATTTATTTAACTACAATATTTACTGAATCCAGATTGGTAACCTAACCTACTTCAAATCAGAACAGGGAAAGTGTATCTGAGTACAGTTGGGCTTCATAATCCAGGAACAAATCAGCTGTACATTCAAGCCATGCACTCAGAATGCAGTGGTCATGAACAAGCACTTGTATTCGTAGTACTCTTCATAGCAATTGCAGTAGTTTTGTACAAGCTTTGCCTACAGTATTTATGAAGAAGAGTATATGAAGCAGGATCAAAAGGAGAGGAACAGCTCTTCTCACATTATTGGGTGTAACTAGGATGAAGATTATCCAGACAGAAATCCACTGTTGATCACAAATTGTCTAAACTTTGTGATGGTATTTCCATAAACCTTAGCACCAATGAAGCAGTTTTATTCAGAAGTCCCATAAGTATATCGCCATCATTCCTGTTTTATTGATAAGGAGAGCAAGACGGAAGGGTTGAGGGGTGTCTTTTCCTAGTCAAAGCACACGAGCCTCTCGACTTTGGTATTAAATGTGCTGTCCCAGTTTTGCAGAAGCAGGACAAGAAAGTCCTTCCCACCCACAGTACTGAGCCTCAGTGAATCCATCATCCTAGCAGGCAAACTGCCTTTGGACCAGGCAGCACAACTTGTGTCCCACTGCTGCCACAGACATGCTCAATCAGCAGTTACTTGGGAATCACAAGTTCTGATTTAGTGATGCTTTAATTAAGACCACAGCAAGGAAAGTCCAAAATTAAAAAGCCCTAACCCAAAAATCTGTCAAGCAGGGATAAGCAATTGGGGAAGCCAACTTTGGTGGGGGTATTATAGGGTTTTTTTTTCCTCATTTGTAGTGATGGACTACCATAATGACTTTATAAATGTGAGGTCTGGATGGGCTCTGCTTAAATTCCAGACTGAGACCAAGTCAAAGCTGTACAGGGTTTTCAGACACATTGTTAAATTATATTATACTTCCAGTTTCTTAAGGAAGTGTCTTCAGTTTTAGAGAGACCACAAACTGTCACATTTCTTCCTGGTATGTTGGGCATCAGTTGCATGTAGGACAATGAAGCCAGCATTTGTGTTTTCCCTCATGAAGACGCTTTACAAATAGACGGAACTGTACTAAAGATGGCATTTTGTTGCTTCTGAATCCTTGAGAATGATCTTTGGCTTATTCCTGCCAACAGATGAGGGGTGGAAGGGGAGAGGAAGAGAGTCCCAATCAAAGAAAGATGCTTTCAACCTTCTACATATACAACGGACCTTCCTCTTTTCTGTCTTCTCTGGTCAGAGAAAGTCTGACTTGAGGGATTTAACCAAGGAAAGGGTACGTCATTCTCACTCCAGCCTCACCTGTACAGTTATGCTAGACATTTCCCTCACATCCAAGGTCCTTTTAGTAACTTACATTTCATAGTTCTTTTCCCATAGCTCTTTTTGAATTATTACTCCCTGAATGCTACTCCTTTACAGGCTGAGAATGGAGGTGCTGACACAGGCCTGTTATAAAGGGGCAGCCTTACCTTTCTCACTGGGTTGTTGCAGTCATTGCAGGGCTCTGAGAGTTTTAAGAAGTAAATCAAAAGGGTGAAGAAATTCTCATAGTCTGGGAATGGAGAGCTTTTGGACCAAAAATGAGTGAGAGAACATGCCCTGAAGGACAGCGCTCGTGCCTCACCTCCTTCTTGGCTGTCTCATGTTCAGGATCGTCATTATTCATCGGCATGGATATTGGTACTGTAATGGTGTAACAGACTTCACCTAAGGATTTCAGAGCACTTTCCAGCCCCTAAAACCAGCTTAATTGGCAGGTTAGACTGCATTTCCCATTTTATAGAGGCCTTAATGTAGTCCTGAGAAACTTGCCTAATCAGTTGGTGACAGAGCTTGGGAGCAAAACTAGAACTGCAATCCTCAGTTGTCTCCTTCAATAACTACACATGATGGAGCTGTGAAAGTAAATATGACTGGTGAAGATGTCCAGGCCAGTACAAACTGTGGGTTAATGCATGCTCATACCCTGTTTAGCACAGTCCGTGTCTCCTATCTGTCCATGAAATGATACTTCTGTGGGACAATGTTTGGCATCATCTTGCCTGTGGACAATTTGGTTGCAAACGTGCTTAAGACATGCAAGCACATTTTTCTAACATCTCCTGCTGTTGATGCAGTGCTGTTGATGCAGTGTTGGTAGCAGTGCTCTTTGACGTGGTCCCTTCACAGAGGATGAAACGGTGCGTTCCATATTGAAGAACTTGGTGGAAGCTGCTTTGTTTTACTTCAACATAAACTGCAGCCATAGGGAAAATTATCTATTGCACCAGTTGATTCTTCACATAAACAGAAGAGGGACGCTTATCCGGCAGTCTCTGTAAGGAAGGAGCACAAAGATCAGAAAGCACAGTGGAGGCACAGAGGCCTTGCAGGGGGATCAGCTGAGCTATGAGGGGCACGGTGGGAAGAAAACCCCAGGTTTTCTGAGTCTCGGACCTAGACTTGTTCTGCTTTTTTCTGGGCAGAACTGATTTGTTTTCACAACGTCCTGTGTGGGAACCGTTCCCATGTGAGCACCACTCTTTCCTGCACACAATTACCTGTGCATTTTAAGAACATTACCTCTCAAACATTGTGGGCAAATATTTTCTAGCACATTCATTTTTTTGTAGAAAGTTCATGCGTTGTGCATCGCTACCCTTTGAATCAGGAGCTGTTCTTTAGGATCTGGCTAGTATAAATGTTTATGGATAACCATGCACATTTAAATCTACAACAATGTGGAGCCATCCATCTGTGGAGAAGAGCAGCTGCTCTTCTCCACGAGGTAAAGCCGTCCTACACTATACTTCCTGGAGAATGTTTCCCTTTGGCACTTGTTTCAGCTAATGGCCAACTTTCACTGTGGAAGGAGTTACTTTTTTGTTTTCTTTAGGTTTTCTTCTCCATGGAGGTTATTGTTCGAGAACAGTAAATTACTTAGTTTCTCAGAGCTTCTTTTCCTCTAAATTTCAAAGCTAGATGAAATCACTGACTTGACATAAGAGTAACATGCTACAAGACAAAACATATTCTTGCACACTCCTGTACAGAGCCTAGATGATTTCAGCACGAGTATCTAAGTTATAAGCTGCTACTTCCTCCTTCCAAATCTCATTGCTTTTCTTAAACTGTATTTTTGTGATTGACATTTCAGTGAGTTTTTAGCCTTTGTGATTCTGAAGGGAAGGGATAAAAACCATAATTCTTCAGACTGGAGATATCTGGGTAGTAACGAAGAAGTCTCATGGGCCTGACCCTACAGTACCTGGTTTGGGAAGCCTCTGGAGGCAGTTGTTCTGTGTTATGGGCCATCATTCTGCAGCTGGAACTGCCGGAGTGGTTTTCTGCTGTTAAATGCAGCCCTGGTGCACTTGGGGAATATGAGTGGGAAGAGGTGTAAGGCAATTGAAAAGCTTGTGAATTTCAAGGAGAAATATAGAAAATGAAAGAGATACATGTACATTTCTGTGTATCCATGTGTATCTATACACATACAATTTTATCTTTCAAGTGACTGTAGGCTATAAGCTTGTAGCATTTCTTTACCTACTTTGTACTGATTCTCCACAGTTAAGACAGCTCAACAATTCCATTCTTTGGCAAATAATAAGTCTTCTGCAAATGTTGCTGTATGTAGCATTTCTCATTTTGACTTGTTCTAAGTGAAATCCCAGTGTTGAAATGAATTTTAAAAAACAGGGACTCAAAGAAATTATATACTGTATTTCGTGGTTAGGCTGCCAGATTGAAAGAGTGTGTGAACCCCATCATTAGCTCCCTTTGAATTTTCAAACCTACCTTTTCAGCCTGTGCCTTCATAACAAACAGGGAAGGTAGCTTGACTTGTTTGTTTTTGGGTGTACTGAATCCCCTTTACCTTGGGCTGCTCAAGCAGAAAATGCCCATGCTTCCCTTGGTCTATCTTCCTTCAATCTCTTCCCCTGTTAATTGCAGGAAATGCAGGGGAGGGGTCAGAGCCCAGCCCGGCCTCCCTCTTTCTTCTCAGTATTGCTCTGTCTGCAGCATGGGGGTGGAAGAAAGAGCACCTGGAGAAGAGAGTAGTGAAGCCTTTCTAGGAGGAGTAGGAAGAATTTGTATGAAAACAGACTGCTCTTTTAAATCAACAGCTCTGGGACAAGAAAGAAACTGTGTTTAAAAAAAAAACATTAAAAAAGCCATTGACAAGCAGTCTGGAATAGCAGGTGATGAAGCCTGGTGAAGCAAGCCAATGCTTCTGGAAATTTAGGATTTCCAGGGAAACAAGGCATGCAGTTATTGTTTTGCCAGTCCCAAGCACTCAAAAATATGAAGGCAGGTTTCCTCAAAAAAGAAAAAATACGTGAAGTTGACTCAAAAAAATGCATGAGGCAGGGTTTTTCATCTGGTTTTTACTGTCTGGTCTATGGGTTAGGGCAAGACAGAAAATTTCCAGTGAAAGTAGAATTTTGATCAGTAAGACTGTCTCATTTAAAAGAAAACAAAACAAAATCCATGTGGGGAAGGGTTTTAGAGCTGTTGAAATACTTTGGGCATTTTTAAACAATAGTGGTTTCAGAAGTGTGACAGAAATGGTCTGTTTCATTATTTTCTCAGTTATTTTTCTTAAACTTGTTTAGAATTAACACATTTAAAAAAGGAAAAAGGAATTTGAAAATCTTAGTAAACCCAAATCAATTTTTTTTTTTTGTATGTGAAGTGGGTTATTTTAGATATGCACAGACTCAATATGAAAAGGTAAGGGCTGTTTTTGTGACAGGCTTTCCATTTGACTACTGAATTAACAAATTTATTTGTGATCTATGTCTTGGGTGCTTGTGTTCTTATTTCAAGTTTTGGAGATGATTGCTTTTGTGTTGGAGTTCTTTTGTTTAGACTGAAGCACTATGTGTGTTTCTGCTTTACTTTGTTGGAGTTGTAGTTTTTCCAGTGCTGGACTGAAAAAAAGATGAATGTTTTAGAAGACCCACAATAAGATGTAAAATCTCTGTGACAATATGTGCGCAGGGAAGTCAGCTCAATACTGCTGTCCTCTGGCCCGGGAGGGCTTGGAGGCCCTTGCATGCTCCATGCACAGCCTCTGCCCAGCTTTCATTCAGCCACACAAAGGGACTGCTCAGATGGGGCTTTCTCCCCAGCTCTTTCAGAAGCAAGTAGCATTCTGCTTCAGTTGCAATGAAGATTATTTTTATCCTGCTGTGGGCTGAGTTTAGCCAGTGCACCACCCCCCCCACCCCCCCACCCCACTCCTCTCTCTTGCCTACTTATTTTTTCTCCTCTTTAGTACTTGCCTGAGTCTTATCAGCAGTCTCAGGAAAGCTTAACTGTGTGTCTGTCATCGGGAGCAGCCTCACTACCACCTCAGTTTAATTTCTGGCTTCAGTCTGATGTGCTTTGTCCCTTGCCTGTCTGTCACATAACTTTTTTCTTGTTCCTCTTGGTTTAATCCTTAGCCTGAGATATTATGTGCTGGAGAGTAGCACAACCATCTACCTCCACCCTGAGGTGCTGTAAGAGCCGTACTACTATGAGTCCTCTTACTTTTGTGTCTGGAACAAGCTGGGCAATGATAAATCCAGACAAGTACTGCAGCTTTTATCATCCCACTATGTCAGCAAAAGGCAGCTCTCAGGAATATAAACACCCTGAGGCTTGCTGCCCTGCAGGTCACCTTGGAAGGATATCTTGTCATCATGGCTGTACTGTCAGTCTTGTACATGAGCATTTATGCCAGCTCAGGTTTAACTTTATGCCTGTTCAGGCCTTTCCTGCATGCATCTATCAGATGTACTTTTGGATGAGCCAAGATTCTTCATAAAAGAGAAAATAGCATTGTGGTTTTCACCTGCTGAAGCATTTTTGAGTTCTTGAAATGGAAGGAACAAAGGATCTATTATAGATGGAGAGAAAACATCGTAACAGTGTGGGGAGGAATGTACTGACGGAGGAAATGAAATTGCTTTCCTCTGCCTTTGAAATGTGTGGATAAAAGTAGCCAAAACCTTCAGTATGGGAGATACACTATTATTATACCACCTGGAAGGTGGCCGCAAGACAAGATCATTTTCCCTGCTTATGAATGAAGCACTTTTTCGTGCAGGAGCAGAGTAAAATGTGGAGTGTGATTTTGCAACCAGCTAGTCCTGGCAAAGCTGCCATGCTTCCCAAGGGGTTAAAACAGCTGAAGTCTTAATTCCCAGTGAAAATTAATGAGACATAGCAGGTGCTTTTGAAAATTTTACCCATGTGGAAAAAAATTACACTGAATCTTATATTTCCTGGGAATGAAGGAAAGACAAAATTTTTAGGATTGGGGGGTTTGTTTGTTTTCTTTGTATCAGAGATTGAGAAACCCGCCTTACCGCTTTTTAGCAGTTAGTGTTTAGTAATTCACTGCGGAAACTAAGTGGGAAATCAGATTTTCTTCTTTTTTATGATGAGTAGCACTGGAATAATAAAGTTGCATATCTCTACTTACTAGTCTGCACTATTTTTTTGAGGAGAATAAAGGTGAAAGCAGTTGGTCAAGTAACTAAAACCAGATAAAGTCATGGAAGCAAGACAAAAATGTTACTCTTGCAATTAGGCTGCAGTTTCTGTCTCTACTCCTCCCCTTCCCAGCAAAGCCAGCAGAGGACTTGGCTTGTACCCCTCCTGCCTAGGGCTCTGTGTTGGCATATGCGTATGTTTAGGAAGATCTAGTGGTTTAAGCTTTGTGTTTGGCCTCTAGCCAGATACAAGTAAAAATTCTTGAGAAGATCATCACATGGAGTTGTTGCAGGGAGAGTAATTTCTAGATTTGCCTCTTCCTTCATGGGAATGCAATCCCTCTGCAATTTCTTACTCCCTGAAAGTGTTTTGTCTTTCCCATTGTAGGATCTGGCAGGCTTTTCCCAAGGGCAGGAGTCCCATATCTTCAGTTTCTTACCTGCTTCATTCTGCGGAGCTCCTAACTAATCGGTTCCTCCACTGATGGCAGATGCAGAGCTCATCCTGTTTATTTTCCACAATTATGCCATCTTTCCCCCCCACTCCATACTGTCTTTTACTCCTGGTGTGTCCTTTCTGAACTCTACCATCAATGTGCTGTTACTCAAACACTCTCCTACAGACTGCTCTCATTGCAGGGCAAATGCTCTGCTCTTCCTTGCACACATTCCGCCTGAAGCCTCCTCATCACTTGGCTCTTGAGTTTACCCTGGTACTACTTACTACCCAGGTATCTTATTTACTGAAAGTGCCCTAGAAGTTCTCCTTTGAATGTTTGTTCTGCTTCATGTAGTTGGATGTATTGAAGCCACACTGCTGTCTTCTCATCCCAGGAACAAGCCTGCTGCTTCCACAGTGAGGATTGAAATGCCTGTGGTCCGGAGATGCCATTAGTGTGTTGTGGGGAGGATGTTAAAAACATGTTAAAGCAGGCTGAGAGATGCTTTAAATTATGCCTGGGTAGCAGAGGTCCAAGCTTTGGAAGGAGTCTCCTTCATCTCTTGCTGATGCCTTCTGGCTGTGCTGAGCGGAGCTGTAGTGTGGTTGCGTCTGCCCACGATGCCATGGTGGTTTCCTGCTTCATCCTTTCGAGATACTATCCCTGAAGTTCTCATCACCATCAGTATCCAGAGCACCTTGTTGTCTCAGTCTGTCCACTGCATCCTGCTTTGGCATTGCACTTATATCCATTTTTGAGCATTTTGCTGGAGAGACATGCAACTGCAACTGCTAAGTAGTATGATGTTCAGCATACCTTTGAGAGTTTCGAGTTTGGGTCTGGAATCACTGCCTTCAAAACATCATTGTAAAAGAAAATGTGATTTGCAGGTTACCCCAACACCTTTAATTTGTTGAATTTGGCATTCCTAGCTTCAGAATGACTGAAAAGTAGTTTTATTTTTCTTTTTTTCCTTCCTAAGCATTAGTAAAGAGAAAAGTTTCTGTTCTTGGTGGAGATTTTTGTGGGCCAACTTTCAGGGCAAAATATTGGGTTTTTAGTAGGGATTCTAATGGAAAAGCTGAGTACCAAATTCACACAGGGCTCTTCTTAATTACAGAAGCCAAGAGCTCTTCCAGATGTCTGTCAGCCCAACATGCTAGATGCTGCCATCACTGGTTTTAATAAAAGCTCATATTCAGCAAACTTTTTATTACTGATTTACTGTACATTACTTAAGCCAGAAAATGTTTTTGCTCTGAAAAGAAAGCAAACAGACCTGATATTTTCATCATTTGCACTCCAGCATATCATTTACTGTGTTAAATACCATCCCGGTTCTGTTATTTTACTGGAGATTTTCTGTAGATTTCCATTGTTAAAACTGGACTTTCAGAAACTCCTGTGAAGAAGTACCGAGCAAGAAATGCACACAAACAAATCGGTAAATGGCGCGTGCAAAACAGGCAAAGTCGCTAACACCACAAGCACATACGTGACATGCACTAGACAGGCATTTCTGTGAGAAGTTATCTGTTTGTACCTGCAACTAATAGGTACCTTAAAGAAAAAGGGAAGCTGAGAAAAAACCCAGGATAATGTTATAGAACAAATACAAGGAAGTGTGATGTGACTTTGTGAACACAAAAGTGAACAGAACAAAACCAGTAGGAAAATCATCAGTCAGAGAGTAGCTAATGAAATCTCTGAACGATGATGTAATTAAAGTACATTAATCATTATAAAAGATCATTTCCCTTTAAACATCTGCTCCCATTCACTTGGCAACAGTCTGGCTAGTGTCATGAATGATGGGGTTTTGGATTGTGCTGAAGGGCATGTGTTATCTGAGAAACAATGTAGAACATTCCCAGCTTCACAGGGTCTGGGACAGCAGTCCTTTTCCTCAATTCAGGTATAGCATTAAGGAAATAAAGGGGAAAAAAATCAGATGTTGCTTACAGATAAAAGGAAACCCCAGTATAAAAGTGAACCCTGCCTTCCCAGCCATGCAAACAGAATTTAATTGGGTGCCATTGGATCCGAATAAAGTAATTCCTCTGAGAAAAGAGACCCTGCTCAACCTGCTGCTTTGAAGAGAGCCTTAGGAGATACAGTGGCTTGTTCTTTCCTGCTCTAAAAGTAAGCACCACAAAAATGTTCATGACCCATGGCAGCTTGGCTGAGCCAGTGGAAGAGTGAGATTAGCCATTTCAGGAAAAAATCTATTTTTCCTTTGGCATAAGCAAAGTGTGCAGAAGGGCTGTGATGATCCCTCACTGTCTGACAGTCTGTGGCTCTGAGGCATCCGCCTGCCTTCCCTGTGCCCAAGATTGCCTGTGAAGCAGGTGCATGTGTGCTTCAGTGGTGCCTGCAGGTCCCAGTTTGGAGTGTGTGGTTTATTGTTCTCTGCTTCCCAAAGCTGATAAAGTCCTACAGTGGTATTTAAACAGAAAATCAAAACAAACAATTTTGCTTCTCCCAGAAGCACGGAGATCAGTATTTGAGAAGCCCAGTGTCAAGATTTCAGGTTTATGTGTTGTTGTCTTTAACTTCATGATGTTTTAGGAGTGCTATGGATTGCTGCCTTTGTAGTCCAGCTCAGATAGGTCCCAGTCCACAAGCAGGGTATACCAGATGCCTGCTCGGGTAGAGCGTTCAGCAGAAAGGGGAGCCCTTGTAGCTGCAGGAAGGTGCCTTGGATTCACTCACCACCATATGCCCTCTCTCCGATCTGCTCTTGCCCAGGTACCGCTGTCCGAGAGCACAGTTATGCTTTTCCGTAACAGCCCTGATTACCCCCAGTGGCATCCAGGGGATTGAAGTAAGGACGTACTCTGTGTGCCTGCGGGAAGCGAAGAAGCGCATATCTATGCACTTAATGCCAAATTTTGTATCCATCCAATACTTCTGTGTGAAGCAAGCAGCTCCATTTCTTTGGAGCTCACTTCTGAAAAGATGTGTAGCTGAAGTTACACATGTATTGAAAGTCATGGTATTTGAATGAATGAGCCTGTCCATGTTATGCATAGGGTATGAGATAAGGATTTAGTCATTCTCTTTTCTGAGCTGTTTGTGCAATGCAGAGGTTGTAAGCTTTCATTATAGCATAGGTCATGCACATGCAGTTGTATTTTTCTTGGAGACTCAAGTCGTATATATTGTTCATTTGAAATATTTGGTTAAATCAGATGAGGTTATTTATGTGAAAGGGACTGTCCTTGTATCACTGCCACCTAATGGTCAGGACATTGTAGTTAGGTGCCTGGTTTAGGTGTCCCCTTGACTGATCTATCTCCAGTATTAAGCTTGTAAGATCAGATAATGCTGTTAACTACCCTCAACTTCATTTTCAGCCCTTAGTAGTCTGTTCTGCAAGCTCACTGGACACTGGTGTGTATGTTCTCACTCTAATAGCATATGAGAGATCAGGAAATTCAGTTTTCGTATGGCAAAATCCAGGAAGAAAGGGAAAGCATTAATTAGATGGGTGTAATCTCCAAGGGAACAAGTGCTGCATTTTAATTCAGCATTTCCCTTTGATGAAAACTTTAGTGAATGTTATTATGTGGAGTTTATATGAAGCCTGGGTTTAGGTAATCAGCTTTAATATTTATACTCTTAGGGAAAAAAAAAAAAGAAAAAGAGAATCATTAGTAAGCATACATAATTAATGAATAAATTATATTTTTCCTTTGTTTTCCTTCAGGTATAAGGAAATGCTAGATCTAGTGATATCACCCAGCCTGACTGTAAATAGAGAGTGCCCTGACAGACTGAAGCTTAACCTTTCCAACATTTATGCCACGGCTCCAGATGACATAGAAGGTAGGCTGCCTCTTCCACTGACTTTACTGGCTTTAACAAAATGTGTATGTATATGTAACCCAAGGGAACTGGCCACATGCAAGACCTCTGCTTCTGACAGTTAGTTCTACAGCATAGTGAGCAGCTGAGATTTTGGAGTAATTTTTTTGTAGACACTCTGGTTGTGGCTGAATCCTTTATTACAGCAATGGTTTGAATGCAAATGGAATCGGAATATCTTATATGTAGATATATATATCTGTGCATAGTAGGTGCATGTGTACATGTACACATGCATGTATATGTTTGCTACACTGTAATAATTGCAGATATAAAATATTCTTTGTGTAGAGCAGTTTTCAGACCCCACTAGAGCCCCAGTAATAGTGTGAACATGAGCCCTGGGCTTCTGTGGCTGTGCTGCTGCTGTTGGGGTGGGGGTGGGGGGACTCCCAGGCCCAACATTGTATTTTGAAGCCTGGAAACCTTTTGCCAAAGCATCTCTGTGCCCCAGTTTGCATTGTTCTGAGATCATTGCTATCATCTCCAAACGGTCAGCCCTGCTGGCCTCTGCTCTGAAGTTTCACATTTGGCAGGTACCAAGGACAAATTCTTTCAGTGGCTGAGGCTCTGATGGAAATTTATCCACTCTTCTCCTCCTCCCCCCACATCCCCCCACTCCATCATACTGTTCAAGAGAAGGAAACAGAAGAATGTTAAATCTGCTAAAAAAATTATTGGCAAGTGATGCAGCTGAACTAGTTCTTGCTAGTACAATCCCAGCTATTGTTTGCTGCGGTCAGGATCTGTCAGCCTTCCTGTTAGAGGGGAGTTAGGAAAAGGCACTGGCTATTATGTTTTAGTAGTATGTTTAACCCTTAATTTCTAGGCTCTTAGAAGCTAAGGAGGTGTTTGCTTGCGTGTTTGCTGAGGCATTAGAAACTGCGTGATTAAATCACTTACATCATGACTGCCTATTTACAAAAGCAGTCAAAGAGATAACAATCTAAAGGAAACATCCTTTTAAATCTTCATGTTTGGAGAAAAGATTAGAGCTAGAAATGATTTTTGAATGCAGCATTTTGTAAACTTCTTGGTGCAGGAACTATTCATTATTATGCAATATAAATTAGAGCTAATATAGACAGTTAACCTAAGAGCTAACATAAGAGTTGTACTGTTGGACACCAGTTTGGTAGTGGCAGCTCAGGCTGATGTGTTTCTTACAGAAGTATTATGGTTATTTTTCTGCAGAATGATCCCTTGTGCTTCCAAGATTAAGCTCTTTCGCTTGAAAATACATCTTGTTAATTTGAAGAACAGGAAAATACTTGTGTGTTTGTCAAGCCTTAGACTGACAGAGCTTTTAATGCAATAAATGCACACAAGTATATGCTTTTTTATTGCATACAGAATTTTAATTTTACTGAGTCTAGTAGCAATTCTTATTTATGTAGATGTGTGGCCTGCTCATTCCATGGGTGCTTAATCATGAGATATACAATTATGTCAATATAATTTTCCAGTGCACATTTTGCCTGTAGTCCTACACTTTTTGTTGTTTTGGGTGTTTTGGGTGCACGTATCAGTTCAACTTGCCTCTTTCTGGCAATGACAGTAGTATATTACATATTACATGCAGTAAATTCCCACTTGGCATTCTTGGCAAATGTATTTACTCTTTCAAAAATAAAAAGTTTGAAGATGTAATATTTTCTAAATAGAAAAGAAATGAAACCTATGCTCCACCTGTCTTTTCTGCCATCTTTCAAATGTAAAAGGCATGAATTAAATGAATTGAAACTAAAAAAGTATATGTTTTCATTATATTTGTTTGGTAACGACGATCAGTAACAGAACGGTGTAGGTTTTGTTTTCTCAATCTAAAAATCTGATTTTCCAAAACTGTTCTCTTTCAGGTAAGTCAAAGCGAATTTTTCATAGTGAGTTTGAAGGTGAGTCAGGTAAGTGCAGCTTTGGATTTAAAAACAGTCTTTTTCTCTATATCTGTATGTAAAAGAATATGTACGTTTATATAACACTATCCTTTTTCAAATTTTATTCTTTATTTTTTTTTAAACTAAGCCTCTCTGCCCATTGCTTGGGGAACAGGTTACTGTTACCCACGTTTCATGGGTAGAGGAACTAAGGCAGGGTTGCTGGTGGGTTTTATTTTTCTAAGGTGTTTCAGGGTTGTAGGAGTATGAAGAAGGATTTGTTTCTATCAGTGATTAGGGTGATACTGTTAGTGATAAGGGCTCTGCAGGTTTCATTTTCCCTCCCCGGCACACTGTCCTCCTACCTGAGCTGCCCTTTGCAAAGGGATCTGTGCACAGATCAGGTAAGTGTCTGCAGTGGACCCTGGAAGAAGACAGAAGGGGATCATAGCTGTGATATTTGCCCTTCTGTGGTGTTTTGAGGTGTACACAGCCAAAGGAAGAGCTCTGGCAGAACTGGGGGACAGCTTAGCCGAGGTGGGATCAAAAAGGGCACAAGGCCTGAATTTGTTGTGAAGAAGGGTGTGAAGAGTGGGATATGGCAAAGGAAAGCACTTGCAAGTGCTTGCAGTTTTGAATTTAGATATTTTAGTCAATTAAGCCTAAATTGATCTCTAAATAAAGATGGTGGCACATTTTTCTTCAGTGGTGTTCTAGGACACAACTGGTACGTTGGAAAGCATCCTGCGCATATAACCGGTGTGATACATTTCCTTCTGGTTCAGTATTTTGGTTGCAGGCAGGTTAAGAAGGTAGGTGATAGAGTAAAAAGAATCACAGCGTTGTGTTTTTAATATTTATTTTGATTTGATATATTTTAATAACCTTAAAGAAAGTGAGTCATGGTCTAGAAGAGTACAAAAAAACCCTAAAAGGGCAAAAAGTGCAGTGAGCTTAAATCACTTAGGAATCATAATAGCTGCTTTTGTAGCCTTTAGCATATGAGTCACCCCACCAAAGCCCAGCTTCGTGATTGATATCAGTCCCATGAGAAGAAACTGGTAGCTCAATCAATCAGTATCACCCTCAGTTAAAAACTAAATCTACATTTGCTGTTAAGTGGAGAATAACTTCGTTACCTACTTCAGTTCGTGGAGATTCACTAAAACCAAAGTCTTCTAATTCCTGTATATTTTTCTTCAACCAGCAGTGGTAAAAACAGTGGTGTTGGCTTGGCCACAGAACAGAACATGCTGAAAAACTAAGACCCTTTAATTTTGTTTTCCAGGCAGCAGCAAAGCAGCACCGCAGTGTCCGCTCCATCTGTACTCGACAAAGTGAGTGCTCGTGCCAAGCGCTCAAACTTCAAAATGTGTTTTGCTGAACAGCCATTTTGTGCAGACTTCTGTCACCTTAAAAAGCATTTGCCTTAAGCCCATCCACCTGTTCCCCTGTGTGTCTCTGGCCCAGTGAAGTAACTGCCTCTTAATCTTGTTAGATACAGAGTTGAAAGAAGGTTTGAGGTACTGTGCAGGGGAACTTCCGTACCCCTGGGAATCCAAACCTTATCAGTTTAAATATTCTTGTGTTTATGAGTGACCACAGAGGAATATGTTGAAATGTCAGATACTCGCTTGTTTGGCAAACTCAAATGAAACATGAAAAATCAGCGTTGATTTTACTTACATTTTTTTACTATCACATATTTTGCACTGTCTTGAAGTCCCATGCATTTAGGTAGCTTAATCTACTAGCTCATATCTGGAGCTGTATACTGAAACTAACTTTTGCCCCAGTTTAGTCAGTTCAGAGTCCCGAAATATTCACTGTCGTACTTTGGATGTTATTTTATCAAAATGTGTAGAAGTGTTCTACATGTGCTGTAGAAGTGTTCTACGTGTGCTATAGAAGATCGTGTACAGTAACTATTGCCTCAGACTCTCTATTTTCTTGTTCTGAATAGGCATTATCCCCATATAGTGACAGTCCCGTCTTTTCCAACAATGGCAACGTATGGACAGACTCAGTACAGCACAGGAATCCAGCAGGCTGCTGCCTACACTGCCTATCCTCCTCCAGGGCAGCCCTATGGCATACCCTCCTACAGTGAGTACTCTGATGTCATGTTACCTTTTGAGGATATTGTCCTCTTGCTCTTAAAAAATTGTATTCGAAGTCTTAAGCTTTAGAATGAAAGGTCATTTCCATCTTGGCAATGTTCTTTGGTTTATAGAGGAAAATCTGACTTGATTAAAAATGTTAAGATTATTTTGAACTATCAGCTCTTGATATCTTGGGTTTTGATCTTACAAACTAGGTAAGTTTGAACCAGTCAGTAGTAGGATATGAGGCAGCAGGAGAAAGTCAGGTTCAGTAGGACGTACCATTTAGGAGAGTAGTAGCTGGTGAGCGTTCCCATGACTCACTGCCAAGACAAAGTCTCTTGCAGAAAATGTGGTATTTAGGTAAACTACACTTTACCTTCCTTGATTCTTCTGGGAGTTTCAATGGTACAAGCTACTTTAAGAGAAACTTTTTGTATATTATTATGGAAGAGCCAAGACACAGAGCAGAACAAGGCGTGGGTGAAATGGTACAGAGTATTTCAACTGTGGAAGACGGTTCCTATTTGAATGGCTGCTTGTTAGCTGTAGGTACAGTAACCATGCCTAACCCTGGTCAGCTTTGTTCCCTGCTTTCCTGACCAGAGCCTTGCCAGCAGCTGCGAGGAGACAGTGCTGGGCAGCAGCAGCTGGAGGGTTCAGGCAGGGGCCTAATTAAACCAGCACTCCTGACAATGGAATGCCTGGTAAACCAAGTGGTAAGAGTGTCCTCAAGCTCTGCATAGAAATACAAAGTCCTTGCGGGAGCTGAGACGCTCTTACCACTCGTAAAAACCAAAGAGATACTGCTCCTGCTTGAGTACAGCTCTTTAACAGAAAGCTTTGGGCTCATCCTGTGAGTGTTGAGTCTTGTAGCATTAAAATGGCTTCATAGTTCTGTTTCCACTCCTGTTTTCTCTTGCACTGTTAAACACCTTTTGTTTGCTTGGCAAATACAGTATCTCTTCCCAACAAGAAGCTTTTATACACCATTGACAAGGCTTTTACTGAAAGGAAATTCAATGCAATGCTCTGGAAGCCAGGGAAATGGGCTTGGCAGAGCTGAAGCTCTACCAGGATGATGAGAGAATGTTTTGAGACCCTTTCTTGGAGCTACTTATGTGTTTGCATCAGCTGGCTGATTTCCAAGGCAAACTCTGAACAGTTGTCCTGTTAGAGCAGGTGAAAGTAGATCCATTTGCTACTGCCTAGAGTCTTTAGGGCATACATGTGTCAGGCCCATATGCTGCTTATAAATCCTGCGGATGACCGCTTAGCATCTTTGAGCAGTGATTTCCCTCCCCCAGCCCATATACCCTCTCTAAGATACTCAACACAGCATATGAAAAACTCCACCTGGCTGACAACCAAGAACAGTGAAGCAGTATTGTTTTTAAGCACAAAAATAAAACTCGGCCAGTTTCTAGACAAAACAGAACATTGTGTGGAAATTAATTTGGTGCTAGTTATTTTGCTGTCTGACAACAATTTTTAGACTTCCAAAAAGACCCATTCGCTGAAGATTAATTGTAGCTGGGGTAGGCTGGATGCTCACAAGCAGAGTGCTGATGTCATTGAAAAGCATAGGATGTTATGAAAAGCAGCTTCTCTGCACACACTTGCAAATACCTTCTCTTCCCCAGCAGTAATGGAGCCAAACGCTTGCACCATCGCTTGTTCATTCAGCATCCAAATAAACTTCCTGCATTTCACAATGCAGCATTATCATCTTGTTGCTAATTTGTACTCAAATTGCATTGCACCTATTCACACCTAAAGCTAAAAGTGATTTTTATTAGAGAAAACATTCTCTGGGAGAGCTTATTCTGTGGAAATGCAGACTTGCTTTTAAGAGTCATTAAGCTAAAAAACAGCGCCTTTGGTGAAAGGCCCATGAATTCCACTTGTCTTTTGGCAGATTTGCCTACAAGTGTTAAAAGATGACAGCAGCCTGGGAAGAGTGTAAATCCAAGGCCAGGGCATCAACAGGGTCTTTATTTAGTCCCCGCACTCAGGGTGTGCTCAATGGCTATTTTTTGTTGTGTGCAAATAGGCACATAGGGAAGGATCATGCCCAACCCAAAGGGTTCATAATAAAACACACCTTTCAGCTGTTTATTTTATTAATACAGCTGTATAATCTCAGCAGCATCTCAGAATAAAATATCAACCCCTTTCACTACCAGCAAAGGTTTCATCTTGCAATGTTTAATTCAGCTGTTGCTGTTTCCCCCATAAATTGTCAGTTTAATTGCCTGATTTTAGTAATGAAAAGATTTTTGTGGCTTCAGGGCTTACCTGTTGTTCCTGAACTGTGTATTGTATATAGCTGAATAGATGATAACCCTCCTCTATAACTTGCCAATAAATATTTTACTATCAAAGCTGAAAATATAATGCAAGTAAAAGATAACTCTGTTGAGAATAGAAGTCTTGAGGTTATTTTGCTGAAGGTCCTTTTGCTTTGTTAATCATTGCTTGCATCTGGTAACTGTTCAGAAAGCTCATGAGTCAATGAGTCTGCTTAATTCTAAACCAAAACTATTCAGAAATTGTTTTTGAAAGCAATATTGTTCATGGTTGTTTACCCATCTTAGCAAAAGTTCATTTGGGTATGGATACAGGATGTAGTGACTCAAATATTATTTGTGATGACTCTATGTGACTTATTGAAGAGACCTGCTTGGGTAATGCAGGTAACTAAAAGCAGAAAGTGTAGGAAAAAGGCGTTTCTTAGGTTAAAATGTAGCTGAACAATTAATTCCTAAACTTTCTTCTTTAATCATTTGTATGACAAACACTCACGTTCTGCTCTTGGTTCTTACTATATGCCCCAAAGGCATTAAAACGGAGGACAGCCTGAGCCATTCCCCAGGCCAGAGTGGGTTTCTTAGCTATGGATCCAGCTTTGGTACCCCGACGGCCGGACAAGCACCGTACACGTACCAGATGCATGGTGAGTACAGCTTGTGCCTTGCGGGATGATGCCTTGTAAGAGAAGTCAGAATCCTGTACGCCCACACAAGACCAATTCTTCTTTTGCAATTACAATGAAATACTTAGGTATGGGCACCAGGATAGGGAAGGAGGTAAGTCTTCATAGATCTGTTTTGCTCATCAAAGCATTAGTTATTGGCTGAGGTACTGGATTTAACATTAGTATACCCTAGCAAAACTTCACATATGATCAGTATAAGCTTTGCCTTTCTGCAGAAGCTGTGTTTTGGGAGGGGTTTAATTAATTTTTGACTGCGTGCCTGGGATTGTTGTGTGAGTGTGAATTCCCAGCTTCTGAGTGGGAACAAAACAAAGGTGGTTTCACACTTAATGCAAACAGAACTGTTAGTATTACGCTTCTGCTTTACGCTGTCCTGAACTCACTGCTCTGTGGTTAAACTGCTATATATTCTCTCTACTAATTTTTTGTTTTAAAAAGCTGATACTTTGATACTGAAAGAAATTTTTTATACTGCTACGACATAACTGATACCTACAAAGATACATCTGCCTGGTTTAATTCCCAAAGTACCTGTAGCATTAATAACCTACATGCTACTGAAGAAAGAAGAGCAGAGCTGAAAGCAGCTGTTTTTTCCTCAAGGTTACTGAGCTAGGATTTAGTAAGTTTAGAAGAACTGTTTTGTTTTTATCAGAATAATAATTGATTATAAAATACTCAATTGGATTCCCTTAAGGCTTCTAGGCGAGTGCCTTGTACTGGTAGCTTTATAACACTTGGTTTTGTTGTACAACCAGGAAGGCCAAAATATACTTTTACTTCTAAAAATAAAACTTAAAAGTTGTTCTCTTGTCATTCCATTTGAGAAGCTGTTCGAAACACCAGCTCTCAGGGGATGGAATGTTGACTTGCCAACTCAAGAAAGTCATGAAAGGGTTTAAATCTGAATTGCCAAGAAGTGTCAAGTAAATGCAAATGGTGGGATTTCATCTGTGTTTCCTTTTAACTGATTTCTAGCGTGGTGTTTGATTTCTTTGAGCATTTTAGTGCTGTTGGAGAGAAATCTGAACTGCATATGGCACGTTTTCATTATTGAGCTGGTATTCCATATGCTTTTTCCTCCAGTATGTGCACTTCCCCTGATCTTTGTGAATTATGTTGATTTTTATTTATGTATTTATAAAATATATAAACTTATAAAATATATAAATTTCCTGGAACTTGCTGAATCATTAAGCATGAATTGGAGGAGGAGCACTAAAATTTGGATGTATTCTAAATTCTCTGGGTAATCTGAAGTTAAAACCACCTTGAATGCCTCGTGGAACACGCTGGAGACATTTGAGTTGAATGTTGCCCCAAAAAAAAATCCCCAAACTATATATATCAGCTATATATGTATATCCCCAAGCTGTATATATAGACTATGGTTGGTTTAGGATTTTTTTTTTTGATCACCTTGACTCCCCGAAGCTTCACCTGTCCTACTCCTACCAGGAGTTCAGTTTTTGGCTTCTATTTTGCTCCTTAAACTTGTCTTGAGACTGGCTGTAACACCACTGTTGACAAAGTACTTGCATTTTCTTTTGCTGCCTTGAAAGACTGGTATATCCCGTCTGGGTTTCTGTTGTTTTTTGTTTCCCCAGAACATGTGCTTTCTGTTAGCTTAGGAGAATCTGAGCTGTTTAAGAAGGCGAATTCTTGATTTAGTTGGGACCGCAGTTTTTAAGATGGCCCCTTCGTCCAGTCAAGAGACTCATGTACTTGAAAATGTTATACTTGCAAGCAATAGTTAAAATAATAAAAAATAAAATAATCATGTGTTGTACCAAAACAGGCAGGGAGGAACTGCATACATATGTGTGTGAGCATAAATGTGCCCAAGTGCTTTCAGATAATGTTCCCTAGGGCAACGCTATGGTATTAGGAGAAATCTAACTTCTTTTCAGATTTTTATGCCGGGAAGATCATTTTAGCCAGTCACTAAGCCTTTAATGCAAAAGAAAACAGAGAAGAAGTTTCTGCAAGTGGCAGGTGCTTATTCCAAGGCAAAGGGAGCAGGAGTAAATGTGTCTTCCTGTTGTAAACAAATATTTCGACCCTTCTTGCTCATGAGAGGAACAGTCTGAAGCTCCCTGACAGTACGGTTTATTTACCTTGCTGAGTGCTAGTGAAAGGTTTAAGTGAGAAGCCAGGAGCCTTCCTGTGCTGAGTGCTACCGAGGAATGTGTGCTCAGAGCTTTCCCACGCCACAGCACTTGGGGGTGGGAAGGCGATCACTCTTGTCTCCCTAATACAAGCAAGTAGCTCTCTGTGCCAGCCAGCTCCAGGGCCATTGAGATTTTTGCCAAGTTCAGATCAGTCCTTTAGGTTACCTTGTTGCTGATCCAGACAGGGACTCTAGGTAATGGGCTAAAGCAGCTGAAAAGGGCAATGTTTTATATACATATTTTTTTTTAAATCAAATTTTGGAAGATTTTAAGAGTCAAGCTCTTAGCCCTCACTCAAGGACAAAATGTTTATTGCATCATGCTCAAAGAGATCTTGAAGAGGGTGACATGTAGGGGATCTGCAAGGAAAGGTATCTCCAGGAGTGTGTGCTGCTCAGTATGAGAAAAACATGATTTTCTTAAGCTAATCTCTGCAAGTATTATAAGATGATAATAGCTCAGTTATATATGTGGAATAACTTTGGACTTGTTTGAGGCCATTGAGAACCAGCTCCCAGAGCAACATAGTGAAGTCATGGGGTAAGTGGGCAAAGGCCAGCCTGTGATTCCTGAGCAGGTTGTGTAGCCTGTGTGATTCCTCCTCATAACTGAGTTACATGGTCCCAGCAGCAAATAGGCACCCATCATAGGTGTGTTACACTGTTCACCAAGGGATAAATTATCTCTTGGGTGACAAATACTTAGTCTTATAGGGATCTAGAGCAAAAGTTCTCCCTCAGTAAGTGCCAGTGTAGTGTGTTTTGTCTTGTTTCTTTGGTACCAATGCTAACTGTGGCCGGGATACATGTGTCAGGCTGTAGCCTCCCCTCTGTGATGGCTGTTGTCGGTAACATGGTACTTCAGAAGACAAATTCTGCTCTCTCTTAAGTCAGTTCATTTTCAATACAAGCACAGATGAGGCAGGTGTGATGGGGTAGCATTTAGTTTTTTCATCTTTCACTCCAATAATCAACTGTACCCTGGTTCTTGAGCAAGAACAGAATCCACTAAAAAGCAGGAATGAGGATAGAACATTCTTTGGTCTTTAAGTGGTAAAGAAAAAAACAATATTTTACAGTCAGCCAGAAGGGGAAATCTATTTTCATGCTTCCCTAGCATGAGAATAAATAAAATGTGGAAGGGTTTACAGGCCAAATATCTAGTGCAATATGTCACAAACATGTATAAATACAAAAGATGAGATTGGTGAGTTCCGTAGCTCATAAAAAAACCCTATATAGCAATGGTAGATTGAATTAATGATTTTAATTGCCATGTAACAGTGGATATAATAGTATATTGTCAGAACAACATTCAAATAGACTGAAATCTGGTAGTTAAGGATACTGTTGTTGCTGAGGGTTGGGTAGAATTCTTTGGAATATAAGAAACTTAACATATAGTGAGCTATGTAAAATACAAAGAGAAAACTCTGCCAGCATGTTAGCTAACATAGAGAGCCATGAGCTATGCAGAGAGAGCAATAGAGTGGCCAGCTTATAGAGCATTTCCTGTGGTTGCATGAGCATGTGTTACCCCTTTATTGCACATCAGGCCATCTCTTCTCAGCTTGTCATTAATTCCTAGACAATGCCTTGCTCTTCAGTTATTATTGCTAAAATGACAGCTGGTATGAAACTATGAAGTTGCACAACAGTTAAAATTGTGGCCAAAGACCACTGTGGATACTGTCATTGGGCAGGGAAAGATTTGACCACTTTTATTTTTTTTTTTTAATATCCAAATCTATCTACCCACAAAATACTTTTTACACTGCAAAGGAAAATTTAGTTATGTAACTGGGATCACTTTCCTTTGCCAAGGAATTGCAAAGCAGTATTGAGTTCAGTACAGACAGAAATTCGGGGCCAAAGACCTACGCACTGAAATTCTTTGCTACTGCTGAGCATTTGTTTTCTTTGTAGAGTCCATTCTGATCAGCTGTCAAATAATGAACAGAAAGAAACATTTATTTTGTGCAACACTGATTTGAAGTGGGCTAATTATCTATGTTGCTTATGTTTGTGGAATTAATTGCTTATGAATTGTTCTTCTGGCCTAAGACCAAGTAAAATCTGAATATTTAATCAATTGAAATGCTTTCTTATGCTGGAAACATTTTGGTTCTTGTTAATATCTAGATAATCTGGACAATTATTTTTTCCAAGTGGTGCCTGAATTTTAATAGGAATTGTATGCCAGTTTATGTGTTAATATGAGGCCATAATTATCTATGTGACGTGAATGTTTAGCTCTGCATGCATGAATTTTGCAAAGGAAGTGGCATGTTTGATTTTAAGCTTAATTTTTTAAGTACCTAGTGATGAAACGTGTGAGAAGGGGGTATTTCAATCTACACTTGAGAAGTGTGGATCACGCTTCGGCATACAGGTAGCGAATCCATTTGAAGTCCCAGAAGATAAAGGAGAGGGAGAGCACGTCCTCAGCAAACTGTCACTCAGATGCCTTAGATTCATAAAATTAAAACCTCAGTAGAAAACGGGTAATTTCTTTCTAAAGCTTCTGCTTTACAGCTGGTTTGCATTAGCTGCAGTTTTAAAAGTATGGCAGTAAAGGAGGGGTCAGACCTCACTTTTTACAGTGTAAATACAAGGTTCATAAGAATAACAGCCAGTCTCCCTTTCAAAGATTTTTTAAACACCAGGGGCTGACCATGCTACATTTACTTTGTTTTAGAATGAGCTGTCTTACAGGAGGAGGAAGTCAAGGGGAGAGGCAAAGGTGTTGACAGTGATGCACTGTATGCTGCAAGGATCAGTGCTACTGCAACCCAAGAGAAAGCCTTGCTCTAACTTCTGCCATTTACTGCTTTTATGAGGTTCCACTCCGAACTCATTCATTGGTTATTATTAAACAAGGGGGGACTTGGGAAAGAGGATATGGTAGTGGAAGGAGTAGGCACTAGGTTGGATGGTCCTGAAGCTGGGGGAGCAAATGTGTTTTTGTAATAGAGAGATGGGCTGACAAGTGATCTGTAACTTCTGCTCTGTCTGGGCTCATCAGAGTATTTAGAGGTTCACCTTGCTCAAGGGGAAGGGAATTACTAAACACGTAGTTGTGCTCGCTGGCCATATTTTATCCCCAGTTGCAAGACAGTAGATATTATAGGGCTACTTAGATTTTAATGCTGACCTGGGAACTGGAACCCTGTAGCCACTAAACAGCACAGGAGGTGGCAAATCCAGCTTTCCTTTATCATGTCTCGTGATCTGTCAGTGGAGGATTGTGTTCAGGATGAAACTGCAGCTGGAGTAACCTTTAATCTTTGGTGTCTGTGGAGTCACACAGATAAAGTTAGGTTTGCTGGTTGTTTTTTCAACAAGGGTTGCACCGAGACAGTCTACAATCATTATTGTAAGGATGTTCACATTCAGGCCCAAAACATTTCCTTGCGGTTGGTTTTTGAAGAGAATCCAGTGTTATTTCTTTCTAAAGCTGCAGCATCATTTCATAGTAGTGGTTAAAAGAGACACTTTCTCAAAAATATAATAAAATTTAATTGCTTTCCCATGTTTCAAATCCTGAGAATAAATATAAACCATCCCAGCACTTTCAACGCCATTGCTGAGCTGGATTGAGCAGCTCAGGTGAGCAGGCTCAAAAGGATAGTAAAAGCTAGGCCGTCAAAAAAACTCCGGTCATCACTTACTAAAGCCTTTTGAGGCTCTTTGGGTTGAGTACTCCCAGAAGCAGGCAGCAGGGGAAGAGCCTGGGCTCAGAAAAACTGTGCCATGAAATGTGTTTTATATAATAGTGCCCTCAAACACCTGGTCAGGCCAGCAGGGCTGAATGGGGTCCCACTAATGGGAGACCAGTGGACATAATGACTGGTTTAATGGGCTGCATATCTGAGAGTATTATCTGCAGAAGATGTTCATGTTTCTGGGAGCAATGTCTTTTAATAGACACTGCAGATGTCAAGTGCTGTAACATTGTAGAAGCATACTTTTCACCTGGGTTAATACAGTGTGCTTTTCCCTATAGCGTCTGAGCCCTTCCAGGCAGAAATACAAGCCTGTTTTTGGGGAAGGGTTCATTATGCCTAATGGCAAACAGTTGAGCAATATGGTGCAAAATACATATGGATTGAGTTTTTCTTCTCCTTTCACAGGTCAGATAGTCCTGAAATACCTGCACAGCTGACAGCCATGCAACATTTTATGAGTTTTCTTGCTCAGTAAATGCAGGCAGATGTTGTAGGATTTGGAACCTTACAAGGCACTGGAGTATAGCTGGTGGGAGGTAATTTTGATGAGTGCTTAACCTCTCACTAAAAAAGTAGCAGCTTGGAGAAGGCAATATTTACTGCAGGAAACATTAGCTTGTCAAAGAGCAAAAGCACTGCAAAGAACCTTTCTGAACAATCATGCAAGTCTTCAGCCAGATGTTCTTCATAGCATAGAGTAATGCACACTCTTCTGGGAGTTAAACTAAGGCCTTTCCTTGCATCACTCACAGTCAACATTGTTTTCTGTAGGAAAACGGCTTGCTAATATAAGAATACACAAGCCATTATATGCAAGCTTGTAAAATACCATGCAGTTCAGCTGAACCCTGTAGGCATTTATTTTATTAGTGCTAAGTGATCAAATAATCCTTTGAGAGAACTCTTCCCAGGAACCACTGTAAATGTGATTCATCTACAAGTTAGAGGAAACACTTGGATCTAAGCTTCATTGTTCTACGTCAAGCCTATTCAGAAGTGCCCATGGTAGCCACCCTCTGAACACCCTCATCACAGTGCAGTGAGTGTTCATCTTTGGAGTGTTCATGGACTCACAATTGCTGCTGGCAATTGTGAGCTGTGATAAATGCCCTGCTGTTCACCTGTGTGAAACCTGACTATCTCCTCTGATTGTTGAGTGTTTTGGTGAATGCTGGATGTTCAAACCATCTGTTCTTCTAAATATAGCGACTTACTCTCTTTTCAGCAGTACAGGAGACTTAGAGAACTCCTCCCTGATGTCGGGGCCCCTCGACCCATGAAATTCAAGGACACAAACCTGGTTTTCAAAGCTTGCTCTGGTATTGATCTGAACTATACCACAGGCCCATCCCATCACTGTAATTATAACTCCCTAAGACACCAATATCCTTTTGTCACACTGTGTATTCATAAGCTGAAAGAAAACTTTTATTTGCAATGCCAGAGCTCAGTTCTGAAGATACTGAAAATAACCATAAATATTTCCTTAGTTTTTTATGTGCTCTTAGCTGGGAAGAAGGGGAAGAAATGTAGCCTGTTATTGCAGTGACTGAAAGAGAGGGAGAAACTGAGAAGAAGGAAAAGCTGGCATGAAAGTTTTTGCAGGAGCACAGTCCAGATCACACAGCATTGAAATTATCATTGACTGTGGCATAGATTTTTAAAATACTTGAATTAAAAAGGGAATGAGGGGAAAATAGCAAATGAAATCCATCTGTGAGAACAGGAATATACCATCAATCAGCTCACAAAGAGTTTCTCTATATGTGTTGCCCTTGGACATCCATACAGAGAAGGGCCACATCTACTTATCAAGGAAAAGTCATGGCACTGAATATGTGCAGCATATGCACGCCTTTTATGCTGTGTCTTTTCATGCAAGTGTGTTTGTGATATACATACTTTACAGGAACATTTACAGTACCATACATCTGAAGAGCTATTCTACTCTAGAGTCCAGATTGTTTTATTACCAGCTAAATGTTCTTTAAGCTACCTGTGAATGAAGGCATTGTGACATTTAGCAACTGGTTTGATTGAACACAGATGTGAACCATATTCCAGATGGAGAAGATCCAAAGGGAGAGATCCTTGGGTTGTTTCTGATTTGCTAGTAGAAGTTTGAATGCAATTACTTGATGTTGAGCTACCAAGATAGATAGAAACAAATTGCTTGCTTGCAGATCTACAGTATTGCAAATGTAAAATCAGCTGTAGTTTGAGATAGTGTGCTGTCCTCAGAGGTCAGGGGAAAAAGCCAATATATATGAAAGCCAAAGTCCTATAGAAATGGGCAGTATCCACTCAGAAATTTGGAGAGGGCCAGGCATTCATGTACATTCCTTACCAAGAGATTTCCTAGGAGTGCATCATTCTACATAAGCACAGCTTTCTAATGTCATTTCAGTCTATCTCTGAATATTACAAGAAGGGCTATGACCAGGGGAAGCACTTGAAAAAAATGGTTACATGGGGATAGGGCTAAATTGATAATGCCAGAATGGAAGGTCTGTTGATAATTTTATATTGTTGAAGTGTAAAATTTACCGATGCAAAACTGAAATTGCACTAGGCAGAATTACTTTTATTGTGGAAATCATAGAATCATGGAGTGGCTTGGGTTAGAAGGGACCTTAAAGCTCATCTAGTTCCCTGCCATGGGCAGGGATACCTTCCACTAGACCTGGTTGCTCCAAGCCCTGTCCATCCTGGCCTTGAACACTGCCAGGGGTGGGGCGGCCACAGCTTCTCTGGGCAACCTATTCCAGCACCTCAAGACCCTCACAGTAAATGTTTATTTGTTATCAACAACTTAGGGAGGAAAAGCATTTGGGGCAGGTTCTGATATGTGTTCTGAACTGCTGAATTCTAGGCTGCTCCCTGCTCAAAGAAACTGTAACAAGCTGGCCTTCTCTGCTCAGGAAGAGCAGTTGTGTTTGTTCTCAGTTTGGACAAACTGCTCAAATGGTACCCGCTACTTGGTCAGAGCTCAGTGTCAGGCCAGAATAAGTGAAAAGCCCGAGTTGCCAAAATCTGTTCCCTGCCTTGTTGAACTTCAGGTCGTTGGAAATACCAATCTTAAGCACGAAGTATTTAACTATGCAGGTAAAAAATGGGAAAGTTTAGTTTCTGTCTTTGCACCACAGTCCTTCCTCTTGAAAATCCCCTGGGCAGAGGGGGCCAGGCTGCAGCAGGCTGTAGGGACACCTGAAATTGGACCTGGAGTAGCCCAGCTAAAATGGTAAAAATATATTCTCTAAAACCAGTGTAAAATCCACTACTTAAGGTATAGTCACAGTGGACTGTGTGAAGCTATGGAGCATGAGTTGTTCTCCATCACCTCAACCCTTCTGTTTCTACCCTCCTCCCTGCTTACATTCCTGTCCTGTGTGTGCATGGACACGCTTACTCTGCACAGCTGGTACACAATTCACACTAAGTTCACTTCAGTTGTGCAGATCTCTCCTTTTTGTTCTTCTCTCTGATTGTTTGGAAAACAGGAGGCTATGGTAGCACAGCAGGTAGCACAGCAATAAACTTGTTCTCCTCACAATTTACACATAAAGCATGAGTCCCTTGAGGTAACTCATCCTCCTCTTGACAGCTTTAATAAAGGATGATGAATTGTCTCTAAATGACAGTTAGATCAAAAATTCCCCCCTGTATTCTTTTGAGATCTGGTGTACAAGGGCTGTTCTGTGAAAGTTGTTTTTGCCTGTAAGCATGGGGGCTCTATTACTCCCCTTCACAGTGGTGAGAAGTGCTTAGTTACCACAGGAATATGTTCATCCTGCCGCATACTTGTGACGTCTTGAAAAACTGCAGAAATCAAAGCCTAGCGTGGGTGGGAGGTGAGGAAGTGCCAATAGCTGAATGCGTGGCTGTCTTTGGGATGCTGCTTTGGGCAGTCTCCCCATATGGGTTCTGGGGAGGGGGAGGATTGGATACTGATCCACCCAGAGCTGCCTCTGAAGGATGATGCATCACCTTAACCCACCTGCCCAGCCTGTGCAGGGGACTTGGGAGACTCAGACCCCCAAGTGCCTGGCAGTCACCTGCACCCTCTTTTCCCCCTCTCTGCCCTTTTCTTTTTAAGGACCACATGTGGCAGCCAGTTAGTTCTGGAGGGCAGAGTCCTCCCTCTTGTTTCTTTTTGGCTTGGGATTTATTTCTCAGTGCATGTGCTTTGTAGCTGCACTTGGCAGAATGGAGTTTGTTCAGCTGTCCATTCCCTGGCTAAGCTGGCGTCTTAAAATAAAAACAAGCAAGTGGATTTTGGGAGAAAGGTTACCACATGAAGACATGCAGAGTGTCATATGATTAAACCAGCACTGCTCAAAGTCATTCATATGGTAAGTAACCAGATAAGAAAAAAAAGCTGAGTGCCTGATTCGATCTTGGTCTTCAGGTACATTGGGGTGACAAAATGAAGCCCAGATAAGAGCCCCCTGTGGCCACACAGCACCAAAATCATACCTCTTTCACTGCAGAAGTAGTGGGGCTGAGTGCTCTTTGGAGCATGTTGCTTTCCATTATGATAGAATATGACATAGTCCAGGTTTTGCCTCCTGTGTATGAACAGCCAGCCTTTGGAGCAAGCACTGTTGCAAAACACTGGAAGAAGACTTTTGGTATAAATTCTCATCAAACCACACAAACTCCAGAGGAAGTTCCCTACCCATGTGCAATGGAAAATTTTGAAATAGAAAGCGGCAGAAACTGAAGTTAAATCAAGGCTAGAACTTGCCAGGGGTGCAGTATCCAGGGGATGGGAAACTTGCAGCTCTCCTACCACTTTCCTGATGGGAAGTAAAGGAGGACTGTACCTGTAGGTCTTCTCTGAACCTTTACTTCTGAACCCATAAAATTTTTGTGTTAATCTGTCATCCAGCTCAGGAGGCCAGGCTGGACATAAGCTGCTTCATTTGGAACAGAACTAGGTAAAACTCATATGCCCATCCTTTCTCTTCCTGATGTTGCAGGATAAAGCAATGATTTTTTTTCTCCCTCCTGTGCCAGCAATATTGTTCTTACATTTGGGCTATCAACACCAGGACATAAGGACAGATTCTAGGACATACCTGGAATCAAAGAGTGTGTGCATGATTCTATACAGACTCTGAAGGAGTTTCCTGCAGAAGATGATAAAAAATACTCTTCCATTACTTACTGGAAAAAGAAGTAAATAAATTTTAAATTTGGGTTGAATCCTTGTTTTCCACTTTGTTTCCTAGATTTGTGTTTGGTTTAGTGTATGTAATGGTTGTCTTTGAATGCCTTTCAGTTAGCAGACTTCAGTAATAGCCCAAAGTCTTTACAGCCTGCAATTGTCAAGATTTGTGATATACTTTCTTCTACTGAGCCAGTACTTTACTTCCTGTTGGAAATTATTTGTATTAATATATCCTGTTATTTTGATTGCTGGTGTGTTTTATGACCATAATTTTCTTTCTGTTAGGCACAACAGGGATTTACCAGGGAGCTAATGGCCTGACAAATTCTGCAGGATTCAGTGCTGTGCACCAGGTATGGTTCAGCATTTAGTATTGGCAACCTTGGCACTTATTTTAAACACCTGGAATATTGGTAGATCACAAAGATTATTCTGGTGTTCACATATATTTAAGGAAGGCATTGCCCTGCATTCTGCTGAACACCATTCTGCTCTACTCCTCTGGCCTGTCCAGGACTTCTAGATATCTTAATTAATTTTAAGATGTGTATCTATACACAGAGTTCAGTCCTTGCAGGAGGAGGATGCCCTGGCAATCTCTGCCTTGCTGCTGTAGCAATGCCAAAAGTTTCATCATTTCTCTGCCATCTTACAACTTTCAGATATCTTTTCCATCCTCTATAGAGAGCTCTGCTTCCAGGATCCTGTTGTCTGCTGTCTTGGCACTGTGTAATAAATATGAACAATTTGAAAGAGTGTTGGCAGGCCCTGATGAATATTGAGCCATCTGAGCTGTCTATATGCTTCCTTCTTTGAGAAAACACCTGTCTATGGGCTTCATGCTTCAGATACCTTGATAAATGTGTGTGTATAAATAAACAGCATGCATATATACACAAGACAGATGTTTTTCAGTAGCAAATGGCTGGTTTTGATTGGACCAAACAAATGAGTACACTGTCCCAGAAAATGTGTTTTGGTTGCCAGTAATTTCAATTCCTTTTTTGGAAGGTGATGGTTGACTTGTATTTTTAATGACAGCAGTGGGCAAGTTCTTTATTACTTTAGTTTCGGCTAAAAACAGCATCTGCTGATAGAAGTGCATGTGATTGAAATATGGAGGTTACCTAAAAAGGGGAAAAATAATTGAGCTGTTTTCATTGTTTTGTTATATTCCTTAAGAGAAAACAACGAAATTCTCTCATTTCTTTTTCAGTTTAAATGCTCTTATGACAGCTTGAGTCTTTATTCTTGAGAGCTCCCTGGTGACTGAAAGTTAATGAAATAGCTGTCACAGAAAAGATGTAAGCTGCTAAGGAGGAAGGTGCTTTTAGTCTTTCTAAAGACTATTTATTATTTAGTTTTATTTACTATCAGAGACTAATTAGTATTTCTGAGGAAATAAAAACCTTTTGCTGAAAGACAATCCCTAGAGCAAGAACACAGTTCTCTATCTGAAAAAGCAAATAGGTGGACAAGAGCAGGAGTTGCAGTTAAAACCAAACAAGTAAAACCTTTTATGTTTTAATTGTCCAGTGGGAAGTTTTCTAATCTATTTTTCTCACAAAAAAAAAAAAAAACCAAACCAAATAACCTATATGAGGATGGAATAAAGTTTGTTTGAGAGGCTTCAAATAAAGCCAAAGGGATCTGTGATACCTCAGCTCCGCAAGGTCACTTCCACCTTGTATTTTTAGTTATTTTTCTGTAGGTAGGAAAGAGCATTCAGGCATTTTGCTATTGCTGAGATAGTTGGACAATCTCAACTGTGAGCACTGCTGCAAAACAGTTGCCACTTTTTTTTCTTCATTTTTGTAACCCGTTCTAATGTCTGATCAAGAGATGTTGCTGATCATAGGAAAATGCAGACAGTTTTGCTCCTTCCCTTACCCAGTTATTCATTCTCTTCTTCTGATTTCTTAGGTGTTCTGTTACTTACAGAGAATGTGTTCTATCATGGCCCTTTTCAAAAAGCTGCCCTACTTTACTCTTGCATAAAATTGTTGAACTCTTATACAAAATGTGTCAGCACTGATAACTAAAATCCTACAGAAAAAAGCGGATTAGTTGTTGATTAGTTGATCATAATAAGCCAGTAGTATATTTGGGAGAAGCAGAAATGTAGTGAGACATGGTTCTTTAGGGAAATATTCCTGCTGCATGCATAGATAACACTGCCTTTGTGGTGTCTTACACATTTATAAGATAAATACAGATACACTGAAGTCAGATGTTTCTTTTTTCCTCAAAGGAATATTCATCATATCCAAGCTTTCCTCAAAGCCAGTACTCACAGTATTACAGCTCTTCCTACAACTCTCCGTATGTGTCTGCGAACAGCATCAGCCCCTCCGCCATCCCAGCCTCCACTTACTCTCTCCAGGAGTCTTCCCACAATATCACCAGTCAGAGCACAGAATCGCTATCTGGTAGGTGCATCTCTTCTGTTTTCAGTATGTCAGTCTCAGCCACCTGTAGACATAAACACTGTAACCTTGTCATTAGAATGTACTAACATGCGTATTTTTACATGGATAAATCAGATTTCCTAGCATTTAAGAGTTCTGCTTACATAGTGCAACACAGGGTTTTGGAAAGATTAGAACACCCATGCTCTGTAAAACCATCTTGTGTCATTTTCATGACTTTGTGAGGTTTGATCTCTTCTAAAGGTAGTACAGAAAGATTAAACAATTGCATACAGAACCCAGATCAGGTCTGAGGGCTAATGGGGGAAGCACAGAGTTCAAAGCAAATAGCCATGCTCTGAAAAAGCCTGGCTGTTTCAGGCTCTGAAAAAGCCTGAAACTGATCAGACAGTCTGATAATTTTTTAGCCCATGTCTGTGTTGTGGTTTATATTCCTCTCTTACAACAATATGTAATAAACGCTTTCATAAATAAGTACATGAAGAGAAAGTCCCTCTTTAAAAAATCAGCACAAATTCTTTGTCTGAGTTGGAAGTTCAAGATGAATTCCACACATAAAGGTTTCAAAATTTGTGGCTTCTCTTTGAGTGCTTAATTTTTAAACTCTCAAAGCTTAAATGGTTTATGGAATTACTGACAGATTATGATCCTCAATGTGCTGTTCAAGTACAATCTTCGCATATCACTTCCCTACTAAAGTTTTCATTGGCATACAATAACATTTATATAAAACACCACATAATTTGTGGATGATCAAAGTCTATGCCCATTGTAGGTCTGCTGACTTATGAAACAAATCTGAACATCTGTGGTTGCTCTAAAAGAAAAATAAACTAATATTGTTTTTTAAAAAGAAGTGATCACAGATTGCTCTAAGAGCAGTTGAAGGATTTTCTGTTCCTTAGATCTTATCTCAGCCTTTTTGAGAAAGGGAGATTTCAGAAAGGCTTGGTAGGCACAATCCAAGCTTCTCTGAAGAAGAATGTGATTATTCCAGGAAGCTGGAGAGGCCACAACTTAGCAAGGTGAAAAGAAAAATATGTTGGAAAAGGATTTGTAATGTAAGGTAAGTGAAATCCGGACAGGTTTGTGAAACTCAAACCAATCAAAACAGATACTTTATACAAGGGAAGTTCACCTTTGACTGTCTTTTCTCGAATGATATCCTCTGTGAAATGGAATATGTCTAAAGAGGCTAGTTCTGTATTTTTAAATAAAAGTTCATGTTGAAAGTATATTTTTAATCATAAACATTCATCAAATTTAAAATTAAAACCAATATTTTTTTTGAGTTGGTTTTGGTGTCCTTTTCCATTGCTTTCTAGTTGAGGGGGGGGGAGTAAAATTCAAAAAGCTATTTTTTTCAATGAAAAATGTAATAAGGTTTTTGAAGTGACACATCCATTTTAAAATTTTATTCATACAGACTTGGTGACTTTTGAAATTGTTTTAGCAAATCTGAGGAGTTAAAAGTTATTTCTCTAAAAATGTCATGACATGAAATGAATAAGATTTTCTGATGGTGTTTTCGAAATGCTTCTGGTGATCTCTAATTATAATGATACAGTGCAGAATTTAAGTTTACAATGGATTTTTTTTTCTCTTATAATAGGGGAATATTCAACAACACCAGCAAAAGATATAGAAACAGACAGACATCACAGAGGGTCTGATGGCAAGGTACGAGCCCGGTCAAAAAGAAGCAACGATCCTTCCCCTACTGCTGACAGTGAGATTGAGGTAATAACTTTAATTTACATTCCCTTAGTAAAGCCAACAAAAATAATCAGTTGCATCTATTAGCAAATCCCACTATCAGACTAGTGAGTAGTGAGAACCAGAATAAAATGAGTAATACAACTTGAGCCTACAGACATCAGTAGTCAAAATAATTCCTCAATGTCTATATTATCAGCATCTGAAGCTATTCTTCAGATGTTCTTTGTTTTTTTCCTTTAGGCTTTTTAGAAATCTGCTGGTTTGTTCCCCTGACTTGATATGCAACAGGGGATTACAATAGTTGTTAGGAGAGCAGACGCTCAGGATGACCAGCACACACAGAGTTCCAAAATTCCCCATGTTTCATTTTGCCTGCATTCACAAAGCATCTACAGTCGGTGCTCCAAATAAGTTTGTGATCTGAAAAAGCTCTAGTCCAACAGGACATATTTCCTGACTGAACGAATTCTTGCAGTTGCTTAATATGTAACTATATTTCTTTTTTCCACCCCATCTGTCATCACAGCGTGTGTTTGTGTGGGATTTGGATGAGACGATAATTATTTTTCACTCCTTACTCACGGGAACCTTTGCATCCAGATATGGGAAGGTAAAATTTAATTCTTTTAGCATTACTGCTTGTCCAGCCAAATTGTGTCGGGAACTGTGGGGGCAGCTAATGAGACAGCTTTGCAAACAGATGCTGCTGATTTTATTCAGACATATTTGTATAAATATGTCCTGTGGTATTTCCTTCTAACATGTGAAAATTTAATTTACCTCCCTTTCATGTTGCAAGTAGCCCCTTGTTTTTCAAAGGCTTGTATTGTTCAGCTGCTGCTAGGTGGGACATCAGGATGTTCTTTCAATGTCTGTCTCCTGCAAGAAAGAGCCTATCTAGCAGCCAGACAGCATTAACTCTCATCTGAATGAGGTAACACATTTTTGTTAGACCGGTGTTTTCGTATGAATTTCAGACAACTTTGTAAGAGAGATTTTGTGTTAGTCAGTCTAGTCTGCCATGAAGAATACTGGCTCTGCTTCCTTACTGAAACTCACAATTTTAAAGGGATTTGGGAACCCTGTCTTTAGCTATCCATACTTTAGATACCCCCTTTGAAATGCAGGCAATTCCCTTTTTTTTTTTTTTTTTTTGAAGTAACTGTGGCTGAACAAACTGAAGTTGGCTGCTAAGGAGAAAATGCTGGCTCTTGGATTTAGTACCAGGTGCTTCAATTTCTTCTTAAGGCAGCTTTTTATGATAAACACTTAAGTCACTGTGAATTGCAGAATGTCAAACAGTTTTAAATGGGTAGGAAAAAAGACAATATCATTACCTAATTAAAGGTGGATGACCTAGTTGGCAGCTGTTTCCACACATGGCTTTGAACAGCCAGCTTCATCGGGAGACTGGAAAATAACCCAGCATCTCTCTAGAAAGCAGAAATATGATTTGACATCATTTCATGGCTTTACCAGCTGTACTTGTTTTACGATTGTTATAACAAGCTGAATGTGTAATTAGTAAGATAGATTTATTGTTTGCTGTTAGATGTGCACAGTTGTAAAGAATATAAAATGGTGTTTGTGGTGTGGAAGTCTACTGCAGCACTTGGAATGCTGCTAACACTTCTAACAGCACCCTCTGAAAACCAAGCACGTGTTTCCAAGCAGGGATTTATTCAGACCCATGTTGTACAAGGTAATTGAAGCAGTTACTTTTCCCAGGGAACGTAATGAAGGAGGTATACATGTGTAAGCTCAAACCTTCTGCCTGCAAAAAACAGAAAGAATTAGGCAGGATCGGGAAACATAAACTTATGCTGTGTAGATCTGCTATGTGGTCATGCTTTGCATTGGGTAGGGGCTGCAGTATGCATATGGAGAGTTCCCTTAACGGGCTGACTTTGTCCTAGCATAAAACCTCTGAAGCAGATGCCTTCGTCTGCTGCCTCCTACACAAGTTTAGAGGGTACACAGTTGGGATCTGCTGCATGGGGAGAGGAGATGGTGGACCAAGGGTGTGATGGACCCATGAAGGTGTGCTTGCCACTGCAGTACCTGTGAGATTCACTGATGTGCTGCCACAAAGGCCAAAGCTGCCATCCCTAGAGAAGCTGGTGTGGGGATGAAGTGGGATCAGAGAGTGAAGCCAGAAAGGATTTATCAAAACCAATCTCCACAAGCTGTTTCTGTCGGCCATGAGACCCATTTCCTTTATACAAATGTAAAGAATGATACAAACAGGATTTTTTTTTTTTTTCAATGAATTAATCACCTTTTCTGGAATTTAAAAGAGGCTCTTTGAGAAACTTCTCTAGAAGGATTTTTTTTTTTTTTTGGTAGTTCTTTATTTGTTTCATCAGTATTAAATTCCTCAGGACTTTCCTATAAGGGAAATGGTTGTTATAAAAGTATTATAGGCTAATGGCTTGATCCAAAGACAACCAGAGGCTTTGGTGGGCTTTGGAACAGACCTTAAACCAAGAGGGGAATACAGCACTCTCAGACAGGCTGTCCTGGGAACCATTAAATAGTAACACAATTCAAAAATGTTTAATTGAGCTGAACTATCAAGTACAAGTGAAGCAGTGAGCAAGAGGTTGATAGAGTTTCGGAATCGTACTCGAAAAATGTAGGAATTGTTGATTTCAAATAAAGTATCAAGGACTAAAAATCTTAGGTTTTGTCCATAATTCACTATAAAATGTTCATATGCCTGTAACTGGACAGGCACATGCTTTGAATTAAATCTCACACATGGAGGTCTTGGTTCTGTATGTCTTCCTCCAGAAGTGTCAGTTTATATGATCTTCACCATTCCCCTGACCAACATTAATGTCACAGCATCATCCTGTCTGTTGCATTGGTAGAGCTGCTGTGCAGGCACTCAAAGAATTAGTCTATAAAGTCAATAAAGCTGAAGAACAGCACCTCTTTCTGGGGTGATTTATCTGGGAATAGGGGAGGAGGAACATCAACCATAACTTCAGAGATTTGGATCTAAACTCCTGTGTTCTTTAGCTACAAAATCTCAAATGGTTCTGTTTGATGCCCCTTGGCGATGGCAGCAATAGGGAACTGTCCAGAAACCTCTTGATTTTGGGAAAAGAGTGAGGAAATCACAAAAAGGATTATCAGTTGTAGTATATTACTAATCATTAATGCCTCAGTGTGTGTTTTCTGACACGATTTCATGTGAAAATTCTTTGTTTGGTTTCTGAGAGAAACCTCTATGGTCCTTGCCATAGGTATGGGCTCCTCAGAGCATGGACAGTTCATCTCAGGTGTTTAGAAAATTATTTGCTTACAGCACTGACAGAAGTTAAACCACCAAATTGAAACATGAATGAATAGGCAAGCCTAGGTTACTCCTTTTTTGTCTTCTCTGCGCGAACTCTTTATCCCATGGATTGCACAGTCATCAGACATTTGGTCTTAATGTCTTCCCCAGACAGTCACTTCAGTATAACCTTTACAGTGGCTGTCAGAGTGGCCTGCAGCTTCACATCTCACTCTGCTTTCTGCCCATGGTTGAATGGATGCATACCTGCACAAACAGACCGAGTTACGGTCTAAGTGATTGGGGCAGCAAAGCTGTCAAACCCAAAGAAATCTCTCCACCCTTTGGTTTCTCAGCAGGAGGCCCTCTGACAAGAAAAGGTGAAAAAAAAAAGTTCCATAGGCAGTTAACCCTGGATATTATGTTCAGGAGAGTTTAGAAACCTGTTTTGCAGGCTTGTGATCACTGCATGGGTGTAGAATATTTACTGTGTGCCTAGAGACCATAACAGATGTAGACCATCATTATAGCTTAATGTACTGTCCACCCAGTTCTTTTAATCCCTTCAGGCATGTATAATAGAGCTTCCAATCAACAGGAGGAGGGCTGTAGTCTTTACTGTGTCTGCAAAGATCTGCCCACCAAATCACTGACAAAACATAATGGGAAAAACGAGTCAAAATCCATAACAGGGCTGCTGGGGTTTCACATGAGTTGGGTAAAAGTCAAGGGGCTTTGGTCATTTGTTTGAAGCAGCTAAGCAAAGAACAGACAGACTCTTTTGGTGGTATTAATTCAGACACAATAAAAAGAGATTGCATGTACTCCCTTGCCAAAAAGAAAGTCTATTCTCCTTGCCCTGACTGAGATTTGCTTGTTCCATAATCTGTGCTGTCAGAGCATTAAAGAAAACAAATCTACATCTCTTTCAGCCTGAGAAATGTTAAGTATTATATTGCAGATTCATTCATATGCTTTTCAGAGGACTAGTATCAAAGAAAAAGGGGCCCTGGGTGTATTGTTTTCCCTAGCTGAGGGGTAGATGTGAAGCTAATACCTTTTCTTAGTATTTTGTATTGTTCCTAGAGTGTGAATTCTTGTTCTGAGTTGGTACATTCCTTGGGATTTTAGTGTCAGAACGAATTGTGAGCAAAGTAAAATCTGGAGTTAAAATTGATCTTTACATGCAAGTTACTCTGAAATCCTGGAACCAAATGGAAAGGATTTATTTTAGCACTGACTTAAAGAATTGAATACATAGAACAGTCTACATTTTTGAGTTGTGTTGGACCTTTATCGGTACTCTGACCATATCTGCTGATACCTGGGAGTTACAATCTATAAAATTCCCTGTAAAATGCATAGTAATTTCCAAGATTGTTCAGCATCTTCAATTGGCTTGAATTGAGAAAAACATACTGCAAAAAATAACAGAGCAAATTATGTCACAGATTTTAGTTCACCTTTGCTGAATGTTGTTTAGATTGCCTGCATTACACCATGTCCCAGAGCCTGTACTGTGTGGTTGCTTTGCCTGGAGTGGCCACTGCGGCTGCTTTCATTGGGTACTCGCAGTTTGCCTCATAGTCACTTGATTGGTACAGGGGTTTGGTTCATGTAGATGTGATGGCCATATTTTTTATTGCTTTTGCATTTCAGTAGTGGCAACATAAGATGAGTTGTGAGCAGACAGGTATCAGTGAGATAGAGGCAGGACACGCACTTAAGTTCCCAGCCTGTGCAAACATGGACTCTGTCTCTCTGCTGAGGAGCTGGCAGGGGCACAGGTATGTGAATGACTAGGAGAGGGTCCCCCAACAACAGCCAGGCCTTGAGACCTTTTGGACAGAGCAGCTAAAGTTGCTACTTGGCCCAGTTGAGGTAAAGATGATATTCTAGCATTTCAAGCTGCTGTGTGTTGGCTGTCTGTGAACTGAACAATATTCTCACCAGAAATGGTGGTTTGGGTCTAAGAAACTTCATTGCTCAAAAGTTTCACCAGCAGTTACATATTCCTACAAAAACTTTTCCTTAAAGTGAATTAGGATTTCCAATTAAAAAAAAAGTCATTGAAAAGTTCCTGCTTGGATCTACTCAAGATCCCTGTAAAACCTTAGGGTTGACTTTTTTTTCTTCTTTTATTCCTGTTCTCATTGAATGCTTTGAGTAGTTCGTGCTTTTTCCCGCTTTGTTCTCTCACAGGACCCTAAAGCCAGGACCTGATTGAAACACCATAGGGATTTAATCAAATCTGATGGTGATTCATGCTTCTAATGGCTGAATCTGTCCTTTACTACTTTACAAACTGAGAAGGAATAAAACCCCATTTTATTGCTCGGCTGTTAAAAACTATTTGTAGAAGTTGCTAAGGTTCAAATCAAAAGCGCCCTCCCTTGGGAACTATTAGTTAATTCTAAGTGCCATGGCGTCGCTTTTTTCCTTCTTCTCTCGCTTGAGATGTGGCCTTATATCACGACTGCTGTTCAGACATCTGAGAGTTTTCCATTCCTTTGACAAACATGAGCCAAAGTGCTTAAGGACATCTGTTTATTTTATTTCTTTAATGAGAAAACCTTCCAATTTCTTACTGGCTCAGCTGTGTTTATTTACATTTTGTTAGTCATATGTGTGGGGCACCTTGGGACATTAAAAACCTGCAGAGGCCTATGCTGAGGGCTGCTAGCAGGCATCCTGGTCAGAAAGGCAGAATAAGCCCTTCCTAAGGAAAACACAGTCTTTGGAACTCCATAAAATAGATTTTCAAAACAAATAGTGCCTAATTCACTCAGTAGATCATGGATTAAGTCAAGATGAATACAATTTGAAAGGATTTTCTGAGGAAGTTGGAGATTTTTTTACCCACTGGAGGCTAAACCTCGTGTTTAATGCCTTTTTAAGTTAAATTAAAAAAGCATTCAGTCACTGCAGGTAATAAAGAAGTCTGTTACTTTAGACACGCTGCTATATCAATTATTAGTTCATTATTTGAGAGAAGGGAGTAAATAATTTCAGCCATTTGATTATTTCAAATGTGTATTTCAGGAGCAAACATCTGTGTTTATCATCTGTACTCTTGATGAGAAGCAGCAGGAGAAACAGCAAAACCAGATCCACAACAGCTTAGATGGCGGGCATGGGGGATGTTCTGAGCTTGTGTAGATGTAACCTCTTGTACTAGAGCTTAGGAGAGCAGAGGGTTTTCTAAGCAAAATGCATGTGTGGTATTTGGAAGTATTAAAGGATTAATTTTGACTTAAAATATGTATCAGAAGCAATGCTGGATTGTCAAACAAGTGTGAGCAAAGGGACTCTACTTTCCAGTATCACTGAATCGTGACTTGATTTTAAGGGAAGAATTGTTTGAAAAACAGAGCGACATAACCTGTGTTAGGAAGTTGCATGTGCAAACTACATAGCTGTGCAGAGGATTGCACACAGTGATGTGCTTCCACCAAGCTTTCCATGAGTTCCGTATTTTTCAGAGTCATCAAGGGCTTGCAGAGAGAAATAGAGTGATTTTGCAGTGTTGAGGAGAAGGGAATGAGAACGTATTTGGTTTTAATTTCACTCCCTCTTATGCTCTGTATAGTAAAAAAAAAAATATTTGTAGATTTTTGAGCCTTTTGCATTACTGAATCAAAATAATTCCGATTTGTTCTCAAGCATCATGGCCCAGCTTTTCACCTGTATTTAGGTACAGTATTCCCACAGGACCAGAATCCACTTAAAGAACTCATGGGTTCAGATACTGGGTTAATTAGTGTAGTCATTACTGCTTGTCCCTGAGCATAGTTCATTTACAGTGGCAGGAGAACCTGTTCAAACTCCATGTGCTCTTGAATGTGAGGATTTAATGACTGACATGCCCATTTGCTTATTTCCAAGGTGTAGTCCCCAACCATTTCTGAACAGATCCATGCCAGTAAAAAGCTAGTCCTTCAGTAAATAATAAGCAATAATTTGGAAGTATCTCTCAAGTCACAGTAAGGGTGACTATGAAAAGCTATCTGAAGAAAAGGGATTAAATTGTATTTGCTGTCCGTCTAGCATGGACCTTTCACAAGCTTGCACTGTGATGACTGTAGATGCTATTCATTTAAACTTGGGAGATTGTCTAATAAACCTGGATATGTCAATGTTCAAGTAAAACAATATGTCTTCATTTTGGGGAAAAAAAGGTTTGGAGCCTTGTCCTGGGCTCAACAGTAGCAGTCATTTTTCTCCTTCTTAGTAGCTGGTACAGTGCTGTGTTTTTGACTTTCGGCCTGGGAACAGCGCTGATAACACCAGTGTTTTTCGTTTACTGTGACCAAGGACTTTCTGAGCTTCATGCTCTGCCAGGGAGGAGGGGAAGCCAGGAGGAAGCAGAGACAGGACACCTGACCCAAACTAGCCAAAGAGGTATTCCATACCACAGCATGTCATGCCCACTATATAAACTGGGGGCAGTTACCCGGAAGGGTTAGATCACTGCTCGGTCAGGCTGGGTATCGGTCGGCGGGTGGTGAGCAGTTGTATTCTCTTCCCTTATTTCCGTTATCATTATTATTGGTGGTAGCAGCAGTGGTTTGTGTTACACCTTAGTTACTGGACTGTTCTTATCTCAACCTGTGGGAGTTACATTCTTTCAATTCTCCTCCCCATCCCTCCGGGAGCAGGGGGAGGAAGGGGGGTAGTGAAAGAGAGACTGCGTGGTTTTCTGAGTTATGGCTGGGCTGAAACCACAGCAAGCCTGAAAAGCTGAGTGATTCTATTCGAATCACTTATTTAAGAAGTCTAAAGTGTGGTTACTTCAGTCACTTCTGAAAATGGGGTTTGATTCTGAGCTACTTTGGTTATTTAAAGCAACGTTTCTCACAAATACCTGCTCTCTCAACTGGAAACTCTGAGAGCCTGGGTCTGGCTGTAGCCTGCATCTATTAAAAAGATAAAATTGCAATCTAAGCTACTTCAGTGTAGTAAGAGAGATAAATGTGTTCTCTTCCTCAAGAAAATGTGGACTTACTTGAACTAGAACTGATGCACATGTCCTGTAATGGGAAGCCCTTATTCATGTCTCATTCTGATCGAGGTATAAAATATTACAGTACAAGAATTATTATTCTCACAGACTCTTTTTGTTCAAACATGTAGGCCAGGCATTTGTATCTTTGCCTTTTTTATTATTATTATTATTATTATTACTTTTATATAACTACCAAGCTGGTCCATTTTCCAGGAGTTTCCAAGTAATTAAACCCAATTAAAACTATTAAATTCTTTCTTTTGGTGACAACTTCATTATTATGAGCTAACCACAAGGAGGAGATTTAACTTGGAAAGCCCTTGATTGTATACTAATCCGTCTCTCACCTCTGGCTGACACCTGTGGCAGATAAACCCTAGAGAATAGGAGTCTGATGAATACTCTTAATTAATACTTTCTTCCTTGTAGAAAAGTAATTATTTGCTCATGGCATAAACAGGTATTTGGCAGGGATTTAAAGAGACTGATTAGTTTTAAATACTAGGGCTTTATTTTGTTGGGTATTTTTTAAAGGGGGGGGCAGTTCTGAATCCAAGATCCATGTTCAGAATGACTTTGTCCTAACATTCTGAATGTCGGGTTAATTGGCACATTGCTAAATAGAAGCAGAGTCAGACAAGAAGCTGATTTGTTATCCGTCTCAAAGGAGCCATCTTTGCCCCCTTGCTAATGGCCTGCAAGTCTGAACAAGGTACCTGTAAGGCAGAGGCTTGGAATGGGCTTTGGAGCCAGGATCAGAGGCAAGAGTGACTTGCGCTTGAGAGATTGCCAGAGATAAGTCTTTTTCTCTCTTCTTTTCAAAATTACAATGTACAAGAGGGGAGAGTTGGCTATGGACATCCGGCCTTCTGGATTAGCAGTAGCTGCAGCTGTTAACTAATACATGTCGCTTTAATGCACACTCTAGGACAAATATAAGCAGTTTATGAAAAATCAATCTTAGTGATTTGGGAGAGCAGTGATGAGGTTTTAATACAGACCCATTTGGGAGGATCCTGACAGTGCAATGTGAAGTGTGGCTGCAATGCACATGGGCTTTTGTGTTGGTAGTTCCAGTACCTTTAGTAATTCTTCAGTCTGGAGAAGAGAAGGCTCAGGGGGGACCTTATCAATCTCTACAACTACCTGAAAGGAGGTTGTAGTGATGTGGGTGCTGGTCTCCTCTCCCAAGTAACAAGTGATAGGACAAGAGGACAAGAAATAATGGCTTCAAGCTGCACCAGGGAAGGTTTAGACTGGACATTAGGAACAATTTCTCCACCAAGAGGGTGCTCAGGTAGTGGAACAGGCTGCCCAGGGCAGTGCTGGAATCACTGTCCCTGGAAGTGTTCAAAAACCGTGTAGATGATGCTCTCAGTGACATGGTTTAGTGGTGGCCTTGGCAGTGCTGGGGAGCAGTTGGACTGGATGATCTTAAAGATCTTTTCCAACCTGGTTGATTCTATGATTCTACAAAATTACTACTTCTCTTTGTTAAAAGTGAGAATGAATACTTCACAATGACCACTGCTCCACTGGTGCTTATATCCCCCAGCCAATGGGAATAAGCCTGTTAAAGCTGTGCGTTGGAGGATCGAGAGTGCCTGGACTGTCATGTGTGAGCACCAGAAGTTAGCACTAAAGTAATTTGTGGAGCTGTTTAATTGTGACCCTAAAGGAAGCTCCAGCAGTGGTGCATGGCAGAGGTGAGGCACATAGGATTCGCTGTGGTGCTGGAGGTTTTGTTTACAAAAGGAGTTCATTGCCTGTTTTCTATCCCTGCCTCTCATTGTCTTTGTTTGTGAAAGCATGACTCCTAGATTAGCAGAGGGGTAGGACCTTGCTTTTCTAAAGTTACTAAACAAGCACCATGGGTTCAGTTTTTAGATTAATCTGTTTTCTCTGTAAAAAGTGGTTCCTGGAGCAGATTTGATTTCAAGCTGTCTGCGATCCATTCTTCCTTGGGCTTGTATGCATCAGAAAACTAGATCTGTTACCCAGGAAGCTTGTTTGCAGAGCTGCAGGGTGCAGTTGTCTCATGGAAGGACATATTAGCAGGAGTCATTGGTATGAATGTGGTAACTGTGTGTTGCTCTGTCAAACTTACACTGCTCTAACATAAGCATTAGCAGTCGACAGGGCATCTCCTGCAGCACAGATACCCTTCAGTGGTATAGGATTTCTCTGCCTTGGAAAACCTTTTCATCATCATCTTCAGGTAAATTTCATAGTTCTTGTTCAATTTACACACTGTATACAGAATTTGGACAACGTGATTGATGCACCTAATCTCATTTTGGTGCTTTCTCATCAGTCTGATTTTTCTGTTTATTCATACTTGAATTGAAAGCTGCAGTGGCTGTGTCTTTCTTCTGTGTGGGTACAACCTCTAGCACAGCAGGGTTCAAGTCTGGGACTAGTGCTTCTAGATGCTACAGTAATGCAAATAAATTAACTGCCAGTGGAACCCTGGCCTGGTGCCTCTAGACACCTTTACCATAGTGGGAGTACTGATTTGCCTTTTAACTTTATCAGCCTCTTTAAGACTTGGAAGCATGCCTTGCTGTAGAGGAAATGTCCGTACTGTGAAGGCAGTGATGCCAAATCATTTCCCCAAACGACTTCCTCTCTGGGTGGTAAAGTGCATTTTTCTGCTTTATTTTCATTCCATCATATTCTTTATCTCAAGAGAAAGGTTCTACTTTTTTTTTTTCCCCTCTCATCTACATTTCTATATAGTTTAGTTTAAGAGAAGGTAGCTTCATGCAGTGTGGAAATGTTTCTTTCTCCCCAGTAGTGATTAATACCAATGAAGTTGAAGACAAAACTTAGAGGATAAATGACAGATACCAACCAGTGAGATTTCCTGAAAGAGTTTTAAAGGCTAATGATCCTTGAAATGTATAAAAATAAATTGCTTCATTAAAAACTATTTTACAAAATAATTTCTTCCTAGCAGCATATTTTCTGCAAAACAGTTCCCCTGTGTAACTACACCTGGGTAGTAAAATTTGATTCAGTGCTGTTCGCATGGGGCCGCAGTCAAATGTCCTGAACATGCCTGTGTCCCTGTGACTCGTCAGGAGAGGAGGTTTGGGGCTTAAAATTAGAGACATGTTCAAGGCAAATCTGTTGAAGTTTACTTTTGCCCAGAGGAGAAAGTGCCCTTCTTTCTGGGACAGCAACAGGCATGTTTAAACATGAGTGACAGAGCTTTTCTTTAGATGGGCACAATGCTTGTGAGTCACACACATGGCTGAAACCACAGCCATTCTGCTCTAATTAAAGAGAACTACACCAAGAATGCGTAATAATTAGGTTAGTGTGTAATACACCATCCATGTCAACAGCATCTGCCACAAAGGTTGATTGAAATGTACTCATCCTCCAAACATTGTGCTCCCTGTTAGAGCTCCTCAACTAATTCATTACCATCCTGTCATACAATAACATGACTCCACAGAAATCTGCAGAAAATTAGAGCAAAGACTACGTATAAATCTGCCCTGGTTTAGCATGTAACTTCAGTGAAGGAAAACCACCCACATAAACATAAAGATGAGAGATCTCTGTCCTAATGAAGATGAATTACAGGAAAAAAAGGCTGTGTGGGGATGCTCTGTTTTTTTCCAAGTTGTCTGTTGTTGTTTAGTTTGAAGAGACACAATGCTTTTGAGCTGTGTTTATCAAATTAACCGCAGATTAGTTTTTGCTTGTATTTTGAAATATTTAATGAATAAGGAAATGTTCTGCTGGCAACCTTGTTTGCATCACTGTGTTTCTGTGCTTTTGCTGTGGGTTTAGGAACAAGGTTGGTTATTCGGGGGCAGGAGGGATGGTTGACTTTATGCTCAAGACACATGGAACAGTTACTGAGATTCATTTAATATTGCAGTGCATGAGGCTGGGTACAGTCCGTCACTTGTTGATGTTTCAGAGTAACAGATCCATGGAGGCTGTATCCAGTGCCCAGTGGGCAGCTTTGAAGCAGTGAGCCAAGAGCTGTAGGAGCCCTGCAGCCACCATCCCCATCCAAGCGGCAGCTTGGAGGACCGAGTAGATCTGCTATGTGCATGTAGTCAGCTGTTAAAGTAGCCTTCCAAGCCAAAGGATGTAAAAATAGCCCAGCCAAAAGTCATTTTTGCCATGCAGGATTGATTGTCTGTGGGTGGCTTCTTCAGCCAAGCAGAGTCAGCCCTGTCAGCCTGAGACAATTTAAGTTTGCACTTGCTTAAGTTGGTGAGGAAATGAAGTGGCAGCCATCTCACAGGTGGTTTTGTCTTGGATGGGTAACAACAGGCAGTGAAAAACATTAATTTTCTAAACCAAATCTACTAAACACACTAAAATAGAGCTGCAGGTAGTGTAGTCCTTCTCCAGAGGAATTTAATTAAGGCTTTGCCACTGATGTTGGTAGGAGCAGGATCTGGATGTGAGAAAGTTCACACATGCTTAAGAACATGTAGAAGCTGTTTCTGAGCTGCTGGCATATGCGTTTTCACATTCTCTTAATCATTAAAAAAGTGTGTTTTAAAAGTGCTGCAGGCAGCCAGAGCTTCTGCATCGTGTCCTTCCCTTTTAGGAAGCAGTTTGGGACCCTCTCAGGGAAGGGCCAAGTGAGACCCACACCCGGGTAGGTGAGGGGCTGCTGTCACAAGGAAATGGCAGAATGAGCAAACCTTCACAATCAGACAGCCCCTGCAGACAGGAGTGGTGCATGCAGCAGTGTGGCTGCTCTTGTATCTCCTGTCTGGGGGCATGTCTGCTGCCAAAGACAGTAGATGCTGTTATGCTGGGCTCTGATGGGGGAACAACACATCTGCCTTTCTGTCTGGTTCTGTGCTGATCACCTAAGTTATGGCAGTAAAGAGCTAAGCCAAATGCGCTGAGACTCATGGACTGCACCCTCTAGAGAAAGAGACTGTGTTTATGGATTCTGTTTTCAGATTTTGCTCACCAAGTTGCTGTTTGACATTAGAAGAGAATAATGCTGACCTTCTAGGGCTGGTTTGAAGGACAAAGTCAAGAAAGGATCACCCTCTGTGTACTCTGTTGCTTGTAACTCTCTCCTAGCCATTCACTAATGACACTATTGGAAATCAATTCTTGGTCTAAACTACTGAAGCAACTCTCATATAGTCTCAGGTGTTCAAAGGTTCTTGTTATATCATCTGAAGTGTGTGGGCTATTACTGATCAAGGCAAGCCATAGACATCTTTAAAATAACAGAATTTAAGTATCTATGAAAGCAGAAGAAAGGATAGGAAAACTATTTTAAGATACACTTGGGAAATAATATTACTTTAATGAACCCATCTTCAGAAACAGGACTGTGTAGATCCTATGTTTGCTCTAAGATCTCCTACCTCTCCCTCCCAGAAAAAAGGTCAGAGTGAATGGATAAAAACCTGGTTATATTTTCCCCTCACAGGACACTACAACATCTGTGCGGATAGGTCTTATGATGGAAGAAATGATCTTCAACCTTGCAGATACACATCTGTTCTTTAATGACCTGGAGGTATGTAGCTGCTTATTTTATTTAACATCTCTCTCTCTAATCATTTGCATCTGGTCTACAAACTTGTTTTTCTGGCCAAGAAACTTTCATTTTTGACCCCAAAGAAATGGTCCTTAGATGCCTTATTGGAAGCATACTTCACTGTGTCCCTGTGACATCTTCATTCTGTTAAGGATTTTTTTTCTAAATACACAGTAACAATGATGGCTTTTGGCAGTTTTACTAAATCTAATAATGAGGACATTGCTGCTGCTTCTCCTGAAATTTGCTATTTAATAATTTTATTAAGTTAAATTAGCAAAGATCCTATGGGGCAGGTAGCAATTAGCTGTGAACCACTGCAGAAGGTTTAAAAATGGTCTCTGTTCTTGAGGACATTCTGTTTGCACAGGCAGAGCAGGAGGTCTGCTCAAGCTCAGGCACACTGCAGGATGGAAACTATGTGAGTTTCAACATAAAAGACCAAGAGGAAGAATCCTTCCTGTTTGTGGCATGGTTAGATCTGACTATGCCTTATACAAAGCAGAAATTCTTTTGAATACAGTAAAATTCAAGCAAAGCACTGCTAGCAGACGATGATAAAAAAATCTGACATCCCTGGATAGACTTTTATGGTCTTTTTCTTCACTTGAAAAAGGAAGAATTTGTTTCTGTGCAAGATGAAATGAGAAAACTTTCTGGGTGCCTGATGAGCTCAGTGAGAACTTCTGGTTCCTTCACTGCTTAATCGCACTGTGGTCCTTCGCATTACAGGAGGTACAACCTTTCCTGCCACCTGCCTCCTTACAATCTGAGGTTTCCCTTGCTGAGAATTTTCATTTCCTTTTGAAGACAAGCAGTGGCCAACACCTGAACTGACAGATATTTCCTCTTTCAGCTCTTCTCAAAGAGGGAGCTGGTGATGAGGTTATGGGAAGTACAATGTGAAAAAGTCCTCCTTGGGGAGGGGGAATGGGAAGCTGCTGTTTGGAAGTTGTTGTGGTTTAAGCCCAGCCGTAAATCAGCCATGCAGTTGTTAGCTCACTCCGCCCCCTTCCTCCCCCTGCTCCCGGAGGGATGGGGAGGAGAATTGAAAGAATGTAACTCCCACAGGTTGAGATAAGAACAGTCCCAGTAACTAAGGTATAACACAAACCACTGCTGCTACCACCAATAATAATGATAAGGGAAATAACAGGGGAAGAGAATACAACCGCTCACCACCCGCCAACTGATACCCAGCCTGACCGAGCAGTGATCTAACCCTTCCGGGTAACTGCCCCCAGTTTACATACTGGGCATGACATGCTGTGGTATGGAATACCTCTTTGGTCAGTTTGGGTCAGGTGTCCTGTCTCTGCTTCCTCCTGGCTTCCCCTCCTCCCTGGCAGAGCATGAGACTCAGAAAGTCCTTGGTCAGAGTAAACAAAAAACACTGGTGTTATCAGCACTGTTCCCAGGCCGAAAGTCAAAAACACAGCACTGTACCAGCTACTAAGAAGGAGAAGAATGACTGCTGCTGCTGAACCTAGGACAGAAGTCCAGGGTACTGTATAAGGAGTGATAATATTTAATATGCAACCAACACTTTCCACCCATCAGATCTTACCATCTAATGCAACAAAGCTCCATGTCCTGCAGAAAGTCGCCCTCTGGAAAACTTCTGCCTATCTAGACTTTTGCAAAGATATAAGTTAGCAAATCATTTTAAAACAAGTTTTGCTTTGCTTCATTTACTGCTCTGAAACATGAAATGAAGTACCATTAGGAGGGACAACACAGGAGGACATACAAAGATGATAACTAAAACAATTTGTGTAACTAGTGCTATTTTGTTGCTGCTTGAAAAAAGAGAAGCAAATTTCAGTTTGGAAGAAATTGCAGCAGAAGTCATCCATCTCTGTTCATTAACCACCCTCCTCTTTCATTTAGGATGATAAATAAAAGTCAGGTTTGAGTATTCAGAAAGTCATACTTAAGGATCATACATCACCAAGTGCAAGGCTTAAATCAGAAAAAAAGATGATGAATTATGTTCTTAGAACAGAAAGAAGAAATTGGTAAGAAACAAGCACAGAAGCTGATTCAATTCTTGACCCGCAAACATTTCCATATACATTAGCACCATCATGTGGTATAACACTGGTCTGTACAGGACAAAATAAGCTAAAAACACTCAAACCCTTTCTGAGCGTCTTCTGTGTTGGGGCAGCGTGAAAGAAAACTATAACTGAGCAAACAGCAGGATAGCTGCCCAGCTGTCTAGATGATGGGGCACACTAGAGATGTGCTGCCCCATGACAAAGGATCAAGGCACCAAACGTTGACAAGGGCAGGCTGTGTGTTGCACTTCCAGGGCATGCAGTGACACAAGCATTGCTCTGTTCAGGAAGTTGTTCGCAACATAACCCAGGCAAGCAATGCCTCTGGTTTCTGAGCCCCATGTTGAAATCATACAAGTGTGTATTTGCCACGCTAATTCATCCACTCATATAGCATACAAGCATAAGTACAGGCCATACAGGATGTTGTATACAAAGGGCTTGCAGCATATATCAGGAAATATTCAGTTGAAAGGAGGTATAGAATCATAGAATAGTTAGGGTTGGAAAGGACCTTAATATCATCCAGTTCCAACCCCCCTGCCTTGGGCAGGGACACCTCCCACTAAACCATGCCCCCCAAGGCTCTGTCCAGCCTGGCCTTGGACACTGCCAGGGATGGAGCATTCACAACTTCCCTGGGCAACCCATTCCAGTGCCTCACCACCCTTACAGTAAAGAATTTCTGCCTTATATCCCATCTAAACTTCCTCACTTTCTGTTCCCCTTTTGGGACGCTGGGGAGAAAAGAAGTTGCCTGAGGTTACAGATCACAGTGAAGTTAAAACACAGACTCTGAGCTTTCCAGGACTGAACTTTTTCTCCCAGGTGCCTTTTATTCACAGTGCAATGCTGGCTAAAGAATAGTACCTTCCACCTCCAGTCCCTCTGGAGATATTGTTGTCTAGCACTCTTTAAAACAGGTATTAAGGACAGGAGGTCTGACAAGGGGATGAAGAATTAACAAACAAGGGGATTAGTGTGTTTACAAGTTACTGCTTTTCAGAGCCATCCCTGGAGGTTTTGTGTTCTGGGAACTGTTAACTCCCCACCTAATAAGGGATGCAAGCTGGGCTGATCAATGAATCCATAAGATGTTTAAAAATCTCTGACACAGTCCTGATATGCAAACAGTGACAAGCTGTGCATTCATCAGTTGTTTTCATATGTGCACAAGACATACCTCGACAGCATTCAGAGGGAGCATAAGCGATAACAGAAGGCGCTTCTCCACGCATCCTCAGGAACAGCTTGTGTTTCACAAGGAGGCAGCAGAGGCTTTCTCCAAGCCTGCAGTACTGTTTCAAGGCTGCATTAGCTCAGGCTTCTTCACATGTGGGTACAGGGGTCTGGTCCCACCTGGGGGCAGGTTGTGTGGCACAGACTGACCTAGAGATACCACAACAATAAAAACAGTTCAGTTCCCAGAGCTGCGAGGGTTGGCTGAGGTCTCACAGGTTTGACACAGTTACAGGCTCTTTGTGCCACACATCAGATCCCTCAGAGATCCTAGAGCATCATTTTAAGAAGTCAACAGATGTGAAAACTGGGATATGTTCCCACTGCAGACATCCACTCCAACAATCTGGTCCTCCTTTGCAGCAGCCCAGATATCCTGCCTTGATTCCCTGCTCACTAAGATTTCAAAGAAATTCTGCAAGAATGAAAAATTAGTCTTGTAACCAAGCAGTAAAACATGGTCCATGTTCTGCTTTAACCAGCTTCCCTGTGTTTCACCCAGTAACACGATAGGCTCAGCCGGCGGACTATGAGGTAGCGTCTCACCAAGTGTCATGGTATTTTATTAAGTTAGAAATGTGATAGCTACTGTTGTCACACTTCAGTGTACAGAACAATTCATTCACAAATGAGAAAAACAGATCTCTCCGCAAATACCTTTCCCCTGACTTAATGCCCTGCATCATACATCTGAAGTGCAGTGGGCTGCATCAATATTATCCCAGCATGGCTCACAACAGCCATTGGGAAGGGAGCTTAAAAATGATGGGAGTAGATGGGAGAGAGAGAAAGAGATGCCAGCAAAGATCTGCTATTCAGCCTCTTGGCTCCAATTATATACAGAAATACACACCCCAGTTATAGGTTGATAAGAGGACTAATGGGACAAGAGCAAGATAAAACTGTGAGTCTTTGAGCATTATCTCAAATGCTGCAGAAAATCTTACGATCATGAACAAGAACTACCTGAACTACCCAAGAACTACATTTTGCCATTGATAACAAAGTTGGTTAATTGCTTGGGGGATGTTTTTCTTTTTTTGAAAGGGGCTAGTTTAAAGTAGCTCATAAACTCCTAATTGTGTAAAGAAGGTAAGACAAATTCTGTGGTTTACAGAATAATGTAGAGGTGAAAACTAACCATACCTTGGTTAGCTGCAGTTGTTCTGATTTTGGAGTCCTGTTGTACCAAGTGCTTTTTTCTTCTGTTGAAAAATCAACCAGAACAAAAGGTAAGAGTTCATCAGCTTGAGTGAAGGCTTTCTGTCTTGTTCTTACCTGCAAGGGTCATGGAGAAAGGAGATTTAAGGTTGTGGGAGAAGCTTCCTGTTTTTAACTCTTTCTCATGTTAATGCTAAGACTAGGCAAGAGACCAAAGAAATAACATTTCTCAAATTTCTGAGGCAGGGCCTTCACCATTCAAACAATGAAGAATTTTGGAAGATAAGATCTAGAGTACATGCTTCATGCAGGCTGAGCTCCAAGTGTATATTCTGGTTAAACTTCCTGTGCATAGATTTCCTTATTACTGACACACATTATTCCTTCACTGGCTGTGGCTGGGGCTATGAAAGGCTGCCGCCTTCGGTGCTTCTGTCCAGCTTCCCTGCACATCAAAGGAAGCTCAGCCCCCTCAGAACAAACAGGGAAAGCACTGGCAGAACAGGCGTTTCTGGAAAGTTCTCTGGGACAGATCTCCCTGTGTAATTATGTGGGCATACACCTCCTGTCGAAAGCAGTATTCTCACAGGGGGACAGGCTGCCAAATCTCTGCCTTATCATGCATACACAGTTTAAAAACCACAGGTTTCCTGGCGAAAACCCAAGCATCTCTCTCCCTCCTGTCTGCATAGGAGGGAGTTCCACTTACTGCAGTGTTCAAGAACTGTTTTGCCCTTAGATAATGGCAGATCTCACATACACACTCTCTGTCTAGTCGTATTTTGTGCAAGTGCTATGTGATGCTTGTTCCTAACAATTAACTGGCTAGACTATGCCAGACAATACTAAGATTTTGTCTCCTTAATATTACATGTAATGCAATTTTTCATTTTGTTATTTCAGGTTTTTTCCAAAGCATTTACTTACTGCTGTATTTTTTTCCATACACTTTTCAGGACTGTGACCAGATCCACATAGATGATGTATCATCAGATGATAACGGTCAGGATCTAAGGTACGGGATCTCCAGGCTGGAAGCTGCAGGTCAGGTAGTCCCCAGCTGCTTGAAAATAGGAGGGGGCTGGTCAGTGATGTAAAACAACATTCTCAGTCATGCACCCTCTCCCTTTCCTGGCTCCATGCTGTCTGCATTAAGCACACAGAAGCAGAGTCCCCTTTCTCACATTAATATGCCTGTGCCTACTGTCAGGCCCTGACTATACTGAGATTTGAACCATTCTGGGAAATATATTTAAAATTAGCTTGAACTCCAGTCAGTCTACACTAGTTTCTGATGTGAACTTAGTGCAGGTATGGCCAAAATGCTCCAAAACCATACTGAAAGATTTCCCACTGCCCAACCTATAATACATGGACTCAGCAGTGAGATTTATGGACCTTTCCATGCCAGAGTTCTGTCTCTGGTAGGAACTTGTGCCAAAATTGCTCCAAACATTATTATCTGTCTAAGTTAGATTATCATGTACCTAAAAAATACTTCTGTACAATTACATCACCTTTACCAAACTGTTGGCTGCAGAGTCATGACAATTGGCACAAGAATTAAATGGGAAGAGCTCATATAGAGCTTTGTATTTTGTGTTTTTATGGCTAGTGATTATGAGAAATGGGTGCAGAAACAGCACGGAAAACTAGGAAGTGTTTTAGGGAAGAGACTTTTTCTTCTGCAGAGAACACTTGAAAGATTTCTTGCCGTGACTGAACTGCTAGTTTGTGCTCTGCAATGCACTGAAGTGGCACATATCTATCTAGGTCCTTTGCCTCCAGTGGCCTGTAAGCAGGTGAGGCTGGATACTTGCTCAGGCATTGATTAAAATATTACTTTGGGGTTTATCTCAATCAGTGCAATTACCTTGAGTGAATAAAAAATCCATATGCTAACAACACATCTTGAATCCTGTGAAAAGCCCTTCCCTGAGGGGTTTCAGTTGTTTCAGCTTCTTCTCAGCTGCTCCTGGTTTGTCTGTGTGGGAAATGAAGCTGAGCTGACTGCAGTATGTTAAGCATAATAACTCCTATCTGGATGTTCTAATGCAGAAATAAAGTAGCATCATGGCTTTCTAGATGGGGGCATTACTGTGCAGTAAATCAGGATGTGAATGTACAAGCACTGGCTACTCCCTCAGTGAGGTCTCAGAAGCACTATAAGCTGAGCTAACTTCAAGCTGCACCTGAGAAGGATAGGTCTGTCCCCCTCCACCTTTCCGTCCCCCTCCACCTTTCCGTCCGTTCCTTTACTCTGGTTCAAGCTGAGTTTGTCCAGATCCACTAGGTCTGTGACCTGATCTGACCAACCATGCCCCATGAGCTGCAGCTGCCCTCTTCCATCGCAGCTCAGTCTAAGACCTGCTCAGACTATGAAACCCGTCTTGATGCTCTCCTCCAGCAAACATTTGAAGATGGCATGAGCTGGTAGTGGCTCTTTCCATGCCCCGCCTCCCAAACCAGGGAACTGATCCAGATGAAAAGCAACTTCTTTTTTTATTTTTAAAATCTATTGTCTTTTAACTGGAACAGTTCCCTGATCTGATTCGCCTCAGTGCTGGAGAAGACTTTGTACCAGCACAGGCTGCTACAAAGAAGGGGACACGGAGGAGGGCTGAAGACAGGAGCAAATGGAAGGCAGTATTGCTTCCTTCAGAGAAACTGCCTGTTTAAGGTGTTTGTGGAACTGACACTTGCCCCAGTTCACTGTGGTAATTACTCTAGAGCTGCTTTGAAGTATTAACTCAGTTTTAAAACAAAAGTAAACAAACAAAAACTTCACATGTTGCAGGCAGGTAAGGCTCCTTTAGTTAATTTCTTAATCCTTTTTCTTGATCTAATTTGTGTTCAGAGCCTGTGTAGCCATAGAGCCAAGCAGTAAAAGGTAACACCAGGATTTTCTCCTTTAGGATGTATTTCTGCAGTTCCTTCAGCAGCCTGGGCAAGAGGCAGCTGAGGAAGTTCAGTGACCTGAGGACAGGCAGATGATTTGTAGTCCAGAGAACTGGCAGGGAGTGCTGAGTAACTTGCACTGTGTTTACAGTCAGAACACTTTTTAATCTGTGCTAGTAACCATGCTAGAGATGAACTCCAGTTCTGCACAGTGTGCCCTGAGCATATCTCTGCTGCCACTTGTCTTTGCGTTTCTTTTCAACTGTTTCCCCCCCCCCGCTGGCACTGTATAGACTGCAATTGACTGACCTCTCCCCCTCCCTCCTCCCTTTCCCAGCACATATAACTTCTCTGCGGATGGCTTTCACAGTTCAGCTGCCAGTACAAATCTGTGTCTGGGCTCCGGTGTTCATGGGGGAGTTGACTGGATGAGGAAATTAGCATTCCGCTACCGTCGGGTCAAAGAGATGTACAATACCTACAAAAACAATGTAGGGGGTAAGTGTCTCTGGCCTGGCAGCAAGCTTGCCTTTCAGCTTCCCAAGTACTTCTGACCCTGCTAGGGACTTCTCTGGAGGAGGTGTAGAGAGCATCGTGATAAGAATACTTAACAGAGAGCTGAGTAACCATTTCAGCAGTCATCCTCAAATGAGGCTCTGCACAGGATTTGCAGGAGATGTGCTAAAATACCTGGTTCAGTGGCTCAAGAGGGACCTAAGTCAAAGTGTGGGGCTTTATTTTGTAATTTCTTTGGCAGGAAACTGACCTTCTCCAATTTTCCAAAAAGCTTAGTAAGGAAGCAAGCAAACAGTTCAAAACTAAATATGCCTTTTGTTTTCACAGAACACATGGGTGATCTCTGTCTGAAGGCATTCTCGTATCATAACTGCTTGGTTTTAACTCCCCCAAAACAATACCACCAGATCTCTTCCTTCCTCTCCAGGCAGTTCTCTCAACAGGCTGCTCTGCTTACCTTTTAGGACATCGGTGCCAGGTCTCTGTTGCCCCAACCAGGGGTTTGTTTCGGTTGGAGAAGCCTACACACATGTACTGGAAATGGTGCATAGCTTTTCCAGAGAAACAAAACCATCCTGGCTTCAGGTGCCTCTCATCTCAGGCCGCTGCCTACTGTACGCAGCTCTTTCATCCCTTGCTCACTTCCCATGGAAGTCTAATGAGGCCCCACAGCCTGTGGGTGATTGATACCATTCTGATGGAGAGGAAGGAAGCTGAGCTGCAGTCGGGCTTTGTGTCCCTCAGGGCAGAGCCTTGGAGTGGTGTGGCAGTGGGCAAAGGGATCAGCCTGCACCAGGGATAAGAGAAGGATAGTGGGAGAGTGAGGGTTCAGAACATGGACAGGAACCCTTTGGCATTCTACATACAAAGCCATGTAGCTCCCTTTCTGTGCTTCTGCAAAGATGCTTTCCCTGCTTGCAGGTTTAATAGGAGCTCCTAAGAGGGAAACCTGGCTGCAGTTAAGAGCAGAACTGGAAGCGCTGACTGATCTCTGGCTCACACATGCTCTGAAGGCACTGAATTTGATACATTCCCGGTAAGAACAACTTAAAGAATTGCCTATAGGCTTAATCCAGGATCTCTTTTGGTTCCCTTTATTCCCCCCTGTAAACAAATCAAGACACATTTATAGTGACTTTGCTGGCCAAATCTGTGGAAGCCTTGTCTACATATGTTTGGCAGACCTGAATAACAAAGGGTTGGGATGAGCTCGAGATGGTGACCTAAGCAAAAGAAGTATTTCTTTCCTTGCCTTTCCTTGGCTGCCTCATCTGTGGCACACGTTTCACCTGAGCAGATTTACAAAAGAGTAGGAAAGGGAGAAAAGGGTCTTTCTGTCCCTGAACATGTTCACTGAAAGCACAGACACTACTACGTGGTGTTTAAATTCCCACAAAACTGCTCCTGGCATGCATGCAGTAAGGCTGCATCACTGCTACTAGTTTATGTTTTCTCATTCTACTAAGCTGCTCAGAGACATTACCAGGACTCACGTTATCTGCCTGTAGCTGCATAATCTCCCAGGGGCAAGACAGATTTGCTTCCTGTCATCTTTCAGACTAGAGTAAAAGAGAGAAACACAGACTACTCCTTCTACTGACTTTTGTTTTCCAGGCCTAACTGTGTGAATGTGCTGGTCACAACAACTCAGCTTATACCAGCTCTTGCTAAAGTGCTTCTCTATGGACTGGGCACTGTCTTCCCCATTGAAAACATTTACAGTGCAACAAAAACAGGTAAGAGCAAACTAACTTAGGCCTCACTGAAAATAGACTGAGGTTTTGTCCCTAAGTCAAGTCAGGCACATCCATCCAACCCTATTGCAACAATGTATGAGGTTTATTTCTAACTCTATGTTTATACATGGAGCCAAATATATATAATTATAATTCACATCCTGACTGCGCACAGTTCAGCCAGTACAGACTGGGGGGGAAAGAAAAAAATAATCAAAGTCTTCCAAAGAGTTTCCATGGAGGAATGAGCCTGAAAAATACCCACTACCCTATGGAACCTATGGTGTGGGATGTTCAACTGCACCCAGCTAGGAGGAAGAAAGTCTGGTTGGACCTATTACATACAGGAACACCATTTGGATCCTCTTACTCTTGCAGAGGGGTCAAGTGTACTGAGTGAGCTTGAAGCTGTGCGAATAATAAATACTGGTAGGGTTGGCTTGTGGCTTTTGTTGCATTCTGTTCTTTCTGGTATAAGTGTTAGAACCTCTGAGGTTTGCATTTTCATATTTTGACTGCAACCAGAATGAACAGAAGAGGGCTCTTAAGTGTCACATCAGGCAACCAACTGCGAGTCTAAGCAGTGCATCAAAATCACAAAGCTTACAGAAAACTGGCAGCACCTGAAAGTCCTTGGCTGATAAAGAAAATGCTAGTAACTGTCTTGAGATATAGACAGTCCATCTCAGATGAAGATTCACTTGGGTTCTAATTCCAAAAGAAAGCAAGGAAAATAGCAGCAAGTTTAGTTAGGTCCCAGCTGCAGTTCCAGCAGCTGAATGTATGAATACAGCCCTGCTGTATGTGTTTAGATAAAAAATGTCTTCTTTTCTGTTGCTTAGGGAAAGAGAGCTGTTTTGAAAGAATAATGCAAAGGTTTGGAAGGAAAGCCGTGTACATTGTAATAGGAGATGGTGTTGAAGAGGAGCAGGGAGCAAAAAAGGTACAGTTTGTGGATGTCATGCTGGATTCTTCCAAGTTTTCATTTCAATGAGCCTTTCTTTACTTAAGCATTTAATGAAGCTCCCTCCGTTTGAAACAGTTTGCAATTGGTCTCATTTTTTAATATGCAAAATACTCAAAAGCTTAGGAGAATTTCATACAGTAAATCCTCCCCACCTTGGCAGCTGATGCTGTTTCTCAGGTAGTTGCTGTGTCACATGTTCCTGGAATCATTCTTCCTTAATAAAGATGGCTTTAAACACATGAAAAGGAAAACTCCAATGTGTGATCTCAGATCCGCAAGCAGGTGAATTTCTGATCTACATATGTTGCTTTTGTAAATTCCGAATTATTGGAATTAGTTTTCATAGACTCATAGAATAGTTAGGGTTGGAAAGGACCTTAAGATCATCTAGTTCCAATCCCCCTGCCATGGGCAGGGACACCTCCCACTCAACCATGCCACCCAAGGCTCTGTCCAATTAGTAATTTTCTATTACTTATTATAATATACATCTATACATACATGTATTTATATTTATGACTCATGGAGATCATAGGGTGTAACATCTTTAGAGCGAGTAACAAAAGGACTAGTACTGCATTGCTGCCTTTATCAGTGATCTGTGGATCAATGTGATTAATTTCACAAGCACAGTGAGATTGGGAGGATGTATTGAATACAAAGTAAAACAGAAACTACAAAAACAGCGTGGTCAGCAGCAACAAGCCCTCAGTAGGATTTCTGGCTCACTGCAGAGATGTGGCCCACTGGCATAGGTAGCCTTAGAAAGAATTAAATGGACTAACCTGTGCTTGCAGTTGAGTCTTCCAGTCATTAGTATCTAGTCGTTGGGAAACGAGAACTGGAGTTTTAGATACCAGTTGAAGCTTCTTTGCTTTGGGTAGACTGTAGGAGGAGAAAAGCTGGAACCCCAGAGCCTGGAAGAGATAAAAGCAAAATTTGAGAACACCAAAGCTTGCAGTCTGCTTACAGTGACTGGGGACACACAGCCAGAGATAGAGCAAGGAGTACCTTCTGCCGTACATGTGGAATATCAGCGTAGGAGTCATGGAAACACAGAGAGCAACAATCAAAGGCCTGAAGGAAAGCAGTCAGGTACATCAGCTGGATTGCACAACATTACACCTGGACAGCCAAAGTTTTTACTTCCAGCAGAAACCTGCCTGAAATCTCCATTTATTTGGCTTTATAAGGACAGGAATACAATTTGTTAATGGCAAGCATTATTTGCAAGATGTCTTTGTGCATCCTCGGTCTTGCGCTCCTGATATGCCTGCAGAAATGGGATTAAGCTGCATTTGCTTCAGGAGCATTGCACATGAGTTGAGATTCAAGAATTGACTGCATGCGTCCTACGTGCAGCAAACTCGTTAATTTTTAATAGGCACAATGGAAGCAACAATACCTGTACCCACCTTGGAAAACTAGCTAAATCTGCAGCTGGTTCTCTAGTTCATGAAGGGGTTAAGGAGTTGTCAGAGAAGAGCTCAAAATGCATGACTGGGAATGAAGTGATAATAGCCTGCTGCTTTTGACAGCCCAGTGCCATGCTTCAAAGGCAGTGGGTCAGTGAACATGACTGCATCAAAGGCTGCAAGGACTCTCTGGCTCTATGAAGAAGTGGCAAGGTTCAACAACCCTCTATGCCAGGATTTCAAGAGCCCTCTTACTTGTGTCTCCTGGCCTAAGCAGCTCTCCCATTAGCAGAGCACATTCTTTGCTGGGCTGTCAGCTCCTTTGATTGATGACAATCATTAGTCAAGGCTTCTACACACCTGAGCTTTACACACACACAAAAAAGGGGGAGCAGGCAGAGCCTTTCACTGTTTTGCCGACAGCACTGATAATATCTCCATTTTAGTGGATTGTTTTTCTTCACCTGTCTGATGAGTGATAAATCTGTAAATGCTGAACAACAGTTGGGGCTGAGAGGCCACGTCTTCTCGGTTGAGAAAGAAAAATAGATAATGTAATGGAAGAGGTTTAATAACAACCAGAGCAGGCAGAGGGAGAAGGAAATAACTTTTCCCCATAAAGTGAAATGGCAAAGCAATGGAGTCCAATCGCTTCAGATGTGTTTGCTTGCTGTCTACACACTGATCAATAGCTTGAAGGAAACATTTGTTTACTGATAGGCAACATAGAGGGAAGCTTGAGTTGTATTTAAACATTACAGGAGTGTAAATAGACACTCTAAAATAAACATCTGGAAGCACTGGAGGTTTTCACACAGGCAGCTACATACGAGGAAGGCACAGCTCCCGGCAGCAGAATCACCTATCTAGGAAGTCTATATTCTCTAACTCTTTGTTCACAGTATTTATCCAGAAGCAGCACATTTATAGTGGAATTCTTTACAGTGATGAAATACTCAGAAGTTTTATTACCATGCTGGAAGGGGAGTAAGCTCTGTCAGTTAAAGCTTTCTATACATCTGTTACTGCACGCGCATCATGGACTGTACGGAGAAGGGTATTTGGGGAGGAAGCTGAGACAATCCCAATCTAAGTGCAGGAATGAGCTGTGTCTTTGATCTAAAGTAAAACTGCTTTAACTATTTTGGAGAAGAAACAAATCCAGCCCAAACTCAAGGCTCACCAGAACATTCCAAGAGAAGTCGTATTTAACATCTAAAAACAAGTTCTAATTACTTGCATGTTATCTCTTTGCAAGCTACTACAGGGGTTTAATCTGTTGCTAATGACTGCAGAATTGTGTTGTTATCATGCTTTCAGAGAGCTGTTCATGCCTTGCCAGATTACACTTCCCACCTCAGGTCCCTGCCCATCACACCTTTCTCTGAGGCAGCAATGAATAATTGATCTGAGCAATGATGTTCCTACATTTCATACAAGAAACAGGATATGCCCTGCTCTTCCAGTTAACTTGGACAGGGAATTCTTAGGAAGCGTTTTGACTGTGTGGGATTTTATTCTTTTGTTTACATTTTTATAAGTTTAATAACTTCCTGTTATGACATTTCTCCCTGGCTTGTCTGTGGAACACTGACAGCAGCTTGCTCTGGTGCTGTTCACCTGAACCTCTAGAACTACTGCAGTTCGAGAAACATTCCTATTTAATCCATGGAAAGAAAGAAAAGGAGAGTAAAGTCTAGGAGCTAGTACATTCCCAAAGTCAGCCTGCATCCTCCAGCATCCCTGAAGCAGGGCACTCCTAAACTGTGGAGGATCTGTGTTCCCCTCTGCATAGAAAATATGTCAGCAAATAGACACTTTCCCTTGCCTGCCTTCCTGGCCTGTGACATCCTGACAAGCCACTGGCCCAAGTACTAAGCTCTGTTCCCGAGTGTGCAAACTGAAAGTGGTGTTTTGATCTCAGTATTAAACAAGAACCCAAAACTGCCCTCTTTTGGTTTCCCTCTAGCACAACATGCCATTCTGGAGGATCTCTTGTCACGCTGACCTGGAAGCTCTGCGGCACGCCTTGGAACTTGAATATTTGTAGCAGCCCCCAACATCTTAGAACTGTGAGGGCTTCACTCGAACTATGGCATCGGCTCCCCCCGGTCCTCGAAACTTTCTTAGTACAAAAATCCCACAGCAGCTGCAGTTTTTCCTGTTTCTCGAAGGAGAACCCTTTCAGTGGAAGCCTTTAAGAACTTGCAGCCAAAGAACATTGTATCAAGTCCTTCCTTTGGGCAGCGGAAAAGCCTTCGGATGTCCCACTGGGGGAAACCCGAGGTTGAATGGTTAAGCTGGATGCTTAGAGCTGTAACTGCCTTTTTGCATCAGCACCGAACACTATGAGACTTGGGTCTACTTGTCAATTTTCTTGCTTTTGAAGGGGGAAGAGGACACAATAAAGGAGTCTCTGCACAGGACATCCATCCATGGGACCTTCTGGAAAGAGTGAAATTGTTGATTTCTTTTTTTTGTATTTTTTAATTTATGAACTAATCTCATTACTCTGGTATTCAGCTCTGTACCTGTGGTTTTCATTTGGCTTTTGGGGTGGGTGGGTAGGGAAAGTCTTACCCTTCTAAATGCATAGTTCATTCCTCCAGAGCAAACTCTGCGGAGAATCATATTGTGGACATTAATAACAAGGACACATGGTCCTTGGTAAGAACTATAGCTGTGTTTTTAAATCTTACATAGATGGTATGTGGACTGTGCATGTGTCTACACGGTGCCTTATGCTGCCATCTCGGTTTGGGGAGCTGGGGTAGGGGAAGAAAGTACCTTGTGATGAGTGAAAGGCATTAAATAAAAACATGTTTACATTTTGGGGACTAGATTACCTGCCTTCCCTTCTCTCCAGCCACTCCTGGACCTAGAGGTGTATGTAGGATGCATCCTCCCTGTTGCAAGGTGAGGGTAGGCTCTGAACAGAGCCCCTTAGGGGCAAACTGGAGTCTGTGGCCAGCAGCTGTCGTCTGTTGGTGGGGCAGACTGAAAAGAGCCCGTGACGGTGCCCGCAGGAGAGAATGTGGCCACTCGGTGAATCTGACTTGTCCTGCAAAGGAAGGTAAAGGGCAAACAAACACTGCAGCTGTGCATATTTATTTTTATGTAAATAGATGCATCTATGAGTAAGCTTCAGCTTTAGGATTTCTGCTGAGCTGACTGCACTTCTGCCATCAGAACGTTGCCATTCTGTGGGCCTGGATGAATCTCATTCACTTTCTAAACTGCTCATCCTCGCTTGATGGGGAAGGATCAGAGCCCCACTGGAGCAAGGTGGTGGAGAGAGATGCAGCAAGTAATATAACCCCTTCTCTCTCATGTGTGAATCAAGGTCAAAGGGGGGCAGTTACACAAGTCACAAGTGTGACACAAGTGTTACACAGCCAGAGTGACGCTCCAAATGTCCAAACATTCACCTCGAGAAACAGGTTCATTGCTAGAGCTGAGAGGGATTTTCTGCCAAACTAAAACAGAGAATCAAAAAAATCTGATCTCAGCCTTTGGCTCAAAAGGCAGCAGCCATGAAACTTGTTGGCTGCACTTGTCAGGAGCAGGCATGGCCAAAACCATCCTTTCATACCTGCCCTGGAGGCATTTGCAAAGAGCTGCTTGCCAGGCCGAGTACACCACCAACCACAATGGGATGTTTCTAGCAGAGGTGCGGCTTGCCGAGCAGCACAGAGAGCAGAATTTTTCCCTCAAGGTTTTCCAGCTGTAGGACTGTCACAAATAGGAAGTTTTAACACAAGTCCAGGAAACCAAACTCAATGGAGAAGTGACTGATGCTCGCAAGATAAGCACTCTGGTAAATAAAACCTTTGAAAGAGGAACAAATACCAGGGATGGAGACTCCTAAGAAAGCACAGCTTCAGCCTTTAACACCCGGTCAGTCACCTCAGTGCTGCTCCTGGAAATTCCAGTTTGAACACCTGCCTTGAGTCAGTTATCCGAGTACTGATTTTTTTTCCCCTAAAGCTTCTTGGATCTTTTTCTGAATGTGTTGAATGGTTTCCAGTAGCGGTAGTTTTAAAAAGCTGATTTCTTTTACCCTGTGACACTGTGTTCATGCTCATTACCAGGTTCCTGTTCTGCCAGCGCCTGGGCCTGGTGTAAAGCTCTGGCAGGTCTCGCAGCTCAGTGGGTGCGAGCAGCAGCTCCTGTACCTACCTCCCGTGTGCCACCCTCCGCCTGCACAACCACTCCTCTGGCCAAAGCCTGATGCTGTCACACCATACCCCTGCTCGTCCCTGCATCCTCCTCAGGTGAAGGGCTGAAACAAAACACCCCACCCCGCATTAACCTTGTCCTTGGGGTCTCTGCACCCATTTGCTGTCAACTGCTTGGGAAGTCATGGAGCGCAACACAAAGTAAATGTAGCTCTTAACAACCGCAGAGGCCATTGAGATGACACGCTCCAAAAGGGACATGCTTCTTGGGTCTGTCTTCAAATTGCCACTTGCTTTGTTAAACCAGAACCTGGATCTGAGCTGTTTCTGGAAGCAGCTCGTACAAAAATCACACGTTGCCCTTGCCCAGCTTTGAACAGCTCAGATGCAACAACAGAACACGGCCGGAAAACTGCAAAGAAATAGTAGCAAAAATACACCCGTCGCTGGGGATGGAAGAACACGACGCAGGCTCACTCTTTGCCTATTTCCTGGAGGGAATTTGTCCTCTGGCTCTCCTGCCTGACCTCCCAAGGGCTGCAGGGCTACTGCAAGCTGCCCAAAGCAGGAATGCAGATGTCCCGTTCCTGCCCCAAGTGCCTCCTCCGTGCCCCAGCCAGCTGTGCTTCATGAGGTGCATTTCCAAACCCTGCAGGCACAGCCCTCTGACCAAACCAGCCCCAATTCTCCACATTTGGCCATTACCCTATGGGGTGCCTCCCTGACCTGTGCCAAGGTGAGCACAGCAGAGCTAACACTGGGCAAGCGGTGGTTTGTATAAAATGTGTTGTTTCCAAGGGAAGAAAGCAAAAATGTCCTTGTTTCTAAGTGCTTTGAGTTGAGGTGCAGCTCTATAACCATTTTACGAACTAGGCTCCATGAATTCCAGAGAAACGGTAACTGTTCTGAGGGCCTTTAGTCCCATATTTCCACCTCTGTAATGGATCAACATTCAGGGGACAGCTGAACACAGACAGTAGAACCCACGGTACCCCTCTGCCCTGACAGACCTGCACTGAGGAGGAACTTGGGAGCCTGTGGCTCCGGATGGACTGCATTCCTCTTGGCTGCTCCGTGCTCCTCTACAACGTAACCCCTTCCATTTCTGTGATTCAAGCACCGAACAGCTGGTTCAGTGAGCACCGCACAAGAGGTGACAGCACAGCTCACCCTGCGTGCAGAGACCGGCCACAGTGCTCCCACCTGAGCACAGCAGCCCCTCCGCAGCCACGCCGGGCCTGTGGCTGCACTGGTCTGCCCATCTCTGCCTGGGTGGACTCCTCCACCAGCGCCAGGCTTCTGTGGTGAGCTCCATCCAGAGCAAACCGATGCTAAAGCGAAACCTCAGAGCACCCCCAGCGCTGCACGAGCTCCTCCCTTCCCGTTACACTAAAGCTGGGAAAATGCTGCCACCGTTTGGCAAAACTTCGGAGTTGACACCAGCACCCATCTGCCCTCCTTCCTCCCGAAGGCCCAAATGACAATGGAAGATGATAGAGATTTCTAAGCTCAAACTCCAAGTTAATGTTGTCTCCAAAACCAGAGCAGTCAGCAGTGATAACCCACATGCCTTTCAGAAGGTTATAATAGAGGATGCAGACCCGAAGGGCATCCTGTGCCTGCAGCTGAACAGGGGAAACAAGTTTCCCCAGGATGGGATGTAGCCAAAGCGGCTTTTAATTGCGTACAGCGTGCTACCCCTGCCCCGATCAACTCCATACCCCATCACCGGCATCCCTCCATGCAGACAGACACCAAAAGGATGGCCATCCACTCAGCCCAGGACTGAGCCTGGTATCTCAGCTGAGGAACCTGCACCATCAGAGGTAAAAATTCCAGACCCAGCACAGGATTTTTTCCCCAACTTGGTTCCCAAATAAACAAGGGACACACTCCACAGGGAAGAGGGATACTCCAGACACAAATGATGGATGCAGCTTATGCCTCCTCATAGTATTCAATCATATATTAAATAAAGTTGCAGCCGATCTTTTAAATTCACATCACTGTCATCTCCTCCCATGATGTCCAAGCCACAGATGCATTCTTCCTTCCCTGAACACAAAAACAATCCTCAAAAACACAGTTAACTTTGTACCACAACTAGCCAAAATACATGAAAACTACAGTCACCAGAACATCCCAGATGGCCCCTTGGATCCTGACCTGGTAACTCTTGTTGGGAGTTATATATTTACATAAACCTTTACTAGGATTTGCTCACCTGTTATTTCACACAAGGAAAGAAAACAACTCTATAGAAAAACCAATGCCCATGAACCAAACCAACCAACTGGTTGGAACAGGCTCCCAAAAGCCGTGGGGTTTCCTGTAACAGTTTCTGACTTGGCCATCTCTTTCCTTTTTCCTCCTAACAGAAGAGCTTGTTTCAGTGATATCAGGATTCACCTTACACACGGAAGGCCAAGACATCATTCCAAGCTTTCAAGATTTGTGCTTGTCTTTGTTAGAACATTAGCTGTTTTACGAGTGCATGTAACAAGGTAACGACAGGAGCAGAAACTCAGGACAACATTCGCAGGAGGATTCTAAAGTCAGCAATTTCCTTACGTCCCTGTTCCTTCCAGCAGACAATTCAGACACATGCAACAGCCTCACCCAGCTCATGCTCTCTTAGAGGGCTACAACCATACCCACCACCAAAGTCCCCATTTCTAACCCACAAACACACCCGACAAGACAATGTGTGTTGGTACAACCCCAACCAGACAGTGAACAGATGTGACACAGCACGCACCAGACCTTTGCAGCTGTTAAAACTGAGAGAAGACGGATGTCACTGAGCTTTGTACATAAATGGCTTCTATTTACTGACTGCCCAATGCAGCTTAGACTCAAAGGTGCGAACACAAGTGAAGCTACGGAGGATCTGCAGGCTGCAGAACTGAACGGTCCCTCGGACTGGAATGGAGCTGGAACACAAACCAGTTTTCTAAAACAGTTTAATCAAAGACCGGTGACGGTTCTTGGGAAGTGGGAGGCCCCCAAGGGCACTGTGCGTGCCACCTGCCCGAGCCACAAAGAAACACAACTGTCAAAAAAGATATTTAAGTTTAATACAAATTTTATACAAAGAAAATGTGAAAAAATACTTCCATATGCTAAAAGCAATTATGCTTCACAAATAAGGCCAGCTAGGCTATTTCTGACACAACTGCAAGTCACCAACAGTCTGTTCTCGCTTTTCTTCTTCTAATATCTTTTCCCCTCTAAGATGGGTTCTAGCTGGAGACTGTACAAACCGCATTCTGTTATAAACAATGGGAGAAATCAACATGACTAAAATGTACAACAGAATGTACTGGAATGATATCATACAATTAATTTTCTCATATACATACATCACCTTTGCTTTGTTCAATGCTTTCGTTTTACACAACATACAAAATGGTACTACAGTATAAGTGTAACAGACGGCATTTTCATGGGTTACTTTCTCTCATACTGTACTGCTTCATGCTTACATAAAAACATAAATCCCATCATATAAATAATACATGCTCTGGCCCAGCATCAAAAGTCCTTGGCCCGCCTTTCCCCATCCATGTTTTTCTCCGCACCTGGTTCTTGTCCAAAGTCCTTTGGGAGGATTTGTACAGAAAGAAAACTGAACTGTGAAGCATAGGAACAAACTTTACTCTTTTCAATCTTTCCTGTCGATGATCAGACACTATGTTAGACCCAGTTGGCATCGCACCTTCCAACTTTTCTGATACGAGACTGAATGAGATTTCAACTTAATTTTAACCTGTAAACAATACAAATTTTAATGGACTGCTCATTGTAAAAAGCAATGTAAATCTTTATGTATTTCAGGTCCACAGATTGGAAATGTTGTAATTTGCCCAACATAAGTAACTGAAAAAAGACTCTTTTCATCACCTGGTTGCTCAAAGAAATTCTACAAGAGTTTCAAAGTGCAGAAATTGTTTTCAATCCAAATGCAAATCAAATTGTTCAGATCTCATGATGACGTTATTTGATGCGTAACGGCAGTTTCCCAAGACCAGTTTTCAGCGTCAGCTTGTGATAAGGCTGTTTTAAACCTTCCTTTTCCAACTCCAAATGCTCTTTATAAGTTAAAGTCAATACAAATATAAAAAGGAGATGGTACTCTAATGACATCCACAAATTGTACATTATTTACAAAAGAAGCATAGATTTAATAGGGATCTTACCTGTCCTCAGCTTTTCTAAGCCAGCGCTAATGCTTTACATTAATGTAGTGTAGTTACCGCTTTGTACACATACAAAGCTAAAGTCTGAACCTTTGAGGTTAATCCAAAGAACTGTGTTTATTTTTCACATTTCTATTAGATCTATTTATTCCAACAATTGTATGGACTTCTTGTTAGCAGTTAGACTCTTCGTACTTGGACTGGCATTGTGGTCTGAACATACTGAACTCCAGTTCGCATTGCCACTGTCCCAGCAGAAGGACTTACCGCTACAGGAATGCTCTGTGGATTAAAACCGAGAGAAACACATTGTTATGTTATAGGTCACAAACATGACCACAGAGAGATTTCTTTTCCAGGGGAAATCCAGAACAAGCTCCAATTGTGTGCATGAATTAATACCTTTATTACCACAGCATTACCTCATTCCAGGGTAGAAAGTAGTGTGTTACTTTCCCGTAGCCAGGAGTTTTTCTGTATTAGGATTACTACTACATAACTACAAGGACAGGTGGTCCTATGGGTACTGTACACACTCTGTCTGTGCTTGGAGAGTTCGGTTTTCATAGTTACATCCAGTTCTGTGTTTTCCCAAAACTAATACATGGGAAGAGGAAAAAGGGCTAAGAAAATCCTTTGTCATTTGAAAAAGTTCTGACAGATCAAATGGAGTACAAAAATACCCTCGTTTATAAGCATATTCTTGTTACACATTACTTAAAGATTTTTCCCCAAAAGGAACTCCCCCATGCATTCAGTCTACACAGAAGTGAACAAAGAACATCCATTTGAACAAAAAAAGTACTTAAGTTAACTTTTGCACAAATCAATAGCAAAAACATCAGCATCACTGGGAACTGTCTTATACACCCTGTAAAAATATTAATATAGAATAAACTTTTCACTGCCATCATACAGATCATGATTTATACATCTCGACAAATGACATTTCAGGACATCTCTATAGGTGGCAACTGGTTCTACAGATGCAGAGACAAAGGCACGAGAATGTTAAACAATCTGGTCAAGGTCACATCACTCTGGAAGATCTGGAAAAGGATTTATTGAATCTCAAGTCTGTATCTTAACCTTCCTCCAAAAATGTGACAAAGTCTAGAAATGTCTGTACCATACAAACTGCAAGTATGTTTCGACACAATTCCAGTGCTGCACAACTGCATCCATTTCAGTTCACAACATGTTGTGGGAGAGACAGGAAGTGAGATCCTGAGGAATCTGAAAGGGATGCACAGATCTTCCCCCTGATGGTAGTGTGACATTCCAAAGAGAACACGGAAGAAGAAATACAAGTTCACTGAAGCCCAGTGTTTGCCCACACTGTTTTAAGAAACCACTTTAGTGTCTTGATGGTATTCAGCAGGGACTGTGAGTATCCCTACTGAGATGGGTTGCAGCCTAGAGTGCGTATCAGCTCCTTTGTGACAGTCTGTGCCTTCCAGAAGCCTACTCATCCCATTCCCTGGAATGCAAAGATGATGAATTTGTATTTTTACATGATTTTAACTGCAGAAATAATAAAACACAAACATGGAACCAATTTGCTAAATAAATTAAAGATTACTCCCATTTTGCAATGATTTCAGATGTGTACAGAGGGTTCAATGGAAATGGTACCCAGAAGATACACAGGAGCTGTTCAGAGGAGGAAGTTCCTACTTGGATGCAAAGTGCAAACTGAAGCCTAAAGAAGCCACTGTGTAAGTTACTGTTAGTACTACGGGTGGGGAAGTTTGGGTTGCCACAGTCACCTTTTAAATACACAACTACACAAGGAAAAAATTAAGTTTCCATTCTTACAGTGATCAGGACATGGAATGTGTGAGACTCCTTAAGTGTGTTAAGATCATTCCCTGAGAGGTAAATTTTCCACCTCTGCCAGTTTTACACATATGTACATTTTGCATACATATTAAACATGCACTAAGGTTTAAAATTACTTAAATTGCACGTGCAGTCATTAGAATACAGAGGTGTCTGTAGCTGTGCAAGACTAATGCAAATGTGTACAAAGATTTAAACATGCACAAACAAAGGTTGAAACCTTTCAGACACTCCAATTATGCTTTACAGAACTCAATACACTTGGGTATTACAGAAAACCAATGACGGGAACTGCCATTTTTCTGGGTATTACACAAAACCACCTTATGATCTTGCAACCTCTCAGCTACTCACAAAAAAAAAAAGAAAAGCCTAATGTCTTTGATGCTTGCTGTTTGAGTTTAAACACACATAAAACGTTGTTGTTATGGTAATTCAGTCCAAGCAACTTCGGGCCAATGCTGCAAAGGTGCACAGTGCTCTCAGTTGAGACAAAAGGAGTTGAGTTAAAATGCTGCTAGGAATGTGAAAAGTCATGATCCCCACGAAGAGCAGTAACATTTGTGTGGACTCTGATGGCTATGAAATACTCTGTGTGTGCATGTGCGTGTATTCATACATACACACACAGAGGCAAGTATCCTGCAGCTGGGGGAGCTGTGGGGTGTGCACAAGAAGGGAGACAGAGTAACTTCCATCGCAAACCAGGCCTCATGGTCACAGTGCGATTAAGGTTCCACTGTTCCAGTGATTCATAGTTACTTTATAAATCATCTCACTTCAGTCAGAAAGGGAACTGAAGTCACATGTGGGCTTCTCTGCTGATGCCAGCCCTGAGGCAGAGCGTATTGTTCAGCTACTGGGGTAGTATCAGCATGTGCCTTTTAGTAAGAAGGATGTCAGCTCAGCTGCCACCCTGACTCCAAGGTGAGCTCTGCACATCATGACCAGTTGAAATTATACAATATTCTAGTGCATAAAATACAAAAATGGAAATCACTTCTGTCCCATCTCCTGTGGGAGACACCAGGGAGTTCATGTCTCCTTGGTTACATCTTTGATGGAAAAACCAGTCTGATTCCAAGGCTATTTCTCATAATTTCATAACACTAATGTGCAAGGCTGCATGGGAGATACACTACTGATGAATGCACATTTTCTTTCAGAGTTACTGAGATGTCATAGGAATATCAAGCATAGCTCAGAAATAATTAAATCTCTTTAGGATACAATAGACAAAAAGATATTTAAAAGATATTTAAAATGTATTCTATATATTTACACTGATGTCGTGGCCAAGTATATACATGAAACAGAGAGATAACCAACATAATAATGTTGTAAAGTGGAAGTCTGACTGCCCTCAGTGCCTTCACTATACTTAATGACAATTTCTAAATCTTTGTAATAGAATCATAGAATAATTGCAATAATGACTGATGAAATGAAAGGGTGGAATGTTGCACAGCAAAATAAGACATTTTGCACTGCAAGTTGAGACTATACCAGTGAATTCATCTCTTGATAGAACAGCAGACGGAGACAACCCCCCAGAAATACTGAGCAATTTTAATGCCAGGAACACTACTACTGCAGACTTGAAATGACGATATTGTACTTACAATTGTGGGTTGAGTAGTTGGAATATAGGTGGTGGTCTGCGGTACCTGGACCAGTTTTATAGGCTGGTTGCTTGTCACACCTGTTGCTATCTGCAGAGACAGCACAGGCAACCTCAGTAGAAGTCTCAGCTTTTACATAAATTCCACCTAGTTGTTATTATTATTAGAATATGAAATTTATGTGGGATGTCTTTGTGTTAAAAATTTGCATCTTCATGAATTCACAGGTTACTGCTTTGTTAATAAAACAAAATTCAAATTATGAACATGATCAACGCATACAGCATGATGTTTCAGGTAGAACATCTATGTGAAAGCAATTCCAGATATGTGTAACTGGAATATTCCCTGGCAAGTGTTTTAGGTAATTGATTTTCTCCCATCCCCTATTTCCCCAGTAATACAAAAGTTGTGCTGCCACAAACAATGTGTACAAACACTGTCTGAGCCACAGTTTAACTTAAGCAAAGCATCCAGGTGGAACAGCACATCCTTTTTCCCTCTACAAATCTGTTTCCCAGGTTACTCCCTTAAGATGACATGTCAAGCCCAGAGATCTAACACCAGACAGTAGCAAAAGTGTCAAGAAATGAACACAGCTCTCTAGTTTACTATGCTTCCCAATTCTATAGGCCTATCTCAATGAGACATCATGCTGGAATCACAATACTACAAAATTAGTTTGCTTTTAATATTTTAAAATACAACAAGGCTCCTACTGATGTGGGGGATCACGTGTAAGGGTTTGAAGGATCAGCCCCCCCCCTAAATTTTTCATGTAATAAACCTTGCAAGGGCAGAAGAAAAACAATGCTGAAATTGCTAATAGTCAAGCCCTACCTATAAAGCAGAATCTTCTCTATAAACATTTTCTATATATGCAATGTTAAGTCCCTTTTATTAGAGCATTTGCTCATCCTTGCCTACTGAATACTATCAGAGTAGATGCTATGGAGGATTTCGTAACTGCTCCGTTAACTGTAGATCCAGGTGAATTGTTGTATCAGTGTTATGGAACATTGTGGTACCCTACTGGCAGTCTGTTGTGATAAAGTAAGTTGATTTGAATGCAGGTCTTGAGCTTGGCCTCTGAACCCCCAGGCAAGAAGGGCTTGGAAGTGCTGCAGTCAGTATTGCTTATCAGAAGGCAACTTGTATCGAAAGATCCAGACCAGAAGCTACACTGATGGGTCCTGGAGAGAGAGAGAGAAAGAGGTCCAGTCCCCTTTGGCTGGAAGGATGAGTCAAGCCAACACAAGGTTTTATCAGGAATGAGTGAAGGGGAAAGGGTGTTCCCAGAGGACAGAAGGAGATTTCTTTTGCCAAGATGAAGAAAAATACCCCACAGATTCCTATCTCACTCCCCAAATCACACTCTTTGAAATATGCAAAATGATCATTAATTCCTGGCTGATCCAGGGAAGCCTTTAGGGGCAGGTTTCAGAGAAATCTTACATACTACTTTTGATTGAAGTGACCACAATGATACTCACTGTAACACTCTCTTTGCTTTTATCAGCTGAACCTTCTTTTTCCTTAGGGGTGCTGGCTGTTTCTGTGGGTGTAGGCTGCGCACTTGAACTGGGCTGGGATGATTTATTTAATGTTTCTGTGCTAATTTCAGTATCTGTTTCTTGCTGTGTTGCAGTAGCTAAAAATAAAGGGAAAAAAAGAGAAAGTAGCCACAGCTGTGTACCAGTCCACAGGCACATTGCACCCATGCAAGTAAGGAATGTTGAGTCAGGATGTATTCCACCCACCCTAACCTCTCGCTGTGGAACAGACAACCCAGAGCAAGATTACCTGACTGTGTGCAAGATTTCATGTGCTCAGGCCAGTGAGCTTGTTGGCAAGGATAGTCACAGTAGCTAGTATTCCAACAGCAATAAAAAATGGCCTCTTTCTTGCAGTTAGCACACCACTGCTTCTTTTTAGTTTCATCCACTGCTTGCTGCTTTTCCAATTCCAGCTGCTTCTTCACTTCAGCGATCAAACGATCCCGTTCTTGTTCTAGACTCTGACGCATTTCAGCCATTGTCAGTTCTACTCAAAATGCAAAGAAAAAGAGAGGAGTTTAGTATTTTCCACCCCCAACAGCAAGGCACAGAACAATAATTTTCATGATTTTAAAGACAGAATGAAATTAAATCAAATTATTCCCTGAGTTAGGGCATCTCTTTGTTTTTATAAAAGCATAGACTCAACAAATATAAGTCTTCCATCTTCTTTTCTTACTCCAGCACTATGGTTTTTACCCTTAACTATTACCTTCCATTTGTTTAACACTTTAGCTCTAGATGACCCACAATGGATCAGAATCCAGGTGTACTAGGTGCAGCATAAACACAAGAAGGATGTATGCAGCTGCTGCTAACATACTTTGGTAAAGACGTGGAAACTAAGGTAACTTTGTTTACATACTCAAAAGATGTCCACTGACATCAGCACAGGACATTATGTGAGGTTTTCTGTCCTTCACTAGGACAATTTGCAGGTATCATATGATGGAAGACAATACATACTACAGCATTTGGATCTTCTATTTAGAAGAAAATCTGACACACTATTTTGGGCTGCCATTTTCATACCTAGATTATGCTTCATTTCCGAGAGCTCCTGTTGATGTAACCATTGAAGTTTTTCTATCTCAATCCTCAAACGCCGTATCTAAATATTAAAGTATTAATAGTTAGCAATAACAAACAGGGTGCAGTGCATAATACGTAGTTATTATACAGAAAAAGATGCCCCAAGCAAAGAGCCTGATCATCACTTACATCTGGGCCCTTTCCTATCAACATGAGGACAAAACCATACATAGCAAACCCCAAACTAGGGTCTGAAGCATTCAAAATATTTGTTTACTAGATTTGCTTACCATACAAAGTACAGAATTGTTGGAAAACAAAAAGCACTTGTATTAAACTTGCTCTTGCTTCCTCTGAAATTAGCTGAGTTTCAAATTTCTCTGACTGGAATCAAAAACCTATTCCTCAGTTTTGTTTGCATTTATTGGTAGGACATTTCATTTACTATGTTTTCTTTTTAACTATATGAGGCTCAGGAAAGCAAGTTTTTCATTCACTGTGGATTGGGAACACAAATATCATTGCTCAACATTGTGATTTCCTTATTTTGATTATAGCAAGCAAACAAATCATCACACCTTTAACGCTGAACACACTTAAAAGATATTAAGTTATATCTTTGGAGACAATTAAATGCAATGTATGACATTGCATTAAAAATGCAAAAAGTATTAAAAACTGTACTTGTAATCACATCACTGGAATACGCTCCTGAACTAGCAGTAAATTCAACTCTTCGTCTGGTAGACAAATACATGGTTTAAAGAAACAATACTTGCAAAAACCTACTTCATTTTTGACTTTAAACAAGGTGACACAAAATCAAATCCTCATAGAGGCTTTAGGGATCTGGGCTCAATGGTTTCCTCCTTGTCTTACAGAGCCCATCGTTACTCCTGAAACAGCATAGAAATCAGAATCTCTACACAGTCTCAATATCTAACACTTTATAGGTCAGTTATATGGTACTTTTATATAGAAAAAATACTTCTTGCAACTTTCAGAGTTACAATACAAGCAACATTTTTTCAGTCTTACACTAACCTCAGCTATTGTACTTCCAGTAGTATTTTTTGACAGATCATTATATATTTCAGTCATTGTTCCTTTGATGGCATCCATCATCTGAAAGACAAAATGAAAAATTCTTTGATATATGTTTTTGATAGATACCCACTTTCACTTCATTTCTCCTACTCTAATGTGAGCTTCTATTACTATCAACAATGCTCTATATCTCTATTTATCTGGGGCTACTTTTAGAGAAATATTTAGAAGGTGGAACACAACACTTTTGATCAGGACTTTGATCCTTAAGTGTCCTCAACTGGTGAACAGCTTCACAACCTTCTTTTGCAAGAAATTGCCATTGATACAATTTAGAAACAGAAAAAGACACAACCATGAGTTTGGGAAACTCAAATAATAATAATAAAAGACATTTGCTGATCACTGACAATCCCACCAAGACCATATGGCTGAATGAGAATACTGCAAGTTAACAGTACGATTAATTCTGGTGTTTTTAATGCCTGGGTACTCAACTTTATTTCCCTATATAGCATTCATGTTGATTTTTTAAAGATCTAAGAAAGTATATGAAAAGCTAATGTCCCATCCCTCCCTGTGACTATTATGATACAAGTATTACACCACATCTTCTCTCTAACAACTTAGCTTCTGCCTTAATACATGAATAAACACTTACGACAAGTTACCATCTGATGAAGTGTTTTAAAACAAGTGGTTTAAGTACATTTTTGTATATGTGTTACTGGACACAGATGGATAAATTAACATTTATTGTAAAGATGATGCTGAGGAGATATCTATACCTGTCCAAAACACAATTCAATGTAAATAAGCAGCAGCAGTGGCAGAATGTGAGAAGCGTCTGAGAGGCTGAAGCCTATCTTATACACACTCTGGCTTGGAAGTGCAGCATTCAGCCAACTCTAAAAAGATGATTCAGCACTCTTGTGTTGAAATCTAGCTGTTCCTATCTAGTGGAATGAACTTGCAACATATGATAACCCCAGAATAACATTATTTCAGAATCTGAAACATCAAAAATGTGAAAGTTCACTTCAAAACAATATTTCAGTGAAAACCTTGCTCAAGAACTTACTTTGCTAGTGTATTTAGCAATATCTGCAGCCACATCAGCTGAAGCTGTTGCAATTGGCAAGTCTGTATTAACTGAGGAAGAAAGTGTACTTGCAGATCCAGAACTGGTAACCATAGAAATAGGCTGAGTACTTGTAACCAAGGTTATAGTGGATGTGGAAGTGCTCTGGGTGATCTCTTTTTGCTGCACAGCTAAGAAAAGAGAACATACAGCAGATAAATAACATAAACGATTCTGAAGATCAATAGGCAAACTTCTAACTTTATTGTGTGCACCTAACCAGTTGAAAGACATTATTTATAGAACAATGACATTTAATCAATCAATCAATTTTACAGTGCCCAGCCACTGAACATGTACAAAATTTTAACGTTTAATGGTAATGAAGCAAATATATCTTTGAAACTTATTGTTTTAGACTGACCAATATGAAAGTCTCCCATAGATCCATATTCCTCCCATTTCGGGGCATTTCCATCCCACTTCCTAACTTCTTAATTTGGAGAACTCCCCCCAACTAATATATGTATGAGCATAAGTTAGACATTGACATTTTCATTTGGCATCCTTTAGAAACATATAATTGAATTTCTTTTCTTTTTCCTTTGAAACAAGATTTAGTGAGCCCCTGCTGAAGAAAGCCTACTTTAGTAATACAATACTTCCTGTCATTATTCCCATTCTTTTGTTATTAATGCTACTAATTATTATTAAGTGTTGCAACATGTTTAGCATGCACATATCCAGATCAACATTAGCCCTTGCTTGGCCAAAGAGTAAGGAATGCCAGCTTAGATTAACCCATTAAAGCAAAGAAGTTATTCATAGATTTAACTCAAACTGAATAAGAAAAATTTTCTCATCTTTTGTCAATAATCTTAAACAGTGGATAATTAAATATTTTTTAAAAAATACCTTTTCAGACAATACTTTTCAATCTATTTTTAATGATTCATATTATAAAAAAGATGTCTTCATTGCCAATATCCTTAAAACAGGAATTACTGAAATAAAAAAGTTACTTACATTTAAACCTATGTACTATGTTTTTGTTTATGCCAATTCAGTATCTAAGAAATCTCTATATTTTCTATTTTCATTTGAGGTATTTCTAGAATACAATAGTTAGGATGGAACATTGCTATGATGTTCTCAATAGTAAATACATTGCTAAAACAAACTCATAGGCTGAACATTCAAAGTTCAGCCCATATTATCAAGCTTTTATACTGAAGTTACGAGTCTATTAAAAAAACAGCTTCACAGGTTTCACATTTATTTTTCTCACTGACTCTTTCTGTATTAAATTTGGGCAGTCTACAGTTAAAGATAACACTTCTTCAACACTTCTTAAATGACAGTCACAAAAGTGGTTTGGGACCAGAGAAATGTATCCGTGGTAAAGGTTTATATGTGACCCATTACCTACACCTTGTTCTGTCTGAAAGTACTGGCATGCCAGCAGTGTTAGCAGACTAGAGAACATCTATTCATCAGGCACACCAGTAAAGAGTACTGTTTATTAACTTGGAATTACAAATGAAGCTAGATTTACGTAAGTTGCTGTTTTGTGAAGTGAAGCAATAGAAGCATGGGTTTCTACTACCACATGCCTGCTAATAGTGAAACCAGCAGCAACAGAATGGTAAGAAAGAAGTTGTGTAAACATTCTAATGTTACTGTTTGCTCAGTAAATAGCATCAAAGTATTGCTAAGAGTTAAGCAACAGGGATTTCACAGACAAATGTAGCCTGGGGAATTTCATTGTTGTCAAATTACACTCTATGAAAAACTGAACAGCTCAGGTGCTTTATCTGTGTCAGATAAAAGTGGATCCAATTTTCAGATATTGAGGTGATAATGGTAATCATGCAAGTGGAATAGTTAATGGTTTCATCATATAATCCAGAAAATAAACCAGTTCACTCTCCCAAATCTGTGATGGCTAAGAATGGCAAAAATATTTATACAGATATACACACAAACTTTTTGTCATTAAAATAAGGAGATATGACTCTAAATACACACCAGAAAGAGCAGGTATGGTGAGTGAGTTGTTGTATTTTAAAGTCACTTATCAGAGTAGAACCACACTTTGAGATTTTGTTTATATGGAAGAATTCCTGGGTGGGCAGCCTTGTAGCACTGAGATCACTAGTGGGGAACTATGGCATCACAGGCACATTGAGTTACAAAGTGTATACCTTTAACTGCTTGTCTTGTCTGATATCTTGTCCCTTGAGAGGACTGAGGTTGCTGTGACTGAGACTGCTGGCTCTGCTGCTGCTGTCTCTGCACCTTCTGCATGTGCCATTTCTGGGAAGATGTCTGAAATTTATTAGAAGAATTCCACACCACACGCTGCACAGCAGGGGCTGTTTCCTTCGGCAGCAGAGGCCTCTGCTTCTTCACAGGGCTTCCAGTGGCTGCAGATGGAGCGCCAACAGTAGAAGAAGCACTAGTAGTGGCTGTCACACCAGCTGGTGGAGTCTGGGCTGCAGAGCGGGTAAGTACTGGAGTTTCAGGTAGAGGCTGGGTGCTTGCACTGGAGGAAGGCGGAGTTTTACCTACAACTAAACAAACATAAAGTGTAATGCCAGCCTTTCACCAACACATTGGACTCACCATTTTCTATCTAATTTTTGCAGGAGCCATACATGCACCTTCTGGCCTATTTTATATTATTTTCTTCAAAAAGTAACTGATATTCTGCAGGTAAACTCATTTTGGTGTAGTTGAAGTTGGTAAGCAATGCAGAAGCACCAGTCATTAAGCAAAACAAAGAAGTACAAAACCCAGAAAAACCAGCCTGATCTCCTGAAGAAGGTATAGGAGAGGTTAGTGTTTGTTAGGATGGTTCTGGGTTACCTGTCATCCCAGTTTCTTTTAGGAGAAAAACATTTAAAAGGAACAATATCCAAAAGAACAGCAGACTAAAACCTTTTCTAAACAAAGGTTAACTGGCACTGACATTCAAACATATAGTGTATTTAAGATATCTACATTTATTCAAAAATCTTATTATTTCAACTATCACTGATTTAGGCCACTCGTAACACATGAATCAGTGGTTCTGAAATTCATAAAGCTGCCCTGCTTATGAATACATAAATAAATTGAAATTGCTTTCCTCTTTCAGCAATACAGAGAAAAAAGAGAATCTCTCAGGGACAATACATGTGACTTAGCTGTTAGCTTCATTATTACTAATAGCATTGACATTGATTTCAATAGGACCTTATAAAATTTCTTTGTTTGAAAAGTTCCAACTTCTACACCTGTGATTTTGGGACATCTACAGAAATATAAGATTCAACTGAAAGTCATAAAAACTGCAAAATAAATTCTACGTTTGTCACAGAACAGGCGTCACCGATATTCATAGTTGTAAGCTGCTGAAAGGAAACTCAAAGAAACGTGTTTTATTTAAAGCAGGAACTATAATGGGGACTGAAAACTTCTTATAGTCAGAAAGAGTGAAAAATCATTCATAAAAATTGGTTTGGTACATGTATTTTATCTTAATGCAAAAATAAAGTTGGTAACTCTGGCTTTGATAACAGCCCTAGAGAAGAGAAGAAAAAGAGGAAGGAAAGAATTTTGACCTACCATCTTGTTTAGGAGGAGTTTCTTTAGGGTCTTTCTTGGTTTTCCTTCCTTCACGGCCACAATGATCATCTCCTAGATCGATGACAAGTTCACTCTCTGAATCAGAGTCCAGTCCTAGGTGCACAGTTGGGGAGTCTGTTTCATCTTTACCTTTCAGTTTTTCTTTTGCAGGATGCTGTAAACTTTTTCCCTTTTCAGAAAATTCTTTTTCAGTGTCTGAAATTGCCTTTTCTTTGACCAGGTCATCCGTTTTCTCCACTTCTGGACTTGTGCTTTTAAGTTCCTCCTTGTCTTCAGTCTGTGCTGGGGGCTTAGGTTTTTTTTTCAAGCTCAATGATTCTTTGTCACTTCTTGTACCTTCCTTGTCCTCTCCATCTTCTTGATCATTCTTTGATTTCTGATCCTCATCACTATATTCACTGTCACTGGTGTCAGATTTTTCAGAATCTTCAGAGTCACTGTGTTCTACTGCAGTATAAACAGCTTCAGATATTTCATTTATTCCTAATTGTGGGGAGGAAAGTACATTCCATGCTGACATCAGACTGACTGACATTACCAAAACAAATACTCTATGTACTGGAACGAAGTATATATATATACTATTATCTTAACTGCCAGTCCTTAAGCTATAAACACTTACTTAGTGCCCTATTATGTCAATGCCAGAATATGCAAGAATTACCTTCCACATATTCCAAATCCATATTTATTTCATTCAGTGGCCCTCCTGTCACTGCTTTTTTCCACTACCTGCAAGCTGTTTTGTTCATCTCAGGACCCTATGCTGGCAAATACAAAGAGGAATTCTTTTTATCCACAAGAAGCTGCCTTAAATTCAGTAACACTTCACCTGCTTAAAGTCACTTAAATGCATGTTTGCAGAATCAGTTTTAGACTATGTAAGGTTTATGAGGAGGATTTCTAATTTTTTTAGTGTCTAGAACATCTTTAAGTACTAGACAACACTAATGTTTCTAAGGAAATTCAGCTCCTGTGTAACTGTATGTACTAATTTTTCAGTTTAAAAAGCAAATAGTAAGAATATGTAATTCTGTCATTCTATTTACACTGGAATGGTACAAAAACAGATTAAAAATTAAAGCTTTTTGCCAAAGATTTCAAACATCAGGTCTCACTGTTTTTCAATAGTTCAGTGCATTCTACTTGCCTCAGAGTACAAATATCCTCTACTGTTATTATAATGCATACAATATTTCAGGTTTTACTATTTGAGAAATTCTTTTGAACTTCAACATTTCCTCAAGTGTATCCTTCAGCTGTCCATTGTATCCTGGAGATACACTTACCAAGTTGTGCTTTACAACTCTCTATTGTCTTGTCAAGATTAAGCTGGAACCTACTACGTATCTGTCGTTTGGGTGAAATGAGTTGCACAGGAGTGGTCTGCTGTTGGACCGACTCACTCAGCTCTTTCAGATCCATCTCAGCTTTGCTGCGATCTGGAAAAAGAAAAAGGAATAAAGAAAAATATTTTACAAAAAGAAGAGAGATCCAGATAAGACGAATTTGACCAAGTAACAATGCAGATGGTCTGAAACACATTTCATTTCCTTTAGAATTATGGGCTAAATAATAATTCTAAACTGACTTTACAACAAACAATGGATTCTTCCTTTCTGATACTACATATTTCACATCCGAAGTGCATGCATCAATTGTGTGAATATTTTCTCTATCAATGTGAAATTATACTTTTGGAAAATGGGTTCCTTGTACTGCAAACGTTTACTACATTAGGTTTTTAATTCCTGGGCTCCACAGCAGCAATGGTTATATCATCCTTAATACAACATTTGATTCAAGGCCTTCATAGCCTTAGTTTACTACATAGCAGGATATAAACAGAAGAAAAAATGGAGGATGGAGGAAGATGAAGACAAGACACTGTAATACCTCCCCAAGGAACCCTACATACTCATACATATGAAAAGTCCTGCAATCCAAATTTCCCTATCTAATCTACAAGGAGGTCTCACTGATCTGGATTTCCAGCCTCTCATTAATGTCAAAGTATTAGTAAAAAGACAAGCTCATTGTGGAGAAATTTCAAGTTCTCACATCTCCAAAGTCTTTATTTTAAAGCCCTTTGTTCATTTAAAGCCACATACAAGCACCTTTGTTCATATTATTTTGCATTGACACCATGCAATTTATTCAGTTATAATAGTATCAGGTTTTCAAGACTAACCAAGATTCAGATTCAGAATGCTTCCTGGAGTGGAAGTTCTTTCTTGCTTAGCAGAAATTGGCGTTGATGCTTGAGGAGAGAAAGGTTTGGGGCTGCCTGACAAGCTCCCTGCTTGACCCGTTCTTGTTGGTGCTGGAGAAGCTGGGAAAAGTACAAAATTAATAAAAACAGATTTTAAAACAATCACAATAAAGCCATATTCACTGGGACAAAGCAGCTTTTAAACCTACACAAGCAGGGAAAGAATTCTGTTTAATATTCTCAACACTGTGTTATACCTCCTTTGCAAGTTAAAACTATCTTTTAGTTTAGTAAAGAAGGATTTTAAGGAAAATAATTTTATTGCAGCTATATAATTGGGCCAAATGTGTGTTTAATCTCAAAACTACGCTACAGTGACCAAAAGCTTCTACCTTTCAAGACCTGGTTATTTTAAATGTTAAATTCTGATACTCTGAATCACTTTCTATCTTAATTCATGTATGTAAGTACACATAGAAACCCCAACCTACCACACTTTCTAGCTACAATAAGAGAGATAATTAACATCAACATTACAAATCATTATAAGTTTAACCAGTGGGAAAACGCTGACCAAATGTCTCTGATAAGGCAAAAGAATATTCTAATTTACGCAAAATCCTGTGCTCTGAGCCTTTAAGATCTCCATGAAATAATGCTTTAAAACCAAACTTCTGGAAACAGCCAGACTAGAAAGGGACGCATCTGCCATTACCAAAAAACATGATTAATTCTTGTCGGCGAGGGACTAATTTCTGTCAAATCTCTATTTCATGCTCTGAAAGTGTCAATCTAAACTCAGTAGTGGTCACTTTTTTTTTCCCCTCGGTACACCCAGGATTGTCTATACATTTTCAGCTTTTTAAATGGTAGCAATATTTGCTGTTTCAGTAACTGTTTCCAAGTTATTTTCTACACATCATTCAAAATACACAACAGGGGTACCCAAATAAAAATGTTCTTGTCCAAGGATACTGCAGTCATATTACTTGAATTATGTTTTACATTTTAATTGAAACACAGATTCCAGTAATAGGACAGCTAAGTTTATACATAAAATAGATACTGCAAAGTTAGCATTTGTAACAATACACAAAGGTAGAAATGTCAGCTAGGAAACGACATGTTTTAGTTCGACTGCTGTTAAGTCCAATCTAACATTTCTATGCAGTAGAGAGTAAGGCCTGAGAAGAAGTTAGAAAAATTTGCCAGAATTGTTGATAATGAAGAATCCAGAGTAATGGGATAACAGCTGTCATCTTCTGTTAACTTTGTCTCACAAAATAGCTTTTTACAATTACTTCCACTACAACAAAGAAATAATAACATGGTATACTAAAAGCTCCACATTTTAAGACACAAAACAGTATCTGTTAGCTGCACCTTGTATATGAAAGCTACACACATATATACATCATAATTTATGTATAAAATTAACTCTTCCTCTTGACATATTGACAACTGACATTACTCTACTGAAAAATCCAGGCATTTTCATATATTTTAATTCATACAGTCATTTTATCATCACCTTCTTAAGATAGACAGGATCATATCACAAGACACTTTGTATTCAAAGATATTTTCACAGCCTATCCTTTACTGGCTAGAAATAATATTATAATAAATAATTAAAAAAAAAGCATAGACAGCATTTTATCTAAAAATTGCATGGAACATACTGATTGAGTTTTCTACACAAAGACTTCTTTTCACCAAAACCAAAGTTTTAAAGCACTCATATCAATATACTGCTTAATCACTGCTTTCAGACAGCAATGTGTTTCTCTTATGGATGAAAAACATTAAGATAAAGTAGTTTACCTGACTGCCACAAAATTAGCTAACATCTGACTATACAGAAGTTTGAGAAGTCCAAATTCTGTATTCTACACTCCTTTTTCTCTTTATTCACTCTGCCTATGGAACTGTAAGTTTCACATATTTTAGCTGCTATCTCAGGAACAATATAAATTAAGCTCACTACCTTGAAAAAGAGCTATGGAATTTTAAACAGAATACCTCCTAATCATGACAATTCTAACTCTTTCTGTATTTACTTCCACTCTCCATTCATTCTGATAGTTACAACTATTTCCTGCTATTTAAACTGAAGGGGTTTGATCACTTTTGGGGATGATTTATTCCTCCCAAGGTGACAGAAAGGACCATTATTTCTTACCTGTGATACTGAAAGTTAAATACCTCTCTTTTTCTAAAATTTCTGCATAAAATGAGTCATAATACAGTCTGACTATGAAAAGTACATGGAACAAAACCAGAGAATGAGCCAAATGCAAAGTCCTGTGTCCCCCCTTCTAGTCCCCCCTTTTATTTTTTACCTGTATTTTTCTCAATAAAGTCCATGGATTCTTCACTGGCACTAAAATGACTGGAAGTTGCTTTTTTCTCCGCATCCTGTTCAACATCAGATCCAGTGTGAACTGATGAGTTTGTACTCATTGGTGACCGTGGCATATCTGTCAGTGAAATCCTACGACCAGTACTACTGCTCAGCATAGACTTGCTCATTAAAATCTTAGGCGATGCTGTCATATCAAAGTTTAGTTTGATTTTCTCTTGTTTGTCTGTCTTTGCAGTTCCAGCAGTTGGGTTTGCAGGGTCCAGTAACATTTGGTATTGATTGTTGGGGGTATACGGTGTCCGGAAAGGTGCATAATTAAATACTCCAAATTTTCTACGAATGTTATCAACATAAACCTCCATTTCTTGCATTGCACTATTGAAGATGCTTTTAGTCTTTTTCACAGAAAAAGGAATTTCTTTAGACATGAGGTAGCAATTATTTATTGGAACCCAGGCCCTATATAAAACAGACAGATAAAAGATAATATAACTACATATCACGCTGTGGATTGACATGCACAGACCAATTTATTTTAGCCTAATCATATAGTTATGCACACAGCTCATTTCAGAGGACCACCTCTACCACCTTCTTTTAATAGTTCAGTTAGCTTAGTTTTGGTAAGAGAATTGCATGTCTTAGATTATCACTAGCTCGTTTACTCTACCTAGTAACACATAAAACATCAATAAACACTAGTCAAACATGATAAAATATTCCTAACTGAAGTAGTCCATGTAACTTTAAGATGACCATTGCTAAACAGTCTTTCCATCTGTCAGTTACCAGAAAAACATAAAAAGCAGGAAAAGGAAAAAACAAACAAACAAGACTTCACAAACACATCCTTTAAAACATTTTACACTCAGATTGATCCAATTCCTCAGTGCCCAGACAAGTTCTATCAACAAGTATTGGACAGGTATTATTTATGGGTAAATGAAGCAGACTCGAAAACTGTGCCTTCCAAGACTCTAAAATACCAGGAAATTTTACTTACTTTTTTCATGGCCCTATACAGCTAGTGTGTTTACTGTACCGTTTTTATAACTGTATAGATTTATATTCTCAATTCATGACAAATCAACTCGTATTCATCACGGCTTTCTCCATCTAAGCAGAGTTCACAAGTACAAAAAACTTAACTCCTTTCAGAGCAAAACCAGCATTTACAACACAGATTATGCTTTCTATATTTTTTGAATCTACAATGGTGTGTTTATTCCCATTGACAACAAACAACTTGATTGCCCTCTTCCACCTCTTAAGAACTACAGTTCTCTGCAGCACAAAACCAGACACAGGACTTAACTTGCCTACTCACTGTGATTATATATGTATTAAACTTAAAATGTGACTTGAATTCTACAGACATCATGCAAGAAACTAAACTGAATACGTTACAGTATTATATCAGTTATTAACGTTAAGTTTCAAAAGACAGGATCCAAGAGCACGAAGTTACAACACAAATTTTGTTAGCACAGTAAAAGACATCGTTTGGTTGCATTCCCACCTGTCATGTTGGCCAAAGAAACGGGCATCAACTTGCCCATCTTTATCCCTCAGTGCTTTAGCAGGCCAGAATGGAAAACCTTTGAGTTTAGCCCAGACCAATGGGTGGGGATTGCTCTAGAGGAAGAGGCAAAATACACGGTAAGAAATCACAAGTATCTCAATTAAACACATAAATAAATTAATAAAAAAGTACAATTATTTTTTTTAGTCCCCTCCAAATATGTAGCATATGTTAGGGGAAATCTCGCAAATTCTCTAATTTTCACTTGGGCCCAAGAGAGAACATGATCTGTTACATACTTCTTAAGGAGTTTTCCCAAGTTTGGTGCAGTATTAAACAAAAACAGAAAACAGACAATTTACTAATTGGTCATGAAAGAAAAACAAGTGTAAACTCCAAGATTCACACCTACAAAAAGAGAGACATTCGCATTTCAGAAATCTTACCCTGATTGCAAGCATCACGTGCAAGCACAGATAACCCAGGAGCAGATCTCTTATATTTGAGGATAGAGAACCCGTGAACTGGTTGCTGACACCTTGAGATAGTCTGACTCCAAAAAGAGCATGATGCACAACCACAAACTACTTGGTAAACTACAGCAGCTTTCCTTGAGTCAGTAACCACCACAGGTGTAAAACAGTGTAGGCACTGTTTTAACAAACAACAGTCAAATGAGAATCACTAGGTTAGTGAATTAGCTAGGCTACCATAATCCTTAACTTACACAAGGCTCACAAAACCAATTTTCTCGTTTTTGGCAAGCAGCTAAATAACATTCCGGACATACTTCAATTTCATTCATCTGAAAAGAAAAAGCAAACAGTTATCAGAGAGCTTAAACAGAGTCCAAAGTGTAATCACTGTTATTATGTTAGCCTGTCTAGTTTGCTAGCATCATTTTCTCACAAATTTGTGGTCATAAATCAACATTTCCCAGGTGGCCAAGAGCATCCTGGCCTGTATCAGAAACAGCGGGGCCAGCAGGATGGGGACAGGGATCATTCCCTTGTACCTAGCATGGGTGAGGCTGCACCTCAAATCTTGTGTTCAGTTCTGGACCCCTCACTACAAGAGAGACATTGAGGTGCTGGAGCATGCCCAAATAAGAGCAACAAAGTGGGTGAAGGGCCTGGAGGATGTGCATATCTAAACAGAAGAAAGCCTATAAAAATTACAGTTATGCAACACACACACTAGAAAACACTGTTATTTCACTCATAAATACATGAAACACTTTGAAACCTACATAAAAATCAAGTTAATTGGGGCACTCATACCTCATGCTCACAGATTTTGATGATGACTTTTGCTGTTTGTGTCAATTTGTGATTTCCTGAGGAAACAATAAAGTGCTTTAACCAAGAAAATTGTAATGCTAGAATTATGATAAAATCAACATGTTTCAGACTTTAAAGTTCACATTAAAGACAAAAGAGAACATCTAAAGAGATGATGCAAAACACATATGTATAAACTACATGCTTCAAAAGCAGTAGGTACATACTTTTCTTCCCCACATAACATCATAACAACCCGTAAATGTTCCTTTTTGAAGCCTCTTGCAGCCCGCCCACCACTGCTACACTCTTCCTGTGAAGGACAGGCTGTCTGAGTTCAATTAGGCTTCCCATATAAAGAGCTGCATAATGCAAAACAAAGCAACTTGGCAGTTGGAACCAGCTGACCATTAAGGCCTCTTCCAACCCAACCTATTCCATGATTCTAACTTACTTGAAATTTTTTGATGGTGGAATGACCAAGTGACAGCACAGGCTGTATTTGGTCCTACAGTTTTATGTATGCCAGTTAAAAAAAATCTGTTTGTGTTTAGGCACTATGCTCAATGACAGGAAAATACTTACAGCATTAGCTAACTAGAAGCCTACAAATTGCTCTGTCACTTTCTGAAACTGTTTCAAAGTTTCATAATTAAGGACACAAGTATGTATTAATATCTTACCCCCATTGTAAATAATGCAGTTGTGCAAAATCCATTTGGCATCAGCCAAAAATGCTTCAGTGCAACCGTACATTTTCTTTTTAACATTCTGAAAAGAGAAAATTCAGAATATATTAGGAAATAGAAAATCTCCTGACATTTCAGAAATGAGTAAAAAGTGATGGTTTCTTCCTGGACATTGTTTCCTATCAGGCATACAATTAGTAAAAACAACTACTTACATACTGCAAGACTCATGATTCTAAATACTTAAGAATCTGTCAAATTCAGGGTGTCTTTTGACTGCCATGAAAATGTATGAACTGTCTAACTCTAAATAATGAATTATTTGGATCAGCATCTTCAACATTTAAAGTGTTAATTTCCTGAAACAGTGTTTCATCTGATGTCTGCAGAAAACTAAACCCTTTATTTCTTCTACTGATGTTATCACTCCAAAGCATTTTTATTTTTTAATTTTTACAAGATCCAGAAAAAATTGTTGCTCATAAAACATAAGACAGTACATGTGATATTCCAATCTACCCACTAGGTAAAGTACTTTGATTAGATAAAATCGGTCACATGGTTTTGTTACACCTTTATACTATTAAGACATCAACCTCCACTTAAGGACATGGAGAATGACAACTTGCTGTGTCTTTACCATTACAGCATTTTTTGAATAATCACTAAAATCAGTCTGGAATGACCTCTACATCTACATCTAATGGCCCCAAATTAATGGACCAGTGATCTATTAATAGCTTACAAACATGAGGATCACATGCAAACATTAATGAAGTCTCCCACAGAATCATTCCTGGAATTAGATGAATTTATACAGGAGGAAGCAATCAGTGAAAGCCTGTCTTGTCCATAGTGTTTTTCCTGACCATTTATTTGTTACTGGATCAGACAAAATACTGGATTTGTTCAGTTGGCACATGATTGTTTTTAAACTGTAACTAAGCTGGCATTTACAACAACAACAAAAAAGCATTAAAATAATTTCAAGCAGCCTATCTCTCCTCCCATCAAACACTCCAGAAATACTATTGACAGCAATCAAACTCAAAGAACCTTCCTCCTTTAGCTTCATACAAACCTTCTCTAATGTACAAAGGTCCATTGGATGAAAGATATATTCTGCATAATCTGGGTGTTGATCCAGTGAAACTGGCTTTTGAAATGGCTCTGTCTGTAAGAAAGAAATCACAGTGCTTATTAATACTGAACAGTTTCATCAATGACACAATACTCATTCATTTTCCAGTACTAATTCCAACTGCAATGTCACAGAATATTCTTTAAAGGTAATTATAAAGTTTTTAAGTAATAAAGTATTGTCAGAACAAGAGGAACTAGAAGGTCTCAATTAATTGGTTTTCATATGCTGGATATAAGGAAGAAATTCTTTACTGTAAGGGTGGTGAGGCACCAGAATGGGTTACCCAGGGAAGTTGTGAATGCTCCATCGCTGGCGGTGTTCAGGGACAGGTTGGACAGAGCCTCCGGTGACATGGTTTAGTGGGAGGTGTCCCTGCCCATGGCAGGGGGGTTGGAACTGGATGATCTTGAGATCCTTTCCAACCCTAACTATTCTATGATTCTATGAAGTAATGAGTTGCTGAAGTCAGGGGCTTTGTAAAATGTACTGTCACTATTTATACTGGGATTTTTTTCTGGGGAGTATCAGATGAAGCTCAACAGACAGTTTATAGCAGAAAAAAAGACACTCTACTAGACTCACAAATACCTCTTTCTCAGACTTTTGTTCGAATCTTAACTTTCAAAACCACGGTGGCTTGGTAATACAAACATATTCAAACTTTCTTCAATGGGACACATTAGCATCTGCTAATGTGGAGGTTACTGAAATTCCTGAAACTCAACCGATTAAAGAACTCAAGTACCAAAACAATAGGTGATTAGTAAAACGTCTCAACATTAGGACAAAATATCTCAATAGGATGCATTAAGCTTTCTAACCATCTTTTCAAAACCTTTTGTGAACTCAACATAAACACTGATACCTTGCTACTGAAAAGCAGCACTTCAAGCTTCTAATGCCTCCATCTAATAGGACAGTATTTACCACTCCAGAGTAAAAGGATTCCAAGAACCAAAATCTGTCAGTGCTTAAGAGTAACCTTCCCAGAAATTGCCACTATTGTTCTACTAAAACACTTATCACAGAGAGATCAGAGTTGCAGATAGCCCGTGATGCAGCACATCTGGTTTTCTCAACTTCTTTTACCGTAACACTGCAGGTACAGAGACACCCTCTCCACTCCTCCAACTTATTTACAGGAACAAGAAGGCAACAGGAGTTAAGCCAACCCTTGGTAATTCATCACATAGAATTCTGATGAAGTTAAAACTTCACATGAAAGCAAGGCAAAGCATGCATGGTAAAGGACAAGTGACAAGAATTGTTGAAACTTGGAAGCAAGGACAGGTGACTGGAATAGCTGAAATCTTGAGACATGGCATTTTTGAGAAGCAGGTCTGAAGACAGACACATGAAGTTAGGTACAAGTTGGAGGAAAATCAATTTTACCTTCATGATAAAATTTGAGAGAACAGCAGCCTCATATTGCATAACAGTAAACAGCACAGGTTTTCACCACACTGAGGAAGATTTCTTCAGTGTTTTAGAAGTATATGCTACAACTAACTTTTGTGGCGATTTCTACTAACAGAGAGCAGACGAATTTTCAACAGGTATAATCAAAAATACAACAGTGCTGTGCCTAAAGTTCCTGAACATGTAACTGTATTGGTGAGAGATTATATCTCCTCATTCCCCTTGTATCTCAGAGACAACATCGTCAAAAGAGTGAAAAACCACCATGTCTCAAAGTTGTATTTTCACTACACCTACTGAAACTACATCCAAAAAATTACATGAAGAAACTACATTTTAAACACACTACAAAACAGTTCTTAAAGCCTAAACTAACCTGTCTCTACTAGACAGGTGGAAGACAGCATAAAAGATGTCACATAGAATCTGACAAAATAAACTAGGTTGATAATCTACAAAAGGAAGGAAAACACAGGATTATGTCAAACATATGATCCAAGCATTAAAAAGAAAAATAAAAAAGTCCTTCTTACCCCTGGCTGTTTCATTTTCTGTAGTGCAAACTTCAGTAAATATGATAGCTGTTCAATGGTGAGCATTGTCATTGCTTTACTCTGTGTTTCTATGCATTCTGCAACTGTGATTTTCTAGAAGTTAAGATTAAAAACATTTGGTCAGGAAACATTCCTAGGAAAATTCTTCTCTACTGAAATATTCTAGCATTCAAATAGAAGATAACTATCTTATAAGAAATAAAACATTTCCGATAACACAGTATAAGTACTTTGGATGCCTGTTTTACTTGATTATGGTTCCATTTATGTTAAACAGAAAAAATAAAAGCTGAGAGATGGCGAAGAGAGAGAAAAGGGAGAGAGGGAAAGGAAAAGATGAGAAAAATATCCATCATGAATGTGTGCATACATAAAATTCCCAGATGCAATGCGGGTTCTGATTTGGAGAAAACTCCACGAACAAACTCGCCAACAAAGTTTTAAGTTAACAAGCAGGTATTCTTTATTGCAGCGCTGGGAGACACAGGGGATAGCTCCTCCTAATGTGTGTCCCCATCTTGTTACACATGCCATCCTTATATAGCCACTGGGCATACATACATATTCATGAGGCTATGTATGGTTTACATCATTTTCCAGAAAGTTCCCCGCATGTGTACAAAAATGTGGTGGTGGTCTCTGAGGGTGGTTTACTTCTTCCAACAGTCTTCATCACTTCTGGCAGCCTTCCTAGCATGCAGTAGATGCTTATACCAGCTTAATTGGTTTGTTTACACCATAGACATAACAATCATCCTGTCCTTCTACTTATCAGTTAGTTTAACTGCAGCCCATCCTGGACCCCTGCCATACCAGATACTCCTTATCCTTACCTCCTGTTCTTCTAGCCTGTTTTTCTTACACTCATTTTGTACTATGGTCATAAAGGCCTAAAACTACAATGGTTTATCTTATACAAGAATTCTCAGTATGTTCTCTAGCTGTACTCCATTTTTTTTATGTGAATAATGCACCTCAGTAGTTTTCCATTGCTACTGTTACAAAGCCATCAAACTTAACATTACTTAAAATTGATTCTAAAGGTTTATATATTTCATTTTGTGATTTTGTGCCCCCCTTGTCTCAGTTCACAGCAATATGAACCAGTAGAAGGTTACCTGCACTGTAAAAGAGTAAGTGATCAAAGAAAAATATCCGATAAACCAAGTTCCTTTTGTTAAAGATACATCAATTGTAAGGAATGACTAAGTTCATCCCCAGTCCTGCAGAAAAAAAAAGTAATAAAATACCCACTTGTTTGACCCTAGAGTGCAATTTTTTCTGCACTGCTGCAGAGCTGATCAGCCCACTAGAAAAAGCACAAGTTAAGCTAGTCAAAACTGCAGAATGTTTTCAAAATAAGAGGCGTCTGATGAAGAAATCACTCTTCAAACTGCACAAATTTCTCTGGCACCTTTACCAAGAGGCAATACAAGAATAAACCAGCAACATTTCAGAACACAAAACCACCTGCTTACATCTCACAAACAATAAGGAAATCCACTCCTTATATCAAACTAACCTCACATTCTGGGCAAAACCAATCCCCCTCTGGTTCCGCTGTCAGTTTCAGACACTTAGCATGATAAACCCGAGGACAGAGTTCACAGCAGAGGACTTGGCCTTCCCGATGACAAACCCAGCAATAGAAATCATTCCGTCCATCCTGTGGTACAACATCAACAGGGTCTGTGGTGAGTGGCTGCTTCATATAGTAAAACGGACCATGTCTTAGTTCTGACTGAAATGTAGGCAAGAAAAACAGGTTTGGTTTCAAAACAAATTTGCATTTTTTCAAATAATAATATTCATAATATATAAGCAAACAGCAGTTTACAGAGTTTGATTAACATTTATGCAAGCACAGTATCTTATTAATTGCACAAAATCATTCATAAAGAAGTTTACTGCTTATTCAGATGTCAAATGCCAGTTTGCACTCAAGACTGAAAATAAATCTTTATGGCAAGTAAGGGCATCAAATGCAAGACATGCAATCCAACCAAAGTCAGTGAACACTTTTATCTTTGAGAAAGAAATATTGCCATAGAAGCTATTAGGTCCTCTAAACACAGAATTCCATGGGGCTGTGCAAGCTAAATACTGAGATATTTAGTCATGGCTAAACCTGGGACAGCTGAAGAAGTTAGTCCTGAAATAAGAAGTTGAACACCATGCAAATCTGTCCTAAATTGCAGCAGTTCACAGCTTTGTACAATGAAGCAAGCCAGTGCTGATTTTGATTAATAAGGCAAACTGTAGAGTAGGATGACAAAGGAGCAAATTCACATCTTGAACAGCCACTCTGCTATAGGAGCAGGAGCACGGGGAGAGATTTAATCCACCATTTAAATGCATATCAGAATTTAAGACTCACGCTCTCCACTGGTTTGCCTGCGCTAGAAAACAGTGTTAACTTTGTAAACTGCATGAACTAGTCTTCCACTTGAGCCCGAGACAGCTCAAAGATGACACAGCTGACACCAAAACACAAGCAGCAAATAGCCTAGGATAAAATGGGTCCCCAGAAACCTAAAGTTTGTTAGATCAGCTTTGAAGAGCTGCTGACATTTATTGGAAAGCTACATTCAATTGATCAATGACAAGGAAACTTAAGCTGTCTATTTCGTATTAATTATAGGGGTGGTTTGCTGAGGACAGCATGGAGAGAAGCAATCTTGAGGTTTAGGCAGTTTATTTACTGTGATGTTTTGCTTGATGTAAAACCTAAAAATTTGCTCATGACATTACTTGTAACTTTCCAAATGCTGGTAGTTTGCAGAACCATTTTGTTAGGTTCTCAGGTAATCTGTGTAATTGGGCACCATTAACACATCCTCAAGTTCTCAGACCCTTGATCTGTCACATGCCCATGTAACTCATAGAACAGTGCAACCATCTGCATGTTCCATGCCTTTGCAGCATCCTCTACAAAATTAGTCTCACAGGGCATAAACTAATGTCACCACAAACCACCAGCATGCCAGCTTGGACTGTGATATTTCTAGATTTCTACAGTTATAAAGGATATTATTTGCATGGATAGAGCACCTTCAAGGTGAAATTAGGTGACACAGAAGTGACAACCCAGCTGGAGATGCTGTATCTCAAAGAGAAGAGATATCACTGCCAAAGGATGTTACCTACAAACACTCCCGGAGCTCTGCTACCTAAAATTTCACTCAATTTTCTATCAATTTTGGTGTTTTTCATGTTCTAATCTTCAGATGATACAGCTTCTAAAAAATACTTTGTTCCCACCATAGAAATGGGCAAAATGTTATTTTCTATACTTTCTCTGTGTGTATATATATGAAATCATATAACATAACAATGCTCTCAGAAGGAAGGCTCTATCAGATCCTGTGGAACAAGAGGGACAGCATAAGTCTTTAACTACATTTCAAATGTATCACTACTACAATCATTCAAACAGACACAGAAGTTATGGAAACCCAGAGTGAAGAAGGGAAAGTTGCAATTTACAGTGCAGAAACATGTTTTGTTCGCAGCTATATGCACCACAGCTGCAAGGCCAAAATGTTAATAGTGTATATACATGGAGTTGCAGCTGTGGGGCATTTCCTCAACTGCAGATAAAGGAAATTACCAGAAGAATTTAATACATATCCTGACTTTGAAGTGGATATAAGCAGTATATCTACACTAACTTCCTAAGAATGAAAGATACTCCTTTAAGACAAATACAAAGCCTATGAAACTATTCCACAGAAATCAGCTCATAACACCCAAATTGAAGTCTCTTTTTCCTAGAGCATGAGAAGAACTTATTGTCTGTTCAAGGATGCCTACTTCTTGTAGACTTTTATCACTTTATTTTATCTAAGCCCTGTTTAAAAACACCCCACTCCCACACAAAAAAGATACTCAACAAAACTGAAGGACTGAATATGAATGATTCAACTGCATCAAAGGACCTTTTTACTTCTTATAACCAGAGCAAAATGTGTTTAAGAGTGTGTCTTTTAACAGTTATTGAAGAAAAGCTTTGTTTCCTCAACTGTTTTCACAGATAGCCAATTCAAGCTCAGATATGTGGTAGCTTGTTTTAAAGTCTTTCATAAAGTGACTAAGACCTGTAGAATGACATAGAAAACTGAAGAAAAACCATCAGTATTTTAGTGCTGTGTTGCGGAGGAAAAGTTCACTATTTATATTCAGTTTAAATTAATATTGAAGCTAGTGGCAAAACAAGATAACAACTTCAATTACATTATAAGTGACCAGTTAAGTGTCAAAAGTTCCTGATTTTTAACCTGTCTTAGCTACATTCTACAATTCCATAATTCTTTGCTTGTATTTCAACGCTGTAAATACCTGTTGGCACCATTCTGTACATCTGCTACTGCATCCACAACATGTAATAGGAAACTTCATGCAACTTTAGTAACAGTATCTTGAAAGAGTCAAATATTACAAACACTTTGTAACACAGAAATTTAAGTTAGAGGTTTCCAGCGAGGCTGTCACACCTCAAAATGGATTTATCAGCCAATCAGAACCACAGCTATTAGCTACATTATACTTGAAAGTTAACCAGAGAGCAAAATAAGTAACTGCATGCTTAGTGCACATCTGTTCAGCAGTGAAAGAATCTCAACAACTCCTGCTACCATATAGAGCAGTTTTTCACTTACTTCAATCTTCAGGCATGCCCGTTCCAAATTTGACATGCAAGATAGTATTAAAAGCAACTTGAAAAAGCTAAACAAAACTAAACATGTTTGCTTGCTAACTCGCAACAAATACAGCAAAATAAGCAAGTCTGATTGCTTTCCTTCATTAGATACACAACTTTATCCTGTAATATTTCAGGTCTGAGATACCTGGAAAATAGAACAGGATTTACTGAGGGGAATGTATCAAGTTCAACAACTGCAATTGTGTTTTCATATACATTTTTAAATACATGAATAGAAGTGGAAATTAATACCCTAAGATTCAGTTCCACTGTTTGTAAAATTATCTCTACACTGCACAGGTAGAGGTTCAGACTTCAGCAGGGCAGCACCTCCCCAGTAAATGTCCAGGATGTGGAGGAATTTATACAGCCTGAAGTGAAGCTCAGCAAGGCCAAACTGACCACATTAAACTAATGCAAGCATGCCTACACATGCTAATTCTAAGCCTCCCAATTATCCTTAAGTAAAATATGCTTGACACTGTAAATCTGTTCTCTAGCACATCCTGATTTATTCAGTCTTCGTTCCAGGACAACTGCGGTGATTAGGATTTTCATTTTCTTTCTTAACCAGTGTAATTGTACCAGGACAATATGTAATGTGGATGCTTTTACATCAGGAAAAGGTGCCTTAAACGCTCAGAATTTAATCCTGGCAAAAAACCTTGACACAGGAAAGCGCTTTGAAAAATAGAGACATGTCATTTTTAAATTAGATGAGAAATTCCATTAAGGCTAAAGACTGCCTTCATCTAATCTTGCCCAAGATGATGCAGGTATTTGCTATTCAACAGACTTCATACAATTCTTTTACTTGCATCCTACAATGAATCAGAAATTGTCAGAGTTAAGTTCTAAGAACAACAACAAAGAAGACACCGAAAATAAGGTTTCAATCATGAAGACTGAAAAGTCCTGTCAGTGTGACCCTTTGATTTAACTAGCTTGGTAGGAGTGTATATTGCTCAGCAGTGTAAAGGAAGGGGAGGGAATTTGCAGAGTATCAAGGAATGAGCTGGACCTTTGTTAATAATTGGCAGGAGGACTAAAACCAGATGAGGGACTTCTGCTGATATGAGATCATACTTAATCTCAGATATCATGCCACTGAACATTTCCTTTCAATAGTTTTCATTAATAACAGATATTGCTGTTATTATTGTTATTACATACCTCCATAATACTTTAGTTCAAAATTGCCTTTATTGCTTACACATCTTATTAGCTTTGTAAAATCAAATTTGCCTTTATTGCTTACACATTTTATTAGCTTTGTAAAATCAGAAACCAGGACACTTGTATTTCTCATACAGATGTAAAACAATAATAAGAGAATATGCAAATCCAGCCTATAATGCCAACTCCTACACCCACTGCATTCAAAAATGAAAATCCGCCTCTTAGAATACAAGAATGGAGCTTCCTAATAAGGAGAGAGCTCCTGATCAGCTTTCTCTACATCCTTTATTGTGTTACATTCTAGTACAACAAGACCATGACTTCTCTTACCTGTTCTTTATTATTACTGTTCAAGAGACCAGGTTTCTTTTTCTTTTTTATCGGACTTGTTGATGCATCTTGTGGTGAGTGGCCATTAGAGGAATGTGGAGGGCTGGGAAATTTCCTTTTCTGTGCTGCACGTTCAGCAGAGCCAGGATCTACAACAGATACAGACAATACGGTTGAAGAGTTCATATTGATGAAAAAAATTCCAGCAAGGGTGTGGTTTGTCATTCACACTCCTTCACTGAACAGAATAAAAATTCTCATTGTCTTCCATGCAGTCACTGACAAAACCGGAAGCACAGACTTGCTGAGCAATGCCACTGTTAAATGAATTCTCAATATAGTCATTTAGATTAACAATACATAATTTTTCTTTTCAGGCCATTCATATAAAATTCTAGTATCTTTTGAGTATAACAATTTGTTATTAGTAGCTTAGAAGAGTGCTATGCTATACACACTTTAACAGCTCTGCTTATGTAATTTAGGAACGCAAGCAACAGAAGTTAAAACATGGTAAGAGTAAAGTCAGTCCTCATTATTTATCTCTCATATTAAATAAAGTTGATAAAGTATATAAATATGCCACTTCAAATACTTAGTCATTTGTAAGTACCTGCTAAACTGTACTGTAAAATGAAGAAAACACTACCAGTCAAGTAGTAACCTTCTGACAGCAAGATAGAGCAGCAGGCACAGTCAACAGAGAGTTAGCAGAGTGCTCATATTCAAGCAAGCAAATTTTGAGAGTAATTTAATAAGTCACAGCTTCCATCTATGACTGGTTACTGTCCCAAGTAACAAAGCTGGCAGAAGGGAGCATTTGCCTGTGTCTCAGCTGCTCTAAGTCATGTATTATCATCTTAGCGTAAATTCATCACACCAGCAACTTCAGCAGTGCCAGTGGCTCTGAACTGCATTTTATGAAACATGCGCAAAATTCTTTAAAACATTAGAAGGAAACTGAAAGACTGTTCTACCAAATCAACATCTATTAGAAACATCATTCATGTCTGCTTTGCTCCTCCAATTATGCTCAAGTATTTTAATTCTTCAAAGGTTTTTAATTCCTTTTTGTTTGTTTGTTTGCTTACTTGGTCACTGGTTTGTGTTCTTATAATATTCAGAAGGAATTATTTACAGCCTTGAAAGAGTTAATACACTAAAAAAAAATAAATCACTGACAAACTCATCAGAAAAACCCAAGTAAAAAAAAAAAAAAAAAAGAGCATTTGCAACCTCATTTTCTCAGAACAAAGTTTAAATGATTCCTAATGAATACAGAATGTGCAGCTCTATTACAAAGATCAAGTATGCAATCAGCTGTAATAGGTAATCATAGAACAGTGAAACAATCTTGACAAAATACCAGTGAAAACTCAGAGTTGGTTTAACACATTCAATTTTTCCTTAAGCTTTTAATGCATGCAACAGAACAAAAAGACAGATAAAAACATAGGTATCAGAAGTCACCAATATCACAGAGAAACAACTGAACCCTCCCCAAAGCCATTCCCATATCTTCAATCCCCTACTCACATGTGCTAATGTAAATGTGTTGTGGCTGCATACAAAACCAATGTGGTGCTATACGGTGACTTCTGATTGACCAAAAGCTTGGTAACATGTGCCAACATAACAACTAAGAAAATTCAACATAAATATGAAAAAATAGATACTAAAAGATAGATGGAAGAAGATATAACTGAAGAAGGGAAGAGAAATATAACAGCAATTGCCCATCCTGAGTTTTATTGATCCAGAATAGCTGCACTAGACTAACACCACATGCAATTTCAACAACCCCACGAAAAGTGTCTTCCAGTGGAGTTCCATAGGCACAGCTCTTTTAGCAGTGCTGCCCAAGCAGAAATGGAATGAGAAATTTCTCTGCTGACACAAGTAAAAAAATTTGGCAAAATGTAGTGAAGCTGCTTTAAATAAACGAACAAAAAACTTTCTATGTTTTCAGTTTTCTTTCACATCAAGAAGTGCGATGTTTTTTTTCCTTTCCACCCCTCCCCATCCCTTTTATACTTGTAGGCAGCACTTTGGACCAGTTCTATTCTGACATGCCTAGGCCAAATGAAATCAATACAATGTGTCCAAGACTATTATTGTTACTTGACTTGTTTCAATTCAAGCTAATCTGCCTCCTATTCCATTTAGGCCAAAATTCCAATGGACTGACAATACCAAGAATTGCCAGGTAAGGTGTGGCACCTAAACATGTGGAAAAAAAAAATGCCTCTTCCCCTCCTTAGGCAATTACAACAATAAAAATCCCAATACAGGTACAGCTCCACTGACAGACTGGCTTGGTTTTTTTTTGCTAATTATACACAGAAGGTGGCAGAAGAACTCTTTTGGCTGGCATATGCTTTGTATATCCCAAGAGAGCTGAGCTAATACAGCTGTCCTGGAAGAAACACTGCAGCATCAGTGTCAGCTAAACCAAAACCCACAACATAACCAAAGCATCAAACCGAAAACCAAAACAAGCTCTGAATTCTATTGTTTTCATTGAAGTAGAACAGATCTTATTCAACATGGGATCTGTTTACATTCAGAGGGATCAGCAAAACCAGCATCATACCACATTTCTTCTCATCTTTCCATCATCACATGGCTCAGAAGAGCAAGTACAGTGTCTTTGTTTCTTTATTATAATTTGCAGTTATCAAGAGACTTTCTGTACATTTCTAAAGGCAGTCGTAAGTAAACTACTCTTACTGTTAAGTGCTGACCAGCCCTGATCTTTGTTTTCCCGATGCAGAGATAACCAGAATTGTCCCTCTCAAAATAGCCATTTGAGCAAACAACATCCTCAAAATACCTGCAAATAAAGCCTTCACCACAACTCACTGAATAGATCTCAGCTTTTATTTCCAGACTGTACATATGCAGGCACAGCTTAAACCAGGACAGTACCATGAAAGTTATAGTTTTCTGCCCTTTGGCTTCCATTTCTCACACCCAGGCTCAAAACAGCAACCAGTGGAGCCCACCAGTTTCCTTTCAGCTCTTTCACCTCAGATTGTGGGGACTGACAAGAAGCTGCCTGTGACACTGCACATTGTGTCTTGGCTCTAAGTGTGAAAAGAAAATCAGCTGTAAAGTTCCTTGTCATAGGACTGCCCCCATCAGGTGGTGCTTCTCCCTTTAAAAGCTGTTTCTTCCCTAAAGCAACTGAGTCAGTGTCAGAAAAAGTGTTACACTGTTATTAGCTAACCCAGAATTACAATTCAGTCACAGACAAATCCCAACTGCATTTCAACAGAAAGGGTACTGATTCAATACTGATGAAACCAGATGATCACACACATATATGCTTAGTTAAGGGATTTCACAAACTACTGAAAGTAGTACAATTTTCTCCTGTGATTCAAGCCTGAGCATACTGGGGATTTTTAAACAACTAGTGGTGATTCACAGACAACATACAAAAACTGACCAGAAATACAGCTTTTTTGTTTCTTCAACTGGCAAGTTATTGAAATGCCAGAGATGTTCCTGAAACAATGTAAGATATAACTGGAAAAATTAAGGAATAAACAGGAAAACAGCAAGCAAAGGCATCTTCTCTCAAATTTACTTGTTCTAGTGGAATAGGCTAATGTCTTTATCACTGAATGTTGCCAACCTACCAAAAGGGACTTTGTAACACGAACAACATTTTAATTAAGTTCATGTAAAGTAAGAATGGTAGCAGCTACTTAAATTGCCTGAATTATAGTTGCCGATTCTAATTAAGATAAAAAATGCTCAAGTTGCATTTTGTGTGAATTTCTTTCATCAGCAGCGTCCCATTTAGCACACACTGTCTCTTCTTCCTCCTTGGCTCTTTCAGCTTCGTTAGCAGAGTTTGCATAGCTGAGCTGTGAACCAGATCAAGAAACTGATCCCTGTTAAAATAACCTGTCAGGAGGAAAGTTAATTTTTAACCTGGATCACTTCTCCAGTGTAATTTAACTTAACATTTAGTACTTGAACAAAGTGAAACAAACCCAAGAGGAAAAGAACAAAAAAGACCAAATTTAAACTATGCAATTACTTGGTGACTAGGACAGTTACTTGGGAGGTGGAGTCCAGTTTCTGTTCCAAAAAGGAACAGTGACAATTTGTGTGATTTCTTCTATGTCAAGCAAATACATTTAAAAAGGTGTTTAACGAGCAAGAATGGTGTCACTTTAGAAAGTACCTCACCATGTCAGATGGGCACCAGTTGGCACATATCCCTGCAATCTCCCTACTCCTACCGTGTACTGAGCAAGCCAACCCAACCTGAACTTTTCAGATTTGCATCAATTGGTGCACACACCTTTTCTAACTGAAAAGGCTGAGATCACTTGCACTCAGAAGCACCCAGCACTCAGGTTAGTTAGAAATTAAATGTTCCATGAACTGACAGGCGTTACTGTAAAGTAATAAACATTTCATTGCAAAAGCAATTGTACTAATTAATTTGCCAAGCAACCTTACTCCACTTATTTCTTCATTTTTGAATGTGTGACTTTGCTTTCTTTGCATTATTCCAACACTGTGCTTCCAGCACAAGTAAAAAAATAGACACCTCAAATAACTTTTTTAATTCTCATTAAAAGTTACCTGGGTTTACATCAGTAGGTTATTATTAAATGCTCTGTAATGTTGCAAAGCTTGACATATGCATCTATGAGTGCTCTCACAAACCATCCATTGGGGAGCAAAAAGCTAACCTGAGCTTCACCTAAAGTTTTAACCTTTGTTTCAGTATGCCATCACTTGACTAAAGGATTAGTAACTACTGTTCCCAGGAGACAGACTAAAGCATACTTAAACCCTAAAGCAACTTAATTTCACACTTTATGTCTATTTTAGAAGTCCAATTTTATGTGATGGTAATGCAGTTTTTAAGCAAACTATGATAGTGACTTAATACAGTTTAGTTTAGAAAAAATATAAAACTAAACAAATCTATGTTATCACTGTATATCAAGGATCTTATCTTGCTGAAGCATATGGAGCATAGACAACATCTTTCATGATGTATACATTGCCAAGTGCTGCACTGTAAGCATCCAATAACAACTGAGAAGTCTCATTTTTCTCAATGGAAGCAGATGCCAACTCAGAAAATATGTAAAAGAAAAATGTTGTTTTCCTTGTTTTTCCCATGATACCCAAATGTAATTCTCCCTGAAAACAAGCAACATCAACATGCCTTACTGTAAGAACATAGCATAAACTGCTCAGTAACAAGGACTTGTCAAGGGTCATCTTATGCCCCCTTATATCTTCCTTCTCATATACCTATTTTTAATTTAAAACCTTGTTTAAGCTAAATGCTACTGAAGTATCCAGACTAAACCCAAAATGAAAGGGTATATATACATATTTCTAAGCATCTATTACACTTGCATTAGTTTCTCTAGCAATAAAGCCTTAATGAGAGCTGAAATCCACAGCAAGGTACACAGATCAAAGACAAGGCTTCACAGTATCCTTCCACCAGTTTTGCTTCCCTTTTCCTTTCTTTCGCAGTGTTACTTGTTCACCCAGGAAGCAAGATGGATTAGACACTGATATGACCAAAACAAACCAACCCTTAAAAATCAATTTCAGCTGCACCAGTATACCAGCCTGTCCCAAAGGTGACATCGCCAGTACAAAGAAAAAGGCTGGCAGTGTGGCTGACAGGGCTGGCTTCAGTCAGCACATAAGGCCCTGTTGTTGCACCTCCAGTGCCATGGAGAGCAAGCCAACTTTCAAAAACCTGAGTAAGTCAGACTTCTTATGCGCCACAATTTGCAAATTCAACCTCACAAAAAGGTTAGGCAAACAAAAGCCTTCCTCAAAAGTGTGGAAGTTGCAGGATAAAAGCTTTTTACTGTCAGCAAAGAATTATCCTTTTTTTTTTTAGCTGGCGTTGAAGGGAAGAAAAGTTTTGCATTTCAGAATTAAGCACAGAATAGAAAAAATCTTTGGCTTAAATATAACAACTTTACTGTACTTCCATAAAGAAAGTTATTTATTCAAATTCTGTATCTAATATTCTTATATTTTGAACACATGTTCTATGAAAAATGAGCTGTTGTAAAGTGATAATATCTATTGCTTGTAGAACAAAACTTTTCTGTTCTGGAAACTTTCAGAAAGCAAGAAGAGGAAAACTCAGAAACATGTTTGTTTAAACAGCTTTTCAGCATGAGTTATGATAAATGTGGTAAAAATAGCAGTTATTTTTGTTTTCCAGAAGCCAGAAACAGCAATGCATTTTTCAGTGAGAGCATTATTTTAGTCTTCCAGGAACAGTATTAGATATCAGTAAACTGAGACTTAGTCACACCTATAAAGTTTTTCTGTGCTATATGTTTTTGATATTTCAAAGCAAGTTGGCCAGATATGCAAAATTCTGAATAATGTTTCCAATTAGATACCTAACAATTGTGTTCTGTAAGTTAGACTCTTGTTACTTAAACAGAGCCAGGCCAAGGCTACTTCTGCTAGACTACTAGAGCTAGGCTGGCTTAAAAAAGAAGGCAGTGTGAGGGAAAGTGCAAGAATTCAAAGGTGACAGAAGGCTGCTTAAGCTGCCATTACACCATAGAAATGTGTAATTTTGCCTCTAGAAGGAACAAGAACAAAACCAGAAAACTGACTTCCACCCAGACTCTCAATTCTCTCTTCTTTCCTCTTCCTCAGAAGCTCTGTATGCATGTACTTTAAATGGTGTTGAGGGAAGTCAATGGAGAATTCTGAGAGAAAATGCAGCAACAGTAACTCCATTGTCTGCATCATTACAGTCCAATTTGACAGAACAGGCTACAATTAATAATTTATAGGGATTCCAGAACTGTGAAGTCTCCCAGTTATTACCCTGAGCGGTTGCTAATGGATTTATGATTTTTCAAATCCATTACCTTTAATACTATAGCAAGTTTAATTATCTCCAAAACACTTAACAAAATCATGGATAAATCTGTTAGAACTTATACTCAACTCTGAGGCATTTTAATCTCATGCCAGAATTCTGAAACATGATGCAGCTGCAATCAACCACTAAAGCCCTGTTTACATTCCAGAACCTTCAACTAATGCAATTAACCCAATCAAGATGCTTAATGTAATAAATAACAGAGGTTAGCCCTGGTTGTGTAAATCCTGAACTCCTACTACACTAGCATTTTACAGAAGTACACAAAGACACTGTTACTTGTTTCTTCATTGTAAGACTTCAGAAGATAAAGAAGCACTTCCCATCATTTTACAATATAAGAGACATAATCTGTTTATAAGCTGGAGTCTGGCTGTAGGGGGACTTGCTGCCCCAAGGCGCTCCTGAAGACACCCTGTTGATTACAAGTAAAAAGGGCTCTGCACTGCAGATGAAAGCCCGGGGCTGCACTACTGTTCCCTGGAAGATTCTCAAATTACATTTCACATTGGAGTGAGAGTCCCATCTCTGTGTGATTACATACTTGGTATCACTGCAAAGAAAGCTGATACACAATGTACTCTTATGAAACTGTTACAAAATACATAAGGTATTCTGGAAATTCCATTTTGCATTTATGTTCATAATATCCAAACCTTTTACCACTGAGAGAAGCCCCTAAGCCCAAAGCCTTCAACACAAACCTGCAGCAATGCAAAAGCTGTAAAAGTCAGAATTCTCACCATTAAACAGTAGTGTCTCAGTATACTTATGACAAGCTAAGGCCATCTAAGGACTAACTGCCACTGATGAGGGCAAGTCTGCTGATAGAAATGACATCTGTCTATCTCCCTAGTAACCTGGTTCAGCAAGATAACAGCAGAAAACTACTTTTATATCCAAGTCCTGAACTGACTCAGAGGAGGACTGGCTAAGGGCCAGCATAGATGTAAAGACAATAAAAGGGATATATGACTGATTATGGGAAGAAGAGAGTTCCTTCTGACCAGTCACTAAACAGGCAATGGTTACAGTACCAGCTGAAATACATGAAACCTAAATGGAAGCCCATCCACCACCACAGCTAACTACTGTCAGCAAGTAAATAAAATAAACCATCAAAAAAAACTAACGAGAAAATAAATAATAATAATAATAATAAAAAAAAAAATATTCCAGGTTAATAGAATGAAAGGACCAGTGGAGAGTTCACTGCTCTCCAAAGAGACCAAGTACAAGTGAAGAGAGTATTGCACCATACAATTAGATTTGTTGTGCTGCTCTGGAACCACAATCTGGAAATACTCAGAAAATTCTCCAGAAAGCCTTGCAAGCCCCATCTTGAAATGTTTAATAAACAAGGTTAAAAAGTAGGCCATAGGGCTGGAACAGAAATGTAACAAGATGTTTAGTGTATCTTATGCAAAGGACAAAATATCATCTAATCCATGGCCTTTCTCCTTTGCTAAACAGCAATCCTCTGTTGATTTCATTTTATGGTTTTGGACTTTTTGTAGTCCCTTTAAGCTGTCATTCCCCATTTCCAGTTCTTAGATGCCTTATGCCTTCTTGTTCTGATAAAGAGGGAAGTATACTTTAAAATCTTGCCTTTAGTAAAGCTGCACATGCACAGTTTATAAGCAGACCTTATAACTGCTATGGTTATGCTACTGCTCTTCTCTTTTGCACCTCACCAGAAGTTGGTCCCAACTTCTTGCAGGCAGGAACTTGTGTGCAATAGTAGGATTAATCAGTTCATGATTCAGGCAAAAACTAATATTAGAAAAGTGATAAATTTTCTGCCAGATCAGCTGCTTGATCTAGCTTACTATGCAACAGCATAAGCATCAGTGGCAGCCTGAGAAGGGTAGAAAAATGCAGTTGAAGATGAGCATGTAGGGCTGCACAACTCAGACCACAGCTATGGGCTCACTCTAACGTATCACATTGTAAAGCATAAGCAAGAAGTCTCAGCTCAGTTTTAAGCTCTACAGCCTAACACTTGCAAACAAAGCTCCATGCTTCCTGCACCCAACTGGCATATTCCTGTCCTCTTCAACCAGTTCTGGCATGCTACCAAGCCATTTCAGAACACTAAGATAGTGGAAAACTATTCATGTTTTATGGTTCAGTTAGTTTCCTGCCAGCTCAGGTATGGAAGGAAGTGGATAAAACTGCTGTACTGAGCAGTTGGACCAGCTTAGGCTGCTTTGAAACCACCACATTACTTTAACCAATTCAAAGGCTATGTTAACATTCTTGTTACAGATTAGACAATGCACGATTCAGCTTAGCTTAAACTCAACTGGAACTCATTTATTACAATTAAAATTAAACTGCTTATACCAAAACAAGAATGCTCATGAAGAGATCTGCACCAGGCCAATTTTTTTCTACAGCACTTTACCTCCCTACAACTTTATCTAGACCCGGCCTCACACCAGATGGACAAACTGTAGCAGAACAAGTTAGGTTACAAACTTGCAGCATATCAGCTTCTCCAAGCGGAGTGTGATGTTATACAATACCGCTGATAGATCTCCTGCACAAGCTTTTCAGACCATCAGAAAACCCAAACAAACCAAGAACAGCTGCATGCTTCCCTTAAGGGTCTGTCTATGTAAGTTTAACTTCCTCATCTACACCCTTTCTGAAACACACTAAGCAAGACTAATGTTACAAGTGGAAACATGGTTACCAATACCCCGCCAGTTTAGAAACTTCTGCCTTAACACAGAGTGTAACAGTTTTAAGGTCCTAGTTTGTGACTTCTTTACGGCGGAAGCACTGCACTGAGCTGAGAAACCTGCCTCGATCCACATGACAGGAGTCCAGAAAGACTCCTTTTGGCAAGCCTCTAACATGGCCAGCTCTTGGCAGATGACATTTATGATCCCTTGACTTTCTATGCAAAACTATATATTCAACTCTTATAAAGGTCTACCACCAATCCATAGATCAGGTTGGAAATACAACATAGCAAAATGGCTTACAATCAGAACAGCTACCCAAGCTACCTCATTAAAAACCAAAGGAATGCAGACAATGTGTGCCACGCTTTCAAGACAATTACATCGGCACATTCAGAGTTAACTAGACTTCTGACCCCTGCAGTAGAAATGTGAAGAGCCAGTGAGTGAGTATGTGCCAGAATTTAAAAAGGATGGCAATAACCATTGCTGCCATTTTACAGAAAGGGCTTTCAAGTAAACTGAGCTCCAAAGTCAGCTGCAAGTACAAAAGGAGATGGACGGGCAGCTGGCAGTCAGTTACAATGAACTGAGGTAAACAATGATGTGCAAGTATTCTGATTGAAGGGCATTTCTGTGCCCCCACTCCAAACAACAGGGGGAATATTTACACTGATATGGATGGTTACATGTTTGGCTTTCTTTATATTGAGAGATAACATCATTTGCCTGTAGTAACTCATTCACAGGAAAAACTCCAGAAATGAGGACAAAAAAATCACCAGTCACCTGCAATTCTACCACCAATTTTAATTCATGTCAGGAATGGATATGTAAATATCCATGAAATACACACTACTCAGAGGACCAGTTTTTGTGGAAACAGAGATGGTACTGTCCTTCTTTATTCAAGAAAATTAAAATTCATTACTGTAGGAATTACTACCTTATTACTACTACCACTAGTATTTTCTCCTACACTGCAAAGGAATTAGCGAGGAAGCCATGATAACCGAGATGATACAAGACTCTGACACTTTTTCATAATCCAACCTGTTATTCATAAACCAGAAATAATAATGGAGTGTGCATAGGCAGGAGGTTTGAAATACAATGAAAACCAAGTAATACATACAATGCATACAACAACATGTTATAAAAGAACAACAAGTCTTGAGTCTTCACTCAAGAGCAGCTTCATGGTAGATGAGTTCCACTATCCTGGTTTACAAATATTTGTATATTGTAGAGCACAGATGAAATATTCCTTCTTACTCACCTTTGGATCGAGTGGAGATATCCATCCCCTCCACCACCTCCTGCTCTGCCTTTATTTCCTCTTCAGCCAAGCTGCAGGATTCAAAAAGGTGAATTAGAATAGTTATAGACTGCACTATTCCCATGTCTAACTTCAGGTATAGACACTGTCAAACACAACTATATCACAAATTTTTAAAGAAATGAAGGGTCTGCTGTTTGCAAGAGTATGCACTGACCAAAACACATAGAGAAACAATCCAGGTGCGCATTGTATGCTGCATGATACCACTTACAAAGGTAACATTTTCATAGTAATGACAGTCTAGTAACAGGCACTGAAGATTATGTTATTGGATGTATAAATTATATGTGACAAATAGGAATTCTGTTCCTTGTAGCTCCTAATCTAAGGCCTCTATAAACTGTGTGGACAGATGCCTGCTAACATCTAAACCCTCATCAGCATCAGTGAACAGATGAGCTGAACTAACAGATCTAGTGATACAAAACAATTAGCAAAATTAGAAGGTAAAATGCAATTTTAAAAACTATTAAATAATTTCAAGGAACCGAAGCTATTCTCCGATTCTGTGAATTTGAAACTAGACGATGAAAGACAAAACTGAATATCTGTAATTTATTAGCAATATAATTCCCCCAGTTACTATTATAAAGAGTAAAACATAACAGAGTTATTACTATTATTCAACTACTCAATCTTACATAGGCAGTTGTCATTTACTCCAGGCAGGATTAAATGATTTTGCAGATGACAGACTACACCTGACTTCCCGATGTTCTACTTTCTTACCGTGATGCCATTCAAGAAAATAACTCAATGAATTTGCCTAGTTAAGTGAGTTTGGGGAAGAAAGGTGGAATGGAGAGGAAAAAAGAACTAGACTGAATACTGAGTTACACACTAGTTTTGGAGACCTGACTATTGTAGATGAAAGATAAAAGAAAACATCTGATGTTGAAGCAAGCCCAAATTCAAAATGACAGGCAAATGAGGTTATAGTGCCTGAAGCAGGTATGACCATTGTCCATTAACACCACCAGACACAACAGCTACATGGGATGTAGATCTTTTTCTCTGTAATAACAATTTACTGTCTAGTCTGTTAATGTAAGTTGCTGCTGATACCAAGTTACATTGATATGGCAGACTGTGAATTACTGCTGCTGTGGAGTGGACTGAGATTCTGCTCAGCCAACACAGCCCTGGGGACAGCTACTTGTACCACAGAGGCTAAAAGGCCAGTTAGAGACCTTTGCTTTAGCCACTGCGGCTATATCTGCCTGAGACAGCTAATTGACTTGGTTATGCTTATAGAGAAACACTTCAGCCTGACAAACAGTTTATCCTAGGAGTTTTGCTACTGGTATAAGTGAAAACAGCTTCCTAAATAAAGTAAAACCTACCAGCAGAAAGATTTTTGAGTCTGGTATTTGCCAAAACTACTTTTAATCAACTATCAGCTACGAGGGGGTTGGGTTGCAATTATTTTCACACTTCTAAACAGGACAGTTATGTCAGCAAAAATTTTAAATAAAATTAACTGAGCTCAATGTATGGAAGACCCAAAGCCGAGAATATCCATGAACTCCAGAAATTATTATTCTTTGCTTGTCATTTGTATATGGCAATAATTTATAATTTATAAATTAAGCACTTTAAAGTCATAAAACAGTGAAGAAAAGTTCTATTCTACCAGCAGCCAAACTCCCAGTTTGTAGACTGTGCTGCTACTTTCAGCAGCAAGGAAAGGCACCCATGTGACCAGAATTATGGTAAATGTGTAGCACAATGCTTCTCAGATATATTTTGCATGGGCAGATTAATTGCATAACATAGTTGACCATACTACAATGCTCACCAATTTACTATGCATGGGCAGATCAATTATACTGCACATTTGTTACACCCTTTCTCAGAGGGCCTCCAGCAAAGAGGAGCTGGCAGTGTGCTCCAGACACCAAAACATTTCACGCACCACTTGCCTCTGCCCATTCTCTTTCGTTAAGCAATGGGAAGGGTTGGGCTCACAGGATGGGTCCATTGTTCTTTTCCAATGTTGCATTATTCCCCCCCCCTTATAAAATCCTACTTTAATATCACCAAACTGTAACAAAAAAAAGCACATTTTTAAAAACATCATGTATATATGATTAATGCACAAAGGTAAACATGTAATAATACCCACTAATTCTGTCAAGAGTGAAGTAGTTTGGCAGTACACATTACCTGCTTTTGAAAGATAGATTCAGTTTCAGCCACAGACTATGACATACAAGTCTTTATGAGACACAGGCTAAAGTCTTAAGATCATTTTACACAGGTTGCTACTAAAAGGAATGGTTTCCCCAATCCCTAACTTCATGTTCCAGAAATCGTGTTAATTTTAAGTGAATCAGTTCTGTGATATAGCTCCCTGTGCAGCTGGATGTGCAGAAAAGAGGAAATGGGAAAATACTACATGTGGGGAAGGGGGAAAAGGGGTAATATCCTTTCACCAGCAGCTCACATTTAAGTTACATTAAAGCAATTGTAACATTCCAGACTCATCCAAAGCAACCAGGTACATTTTGTTCAAATCACAACCTCAGGGAAGCATGACACAGCAAGAAAGATACACTAGAAGCTACAAGTCAGTATTAAAAGACAGTGTTGTGCATGAATCCTGGCTGAGAAGTGGGTGTGACAGCTCAATACAGCAACACCATAGCAGGAACTGCTCCTACATCCTGACCAAAGTAGCAGGGGAAGTTGCAGAGCTGATCAAAGATGCTCTGCACTCGTGGGCCCAAACCTATTCATTTGGTGTTAAAGGTCAGGACTCCTACATATTGGTTACAGTAGATGAGGTTTCTTCAGCTCTAAATCTGTCTTTTCCCATCTAATGAGATTAATTTAGGAAATTCAGCCAGTTTCCTCCATCACCTCTTTGAGTGTTCTTTCAGTAGATCTATAGAGACAAGAAAAACATTCTTCTTATGCAGTTCCAAGATGAACAAAGTGCCTTGACTTGACACATCTCTCACAGATCACGTAAGAGATACCTGGAAACAACTTCCACAAATATTTGAAGTATAAATGAGCAGTCAAAAAAAATGCATTCACTTGCATTCATTTTTCTAAGTAATGGAGGTGCACATATCCTATACACACACATGCACAATACACGTCACCCACAGCTAAAATAAACATTCAGCAATTATCTGCTATACTATGAAAACTGAGCTTTAGAGGACCAGATTGCATGTCCATATTCTCTGCTATAATTAATCTTGTTCAATCTTTTCAGGGCACAAGCATTCAAATATGCAAGAAAATCACTGATACTGTTCTTGATATTTGAAAAATATCAAAATGTTGGGAAGAGAACAGTTAAATAAGTGTATTAGACAGAGCTATAAAAAAATATTGAAATTCACAGCTCTCCAGAAGCATCTCCCGTTGTTTTATTTGCTGTAACGTATTATGACTTGCACAACTCGGCATTGTTTGAATGGTGGTAGTGATGATTGCAGTGGTAATCTTTAAGACTTAAGTTTTTAAATACATGCTAGCAATTCACAGCAAGTTTACATTAACTTTTCTGAAGCTGACATCTTTTCACCTTTGCACCTTTCAGCAATACAAGTAATATTCTTTATAAAACACAGACTTCCAACTTCATTAGCAAAAGATTTCCAATTAAATAATTCAAGAAAAACAGGTCCTTAATTACAGGTACCCTACTATTACCCACAACAAAATAAAGAGAAAATTAAAACCAGCAGCCAAATAACTATAAACAAGCATCTAGTTCTATGGAAACAGTAACTGTAATCGCGTACACTGTTCCAGAGAGTTTTATTTTGAGAATTCATTTCTGCAGGGCTTAGAGCTGTTATTTCAGATAGCATACATTACTATCACGCGTATGTACTATGAATGGGATGCTTTGGGGCTGCACATCAGAAATTATACTGGTATACACTCAATTAAGTACCTAGATGAATACAATAAATACCTTATGTCACTCTGAAAGCTACTCTTATTTCTTCATTAAGGTGAATGAGCACAGATGAATACATTTTAAGAACACAACTGAAATCTAAGCTTTGCCAGGTTCACCGTCAATTGACCAGGACACCAATTCATCATTTCAAACTTCCCTGCTCATATTGACAAAACTTAAAAGCTGATTTGTTTCATACAAATTAGTTTACATGTCTGAATGAAGGGAGAAGGGGTGGAGGTTATCCCTTTGGGGACAGTTGGGGACAGAAGGGAAACAAAAAAAGGACTGCAAACATACAAAATTTATTGACTTAGGTAAAAATGCAAAAATAACTCAGCTGCCCAACTTTTAAATATGCTCTCTATTAGACTGAGGAGAGGGTGAGGTTTTTTAAATTCAGTTTTTCAAATATCACACCAGTAAACAAATACTGACTTTTCTGTTTAGGAAAATCATCCCTGTTCCAGTAGTACTTCCCTGAAAAAAAACTACGTATACAAAAATACTTAAAGCTGTTCTAACCTATATTAACTACAAAGAGCAATTAAAAGTTGCAGATGAACTACTGCACCTTGACATTTAACCAAGGAAAAACTGACAGATATGGAAAACCACTTGAAACAGCTAATGCCCACACACACAGTCTAGATCTACATCAGGGAATAAATACATTAGTTTAAAATAAAAACCTATATATATTTATGGAATTCATTTTTCCTTTCAACTAATAGAAATACAAAAAAAATGCCACTGATTTAAGACTATAAGCACTAAAACTGAATTTCATCCTTAATTCCTACCTCTCCTATATCACATTTGGGAGTAGCAATTCTAAATTATTTCAAAAAACTGCATTCAATAAAAAAATTAAAAAAAAAAAAATATTTGCATGCCATTGCTGAATAAATAGCAGCTTTGTATAAGCACTCACCTATAACAGTCTCTTACTCATCGGTAGCTATGCTATTTATGCAGGATTCTTAAAATGGCGTCTGACAGCACTGCACTGCCTCATTCCAGTACTGTAGCTAAAATGGTAGCAGTTTATTCAATATCAGTTATCCCTTGTTTAAACAGCAGTGCTATATTTGAACCAAGCATCCAAACATCAGAAATGGTAAAGTGTGACAAAAGGACACCTGACATCCAAATGTTTAACTAAAAAGGCACAAGATAGGGAGTTTTATGAAGTCACAGGTTACTAAGGAAATCACTTAATTTTAGATTCATTCTCCAGTTTGAGCACCTCATATTTTACATTTCCTTTTGCAGAATTCTCTGCAAAAGGCTCCATTTATATTAAGCAATTAACATTGCTTAATACAAATGCTTGTTCAGATATCTACATACTGTATTATTTAAGCTAGTCACCTCTTGATAACAAGCGAAGTAAATATGTATTTTTTAATGCAAAGAGCATTTAGGTTCTTTTTAAAACCTTATTCTTATTCAGTGTGCATTCAAAATAGCTTCACAAAACAGAAAATCAAGGGAGGGAGGGAGGGAGGGAGATCCTTGGTGTCATACAATCTTCTTTAAGAGTATAAACTACAGAGCTGAGGCCCAAGCAAGGTGTCCAGAATAGCTATAGGTTTCAGATGATGAAAACATAATTTGAGAACAATCACGTTTGAAAGTAAAAGTTTATAGTGGCTAAATTAAGAATGTTCACATCCTGCTACAGAATGGTTTCAATCTCACAGTATGAAACACATGCTATGACAACTGGCAATAAAGGGTTAACATAAGAATGACAGACTTCTACCAAATAAATAAAACTGGGTTCCAATGTAGCTGTTTCTAAATTGAACTCTAACCCATGAATACAAGACATGTGTATTAATAAATATATTTAAAATAATTTCTAAAGACAATTTAAATGGCCAAATTGATGGCCTACTACAACAGTCCTCAGTTCCTGGTTTGCAAACCCCTCAAAGACAGTGTACTAAGGGGTTTGCAGACAATATCTAAGTAAATCAAACCTAGTCAATCAGTCTTAAATTCACTGTAATGGGATTCATGTGCCCATGGGAAAAACATTCGAGATCTACAAAAAATAAAATTTGAAAATTGCTGCCTGTTCCATTCTACATGGACAAAGGTTACATTCAATTTTCAAGATATTTGGGAGATTCAAATACCCTGAATCCCACACAGAGGAGAGGAGCGCTTTTACTGAGATTTATCACCCTTTAACCAATTATGTTGGAGCGGCACCATTACTATGGAAAACTGATCATGATCTGTCAGCTTCTCAGCTACTGAATCCACATGTCCAGTACACTTGAAAGCAAAGCAAAAAGGAAAAAAGACAAATGAAAAAGATAAAACAACAGCCAAGCAAACAAAAGTGATATCACAAAATGGAGGACAGCTCAGGAAAACGAGCCAATCATGTCTGAGGACACTGAGATAAAGGGCTAAGTTTGTAATGTAATCTACCTTATTCATGATTTTTGAGACAAAGTTTCTTTTATTACATGCTTCCTTAGTAGCTATGTAGGTTTCTGCAACATTTCAATACTCCTGCCTGATGCGAGGGGGGGAAATGTCACATTTGGAGTGGTTTATGCTCTGCATTTTTTTCATTCTCAGTATGTTAAGTAGTGTTATTTGTTTAAAGAAATCACTCAGTTTTTTCCTAGCACTATTTAGCTTCCAACTAAAACAGTTTGAATGCAAAGAATGAAAGAGGCATGTAGCTTTTAAAAAGCTACTGTTTTCATCATAATTTATTATCCAGAGCACTCCTTTGTTTTCCCCCCACTGCATTCTTTGCCCAGCTAATTACAAAAGTAACTGGATGTTGGCACTAAATAATAATGGCTAATCATATTCATCCTGGGCAATTCAAATTACTCTTTAGCAGCCAGAAAACTTAAAGTGCAATTATACGATTAACTACTAGTTACATTAGAATAATGGCCATTTGCTACAAGCTGAATAAACCTCAGCTACATTGCTTCATAGATGTCCTGACTAACTGTGATATTAACAAGATCCAGTCCTGTAACATCTTGGGTAGAAAGAATAAGTGCTTTTTCCCCCGCATCTATCACTTAAACAAAACCCCACATTCCATCTGTCCTGAGCAGTAGAAAAAAACCAGCACAGAGTGCCTCTTATTATGCAATCTATGAAAGTGAGTGATAACATCATACCTTGACAAAGCACCAAAAATATATGAAATTCTTCAGCTTGGCTGAATTTGCTTTACTTAGATGGAACAAAGATGGTAGAAATTTCCAGAAGGCCTTTCTCAGTCTTGCCACTGCAATTGTCAATCTTTAACCTACCCTCTGCTTCTATTGGCTCCAGTACTCCATGGAGCAGCGCGATTGGGCTGATCTGTAAAACAACACTGCTGTCTCTACCTTGCCTCAGACATCTTGCTGCAATGCAGACATTTATTTTTTGTGAACTATAAAAGAAGTATATTTGAGTGATTAAAAATAGTGAACTTTAACAGACTCATGATGCTATGTTTCATTACATGCACAAGGGCAGCTTATACAAATATGCTTCACTGTCAGCAGTGTGTCTGGAGGTGCAGATTTGAAACAGATCCTAGTTTAACAAAACCTGTGGGAGCCATTTTAATACAAGCTTTCTGATTGCAGATCACTTACTCCTGCTTCCTCATATTAAACAAATATTATGTTGTGCACTATTTAAGACTTAAAGTAAACTGCTAATGTGTATAAACTGATGATAGGAAAATTATGTCCAAATGCAATTTCTGTTTTAGCAGCTGAAGAACAAAAAACCAGAACAACTTCTTAGCTGTGTTAGCACTTCTTTGTGTACTGAAAAAAGTGCATTAAAAATGCATTTAAAAATGCTATCACATGAAACTCAGTCATAAACCCAGAAGTGCTTCAGGTTGCAAAGTGAACTAGACATTCTTATAATCTAATCGGTGGAGGGGGGAGGAAAGGGGGGGGGGGGTAAGGGAGGGAGCTGTTAAGCAAAGCAAAGTGAGATATTCAAAGATACTCATATTGGCAAACAAGTAACTAGAGGTAAATTGCTACCTTATAGAATGTTATCAAACACACAGCAACCCTCTATAAAAGTTAGCATGTAACTGTATCTCTGCGCAGTCATTTGCAAAGCTAGCTTCGCTCCAACTTCTTTCCTAAAATTGTGAATGTGTGTGGACTGCTAAAACAAGTGCAAAAATGGTATTAAAAACACGAAAAAGCATCCCTCCTCTGCTTTTGTAACAATACTGGTGATCACTGAAAAACAGCTTGTTAAAACAAGCATGCAAGTGCTACAAACAAAATCTTAATAAAGGGCACAAACCGTCCTAAATTAGGTATAAATCAAGCCAGTTCGTCTGAGATTATACTTTGTATAGTATCAGAAGCATATGCTCAATAAGCATTATCTACTTTACTTCAAAAGGTCACTTCATTGCTGAGTACTAGCACTTTCATCACACCTCAGAAGCCTAAGGAACAACGAAAATGCGCTTTGCCCTGCAACCATGGTAATTAATGATCTATGGACAAACAGCAAGTAGAGTATTTTTCACTGGCCTGAGATAAACAGGAAGTATAAGCTTCAAAATTTACAGGCAAATTATCAAAAATACAGTGCATTCAAACTGGAACAGTTTACATGCACAAGTCCCTTAAAATGGACGCTAAGCAAATCTGGTATTTTGCATGACTAACATTACTTCATCCTACTGGTCTAACTGACCCAGGAAAAACAAAATGTTTGGAAAACTATTGAAAATGGTCAGAGAGTAGCATGCTGCTTACTTACCAACTGTTCAAGCACCCATCTCAATTTTCCAGTTAAGAAGATACAACAGGCTGGCAGATTTGGGAATTGATCAAAAAAGGATTTTCTTGAAATAATTACGTAGCATTAAACCAAAAGTTAAAAAAAAAAAAAGAAAAAAGGAAAAAAACCAAGCACGAACAACATGTACTACTGTCATGAACCACATATGATTTTATATCCTCTGGACTCCACAACACAGAACTGTAGCTGACACAGTGTAAAACAAAAAGGCACAGATAAAAGGTACATTAGTTTATTTGAACTATGTAAAAGAAGAAAGCTAACAGTTCAAAAACATTTTTCATAAAGAATCAGATTTGTAAACAGATATACTGCTGCATTTTATTGAGCAACCCATTTCCAAAACCTGCAGCATAAAAACTCCCTTTTAAAGGAACAAAATATTAACCATACATTGTCCCTCAGAAAGAGAAACACGTTGTATTAATTACTCCTGCAAGAAAAAAGGTTCAATAATCATTTTAAATTAAGATAAGCTGCATAAAAAACATGATGCAACAGCACACCACCACCTAGGCCCAATATCTACAATCTGCCATTAGCACTTTTTGCTGATGTCTAGTTTTTTAAAAATCCCATATTTTCTCAGAGATAACTTATCTTAGCTATTCCATTCACTGTTTAGAAAGGTAAACTTGCCTGTTCTTCTGTCTGCCATTATCCCTGCTTGACTCCCTGTAGGGCAGTTAAATGCATCTGCTCCCTAGCTTCCATTTTCTCTTCAGCAGGCATGTGACACAACAGACAATAGTGCTGGCAAACTGCTCAGAGAGAGAAAGCTTCTTTGGAATACCAGGATCTTGATAAACTCTAAAAACACCATCCTCCTGAAGGTAGCAGTAGGTATGCCAAGGTTTTGCCAGTCTGCAAAATAAAGCTGTGGCTAATGGCTACTAACCATGTGACCCAAGAAAGCAAATTTAAACAGTTCCAACTTAATAAAGTGCTGTGGTGTGAGTTTTGCACAACAAATCACAGAGAATCACACTCTCAACCCACAACTCATAGGTCTTAGAGAAAAAAAAATGTAAAAAGTAAGGCTTACCTCTGTGGATGCATTGTTAACACAGTGTTATGTCAATACTTATAAAACATGGAGGACAGGCTCTCAGTACTCAGGCAGAAAGGGCTTGGCACTTAAGCTTGATGATCTGTCTTCCTAATAAAAGCTAATCCCGGATTGGCTGCTTTGGTAAATCTGAATGTAAAGCTTCAGGGGATTGGCTGAAACACTTCCTGAGCGATTATCTTTGTGCAGCTCTGGCAAGCAGGAGCCATCCTGTGCATAGAGAAGACAGGCTAAGCTAGGCCCGTTTCAGCAAAAGAAACTTAAAAAGAAACCCCAAATGTGCCCTCCCCGGACAAAATACACAGATTTTCAAGCAGAGGGAAGCGATCACGAATTGCCTGCCTGAGCAAACGTGTCTCAAAAGTGCCATTTACTGAAGGCATTTGGATATTTTAAACCTGAGGGAGGAAGAGTTCACCCAGGTCACAAAAGCTGTTCTTTCTAAACAAAAAGTTAAATTCACTTTGCTGGTGTTCTGCGCGGAGAAGGCAAGGCCACCGAAAGAGAGCAAAACATACCGAAAGTGAACATGCACAGGAGGGACTGAAATTACTAACTGGAAACGCAGAGAATTCTCCTATTCTGGAATTCAAACACCTGAACACCTACCGTAGCAACCACACACCAGCAGTGTGAGTTCTTTAGGTACTATGATAAACGGAGCCTTAAACAGGAAAAACTTCATGTCTCATTTCTGCGAAAACTAGGATACAATTGAAACTGCATTATCACAGAGAGTGCTGCCACTCAGTGCGTGCCCTCCCTGCTTATAAAAACGCTGCAGAGCATAACCAAAGCCACCAGTATCAGAGCAGACACTGTCCTCCCCCGGCCCCCCCCCCTCCCGGCCCCCACCTTTCGGCCTGCTCAGGCTGCCTGTTACACAAAAGTCTGACTTCCGTGTTAGCCGGCTGCAGCTGCAGTTTCCTGTCTGTTAACCCTGTAGGACTTGGTTCTTTTTAAGATACAACACAGGCCCTAAAAAAGATGTACATTTCTCTATGTGGCAAGTTATCATCTGCTCTCACCAAAGCATCGATATCGCTTCTCAGATGTTTTTGCTTTACCTTTTATCTTCCACTAAAATTCTGCAATTGAAACAAAATGAGAAAGCAGAATGTAAGTAAGGAGTTTGATCTTGGGCCGATTCCCAAGCATTTGATTCAAAAATGTGATTCAGCTCTCTTCCCTAATGCAGTGAAACTGGGAGGATTTATTGCAGGAAGCCTTAACTCTAGATGAAGATTTTAAAGGTCAAGTCTTTAGAAAGGCCTGTATGTTTTTGTTCAAAATTTTAGGTATTAGGTAGCTCAGCATTATCATTCCATAACCACCAACAAATTACAGTGGAAACCATAGATTAAAAGGTAATTCTGAAGCATATTCATGTTATCAAAGGATTATTTATTATTAAAACAAAAAAAGAAAAAATAAGAAAACCAAATGGAATTGCAGAAGGGAAGGTTTAATACTGAAATTACAAATATTAGATAATATGCTAAAATAACCAAAGCAAAATAAAAATTCTTCCAATACAGCATGCAAGAGTAGGATTGTGCAAAACCAACTATAGAAACTTCCCCCCCCATAAATGAAGGACAGTTGCGAACAGAATATATATACACTTCATTCTACCTCTACTCAAGTGCTAATGATCCCAGAAACCACCACCACAAATAAAACTAATACCCCCCTTTAGTTCCAGCCAGCACCTTTCATGATACAACTACTTTACCACACGAACCTCTTCGCTTGAGAGCTGACATGAGTCATAACTATGCAGCTCTCGGTAAAATTAATAATCCTAGTCTGCATTGTCCCATACTGCGTCTAGATTATTTCGAGCTATCACTGTCCCAGGAAAACTGCCAAACCACCCTATCACTGTGCTTACATTTTTTGTGTTCTTGCGATTTAGGCTGCAACAGCGGATTACCAGCCCAGAGTATAAATTCTGATCTCATAAGTAATTCTGGAGTCCCTGCTGGAAGCATTTTCCTTTTTTAGCTTTGGCAACGTTTTTCAGGGCAGGGAGCAGGAAGGCTCGTGGATTACACTGGCAGTTTGTTCTGTTTTAGGAATGTAGCAGAAACTGGTGAGAGTGCTGCTATAAAGGGAATCATACAGCTCACTACAGCAGCAAGAACACCCTGGAAATACATGACATTCAAGTGCATACTTGCATCAGTTTTAACAGTTCAAACCATTCAAGGCAGGTTTCTTTTTAATTGCATACCTAAAGGCCTATGTCACTCAGGGATATCACCCCCCAGCACACAAAGTTCCAAAGTTTGATTCCTCCATGCAGTAAATGTGAGGATTGTCAGACATTCACACGTGTGCTCATTGTTTGACTTCTCTAAAAAATCCTAATCCCTACGAAGTACAGCAAGGGAGCAAAACTAATTACACTGGATTTGTCAATGCTTTGTGCTAACCCAGATCTGGCTCTGGGAATGCAGTAATGCTGATGGTAACTGGGAACACTGCCAAGCTGACACACTTGGACCATCAGAGAGAATCAGCATGCAGCAGATAGATAGAAGCAGAAGCAGCCTGAGAAAAGGCCTAAGGTCCTGTCCACTTCAAGGAAATGATGGCATAAATGCAAAAGAAAAATTACAAACCTTCAGTCATTACCAAGAACAAAAACCCAGAAAGCATATCAAACAGAATATAGCATTTGTATTCAGCCACCAGGCTACTCTGCTGGAATAGACAAAAGAATTCTGTCAGGATTCAGTAAGGGAAAACTTGACTTATCTTTCTTTTCTTGCCCATACACATATTTTGCAGGAGGGACAAGTCTGGTATAGACAAACAGGTACATCTGGAAAATTTAGGTTTTGTCTGTTTAAGTCACAATGGTTGTATGTCCTACTGCAGCTTGGCCAATTCTTTTACACAGGAGTGGAGAATTTTTTGGAGGGGGAAGGGAAAGAAAGGTAAAGAAAACAAAGACAAGAGACAGGGAAGCTAAATGCTTTGTTAAAGCAGAAGAGAGGGCGGAGAGATTAGATTAGCTTGTATTTGTCCTTTTCAATGCTTTGGAGATGTTAAGGGAAAACAGGGCTGTGAGGCAAGAAAAAAAAAAGGCTAAACAGAGAAACCAAAGGAAAGATGGAAAGCACGAATTCAGTCAGAAGGAAATTAAAAGACAATACTGCTAGAAGTGCAACCTACTATATTTAGACTTCTTTGCAAAGATCTCTGCCTGCTGTGCAGAATCTCCATAAAGCACACACATCAAGCACCACAGTGTTGTAAGGGATTAGACTATTTAATATATACTGAAAGCCTCAAAATTAAAGAGACACCCATCAGGAAGATTTTGTGTGACAGAAACAGGGGGTTTGATATGTACCCCTATAGAGAGTGAATCATCATTGACAAAGGGGGAACAGTAGGTGATGGACAAAAGATGGAGGCTTAAAAATAACATTTTGAAGTGACACATGAAATGAAAGGGGGAATGTCATCTTTTCAAAGGATAATAATGTAAAAACAAACAAAAAAAAAAAAACAGGGGAAAGAAGTTGCATTATGGTCTTGTAACTTGATCATCGATTTCCAAGTCATTGACTGATGACCCTAATTTCTAGAATAAGAACATGAAACACTATAATTCTGCACCTTTCTCTTCAAGAATTTTTCCACCTTTTCCCTTTATCCTATGTCTGCCAAAGAATCAGTAATCGCTTAGAGATCAGAAGATAAGGCTGCCATCTGATACAGAATCCAACAATAAAGGTCTATAAATGCCGTTCTAGAATTTTTAAATGTAGAATGGATGCTAAAATCAGTGACCTAAGAAGGTTGCTCATTATGTAAATTATCAGAAACGACTGGAAAATGTGTTTATGCCGAGTAGGTACCTGATTTGCCCACAGGTTCAAAAGGCTTTGTGGCCAGATGCATGCATGAACAACATCTTTGAATACTTCTGGTTTAAGTTACTTGTTCTAGATGACAATGGTCACTGTCTACAGGTAAAAAGCTGGTTTTGCTTGTAATATACACTGGATATCTGGTGCATTAAGAAAGTTTCTCTACAGCTATTTTTAGTATTCTGTGCAACTACATCATCTACATTTCCTTCTAAAGGAAATCTCCATTCATGTCCAATCATCTGCCAAAAATACCTGGGGAGGGAGGAAAAAAAAAGGCCACCTTGAGCCCTTTCTTTTAGCAGCTGTAGCTTTTTAAGAGGTGCTACAGCCTATGTAGCATATGCCCCATATATTTCATGCCTATCACCCCCAGTTTGAACCAGTCTCTCCACAGTTTAACAGCTGGGCTGTTGGATATCCTGTATAAAACAGGACTTTCATTACTATATATGTAAATTATATGTTCTACATTAAAAACCTAACAGATATAATTTATTTCATATTTCATATGCAGCCAAATACATTCTCAGTTACCCGGAAAGCAGCTGTGAGGCGTATGCAGATATACTGCATGTCAGACCTAAACCATACCCCACTGTGCAGCTGAACTGCACCTGTGCAGCAAGTGGATTTATCCTGCCTGCTCTGCGATAACAGGGCAATGGGTCCAACTCACTGCACATGCAAGGTCTGTGGCCATGGGAATGTCTATACCCTGTATGAGACCAAGGTACAAAATACTGAAAGAAGTTTGTGTTTCACCAAGGGATTCTAATGCCCAGGTGTGAGACATCCTGCCTATAGCACTTACTGTGACATAAAGGTCCTTTCCAAGAAGAAAGTCACTACTGTTAAGGGAAAAATTATTCAGGACGAGGTCTGGGAAGCACTAAACTCTAATCTTACTACTGCTGTTTGTTTTCTCTTCTGATTTTGTCACTTTCAGGAATCACTTGGTTAACAGTACTGTGATACGTGACTTTTTGGCTGGTTTGGGTTCTTTTTCAGAAAAAGCTGATTATCTCACAGAAGATTCCACCTGCTGAAGCTCATATCAAATATGTGAAGTGATGGAATTACAAACATGCTGCTATTACAATGATTCTTCCTCTCCTAGGTTTATGTCTTATCACAACCCACTGCAGATTTAGGCATGTCACTCTTACTTTTAACCTCTTTCCTGCTGCTTCACACACTAAATATGCAGTTTGGCTTTAGCTTTAAGGCTCGGCATATTCACACCTTTCTTTTCCCTATCTGCTATTCCAATTGCTATATTCATCTCATTTTTGTGGTTTGCCTCTCACCAGCATTAAGTCCTTCTTTCTTTTTCCACCAGAAATGTGCAGTACAATCACATTCACAAAGGCTTAACCCATGGTTTTACCAAGGTTGGTTTTTTTTTTTTTTCACATTTTTTAAATCAGACACACCATCTTAAGCATCTTGCCACTCTTCCCAGCCACAGCACCCAGCTCAGTTCCGCTTCTAGCACAACTCTCTGTATGGTTACACAGAGAAGATCAGTGAATTAGGTATTTACTGGGTTAACTTTAACCCAGGAAAGGCACCAATTCACAATAGTTCATGACACTGCTGCAATAGCAATGTCAGTGGCATGACTGAGAGAGCACGAATGAGCAGCTTGAGATAACTTAAATAATCACTAACAGTAAAAGAAATTCTTGTGAAACTATGTGATCAAGCACTACATCCATGTTTTCACCAGATTTGTGTTATTAACTATGTTTTCTTAAAGTACAAATGACACTGTAGACCCTTCCTTGCCTCTTCAACCTTATGAAAGGGCAGGAAGAAAGAAAGCCTTTGAAATATAATCGCGTCTCTGAAAAGAATCAACACATTTCCCAGCTGTGGCCTTCTCTGCTGAAACCAGGTGGAAGACTTGCCCATAATTAACTAACATCTGCATACACTGTTGAATTCATTTTAGCACCTTTACGGATTATTATTTTTCATGCACTGTGGGACTTATAGACTATGTTTACTAAGCCCGCCTTATCAGGTGACAGACAAGAGGACACTCCTGAGCTAATGCCACTGTCAAGTTGTCTCCACAAGGGAAGTTTATTGTGAAGAAATCGATACCCACATCAAAAAACATAATACTGAAAGAGCAGAACAAATCCTGTTGTATTTATTGTGCTTGCCAGTAACATAATAAAATCCAAGTGTGTGTTAATTAGATACACAAATAAGTCAACTCTATGACCGGTCTCCAAGCTTTTTTATTAAATGAACTTCAATACTTCTCTTTAAAGCTGCTATATTCTCATGCGGCATTAGAGTGGACCAGTGTCAGAGGGTAGAGGATTCAAAGTGAGGTTGTGTGCAACATCTCAACTACATCAGGAGCAGCACAACAAAAGTATAGGGAAAATAAATTTATTTTTGTGTTGAAGCTACTATAGACCCAAAAAGAACTCCAGTACAAATGTCAACTTACCCTTCTACAAAGCATTACTCTGCCTTATAATAGTCTTGCTTAATACTGGTTTTTAAAGATATGTTGGAATATACCATTCCAGGCACTACAATGCATAACAAAAACCAGTTGTGATGTTACTCTGCACTTCAGAGTGTCATTAGTAATTCAGGAAATACCAAGGAAGAGGAAAAATAATCCTGCAAATGTTTCTTAGGCACTCTACGCAACATCTATTTGCAGGCAGAGGATAAAATTTGTACTGCAACCCCTGTTTTACCATCTTTCTCTTGATCTCTCAGCTGTATTTTTCTTAAAATAATTCAGATTCCAGTCCTGCACATTTTCAACTTCTTCTGTGCATTCAGTTAACTGTTTATTATAGAATCATAGAATAGTCAGGGTTGGAAAGGACCTTAAGATCATCTAGTTCCAACACCCCTGCCATGGGCAGGGACACCTCCCACTAAACCATGCCACCCAAGGCTCTGTCCAACCCGGCCTTGAACACCGCCAGCAATGGAGCATTCACAACTTCCCTGGGCAACCCATCCCAGTGCCTCAGCACCCTTACAGTAAAGAATTTCTTCCTCATATCCAATCTCAACTTCCCCTGTTTAAGTTTGAACCCATTACCCCTTGTCCTGTCACTACAGTCCCTCATGAAGAGTCCCTCCCCAGCACCCCTATAGGCCCCCTGCAGATACTGGAAGGATGCTATGAGGTCTCCACGCAGCCTTCTCTTCTCCAGGCTCAACAGCCCCAACTTTCTCATCCTGTCTTCATACGGGAGGTGCGCCAGTCCCCTCATCATCCTCGTGGCCTCCTATGGACTTGTTCCAACAGTTCCATGTCCTTTTTATGTTGAGGACACCAGAACTGCACACAATACTCCAAGTGAGGTCTCACGAGAGCAGAGTAGAGGGGCAGGATCACCTCCCTCAACCTCCTGGTCACGCTCCTTTTGATGCAGCCCAGGATACGGTTGGCTTTCTGGGCTGCGAGCGCACACTGAAGCCGACTCATGTTCATTTTCTCATCAACCAACACCCCCAAGTCCTTCTCTGCAGGGCTGCTCTGAATCTCTTCTCTGCCCAACCTGTATGTGTGCCTGGGATGGCTCCGACCCAGGTGTAGGACCTTGCACTTGGCATGGTTAAACTTCATCAGGTTGGCATCAGCCCACCTCACAAGCGTGTCAAGGTCCCTTTGGATGGCATTCCTTCCCTCCAACGTATCAACCGAACCATGCAGCTTGGTGTCATCAGCAAACTTGCTGAGGGCACACTCAATCTCACTGTCCATGTCACCAACAAAGATGTTGAACAGGACCAGTCCCAACACCGATCCCTGAGGGAAACCACTTGTTACTTTCGTTATTCTTTCAAGGGATGAGAATGGGGAAAACAAGCAAGCCTGGACAGTAGCACTATGCAAACATTTCACCACAGGAGAAAAACATGATTCAGAGAAAAAAAAAAAAAAAAATCTGGTTGTTATAATTCTATTTTACAGTGCATTTTTCTTTGTTTTTATATAATGGCAGAAAGCTACTTAAAAAAGGAAAAACTATTCTGACTTTAAGCTGCAGATCAAAATAATTTCCATGACTTAAATAAAGCCTGTAAAGTTGACATAGAGATAACAGAAAGATGAAGAATATACTTTCTAAACTGCAATTTTACCAGACCAGGGACACTACCAGCACATACATTTCAAGTTCAGCCCCCAAATAAGTCCTTAGAATTTAAACATGATGGTTGAGTTTTATGTAAGACTTCATTGCTACTGAAAGGGGTACTATTATTACCAATCCCATTCCCAGCCACATATTCCCACTCCTTCCATTATTTGTAGAACCCTGCAGTGAGCCAGTTCAGTTTGCTTGACCAGCAGAAAAGTAGATGCAATGGTGAGGTTAGACTCTGCAGACACAAACAGTGGAGGGAAGGAGGGAGATTACCCCTTTCAACAGTGAGGGGCAGTTTGATCTGTTCAAATTGTCTGTATGTCCCTATTTTCCCAAAGTCACCACTACAAAAAGAAAGTTACATACAAATACTGACCAGTTCTCTGGACTTCCTGTGTTTTAACTTCAAACTGCTTCTCACTGATCTACAATGTTTTGACTAAGATTAGTTCCTTGCATTCCTGTGAGCAAAATGAACCTTTTAGCACTTGGCATGTTCTTTTTTTTCTCTCTGAGAGTTTACATTAAAGCCAAAACAAAACCATAAACCACAAAACCCACAATATATTTGCAGCAAACACTTGGGTTTATGTATGCATTTGTTTAGGAAAACTTAAACATTGATGGACAGACAGCATAGAGTACCACCATCATTTCAAATTGCACCCAAAACCTGATACTGATGTTTTTCTGAACAAATACTATGCCCCTTTTTTAAGGGCTGAGCCGCATGGCTCTACAGGGCAAAAAAACCTTGAAGTGCAGCTGTTTGAATAATTTAAAATATATATAAAAAAGTGATCCTATGTAACTAATGTATAATAATTACAAATTCTCCTTAATATTGCTTCTATTTGCAAAGATTTGTAAAGCAAGTGCTGTAAAAGGCAATTTCTTTGAAAGGTAAGGCTGTCCTTCCTGCTTGTCCTTAGTTGTTTGGGTTTTTTGTTTAATTAAAAAAGTCACCTACATACATGTTTACATGATTTTGTTCTTAGTGGTAAAATGATGAAAGTTTATGTAATTGTCCAACATTTAAATATTTCTAATTTGTATAGTTTCTATAAGCACTTGAAATCAATGTAAATTATTTAAAGGAAAAACAAGTTTTAGTGTGGAACAGCCAGGCTTGTCCTGTAACAAATTTCAAACCTACAAGCTGTTCTGTATTTATTGTCAAAGGTAGTCAAAGTTTCTAAGATTGGAGCCTTGGACTAAACAGCTGTGTAGCTTCGTATACAGTATCTGAACTGTTCTTCACCTACTTTCACATGTAACCTATTCAAATGGGATCCTGATCTTGATTTGGATGTTTCTAGGGGATAGATATTGAAAAATTAACTTCTTTATACTTACCTAATAAGGACATTTCCCCCAAACATTTAGTAAAGAATTAAAATATTACGTATTTCTACTCACTCAGACACGTTCCAGTAAAATACCCTTATTACAGCAAATGACCAAAAGCTATTTTCATTACTTTTTTTTTGTGTGTGTGTGTGGAAAGGAATGGTAATAATTTCACAGATCTGGCAGGTTCCCCGCCCCGTCCCCACTCCGGTAACTTTGGTGGAGGTGTGGCATCCCCTAGTGTTCATTTGTAGGTTATGACACTGGGAAAAAAATGCCGGCAAATAATCACCCACCTCTAGCAAATGCTATTCAGAACAGTTTTCACTATAGGATTCAATAATCATTTTCACATAGAGATTTTAGCAAAGACACTTCACTGATCTGCCTGAGAACCATAAAAAAAAAAGCCTGAGGGTGAAGGTTTCCTCAAGGGACACAGCTATCTCTCTACCATAGCAGCGTGTAGGGAAGCAGTCAGAGTGTGTTTAAACTGGTTAGTGTCTACACCAAGACTATGGATGAGTCGTCCTACACTGACCTGCGTGGCTCTTGTATCAGCAGTCACCCCTCTGGGCCTCCAAAAGAACCCTACCCAGTAGTGTTTGATGCTTTCTTAGTGAGGCAATCATGGAACAACCTGTCCCACACTTCAATGGGAAAGAAGAGCTCGCATACCACTCATTAAGCTACAGCATTATTTTCCTCTAGCCACATCAAATGCCTCAAGTGTAAGCGCAATTCAAGGAAGACAAACAGGCAAATGCAAAGCATTTGAAACCTTTTCAAAGTCTCAGTCCAGACATGTTTTTGTCGTGTAATTTACAGTTACATGTCTAGTATTATGCAAACAAATCTTAGTAAGCATGGATAAAAAGACAAAGGCTAGAAGTAACATGGTTCTTGCATGGTGATAGCAGCAGAAAGAATAAACTAAGGCAACTGGAACTCCTCTATAGAATGCATATGGCAACCACCATCAGAGGACACCCACATAATCCCAATAAATACACATTCAAAAGAGCTCAACATACCCCAGAGAACACTTTCTGGAAAAAAGGAAGGCATATGGGACTCAAAACACACCTCTAGTTTTATCACAAATTATGACCAGATACATCATACAAAGAGATTTCTTCATCAATGCCTCATTAATCTCACTAGTAAAATAGTTCTATGTGGTTACAGTGTAACAGGAAAGAACAGTTTTTTTCAGAACAGACTAATCTTATAAGTAAAGGAAAAATCTTATGAACAGACTGATCTTATGAATCTGTAACCAAACTAAGAAAGAAAGATAAAGCAGATGCAGAGCACGTCTCTGTGACTAAAACCATTAAAAAACTCCTTACAAAATTCTAACATACATACATACAGTGGAAGCCATGACGAACACATCCTGTACCATACTCCACTGATTAATACATTTTAAATATACGCACAACTAAATCACAGAAGCATAAAGTCACGTAGCACTAAATACATTAATTTCTCCTTTAACAATCCTAAGTGTGCACCTTACATTATTCTAGCCACTACACCTTTCACTGCTTGTATATGCACATGATTGGCAAACATTTCTTCCCAACATTAATATCTCACTGGCTGTTTAGCAGAGGAAGTTTTAGCTGGGAGAAACGAATTTGATAACAGATTTTGTGGGAAAAAAAGAAAGGAACAGAAGAGAAATAAGGCTAAGTTTAAACTGTTCAGTCTTGCTTTCTCATATTGTTACAGTTGCAAGAGATCTGGTTTGGGACAGAAAGTGACAAACAGATTCTTCAGTATTTTTTCCGTATTTGCTTTTGCGGGTTTAGGTTATAAAAGTTATATTCACAAGAACACTAATTCTCTATAGTTTCTACTTACTAATTCTTAATTTTTCTTTAATGCTTAATTGGTGTAACCATTGCACAGATGCTATTATTTATGGAGAATAAGAACAGATGCTTCTACAGAATATATTACTGGTCAACAGCTGTGATGAATATTCCCTGTTATAAGATAAAAGCTAATAAGGGGAGAAAAAATCCTGAGAAGGATATCAGGGTTTCTGTGTATCTGCACTTAGCTATTATTATCTTCATTGGCCAGGCTTGACTGACAAATTGCATGTGTGTGATATCAACCTCATACTTTGCAATAGTCACAAATAAACTTTCAATTTGTAATATGAATATAGTCAGGATATAACCAGGATAAAATAAAAATTCTCCTCTCAATTCCCTTTTAAAGTTTGGTGGTTTATTGCATTTTAGGAGTGAAAAAGGTCAACAGTGGATTAAATCTTTTTGAAATTGTTTTATCCCATTTTAGAAGACTTGCTGCTAGGTCATTACACAGCTAAGCAATACCAGAGTAAGACATTGACACACAACTACAGAGACACTGGCTCAGGAAATTTCCAAGAAAGCATAATAAAGAATCATAGAACGGTTTAGGCTGGAAAGGACCTTAAGATCATCTAGTTCCAACCCCCCTGCCATGGGCAGGGATGTCTCAAACTAGACTTAGGTAGAACAATACATAGGGTTTATCCACCCAGATGAAAGATAAAGAAACATCAGATTTAAAAAAAAAAAAAAAAAAAAAAAAAGAAAAAAAGTTTATTTTCAGTTTCAATCTTTTCTAGTCAGTAGTTTTTTCCTTGACAGGCTGCTTAATATATTAATGCATGAATTAAATATTAGTCTTTGCATTGCAGGGTTATCCATTTAAATGTCACATTAATAGCTTATTACATAAAACCCTAGGGTGACACCCAGGCCCTGTTATCTCCAGTGAGTCCAGAGTTTTGCCCAGGACATTCATCTGTTCTTTTCAAAGTGTGGAAATTATTGACTTTCAAGGACAATAAAATATCTCCTAAGCAAATTAAAAATTACTAATGTATCTAAGCCCTTCTTGTGTCTATTGAGTAAGTTGTGAACAATAACAGTTACTAGAAACGTTAAGTTGACAGAAATATCGAAAGGAACTGGAAGAATTTTTCCAACAGTCTCATATTTTATTTCTCATTAGTTTGTTTTTGTGTATTACTGTTACTAATTTGCAACTAAAAATACTTCTTTTTTTCATGCAAAACACTTTGTAAGAGCATTACTGTGCCCATTTAATAAGTGGTAAAAACATGAAAAGGAGAATAAATTACTTTTCCTCCCTGTATATGACAAGGTGAATTGACCTGAGTGATCAGCTTGGAATATAACAGAAGGGAACGCTGGGTTGGAGAAAAGGATGTGCATTCTCTCTTCCTTTTGAGTGCAAACATCTGAAAGCCTTTGGAAATGGCCCACTATTTCTTCAGCTGGTTTCATTTTTCACTATCCCTTGGTGAATTGTAAGATGTAAGACAAGACCATAAAACAAGTCTTTTCACTCCTTAGTTTAACTATATGCTTGCTACCTTCAAACCAAAATAAAAACAAAAAAAAAAAAAAGGCAGGAAATATCAGGTATTAGAATTTAACAGGCTTGAGAGGGATCTGGGATAGAACTTCAGCTTTAAGGTCCATTCTGTAACAAGTAATGTATGTTGCTTCTGTGTAGTGCTATTATCCCTGGAGCATACAAGCACGCACTCTGCAGCCACAAAAATAATATAGCACCAAGATGGGACAAGGGCTTCTTTGGAAATAAAGCTAATAGGGAGTTCAGCACCCTAGATCGTTCTGGGAACCCTATCAGCTTGGCAGTGAGTTGTAACAACACAACTTCACAAACCAGGTTGGATGGTACTTGTTTGTGACACACACAGATTTTGCTGCCAGAGTTTCAATTTAAGTCTTAATACGAAGTAGCACATTTGTATTGTTTTTTTCCCTGTAAAAGCACCACATGCTTTCAGTCTTCAGTCTGGCAAAAGTAAACAGAGGCGACTCGTAATGAATGGTCATGACTCCTTGTTATAGTAGACTTCTAAAGGCCTGGCTGAACATCATTGCTGGCTTAGCATCCTTTTTTTTTTTTTTTTTTTGGTGTAGATCAGATTGCATTGGAGTTTTTCAAAGACTGGATAAAGTCATGAGCAACCTAGTCTAACCTCATAAGTTGATCATGATTTGAGTAGAAGGTTGGCCTAGGGATTTTCTAAGGCCCTTTCAGCCTGACCATTTCCGGGATCTGCAGAACAGTATATATTTTTGTTTGCCTACTAATACAATCTTAAAGTTTCTTAAAGTTCAGGTAAAGTAAGCCTGGAATATTCATGGGGTTTTCTAGTTATGAAGTGAAATAATAGTTCTAACCTGTGCTTTCATTCTTATTTCCGTTTTGGTGACACTTCTAGTTATTCAGCAAGAATGCAATACAATAAAGAATTCACTTTATCTGGGAGGGAAACATGTAGAAGAAAAAAGTTATTAATGAATTAATACCAGTTATTGGATCATTGTGCAGTCTCCATATATCATATCAGTAATATTCCAGACTCTCAACCTGCTCTGTGTCCAGGTGTATACATTGCATTTGAAGATATTATGCTTATTCTTCCACTATTAATCAGACATTAAAAAACTGGGAAAACAAGTAAAAAGTGCAATTTTTTGGTTTTTTTTACTCCTATATTATTCACCCATCAGGGAGGAAAAGGAAAAGGTTATTATGAGGATAGACACATACCAGTGATGACAAATACTTTTACAAAATAAAAATGCAAATGTGAAATGTTTTATGGAAGTGTTTAAGAGGGTATTTTAGTTTAAATTTTCCCTAAAATAGTTTTTTTTGAAATTAAGTCTGCCCCACACACAGTTAAAAACATAAGAGCCTGAAAAGAGGTCACTAATTTATTATCATGATCCAAGCTGTAGAAAAAGCACATATTACTATGACAATATTAAATATATTAAATGTAGTCTTGCAAACTAGATTGCAATCACTTCACCACCTAATAGACACCCTTCAAAACAAAAAAGTGATACCAGATTTTCAGCCTGAAAGGAAGAACCAGTCTCAGAATGAAAGGTTTCATAAAACCATATAGATACAGAAGCTTGTATTCAATGTATGATCTCTTAAGAATGGACTGCTGGTTTAACGTATGCAGCAGCTGTTCCACCTGCTCTGCAAGTAGAATATTTATTTGCTTAATAGATTCTAAATAAAAATTGTAATCAGTCCCTACAGAAATTGCACACATTATGCACAACAGCCAGTAATTGATTACCAGATGCAGACACTGAACTGGATTTCTACTTTTGTTTTTTATAAAACAGCAAGACAGCTTTTCACTCTTACATACTACCTAAAATATAGTACCTGATCCTTTCCTGCCTTTCTTAAGGCTCTACAGTTATCATCCAATTACATATTATAGTAAAATTATTTCAACTGCTGTTTAATTGTGAACGTTTTTTTGATATAAATTATATGACACGGGCACAAATCCACACTTGGTTTACCTCCCTGTCCCAATTATATGACTTACCCTGTACATAACACAGTATTCTTTTTTTCAGAGACAGTAGCGTATCAAGAAATAGGCAGATGGTTCTCAAACTGCAGCACAGAAGCTTCAGAATTCAGTATTGCATAGTTGATGCTGCAAATGTTATTCCCTTTCTGCACAGGGAATTGTTTTGTAAATGGAAATGTTTTGTAAAACTGGGAACACATTAGTAAAGGGAAATGTTTTGTAAAACTGGGAACACATTAGTAAAGGGAAATGTTTTGTAAAACTGGGAACACATTTACACAAAGACTAAGTCCCGAGTTTTAATTCTTGCAAAATAGAAGCCGATTTGTAGTGGTTTATGAGGAAAGAGAAGAAAGAAATACCATACAGAAACGTATCAGTCATCTAGAGTTCCATCTGCAAAAATGACTGGACCATATACTTTAAAGGAAAGCCCAAAACTATTTCTTGGTATGAAAAATTACAGCATGACAAAAACCTCTCTTCTTAGCTCATTTTCTAATTCCTTTATTCCCAAAATGGACAATGCTTAATAGGCTCTTGTAATTTTAATCTCTGATAATATTGTTTAATTAGATGTTGTTGGGAGTGTGTGTGTTGTGTTTTGGTTCTTTCTTTTTAACATATCTCAATACAAACTGCTACTGGATCTTATATGCTTGTCATTAAATGCCAGTTACTGTCTCTGTTGTGTTTAAGTTTCACTTTTAGGTAGAGAAAAGTGAAAACATCCGATATATATATCTTGCAATGTTTTGCTTACTATCTGTCATTACCCTGCTTAAATTAAGGTAGAGCCCTTTATGCTCCACAAACTAGAACTCAATGAGCTTTAGGAAGATTCTGAACAGGCAAAATGCTTATTGTGAATAGAATAAACTCCATCATTCCAATGGCTATTTGCCCCAGTCTGACTTCTTCAATGCTTTACACAGGTCCCCCTTCTCTTCTGTTTTCCCATCTTATCTTTCCTAAATTATTTTTCCTCCCCCATCTCAAAGTCCCAGAAGAGCACTGTGACTGTGTTTTGATACCGCTGTATGGCTTACAGGATACCATTCTTCCCCACAGTGAATCTATCTTGTTTACTTGATCCTAAATTCCAAAAGATAGTCTCGATGCTATCTTGTGTTTAAGCAGTGCCCAATAAAATTCAAAAAAGTGAATAAATAAAAAAATCCCAATCTTGGATAGTTCTTTAACACACAAAAGGAATAATATAGCCAATTTGAATGTATTTGCCTTGTGATTTATAAACTGGGTTTACTTACCCCATGACAGTAACTGGATCTTTTTTCTTCTCTGGATCTACCCAACTTCTGAATTAGGTCTTCTTGTTTAACTGAAGTATAAAATAAAGAAGTCATTCTTAGCTACCTCTGTGTGGTCAAGCAGATCTTCAATTGATTTCTACAATTCTGTAAAAGACATTAATTTCATTTTGCTTTCTATATAGAAGAACAACAAATCAATAAAACTTTATAGCAGACTAACTATTAAAGCCTATGCAGTTGTTTTCAACCTAGGTGGCTGGTGGGACATAACTTTCTAATTTTCTGTCTAATTCCTTGACTAAATAAATAAAATGACAATAGAAAAGTGGATTTTTTTTTAACTAAAGGCTATGGGGCTTTTTGTTTTGCTTACTTTTTTTACTAGAAAAAACAACCATGAAAATAAGAATAGCTATGTTTGCTAAGTTTGTTTGTCTAAAGGGTAGGGCAATGGAAATAACACAGTGGGCTGTATGTAAAATGGGCTCACATGCAAGAGAGAAACACCGGAATCAAAGAGATAAAAAAACCCTCTGGGTCTTTAGACCTGCGACTTAGAACTTAAATGACATTCTTCAAGGCCTTACACTAGGTATCTTAATATTGCCAGCCAATAAAAATCTTAATGAGCTTGCTTATCCTAATATAGTGAAAAGAACGGCATAAATTGTATCAAATTAGTATGTTCTGGGTTCCAAGTTCCTGTTTCTTGTTTCCCATTGCTATTCAGCATTCCTCGCTCCTGTCTCTGAAATGTTCCAAGAAGAAATGAAACTGGCTTGAATCACAGTTAATTGTCAGTCAGCATTATTTTTTGTAGCTTTAGAAAAAGAAAGGAAGCAGCAATTATGCTAAACAATAATGAAATACTTTCAATTATGTTGTTTTTTTTTCAATAAAAAAACCCCATGGTTTGTAAACAACTTGCTACAAGTATTTTGTTTTGAATTCCTCTTTTCAGCTGAGAAAAAGAACATGCATGGCAGTTGCTTCCCAAATGAATGCCCCAAATAGCACCTGTGCCCTGTAGCAACTCTTAATTCCCAATGTGAAGTCCAGTTTCTGAATATATCAGCCTGAAACTCAAAATAAGGCTGGGAAAAGCAGCACGAGCTTAGCAAAACTCAACAACTAAGCAGGACAGGTAACAAAGCAAATTCAGACACTAAAAAATAGTTTCAGGGAGCATCACCTATTTAAATAATAGATAAGAAGCAAAAGTACTTCAAAGCTGAACTGAAGGTAGGTCCTATTCGCTGCGTGGATATAGGCGGACCTTCTCTTCAGCTGAGGCCAGTCAGCACAGCAGGGAAGACACCAGGCTGCCAGATGGAACCTGACTTTTATTTCCTCTTCCAACCCTGTTTTCTGGATGCTATGCCACTCTGTAGCCTTCACTCTTCCCTTCACTACAGTTCTTGGATAACTTGGTGTGGTTTTCTCCCCTGATTTCCAGCTAGATAGCTAAATGCACATATTTTTAAGATTTCAAAGCACTCTGAATCTTCTTTCTCTCATTTTAATGGAGAGAAAATAGAGTTTTTCAACATCTTTGTCTAGCCGCAGGTGAAGGAGCACGGCACAACTCCAGAGGGGGGTGACGAGGGGCCACTTCCCACCACCACAGCCGTTGGACTCGTGAGGAGAGCAGACCGACCAACGTGCCTCTTAGGGAATTCGGAGAACAGAGCTACCTGGCCGCCACCGGAGCTGCGGCAAGCACGACCTCCGTGGAAGCCACACCGCGGTGGACCGAAGGGAACCAAAGGCGAGCACCCCACCGAGGCGCGGCAGGCGGGAATCTCCTCAGCACAGAGCCCACCTCCACCACAAGCCAAGCCCCGCCCACCGTGGTCCGCTGCCGCCTTGCAGGGGAGCCCGGCCCAGTCGCGTGCGGGATTGGCAGGGACCCGTGTCATTCAAACCAGGTCCCGGCTCCCACCGCCCAGCGGCCTCTGGAGAACCGCCTCCTTTAGAAACCGCTCTTCACGATTTGTTACCTGCACTTGCCAATCCTAAGCAGTTTTAAGGTTGATTGGCCCGGACTCGGAAGAAGGTGGGCCCTTCGGGCAGGCGGTGTTTGTGAGGTGGTGGTCGCTGAGGTGCGGTTTGGCGGGGTTGTTCGGAGTGTCACTGCTATGCGGTTCCGCAGGAAATACAAGACCCCGGCTGTGATAAACCACCGCGTGATCGCTTTGAACCTCGTGGATATTGTGTCCTGCGTGGTGATCTTCATCGGGATGTGGTCCGTGGTTGAGGTACTGGGCGGGGAGAGGGGTCTGGTAGTGGCCGAGCAGCGCAGCGCCTGGTCCTGCTGTGGGGTACCGCGGTGCTCTTGACTTCCCGCTCTGGACCCTGCTGAACATCCCTCAGCCTCGCTGCCAAGCAGCTCTATCAGATCCTCTCGGGTTCCGGCTGCCTTTTCCCTTCTTCCCTACTGGGTTATGTCCCTGTTTCTTTTCTGTCCGACGCCTCACACCATGATAGCCTGCTGGAGCATCTTCCTCTCCATGTCTTGGCTGTCCTCCTTGTGCAGCAAGTTTTACTTCTCTCTGCTCTGCCCAGCTCACATCCTGCCAGTGCCTTTTCTACTGACTTGTCTTTGCCAGCTCCTGCTCTCACTATGCACCCCCACTCTTACCCTCTTCTATTAGATTCCTGTTCTTCTGTTGTACAGTTTTCTTTCATCTCTGCATATATTTCATTCCTAGCACCCTCCCATAATCTCCCTTGTACTCAGTTCCAGTCTCCTGAGTTATAAAGTTCTTCAAGCCCTCCTGCTTAAAGTAGAGTCTTTCTATGTCTCTGTGTCTAGGTCTTTCCCTGCTCTGTTCAAAAGTCCACATGGTAAAGCGGTTAGGAACGTTGTTACAAAGAGGGCTTCAGCTAGTCTCTTCTGAGCATGCTTAACCAGATGGCAGTTAAAAACTGCTGGTCACCATTCTGCACTACTGTGTCTATTGTTGTCGTTCGCTCAGCTCCCTAGTAGTGGATAATCTGAAGAAAAATATGGGATTAGACAGTTTTAGATGAGCTTCTCAATTCCTCTTTGCCTGTGTACTTAAAAGTTACTGTAAGGTTTATTTCCATGTGTAATCTGCTTATTAGCTTCTGGGGTGATGGATTAGGCATCTCTTTTAGGCCTCTTTTTCCCACTTTCGGAAAACTGTGTGTGTGCTGCTATATGAATATTTTATGATGGTGTTAAGTATAGAATAAGGCTTGGTAAATAGAGTTTAAATTCTGGATAAGCAACTCAAGTACTTCACTGAAATATTTCAGCAGCAGTTGTGGGGGCAGGGAGGGAGAATTCTGTCAGTTTAAAGCCATTCTCCCTTGTCGTGTCCCTGCATGCCCTTCTCAAAAGCCCCTCTCCAGCTTTCCTATACACCTGCTTTTCTGCAGTGAATGAGGCAAAGCTGCAATACAGAGGTCCAACCTGTAACATAGCACCCCTGTTCCTCCCATAAGAGAGGTGTCTTGATGAAACAAATCATTTCTGCATCCAAAAGAATATGCAATTGTTTGAATTACACAATAAGAAGTATAATAGTACATATTCAAACAAGCACAATAAAAGCATAACACAAATTACATATGGTTATCTCAATAGCCATATGTAACTTAGGTGCAGCATATTAGGAAATGTATGTGTTAAGATTGATGGGGGTTTTTCCTCCATCCTGTTTTGCTGGGTCGGTTTTAAGTTGTATAACTTTGCTGCCCAATTCACCACACCACTACTTTTGATCACACAAATGTGGAACAGAGACAAGGAGCAACTGGCAGTAAAGAGAAAGGCAGAATTGCTCATTTTGATGGTAGTGTTGGCTTTTACAAAAGATTAGATTGCTCACAGAACTGCCATGTCTGAAAGTCAATTTTGTATGCCAGAAAAATTGGTACTTTCATTTTCCTTAATAAGGCTTTCTCTTAAAAGAACTCTTCAGTCTTATGACTCTTCTACTGCTTAATTTCACAGGTGTTCTCCCAGTGTACTGAAGCAATTTGCCTTTTCCTCCCTTTTTTTGCTAGATATATTATTCTGCATTGTTGTGCCTCTTGCTTACTTTGTAGCTGGATAAATTAGTGCTTGTTTCATATACTCATGAATGTTCTTAATTACACTTTCAGATGATGTAACATCTGACCAAAGTAGCTTTCTGGTTTCAGTTTCTTTTTCTCTGTTTTAAGTCATAGCTACGAAGATCAGCTGAAGTGAAACTGCAAAAAAGAAACCTCTCAGCAATGTATTTTTTTTTTTTTTTTTACATCAAGTTTTCAGTTTATGCCTGTTGTACTTCTCTGATTTATGATCTGGACAATGAGTGCTTACAAATATTATAAATGCATTTGTCATTGACAGTGTAGGATGTATTGCATTTTTCATTTATTGATTTATTTATTTTTTGCAGCAAAGGAACCAGGGGTGGGTTTTCTTGTCTGATTGTTTTTATCTTCCACTTATATCCTTCTGCTAGAGCTTATGACTTTTTCAGTTATATAAACACAAATATTTGTTTTTAAAGTTGTGCAAACTAGATAATGTAATGTTTTTAACTAAACCAAGCAAGCACATTTACTTCTTATTTCTCAGTTGTAGGGTCATACAGTAATCCACTTTATGTATAGTTCCATTGCTACAGATAAGGGCTAAATATACAGCATGGGAATGGCAAAATATTTTGAGGAGGTGGGGATGGCTGAAAGTGTTGGGATTTTTTTGTTGTTGTTGTTTCTTGTTGTTGTGGTTTTTTGGAGGTTTTTTTTTGTTGGTTTTTAGTTTTTTACTAGTTTTGCCACTGGAGGAAAAAGTAACATGAAAGTATAACATTGGTTACTTTTATTGTACTGTAATTTTTTAGAAAATGCTTGATTTATCATTCAAGAAATTGATTAATCTTATAATTCTACACTGATGTTTTGAATTCTCTACTTACGGGACACTTAGAGCATTGCTTTTTTAGTATCTTGCAAAGTTAGATGAAACCTTCCATCTGATTTAATTTAAGGGTTTTTTAACTTTTGAAAAAGATTAAAGCCATTTGTACTTCTAAACACTTTAAACTGTTGTTTAGTAAAAACCTTGTCAGCTAAAGGGACATAATGCAAAGTCTGACCTTGTGCAGTAAATGGTAAAGGTTTTGTAACGAGGTGAGCCTCCAGATTGTGGAGATGAATGACACTTTTGGGACCTCTTTGATTTAAATCATGTAGGAGAACATTTTGATGGAGTTGATGGCATAATCTTCTAGTTTTAGATGTTTATAGTTTAGCTTGTTGAAAAAACTGATACTTTTTCTCTGCTTCTCTTCGAATTTCAGGTTCCACCCAAGAACGCCATCATGTTTGTTGCTCTGCAGTACAATGTCACCTATACCATTGGTAAGATTAAATCAAATCTATTTATTTTTTCTTGTAATGCAAGAGCTCAACTATTAAAAATTACTTTTTTTTTTCCCCTTCCTGACTTCAATTCACTTTTATAATATAGTATTATTCTCATATTTGTCTGACTGATACTATATTCACTGATACATTCTAGTGTTTGTGATCCATTCTGTTACATTCTGTTGCTTGTGAATAAATGGGTTATTTTTCCCATAGCTAACCCTGCTACTAACGTGCATTTTAATATAAATTTAATATGAAAACCATGCAAAAAGCATGCATTCTTTCAATTTTTTGATACAATCAACAAAAGTTATCAAGTAACAATAGTTTTGTACTCTTCTATATACTTGTTTATTCATGATTTCTTATGTCATTAGTAGTGGGTTTTGTGGTTTATATTTAAAAAAGATCACATTATTATTCTCAAGTAACTGATGTTGCTGCTTCAATCATACTTTTAAATAACAAACGGAGACAGTTCTGGTTATTTTTTTCTCCCAAAAAATTAGTAAAATATATGACTTTTGTTCTAATCTTAACTTCCAAACTTGAGACCTCTGTGCTGTGGCCCTTCCAAATAATGTAGTACTCTGACTGCATTCAGTATGCTGAAAATAATTCATTGATCAACTTTGCTTGCAGGAATGAATATCTATAATTTTTTGCAAATGTTTCCCAAGAGATTTCGTGTTGAAGACTTGAGATGGACAGAGTGAGTTTTACTGATATTTGCACAGCATCAAGTAGAAATAAAATAGCAGAGACAAAAATCAAATCCATGTGTCACTTACCAAGATGCCTGCAATGTGACTTCTATGAAGAAATGGCTTGAACCACGACATTGTTGCATATGTGTGTGTCTATATATGTGTATATGTACATACCTACAATGCAGTGAGCAATGTATAACCTCCTTTAGTTTTAATAGGAGGTGTGGAGTTCTGCACAAGCAGTTTTGAGGTCTCAGTGTGGGCCCTCTGAAAACAATGAATATATTGCTAGTAAAGGTCCATTTTGAAGAGGAGTGCTAGGGACCAGGCAGCAATAGCATTTGCTATGCCATTACTTTTTCATTGATTATACCACAAGCCACTTTCAAATGTAGAAATGAGATATGTGACACTTAGAGTTGTATGAATGTCCTGTGCATCAGGACCTTAATGTATCATTCATGGTACGTGAAGCAGCAGTTGCTTCCTTGACACCTTCTGGCTGAGTTTCCTAAAAAGAAAAAAGTTGTTTGATGTCTGTATTTCTCAACTTTGGCTTTTGGACAAGGGAAACAGTTTGACAAAGGGAAGAGGTCTTAAAGATAACAAAATTCCTTGATGTTTATGAAAAGTGACTGTATAGATAAGAGACATCCAAATTAATGCCCTCTCAAGTGAAAATTGAATGACGGAAATGTTAGATATACTGAAGCACAGAATCAGACTGTACAATTCAAGGAGAGTTATAAAGCAGATATGCTTATTACAGCGCCTGGTGCAAGGGGGATTGCTCCTCCTAACTTGCACACCGAGGGGTTAAGCAAGCAGATATTTATTACACACAAACATGCATATTCATTAGGTTCCCAGGGGGAGGGGATATTACAATTAGTTTAGGCACTCATTATCATAAGTCTCCTCCCTTTTGGCGCTTGCGCACTACCCTCCAGTGGTCATGGGCAAGGGTTTTCAAGATGAAGTAAGTAGCCTTCCTCATGTGGGCAGGGGTCTTCAAGATGAAGTAAGCAGTCTTCCTCAGGGTGCAGTTTTCACCTTTGGCACAGTTGGATGCCCCAGTAATCACAAAATTAGCTGAACCCAGCCGTACTTGCAAGTTTCTAAGAGCTGGCAAAGATTTAGAGCAGCGTGACCTTCGTACAAAATGTATTGCAAGCAGGAAAGGATGGGCAGACAAGGAGTATTTTAAGCTAGCAGGTGTTCGGGAGTCACTGTCTCCAAAGTAACTGATAAATGAGAAGGATGGTAAGAAATAATTCACTCTTGTTAGTGAGACTACTAAATTCTGTTATCACACCACAGACTTAAAACGCAAACATTGTTCTCTATCTTAGACCTAAGTTAAGTTAAAAGTATTGTAACCTTATGTTTTCCAGGCACTTGCTTTCCTTATATCAATACAAGCCTGTAACTCAGGATGAGCATGCCTCTTGATTAGTTCTAGTCCAAGTTCTTTCGTTTCAACTGCAGTGTCTCAGGTGTATAAAGAAAAGTGAGGTGGTTATAATGGGTGTCTGGGGGCCAAAGGAGACGCCTCTACAAAATAAAGCTTCCTTAGTTCTACTGCTCCTGGTACATGCTTTTTAAATTGAATTGAATTTCACTGGTAGGTTTTCCCACCCTTAGTAAATAGGAACATCTGAAGTGTTTTTGTAACAAGTGTGAATGTTGTTTTCTCTTCCTCTCTTCCTCTCTTCCTCTCTTCCTCTCTTCCTCTCTTCCTCTCTTCCTCTCTTCCTCTCTTCCTCTCTTCCTCTCTTCCTCTCTTCCTCTCTTCCTCTCTTCCTCTCTTCCTCTCTTCCTCTCTTCCTCTCTTCCTCTCTTCCTCTCTTCCTCTCTTCCTCTCTCTCTCTCTTTCTCTCTCTCTCTCTCTCTTCATTTTCCTTTTCCTTTAGTTTTGATTGATGAGAACTTATTACTTCTTCTGGGGAAATTATTACTTACCAATGTGTTGAACTACTAGGGATGCTATCCTCACTATAGAGTTTCTTTTTTCTTACATATGGTCTTGCTGCTTAAGATGGAATCTCATTTGGTCTCTACCAAATTATAGAGGACAGGATGTTGGTGTGTAGTGTGTTCTTTTCATTCACTTTTTTTAATGGCCTAGAATGAAAGAAATGGATTGAAGCAACAGGTCAGTGTATAGTATACTGCTCTCAATAGTTTGTTCTAGGCTCATAATGATATCATTGTATTGAAGGAAAAGAAGTTCCAGGTTATCTAATCGGGCACGGGAAAGTTACAACTTCCAAGAACATTGGTCACTTCTGCCCTTCGCGGTTGCACAGGATACTTCTTCAGAAGAATATAGAAATACACACTTTTTTCCTTTTCTCTCTCTTTTTTTTTTCTTTTTTTTTAGATGACAGCAGTGAGCAATTTGATTTTTATGACTATGGTCCAAAAGACATTGCCACAATCAGCTTCTACATGCTTGTAGCTATTAAAGTGCATGCTGTAATCCAGGAGTGCATATTAGATGTAAGTTTATTACTGAGCTATCATTTACTTTTATAATCATGTTATTTTTAGCCATCAGTTGCTAAGAGTTTTTTCTGCAAGTTTAAGTGTAAGCCATGGTACACAAATAGTTTATCATTTATAAGCCCTGTTATGATCAATCCTTTAGTTATTTGACAAAAATGCAACTAGATCTTGGTTTAGTGGTGGATTTGGATTTGGTAGTGTTAGGTTAATGGCTGGACTCAGTGATCTTAAGGGTCTTTTCAGTCTAAATGATTCTGTGATATTTTTAAAGTGATATTTCTTCAATTTATTAATAGTATAAACCACTAAATTTTACTTTCAATCAATTTAACTTACATTTTTCTGTAAAACCAGACATTGAATGTTCATGTTGTACTCAAGATACTTATGAATGAGGCCGGCATTAGATTAATAAGATATATTCGAACAATCAAAACCAAACATTATTGCAGTGATGGATTTCCATTTGTCTGCTGAGCTTTGCTTCAGAGTGGGAGCTGAGACTTCAATGTGTGCTTTTTCACATCAACTCAGTTACAAAGTAAAATGAATTTGTTAAAGCCAATGTGAAGGCCATCTATTATTGAATGGTCTTAGAAAGTCTTATCAAATAGATCATCTGTACCACAGAAGCTCAGCTGGTTTTTAAATGTTTTTAAATGGAAAAATTTAGCAATATGATTGATTATGGATGAAAAAAAATAGTCTTAATGCATTATCTGACTATTTTCCATGTGAACTTTACCATAGTGGCGAGTCTTACTGAAGCTAATTGTGATACACAGTTTTGATCAAAGTCTTAAATGGTGGGAGCTGTGTATTTTGATTGAGGAATGGGGATTGAGGAATGGGAGATCAGAATGAGAAATCAGGAGTGAACCCTAACTCCAGAATAGCTTTCCTGGTTTGGGAAGTACATTTATTGATCTGCTTTTTGTTTCTAGAAAATTAATAGATATCTGCAGCTGTCAAAACCGGAGCAGAGCAAATTCAGTGAATCAGGACAGCTCGCATTGTTCTACTTGTTTTCATTTATATGGGGAGCAAGTATTTTGAATGCAGTAAGTCACTTTATTTGCTGGTTTTATTTAAAAAATAGACTAAGAATATTAAGAAGGTCTTTAAATCAATGGCATTTTTCTTTAGGAAGAATTCCCAATGAACCTAACCTCGTTCTGGAAAGATTATCCCTTTTCTCGTATGCTGTAAGTGTTCTGTTTTCAATTTGAAAAAATTGTGTTTATTCCAATCACTGAATATTTAACCACCCCAAATTTTAGGGAACCACTAATAAGGCACTGACATCAGTACCTTATAAGAATGACAACTCGATGAAAGTACTTTTCTCAGTTTGAAAACCACTGTTTTATGCAAAGGTAGTTTTTGATGAGTAAGAGATACTTACACATGTTCTCACCTTTCTTTAACTTAACCATGGTAGCTGAGTTAAAGTGAAGGTGTTTGCAAGATGGGATATATAATAGCACTGCTGAACTGTTTCACACTAAGAAATGTATTTGTTGGAGAATGAATCTTCAAATTAGAGAGGATTTATAGCTGGGTGGGTATTTATTTGTAAGTAACATGACTTAAAAGACTGTTGTTTGTCTGCCCCCTGGCTCCGTTTTTCTCCAGTTAATGTGATAGAGGGAAGGGGGCTAATACGCATTTTTAGGGAGTTCCACTGCTCTATTGATTAACTGTTTCTGTGTTTTTCATGGTTTTTTTTTTCCCTCCTACTGTCTCAAAAGCTGATTCAGAATGTGCTATCAAGAAGGTTAATGGATGCTGATTCAAAAAACTGTCACCAGAGATGTTTTGTATTTGCAGTTACTGTGATTTAGAAATCATAAACTCTAATGAGTCAGAATGAACTAATTTAAGATAATAAAATAAAATCTTGTATCTCATGTTGAAAGCTTGAGAACTCATCATCTTGTGTTTTCTTAACCTGAATTATTGTTTAGTTTTCAGGAAAAATTGTTCTATATTTGCCAGATAGCCTATTGGCTTCATGCACTGCCAGAGCTATACTTCCAAAGGGTCCAAAAGGTATGGAGAGAAGTTGTCAGCACAGTTAACAAAATATCTATTTTTTCCAATTATTTGTATTAATAGTTTTGTTAATATTAACTATATAAACATGCACATATTTGTATTTTTACTGTGAGAGTGTTGAGGTACAGGCAGAGGTTGCCCTGCCCTTGGCAGTGTTCAAGGCCAGGTTGGATGGGGTTTGGAGCAGCCTGCTCTAGCGGCCTGCTCTAGCGGAAGGTGTCCCTGCCCATGGTAGGAGTGTGGAACTAGAAGAGGTTTAAGGTCCCTTCCAACCCAAACCTTTCTGTGATTTGTATATGCAGTTACTTACGTATATTTAGTCTAGGGGGTCTGTAGTTTTTGGTTCAGATAGTTCTTCCAGAAGTTTATATAGTAGTGTGAAAAAAACCCAATAAAAACTAATGAATAAATAGATTTTTCTTTGGAAAATATAGTTAAACTGTAACAGCGCTTATTATAATTTCTCTAATTTTAGGAAGATATTCCAAGGCAGCTGTGTTATATTTGCCTTTACATTACTCATATCTCTGGTGCCTATATATTAAAGTAAGTATTTGCATGTTCATTTTGAATAGACAGATCTATTATTTTCATAATTGCATTAAAATTACTAACTTTTCTGTTTTATAGTTTGCAGCATTTGGGGCTATTTCTGGTGGTACCTCACTATTTGGTGGAATTCATTTTTCATGCCTTGCGTCTCTTCTATTTCCCTGATGAAAACATGCAAAAAGGGTAAATCATGCATATGATTAATTTAAATTCAGCACTTTGCTTACTAATTGTGTATAAATGGATTTGCATGTATGTAAATGTAGTCAGGCAGCAATCACCACTTGTTCAATGTCCACTATTACCTGCTTTGAATTCACAAGCAAGTCACTGTCATTACATAGAGTCAAGGAAGCAAATATACTCAGCAGCAGCAGTTTTTACTCAGCTTCCATCTCGGATATCTTTGTATTGCTTTCTGATCCTGTCACTTGCCTGTTTGCTTAAATGTTCATAAATGTTTGTATGTAGGGACACTTACTTTTAAAAACAGTCAAAGAAGTTATAAAAGCAGCATTCCCTCTAAGTTCTTGCAGGTGGTTCTCCTTTTAGTAAGGTGAGAAAGGGAAAAAACTATAAAACAGAGAAGATAATGTCTCAAAAACATCTAGTTGATGTAGTTGCAGCAGGGAAATCAGGACATAATCACCATCACAGAAACTTGGTGGAATGATTCACGTGATTGAGTGCTGCAGTGGATGGCTACAGACCCTTCAGAAGGGATAGGCAGGGAAAAAGAGGTGGTGCGGTTGCACTGTATGTCAGGGAGTGCCTTGACTGCCTTGAACTCAGTGTTGTGAGTGAGAAGGCTGAATGTTTGTGGGTAAAGATCGCGGGAAGTCCAGCCAAGCAGATATCCTGGTAGGAGTCTGTTACAGACCACCTAGCCAGGATGAAGCTACAGATGAAGTGCTCTTCAAATAACTGGGAGAAGACCCATGGTCTCTTGCCCTTGTTCTCATGGGGGACTTCAACCTACTGGATGTCTGCTGGAAGAAACAATCCAAGAGATTCTTGGAGGATGTGGAAAATAACTTCCTAATACAGCTGGCTAATGAGCCAGCTGGGGGAGATGCCTGGCTAGATTTGCTGTTCGCAAATAGAGAAGGTCTGGTGGGCAATGTGATGGTTGGAGGTCATCTTGGGCAAAGTGATCACAAAATGAAGGTCAGCAAAACCTCTGCCTTAGACTTCCAGAGGGCTGACTTTGGTCTGTTTAGGATGTTGGTTGACAGAATTCCTTGGGAAACATTACTGAAGAACAAAGGGATCCAGGAAGGCTGGACATTCTTCAAGAATGAAGTCCTTAAGGCGCAGGAGCAGGTGGTCTCTGTGTGCTGAAAATCAAACCAGTGGGGAAGAGACCAGCCTGGCTGAACAGGGAGATAGTGCTGGAACTCAGGGGAAAAGAAGAGAATTTATCACCTGTGGAAGAAGGGACTGTGTCACCTCATGAAAATTACAAGAATGTTGTTAGGTTATGTAGAGAGAAAGTTACAAAGGCGAAGGCACGCATGAAACTATACCTGGCCACTGCCATAAAAGGTCATAAAAAGTTCTTTTACAACTATATTAGCAATAAAAGGAGAGCTAAGGAGAACCTTCATCCTCTGCTGGATATTAGGGGAAACCTAGAGAGTGAGGATGAGGAAAAGGCAGAGGTACTTAATGCTGCCTTTGCCTCAATCTTTAGTAGTCACACCAGCCATCATCAGGGTACTCAGTTCCCGGAGTTGAATGGCAGAGATGAGAAACTGATTGAAGTCCACATAGCATCATAGAGTCATGGAATAGTTAGGGTTGGAAAGGACCTTAAGATCATCCAGTTCCAACCCCCCTCCCATGGGCGGGGACACCTCCCACTAAACCATGCCACCCAAGGTTCTGTCCAACCCGGCCTTGAACACCGCCAGCGATGGAGCATTCACAACTTCCCTGGGCAACCCATTCCAGTGCCTCACCACCCTTTCAGTAAAGAATTTCTGCCTTATATCCCATCTAAACTTCCCCTGTTTAAGTTTGAACCCATTACCCCTTCTCCTATCACTACAGTCCCTAATGAGGAGTCTTTCCCCAGCATGCCTATAGGCCCCCTTCAGATACTGGAAGGCTGCTATGAGGTCTCCACGCAGCCTTCTCCAGGCTGAAAAGCCCCAGCTTTCTCAGCCTGTCTTCATAAGGGAGGTGCTCCAGTCCCCTGATCACCCTTGTGGCTCCCCTCTGGACTTGTTCCAACAGTTCCATGTCCTTTTTTTGTTGAGGACACCAGAACTAATTTGGAAGAAATGGTTAGAGACCTCCTGCTCTTCTTAGATGTACACATGTCTATGGGGCCGGATGGGTTACACCACAGAGTGCTGAAGAAACTGGCAGAAGAGCTTGCTAAGCCACTCTCCATCATCTGTCAGCAATCCTGGTCTAGTGGGCAGGTCCCTGAGGACTGGAGGTTGGCCAATGTGATGCCTCCCTATAAAAAGGGCAGGAAGGATGACCTTGGAAACTACAGACCTGTTTTTCTTTTGTTGCTGAGAAAATTTTAATGGGAAGTTCTTCATACATTTGACTTCATTGAAAAGAAATGGACTAAAAGGAGAAAACACATTAATTTTATTGTTTTGTTTCAGATTTATCATATGGGCTTTACTTTTCATAATGGTGCGTCTTTTGACCCTAACTTTATCTGTCCTCACATTTGGATTTGGTCTGGCAAGAGCAGAGAATCCAGGTTTTTCCATAGCAGACGGAAACTTCAATATACTCCCTGTGAGGTATACCAAGGCTAGTAGACATTCATGCGTGTATAATGGGGCATTTCAAAGAATCTTTTCATAAAACAATCTAGGAGGATAATGTGTTTGGAATAATTTCCCTGGGTGATGTTTTCCTCTTGAGCATTTAAGGCACAGGAAATTTTGTTCTCTTTTTCTATCTTCTTTTCACAAAAGTAGTAGAACAGAATTCTTTGTGGGGGAGGGAGGGGGGAAAGGGAGGGAAATGAAAAACAATTAAAAATAAACTTCCTGGGATAGTCATTTCTTTAAACTCCCCCCCCCCCCAGCCTTCCTCTCCCAATGTCTGTACTCGACATACTATCGTTTGGTGATATTAATACCCGTACTTTTTTAAATAATTATTTGTTTGGTGCCTTCCTAAAATTTTTTTCATGCATATTTTCTTCTTTCTTGTTAATTTAAATTTTTTTTTTATATTTTCAGCATGAGCTCATCACTGCAACATTCTCTCTTATAACTTAATGCCTGTAATCAAATGAGTGGGAGGAATTTTGAATCTACATGATTTCTTATTCATAGATTGCTTGGCAAAAGGGTCTCAATGCCACAATTTCCTGTCAGCCAATGAAAGCTATGGCTATAGTTCCTTGATAAACCAAATTGCTTCTAGCAATATACTTTCATACAATTCCCATTCACTTCTTGTGTGATGCATCTTGTCTTGGGTAAAACCTTCTGATAGATCTGCTTTCCTGTGGTATGAAGATTTTCATTGTTTTTATAGTAGACTGTTGGAGAAAAAATAAGTACAGATTCATAGTCTGTTAATGGTTAACTGAAACTTTCATCTGTCTCCAAAATCTCAAATCTTGCTAGGATTGGCTGCCTGGGTGCTGTTTGTTTAACACAGGCCTGGATGATGTGGAAATTTGTAAATTTTCAGCTGAAGAAATGGAGAGAGCATGTTAAGGACCAGATTCCGGAGAAAAAACCAGCTAACCCAAAGAAGAAACGAACAAAAAAGGAACCAGGCAAAGGTCAGTGGTGTAATTTTTTTAAATTGCTTCTAGGCTAAATGTTTTTATACCAAATGTATCGTCTTACATCTTTCTGTAAAACAGGAAAATATCTGTCTTTTGGCATGCAGATAGTATAGGTAATATTGTAGTCTCTTCAAATGTTAGGACATGTTCTTCTCAAATTCCATATTGCTAAGAGGACAGCACGCAGTGCTAGTTGTATTAAGTGTTAGGCCTGGGTACTGTTCAGGATTATTCACTGAACTCTCTGTTAATCAAAATGCAAGGAGTATTTCATGAAACCGGGCTAAATGATTCCAGGGTTTTCTTTCCATTTCAAATCAGTCTTTTCCAATGCCATTAATAATTTTTTGGATTTAACACCAGGGAAAAAAAAAGAAAAAGTCTCTGAAATCGCTTCTGTATTTTATAAATTCTGCTTCTATTATGTAGGACAGTTTCAGACCATTAAAATAAAGTTAGTTCTTGTGTATAAAGACACGTCATGTAAAGAACATCAAACCCACTGAAAAAGAACTCAAGGAACATCATAGTGTCTGGCAAAGAAGAACTAATGGAGAAAGGCTTTTAATTGAATGATGTTGTATAATTTCTGAATTCCAATGTAATATCAATTAAATTAGTTAAATGGGACTTGTGAAGACTTGGTAGAGTGAAATTGCATATTCTTGTTAGCATATATATATATAAAGCCCTGGATAGCATTATGTATGAAAAATTGGGAATAACTTCTGAGATTTGGGTAGAGCTTTGAAAAATGCAATTTCTTGAAAATTTTGCCACAGGCTGGCTCTCTGTGAAGTTGACCTTTATATATTAGTTTCTACTAAGAGGGCTTGAAGCTCTTTGCATTCTGAGATTACTAGCTGAGTCAGCATTAGCTGAAACCAGTTGGAAGATTCTAGACCATAATGGTGCTCATAACATGGTTTTTCTATATCATTCCAGAGTAGCCTTTCTGTTCTGACTGTACCTGCAGAGGGTTTTTCTTTTTTATATTCTTCCTCCAGAAGAATCTTTCAGATTTTTCAGAATCTTTCAGAATTTTTCAGATGCTTGTAGTTAGATGTGCCAGAATCTTTCAGATTCTTCTCTTCTTTGCAGGCAAATAACTTCATTGCAATTAAGTTCCTAAGACAGTTATGCTTTCAAATAGCGGAAGTTTTACTGTAGTTTGACTTGAGCAAAACAAAGGATAGCACAGGGGTTACAGCCCTCTGGCAGCATATGTGGAAAGATGTTGTACATTGTTTATCAGTTCGTCTTATTTGTAATTGCAAAAGTATTCATAGTTGTAGAGATACTCTGAAGAAGAGCTTGTGTTCCACTGAAGCCAATACTTTGGTTGCAGTCAAAGCTGCAAGTTATTTCTTTAGTCTACTTGAAGGTAGGCTCCTCTTGCCCCAACTCTTAAGATGAGAATTCAGGTAATGTGTCTGTAAACATGTTTAATGTATTTTATTTCCCGGGTCTAGTTTCTTTATCTTTTCATGTGAAGCAAAATTTAGTTTGTTCACTGTACTTTAATTTAAAATTACAGCTAACTTTGCCAATGGAACAGCAAAAACAGAAGATGGAGCATCACCAAGAACAAGAAAATCAAAACCTGTATGAGGATATAAGCTAGTATCAGAAAACATTTGACGGAAGACTGTTGACTTAGAAAATTGACACTGCAGAGCTGTTACTTGGATGTCTTACTATTTTAATGGACACTATCAGGTTATATTTTTAAACTCTGTTTGTTGATAACTGTACATTTATGCCAAGATCATCTCTGAGGTACCTTGGTAGGCATCTCCAAGTTTCACAACAGCTGAATTGGCATGAACTTCTGGTTCAGTGATCAGAAGTTATTACATTTCTGTAATATTTGCATTACAGACCCTGCAGAAGGCTGTGTAAATCTAAGTTTATTTTATTAAGTTTGTTTGTTTTTAGAAAATGAGAATTCTGTACCAAAAAGATCTTACAGTGCCTGTCTGTCTCCCCTTCTCTTCCTTCCCCAAGAATTTTTTCTTTCTTCATCTTACATGGAATAATAGCTATATCTGAAGTAGCCTGGTAAGAAAGGAAACATGTTATATACCTGATTTCTCTCTAAAAATTGCAGGTTTAGAAAGAGGACAAATTCTGACAGGACATCGCTAATCTTTCAGTATGTAGGTGCGACTAATCTTCAGTAAATATGCAAACCATGTGCCTTGGGAAAAATACTAGACAGGCTGTTGGATTTTGCAGTGGATTGTACTGCCTTGTATGGAGCAGGGATGGGGGGAAGGAAAGTAGCTGATTAATTTATAGTATAACCATAGTCCTTTTGAAATAAAAGCCAAAAATTCCAGCTATTTCTAAAGAGCCAGTTTCATGCTTGTAGTTAGACGTGCCAGAATTTTTTTTCCTCGACTGATTGTTTCCCCCCACTCCCCTTAAATTTATAATTAACATTTGAAACTACTGAGTCTATTCAGATGTTCAAGGGAGGTACTCAATATTTCAATGAATGTTTCACCAAGCATAACCTTTTTTCTTAAGAAAGAAAAACCTGTAGATAATAATTTACTTTAGACTGACACAAGGGTTTTCACGGAATCATAAAATGATTTTGGTTGGAAAGACCTTAAGATCATCTAGTTCCAACCCCCCTGCCATGGGCAGAGATGCCTCACACTAGAGAATGTCGTCCAAGGCTCTGTCCAGCCTGGCCTTGAACTACTGCCAGGGATGGAGCATTCATCACTTCTTTGGACAGCCTGTTCCAGTGCCTCACCACCCTCACAGTAAAGAACTTCTTCCTTGTATCTAACCTGAACTTTCCCTGTTTAAGCCCATCACCCTTTGTCCTGTTGCTACGGTCGCTGTTGAAGAGTCCCTCCCCAGCATCTTTATAGACCCCCTTCAGATACTGGAAGCCTGCTATGAGGTCTCTACACAGCTTCTCTTTTCCAGGCTGAACAGCCCAAATATTCTCAGTCTGTATTCGTATGGGAGATGCTTCAGCCCCTCATCATCCTCGTGGCCCTCCTCTGGACTTGCTCCAACAGCTCCATGTCCCTCTTATGTTGAGGACATCAGAACTGCTCACAGTACTCCAAGTGGAGTCTCACAAAAGTTTTATGTCAATGAAGGTATTAATTTGCTTCTTATGTGAACACTTCGTCTGCATAAGATTATAATATTAATATAATTGTATTATAAAAAGATTAATGGTATTTTTCTAAGTAACCCACATAGATCTGAGGCTGTTATCTCAATGTTGGATGAGTTTAATGATCTCACTTTCTTGCTTGCCATAACTTTCTCTCTGGTCAAATAGATTGTAGGAATATTACATCAATTCACGTAAGCCTATAAACATCTCCCATGGAACTGAAATACACTTGCAAATATTTTTGATCAACTTAGATAATAATGAATGCCTTATTAGGTAGAAGTGTAATCTTTTGTGCAGTTTGGGTGAAATTTGCTTAGCCTGCAAAGTATTTCTCAGCATGCTGCTCACAAGACACTGTTTTCTTTGATGTGTACTGCAACTATGAGCTTACAGTCCCTGTAGATTTCAATTTGTGCACATATATGTCTACAGGCTTTTAAAAGTGAATCCACATAGTGGTTTAGGTGCCACTACCCACTTCTAGGCATGTAAAATAGACGAGTTTGAACTCTAGAGATCTTTTTCTTTCAGTAGTATCAGCAAGTATGTTCCTAATATTGCTACTTGAACAAACTGATTACACTCTTGCATATTGTTATTGTATGACACTCATGATGGCTATTTCAAAGAAACTTGATTTTTTTTGGTTTTTTTTTTTAGGGAGAGTTTATTTTATTTAAATTCACATTTTAGAAATACAAACACAATGCAAGTATATGGATAGCTACTATTTTGTTCCATGTACACATACTTGATATAAGAATCTTCTTACAACATGATAGTTGGAGTTTTTTTTCTTAAATTGAAAATCACTGTCTATATATAATATTTTTGGAGACATACTTAAAATAACACCAAGTGCATGAAATTAATTCTAGGCTTGTTATTATGAAGGTGTTTCAGGAAATTGTAACAAAAAGTCTGGTTTTAATTTATTTAAACAAATGTTCTTGCAAGTCTCACAGGGTAATTACTTTACAGATAGAAAGATGAGTTTACAAGGAAAAATGAGCAGGTTGGTGTAAAAACTAGTTAATTAACAAAAAAAACCACTAGTGTATATGCTTTTGGAAGTAAACCGATTTGGACATTGATTCTTATGTGTCTGTTTTTCATTGGCTTGCTATTAGAGTGTGAAAGCTGAAATGCGAAGTGGTGGTTAAATGAGATGATGAAGACAATTTGGTTTTCTTTTAATGTCATATTTTCTTCTTTCTGGCTAAGTGGGAATGAGAAGTCAGATAGGTAGAACCTGGGTGAAAATGAGTACTTGCATAGAGGTATTTTAAGCAACTTTTCTTTTAAATTTACGAGACTAAGATGATTCTGAGCTTATCTCTGCAATTACTTTTTAAAATCCATTTACACTGTTTAAATTAATATTTTTTTGTTTGTTCCATGGTTAGGAAGAAAACCTGCCACAGTCAGAGATTGTTCCACATGTTAAACACCATTATATAGGGAAGTACAAGACAGAGGTCATCAACTAGGAATTCCCAAGTTCTTGGCAACTTCTTTGAACTGCAGCTTTTGGAAGCATTGCTAATAATGTTTAATGTCTTTGAAATTAGTTTTCTTTAACCAAATACTTCAACCAATTCCAAACCGTCATGTCACAGCAAGGTCTGAGGTCAACCCAGGTATCTTGTTATGAAGTCAAAAAAAACAAAAAAACCCCAAGATTTCTCATACATAAGTGCTTAGGCAAAGAAGTACTAATTTAAGGAAAACCTAAGCCGAGGGTAATGAAAGTATTGCAAAGTCATGTTTATGCCACAGAGGATCTTCAAAATTCTTAAAAACACAGAGCCTAAGTGCCATGGAAGAGACAGGTGAGAATGCCACGCTTGAGTTCTAGGGTAGATACTGCAGCATGGTAGGGTGTGTTTAGTGAGATTTGTTTTGTGGATTTTTTTTTTTGTGTTGCTGGGATTTTTGAAGTTATTATTTGTTTAAATATTGCTTTGTCAGTGTTTTGCAAACTAAGCTGATTGTATTTCTTACTTCTTTCAATACAATGAATGTCACATAGAGTAACACTCAAATTGAACACTTCTTCCTGTTTCAGTTTTCAAGCCTTTGCTGAAGTTGCATAAAATCTGTCAGCACAGATGTTGATGCATGTTCTCTAATGATGTAATATTTTAATGAATGATCCTATGAATTTCTTTTAATAGTTAAGGGTTTAATTTCTGTAAATCAACTGTATGTTGTATCTTGTCACAATCTAATTTTAACCTGAACTCATATGTTAGAGGTCTTTGCAGCTAGGCATGTGCACATCAAAATATAAAATATTACTAAGCATCTGCTTTGTTGAGAAACCAAAATTAGGTCCTCTTACTTTTAACCTTCCTTTCCTCCTACTGGGTATGTAAGAGTTGTTTTATCTCCTGAATATTATTTTAGAGATAAAAGGAAAGGCATCTTTTAGGCAGTGCAGAACAGCTTATGTTACAAATCTGTAGGAATGAACAAGTTGTCTTGGTTTTAAAAGCACAGTGACAAGAAACCTTTAGCTGATACATTCTCTTCTTACTGAGGCTTTGAGTTGGCCACAAGAAATGGAATAGAGTGGAGGTTGTAGGGTGGCAGAGCAATGCGGACAGTAGTGTTGCTCTTGCCTGCTCCTGTTCAAGTCCACTCAAAACTGAAATCATTCAGGATAGGTTCTAAGAATGCAGGATGTTGTCTGGGAGTTGGAGTTTCCAGCAAGTTCTGGAAAACGCTGGAATTTCTAAATGCTCAGGCTTGTTGAATGCTAAGTAACTCTAAATATTAATTAGTTTCACCATTTTTTTGATAGATGAATTGGGATAGAGGAGGCAATGTTTTGTCTGTATTTGTTTCTTAATGTTAAAATGGGCTGCTGCATCTACTTAACTGAAAGCACATATGTACTGCCTTTCTTAATCCATCTCAATGTTGACTTCTACCACAAAAAACTGTCTAGCAGCTACAGAAATGGGTAGAAAACCACTGATGTTGTGAATTATGAAATTTTAGATGCTTATCTTTAAGCCTCAGTAGCTAGAGCTGAGTGTATGAATTTACTGGCCATGAGCAAGAAAGAAATGTTTGCAAACTAGTGTTGTTCTAACATTTATTTGTTATAATTGTCCCTTAACATTCTTATATACAGTCACTCTTTCAGTGAAACCAGTGAAGTACTCCGGATTGACTAATGTGTGACTGATTGCAGCAAAGATACTGGCTTATTTTAAATTCCCCCTAAGATGTATTTTCAGTTAACAGACTTCTCTATCCTTCTTCTGGTTAAAGAATTAGTGCTGAAATGTGTTGGTTTTTACAAAAGCATTATGAAAAATAAATTCACATAATTTAATCATTGTATAAGCTAAAATCACGTTTATAGGTTAGTGGAAGTTTGCTGAAAATTTGAATTGCTTTGCTGAAACACTAGGAGGGTTTTTTTTACATACTTTGTTTTGCATGAAGATTTGTTCATTGTTTAATATATAATCAATAATCCACAGTATAAGAGCCATGTCTTCAGTGCATGCAAGGTTCTGATTACTCACTTGGTAAGATACTGCTAAGGAAAACTTTCTCCCTTTGAAAAAAAAAAACTCTAATGATGTACTTCTGATGCATCTTATTTTACTCTAAATTTTGTTTAATTTTCTTTGTTGCCATTAAAAAAATTTGACTTATCATATTCATTATGCTATATACATTAATAATATATTATTAATATATAACATAATAATATATTATAATAATTTATTATTATGCTAAAACCAGTGACTTCTGCTAGTCTGGTCAGTTAGGCAGATTAGCCACAAAAACTGGATTGCCAGTCTAGGAAGAAGGTCTGGATGTGTTTGGGATTTATTAAAAAGAAAAAAAAGACACAATATACTCCAGTTCTTCAACACTTTTACCCATTTCCTACCAGAGTTGGTTTTCTTTGCTTCTTAGTCAATGTCAGAACAACTTTTCTCTTCAGTCCCTGAGGTAATTTAAGAGGGTTTGTGTGTCAGATATTCTTCTCCAGTCAAGCTGCCTGCAATCAATCTGTTGCAAACTTAGTGTACAGGGGAAAAAAATAGATCAAAGTAACACAGGAGTTGAAGCAAATTAAAGTTTTGCAGCCACCGAAAAGAGCCAGTTCAGCCCCAGAAAACCTGGTGGTCATGTGGCAAATCTTAATTCTGCTTAACCCAGTTAGGTAGGGAACCCCAAAATAAAGCTGATTGGTTCCCACCCACAGAGGGGCCCCCTGTTGAGGGAGCAGTCACACTTAGGTGCTAAGTCATACTCATGCTAAAAGGTAAAGTGATTTCAGCTAAGGCCTAATGGCTTGGTCTCATTATGATGATAAGATAATCCAATACCAAAGATTTGGGAGATGGGGAGAACTTTAGGTTTGGGGGAGCAGAGAGGCTTGTTGTTGGATGGTTTTCTTTTGTGCTGTCTTTTTCTAATTTGGGAAGGGAAAAAGAGACGGGAGGATACTTCTGTCCTGGAGTACAGTTGGAAAATGTCATAGCCCAGAGCTGTGTAATTTTTATTTTTATTTTTTTTTGCAGTGGGGCTGTTGTTACTATTTCCTTGCCAAACATCTCAAAAACTAAACCTAAAAAAAAATATTTGTATCAATAGATGGAATGAAGAGTGCTTGTTGAACATAGTGTTTGGTGTCTTTTTTTAATGTTCCTGAGCACAGAACCATTAAATGGGCTGAAGAAATGGGACGCTTCTCCTGCACTAATTGTTCAGATGGCAATTGATCTTTGAATATTCAGGAGACAAATAAGTTAGAGAGATGCCCAGGTGAGTGAGACCATTTCCGGTAGTAGAATAGATGATGGAAAATGGTGGCTGGGTTATTATCACAATAAAAATGAATGGCAGCATCTGAAAGGTGAGCTGTGGGTTACATTTCCCTACATCTGGGCTTCCATTGGCTTTTTTTGACTGAGAAAATGTTGGAATCAGATTGGATTTAATTGTCATGTCTCACAAATTCAGCTTACAGTCAAGCGTGTCTCTTATGTACGTCTTTGGCCAAATTTTTAATACATGTGGGCTTCTAAAGCCTGTTTTAAAAGGAATACGCGCCAGCAGGTGGAGCAAATAGACATAACTGTTAAGTGCTACAGTTCTACAGCTACATTTACTATTATTTGTGGGTTACATTTTTGTTGAGCACCAGGTATCAATGAAAAATGACAGCCCTTTATGTAACGAAGGATACAGTGATTAAATCAGAATTAATTTTGAAGTTATCTATGATTGCTAGAACAGGAACTAAAGGTTAAAAAGGGGTGAAAAAAAAGATACACAGTATTTGTTCTCTATTGACGCTAGAAGTTTTGTATCAGTCTTGAGTCTAAGGGATGACATGTAAATGTAACTTAAGGACTTTGTGGCCTAGATGGAATGGATAATATACAGCTTGCCCAAAGGAAAATACCCCACTGTAACTAATGTCCAGTGTTACTGCTGCCCCTCATGAGCCTGTTCCTCCCTGCACACCTACTTTGTTTCTGCCCTGATAAATGCTCTGTCATAATTCATAGAAGAGAACAATCAGCAAAAAAACAACCACCTGGAATGGAGGAAGTGGAACCATTAAACAGCAGACCTCATGCTATGAGGAGCAGGCCATCGCACCTCTTAAGGTACTACGACGACATGAACTCTTTCTGCTGTGATAATGTGAGGGATCTGTCTCTACTAGCTGGTTAAATCTGAGTTTGTAAGTACGGACATTTTTAATCAGTAAGTTCTTGTGTAGTATAACTGCAAGGCAAATCTAAGGTGGAACTTGGCTTTTTTCTTCCAGAACTTGACATATTTGAATTATCTCTGGGTTTTGTGGTTTGTAACATTCATTTCCGAGATAGCTGGAGACGCATAGTGTACCAGCAACTTGCTCGTAAGTGCCCAACGCTAGTTTGACATATGTTTTTATTTGGGAATTACTGGAAGGTCTACTTAAGGGCTTTACTTGCCTGTCCATCTAGAATGCGCTCTGTATGAATAGCTTGGCAGGACTTCAGTCCATGCACTTCCATTATTTCTCACATTTAAAATAAAGGCATTTTTATGAGGCTGCTTCATGACGATCCGGAGAAAACCCCTCCCGCTCCCGCCACCGCGGGGGCCGGTGGGAGCGGTGGCGCTGGGCACTACAGGTCCCGAGGTGCCCCGCGCGGAGCCGCACTACAGCTCCCGCAGTGCCTCGCGCCGCCCGGCGGCCGCTCTCGGGCTCGTTCCTATTTAAATCCAGGCAGCGAGGAAAATGGCGGCGAGGGGTTGAGTGTGGGGGAGACGGGGGGAAGGAGACGGAGCCGAGCCTTGGCTCCTTTCCCAGGTGAGTGGGGTTTGGAGGGAGGGAGCAACGAGTGGAGGGAGGAGAGCTGTAGCTCTTGTTCCCCTGCTCCCGGCGCTGGGGTGGGACTGAGACACGGGAGGGAGGTGTGCCCCTCGCCGGGGAAGGGAGCAGCTTGGGGCTGGCCCTGAGGGGCGGCTCTCCTCGCCCTCTCGTCCCCCTCCCCAGTATGGATGTGTCTCCCTGAGGGGAGGAGGAAAAGGAGCGCAGATGGGTCGTGTGTGTTGAGTACTCGCAGGGCTGGGGATGAGGGGATTCCCAGGGCAGCGTGTAAATGCCTTTGCCTCTTTCTAACCATTGTAACTTTAGCGCTGAGTGTAGTTAGAAAGAGGGATTCCTGAGGCAGCGGCAGGAGACTGGGGTGTTAAGCTGAAGGCTATCCGCATCGCTGTGTGATTTCGGTAGGGTGAGTTTGGGTGGAGGTTCCTCCCGGAGCAGTGGGAGACTTGGGGTCGCTATGGATTTGTGTTCGGAGCCGTCTGACGCTGGGCTGCGCACCCGGAGCGGAGCGGATGGGTGCGGGAAATACCTGGGCTAGAATGGCCCCATCTGCCATTCATCTGGGTTTATCTGATAGAGAGGCGGTTACAAGCACCCTGTTATCTGCATTCTCCTCCTGATCATCCTGTAGCCTCGGTAAGTTTCAGAGGTCACTTCTCTTGTCTCCGGTAATAACGAAAGGGATGAGAAATACTGCAAATAAAAGGTTGATTTCCATGTCTCTTACCCATTTCTGCCTTGCAACTGCAATGAAATCCTGCTTTTGAGGGCTGGAGATGCGATTTTAAAAAATATATTTATTTATTCCTCTCACCCCCTGAGGTCGCATACCACTGTAGGTGATAGCAATTCTGGGGTAAAACCTTGGTGAATATGGTTGGGGATGCTGTCTGAGGTTGACATTCCCAGAGTCCTCTTTGTTTGGTTCCAAAGTTGGTTCTGTTTGTCGTTTCTGCTCCTCTTTAGCACAGTGAGGTTTTCTTTTAAAAGAGAAGCTTCCCACTTTGTCAGCTCATCTGGTGAACACAGTTTTAAGTCAGTCTCTCATTTGGGCAATGTTGCCTTCCTCTTTAACCTGTTTAATGATTCTGCCTTTAGATCTCTTAAAGTTAACAGCAAATTTTATGTTGGATTTTATCTGGAATAACAAGAGAAAACAAGCAAATCTGGAAGTGTGAGAGGCAGTAATGTGTAGCTATATAGTATTTCTAATTCAGTTAAAACGGACACTTAAAGTAAGCTCAAGGTTCTGTCATGGCTATTGTAAAAATAAATATTTTCGCGTGAAATATTTCTGACTTATAATGAGCCGCTATGCCTGAGACACAGATGTGTATGTTCTAATTATAAATACAACATAGCTTCAAAATAGTATCTGGGTGAAAGCCCCAGCATAAGAGCTTGGGTTTAGAGGAAGCAGACAAAACGGTGGGTTGGGTTTTTTTTTTGTGGGTGTTTTTTGGTTTTGTTTTTTATTGTGTGTTCTGGATTATTTTTATTTGTGCTTGAACTAGACTGCATGAAAACATACAGTAATTTAATTTACTGGTCGCAGTTGTAATGGGCTGTTTGACTGTTGTTCAGAATTTATCAACTCTGTTAATTTCTTATTTTATTTTTTTTTTATTTGTTTATTTTTTATTTTTAATTAATTCCAATGGATTTGTTGCTGTGATCTGAAGACAGAGACTGGGGGAGGGAGGGGTAGAAGAAGTGAAGGCAGGCAGAATAAACCCAGTATTCAGCCTTGCTGAAGTCCCTTTCCTGGTGACAGCATGCTGTTTTCAGTCTGCTTTTATTTTGCATATGAGTTGTTTGGGGTTTGGGTTTGCTTTGGCTAATTTTTTTTTTTTAATTCTTCATTTGAAACCCCTGTTCATCCTGACTTTGAGTTTAATAACTTGGAAGCTTGCATTGTCTGCTTATCAGTTTTCTGGATGGTATCGTTGAGGCTAATGTATAGTTGAGACAAAAAGGAGAGTAGGAAGGAGGAGAAAATCTCCTTTACAATAGAACATTATCTTTTGATCTTGAGCTGTTTTTTTCATTAATAATGGACAAGAAATCACAGTCAAAATCTTCAAGATGAATTTCTGTGTTACAGTTGCATAGAGAAGGGTGTTCTGTCTTTTATTCTTTTTAAGAGCCCTGAGAATTAAGGGGTGTCTTCGTTCTATTTGTCTGTGAAATCAAGCCATTGGTAGCATGTAAAATGATATTGGACACTACAGTCTGACACTGGAGGTTGCTTCAACTCCTGCATTTAAATGAGCCTCCCTTGAAGAGGTGATCTTGGATGACTCTGTGATACAGGATATTCTGCATTATGTTTGTGGCAGCTTTTTGATCATGAGTATTTAGAAATGTCTGAAATATTCTTCTGACTTGTTTTTATACTAAAAAATGGAGATGGGGAGGAGAGGGATGGTATTCTTTATGAAAAGGGTATGAGAGTGGTGAGGAATATCTAAACCCAAATGCTGGGGCAGCATGCCTGTGTGTTTTTTTTCCTCTGGCTGGATCTGTTGATGTTTCTAAATGCAGTGTATTAGGGAAGAGGCAATTGTGAAAGAATTTAACTACTACAGATGATTTAAATCTACTACAGAATATATTTCCATTCTGATTTTACACAATGCATTTAGTTAAGAGAAGGCACATCAAATCCTTTTTCATGCCATATAAATGGGAGGTATACTTAAGATGGGCCCTATTACTTTAATAATACTTTTAATTTCATTGGTAGCTTTTATTTTTAGCTGACAATTACCAGTAAGCTGATTTTCTTTGAAGTGGAACAAAATTACCTTGCCTCCAATGTCAGTGTCATGAGGGGATTTTAGCCTTTCATGTGCAGTCTGTGGCGTTATTGTTGGTGAGGTTTTATGCTTTTAGATGCGGACACACATTTTTCTTATGTTATCTACAGCCAGTCCTATTTCTGACATTGTAGAGAGGTAAGAAAAAAGAAGTTGCTTAAGATTGCATGCTGTTTAAACAAGAGGGAGAAGACTGCATGGGGGCCCACCACTGGTTTTATTGCTCATCTTGCTTATACCCTGTAAAATCAGGCTTGTTACTGCTGATGATAAGCTTAGGATATGGTGTAAGTCCCTTACTTCTGAGTTTATGACTGCTTTTGCAATATACTAGAAGAGTGAAGGTGGTAATGCCAGCTCTACAGGTATAGATCTACCTTTAGGTGGTCCCTGGCTTCGTGTGCTCTGTTTGTGTGGGACGTTTTTTTTTTTTTTTTCTTTTGTTTGGTTTTTTGTTCTGTCCTTACCCCCACTTTGTCACCATCACTGTTAAATGTGAGCCTGTTCAGGTCAGGTGTAGTTAGACTGTTTGTCCAACCTTTTTTGTTGGGTTATGGATCACTGCCCTATTGGAAATATTTGAAAGGCTTTCTTACTATCATGTTCTTTTTTGAAGAATACACACATGGGTACTGGTATGACTTGAAGTCTAAAGCCATCAGAACTGTATTTTACAGTGTTTTCAGACTTCTGGAACAATCCATCCATAAAAGTTCTCTAGAAACTGCTGTAATTGTTAGGTCAGGGCAAGCAATTCTTCATCAAAGTTGTTACACATGTGGCTAAACTGCAGAGCCGTTTTGCCCTGATTTATCAGGTGCACCTGAAAATGGGGGAGGAGGGAGAAGGCGGCTGCAAACAATGCAAGTGTTATACTGATAGCTGTAATGACTAGCACCTGCATTAGCATTGGCTGACCAGGACACTCTGACGAAGCCCAAACCCTTTACTGTTTCCACACTTGATCCATGTCAGTGTCTTAGAGCCTTGGAATGAGATGATCTAGTAGCACCAGGTATATTCAGAAGGTCTTTTAGAGGCGTGTTTTCAAGGTGAGTTTGTTTACCTAGTTTCATGGAACATTCTGTATGTGGCTTCTGAGTTATGAAGATACTTTTATTTTCCCTTCCTCCCCCTCCTGTTCTCTGCTGTATGGAAGTGAGCCAATGAGTTGTCTGCCTTTCCAAAGGCAACACTGAAACAGGTTACCTGGCTAAAAATGTTACCAATATAATGCCTTTCTCTTGGGTAGTTGAGTTGTAGTCTGGCTTTTATTTTGTTTTCCCTTGACAGTGGTAGGAAGGGGACTGAGTGGAATAGGGCTGAAAGAAAAGGCAGAAGACTCTTTGGGGTTTGCTTTGTTTGCCTAGAATCTGCACTGGGCTACACGTGTGCTTTTTCTTGTGAACTTTAAGCAAGGTGGAATGGAGCGAGATACCCTGTCTTTGTGACTTCGGTAGCTCTCTCTGAGCAAACACAACTGGTAAAAATGAAATTTTCTGGAGTATATCATCGTTAGGCATACAAACATGTTTTTGAATGGCACTACAAATATCAAAGAATTAAGAATGGACTGCGTTTCCTTCAACAAATACGGTTCTTAAATGGAAGTCCTTCCCAATGTCATCTTCAACCTAAGTTTTATTACAGTTAGAAACACCTACAGAAGAGTGGTTAGTGGAATGGGAAAGGCTGTATCATAACTGTAACTCCGTAGTTTCAGGTAGTGCATTAAAACACAAACTATGCTGTCCCTTCTAGGCTGTCACAATATAAAGCCATGAGACATCTGAGGAAGAGTTGTGGAGGTTTAAAACACACACACGATTCTTGATTCTCTTAAAACCAATATGGAGGTTTTAAAATCTTGTTTTTCTAGAAACTTGAACTTTGATAACTGTTGTGACAAACTTGAGAATTAGTGTGTGTATATACATATATTTTTAAATCTATAACTTGCTGATCATGTTCCCAGTCTACCAGATGGTGCAGTATTGAAATCTGTTAGCAATGGGCTACATAGTAAAATCAAACAGACTGTTTCTTATTCCATGCTTTTCGGAACTGCACAGGGTGAGTAGGTAAATATATCTACTTATTCCACAAACGTAGCACAAAACTAGCTTATTAGCCCCAGCCACTGCACAGCTACCACTGTAGTTCTTTTATGCACTGCTTTGGAAACATGTCTTCCTATTAAAGGCTTAAAAGAACAAGAGCATAATCTTGGGAAAAAATGTGAGAAATAGTTGAAGCGTTTCTGGTGTTTCACTATGCCAAGGAGTGACTAAGCAGTGGAAGCCTCCAGCAGTGATGCACTTTTATTTTTTTCCATTTTGCTCATCTGATAGCCTCTGAATTTTTGTTTTGCTAAGTCTTAAGCAGGTCTGTTACTCCTCTGAGCTCTGGCTAGAGCACTAAATGTGAACTGTTGAAGCATAATAAGACTAAGCAGCTATATTTACCTTACACTGGCAAGTAAGTAGTAAGTTCTAAGGGTGTTAATTTACTCTTTCTAAGTAAATGAGTGAAATGTAACTTTAAGAATCTTGTGAGGACAAAACCTCTGGTACACAGATGAGCTGCTTTCTTGATTTGCGTAAGTAACAGTTCACTTTTTAGGCTTTTTATTCTTTGTTAACACTTAAATTATTGCTGTAGGTCTAATAAGAACCTTGCAAACCTTCATGGGTTTAATGTTCTGTGGCTACTTTCCATTGGTGAGCTGAGTCATTTATATATAGGTAAGTGGTGTAAAAGTTAAATCCAACTTCTAGTGCTGATTCAGCATTAAAACTTTGGTTATGAAATTGCTTAACCTACTTGCTCAAAGTACATCAAACAGCTTTTGCTTAACTCTTACATGAATGATCCTGGATATCATAAATGTCTTTCAGATGCTTTCGTAGTTAGCATGAATCCGAAGAAATTCTTCTTTTGGGAAGTCTCTAATAAAATGCAGTTAGAAGTTGTTACACTGCACAGCTAAGAATATAAAATATAACAGTTTGGTTGTGTTGCTCTACACACTTTTTCTCTAGGATTACCATATGTCTAATAACAGAATGCCCTGTGTCACTGAAGCATTCCACAGTGATAGAATAGGGAATGGAGCAGGGAAGGGGTTGGGTGGTATTTATTAACAGTGGAAGGGTTAAGCAGAAGGCAGAAGTGATTTACCTTCCAAGTTGAAACACATGTTCTCTATGCCAGTCAAGAGGACAGTTTTTTGTTCTTTTAGCACCAGTTTGAGAAGTAAAACCTAACACCTCACTGATCATCCAAAGGAGTGTTTTACCACCTTAACCTGTCTGGTTTTGTTCAGTACTCAAGTTATGTTTTCATTACCTACTATGGAGGCTGGTGAGGAAAAGGGAACCTCCTGTACTCTACTTTTTGCTAGTTTATATGTGTGTGAGAGTAGCAGCTAAATTAGTCAATTTGAACCAGCTTTTCCCCAAATTTTTTGTACAGCTGTTGAGAGTGTACAATGTGAGCACGCACAGTATGTGGAAGCACTGTATTGCTCCTTGAAAGTTTATTGAAGAAGTAGTAAAGGTTCAGAAGTAATTTCTTCCTCTTATTCACATTGACTTTAAAATGGTTATCCATTCTTGGCAGCTTACGCATGTTACGGAGATTTAAACAAACATTTAAGCAAAACAAATTTAAAACAGAAATTTGCAACTTTTTTGCTAGTGACTTGGACAGACTTTTCAGAGCTCTTCCCCTATAATGACTCCCTCCCATAAAGGCTGGGCTAAAGAGATTAGACAGAAATAGGGAGTTATGGCTTGTATTGCACTTCCTTTTGTACTCTGTCCATCTTTGCTGCTGCAGTGAACTAAGGCACACACAGCAGTGTCTTTTGTTGCAATATTTCTTGTTTTTTATCTTCTATGGAAGTCTTCTGGATGTTCAGGGTGGAGATTTCTGCCTCAGTGGACAGATCTCAGCATATAGGACCGCACTTGAGGTAATGCTGTTAGGTGTGCATGGATTTTTAATCCTTTTAACCAGTACTTATAAAATACCACTTGCTTGGCTCACAGTTATTAAGTACTGTAAGAGAGAATCTTTATGTCTTAATGACTTAAGAAGGAAGTTTAAAAATATTTGGTTTAGACCATACTCTGCTGTACTTCTCATTTGAGCATAATTTTGTAGCAGCCTTTTAAATGAGAAAATCTAAAAGAACAAATGGATTCAAGATACTTTCAAGGTATCTTACTTGGTTGTGTACCAGTTCAATGCCCTGTGCTGGTATGTGCATTGGTCATGCTTTGTAAATAACTTATGTTTCCTTATTGGTAAGTTCTGGTTTTCCATTAAAATACCTGAATGGGAAATAATATTTTTAGGCATTAATTGATAGAATTCCTTTTTAATCAGTATTTAAAGAAACTTTCTAGTCATAGGTGGCTTTAAAGGCAACAAAAGCAAGAATAGTTCATCTGCAAATTGTTCTCTTGGTTAAAATGGAACAAAAGCAGGATCTTTCTGAACCTACAATGTCCATTTGATTCCCCCTTAAAAGAAAGACAGTTCTTTCAGTCAGTGCACAGAAAACTGAAAGAAAGAAAGTACCTGCACTGGCTGGAGTAGCTTTTGAGGACTTCTGTTGTTATGCCTGTGGGTTTTCTGTTGAAGCCCCTAGTCTTTTGGTGATGCATGTTTGTAGGTCGTAAGACTTGCAGAGGGTGAGGTACAGAACAAGTGCTAGCCAACTTAGCTAGCACTTAGCAGCTTAGCCAATTAGCTGTGTTAGATATCATAAGAAGGTAGTATGGGTTGCAAGTGGGATCCAGGAAGATGTAAAATGAATGAAGATTTGAGGAAATTGAAGGAGGGCCATCACTTGATAGAGACAGGGTATCTTGCGTTGTCACCCACTCTATTTCCTGTTTAAATGTACAGGTACCAGTTAGCTTTGTCTCGAACTGCTTCATCTTCTTTTGCCCATCTGTCTGTAGGTGGACCTCAAATGACCTTTATCCAGAGATTAATATGTAGTGGGATAATATTTCAGATTGGCCAAGCAATGCTTTTGGTGTCTGAGCACAGGTTTTTTTTTCTTCCCCTCATCTTAGCACTACTTTGTATCGATGAAACTTTGGCTTAAACTAAAAATTCCATCCAGGCAGGAGTGTTAAGGTGGTTTTAGCTGTACATTTGAGAAATCTTTTTAAAAATCTTTTAAAGCAGTGGAAATTTCCAGGCTTTACAATTGAGGGGAAAGAAAAAAAAAAAGGATTTGAAGTTCTAGTCTAATAACTGCTTTGCAAGAAGAGAGAAATATGAAAAGGAACCGCAGACATTCTGGATGTCAGCCTGTGAAATTTTCCACTATTCCATTTAATAACATGCAGGCATGCTTATATTGCTGGAATTCCAGTTAGAAGCCTCATTCTAACTGAAACTTCAAGCTACTTGGTAAGCAAATGCTCCCTGCAAATGAATTGTCAAGGAAAAAAGTTCTCACTTGTAAGAATGTGCATAAACCACTCCTATGCTGAATTTCAGCTATTGATTATATTAATCTTGCCTTCAGTTTCTTGTTTTACAGTTTACATTAACTGTAGCTATTAGTACATGGTCACTGCTATGCTACCAGGTGACAGTCTATCTTTTCCTGCCACCAATAGTGATTCTAGACGAACATTTCCAATGTGTTCTATGTCATTAAACTAGAAATGTTAATTGTAGTATCTTTGTACTAAAGGAAGACATTAGGAAATATCCTGTTCTAATAATCTTTTGTAAAAGTTAACTTTAAAACAGATTTAATGATGATTTATAAAATGATTGTACCTTCAGATACATTGTTGAAAATCAAACTGAAAGGATCTACAGGTTCAACCTCATTTGTCTACCTTGAAGCTCTTTTCTGTTTAAGTTGTTCTTGTTTACCAAAAGGCTCCCTGACCTTTCTTCAAGATCCAGAGCACTCCCTATGTTGAATGTGCCTTGTCTTTCTGTCAGTACTGATATTTATTGTTGACTTATGCTCTTTTAGATTAGGGCCTAAAAAACCCTTTATAATGGGTTTAGTTTTGGTTTGGTGTTTTTGTTTGGTTGGGTATTTTTTCTTAAATGCTGGAGTTGGAGCTAAGGTGGCATACTGTGCAAAAAGCAAGTAACATCCCAACAAACTGACTTCTTTCTAGTATTAATTGAAAATATAACCCCAGAACACTTCAAACATATCCCCATGGACTGCTGTCTTTCCAAGATGGTGTGGTATACTTCCATAGCACTCAAGCCAAGTCAGAGCTATTGTGCTGTCTTTCTGTTACCTCTCCTTGCTCCAGGACTGAGGCTTTTGCAGTCAGCAAAGAGGTTTAACTCAAAATTGTCCATTCCCTCCTGCCCATCAACACCAACAAAAATATGAACCCTGTGCCCAAAGAAATCCACCAGACAGCTACTGGCTGCCAGCTTACCCGTAGTTGCACAAACACCAGTACTATTGCAAGAGCATGGTGAGATGCAACTAGAACAGCCACAGTTGTACTCAAATGTAAATTGGATGGAGTTCCTGTAACTGTTCCTGAAACAAATGTGTTAGAGTGTTGAGTGGTACTGGGTGTAGGAGAAATTCAGCACCTGTACAGCTAGGCTAAAATGAACAACTGTGTGCAAAGCTGAAGGCAAATTATTGTACTCTGATAAAAGTATGCTTACTGTAGGATGCTACTGCTAAATAGAAACATGTTTAATATTTATATGAATACTTGTTCTAAGGGAACCTATCAATGCCTGTACATAAATTGATAGGGCACAGGTGAGTTTATAATATTGCCATCTTACCTGCAGCCTCAAACAAGTGATGGAAGTGGGAAGAGTTGCACATATCAGTAATGGACAGAATCGTCAATCTCAAGTAATACCTTTTTGAGTCAAGGTGGCAGTGTTTCCAGACCTCCAAAAGCAGCACAGCTGAACTCTTGATTGCTAATTGCACTGTAACACACAGTTGCCGAAAATAATCTTATAGGGTTTTTTTTGCATTTAGGGCCCTGTTCAATGTCTGATTAGTATTGTCCGAACTACTTTCCTGTTTTCTGTATAAGTTTGTTACAGTTTTGGATGCAGGAGCTCGTTGGCCAGGTTTCAGGGCAGGTAATTGACTGACTGAATTAACTGTGGACCAGATTCTTAAGATTGGAGTGTCCAAAAGCCTAACTTCCCTTCTAACTGGAATTAACTCTTAGCTGACACAGATTCCACTGCTATGGAATTTCAATAAATGTTTTCTCTTACAAGAGGGGCAGACCCATGAAGTGAGCTGACTTTATCAGAGGCAGAGCAGTAGTAACTCTTGTTTCTGATGAGAATGCACAAATGTTTTACCTATAATAGAACCTCTTGAACGTCAACGGACTATGAAACCGATGTGATTGGCTTTTTCTGCTGGTTTGAGTTTAAGAAAAAGATGGGTCTTGAAACTGCAGTTTAGTTTTAAAGCAAACTTTAATGTCTGACTGGTAGCTGTTGCAATGAACTGTCTTAATCTGTTCATTAATCCTTCGACTTTGAACTGAAGTGACTCTACTGAACCTTTCTGTTAACTACAACTCTTTCTATCTAGTTGTTTCATTTTTGACACTTCAGTAATGATTCACCTTTCCGTTACTCTTTCAGAGCTCACAAGGCCCAGTAGCACGCTACGTAGAGAAAAAGTTTTGGGGCAACACTGTTCCTTAGTGCCAGGTTGTTTGGAAAGTTTATTCAGGGTGATGAGGTTGCACAGGTGAGACTTACAGTATTCTGGCATGAAAAAATAATCCATCGTGCTTGCATTTTGCTGTAGGTTCGGCACAGCATGGCTCTATAAAGTTTATTTGTATTAGAGAATCTGAGAAAAGACAAACTTTCTTTCTTAGTATGTGCTTTTGGTAAGGTTTTTCTTCATTTCCTGGTCCAAAGTCTGCTCCCTGGATTAACTCACTCAGTAGTTTTAACTTTCAGCAGTGCATTATTTTAGCATACTTTATTTAACTCTTGCACAGTGTGGACTTGTGTAGCCTTAGTCACTTGTATTTATACAGAGTAACCAGTGTCTGCCACAGCACAAGAGGGTTTGGAAATTATTCTAAAAGAAAAATAAAAAAATAAATATAATCTAGTAACTTCCTCCTTAAATATTGAGCCACTAATACACGGTAGATGTACTTATTATGGATCTGTTGCACCAGATTGGTGGTGTCAGCTGAGGATGTACCACATTTGTGGTGGTGTTACTATGGCAACTGCCTTCTAAGGGCTGTCTCAAGGTCACTCATCAGTTGTAGCCTGGAGTGCTTGCTGCTTAAGCAAAATACCTACACCAAACAATTCAGGAAATGATCATCCTGCTTTGACAAAGCAACAATAGGGATGCAAAGCAGTATTTTATTTTTGGGTTGAGGGAAAGCATTCTCTGTAATCACTCTATGTATTTATTCATCAGATATTTGAAGACTCTTAGAATCATGGAGGGGTGTATTTTAGTTGAAATGTAAATCGTAAGTAGTCTAGTATCAATTGTGTGTCTTATTTAAAAGGAAAACAAAACAAAAAATAGAACCTGTACAAGCTGAAGAACTTAAATCAAAATTGGTGACCAAGTCTGAAGGTTATGGTGCAAAAATGACTGCCTACATTGGTGAAAATTCAAACACAATGGTGAAAATTATGTTGAGAATTCAGATTGATACTTGTTTCTTTTATGAGCCATCCGGATGCATTCTTACATCTAAATCCTTGTGGACATAGTTAGAGAATGTCTGATACAGTTACTAGCATTTTCAGGCTAACACACAGTGATTCAGAGAGAAGGCTAGAGAAGGGGCTGACCATGAAGTTGATCTTGTGTCTGAGGTTACAAGAGATTCTCTTTATACCGCATGCATAAAATTGAATCCACTAGAGTAAAACTTGGTTAGAATGACAAAGTACTGTTTCCTTTGTTTAGATAGTTACCTGACTAGTAAAAGGCTACCATGTTTTTATGTGGCTTTTTGTTTGTTTGGGTTTTTTTTTTTTCTTTTTGGATTTAAACTTGCTTTTCTTCTTTCTGCTTGCATAATTTCTTGGACTAAAATTGTAGTATGAGAGCAACAGAAGCAGCCATTAGATTCAGCAGTTGATATTATGGTTTTCTACATCTCAAACCTCTTTTGAAAAGTGGTAAACTCTTGTTTTAAGAACTTGATGTATTCAGACAGCAATTTAATCCCTTCTCTTGCTTTTTAGGATGAACAGAGTTCTTGTAGCTTCTTCTCAAAAACATGTATGTGCTTGTCTCCCACACACACCTGTTGTTTTTAACTTCTGATTAGTTTGTAGGTTTGAGGAATGTTGATATTTTCCAAGTGTGTGATTTTTATATCAAATGCTAAGAAAAACTTTGCAGAGAATAATATCTGTTAACATCTCTGGAGCTGTGGGCCAGACTTCCCATGGTGTGATCTAGATTTGATGCTATTCTCTAGAACTGGAGATATCTGTTTTGAAGTAAGCATAACCAAGACTAAAGTCTCATCTGTGAGAGTTGGGATCGGCTGGAGTTTTTATACAAGTAGGTTCAGTGGTAGTTGTCCACAGAAGCCAAGGAGCTCCATCTTTGGAGTGTAACTAGTGCTGCACAGAAATGATGGGTGAGCTGGGACTTCTATTTCTAGAATAACAAGATACACATAGACTTAAGGAGGGAACGAAAACAGAATTGCTAAGAATATTGGGTTAGTAATCCAGTCTCTTTCTGCTTCAGTAAAACACGCCTAAACCCTAGTAAAGAGGGTGGGAAAAAAAGTTGTACGTTCAAACTGTTGGTAAGAGGGAGTTAAGGAAAATCTGTGTTATTAAGGTTGGTTTTTAAGGCACTCCTATTAAGTGTCTGTATCATTTTCTTCAAAGTAAGCAGTCTGTTCAAATTTTACCACACATTATAGCATTACAGTAAATACTAGTGTATCCATTGCTATAGTGTGAAGCCAGAACAAAAGAATGATTTTCACCAGTGCCCTGAAACAGAGGTCTACAGGATATTTCCTCATTATATGAAGTAGTAGCATATACAAGCACTTTGTTGTCTCCAAAATAACAAGTCTTACACAGGCCACGAAGAAATTGCACGTGGGGAGGTATTTACTGAAAGAGAATTTGAGCCCCACAGGGCTGGTATTTCCATCACCAACTACTAGGGACATGCTTGGTACAGGCTTATCACCCCAGAGCTGTGGGTGCAATCCCCTACCTGCACTACCACAGCGGGGCTTTGCACTGGGTTCTGTGCTGTGCTGACCTCCAGAGGAAGTTTATCAGGATTGTAAACTAAATTCTTGCTGACTGCAACACCTTGGCTATGCTGCGGGTAAAAGGTAACTTCAAAGCTACCTAGGGCTTATTCATGCAAATTGTATTAAAAGAAACCATTGCAGAGCAGATATAATTATCTGCTTAAGAGAAAAATTAGGTTTGTTTTTCACTTGATGTGCACTCAAGAGGGTTTTCCAACAGTGAGCAGGCTAGATTTGTGGGTCAGCCTTACACCTGAGCTTCTCATGGTGTTTTACAGTATCCTATTCCTATTTAAGAACTGTCCAAGAGTTCATGAGAGAAACAGTCTCATCTTCCACAGGTGTTAGAGATTGCTTGAGGATGCAGCTAGTTGATAGCTTCTAACAAAAGCAGGTGAGTTAAGATCCTAGACAAGGGCAGTATTTTATTCCAAGTATATTTACTGGCTATCACCAAAATAGACCCAAGCTTAGCTACACTAGTGGCCTGAGCCACTTCAGAAGCATTTTTTTCTTTGTAGTAGTAAGGCTGTTTCAACTTTATAATGTAGTATTTTGAACAAAAGGTTAGATAGTTTCCTATAGTCATACTCACTCCTCTGAAAGTTTCTTCTATTACGGATCCTTGCTATTTAGTAATTCCAAACCAGTCTAGACTTGCTTATTCTGGAATAATAAAAAAACCTGCAAATCCTCCAGGCTTTTCATCCACCCCAAAGAAAGTTAGCAAGGGACTTCAGGTCTTAATGTACTGTTATTGTAAAAAAAAAACAACAAAAAAATCACACCCTGCCAACAAAAATAACTGCATGAAATAGAATGTTTGTCTCCTAGAGTTACACATGGTCCATAGCATCAACAGTGGAAAAAAATTAGTAACAGCCCTGGAGAGACTTAGCTGTGTCAGTTGAAACAAAGATACAGCTAGGGCTATTGGTGAGTGTAAATCCAAAACAAAACCCCACCCACAAAACACCACAAAAGAATACAGCTGAAAAGTGGCATGTTCTAGCGTGCCTGGTATATTAAGGTGGCATTTTTAGCATTTCATGCTAAATTAAAGGCCTTGGCTCCCAAGTGGGGATTTTGGAAACTGCTCTGACTTTTCTGTGTGTACTGTGCATGGGAAGTCCTCATGCATTTCAGTATTCTGTTCAAGAACCTAAGGAGGCATGGAGCACAATGAAGCAGTAGCCAAAGTTTTTCATACAAGATTGGCCACTATCAGGCAGTTGAGAGCTGGTATTTCATAGCCGGAGGAACTTGCAGTGAAATTTGTTACATAAAACAGTATTGTAAATGTGTTTGGCAGAACAGATGCAGTACTTTAATATTAAAACTTTCTTAACTCATTTATGAGAGCATACACCTCGTAGACTTGACCAAAAGGGCTGGTTTAAAACCAGAAACAAAACCCCAAACAAAAAGTACCACTGGAATTTTTTTGGAAGCAAGTCTAGAACAAGCCTAAGGTGTGAAGTTCTTTACCTGCATTAGTAAGCAACTTAGAGTTTTTGCTTGGCACATATCTTAGCAGTTCTTTCCTCATTCTAAGTGCAAGAAGAATTTCTTGACAAAGCCTGCTAGAATGTGGAATTATCTTGAATCTGTTCCACTCCATGCACTCAAGGCTTGCAGTCCTAGATCCTATCTCTGTCCAAAAGCTAGAGAAATGGAAGGACAAAGCACAGTTCAAGAGTCTGATAAAACAAAGAATACTTAAGTGCTTTAATAATTTTAGATAAACAGAAAATACAGCTTCTAGAATTAGATCCTTTGGTTGTTTTCCATTCGGGATAATTTGTTTATCTTGGTTTTGCTGCCATACATCCAGATGTGACTAAGCTGTCTCCAGGCAGAGTTCACCACAACATTCCTCTATCGCTCTAGCTCCAAAGATATTACTGTCATCTTGGAAATATTAAGTTCTGTATTAGCTACAATTTACCATGACATAGAGAAGTTACTGATGTCAGAATTGGCAGAAGTTAGTTTAATCCTCTCGGAGAAAATAAGTTATTTCTTCATGGAATAAAATAACATGGAGATTGCCACTAATTTACTGCTTAGCTAGCAGTCATCTGAAAGATTTCGGTGTCTGTCATTTGCATATGAAAGTGTCATGGTCTCTGCTACAGCTAACTCTATCTCTTGGAAAAACAGGCAGTTCTTAATGCCCTACACTTCTTGAAAGAGTTCTGGCCTCCAAACAAGGTTATCTATCATGTGACACAGGTGCTCACACATACAGGAGTGCTCGAAACCAGTTTGTTATCTCTTAAAGAGAAGCAGATGGTCATGCCTCTTCCCTCTTTGTTAGCATCCTTGAAATGCAGAAGACTTGGGCTTGTTTTCAAAGGCATTGTCTTTCAGTTCACTATTATGTAAACTCTCTGCTTTTTCCTAGTAAGTCAGTCACGAGATTCAGGTTTGATTTCGTCTTGTGAAATGCTTTCAAAACCATCTTCAGCAGGTCTTACAGCAGTGTTCTGAATTTCGCTATTAAAGGGTATGTTAAGGAATTCTTCCATTAGTGTCAAACTATATGAATGTGAAGACTACTCTAGTGTGTGAATTAGAGCAAAATGGGGTCCATAACTTGTTTGGTTTGTTGTGTGGGGTTTTGGTGTGGCTTTGGGGTGCTTTTTCTTGTGTGTGTGTGTTTGGGTTTTTGTGGTTTTGGGGTTTTTTTGGGTTTGTTTTTGTTTTTTGTGGTTTTTTTTTAATTTTGGAATTAAACTTGTGAAGCACACATTGATCATAAAAAAAGAATAGCAAGCATCAATTGCTAGTTTCTAAACCCACTTGTAAGCCTTGATTTGGCATATTCTGACAATGGAGGATTACATTAGGTGTCCAGGCCTAAGTAACTGAATTGTTTGTTGCGCTGAAATTGATTTTTAAAATATATAAGTTTCTGCATCTAACTTCCTAGCTGCTCCAATCCTTTTTCCAATATTAAGTTACTGCTAATGAGAAGGGACTTGACTAAAGTTAAAAATAGAGCATGCTGAACTTAACATGAACCTTAATATCTTTTCCAGCTTTTACAAGGATTGTATTGTGAATTGTGTATTGTTCACTTAGTTTCTCACTGATTAAAAGTATTGAAATAAACTGTGTATTGTGAAATCAGGTTGCTGTCCTTGCTTTGTTTACATTGTGCATATCTTATCTAAATGTCTCTTTACAAATTTGATGCAAAGTTCAAGATTGGAAATGGGATTTGTACGTCTTAATAGGACTATTTTTCTAAAGGCAAAATATATTGCTGAAGACATAAGACAGCTGAAATGTGTTTATTGTCAAAGCCTAAACCAAACTTATTTGATTTACTTGGGCTTTGGATGAAGCCAATGTGGCAGATCAGATATTTTTCTATATGCAGTTTGTTATTAGAGCCTCACTGAAGTTTCCAGCGCTCTTTGAGCCTGATATTACATAGATCTTTCTTTATTCTGCTTACTGTAAATTCATTTTTTTACTTATCAGTTAAGTTTGTTAATTTATAGGCATAAAACGGATCTTGACTAAAATAATTCTGTAGAGCTTCTTGCATTAAGATTTGGTAAACTCTAAAAGAAAATCTCTCTGATTTTTCCTGTTCTGGAGTAGGTCTTAATAGTGGCTTGCTTACCTCTGCTCTTTTATTCTTGTCCTGTAAGAATGTAGATTTGGTAACTACAGGTAATAATTACAGTCACTGGGTGGTCACTGAAGAAGAAACTATGGTGATTTAAGGGAGCTTTCTCTTCTGGGTGTGTGACTGTGTGTATCCCCATCACTTGATTTAGGAGACTTCTTATTAGAGAGATGCTTGTGTCTTGTGCCTGCTGATGTACTGAAGGGAAAGCAGCTTGCTACGACATATAGTTTTGGGGTTTTTTCCTAATTTTCTTCCACTCAGTTAAAAAAAAAAAGTAAGTAATAAAACCTGAACTAATTGTTCTGTCAAAATGACAAACCAGTGCAAGGTAGTATTGAAGAAGTGTGTTGCGAGTTATCAGTAAAGAATACAGAATTCTGTATCATTACAGTTATGCCTTCCTCTTGAATGTAAGTAATTGTGGTCTACGCAGTATCAAAAAAATACAGTGGACTTTATCTTTCCCTGTATTGTTTTTTAAGATCAAAGCCAGCACTTATCTGCCTTTTTTTATTTGGCTTGAGAGAGCAAGGCGGATCTATACAAAATAACCACAAGTGTCATGGAAAATCAACAGGAAGAAAGTGTTTTCCTCTTCAGTCATTTCATTTATTCTCTTCCTTCTCCTTATTATCAGATGGCAGTTAAAAATAAAAAGCTGATACTTTCACATAGTGTAGAGCTGAACCACAGAACTGACTGGCACAGAATATTTTAGCTGTATGAATTTTCAGGGGTTCAAAACTAAATATATAATGCAGAGAAATCCAGCTGTTTGGAAACTCAGTCCTTTTGAACCAGGAAATTCCTGAGCTTTAGATTGTGAAGTTTGAGACTATGCTGAAACACACTCATATCCTTACCTTTTTTCTTTCTAGGCATTTCTACTGGCTTCTGTTGGAGAGAACACTGTACTAGGTAAGTCTGCGATTAGACTTAAATGTCCAGGACTGCTTTGATTTATAAGAATTGATCCAGATCAAAAATTGATATTTAAGGGGTTAGGAAAAGGGAGAAAACTTCAATTTCCTTAGAAATGCAGAGGTATTTTATGTTCTGTTTTAGTATGGTGTGTAGTTTGCTCTCCTCCACCTCCTTTAAACTTGAGGAAATGCATGGTATGACCTGGCCCTTGGTACGTATTGACCGGATCTAATAGCAAATAGGCTTTTGGGAGGTCCTTGTGCCAGTGAAGGATGTTGCTCTTTAAAGTTGTGGGATGGAGTGGTAGTATCCTTCTGTGCGTACATCTGTCTTTAGTTTTTAATTGTCTGTATCACTGATACTGTGGATTTCTTCTTTCTGAGGTAACTAGTGATATGGATCCTTTGCTCAGAACAGTTCTTTTGAAACAATGGTGATGAAATGGGATTTCTTAGCTAAAACTGATTTAGGCCCAGAGTGGATATGATGCTATTCACTGGTGTTTGTTAGTTTTTTTTTTTTTTTTTTTTTTTTTTGTCGTATCTTCTAGGGTGACCTATTTAGCCTTCAGTACCCAAACAAATTAGTGTATCAATCTCTATACTTCTTGCTGGAGAGTAGTGAAACTTGTCTGGATGTTCTATTCAGTGGGATTTTGGTCTCAAAAAAGGAAGCACCTCCTTCAGAATAATCTCTTGTGATAAGATCAACCTCTTTTTATTATAAGGTCAGGCTAAAGCAAAATGAAGAAAATGAGACAGTGGAAGGAAAACCTTTGGAGTACAATCTCTTCAAAGCTCAGAAAAGAATCTGTTTGTCTCAGATAGCTGTGCTCATTAAAATGTTAGAGTTCCTAAGCAATGGTTTGCAGGTGCCACACTGAAGTAAATAATAGGTGGTGGAAAGAACAGATAAATGACTTTTGCTCATGACTGGATGGAGAAACTAAGTATATTGTCCTTCGTAAAGCTACTTGCAGTGGAAGAATCCTAGATGACAGCATTTTTATTCTGTAAGACAGAATTAATGACATCAAACTTGTGTTGTATGCTCTTGTGTTCCCTCCATGGTATGCTGTGTTTATCCTGTTATTGTATGTACACTGTTATTTATAGGCTTCATCTACACGAGAATATAACCAAGTAAGCTTGCTACTGGTGAAAGCTCAAGTGTACGTAAGGTTTTGTAGCTTTCTGACCTTTAATGGACTGTTAGGTACAGTAACAATGCTTATTGGGCTTTGAAAATAAAACATAAAAGCTATGCCATGCCTAGAGACAATATATGTAACTTTTCTAGTAATTTTATCAGGGCCCAAGAATATCAGGTTCTGACTGTGCTGTACCTGAACATGACTTCCTTTCCTTTTAAGAGTTCTGTGTAAGTGTGAAGTACTGCAATAGGAGGTCACTTAACTGGACAAATACAGTGTGGCATTTACTGACAACACATTGAATCGACCATGCTGTATAGCTGATATACTCCAGTTGTATGACATAAGTGCATGACTGGTGCTAATCAGTTGCCATGTTTGGTATGCTTACCAGATGCTAGTATAAAAACCTCCCAGTGCAGTGGTGTGGCTGATGACTAACTTTAAAGCATAGCATCAAGTTGAACCTTGAATTCATAGAATCACAGAATAGTTAGGGTTGGAAAGGACCTTAAGATCATCCAGTTCCAACCCCCCTGCCATGGGCAGGGACACCTCCCACTAAACCATGCCACCCAAGGCTCTGTCCAGCCCGGCCTTGAACACCGCCAGCGATGGAGCATTCACAACTTCCCTGGGCAACCCATTCCAGTGCCTCACCACCCTTTCAGTAAAGAATTTCTGCCTTATATCCCATCTAAACTTCCCCTGTTTAAGTTTGAACCCATTACCCCTTCTCCTATCACTACAGTCCCTAATGAGGAGTCTTTCCCCAGCATGCCTATAGGCCTCCTTCAGATACTGGAAGGCTGCTATGAGGTCTCCACGCAGACTTCTCTTCTCCAGGCTGAACAGCCCCAACTTTCTCATCCTGTCTTCATAAGGGAGGTGCTCCAGTCCCCTGATCATCCTCATAGCCCTCCTCTGGACTTGTTCCAACAGTTCCATGTCCTTTTGATGTTCAGGACACCAGAACTGCACACAGTACTCCAAGTGAGGTCTCACAAGAATTAAACTGCTGAATGACATGGAGGTGTTGTAGAGGAGAATATGAGTTTTTTAAATTGTGGTGGATGAATCTTGAATGTCTCATTGGCAAACAAATGCTCAAACAGTGGTTCTCCCTAGCTTAGGGTTTTATTGAATGTAGAATAAAATTCAGTCCATCTCCTCATATGGGAACTGAAGATCCACTGCATGTAAGAAAAAATAATAATCATAAAAATTAACAGCTCTATCCTGTTGTTTCCTCCAATGTATCATATGAAAATACATGAAATTGCTTCCTAATGTTGTGAAACCACACAACTACTTAGCCATTTATCTACAAACAAGGAAGCAACTCGATCTGAAACAAACCATCACAAATGTTTCTTTGGAACCTGAAGGAAGAGGATGTGATCCCTTCTTCTGGTTTTGGCAGTCACTGACCTCTTATACTAACTTCCAGAATGGCTGCAAATCTGCCTAAAATTACTTGGAATTTTTATGTTAATGATGATGGTGTCATTCTGGAGAGTTCTGCAGATAAACATCAGTGTTTGAGAAGTGCCAGTTGTCTTTGTTGTCATGAGCAAAACTGATTTTTTGCCTGACGCAGGAATATTGGGGAGCTTGGTGTGAGATTAGTTTCAAAATGTCTTTTTAATGGAAGTGAAGGTATTGCTGCTTTAACAGAACATTAGAAAAATGAAAAGCGTTAAGATTTTTATGCAATCAAAATTCTTTGTAAAGAACAGAAAAGTTTGGACAAAAAAAACCCCTCCAAGCAACGAGAGGGCATTGAGAGTCATATTCAAAAGCATGCTGCTTTTTTTCATAAATGGAGAAGAAAACCAATCCTTGATAATAGGAATTAATGTTGTGGTCAGAGAAGATGGGAGTTTGGATGGATGTATGCAAAATGTAAAGAGTACCTGAGATTAATAAAGCATACCTGCTTAAATCAGTACTAAAGAGAATGTGGTAATACACCTTAAATTAAGACAAAGTAGGATCAATTGTAAAATACTCTCTTGCCTTACTAGCCCTTTGTTACAGTGGTACCAGGTTATCAGTGGATGCAGTATGTAGTTCTGTGACTGTGTTTTAGTGACAATCATAGAGCAATGATGCTAGCATCAATCCTAACACTGCAAACAAAGTTAGAGCTGGTTTGTCTGGGGTTTGTTTGGTCAAGTTTTGAAGGTGTCTTAGGGTAGAGTTTCCACAGGCTGACTGGAACTGGTTCCTGTGTTCAACTAATATGTGAAAACTAGAATTTCACTTGTTGCAGGCAGTAAAGCTTACCTCTTGCCCTTTTGTTTTCTTGAGGAGGCTCTGTGACTTTCCAGTCTATAATATTTCTTCAAGAGCTGTTTTTCTGTTTTGTATAGCACTGAATAAAGACCAACCTTCAGTGGTTTTCCTCATCTGTTTTTGCTTAATTTTACAAAAATTGGTCCCTGAAATCAAAGATATGACTCTACCAGTGACGTGCAAAACAACATTGCAGCTTTGTTTTGTGCAGTAAATTTTAGCAGATGCTCTGTGCTATAACCATTGGCACACTGTGAATGGCAGCATCTGAAATAACATGAGATAACTTTACTGTGGAGAGCCAAATGAACCTGATCGTATTCTACCTTCAGTTTGCAGTTGGGCTGAAGGTACTCTACTAAGCTCTGGTCACTATGAATATGAAATGTAGTCATGTATATGGAAAAAAAAAAGAGGAGAGGATATTTTTAACTAATGAAATGCTTAGATTTGTTGGTATGCCATAGATAGACAACTGTCACTTCAAATTTGGAATGGTAGCATTTGTGTTGAACTAAATCAACACTGCTTGCAGCCATCCAAAGTGTGCCTATGTACACTTAATCAGGTTTTAATTACAGCACCGAGCTAGGAACATTTCCATATTTCAAGGTCAAACTGTGTTTTAGAAGTGTCTTTGTATTAAGTAGCTGTACTTGCTCCTTACAATGCAATAAATTATGTATAAGTACCAATGCTATGCATGGAAAACTTTAAAATATTTTGATTTCCGTTCTTCAGTAACTTCCTTTGTTTTCCGTCTCTGATCTTGTAGTCTCAAATTTGAGAATCTAGTTATGCCAAAACCTCAGGAAACTTCATTAACAGGCCTTTCATTATTAGATCAGTGAATAACAAGATCTAGTTTTAAAAGCAAAGTGGATGTGTGGCTTTCAATAAATTAAAAAAAATAGCTATTTTAGTAGCTGAGGCAAAGAGATACCAAGTAGAATTCTCAAAGGTGCTCCTAACACACCAGGCGTTTGACTCCCTTTGAAGCCAATTTGTATGCATCTCTGTGTGTGTAATATGGAAACCTCTGGCAGATAGTTGCCTTCCAGAGTACTCCCGCACTTTTTCAGAATCTACGTTTTAAAAATGGTAATGTAGCCATAGCTTTGATTAAAATTAGTTGTTTTACAGTGTAAAATAATATATGTATTGGCATTAATTCTATAGCTTAGTTCTTGAGCAGACACATGACTAGATGTCTTCAAGTACTGCCTCTGATGACTAGCAAACTGTGTCTGAGACAAGTGAGTGTGATTTACAGACAGTATTGCTTTCTTGCTCCTGTGATCCTCCTTGTGATGGGTGTATTTCCAACAGTTAAATCAGTTATTGAAATGTCAGTTTAAAGTCTGCTCTAAATGAATGTTCTTAATCGGACAGATTATGATCTGTTGTAATCACAACAAGTCTGTATCAGTGTTTACTTGTCACGGGAGAAAACCCCCTGTGTTCTAATGTGAATGTCACTGAAACTCCCTAAGTACCCACACTGGGCAAAGGCCATATTAGTATATGGGTCCTTGACAGGCTTCAGTTTTCTGAGACCATTACCTATCACTATAGTAAAGTGAACAGGGTTGCTGAAATAGTAATGCAGTTTGGAGATGGTACAATAGACACAAGTCTGGAGTAGTCTTTGCTGTGAGCTTATGGTGCCTGTCCCACACAGCAGAGGGCTTAATTTTGCATCTGCAGCGAGGGTTAAAGGGAGAAAGTATCGAGAGTTGAAGTTGATGATACTATTCTACTTTTTTTGAATGATCTCACAACAGTAGTATTTTCAGCATAACTTTTTTTGTGCCTTTAAAAGCATATGGAAAAAGTAGTATAATTTGCAATGAGGAAATTTCTGACCTTTGCCAGCAAGGTTGTCATCTGGAATCCCACAGAGCTGATTGACGCTGCTTTGGTTGCTGGAGTGAGCGTGTGTGCTGCAGGGGCTGGCTGCTTGAGGGGCAGGAATCTTTCAGCACTATGGGCTGAGACCTCCAGCTGCTATTTCAACTGGGTTCTTGAACTGGAAGGGAAAAGTGGCCTTTGCCTTGATCCCACTGCTGCCTCCTGTTTTGTGGATGCTGTGTATGGGTGGGGCAGCACAACCTAGCAAAGGTCTCTGCTCACTTGCTGCTGGGCTGCCAGGCACTTGGACTGCTTCATAGCTGGCAGGTTTATAGAAAAGCTGCTCTTGGTCTTTGTAGTATGGTGATAAAGCATGTTCTATCCTGTCAGCATGGAGGAGCTGTGCAGCGACAAAGCCAACTTGGTTAGATAAAATACTTGAGGGTCTTGGCAAGTGGTTTAAAACAAAACTGAGCATGTTCAAAGGCTTTAAAAGCACTTACCGTCTGTACAGATACCTTCATCAGAGCAGCAAGATGAAATTTAGCTTGTTCAGACATTTGATCAGTTTCTCTTCAAGCTTCAACTTCTTGGACTGTATAAAAGGTTATATTTTGTTCAGTGGAATTCTCCACTGTTTTTAAATGTCTGAACCAATTTTATGCAAGTCTTCCACAAAAAAGTAATTCTGAGGGGTGTGAGACAGTCATTAAAGAATTAGAACAGGCTTCTGTGATGGAAAATGTTAGGCATCCTTAACCACAGCTGTAGCTGTGCCTGCATAGGTAATGATATGCTTTAGTGTATTTGTCTATTTCAGGCAAAGATGCCCACCCAAAACTAGCAATGTTCTTTCCTTTTACTGACTGGTTTGTCAAAATTATCTTTCAGGAGATCCTCTTAACGTTAGCCTGTTATGAAACTTTAGTTGCAGTGTTGGGTGCGCGAACGTTGTTTTAAAGACGAAGTATATTAATCGAGTGTGTGTGTGTGTGTGTGTGTGTGTGTGTGTGTGTTCATAAATAATGTCACTTCAGCCCCCTTCCTAGACTAACAGATGCACTGCTGGAAATGTGTGTTGGTGTGTGGTTTTTCAGCAATGTGCTCCACCCCCCTGTTTGGTTCTCCAGATTGTAGAATCTTTATTTGTACACAGAAAAGGCAAAAAAGGATCGATTTTGTTTGGTGTGGGTCTTATTTTCCTGATGTGTAAGCTTTAACTGTGTCTGGGAATGGAAAGAACTACTTCTGGCTGCATGCAAAATGCGAAGGTGGTGTGTTTTGCTAATAACTGTTAAAACAGCCTTAAAATTTCAGGTGAAAACCAGCTAATTTTTAATTGGTTTTGTAAACTATAGGTGTAGTCTTCAGAATCTCGGAAAATGCATGCTGTAGACTTTGGGAAGGAGCTTGCGTGCTTGCCTGAAACGTGTTTTTCCTAAATGGCTTCAGAATAGGACACAGTGTAGATTGGGTGGAGCCTCTCAGTCTCCGTAGGACTGAGACATGCTGTTAATTCAAGGGCGGACTCTTACTAGCTCCATGAGCTGCATAATAAAGTGTACGCAGTAAAAAAAAAATAATACATTTTCAAGGGAATTGCATAAAGTTTAGTAAAGGGTCGTCAGAATTATTCTTTTTTTTGCAGACATACTGGTGCATCATTGTGAATCTCTTTTTTTTGCTTGAGAAAGTGATTATACAGACTCGGGCTTTACTGGATCACCACATAAGTAACTTATTAACTAAACACTTCTAAATATTACCCAGGTTTTGTAATTAGTGTATTTTTGGAGGCAGTGTTAGAAATTTCTAGTGTCATCTTCCCATCCCCCAGCTCTTGAGCTCAGAGTAGTCTCGTTTGCTTGCAGCTGCAGTGGTAGGCATCTTTCAGGAAGTGACCTTGGCTTGTATTAATCAAATTCAGAACACACAGAAAAGCTTCTTGGTAACATGCTGACTTGATGTAAAATTTTATAGCATCCATTTTCTTTTAAAATGAGGCCATCTTATAAACCGGGAGTTTATTTATGATATCTCAATTTAAAAGAATTTCTGTAACATGGGGTGGTATTTAGAGAAGGTAAAACAACAAAGCTAAACTGTTCTTTTTAAAGAGAGGAAAATAGCTTTATATAACTGTAATTAAATCTTAAATTACTATTGGCAAAACTGTATTTTAGCCTGGCTAAACCATGAAAATACAGTGTTATTTGACAGCTTTTTCCTTGGTGTCTTACCATTTTTGAACTTGAGTAGAAAAAGCTTGGTAGTGGAGCATGATCTCAATCAACAAAGACTCTCATGATGTCTTTAGCTTTCTGACTTGATGATTGTTTTAATCACTTACTGCATCTTTTGTTAGCAGCTCTCAAGTCATTAAGCTTAACCTCATAGTAGCTGTACTGAGCTGCTATGTCTATTTGCATACATTGAGAAAGGAATCTACCTGTGCCTCCTCTAGAAACCACTGTTTGACCATGCTGGATTTTGGTTTTCATTGGCTGCTCTTAAATCGAGTTGACTATTCCTGAAGCCGTTTTTAAAGAGTTTTGCATGATTATCTTACTGCCTAAAACTGTTCTGTGAATTGTGTAAAAAGAGGGCTGTTGGCAGTATTTAAAGCAGGCATTGCTGTTCATAAGAATATTGTTATCCTTTCTTGGGACCTATGTGGAGGGCTGAGCCCAGAATATCTTTCAACATTACAAAGTGCTGTGAAAACCTTTGAGGTTCTGCGATAAGACAATTTACCAGTTTTCAAACTGCATTTTTTCTGGAGAATTAGTCAGGTGGCAGCTATTACTAATGTGGTTTTTTTTTTTTTCCCTTAGATTGTCATGTGCATTATCTTGAACAATCTGTCTGGTTGGTTTCAGGGTTTGGAAAACTGAGTTCTACTTTAACTGGCATCTTCAGCATAAACCTCTTGCGTGTGTCGATGGTGTGTTTACTCATTTACTTCATAATTATATTCAGATTCTTGTAATTCTTTCTGCGGCATGTTGGAGGTCTGTATTATGGTAGCATGCATGTTCTCAAGTGTTTCCTGCTTTGACTGCTGCCTGTTTTGGAATAGATAATTCGATGCTGCTTACCCTACAAATGTGGGCAATGACTTGCCATTCTATTTGGTATCAAGTCACAGTTGCTAATCATTCACTTCAAGATCTGTGTGTAACCCTACTCCTGTGCTGAACATACTCAGGTTACTTTGCTACTGAATTTGTCTTAACTACATGCTTTATGCAGTCTCTTGATGCTCCTTCATATTGTCTGGTTTTGCACCAAACGGAGAGCTCTTCATTCACATCTTCAGGTAAGAGTACTTTAGTCCTCTTGCCTTGTAGTTGGCAAAGCCAAAGAAGGGGTGATAAATCTGTTGCTCTCTGTGCTTAAGTGTATTTGACATTGACTTTCCAAGAGCAAGTGGATGCCAAAACACAGTCATAGGTTGTGTCATTCAGTATTTGTGGTTGTCAGCATTTTCATCAATCTTCCACAGAATAAAGCTGATCCCAACCTGGATTTTGGGGTACCCCACCACAGACTGATTAGCTGAGTCAGTAGTCCTCAAGTCCCCTAGTCCACAACACTGCTTGTGATGATATTTTGGCTCTGGAAAGCTTTTGCCAGAATTCTGTGTTAAAATTTTAAACCAGAAGTATTGATTAGGAGATGATGGAGCCACTGATACAGAATGGAGGTGTACAGTGGAACAAGAAGCCTGTTCTGTGTTCTTCCTTGAGTTCTGTAATCTTAAAATACATGGTGACTGAGATGCATTGTCTTTTTCCATGCCAAAGCAAGACACTATTAGAAGCGTTTTGTGTCTAGACCACTTTATACCTCTGTGGCTACATATTACTTGTTTTCCTGTGGAAGACTGAAGGCCTGATAATTTTTGTACTCAAGAGTCACAAACTCAATGACTGTCATTGGAGTAGATGGGGGGCAACTTGTTTTGAAGTCAGCATCTTGAAGCAGAGTATTATTAGCAGCACCGTGGGGACTGGCTGGGGGGCAGCAGTAATCCTCGGGCTGCCCAGCCTTATGCCAGGGCAGAGCCGGGTCCTCATTTAACAAGAAGCAAAGTAAATCACTGCAGCTCTTGACCGCACTCCGAATCCTTTCCGACAATTCTGTGCTGATGTTCTCTCTCCCTCCCTACCCTCTCACAAGGTCAGTCTTTCCTGTTTGCCAGTACAGTCTTGCTGCTGTCACAGCTCTCTAGCTCAGTGCCGCTTTGATACTGACTCGTATGAGTCCTGCCCTTAGATTACTGACCTGGTGTTCAACTAAAATGGGGGTGAGGGGACCCGCTTCTGCAGCTCTTAACTTGTGACTCACTGGCGTGCTGCTGCTGCACTGCTCCACTTCCCCTTCACTGCCATGCCAGAAGAAATGCTGAGCTCAGTGGAGGCTGCCGGGCGCTCCGTGTGCGGTACGGGTGGGGTAGGACAGGAGCGGAGCGGGCCCTTCCCTCCTCCGCCGGCGGCCCCGGGCCGGTGCCGCTCCCCGGGCCGGACCGTGCCGGGCGGGCAGGAGTTAAGGGCCGCGCCGCCGCCCGCGGCCCGTTTGAGCCGCCGCGCTGCCATTGGCTGCGGAAAGGTGAAATTGAAACCACGGTAAACTTTTGACCTCGGAGCAGGCTTGTGGAACGCCTTCCCCTTGCCAAGAGCTGAGGGCTTTTTTCCCCCCTTTTCCTGTATTTATTCTCTGTGATCGTGCCGTGCCGCATGCGGCCTCTCCAGCGGAGGGGGAGGACGAGCACAAGCGGGTAGTTTGCGTGTCCAGCTAGTGGAATACGTCTAAACTGCTAGTGCCAGCTATCTCCTGAAACCGATCAGTAGACAAGGAGTCCAGTTTCTGTCAACCTCCAACGTGCTTTTTGTGTGGTGGAAAAACCCCAAACCAACAGCAACAAAACAAGCCGCCCCCTACACCCCAGCCTCACTCCCTCAATACCAAACAAACCATACATACACAGATACTAAAGAATGGATGCTGCATATCGGAGCTGATTAGCCTGAGGAGCGGGCGGGTGACTCCAGGCACACTGGCTGCTGGAGCTCTGCTGCTTAATAAGCCGCTTATGCATATATATTTTCTTTTCTAAATATTGAAGTGGGTTTTCCTTACTGAAATCCGAGGTAGAAATGTCTCATTATTACTGTTTCGCTCCTAAGCTGGTGTGTTAAAAACCTAGTTTCTGAACTGTAACATTTTCTATTCTTTTGTATCTTCATTAAACAAAAGGATATGTTTGTTCAGACCGGGGACAAGTAGTGCCAGCCCAACATCATTGCCAGCTTGCAAAGTGTCAGAGGCCCAGTGGTAGCCATTGTTAGAAATTTATATTTAGGTAGGGCAACTCTGACAAATTCTGGATCTAAGCAGAGTGTGTGTCACTTCCATACTGTGCAGAGTTTGTTACAGAAAAATCAAAAATATCTGTGGCCGAGAAAATTCACCTTCCCTCTGTAGCTTTGCCAAACCAGACAAATTAAAGCAGCATTACGTTTTCAATGAAGTATGAATATGAGATTTAGTTAATCCACTTTTCTTTCTCCTTAAACATGCCTGTCGTTTCACTGACAAAAGAATAGCTGACTTGGTTACTTTGTGCATCAGCAGCGTTTCCTCCCACCCGGGTCCCGGCGCAGGTACCGGCCTGCAGATCTGGCTGGAACGTTCAGCTTATTGAATGGTAAGTGCCGCTTCATCAAGGAGTCACTCAGCACCTTACTTAAGAGATAACATTCAGAACTCTTCCCCAGCAAAGCAACTTGATTCCAGGCTACTTCGGGGTGATGTTTTCACCTCTCTACTGGCTTGTTCTTGCAAATAGTTTCATCGGATTTATGCGGCGTGTTCATTTTCCTAACGAGAGATTAGGATGGGGAGGAGCCTTCGCCTATTGCGATAGGGTTTTTTAAAATTGAGGGCAAGAAGCAGTTCAGTGTTATAGCGCAGGAGGTTGTGATGGCTCCGTGTGGGCTGTTGGTGGAGTGCTGCCGTTCTCACTGCAGTTTGATCTGGGAATTGCGGGAGTCTCCTGAAGCACTGCCAGCAGCATCAAGGGAACAATGAATATAATATGATTAATAGCAGATCCCCTGCCCCCTCTTGTGTGCAATTCTCCTTGCAACTGCAAAAGAAACATGCGCTTGTAATGATAGTTAGTGGCCTCCCTGTTTGTTCCAGTTAATGTTCTCAAGCAGCAGACATTATATAGTTTATTTTCCCCCACTCCTTGTGATTCTTTGTTCTGCCCTCCCGGCGTCTGTGTGCGTCCTGTCTGCCTCACGTTGTCCATCCCTGGTGGTTTGCCTGCCCGCACAGGGGAGCAGCAGTGAAGTTGCAAATCATATGGCCTATCACAGTGAAATGGAATAAATGCTCTTTGAAAGGAAAGTGAGTAACAACTGCTAGGAAATAAGGATCACTTGTGAACTCTATTTCTGAAGCATCATTTAAATGTCTGTATCTGAAAGACTTCTCTTGAACAGTTGTGTGATTGCATTATGGTACCATTGGGTGCATGTGCCTTTTAGTGTTAGACATCCATGATCTCTAAAACTGTTAATGCATGTGAAAGCAGTAGGGTGGGAAACTGGCAAAAAATGAACATTGACTCACAAGCTAAAGAAATAAACCAGATTTGTAAATCCTATTGCTTCAAAGTAAACTACTTTGGGGGGGAGTGTTACTCTGAAGCCTGTTATCAAGAGCTCACCGCTGATCATGAGAAAATCACTACTGTAACCTTTACTTCTAACAAAAATGGCCAGAATGGGGTATCAGGGATACTATCAATTTATTTTATAACAAGAAAGTATTAAATGAGCAGTCAAAAGCTGAAAATGAACTATGGAGTTCTATACTGATTGATTCTGTATGCTTCTTCAGAGCAGATTTTTAGGTTGGCTCCATCTCCCTAGTTCCCTTGGGGGAACTGCCAGCTGCTTGGGAGCTGCCCTTTTACGATATTCTCTCCTCAAGATTTCTGAACTGTGAATGAGAAATTTAAAAAGAAGTTCACACCAAGGTGTTTTCATCTATTCTTTCAGTTATCTGGAGTAAGCAGTTCCTATCCTCATGTTTTGCTGAAGGCTGGAAAGGTAATTTAGAGAAAACTCTAGAGCACAGCCTCTCAATTTGGAAAATTATTTTATATTTTGAAACTTATCAGTACTTCTGTTGTGTGCTTCAGATTTCTGCTGGCTTATTTCTCCTCAGTCTCCTGGCTTTGATAATGGAGCTAGACTCTGCTATCTAGTATTAAAGCTTGCTACTTCTCTCTAAATCAGCTCCTAACTTTAATGCTGGCACAAACGATGCTGAAAAAGAGGTGACCTGTAGCAGAGGGGACTTAAGGTTTTGTTTGTTTTGAAACCTTACCTTTGTACCTGTGTCTTCTCTGCTTTATTTCTTTTTCAGTTGGTGATGAAATCTACTATCTGCAGTCTTAAGTGTTTAGTCAGGGGATGCACTAAGTGGCTTTTACCCTTCTTCCTCAGTAGGTTTGTCTCAAAGCTGTTCTGTCTGCGTCCTTTTTGCAGATCTCCTGTGATGAGTGAGCTCTTGGTCTTCTGCAGCAATAATGGGTTGGGTTTCTGGAATGTAAATCCCTCTTTGAAGAGCTGTGTTTGATAGGGAGACGTACTTTTTCTAAGACATTAATCAGATCCTGAGGTCCTCAAAGCACTTCCAGCCAACTTTCAGGTCCGGTTTTGCTCTAGCCTTGGAGCAGATTATGTCAGCAACTTCTTAGGAGACAGTAAAAAAACCCAAACAGCTCCCTTCCCCTCACTCCAAAGCATTAATTTTCTCACCCTCTCTGCTAGCATCATAAGTTTTGTGAGTTCTCTTGCATGCTATTGGGATGTAGTAAGATGAATAGATGCAAAAAATTTCACACTGCAGATATGTTGATTCCTTTAAGCATATGTGTACATGTACACAGTCTTGTTTCTCTGGCACTAGAGTTCAGGAATTGGTGTCTAAGGAATACAGGGGGTTTTTCCCCTTTAGTATACAAAACAATATGTGGAAAGCACAGTGTTTTTTAGCTAGAACAAAGTGGTGTGATCTGAGTGAAGCCCACCTCCTGCTGCGAGTGGTGTTTCGCCTCCTGCACTTGCTTGGAAAATGTGCTAAATTCAGGGCTTGGCTGCTATAGCTGAAAGGACTTCATGCATTTATGATCTCTGTAGCTTGTGTTGTCTATACAGTTGTCGTTCGTAAATGTTCCTGTGTTGATGTGCCCTAATAGGCAGGTTTTTTCCAGCTTCTGCTGTGGGCTGAAGTCTTCTCAAGCCCCAGGGATAGTAAACGGTAGCTTTCCTTACTAATTTCTACTAAAGTAGCAGACCAGGATATTTACTCTGCAGCTTTTGTAGAGGAGTTTGCTTTATTTCCAGCACACTTTAAAGCTAGTTTTAGGTTGGTTGTTTGGATGGACGTCTTGGGGGTGGAGATAGGGCAGGGTTGGTCAATGAAATACCACATGCTAATGTAGAAAACACCTCTCATTCATATTCAGCTTTGTGTGTGTGTGTTCTGGAAAGCTCTGTCATTAGCTATGATTTCTCTAAACCTTCCTTCGATGCTTACTGAGCATACAGTGGCTGTCTTTTAGGATGATAGTCGGTATAACCTGCTATTTCTCAAAGAGTGCATGAATTTACCAGAAGATTGGCCAAAGTACTCCGTAACTGTTGTATTCACTTGTTTGTGGTATGTAGTTGTCCTTGCAATAGTCTGCTGAAGTCTAGATCTGGAAGGCTAAAACAACAGAAGGGATCAACTTTACAGTTTGTGGCATCAAAAGTTCTTGATGTATCACTGCATCATGCCCATTGTTCACTCTTTAATCAAATGGCAGTTTGAAATGCAGTGTTTTCTTCAAGATAAGTAAACTAAAAGCACAACACAGTAATTTTTATGGTAATAAGAATACAGTAATCCTTACAGTGACAGTTTTAGTTCTCAAGGGACAAGTAGGAAATGTCCTGATAAATCAAGGGTCTGACAGATATAAATAGATTCAGAGCAAAAATGATGTGCCAGCAAAACTGGCATTTCTTTTGTGTCGCTAGCTCTACATGCTGTTGTGATCTTTTGGTAATGATACTGTGAAAATAGAGGATGAGTATTTTTAATTTTGGATGTTACTAAAACAGATTCCCATTTCCAGTGCTAGAACAGACAACTGTGAACATTGTTTCATAATAAACCTCAGGGCTGTGACATGATAGAGAAGTAGAAAATTAGTGCTACCTATCCAAACTCTTTTCTAGTGCTAAGATTTATCTGACCTAGGGAGGAAAAAGAGCCACGAGTACTGAACATGGGCAATGACAAACAGTTTATTTTATTTGAAGGAAGAAATTCTAATGCCTTACAAGGGGAGAAGTAATGTTGCTTTTTATTCGATGCCTATTAATTGTAATTATAAATGGAGGGGGCGAAAGTGAATTATCCTGGCTATGCAAATGGAGGAGGAAGGGGAATTACAAGCTTTGTAATGGTCACACTATCCTTTTTAATTGGTCAGTGAACGTTGTTAATAAGAGCATACCTCTGTAGATAGTGACGTTTCTGATAATACTCATTCCAGGCATTTCTAATTAATACTTTAAAATCATGCATATTGAATATGATAACTTTATGCGTCTTTTTCGCTTTTCCATCTTCTTGTGTAGAATATGCATTAGGTAATTTGTTATTTCAAAAACTGTCATTCCCCTTCTCTTCTCCACAATGCTGTTAAAGTAAGAAAAGCAGCTCTCTTTGTTTTAGATTCCTTTTGTTTTTCACCTTGATTCCCTACCACCTATGTAATGTCGTCCTCCTGGGTTCTGTGTCAGCATTCCTCGCATGTTGTTTTGACAGGATTAGAATTGAGGATTTCAGTCAGAGGAATCTTATTTTGGAATATTCTAATGCTGAAAACTAAGATCAGTGTGGAGCTTGCTTAAGCTTGCTATAAGAAAACATTTGGAGAGAGAATAAATGTTTGAGGTTTTCAGAAGCTGAATAACAGAGCATGACACATAACAGACGGGAATAGTGTGTTTCATGTGGGGAACAGTGGGGACATCCTGTTAAATGAAAAGCAAAGCCATTTAAAACTGATATAGAAACCCTCACTTGGACACTTAGCAGGCACATGATATCCGACAAGCTATTGGTATACTAAAAACATTTTGTATTTTTAAAAAGAAGAATATTTATAGTTATAAACTCTACTAACAATAAAGGCATTCTGTGACATGTATTAGTTTCCTAGTGATTTCTGGAAGCTAAACCTCCCTTTGATAGAGTCACCTTTTACCAGTACTGAGTAAGTGAGGCTGCGATACGATATTGATATGGTATTGATAATGGAGATGGTACTGGAAACACTATTTGAAGGAAATAACCCTTTTATTTTGCTTTCTTATGGTTTTCTGGGTACATAATGTAAACGTTAGTTACATCTTTTCAGGTATGCAGGAGACAGTTCTGATCTTTCTAGAAGTAAAGCATTATAAGTTGTAATTTTCTCTGTTGCTTGCTTTTACAGTCTGTCAGAGTTTAATACTGTTTAATGGCACTGGTTTACCTAGTATGCTGTTCATGCTGTCTTCATAATACTCTTCAGTTAATGTTTTTGTGAAGTTTCCGTGTAGCTTCTGAGAAACTTTGGAGGCAGCTGGTCATTCACTGGCTCAGAATGTTAGGAAAACATTGACTTGCTTGGCTGTAAAAGCAAAATTAGTTTTTCCTTTCAGGACACTTAATTCAGTGTCTTTGCAGTCAGCTGTTAAAAAACCCAGCCTTTTAAAAGGTGTTTCAAAGGGGTTTTTTCAGTCCTATAAACTAGCAGACATAAGATTTTTTTTTTTTTTCCATAGTGTCTTAGAATCTCAGATGGGAAACTGAAGAGCTTCTGCGCTGCTTGTACTGTGTGCCAGTTATTTGTCAGTCTTGAACGGCTGCAGTTTGCAGAATGGTGTTTTAAGATACTGGTTTCGTTTTGCTGTGTGTGACATCCCAGTGGCGATTTGTCAGCGAGTAGCTGGCCATGCAGTAACAGCAGGGCAGTAAGTGGTAACCCCTTCACTTGCCCAGAGAGTAAAAAATGCCCACTCATCATCCAGAGTTCTGCAAAGATCCTTGAATTTTAAAGAACTAGAGCTAGGAAGGATGTGTAAAGCAGTAAAAGCAACTGTTTGGTGTTTACTGCAGTATTACAGGATTTGTGGCCCTTTTGTACTCCAAGGCAGTGTTATTCTTGTGGCATTTAACCCTTCCATGGCAGATAGATGTTTACCCCTCACCCAAGCTGAACTTCACTTTGGGTTTAGGTGTGACAGATTTCTCTTTAGAATGAATAAAATCATCTATTAATCTTCCTAAAATTTGTGAGGATAGAAGGAAATATATCATTTAAAGACTAGAAAAACAGTTTAGAATTTCTGAAAGTGTTGTACATCTTCTGTAATGCTTTAAAATTCAAGACAACCAGTTGTGACTAACTTGAATGAACTGTTTGCATTTCACAAGATATTTTCCCTGGTCAGTAGCAAGTACACTGTGGTCCTTACCTTGACAAGTTTTGTCATTCTTAGTACCTCTCCTTTTGTTTTCTGCATGTCTGTTGCACTAATATGGGATATATTTACTAATCTGTCTCTTTGAAGGTACTTACTTTGAAATGTTGATATGAGGATTATAGCATTAACAAATATGTCATGTTAGATGTTTATTTTGAAACAGTACATAACAATGTTACTTGTCACAACTATACATCATCTTGGTGGTATTAATAGGCAATTTATTTTAGGTCACAGCCTTTTCATTAGATTTTCTGCCTTGATTGTTCAGCTCTAATTTCACATCACCATTGTTGGCTTCAGAGCAAATGCAATGAATATTGTAAATTAAATGTGCAGGGGGCCTTTTTTATACCTCATGCTCTTTCTTATGCCATGGAAGATGTGAAGAGGTTTTGTGTGTTGCTGAAACTCCATGGTTTGATCTGATTTGTGCTTTTACTCAGTTTTGCAGTTAAAGGATGTTATTTTGATGTTTTTGTATTGCTACAAATGGTGCAATTTTTGTAGTAAATCTGGCAGTTAAGCTGCCACTGCTTTTAGCAGTGATTGTTCTGTTTCTGTGACATTGATGTTCAATGTGATTGATGAAAGATAATTTAGATTACTTTGCATAACTGTAAATAAGTAGTGGGCAGTTTGTGTGTAGAAAGTGTGTATTTAAAATAAAATAATGTGAGCACTGCAGGTTATTATTGACATTCTTAGAAAGCATCCAGTAGACCAGAATAATAATTTTACGTAGGAGCTGTTCTAATTCAAGCACCGGGTTTAATGTAGATCTGTAGTTACCAGAACATTCTTAAAAGGTGTCAGTTGTGCAAACAGAGGTATTGCATGTGTTTATCTTGGCTCTGTGTATAGTACACACCTATGTTTCTAAATAACTTGGGCAATAGTTCTAAATAAAATTTGTGTCATCCGATGGGAGATAACACATTTACTGTATTTTTCTATTTGAGGCTAATACAAAAACTCAGGTAAAAGATTATTCTTTTCCTGCTGAAGATAGCATTTTGAAAGAAACGCTACTTTGAGCTTTAGTATTTCTACTGGATGTAGTGACAGAGTTCTCACTGAATTAGCAGAAACAGACTCAGGCCAATGTTAAATGATTCTGAAAATCCCAGTAGAAGTGTATGAATTTTCAATGGATCAAAATACTACTTAAACACAGAGAGGGAAAAGCACTGATATGACATGCATACTTCATGATCTTTCAACGCATGGGCTGTTAACCTGCTCAGGAAAGGTAGATAATACTTTCATTAACAATTCACAGAAGACTGTCATAGTGCTTCTGACTTTGCTGTGGAAGAAGAAACCGGCTTGTTAACATGGTAATGGCAGTGACATTTTTAAAGCACATTTCACTGTTTGGCATGATAACCATAGCAAACTAATAATTTTTCATATACACAGAATGATAAATTATATGTGGTTTCAAATGGGAGAGCTGGGGAAAAGCTTTTAAGTGGACTACGCTGTAGATAGGGTTGATTGACGTATTTATACCCCATTAAAAAGTAACATTTCTTAATGGAAAGTTCTGCCAATCTGATCCCTACCCCACCCTGTTATTGTACAGCTGGTGTGTTCCAAGACTTTGCTCAGTTCCTTGAGCTAGTTCTGCAAGATACAATTAGAATTTTGTAATGAGTGATTTACTAGAGCAGAAAATGTTCAAGTAAAATTTGTCTTCAAAAACGCAGAATTGGTGGTGGATATAGGAACAATTCTTTTTTGTCTTTCCAGTTCCTTTTGACTTGGTGATAAGTTGAATGTGTCAATTTTGGTAGAAAATATGTATTAGAGTGTTACATGGAACTTTAGCAGAGATTTTTGGAAACACTTCAGTTAATTTCAGTGTGATGATGATGTCTGTGTAACCAGTATGCTGCTCTGGAAGTTAAAATTTAAAAACACTAAACTTTTGACCTTGGGTAGATGTTACCTTATATAATGCATTATATTCAGCTGGTGAAGTAAAAATACATTTTTCTGGGCTCTAGTTTGTGGAAAAAAATAGTGTGTATTGGGCTGTGATGCCTGACAGCTGACATTTATCAAGGGTAACATGAACTTTACTCATTCTCACATTTTTAAGCAGCTTTCAAAGCTTTACATGTATACACATGTTCAGCATATGTCTTGCAGCTCTGAACATTTTGTTCTAAAGAGGTTAACTCTCATTAAGATGAAAATCCAGACTATAAACCCATAATGATTTTCATTATCAAATTTAGTTGCAACGTTAACATTTTGTCAACTAGCACTATAATATGAAACAGTAAGAGTAATGTTTAAAGCTTGAAGATAGCTTTTTCCCTATTAAATGTTTTAGTGAACTTTTGGACCAGACCATCAGTACACAGGGTTGTTTTGAATGTATGATGCTCTTTCAGAAGCATACATTGTCTAGAAATCATGAAGTAAACATGCTTTTTCTTAGTAGAAGAAAAAGCTAATGCTTCTCTTTGAAACAGGAAAAAAACCAGGGGATTAATTTTCTTCTCAGTGATGAACCAATTGTCTCATAGCCATTTTGATATGCCAATAGTTTGTGTGCATTGGCCCAATAATGAAAAACTTGTTCTACTTGCTTTAAATGTCGTAAAGAATTACGTGATTGTCTTGAAATGTTCCAAACTCTGTATGTAATGATTCTTGCTTAATAATCCTCTAAAAGTGAGGATTGCCTGGAAGAAATTATTATTTTCATATTTGACAAAAATTCTGGTAGTCTGCATAGTTTGCTGATCTATATTTAGACTTAGTTTCCTGTTGCTTCAGTAGCTTGGCGTAGTGCTAAACAGATCACCCTGGTCTGATGCCAGGTAACTTGAAACTGTAGATGACTCCTAAAGGTAAAGTGGATGGGTATGATTCTGATTGGCATAATTTTAATTCCTGATCAGTGGTATAAGGTACATTTCTTTCTCCTTACTACTGTTCTTCCTGAATACTTCGTACTAATATTAGTAACATTCATACCAAATACTTCTAGTTTGTCACTTCTACATGGAGGTCATTTCAGGTGACCTAAGAAATAATTTTCTTATTTAAATAATATCCAAATTGTTAAAGTCAAATGATAAATAAGGTCCGAAGCCAGCTTGGAATTGAGACTTTGCTGGACCAGTTTGTTAAAAATTGGAGATTTAGGATGGGATTTCTTTACTCCATCTTGGAAGCAGCAGGATTCTAAATAGTTGGTCACAAACACTTCTAAGAAGCGTAATGATTCCCTGTATTTTCTGTGTTGTTTTGGACTGATGTCAGTCAAAACTCGTGACATAACTGTAACAACCCTCAAACCCTTCCAATTTATATGCTGAAGTTAAAATGTGGAGTTACTTTTTTGGATCATTTAAAGATGCTACTAATGCATAACCAGGTAGTAAAAGTTATACAGGCAACAGAAAAGTCACAAGTTACATGACAATAGAAAATATGTCTCATTCTTGAGCTTCCTGGTCTTGAAATAATCCATAGATTTTAATTGCTGCCCTTAAAAGCTTTGCTCATTCATTTAATAAGTGCATTGATTTATGACATTTAAAAACTTGAAAAGAAATGGAACAAGACAAAAGCTGACTTTGGTTAGTGTTTTGTTTACTCATGAGAACCCTAAACTGATATCTAGTAAAATTTGGTGTTGCAGACGAAATAAGCTTTACGAATAGCAGAAAATACCCTTTATAAATAGGAATAAAATTTAATGTAGTTTTGCCTGTATGATTGTATTTAATTACTGGTGAATATCTGTATAATATTATACAGGTAATTCAGAAGATCCATCTTTTCTCTTTAGCAGTATCCCTCATAATTTATCCGTTGTTTATGAAGTCCTGGTAGAATGATGAGCAAATGGATTTCTTATGTGACATTTTTTCCTTGTCAGACCCTGTTTATATACTTTTATCCTGTAAAGTCTTTCTTCATTCATGCCTTCATGTACATGTCCTCAAGAAAACTAGGATTTTTATACACACAGGCACCTCTTTACTGGTGAAAGCTGCTCTTATCTATCTGACTTTCCTTGAGACATGTTGTTGGAAACCCATGTGATTTCTTGCAATAACACACTGTGGTCGTGGTGGTGGTAATGCTTAGGGTTCTTTTTGTTGTTTGTTTTGTTTCAAAGGTAGCAAATTGGATATTTCATTGTAGTGACTTAAAGCTTGGCTGGCCTTTGCTGGCTAGCCCCAGTTGAAGAATTCCAGTCTTTATTTCACTTTTGTAATGCACACACTGCCACAGTGGGATTGATTGAGGCTCAAGAGCGTAAAGGTCTTAAAAGTGAGAAGCTTTCCTTCTGAGTTAGATTTTGGCATGCTTTCTGAATTTTATACAAGCTTAAACACATGGTAAGGTAAATGTTGGAGTTCTGATTGTAACATATTTGTTGCTTTATTTTCCTTGTGTCCTTTTCCTGGTGAAGTAGCTGTAGGCATCATTATGCAAAACTGTAGATGCTAAGAATGACTAAGGATATAAGTTCTTTGTTTTAAAAAGCATTTTGTAAGAATAAAAATGGATGAATGGCTTGTCATTGATATTGAACTGCAAGTTATAGTAGGGAACATGGTGATATTAGCATGCTGTAATGAAATCCATTTTTGTGCTCTACTGTTGCTGCAGTGATTGTGTGCAAAACCCATATTACTTTTGGAAATGAGTGAAAGTGTATTGCAATGTGGGTACAGTATTTGCAGTGTATTCTCCTATGGGTTGTGTGATTAATCTTAGCTTTTCTACTTGCAAATATTTCACATGTTCATTCACTTACAATCAGTCCAGGAAAGGAAGCAGATGATGAGTACATAGGTAACTTTTGAATCTGTTGACCAGGCTGTATTATTTCTCCCTAGTTAAGGGAGTTGTGCGCCTATTGCACAAGTGCTTGTGTTTACCTACCTGGTGAAATGTATCAGTTTTACTGTGCCACTGATTTTAGACTTTTGTCACTATAGTGGCTGAACATAAAACTTGCTGTAAGTAATTTATCTAATATTTGGATGTTATAAGTCCAATTACTGTGTTCTGAGGTAGGTGTAATATCAATGGTGTTATATTGGTATAGTAATGCTAATAAGTCTTCCCATGTAAACAAGCATGTAGTTTTGAATTTCACAGCTTCTTTGTATGCGTAGTTTCTCCGAGTGCACTGGTGGTCAAGCACTTCATTCATTTCTCTAAAATAAATTCTTTTTCTAGGTTTAGTTGCTTATTTTCACTTGTTCATGATCTAAGTAATTGCAAGGTATGTTTTTCTTGAAGCAGTTTTGACAATTGAAAGTCACAGGTGAAGTTGTAGTTTTTAATATTTTTCATATGAGAATACCTCTTCATATAGGAAGGAAAACGCAACTGCTTTTTTCTTCACATTTGTGTGTCTCTTGCAGGCTGCAGTACTGACAGGGATTTTTTCAAATCTCATTATATTTGCTCTTTCTCTTCAGACCCCAACTGTGACAGTGACATGAGTAGCAAAGCATCTCATTTTTCATTTAAACAGAAAAACTGATTCCATTCCCCAGCGCTGTTAAAGAAAATTAGAAAATATAGACAGTTTACCTTGACGTCTGACTGAAGAAAACAGAGATGCAAAGACCTGACATCCAGAAGCCACCTTTTTTTTTTTTTTTTTTTAACTAAGAAGAGAAAAGTGACTTTTAATTATACATAGTTGTAAAAGAGAAATTAAAAAACACTGCCAAAACTCAGAGTTGCACAGTTCAAGGTTTCACTGAACTCTCTTCACTCTTCCTCTTTTATTGACCTCTGGCTCATAAATGGTTGAAGCTTTGACTTTTAGAAATATTAGATATTTGGAATGATAGCACTGTGGTTATCCCCTTAGTCTCTCTCATGCTTAACCTATTACTAGTTAAGTTTCCCTTTAAAGCTCTGTCAACAAACCTTAGTAAAATTGCATTTCATACTGGTAAAGAAGTCTCCATACAAGTTTTTTTGAGTAAAATAGGTTTTATGGGTAAGTATATTTTTTTGCTAGTGCACTAAATCAATTCAAAATTTATCTATATATGTAAAAATACTTTTAAAAGTTTTAAGAAATGTAAAATGTCAAGAAATATTAGATCAGTCTGGGGATCATACAGATGTATGATGTGCAACTTTCTTTTTCCTCAAATAAGCTTTCCCTATTGAGAATCATATCATGTGGGCTGGTTTTCTGCGGACCTTGTTTATTCATGTGCTCAGTGATACTGTCGTTTAGCATAGCTTTTGCCATCTTACTGTGGATTGAAGACAGTTGAGGCATGACTGTCGGATCCACTGGTCCATAGCTCTGAAGAGTCCCTCTAGATTTCTTTATGCCAGTAGGAGCTCCACCAGTCACCTGCCAGTGCTCTGATCCAGTAGCCATTGATGATGAGACATTGTGTAGTTTGGCAGTTCTGGAGATGCACATTTGAACCCCTTTTCCTATGAAGGGTATTTGGTGACTGATTGATAACTCAGTTTAATTCTTCCTCTATAATTCCTTAAGATTAATTTTGCTTCTCCAGCCAGTTTGCTACAAAGAAATGCTGGAAGTGGGGATCTCTCCAGTATCTTTGGTGATGAAGGCTAACGTGAAGAGATTTTCAGAGCTAAGACTTTATCCTCTCTGCATGCTCATTTTATGCCTTTGCCATGAGAAGGTGCACTCTCTCTCTGGCTGGCTTCCTGCTTCCGATGTGTTGTTTAAACATCTTTTCATTATCAGTTGGAGTTCGGTGCAAGGCACACTTCTTGTTCTTTTTTTAGTCCTTTATTTCCTGTTTACATTCAATTTACCGTGTTCTAGGGGTGTTTCAGTTCTTCCCATGCAGACAAGCTTTCCACTTTTAAAATACTTTTGTTCTCAGCTCCAAAGGCTGTGTAGGTGTACCAGCTATTACCCAGAGTTCACTTGAGAGCCAGCATCTTTTTTGTCTCTCTGCCTCCCCCCCTCCCTATTGTCATCACAGTACAGTCATCCAGTGACAACGTAATCACTTTTCCATCTTGAGGGCTGGGGGTGTGTGGTGATGTCCTCGCATATCACTGGAGATGGGTAAATCAATATTCCACACGGCTTCTAAACTGCATGTTGTTTTTAAAACACAACCAACTGTATAGGAGTATAACACTGTCTTTTAGAATGTCTTTGGTTTGTGTGCGCAAGCGTTCACTGATTCACATGCTGACTTCCTCCACTCTGCCTCTCCCCTATTAAAACTACTTAAGATATTTCATTTTAATAGTTTGAACTGGAGCTACAAATGATGTGATAGAATGAATAAATACAATATTGTAATGTGCTAGAAATTTTAGAATACATGTGTCATGCAGTCTGTATGCCTTTCTGTAGAAAGGTGTTTTGGCACAAATCTAAGTAGTTTTGGAAACTAAATCTTCACTCAATTCATGTAGCACAAGTTTCAAGTTTTAAAAACCTGGGAATTCTTGGTGATTGTAATACTCAGTCTTTTTAGAGTGCCAATGTGTGTTCCTAATAAAAAAGTCATATTAAAAATTAAGCTTAAGATTTGAAAGGCATTTTTGAACTCACAGTAGGTACGTTCAAAGCAGAGTAATTTAAGTAATACTCCTGTTGGTCTTATAACGGTCCCCTAAATACTGTATCAAATTTGGAATGACATTTAGAAAGTCGTCTGTATTTTAATCTATGAACATCTGGTGAGTTCTAGTAGGATTTTGATCTTTTTGTTTTCTGCTGTCTTCAGTATTTCTCTGAGGTTCTGATCTGCTTTCTGTGATGGCCAGGCAATAATGTTTTTGAGGTCCATAGAAATTGTAGGCTTTATTTGTTCCATGGATTTGCCCTTTTGTTTGATTTCTTTTATAAATTGTGTCCATCTTATCTAGCCAGTTACTTTTTCTTCCTTTCCTGCAAAGATTTGCGTTTTCTTTTCCTGTTTCATGACTTCTGCCCAATTCTTCTAAAAGCCAAATTCAGCTGAGAAATCCAGCAAGAAACAGACTAATTTAGTTATGGCACATAATGCTTCCTAACTACGTTTTACAGAATTATTCACATCTTTGTGTTGCAAACAAAAAGGCTTGCCAGCCTTCCTCCCCCACCCCTGCACTATAGCTGTATAAGGCGCCTATTGTCTCCATTCACATTGAGATGTCACAGATGTGTTCACTCTTCTGGGTTCTTTTCTCTCTTGCAGCTCTAATGACTGCTACTCCTTTGATTCCTTTCTCAGGCAAATTGGCACAAGCTATACAAAAAGAAATTTAGGTCACAAATAATCTTTAAATTATTCTACTTGAGTGAGAGGAAAGATTGAGCTGACTGTGGATTTGGATGTTCCGGAAATGCATGGCAAGATATGGCAAAATTTGTTTCATCCAACAAATACAATTTTGTCATATCTGAGATCTTTGACTTAAGAGTATCACCAAAGGTGTGTGCAATTTTAGTGCAAAATGTATGTAATTGAAAGAGAAAACTATGTTTCAGGTTTTTTCCCCTAGAGATGAAAAGTAGGTGTGTTCACCTATACTGTTAAGACAACTATGAGTATTAGGAATGACTGATTAAATACTTTCATGTATTTTCATTTCAAAATAAATATAGATATTTTTGTTTTATTTTTAGTTTAGTTACTTTACTACCGGGTTCCCTGTCTGTCAGGACAATGTGTTTAAGGTTTAGCCCTACAGATGAATGTAGCTTTCCTGGAAGTACCTGGAAATCCCACATATGGAGCCTCTTGGCTCCAAACACTGAGGTCTCGAGGCAATTTATGTTTGCTCATGGACCATATTAGTTGCACAGATAGGCAGGTGGTTGAGTTGAGCAGGCAGTAGCAGTCATCTTCTATTCATTAAAAATGATTTTTCTGTAGGCAAACACATTCCTTTTCACATGCCCCTAAGATATGCCATTTGTGTGCAGAAAAATCAAGTGCTTACAGAAACAGGAAGCTATTTTGTGCTTTGTGTTTACATTTCTGAACTGTCTTGTACCAACATCGTTTTATGGTTGGCTGCTTTATTTTCCAGTTAAAACTAGCATTGTGTTTAAAGTGTACTAGCAGGTCACACTTCTCATCTCTTCTGTAGGCTGAGTTTTGCCTGTTTTCTAGTCCTTTTAAGTGCAAACCACCCAAAAGGTAAAAAACGACAGATACAGCATCATTTCTAGTTGTTTTACAGGATGCTGTGATTAAATCTAAATATGTTAACTTAGTTACTGAAGCTTCTTCTCATTACTGTTTGTTGTTGTTTCGTAACAACAGAAAACTATTCCCTCAAATATTTGTGCTCTTGAAAGTGTTGCGTATTTCAGCTGGCTGTAAATTTATGACAGCAGGCCGCAATTTATGACATGCTTTTTAAAGAGGGTAATCAATGCTTCTGTCCAGTGCTAGAGGCTTGGTATTGTGGGATGTTGTGCTTTGTAGAACTGGTTTTGAGTATTTAGGAAGAGGGACAGAAATCACTGTGAGCATGTTTTGGGTGGCTTCTGTCCCAGCTTATCTGCGGGCGACCCAGAGCACCATTGGCAAGGCTTAGTTCTCTCTGTTTATAAAACACCTACTAATAGCAAAATCTATCTTTGAAGAGTCATAAAGACCGGAAACAAATATTTCATTAATCATTATGTGTTGCTTTCTTGATATTTGTGCTATGCAAGTCTTGAGAGATTGGAGTTTTCCAAGGTTAATATCAGAAACTAATTTGTTGATTGTGTGACTAATTGTGTTCTTATAAATGCAGAACAAAAAGATGGTTGTCTAGACACTAAACGTAAAAGATTCTTGAAACAGCAGGAGTGGATTGCATCCTTTGCAGACCTAATTTTGTGTCACTCATAAAGGTGAAAGGTTTGGGTTTTAGTAGTCAGAATCAAAAAGGCTCTTTCTGTTGATGGCCAGAACATTCCAGTACATTTTAAAGTTAGTCTGATGTATTCAGTGTTCAAGTGTTTTCACTTCAGAGGTCTTTATGGTAAGAACCATCAGTTTGGCTGAAAATGGTCTTTCTATAGCATCCACCCAACAAAAGGTTAGCTTTGTTATGTGTTTGCCAAATGCAGAAACAATTATATTTTACTATTCCCCAGTCCTTCCACAAAGGCAAAGGTATGACAGAGCTGTGTAGAAATACTCAGAAGCATCATGACTCTTCTTTTTGAGGATATATGGTTTCCAGCTGTTGATAAACTTTGGTGCTTCTTAATAATTATTCAAGTACTGGGGAATAGCAGATGAAGTGAACAGGCTGATAGGCTAAATGTATTGGCATGATTAATGACAGGGTTGTTAAAGGCACATGAGCATCAACTAGATCACATCGCCCAAGATGTACAGTTACCCAGAGTAGAATGGGGGAAACAAAACAATTGGATCATTGCAAAAATTCTAAATTACTTACAGCTTTTAATTGAGAGGTTTGCTTTTTTAAATATGGAAGCACAAAAAGAGTGGTTAAAGTGCTTTTTCAGCTGTGCAGTTCTAATTAAAAATATTTTGGTCTGCAACTTGACACTTGAAAATTTACTGCTCCAAATAAGCAGTTTCTTTAATAGCCTATCTCTATACCTACTGAATTGGTGAATACTTCCAATTCACATACACAATTCAAAGACTGGAAATACTGGGGGTGAGCATCCATTACTAATAATAGCTGTAAAATGCAAAAACATTAATCTGTTTTGAATGCTTTTCTGAGTATTACTTTCAGAATTTCAAAAGCTGGCATTAAGCTTGGCATCTACTTGATGGAGATCAGGTGTCAGAAACTGGTAGTGTCTACAGTAAATGTTTCATTCTGTCAAAACCGGTCAGTTTTTCCCTTTGTCTGGAGGCATCTTGGTATTGCTAGAGATTTTGAACCAAATGTAAAATGACTTCTGTCTCTAAATTTAAGCTTGCAATGGACAGGCTTTTGCAAGGAAATTGCTGATATTTTGCCTAATTTCTAACTGCTGCGTTGGAAAACTGTTCACATTATAAACATGGTTTATATAAAGCAGTCATCTCTGTAAAATGAGTAAGATTTTGGCATGATAGGCTCTGATTCTAACAATGCCATAGCACTAAATGAATTAATGCTAATAGTAAGACTATAGTTGTGTTTAAGTTCTCTCTCAAAATCCAGCAAGCAGTCTTTGCTGCCCTTAGACCTTGGTAGAGTAGAATGTTAGAACAAAATATTGCATGCATATAATATATGAAAATGTACATGAACCCATTCAGAGTCACAGGAAGAAGAAGAGAGTTGCTGATGGCACATTTAGAGCTTCAGGAAAAGGAATGGACTTGCTGATGACTTGGAGAAGGATCCATGTGTGTTTAGTGAAACAGTCTTAGTTTAGTTGATTACATTTCCTGTTTTCACCAAGAACTTTGTAAGTAGTCTCTGTTTTTGAAGTGTCAGTGTACAGCTACCTCAAGGAAAATAGTAGTTGTTGCTACTGAAACTTGCCGATTTGTATTTGGGAAGTTGCTTCCTCCACTGTAAGAGAAAACTAATTTCTTAGTCATTGTTAAATTAAGGAAAGAGCTCTTGTGTCTTTATCAGATCACGTTGGACAATGTCTCTGGCACCCTGTTACCTTCCAGGAGCTGCTCTGTTCTACAAGAAAAAAACACCCTGTAGTGTTGGGTGATTTTTATTTTTTCCCCCCATAAAAGAGTTGTTCCAATTTTATAAGTTGTACTGTTAATCCCATCTAGTATCTAACAGTTACCTCTTTGCATTTGGATTTGATGTGATTGTTACTTAGTTTTTGCCAGTCATCCCTTTGCATTGGACTTCATAATGACAGTGATTAAAGTTTGTACTGAAAAGGTAGTTACATTATTGTAATGTCTAAAAATTGTGTAAAAATTGAATTCATATATTGATAAGGTATGAAACAACCTTTCCTCAGATAAGTTGAAGTTAGAAGTGATTAAAAAGACATAAATAATGTTTTCTGATATTTATGGTCAGACTGATAGTTCCATTTTCTAAGGCTTGTAGTTGATGCCCTTTTCTAATTTAGAGAGATTTTGTATTTTGGACTGGTCTTTAAATAATTTAGGACTACATAATTCCATTTTAACAAATTATGTGAATAAATTCAAGCTTACTTCTTAATGAAGCTGACATTGTAATATGTAGAGACACGTTCTGCAGCTTACATGCTTCTTACTAACTTGTGGATTATGTCATGTGTTAATTGGCATGGAATCACTTATGAATTGGTTGTGTATAGAGCAGGAAAGTGACTCTTCAATGATGTTGATATTCTCTTGTGAGCTCTGGCAGGGGTATTTTGTCTTTCAAACGGAACACTTATATAAATATCCATTTTTATTTTAATTTTTTTCTTTAGAATTTAGTTGCTGTTAGTAATAGTAGAGAGGCTTGTGCATTGGTCACAGTAGAGTCTCTTTCCATAATACCCACTGTTTCTTGAAAGGATGATGGGAAGAAGCATTTTCCGCTTTTAGAACTGCATTAAATATTAATATAACACTTAAGTAGACCATGTGTATTTGAGGCAACTTCTAATTTGCCTGAGTTTCTTCTGCTGTTAAAATGTCTGGAGGTCCAGAAAAGAATGGGGGGAGCCTGTGCTTTATTACCAGTTCGTAGAATCATAGAATAATTAGGGTTGGAAAGGACCTTAAGATCATCTGGTTCCAACCCACTTGCCATGGGCAGGGATAATTCCCACTAAACCACCTTACCCAAGGCTCATTCCAACCTGGCCTTGAACACCACCAGGGATGGAGCATTCACAGATTCCCTGGGCACCCCATTCCAGTGCCTCACCACCCTTACAGTAAAAAACTTCTTCCTCATATCCAATCTAAACTTCCCCTGTTTAAGTTTGAACCCATTACCCCTTGTCCTGTCACTACAGTCCCTCATGAAGAGTCCCTCCCCAGCACCCCTATAGGCCCCCTGCAGATACTGGAAGGCTGCTATGAGGTCTCCACGCAGCCTTCTCTTCTCCAGGCTCAACAGCCCCAACTTTCTCATCCTGTCTTCATACGGGAGGTGCTCCAGTCCCCTGATCATCCTCGTAGTCCTCCTCTGGACTTGTTCCAACAGTTCCATGTCCTTTTGATGTTGAGGACACCAGAACTGCACACAATGCTCCAAGTGAGGTCTCACAAGAGCAGAGCAGAGGGGCAGGATCACCTCCCTCGACCTGCTGGTCACGCTCCTTTTGATGCAGCCCAGGATACGGTTGGCTTTCTGGGCTGCGAGCGCACACTGAAGCCGGCTCATGTTCATTTTCTCATCAACCAACACCCCCAAGTCCTTCTGCGCAGGGCTGCTCTGAATCTCTTCTCTGCCCAACCTGTAGCTGTGCCTGGGATTGCTCCGACCCATGTGCAGGACCTTGCACTTGGCATGGTTAAACTTCATCAGGTTGGCATCAGCCCACCTCACAAGCGTGTCAAGGTCCCTTTGGATGGCATTCCTTCCCTCCAGCCTATCAACCGAACTACACAGCTTGGTGTCATCAGCAAACTTGCTGAGGGCGCACTCGATCCCACTGTCCATGTCACTGACAAAGATGTTGAACAAGAGCGGTCCCAACACTTATCCCTGAGGGACACCACTCCTTACTGGTCTCCAGCTGGACATTGAGCCATTGAGCACAACTCTTTGCATGCGGCCATCCATCCAGTTCTTTATCCACCGAGTGGTCCACCTATCAAATTGATATCTCTCCAAGTTAGAGACAAGGATGTCGTGTGGGACAGTGTCAAACGCATTGCACAAGTCCAGGTAGATGACAGCAGCTGCTCTCCCCCTGCCCATTAGTTCTATAGTCCCATCATAGAAGGCCACCAGATTGGTCAGGCAGGATTTCCCTTAGTGAAGCCATGCTGGCTGTCACCAACCACCTTGTTGTTTTTCATGTGCCTTAGCATGCCCTCCAGGAGAATCTGCTCCGAGATGTTGCCAGGCACAGAGGTGAGACTGACTGGTCTGTAGTTCCCCCGGTCATCCATTTTCCCCTTCTTGAAAATGGGGGTTATATTTCCCTTTTTCCAGTTGTCAGGAACTTCACCTGACTGCCATGATTTTTTCAAATATGATGGACAGTGGCTTAGCAACTTCATTTGCCAGCTCCTTCAGGACCTGCGGATGGATTTCGTCAGGTCCCATGGACTTGCGTGTGTTCAGGTTCTTAAGATGGTCTCGAACCAGATCCTCTCCTACAGTGGGCCCAAGTTCTTCATTCTCACAGTCCCTGTGTCTGCCTTCCAAAGGTTATCTTTAACATCCCTAGCCAAGTTTAATTCTAACTGGGCCTTAGCTTTCCTAACCTGGTCCCTAGCTTCCCGGACAACATCCCTGTATTTTTTCCCAGGCCGCCTGTCCTTGCTTCCACTTTTTATAAGCCTCTTTTTTCCTTCGAATTTTCCCCAGCAGCTCCTTATCCATCCAAGGAGGTCTCCTGGCCCTCCTGCTGCACTTCCTTCTAGTTGGGATGCAACACTCCTGAGCTTATAGTAGGTGATCCTTGAATACCAACCAACAGTCTTGGGCCCCCTGCCCTCTAAGACTATATCCCATGGAACCTTACTAATCAGGTTTCTGAAGAGGCCAAAGTCTGCTCTCTTGTAGTCCAGGGCAGTGAGCTTGCTGCGCGCTCTTCTCACTGTCCTGAGGATCTCAAATTCGACCATCTCATGATCGCTGCAAGTAGTTCAGTAGTTATCAAGTCCCATTATGGTAGCCCAGACATCGCATCTTATTTCTTTCTTGTGGTGTTTGAGCTCAGGATTTCTTTTCTTTCCATATATATTTATTAAATCTTAAATTATTTTTAAATAACTGTTGTTACTAACTCTTCCAATACAAGTCTATAAGGACTTCCTATTTAAAAAATGTTGTAAATATATTCTAAAACCACTCAACTGATGCTAGCAGCAATATTGAAAGCCCAGATTGCCTCTTCCAGTACAGTGGCTTGGAAATGAGTTAAGATTGAAGCCCCCTTCAATATTATTTTGGCCTGCTGTTTTTGAGCATGCAAATTCTTGCTGCCAGCCTCATGCAAGTAAGTGATGTGGCTGCATCATGCCCGGTTGCTTTTCACTTACAAGAGCTGTATCCTGACAAACATGTCAAGCCAAAGAAGTTGGCTTTTCACAGCTGAGTTATGAGGGCAGCAGTTGTTCTGAGTCTAAAATGTGGCTCACTTGTCTTTGGACCTGCGATGAGACGCAGAAACCACTTTACCACAGGGCTTGGTGCGGAAGCCGATGGGTGAGAAACTTTTACAAGTGTTTAGCAGTATGTGGTGGAGGTATAAGCATAGAGACTAGTCTTTTTTATGAGTGAGTTCACTGGAGCCCCCCTTTTCTCTCTCATTTTATTTGTAATAGCAGGGTCCTGTATCTATTGCTGTGACTAGAAACAGGGATGTATAGGAAACAAATTAACAAGTAATGACACTTCAGAAATAGAGCACACACATTGTTTATCAGAGGAACAGGAGATGCACTCTGAGTCTGTGCCTCTGACCATCCTTTAACTGAAAGAGTCCTGTCATATTAATATATGCAAAGTGAACAAGGCTCAAGTTAATCGTCATGTCTGAAAAATAGCTCAGGAGCGCATAGTGCTTACTAAACACTGCAGGGGAATTGGTAAATGAAACCTGACAAGGCTTGAAGAATTATAGTCTCCCTAAGACAGAAGGTTTAATACAAAAAGGATGTGTGCTGAGTTAAGATTATTTAACATGTTGCAACAAGGTGTGTGCTTCACTGTCTACGAGAGGTTTGATTTTTTTTATTTTTAACTAACAGCCCTGACTCAGTGAAGGCTCCAAGTCAGTTATTTATTAGCTCCTAAATGACCTTTTTGGCTGGCAGGATGGGGAAAAAAAGAACAGAGAATGATCAAACACGTATATTTTGGAATAGTACCTTTAGTTGTTGTACTGATGGAAGCGCTAGATTGGGCTAGTGATGTATCTGTATGATTTGCTGTTTGCTTCATGCTGTAAGTATAGCTGCTTTAATCTGAAATGATATGACTTTCCAGTACAAAATAGTTACAGTACACCAAAACCTCTGTTAACTACGTGTACTTGAGTCTCTTTAGCTGTTTCAGTCTTTCGTACTTTCAGATTCACAAAGCTGTAGTTAAAGTTCATTGACATTTTATCTGTCGCATTTTTTCCCTCTGCCAGAGGTTTAAAAATATGTTTGGTTTTATGTGCTGTAGTTGGAAGTGTATTTGATTTCTTTCTTAAACAGGCTCATTAATTACTTCTGAAACATTTAAAGAGGATTACAGAGACTCTCCGTGTCACATCTTCTTTCAAAAAGTAACCATTGTGTTTGCCATATCTGGCACATTTGACTATGAATATAAAATATGTATATTTTTAACCTTAAGAACAGTGCAGCCTTAGCTCTCTGTCATTGTTGTTGTTGCCTGTGCCACAGGCAATAATATGCCTTGTCACTTAGCTATCCCATCCACACTCTAATGTAATGTTCCTTCTTGTATGTGTTTTAAAAATTGAATTGAAAACTGGACTGTGTGTGATAATGAAAATTAAATTTGGTAGCCAGGCTCTGCTGGATGCCCATTTTCTCTGTGGTGTAAACTGAGTATCTGTGTAGCTCATTCTGAAGGTGGGGAAATAAGTTGAAGGTCACTATGTTGAGCTTATTGAGATGAAAACATATCAAACAATGTTTTTGTTTGAGCACTCGTGGTTTTTTGATTGAGCAGTTTTTAGACAGGAAATAGTATGTTTACATGTTGAAAGTGGTGCTGGGGCAGCGAGAGCTGAGGAAGAAGCTGCTGGTACAGCCCCAGATGCTGAGCTTTTAGAAGGATACGAGACTGGCAATCAGTTGGTGCACAGCTGTGCTTTGATACTCTAATATCACTCTGATACTCTAATAAGCACTGTAATAACCTAAACTAATTCATGTGAAGCAGAACAGAAACAATGTTGAAGTAAAATATTTCATATGTTAAAAAGGTTAAGGAGTTGGCTGTTACCTCTGTAACATTCCTCAGAAGAGGAGGCCTGTAGTAGGTTTAGAGTAGGGATAACCGAGTTGAGTGGTCAATTTTCAGTATGTAAAAGATACGGCTTTCATTAGCAAGAAAAGACCAAGTAGTATTGGAAAAGATGGATGTATTTTATTTTTTTCATTTAAGTCATATAATGGTTTGGGTTGGAAGGGACCTTAAAGCGCATCCGATTCCAACCCCCTGCCATGGGCAGGGACACCTTCCTCTAGACCAGCTTGCTCCAAGCCCTGTCCAACCTGGCCTTGAGCACTTCCAGGCATGGGGAAATCATCAGCTTCTCTGGGCAACCTCTGCCAGTAGATGATAACAATGTAATGACTTATTAGATTATAAAATTTTAATAACTTGTTTTAATTATAGTGGTAGTAACTTGAGGTCAGATTTACTTTTGATATATGGCAAAATTTTCCTGTATTGTATTTTGTCTTAACTTTATGCTTTGCTGGTTGGGTTTTCATCTCTACTTCAGGTTGGCTTAATTTCACTGTGCTATGTGAAACACAATTCAGAGTATCTGTCTGGGTTGCCCTGCAAATAGACAGTTCTCATATGGTGGGGCTCTGCAGCATTTGTCCAGACCAGATGAGTGAAATGCTACTCTAGGTGCCTTTGCCAACCCTTTTCTAACCCGTTAAGAGCCTTCAGATAGTTCAGGTTAGTTTTTAGTTACTTTACTGCAATACTTCTTTGGGAGGTTGTATTCCATCTGTTTAAACAGCTCAGATATTGACATCCATTGAATTAATATTTATTTGCGAGGAGTATGAAGGGAATATTCTAAAACTAATTTATATAGTGTCAGGCTTTTTATGTGGTCTTCAATATAATACATTTTCATGGATCTTCTCTTTACCCTTGCATTTCCACTCATACAGAATCCTTTTGATAGTTGTGGGTGTTGAATCTTCCACCTTTAAGAGATTTTGTGATGTTAATTTCTCCTACATGGGTCAATTTCTTGGTGAAACCCATTTGTGATTCTCTTTAACTGCTTTTGTTTATCCAGTTTATCAAGCTGCTGTAGAAATTTGATGAAATAGCTTGCATATGAGCCTGAACAGTGAATGTAATTTATAACCTTTTTGTTTAATAAATTCTGTCCAGTGGAGACCTCAGAAAATAGCTGTTGTTTGGCTATAAGACCATACCAGGGAAGCTAGGTAGGAAGCTATCACTGAGTAAGTAGTGTAAGTCTGGTTTAGCATTTTTACAGAAATGAACAGCTGAAGGATTTAATTTTCTGTGATATCCAAATGTTTCAGATACTGCATCATAACATGTCTTAAATCTTTCTTTTTTTTTCCCCTTCTATTTTTCCTTGTATGTGCTTTTGTTCTGGTTTCCATGATTAGCAGAGGTTGATTTAGCATAAAATAGTGTTACAGAAGTCTTTCATTAGGAGACAATTTACTCTTGATGCTTACTTTTACGTGACCACATTGTCAATCAACCTTCTAATTGGTAATTCCAGTTGGTATAAATAAAGCTACAATCAGTATTGTCAGAGGGATGGTTAAACCAGCAGATGAATGCATATGCAACCAGTTGATATGAAAAGCTTCAGTTTAATTTCTTAAGAAATGTGGTACTTGAATAAAACTCGTTTACCTGCCTGCTAGTGATTACCTATTAAGTAGTCTGGGTAGAAGTATCAATTTTGAAACTCTTGATTTTGGATAGGACTATGGTGTGTGCTTACATGTGAATGGCTCATAAATAATTCCCAGGAGCAATTTATTTTTCTAATTAGCTTCAACAGCCCCTGCTTTACTTAGTGCTTTAAGCAGTTTTCAGTAAATCAATTCAATCACACAGCTGTTGTTTAAAACTTTTCCTAAGTTACTGTAATTCTCTATAGAGACGCAGAATCCCACTCATTAGTACACTTAATCATACCTTGTATAAAATGCATGATAATGTGGATTAATCATTCCTAGAATTTTACACAGAAACCTGAGTGTTCATAGCTCTGAAATCAGTTTGCTATTCTCAGGTGATAGTTACATATCAGGAAGTGTGCACAGGCTGACATAGTGGCTACACACTGAAGTTTTACATGCCAGTCATAATTTTACAAAATGATTTGGGGCTGCAGCTCTTTATATTAAGACTTAAAATTTACTAAGGTCAACTATCTACAGCAGTTTCAGTATTTCTTCCAAAGTTAAAAAAAAAAATGTTAAGTTTATTTAGTTGTGAAAGGAGATCCAGCTTACCTCTGACATTTGTGATATTAAGACTTTTGAGCTGTTTAGCATATAGCTGAGATGACGGTTAGTTGCAGTGATTGTGAGTTTTAAAGTCATTTGACATGAAAATAGCTCACTATTGAGTGCTTACTTTTTGGCAAGTTTGTTAATATTAGATGAAAAAATTCGAGCAAGCCTTTTTTCTTTTTTTTTTAATAAAGCCTTTTTTGTTTTCCAGGATGTGACTTAAAATGACTTCTGATTCTGAAGGTCCTCTGAAAAATACGCTGTGCTTGAATGTTTACTAAGGACAAGTAAGTGACTGATTTTGTAATTGACCTATATGTACCTGGATAGTTTTTGCATTACCATTTTTAGAGTTATAATTTAGAAATTGTAAATGCAAGTATATGAGGCATGCTCTTGAAAAGAGGAAAAAAACCCACCTCCCTACCCCCTTGCTTCCATACTGTCATAGAGTGAGTTTTCCAAGTTAGTTTTCTTGTGGAATCCTGTCTGTGTAGCTGGGAACATCAGTTGTTTCTGTTGTCAGACTTGTAACATAACAATTTCTGCACAGTTCCAAGAATATTGTGAATCAGAAGTTTTACTGGAAAGCTCTTGTACTTGCTATATACGTGTATTTGAGGGAAATGTAAGTTTGAAATAACAAGTTTTCATTAAGAACACGGAATTGCTGAATGGAATTTCCTCTAGTTTTATTTGTGTCAAGTGAAATTTAAATATTTGGAGCTCCTCTTAGCATAAGCCAGGCAGTCCATTAGAGTTTGCATCATAAAAAACTGTGACTCATCTCTTGGTTTTTAGAAAGCAGGGTTATATTTAGTATTTTGACATTACATACAATTAAAAAAAAAATCCAGACGATCCTCATGATTCATTGGAAAGGACTGATTTGATTGAATTCCTCATAATTGGTTTATTCTGCAGAACGCTAAGAACCAGCTTACGCTTTTTCCCTAGCAAATTTTTCAAACAAGAAATCAGCTTAGACAGATGAGCTTCCAAGGATGCAAGATGTAAGTACATGTGTTTCGTATAGGAAAACGTTGTTGGCTTCATGGGACCAAAGAAGTACTAAAAAAGTTTTTATGGAAATAATACAGGGTTTTTTTCAAATAGTTTGGATATGTTTTAAATTAGTATTGTATAGCTGTGCTATGTGGGGTTTGGGTTTTTGTGTGTGTGTGGTCAACAATTGCAGCTAAACAAACATGAAAACTAAATCTTAAGCATCCAATTGTTTGTATTTTTGGGCCCCTGTTAGGACAAACCCTTCCCAGTTGTCATGTCCTGTTTGGTGAATAGGTCTTTCAGCTACAGCTACTGAGTACACAGGCACAAAGGGATAATGCTTGAGTTTGAGAAGGAAACCAGTGCTTTGAAAGACAAACTACCACAAAGTGGTCCAGTGGGTGCTGTTAAGTTAGTAGCTTTCCAGTTAGTGAGAGGATGAGGTAAGATCAGGGAAGAAACTACAATATCAAGCTAAAACTCTTTGCATACCGTGTTTAGTATTTCTCAATGTCCTTTTTACTCAAGTGCTCTCTAGGAAATGGGTTAGGGGCTTTCTCAATTTCAAACCTCCTGTATTGTCAGCATATACATCCTTTTCTTGGTAGTCCAGGACAGAATTGTAGAAGCTAATTCTATTTATTTATTTTTAGCCTGTCAAAATATCAAAACTCTGACAGGTTGCAAAATGCTAGTCCTAAATGCTGATTATTCCTTTAAATTCTAGGTTTTTGTTCGGAAAGCTGTACATACATCGTCACAATAATTACTAGAACTTGTTTCATGTGCAAAGCTCGGTACCTTTTTAACAATCCATCTATATTTTTCACTAAAAATGAAAATCCCTGACCTTTGAACAGTATTATAGTATGTTGCAAAGGATGTGGATGTGCACCTATTAATAATTACAAATGTTTCTTCAGTGTACATACTGATGAGCAGAAAGGTCTTTGTGATTTTTTTTGTTTTCTTGTTTCCCATTTTTGATAAGTGAGAAAGTTTGAAAAAATTTGGGTTACATGTGAACTCAAGTAGTAATGCAGAAACTAGTACTTAGTGTTGGCAAGCAGTCATTAAAGTTTGTAACTTTGAATCACATTTTGCATCATCTTGGTTCTTCTCAAACTTGTGTTGACTATAAACTTTGGAGGGCTCTGGCCATATTTGCTTCTGGTCAACTTTAAGATTCTGTATTTCATACAGTTGTATACCTGTCTAAGTTATTTGGCAAGAGATAGGGCTTTGTTTTTCAAATAACTTTTGAAAAACCATATTGGGCAGAACAGAGTGTGGCTTTTTGTCATCTCTTCAATAGCTAAGTGGAATGTAGCATAAAATGCATTTATTTTATTAACTGCTTGGTGAAAATAACCAGGGATTCCAATACAGTGGAGCAGCATGGACAGTTTAGTTTAGATGTTAAAATTAGTTACTCGTGCTGATGACATCAGACTAGCAGACATTTACATTACTGTTGCCTACCTGGCCTTAAAATTTGGCAGTCCCAAGAAATTCTCTCTATAAATGATATAAAGTAGGAACAGATCAATTTTATATAAATCTAGCTGTTTATCACTGGATAGAATTTCTATTCAGCGTTTCTTCATCCTTCTATGTAATCAATCTGCTGTAGCTGTCTGCATTTTAAGCAAGTACTTGTATATGAACTTCATTAAAAAATACATAATAGTGTGTATTGACAGACTCATAATATTCTCACTGTTATCATAGTTATTTAAAAATTAGCATAATTTCTTATATGTGGCTGGTTTTATGTAATAATTGAGTTATTGAGTCAAATTCAGCTAGTTTTTAGGTGTATTTTAATTACACAATAGATAAAATTTCACTATGTAATTCTTTTCTTCAAAAAATGCTTTGCTTAGGTAGATAATACTGTGCAGTGTAACTAGCAGAGGAGTCAGCATTATAGGCTCGTTGAGCCAGAAATCATGTAATTTCCTCTTAGCTCAGAAAGTAAGTTTACAAAGATGGCTGTATTGAACTTTTTTGCCTCTAGTACTAAAAATGCATGAAAGTTTAAGCTTTAGAAAGCAGTGCTTTGGAGCTATCTTCTGAAATGATTATTAGCTTCAAGAAAACAATGCTCGAAGGGCTGGAGCACCTCTCCTATGGAGACTGGCTGAGAGAGCTGGGCTTGTTCAGCCTGGAGAAGAGAAGGCTCAGGGGAGACCTTAGAGCAGCTTCCAGTGCCTAAAGGGGCCAACAAGAAAATCTGAAGAGGGACTTTTTACAAGGGCCTCTAGGGACAGGACAAGGGGGAATGGCTTTAACCTGCCAAAGGGGGAATTGAGATGAGCTTTTAGGCAGAAATTCTTCCCTGTGAGGGTGCTCAGGTGCTGGCACAGGGAGCCTGGGGAAGCTGTGGCTGCTCCATCCTTGGCAGCGTTCAAGGCCAGGCTGGACGGGGCTTGGAGCAGCCTGCTCTACTGGAAGGTGTCCCCTGCTCGTGGTGGGGATTGGAACTGGATGCTTTAAGGTTCCTTCCAACACAAACCACTCTGATTCTATGAAAATTCCCCCAAAATAGATGTCTTTTTGAAAAAACTTTTTAGCTCACTAGAAATTATAGGTTTATGTTCAATGAATAAATGTAACACCTGGTATTTTCTAACTGGTGATTTCTTTCATTATTAACTCACTGAATAATAGCTTCTTTTGTGAATATTTCCTGTAGGAGGGGAATTAGTTTGACTGTTAACAATTTGTACTGTAAATCCATCTGTATGGGGAAGCAGCTTCTGTAATTTCCTTAGCTAAACAGTTAGAGAGTTGTTCTAGGCACTACATCCCTGCCCAGGCTGTAATGATACTCTTAGGGAAAGGAAAATACATGTACAGGGACTCTGCAGCTTCAGGTCTGAATAAACTATCACAAGTTATTTGGGTGTAATAGTAGGGAAACAGCCTACACATATTACCTAATTTTTCCTTCCTTCTCCAAGCTTCTATATTTAGGCTCTGCAAGATTTTCTTAAATAGAAGCAGGGTTGCATTCTCTGATAGGTATCATGTCTCTGAGACAAAATGTAGTCATTTTTGTTTTTCTATTTAATCATATTGTGAGTTATCTGTCAGTAGAGGTGGATGTTAAACCAGAAATGACATTTCATTCTAAATCATTTAATGCAGCCCTGTTACCTGTGTAATTGCATTCCATTGAAATGTCTGTCTCCTAGCTCAAATTTTCAACTATTTAATGTATTTTAAATCTTTCCTTCTCTTAAATAGAATTTACTCCTGGCTTCTGACGTACTTGGTGTGCCCACACCCTTCCTGAGCTATCCTTAAGCCTTATATTTTAAGCTCTTCCTTTCTTTTTCCGCAGTGGCTCTTAACCCTGCAGCTCTGTGCTCTGCCTGTGAATGCAGTTCCAGGGCGGGAGGCGCTAGTCCTGGAGTGTGCTTGTGTCACCTACAGAATGACTCCAGGACTCAGCCTTAGCTGCGAGCTCTGTAGGCACAGACCTTATGAGTCATATGTTCTGCGAGCTTCAGATAATCAGCTGCTTTTCGCATGATCATAGCCTGTTTGTGTTATCTGGTTTTGGAACTGCTTATTTGCTCAGATGAGTAGTTTTTCATTCCGCTGCTTAATTGTACAAAATGCAATCTCCGCAGTTGCTCTGTGCTACACTGTCATCTAGTGGCACAACAGTGTATTTTTCTTGATCTTCAGCTAAGGTGGGCTGCTGTAAATGTATTCAAGAGGTTTTCCCCTGGAGCAATATATGGTCTCTCTGTATATTGGGTTTTGTATAACCCCTCCATGGCATCCAGGTTTTGTATCAAATATTTAGATATAACCCAAATTTCTAATCTGTGCCTATGCAGTCCTTGACTTCAGTTATGGGGTTAGGCGTCTTTTGGAATGCAAGGTTATGTTTCACTGTTGTTCTTAATTTTATTGTGATGTACAAAGTATATTATCTTTCCTCGCCTGATGTCTGTCAATTGGGTGAGGACTGGTTATGAATACAATTTTATGTCAAGTATTGTAACATTTGCTTAGCTGCAGAGAGAGCTCATGCCTTAAAGAGATGCCATTTTACTTCTGAGCTTTGTACACGTGCCAGGGTAATCCAATGTGTACTCCTCAGTGCGGCAGCACTCCTCTGTCCTGTCTAGCTTTCAAAAGTTGTACTGCTATAAGAATGGCCTTTTAAATTCCCCACCTGCAGACACTCTGCAATAACAGCATCAGCTATTGCAAGCAGCTCCCATGCTGCTTCATGCAAATATGTTCTTATGTGTCTTTGCCCTTTCAGTTTAGACTTCAGAAAGAACTGAAGCAGTATTATATTTTTTGTCATAAAAAGCCAGTAAGCAAAAAAATCCAGTCAGTCAAGGTTAGTACATCAGAAGTAATGCAAACACTTTTCTTCAGATGTCTTGTCCTGAAAGCAGTTGGTTAGGTGCCTTCCTAAGGGTTGGTTTTCTTTGCTGCAAAGGTACACTGCTGACTTGAGTTTAACTAAATTCTTGTTCACCAGGGTGGCCAGGTCCTGTTTAGCAGACGTGCTTTGAGTCAGTTGGCGACCAGCCTCTGATATCTTAATGTAAACTTCATTTAGGTGAAAGTGTGTCTATCAGTTTTGTCCTTGCGATATGCGATCACTGACTTCAAGGGATTTTTCTTTTTTGCATAACTGTAGTAATGGTGGAGATCCTTAAAGAGCTCTTTTTTTCCCTGAAAGATTTATTAGTGTCTGGGTTATATGTTATGGAAAAGTTACCCCCCAGTTAAAATTTATAACTGCCTTGCCTGAATGTTTAGGATCAGTTACTGCTATTGCTGTATGGGGTAAAGAACTGCAGGCTGGACTAGACTGCATCCCTGCCTAAACAGGGCAAGTGGAATTTACATTTAATTTGGCAATTTCTGTTGAAAGGATGAAATAATGCTAAACTTCTGGCTGCCCAGGTGTGTCTTTTCATTGTGGTACAGAAAACCAAATACAAATTATTAGATCATTTTATGTTTCTAATTATGTTCTAGAATACTCTGGCTATATAAATAGCATAAATCCATTATAAAGTTGTTTTCCTCCCTCAGCATGTTGTTGATTGCAGCATAGCAGGATCTGGTATAACTGTTGCCTCTGTGGTTGTGTTCGTTTTTCCGCTTCGGAGTGAGTGGAGGTCAGTGTTATGGATATATCATCTCCCAGGCTTGTTTAACATACCTAGACTTTAACATAAGTAACACATTATTTTACTGGGTTATGGCCCAATCTTTGCTGCAGAAGCAATAGATTTGAAAGAGTTCTGAAGTCTTTGCTTGCCTTGTCCTCAAGGCTTTAGGAAAATGTTTTAGAAGATTTAGCAAGAGACATGAAGTTAAAACTGTAGTAACCTGTTGAGCTAGAGATGGTAACAGTAATCTGCCAGCTTTATACTGAGCAAGGCATGAAAATCCTTTAAGCCCCCTGATTTATTTCCAAGGATGTCAAGGAGCTGTGGCTGCAGTGGTTAGATCACCCGAAGAGAAGAAGGGAGCATACAGAAAAGGAAATTTTATTCAACATTTCTCTATTTTCAGTGTTCTGGTCACCCATTTGTCATTACCTTAAGAGTATCACTTGCCCTTTTCTTTAATGGTATCTAACTTCATCCTTAGTATTTAACTGCATTTTGGCATAACATATTAAGCAACCACTTGCTTTTCCAGTTATCTAAACAAATATTAAAACACTGAGAATATTCTTATTTTCAGGCAAGTTTGAGCTATACAGTGGTCCCAGTATGATGGAGCAAAATTGTAAACATCTCAGAAACAAATTAAATGCCTTTTTTTTTTTTTTACACTTATTTTTGCTTACATTGATATAAACGTTTTTAAACCTGTTTTGGTAAAATGCAAAATAAAGTTTTTAAAAAACAGTAACCAAGTATTTTCAATAGCAATGCTCACAAATCTGATTAAGTAACTTATTCAGGAGAGCTGTCTGCATTTGGAATTGGTATTTTGAGAGGTGTATTCACAATTTTTATCTTATTGCTTTTAGTTGCTGATGCATGGTCAAGATGAGTGGATTAGGGGAAAACTCCTTGGATAGCTTGACCAATGAGTCAAGGAAGCGCAAGCCATTACCTTGTGATACGCCAGGTGCAAGGTAGGTGTATATAGACCTTTCTCTTTTGGTTTTTGTTTTTGCTTTTGTTTTTTCTTTTTTTTAAATAAGTTTTTAAAAAAAATTTTCAAATCTTCTTTGCAATTTAGAGTAAATTCTTACTGATCATTTTGTTCAGCTGAAAAATGCTCTAGGCTAATTTCTGTTGTGAACATACACAGCTTTACTATTATGTATAGATCTGCCAAAGCTGAACTCTGCTCTGTAATTAGACTCTTGTGGAAATCCTGATAGGGTGAGCATATAAGGAATCACTGTTTGAAGTTGTGGTCACAAGGCAAAAGAAGAAAAACTTCTTGCTTCACAGAAATGTCAAAGGCAGCATCTTCTATCTGTGATTGAGTAATTACCAGTTTACTTTGTTACCTCATTTCAGGTGGTCGTGGTCAGTACAGCATACCACAGTAGTTTGAGCTTTTTTTAACTTCCATTTCTCCAGACTAGTTCTTCACAAGTTCCTCTGAAATGTTGGAATTCTGCTCTGTCTTCCTGCCCTTCTGCCCTAGGTTTAGCAGCAGCAGTCATTTTTCTCCTTCTTAGTAGCTGGTGCAGTGCTGTGTTTTCAACTTTAGTCTGAGAACAGTGCTGATAACACACCGATGTTTTTAGTTGTTGCTAAGTAATGCTTACTCTGATCAAGGACTTTTCAGTCTCATGCTCTGCCAGGGAGGAGGGGAAGCTGGGAGGAAGCAGAGACAGGACACCTGACCCAAACTAGCCAAAGGGGTATTTCATACTGCAGCACGTCATGCACAGTATATAAACTGAGGGGAGTTACCAGGAAGGCTGAGATTGCTGCTTGGGTCGGTCTGGGTACCGGTTGGCCGGTGGTGAGCATTTGCATTGTGCATCACTTACGTTTATTGTTTTCCTTTTCCCCTATTAGTTTTATATTCTCTCCCCTTGTTATTTTCCTTATCATTATTGGTGGTAGTAGTAGTGGTTTTGTGTTATACCTTAGTTACTGGACTGTTCTTAACCCGTGGGATTTGCATTCTTTTGATTCTCCTCCCCATTCCTCTGGGAGTGGGAGGAAAGAAAAGAGGAGTGAGCAAGCGGCTGCATGGTTCTGAGTTACCAGCTGGGCTTAAATCATGACACCCTCACTCATCTCTGTCAGAAGCTGTTATCCGAGGGACTCAGTTTTCTGTCTCCCTTCAACTTTATTGCTCTCCACCACATTACCATTTCATGTTTTTGTTCTCACAGAATATTAATCTCTTAAATTTGTCTTCAGATTCACCAAATACCATATGTCATGTGTAGTCATATTTCTCCCTTCCATATATGTCCTCACTGTCCCATGCTTATTACCTCCATCATGCAACAGATCATGTATGAGGTCCTCAGATTCTCCCACTGTTATCCCAGTGTCTCTTTGTGAATGTCCTTTATTCCAATTGCTCTTTCTCCCGTGTCTGTCTGTTCATTCAGGAATTCTGGTTTTCAGGTTGTCACCCTTCATAAGCTTTTTCAATTTTTCAAGCCCCTGCTTTGTCATGCATTTGTTTTCTCCAGTATTGGTCCATCCATACTCCCCTAACTCTTTCACTTGGTTTCTTCTCAAAGAATATTAATTCTTTTTGATTCCCTCAGTGTGCCCATTTTTGCCTCTTTCCTTTCTCCTGAGTTCTCCTTCTCCTACTCTTGGCATAGTCTGTATATGACACTGTTCTCTCTGTTGATTTAGGCTGTAGATAGTGCCTTTACTCAGCACATTAACCTATGTAGGAAAATGGATTTCAGAGAGACTTCATCCAGCAACGTTAGGTTGTCTGGGATTCTGCTTTTCTTGGATATTGAGATGGCATTTTTGACCTGATGCCTAGAAATCTCTGAGGTATCACCTTCTGTAGTCATCTTGTCATCTCATTACGAGCAAACCAAGAATGTTAAGATTCTATTTTGTTTAATAAATTATAAACAAATCTTAAGTGACTTTGAAGGTTAAAATACACTTTCTGTATGACTGTTTTCATTAAATTTGATGATAGAGTAATCACAAGGGGATTTTATGGATGAATAGCTTTTTCTCACATCCCCTGATGATAAATTGGTACTTAAAATTCTTTAAAGAAAACCTCAAACACAAAACCCAATCAACAGTGTAACAAAATGCACACACACACCCCCTTCAGATTTATGTTGTTTGGAAGAGTAACTACTACCTAAGCTTATGTAGGTAGGTGTTGCATGAAGTTTATTAAAGTTTACCGAGTGAGTGCAGCTTTTGTATATGCTGGTGTGTCAGTACGTGAAATGATGTTTTTGGTTCCTAGCCTGACCTGCAGCGGTGAGAAGCGTCGGCGTGAGCAGGAAAGCAAATACATTGAAGAACTGGCTGAACTCATATCTGCTAATCTGAGTGACATTGACAATTTCAATGTTAAACCAGACAAATGTGCTATTTTAAAAGAAACCGTGAGACAGATTCGACAGATAAAAGAGCAAGGTACGATTTCCTTCTAAGCCAAAATAAATAATTTAGCTTTCTTGTGATTCCTTTTCCAAAGCAACAGTAGTGATTTTATGATAGCATGTAACTGAGAAAATCTTCATGCTTTCACTTAAACCAGACCTTTAATATGTCTTAAATAATTCTCTGTTTAAATAAGTATTTAGCATCATTTTTTTGGGGGGGGAATATTGGCTCTAAAACTTTTTTCTAGTCTTAAGCAACTCAATATATGAGACCTCTCTCATTCATGGGTTGTGTTTTTATTGTTGCCTTCATTCACACACTTCCTAGAACCTGGCTTGTAATACTAAAATATGCTCTTCATGTGAAGTGTTGCTTTAGTAAAATGTGTCTTTTGGGTTTCAGGAAAAGCAGTTTCTAATGATGATGATGTTCAGAAAGCTGATGTATCTTCTACGGGTCAAGGAGTTATTGATAAGGATTCATTGGGACCTCTTTTATTACAGGCAAGTACAAATTAAGCCCTAGTAAATTCGCATGGAAACAAATATTTAAGGTAGGTGAAAATACTGCAGTAAGGCCTGCAATCCTATAGAAGTAAATAGTATGCAACTACCATGCCGAACTGTGACTGAAGCAGCAGGAATAAAATCTGTCGTGTTTTCTAGGTTTTGCTGAAACTCTCTGTAGAAGGAAAGAGAAGAAGAGCATTTGTCTTCTCTCATGTTCTTGTGTTTTACTTTCTCCAGCTATCATTAGCAAATCACTACTAAAGCGGTGCTTAGTAATACAAAGAATATTTCGCTTTTTATGGGAGGGGATAGGTATTATGAGGATTTGCAAAGACTAGAGGTTTGTGATGTGTGTTGGGGTTTGTGTTTCTAAATTATGTTGAGTTTTAAACAAATGTTGCCATCAGCTAAAATAACATCAGAAGAACTGTTAAAAAAAGGTACACAGCAGATACCTTTTCTTTGTGCCTAGAAAACCAATCCCAATGTCCATTAAAAAGCACTTTTGAAACTTAATTGTTTTACATAGACCCTCTTATCTTGTCACTCACTGGTGGAAATGCCTTCATGCTCACGTCTTGCTACTTCTTTCTACGGAATTTCTTCCTGTTTCGATTTGCCAGCTATTTAAATATTGTTACAGATTCATTATCTTGTGTTCAAATAAAGCAAGAATGAAACAAGAAGGCTGGTTATCACTGTGAAAGAGCTCAGTGGAATAACGAATGAGCAAGTTAATTTTTAATATTGAAATCATTCTTTACCAGGCACAGTTTTCCTCAGAGAAAAGATATTTGAACTTCTGCTCAACCCTTGGAAAGAATTGCATGTATTGTAACTTGATGTTTATCACCCACATAGTTTCTAAACTAAATGATGCTCAGAATTAGGTGGTGTGTCTTATATGATATGTTGTCATGTTAATATTTAGGCATTAGATGGTTTCCTGTTTGTTGTAAATCGAGATGGGAATATAGTATTTGTGTCAGAAAACGTCACACAGTATCTGCAATACAAACAAGAAGATTTGGTTAATACAAGTGTCTATGGTATCTTGCATGAAGAGGACCGGAAGGACTTTCTTAAAAACTTGCCTAAATCTTCAGGTAATAAAAGTTGACTTACTACACTGTTACTAGGTTGTTTGAAAACAATTGGAGAAGAAAAAAGAATGGATAACCTTTCAAAACAAATAACTTGTACTAAGAATATTTGACTACAAAAATATGTTAATCTCAAAAAATATTACTATTGTCTTACTACAGGATACCACCAGAAATAAATGTGCTGGAAATTCATGCTGTACTTCAGCCTTTGCAATTTGTTTACCTGTAACTTAAACCAAGGATACTAAAAGAATATATTTCCTAATGCCATAAGACTAGCTGAGGGAACTGCTTGTTTTGTAAATATGTGAATGACTTTTCAGCCCTTTTTCAAGGGACTGAAATTGTCATTTAAGGGGAAGAGGGTTTTATATTTTGTTCTTGATACTACTATTTTGTACCAAGGTATCAAACTGATGTTATATTGAGAAAGCATCCTAAAATAGTCTTTAATCTCTCTAATCTAGGAATGAGGTATCTAAATTAAGAGAAGTCAGTTATAAAATTGTTTTATCTGAAAATCTTTATAAATTCTTTGTGTTCTTTGAAGTTAATGGAGTTGCATGGACCAATGAAACACCTAGACAGAAGAGTCATACCTTCAATTGCCGAATGATGATGAAAACCTCTCATGATCTTTTGGAAGATGTAGGCAGCCACCAGGACGTACGTCAAAGATATGAAACAATGCAGTGTTTTGCTTTGTCTCAGCCAAGGGCTATGATGGAAGAGGGGGAAGGTAGGAAATTTTATGGAATCAATGTGCACAAAAGAAGTCTTTGAGTGAAACTTTTTGATATTTGTTGTGTTATGAAATCTGTAGCTTCTGCAATCCATTTTTGTGTAAGCAGGAATAGAATGCAAAAACTTCAATTCCGATTGCCTATACTTCCATTTTAACAATAAAGGACACTTCAGCTATTTTATTTGATGCTTTAATAGAATAAACCAGGAGAGAAATGAAAGAAGAAACATTCTTTTTTCAATACAGATTTGCAGTCCTGTATGATTTGTGTGGCACGTCGTATCACAACTGCAGAAAGGGTATTTCCGACAAATCCAGAGAGCTTTATTACAAGACATGATCTTTCAGGTGAGAAATATACACAAGATGAAGGTAGGAAGGCATCTGGTTTTGTCTGTGTGCTATTTTTTAAATAAATCAAGTATGCCAATGAATTGTGTATCTGTAGTGACTATCAGAATTTGGACTGAGAATTCTCACCTGATTTTTGCAATATACCATGTTGCAGTGGGACACATTTTCTGTCTGTGTGCTAGCATGCTATTATTTGTCAGCTTGGTACAAAGCATTGCTTGTGTGTTAACTTGGCAGCATTTGAAATGGTTGTCATTGTGCTTTCCTTTACACATAAGAAATATTTTACATCATAACTGAATGCTTGTATTTTTGTCCAGTGCATGAGTTAATGTTTAAAGTGTTTTATGCAGTTTCGAGTGAAAGAATGTATTCTAGATGGGGCTTTTTCAGATGCCAGGTAGTGTTTATTGATGTTCATTTGTGGATGTAGTTGGTCAGGATTTTTAAAAATCTCACTGTGTATGCATCCTTTGGGTGCCTGTAACCAGACACTAAAGCTACTGTTTTCTAAAGCTCTGGCATTAACCTGTGGGTGATTAACTTCCTCTAACTCAAAATCCCTTTGAATATTGATGTTTTAACAAGCAGCATCATATTCTCATATGGCAGGTAATCTGTAAGTGTAACTTCTGCATATTCAAGATGTGGCGTTTGGCTCATGAACAGTTAAAATGGTGAAATTGGAGCCTTCTGAAACATACCACATTCATACAAAAGGATTGGTGTAGTCATAAGGAGTTTAATGTGTGTATTTTCTTTCTTATTACAGGCAAACTTGTCAACATTGATACAAACTCATTGCGGTCTTCCATGAGACCTGGCTTTGAAGATATAATCCGCAGGTGTATTCAGAGGTTCCTATGCCATAATGATGGACAGTCTTGGTCAAACAAACGCCACTACCATGAAGGTGAAGATCCGTTTGTAGTGTTTGGTTGTACTGCTGCTCCTCGTGCCTGCATTTTTTTCTGCAAAACAAAAATGCTGTATTCTGCCTGTGTTCTCTTTTTCCATATTTTTTGTTTGTGTTAATTTCTGTGACTCATATTTACCAGCTGAGGGAGGATGTCCTCTTGAGAAATAGGAATTCTGGTGGAAGTTATTTTGTTTTTCTAACGTGTCTCTACAGATAATTATTATGGAAAATATCAGATACATGACCTGAGAGCCTAAAGCAAGCTGTTTTTCCACAGCTGCATGTAACAACACAGTGACAGCTATACTTCTGTAATAACATCTAATCCTTAATTATCCTCAAGTTGGTATTTTTGTTTAACGTTAGTTTGACTTTATTTTAATTCATTCTTTCTTTTATTAAAGGATAGCTCACAAAAGTGATAACAGTTGTGTTAAAGGCTGTGATAACCGCCTTTTTCTTATTCAAGTCACAAGGGTTCAAAATACATTCAGTGTTCCAGTGTTTGTAATGCTAATTTGATGACCTTCATAGATAAAGTGAAGCAAAGCCATTGTCTTCAGTAAGAAAGATGATGTTTTTAAAGTTTTCTGGTCTGTGATACTTTTGAAGGATTCACGAAGTAATTCAAGTAGAGGGGATATTAAATAGAGACACTCATACTGGCAGAAAGTGGAGTTTCCATTTCATTGGAGGTTCTTCAATCTATCTGATGAAATAAACCCTAAATTAATCAGTAATTTGGAGCTCAAATTAAAAGCAATGATTTCCACATTTTTTAATAAAATAAAACTTTTAAACTAAAAAATACTTTCCCAAGGAGAAGCCATGGAAACCTACTAAGCTAGCCTTGGGAGTGTGTTAAAAAATGCAGAACTTTCTGTGCTAGGCATGCTGAGCACAATTTACTGCAGCAGCAAAATAATCTTGTTTGCTTTTATCTTTCCTGTCTGAATTTAGGAGAAAACATGGAATACTTGCTTTTTCTGAGATTCTACTTGGGTGTGTCTGGTTAATTATTTCTTATTTATTATGTCTTCAGCAAGATTGTGTTGATCAATCTGTAGAGTGCATATTAGTCATTATTGCTTTTTAAAATGTGAACTCTATTTGTGTATTTCCTTTGCAGCTTACACACAAGGTCATGCTGAAACACCTTTGTATCGGTTTTCTTTAGCGGATGGAACTATAGTGACAGCACAGACAAAGAGTAAACTATTTCGAAATCCTGTAACTAATGACCGCCATGGATTTGTCTCTACCCACTTTCTTCAAAGGTGAAATCAGTGCTCTTTGTCATTTAAGCATCATAGCTTTTAAAAGGTGACCCTGAAGATACAAAAATATTTTACTGATTAAAACTCAAGCAGAGGGGAGTAACTTTGGAGGCAGAGTTGCGTAGCATACAAATAAATGTCACCCTAACACTGACACTCCAACTTAACTGTGTGGCAGAAAGGCAGTCACAGTCAAAGAGGAGTTTTTCCTCAGTACCTGCATGGAGCCTGTGTTATGTAGTCATTTTTCTTTTGGGTTAACATTTATAATGATGAAACACTGAAAATAGAAATGCTCAGTTAGATGCTTTATCTTACTCTTTTTAATTGCAGACCAATTAAAAAGACAACAGAACCCCCTCAGATGCATCATTGATGAGTCGAAGTTAAATGTACCTTAAATAGCACTTCATGTGACCTGTTCTTGTTGATTGCAAGAGTAATTGAAATGCCACTCTGGAGAGAATCTGTCTGCTTCTGGCATTAAAGTGCCTCCAGATGCTGAAAAATGAGTAGCTGAGATTGTTCCAGGGCATCATTAGTGTGCACAGTAGAATGGTGTCATGCCTTGACACAGGAAGGGAGTAGAAGGAAGATGTTTAAATTGATAAACCTGACTAATGGCTGTTGATAAAAGCCTTTTGAAGGGGTGATACCATATGTAGTTGCAACCCCAATCACCTAAAGGAGCAAGTGCTTCTGTAATGAATAAACAAGTGTCATGGCTTAGTTCTGCTTCTTTGGAAGCTTGAGTGCTCACTTGTCTTTTTGAAAAAATGTTTGTAAAATTCTTTAATTATGTTTTCTGTCTTTGTAGCACTTGATTCCGTATACGGTTTTAATTTGTTTTCTTGGGATTTCTGGGCATGTTGTTAAACTTACAGAGAACAAAATGGATATCGGCCAAACCCTAATTCAGTTGGGCAAAATGTCAGAACACCTGTGGGTGGAAACACGAATTCTGTTGGTGGTCTTATGAACATGTCACCTGGCCAAGGCATGCCCGTGCAGAACAGGAGCTATGGTATGGGAGATCCCAGTGCTGTGGGTCAGCTCAGCAGCACTCGATATGGAGGCCCTAGTAATATGGCGCCTGGGAACTCTGGACCCGGACTGCAGTCCTCAGCTTACCAGAACAACAGTTACGGCTTAAATATAAGTAGCCCACCACATGGTAGTCCTGGTTTAACTTCCAACCAACAGAACCTAATGATATCTCCTAGGAATCGAGGGAGTCCAAAAATGAGTTCACACCAGTTTTCTCCAGTTACAGGTATTTTATTTTTGCTATAAGCTCTTTTATTAATCTCTGTTTCTCAGTTTTATCTGAATTCTATCTTTCATCCTTTTTAACAGTTCTGTATGACCTTGTATAACTAATGTAATGGTAAAAAATTATTTCAGAATCATAGTATCACAGAATGGTTTGGGTTGGAAGGGACCTCAAAACTCATCCAGTTCCAACTCCCTGCCATGGACAGGGACACCTTCCACAAGACCAGGTTGCTCAAAGCCCTGTCCAACCTGGCCTTGAACCCTGCCAGGGATGGGGCAGCCACAACTTCTCTGGCAATGGTTAACTCAGTGTGGCAGTCATACATAGTCCAAAGGAAAAGTAGATACAGACATTACTGTAGACTAATAAGTTTGATCTCTGTCATGTGATACAGGTATGCACTCTCCAATGGGATCTGCTAGCAACACTGGCACCAGCACTTTCTCCAGCAGTTCTCTTAGTGCTCTTCAAGCCATTAGTGAGGGTGTTGGAAATTCTCTTTTATCAACACTGTCTTCACCAGGTCCAAAATTGGATAATTCCCCAAACATGAGCATAGCTCCTCAAAGTAAAACAAGTACCCAGGACTCCAAAAGCCCATCTGGTTTGTACTGTGAACAAAACCAAGTGGAAAGTTCCATCTGCCAGTCAAACAGCAGGGATCTCCTTAGTGAAAAAGATAGTAAAGAGGGGAATCTGGAGACATCTGAAAGTCAAAGAGCACCATCTGAAAGCAAAGGGCATAAAAAACTTCTTCAGCTGCTCACATGCTCCTCAGAGGAAAGAGGGCATTCTACAGCATCAAACTCCCCTTTAGACTCAAACTGTAAAGAATCTTCTACCAGTGTTACCAGTCCTTCAGGAGTGTCTTCGTCAACATCTGGAGGGGTATCTTCCTCCTCAAACATGCATACGTCTCTCCTGCAAGAGAAGCATCGGATTTTGCATAAACTGTTGCAGAATGGTAATTCTCCTGCAGAGGTAGCCAAGATTACAGCTGAAGCTACTGGTAAAGACACGTATCATGATACTAGTAATACAGGCCCTTGTGGAGAAGGCACTGTCAAACAGGAGCAACTGAGCCCAAAGAAGAAGGAAAACAACGCTTTACTAAGATACCTGTTAGATAAAGATGATGTTAAGGATCCGCTTTCCAAGGAGTTGAAGCCTAAAGTAGAAAATGTGGATAATAAAATGGGACAATGCAGTAGTTCTACAATTCCTACTTCTAGTCAAGAAAAAGAGACAAAAATAAAAGCGGAACCAGTGGAGGAGGTACAGTATAATGTAAAATGAGGGTAGCAAACAAACCAATAATTTCTTATTACAGTGAATGGATGAATACAGAACACTTTAGTAAGTGTGTGTAAGCATTTCTAAGAAAGTTCTGTGCAAATGGTGTAAAGCTATACACTCTGGTTTGATTGTAACTGAAAAAGCACAGGATATGTATATAACCAAATGTGCCCTACTGAAGTCCAGGACTGATGTTGTCTTTATGTTATGGTATGACTAAAGTAGCATATATTTACAAATATTCTTTAAAATCAGATCCTTAAGGCCTGCTGTTTCACTTAGCACATGTTTATTTTCATGGCTTAATAAGACATAGAGCTGTGACTGCCTCTGTAATCAGTAGGCAATGCAGTAGCAAATGGTGAAAGATGATTTCATGTTGAAAATACAAACAATACACAAAAATGTGTAATAGTTACAATAGCCATAGATTGGTTTGAGTTCATTCACTGGTTTTAGCACCCTTTTTTTTTTTTTTTTTTAAGTGAAGGAAAATGTTGTTCCAAATACTTATATATTCAGCATTTAGGTAAATACATGTGTATTTATTTGTTTCTGTATTTCTAGAGATGTCATTCTAAGAAATGTCATGATATATCAAATGATACCACCATGGAACATCTCTCCCAAAAACAGGAGTACACTTACTAGGCAGAGCTGTTCTTCAAATTATAATGTGTATATAATAATTCTTTTCTATTTAGTTCCTAAGTCAACATTTGGAACAGCTTCAAAGTAAATAACACTAGTCAGTATGGCAGGGTTTGCTGAAAACATGCTGGTATCTTAGAACTTGGATTTCCCAAGTCAGTAATAACTATGCAAATAAAAAATTACTGCACAATTTTTATATTAGCTAATGGCTGACTATAAATGAAACACTTTATAACATTTATTGAGTACCACTGATGGAAAAGTCACCAACTCCTCTGTAATCGTACTCGATGCATGGTTTCAGTCCTTGCTCCTGAGATCTAAAACTAACGTGTTCAGAGAAGCTTGTTTAGTGACAAAACAAATCCACTATATATGCAAAACAAATCCACAAATCTTCTGTTAACAGGGTGCATTCGTGACGTTGTTTGCTCCCCTCAGTGTTTTTATCTTTGTAATTTGTGATGACTGAACTGTTTGTATTCAGAGGTGCCTTTTGTTTTATTTATGTGTACCTCCAGTTTCTCCTAATTCTCAAAATCAGCCAAGCAAAATAATCTTAAAAATGTAGCTAAATGATATCTGAAGTTCTCTGGAAATTGCGAGACAGCTCAAGGTATTGTCATTGAACTGAAACACTCGTCTCTCAGTTATCTTCTAAGATTAGCGAGGAGCTAAATAAGAGCTGAAGGATAGCCGCATGATGGTAAATAACCTTGGTATTTTACTGCATCTTTTCAGGTGAACGGAGACTTGGATAATTTGGATGCAATTCTAGGTGATCTGACTAGTTCAGAGTTTTACAATAATGCCATGTCTGCAAATGGAACTAACCTTGGAACAAAGCAAGCCTTATTTCAAGGAAATGCCTCATTGGGTAAGAAAATGAATCTAATATCACTTTGGGTTTAAATTCAGAGTTTTGTTCTTACCTGATGTAAATATAATGCATCCTCAAATCTTTAGGGAGTATTTTCTTGACATCCTGTATCTTCAAGGACAAATGTAATGCAAAAAGGCTAACTATGTTTCATAGGCTATGAAACATAGTGTATATATACATATATATACATTACATACAGTGTAATAATGTACACTATTAGCTGCCTTGAAGCACTCATCTACTATAGACACAATGAATAGCATTAACTTCAGTTCCTTATTTTATGGTTTCTTCTGAGTTTGCCTAACAGATTTCTCAAAGACATTAGGATAAACTTTTTGAGTTTTTAATTGCCCACTTATGCTGTGTGAAAACACTTGTGGCCTGTAAATTCCAATGAGTATTCCTCCTCAATATTGAGAGGGATGCCCTTCCTTAGTAGGAAGCTGAGTAGGAGGGAATGATAACCTTGCCAACAGAGCAGTGTCATTGTAGTTGTCATTTCCTTTTATAATGTTGGTCATCTCTTGATTGAATAGGGCAGTAGATTGCTGAGGTCACCTAAGGAGGTGAAACATGGATAATGAAAAATAGGAAAACAGGTACACGAACACATAAAGGCACTGATGCTTTTGGCTGTGGAGCACAGTGATTTCTGGGTTAATTAGCCCACAGCTCAGGGACATGTTGTGTCTGAATTCAGCCTGTTCCAGACAAAAGCATTTGACTTGTTTCTGTCTCTGTCTCTTCTATTATCCAAAGACTGGGCAGCCCACTGGTATCTATAGTTATTTTTCTCTCTTTGTCTCTTTCTCAGAGTCTGTAGTACTAGTGTGTTTCAAAATGTTAAAAACATGCTTCATTACAGAACTTAATTTAAAGTGCACCTTTTTATGTCTAGGGCCAAAGGGAACTGCATTTGGCTTTTCCTGTAAAAGGTCCTGACTATGTACCCAAAGTATGATTTGTGTAGTAAGAACATCAAATACAGAAGCTCTTCCTGGCCTTTTTAAGGTCAAATACCTGTGCCCATAAATGGATCAGACTTATTTAAGTTATTAATGGTACTTTCTATTCAAAACATAGTTGCATGCATTTTTTTTACTACTTTAACAGGTATGAGGAGTCCCCAGGCTATGCAGACCACCCGCCCACCTTTCAGCAGAGCTATGTCTTTAGACAGTCCTGTGGGCTCCAGCATTCCAGCAAGGAACATCAACGCATTCTCCATGTTACAGAAGCAAAATCTGATGGGTGGAAGTCCAAGAATGGTGGAAAACCAGGAAAACTTTGGAGCAAATATGGGTTTGTTGCTTGTGTACAAATGTTGCTTGTGTTGTTGTAAAGGAAGAAGATTTTATGTAAAGAAAGGTTGCAGGATTATAATATAAATTTTAGTCAAAAGAAATTTTAAAGAATAATACTTTTACCAGAAGTATTTTAAATACTTCTAATTATTATCCCTAGCTGTCCACTTTCTGTGTTTTATTACCAGTGCTTTCCTTTCAGTTAGCAGTTAAATTATTTTATACTAGTTTGAGTTTTGTATTTGACATGCATTTTTGATATATAGAAGGCAAGAACAGGTCACGATGGCAGCCATTAATATTTTAAAATAGATTAATACAATTGTTTGATGCTTTAGAACTTGGCAGAGTAAGCTTGAGATTCTTTTGTAGGAGTTCAGTGAATTGCTCTGTTGCTGGCAGGTGTCCTTGTTTGTAAAACAAATGCAACCCTCCCTTAAAATAGATGAAATCCAAAGCATGTATTGTGGTTGAAAGTTACTGTATTTTCTGTTCTTCATTACAGTAAGTGCTTCCAACAGGAATGTAGTGATGAATCAGCCTCAGTCAGGAGACTGGGGTTTACCAAACTCGAAGGTGAACAGATTGGACCCTACAAATTCTGCTTCGATGTTGAGAGCGGGACCTGAGTTCAGCACAGCCCTTCCCAGACCCACGATGGGTGCCTCTATGCCGGGGCTGCCCGTTCGCTCCAACAGTGTGCCTGGCACAAGACCAATGCTGCAGCAGCAAATGATTCACATGCGTAAGTTCGTCACGTTGTATTGTCCTGCTTAGCACAGACTCATTAGTTTGTAGTAAGCATTCATCATCAGAATCTATTTGGTTTTGGGCAGACAGTAGCTTTTCAGGTAGAGTCTGTTCTTGTTCCCAGACTGGGACATGTAATGACTTTTTGGTGTTCTTTTTGTTTTCTTCTGGTGATATGTGTTTCATACACAGATGATTCATGCCATTTGTAATTATATTTAAAGATACTGCGATCCTGATTAATCTATTGTACCTGATATAGATGTTTTTCTGATGTTGACTTCATGGTAATCGGGGTTTTAAAGCTATTCAATGTGACAGGTGAATCCAAGGCTAAATCAGGAAGAAATTTGTGCAGTCCTGACTGAGTCAGAATCCCTCAACTTCACTTCCTAGAAACCATTATTGCTGGAGATTTCTCCAAATACTGGGAAATAATGGGATAACAGGCTCTTCTGTGTAGTGCTGTTTGTCTCTGTCTAGGTAGCAGGAAGATCATACTACTGAAGAACAAATTGTTATGTACCTTGTGATTATTTCAGTGTTCCATATTCTGAAATTTAAAATGCCAAATGTTGATGTCACTATGACAATGTATATTTACTAGTGCCCAGATTTCATTGGCCAGAAACTTCATTTTCTTTGGATGTAAAGTTGCTGTATCTATCAAGTTCCTGTTTAAGGGCTGAAGGATTCTGCAGTAGCAGGGTAGCAGCTTTAGATCCACACTGTCATATTTAAATCTGTGGTTGATATATTCCTGAAATTATCTTGAGTGTGAGTTTAGTATGTATACACTTAAAAGCATGCTAAAGGAAAGCCTGTGAAGCTGCTTGACAGACTGTGTGATCATCTATCACAGTGCTTTATGTGAGCACTGGGAGAGCAAGATGACACCTTTTGCTTTTTAAAACTCACACACGTTTTATCTCACAGGGCCAAATGAGATAAACATCGGCATGGGGGGGAATCCGTATGGACAGCCAGGACCATCTAACCAACCAGGAACATGGCCCGACAACATGCTTTCCATGGAGCAAGCATCGCGGGGTTCACAAAACAGGTAGAATTGGGGAGGGTTTTAAAATAAGTTTAAATACAACTGTTCACTCTTTGTCAGAATTTAAGACCTAGAAAAAAGAAAATAATGTAGCATTGTCCTGGGTTCAGCAGCAGCAGTGATTTTTCTCCTTCTTAGTCGCTGGTGCAGTGCTGTGGTTTTGACTTTCAGCCTGGGGACAATGCTGATAACACTGATGTTTTTAGTTGTTGCTATGTAATGTTTACTCCGACCAAGGACTTTGAGTCTCATGCTCTGCCAGGGAGGAGGGGAAGCCGGGAGGAAGCAGAGACAGGACACCTGACCCAAACTAGCCAAAGGGATATTCCATACCACAGCACGTCGTGCCCAGTATAAACTGAGGAGAGTTACCCAGAAGGCTGAGATCGCTGCTCGGGTTGGGCTGGGTACCAGTTGGCAGGTGGTGAGCAATTTGCATTGTGCATCACTTGTGTTTGCTTTCCTTTTCCCCTTTTAGTTTAAATTCTCTTCCCTTATCATTATTATTATTTGTGGTAGCAGTAGTGGTTTTGTGTTATACCTTAGTTACTAGGACTGTTCTTAATCTGAACCTGTAGGAGTTATATTCTTTCGATTCTTCTTCCTATATCTTCAGGAGCAGGGAGGAAGAAGGGGGGTGGCTGAGCAGCTGCATGGTTCTGAGTTACTGGCTGGGCTTAAACCACAACAATGGGGAAGCTGCAGCTTCTCTGGGCAACTTGTGCCAGAGTTTCACCAACCTCGCAGTGAAGAATTTCTCCCTAATATCTAATCTAAATCTCCCCTCTGTCATTTTTAAACCATTCCCCCTTGACCTGTCATTACATGCTTCTGTAAAAAATCTCTTATGACACTGGATATCTCTTAGGCCAGCTCCACAAAAGGCTTTTCTAGCAAAATGAGTCAGTCCTAATGTGGGGAGGCATGGAGAAAAGAAGTGGAAAAATCTGTTCTTGTGTGTTTGTGGCACATACAGAAGCCAGGAGAAAACGTAATCTGTGTGTGCTCAAGGGTACATGGCAGTTGGCTAGACTTTTTAGGACCTAAATTAGGGACTTAAGTTCTTAAATCTTACTTCCATCTTCTGGGTGATTATAGTACTTAATCATCTCTAGGGCAATTATTGTATAAAAACTATATATATGCCTTTATAGCCCATAATGGCTGAAATGTTTTTATATTTCTAGACAATTGGTTAGAAACTCTTTGGATGACCTCTTATGTCCAGCACCAAATATGGAAGGCCAGAATGATGAAAGGGCGCTTCTGGATCAGCTGCACACCTTGCTGAGTAACACAGATGTCACGGGCCTGGAAGAAATTGACAGAGCTTTAGGAATTCCTGATCTCGTAAACCAAGTAAGTAAACAGAGATTTTGGCCGTTTATTTTCCAAACCCCGTATTATTTTGTTACTTGAAAAGATAAGTGAAGAAGGCCTCATTTGCTCTGTCTCCTCACTTCTTTGTCTTGATTTACCTAAATCTGGCTTTGGAAGCATCTACGCTGAGTAGTGATTTTCATTGGAGAAGCTCAGTAATGATTTTCTTTCTTGTGCATTACAAAAAGATAAAATGACATTTTAGTTTATTGTAATATGCCTTGTGTATAGGATGGGGTTTTTGGGTGCAAATAATTACAATTCTATAAGCAGATAATTGTGTTGGGTTTCATTAGGAAGCTGTTATCAGCTGAGCTTGGGTTTTGAGGTATTTGACCAGCAGTGATGTGTTAGGGAGTAGGAGATTTCTGTCTCCTTCAGTCCTTGAATTTGCATGGCTAGCAGATAAGGAAAAGAAATTCTGTGAATAATTTGGAACATGCTGAAAAACACAAAATCACACTGTCACTTGTACAAATAGCGGTTTAAAAGTGTGGAATGGCTTGAATATGCCTGTGTAAGCAGCGTGCAGCAGAGCCGAGTTTTAAAGAATTTATTATTATTTATAATTTTTCACTTGTCTGAAGACAAAACCAATAGTTATCTGTCCATGCTGTGTTCTGCCCAAGAAACTATTGGTGGTTGTATGCTGTGTTAGCTTTATTGTTTCGTTAGGAATTCCTACTTTAAAAATATACTGCTAGTGAAAACGCTTTTGTATCTGTTGAAGGGACAAGCTTTGGAACCCAAACAAGATTCATTTCAAGGTCAGGAATCTTCAGTTATGATTGACCAGAAGCCTTCGTTGTATGGTCAGCCCTATCAAGGGCAAGGGGCAGCAATGCCAGGAGGTTTTAGTAACATTCAGGGACAACAGCCATCCTTTAATTCAGTGATGAATCAGATGAGCCAGCAGAGCAATTTTCCACTCCAAAGTATGCATCCTAGAGCAAACGTGATGAGACCTCGAACCAATACCCCAAAGCAGCTCCGCATGCAGCTCCAGCAGAGGCTTCAGGGGCAGCAGGTAACGTCTTGCTCCTGCATTTACACTTTCTTCTTGTTTCGGAATGGAATCAGGTGCACACTGAATTGTGTTGCTTCACAAGTAGGAAAATTGACAATACAGCAGGTGATTGAAAGGATGGATCTTTCATTTTGACAGTGCCTTTCACACTGAGCACCTAATAGCTGTAGGAGTGAAAGAACTTTCATTAGGACAGTTGTTCCTCCTTCATCAGTCTCCTTAGCTACAGAGGGGACTGGTGCCTGCAGCACACGTTATTACTGCTACTTACCACCGATCTCTTGTACAACGCAGCCCTGAATTGATCTCTTTATCTACACATTCTGATTTAGTGTTTTTTCTGAATCTCACTGATACCATTAAGCGGGCAACTGCATTTCTCCTGTTAATCAAATGTTACTTCTTTTTCACTATGTTTTCTAACCAGTCATTTGGGTTGATTGAAATAGGATTTGCTTTCTATTTATCAGTTTGCTGTTATTTGAGGGTATTTTCTTAGGATGAAAGGTGAGAGAGTAGATACAGCTAAATAGATCTTAACACTGGGTTAAAGTATTGCTTAAAAAATTGCTGCATGCATTGACTTCCCCATGTGAAGATGCAGTACAGTGTACAAATAAAACTTGGGAAACTGAGAGAATGCTGTGTGACATGGAATGGCAATGTTTGATCCTTAGGAAATTCTGTGTTCTCTCCTGGTTTTCTGTGACAGGAATTCAGTCTGTATGGCTTTGGGGTTATGTGAGGGTAAGGGAAGGAGACTGAACTTCATTATTTCAAGCAAAGCTGGTGGTTATACCCTTCTACCCCAAACATGATACGGAACAACTAGGTAGCCTGCTATATATGTTAGTGCTTAAAGAGCACTAATCTCAAGGGAAGACAGAAAGTAAGTTACTGCTGTGCTGTTTGGAGGGATTTTCTTTTTGTGTGTGTTTGAGCTGCTTAACCAAATAGCTTGGTACTTCAGGTACATCAAATAAGGCAACAATTAACCATTGCCCTTGATGGATTCATGAGGTCTGTAAAGACTCTGTTTCGGGGGAGTTGCCATTACTTTGTTCAGATATTGGTATTTTCAAGCTAATAGTGCAAAAATGTCTTTTTCCAAGTTTATGAATCAGACCCGTCAAGCGCTTGAAATGAAAATGGAAAACCCAGTCAGTGGTGGTACCTCAGTGATGAGACCAGTTATGCAGCCACAGGTGGGGTCACAGGTAAGTAAGTACACCAACCATCTGAAACAGTGGTTTTTAAATAGACGTGTCTTGTACATGTCTGTTTAGAACTTGCACCTTCTTTCACTGTTCCACAGCATTCCTTTTTTGGTTTGTTTGTTCCCCTGTACAATTAAAAAAGTTGGGTTTGTACTTCTCTCACTGAGATTTCAGAGGGCTTCTTTCATGAGGACACGCTGCCAATAAAGTGTGCCAATAGGCTTTTCTATGTAGGATGTGATAGCTAATGTACTCTGTCATTTATTTAGCACTAATGGCAACTTAATGAAAGCCTTTGCCTGATATTCTGATGATTTTTTTGTACTGGCTGTGGGTTTTCTTATCTTTCTGTTCTGGTAATGGATATGCTGGGACTCAGAGTTAGGAAGTGCGTAGGTGGTTTGATTGACTCTGACATGATTTCATTTGTAAAAGTGTTTTCTAATATGATTTTTCTTTTCTTTGGGGGATAGCAGCAAGGTTTTCTGAATGCTCAAATGGTGGCTCAGCGTAACAGGGAGCTAATAAGTCATCATTTTAGACAACAGAGGATGGCAATGATGATGCAGCAGCAACAGCAGCCTCAGGCCTTTAGTCCACCACCAAATGTGACTGCCTCAGGAAGCATGGACAGTGCTTTGACAGGCCCACCAATGCCTCAAGTTCCTCCACAGCAATTCCCCTATCCACCCAATTACGGTACTGATAATACTGTGGATTTTTTTTTCTCTGTCTGGTTTTCTTTTCCCTTTCTTCATCCAAACTACGTAAATACCAATAATTCTGAAATATGAAATATAACTCTTACAAAACACTTCCTTTTTCCCCTCCCATCATTGCAAGAAAAAAACCTAAAAGTACTAGGTGTACTGTTCAGTCTGGAGAAGAGAAGGCTGCGTGGAGACCTCATAGCAGCCTCCCAGTATCTGAAGGGGCCTGTAAGGATGCTGGGGAGGGACTCTTCATTAGGGACTGTAGTGAGAGGACAAGGGGTAACGGGTTCAAACTTAAACAGGGGAAGTTTAGATTGGATATAAGGAGGAAGTTCTTTACTGTTAGGGCAGTGAGGCACTGGAATGGGTTGCCCAGGGAAGTTGTGAATGCTCCATTGCTGGTGGTGTTCAAGGCCGGGTTGGACAGAGCCTTGATTTAGTGTGAGGTGTCCCTGCCCACGGCAGTGGGGTTGGAACCGGATGATCTTAAGGTCCTTTCCAACCCTAACTATTCTATGATTATGTGAAAACTGAAGTATCTTGTCTGTCCTTCCTTTTTAAAGGGATGAGCCAACAACCTGATCCTACATTTACCAGAGTATCAAGCCCTCCCAACCCGATGATGTCATCAAGAATGGGACCCTCCCAGAATCCCATGATGCAGCATCCTCAGACAGCAGCAATGTACCAGTCCCCTGAGATGAAGGGCTGGCCATCAGGAAGCATGGCCAGGAGCAGGTGAAATGCACATTTATAACCTGTAGCTCAAAAACTGTCTTTGATTGTGTTCAAAATAGAAGCTATGTTAAATAGCTTTTAGTAGGAAAAAGATTTAGAAGAAGTGAAAAATATTTGTATCTCTGGTTTCTGTATTGCCTTTGAGCCTGCTCTGATTTAGGAAATTAAATGGCTCATGCATACATCCATTTATTGATGTTGGACCTCTGCAGTCTGTGTGACTGAAGCCACATTCAGTCTTTGAATAACGAAAAAAATAACTTGGGGCAATACAGAAGTTCTCAGTAGTATTACAGTGGATGGTGCAGCCTAACAGATGCCTCCAAAGTTGTTACAGCAGGAACTGCACACACATTTCTGTGTGTTTCTGAAAATTCAGAGTTCATTTTGGGAGGGAAATTTCTGTTTCTACATTCAACAGGTATTACGCAGAGGCAAATGTAGAAATAGTTTTGTCTTTCATGCATTGACAGGGGGTGCAGGGAAGGCAATATATTAATGTGTAAGGTTCTTGGAAGGTAACTTTATTTATCCTTTTGTGCTGCAGTTCTTTCCCCCAGCAGCAGTTCAGCCATCAGGCCAATCCAGCAGCATATGGCATGATGCACATGAATGGCAGCAGTGGCCATATGGGACAGATGAATATTAATACCATGCCCATGTCAGGGATGCCTATGGGTCCAGACCAGGTAAGCTGTATGGGAATGTGGTTGAAGGGATCTGCTGACTGCCTACCCGTTGAGAAGTATTTGCTTCAAGCCATTCCTCTGGCACAATCCTGTTCTCAGTTATACTCTTTGTATTTACATTTGTGGACCTACTGTTTGTATGTCTTGAGATACCTCATTTTTGATATTTAAATCAAATCCATTGTTAGCCCAAGCTGTATGCTGTGATTAGATGATGACTTTGAAGGATCAGAGGTAGGATCAAGGTTTATACCACACAAAGCATGTTTAATACTTCTGGAGCCTTGAGAAACCGCAGAAAGCAAAACATGGAGATTACAAAAAGCACCTTCAGTAGATGTAAAAGACTCTGCAGAACAGCTTTCATGAGTCAGACCAGGAATCATGGTAGTACAGTGTCTTCTTGGCAGAAACTGCTGCTGAGACTTACCCTTACAATTCTTTAGAAAAGCTTGTGTGTGCCTAGGAAGAAACCATGGAAAATTTAGGCCCCTTATTAGAGGGGAAAAATGAGCTAATAACAGTCACTGCAAGGAAGACTGAAATACTGAATATACTTCTGTTGTAATCTTTCCAGAAAATGCCAAGGAATGAGCAATGTAAAACTGAGATAAGCTAAATTTATTTAAGTAGAACAGATCTTGTGGAATTCTGTCTAAGGAAGCACCCAAAATAATCTGAGGACTTCTGGGGGATCAGGAAGGTATTGGAGGACTTTGATCTAACAAATACCTTTGATAAAGAGGGAAAAACAAAGGTGAAATACCGGATTTTCCAACCCCGTGTGTCACACAATGAAGGTACCCAAACAACACATTTAGGAGGTTCTGGGATGGCATTATTTTCTCTACAGATATATCTCCAAAGTGGAGCACTAAAATGCTATTCTGCTTAAAAATTGACTGTCAGAACTTTCCTCTTTGAAATGCACTATTTTGACCAGTTTTTTTCAGCAAAGGTGTTTTTTATTTTCTGGTGATTATTTCTCCTTTTCTTTAACAGAAATACTGCTGACACCTAGAACCATCTCTTCACACAAGAATGCGCTGTATTAATGATGCACTAGTATTATAAAGCAAAGCTACGCATTCTTCACGGCAACTAACCCTGGCCTTATGGAAACAAGTGGGTTTTCCAGTTTATCACCACGCTGTCATAAGTTAGTTCATTCAAGGGACAAAAGAACCCAATGCAAAAAAACCCAACCCAACAAAAAACGCATTTTAGTAGAAGCAGTCTCTCCTATTACTGTATGTCGTGGTGTACAAAGGAAGGTCATAAATGTTTTTGGCACTCTGCCGCTAGAACTGTGAATTAGGCAGTGGCGAGTTAGTAGATATCATGGGTATATGATGAGTCCTGGTTACCTTATCTAGCCACTGTGGCTGCCCACAGCCCTTTCACCAACTACAGGCTGACAGAAGTGCCTGGAGAAGTCACAGTGGTAAGAAGTTTCTGATTTCTCTACTAACAGTATCTGACAGAGAATGTAGTTCCTAGCCTTGACTCTTTTATATTAATTCCTGAATATAAATGCTGCTTTTAATCTCTTACTCCGAGTCAGGATTTCCCACGCAAGGTATTGGTGCAACATGAATTGGCACATACTAGTCCAAAATCCTGTCCATTGCAGCCACGGGGTAAAAAGAGAGGGTATTAAATTAAATTATTTAAACACAATTGTGACTAGTATTTACATATTGATGTGCAGCTGAGTGCACTTTATGAAAGACTATATAATGGATTAATGCAATATCTTTGATAAGGACTTAATATGAAGGTAAGGTGTACTCGTGTTCCTTCTCAAACACAATCTCGTAAGAATTATTTGAAAAGACTGCATAATGTAATGTTTTCTGTGTAGGGAAATTAGAGCAATAATCCTTCATCTTTTGAAAACAAGGTCAGAAAACTCAAGGCAAGGCACTGCAGTCTGAATCAGAGTTTTGCAGTCTTTTTGTGAATAAATTTTGTAAATATGATCTTTAAGATGATGTATTATATATATGACTTTTGTAGGTCACTAACTCATTTTTGCAGAGTTTGTGAAGCTAAATATTTAACAACATTGATTTCTGTAAACTCAGTGTAGTTGAGGTCCAAATAGAATTTTCTTTGGTTTTAATTAAATTTAATGACTTTGCAGCTGGGTGACTTTGGCCCACATCTTTCTCCTCTTTGGTCTTCAACACTTCATTTATTTTTACATCTTTAACACATAGCTTTTTATAAAAGACCAGTTGTTAAATGCTTTCTCCACCTGTGAGCACTTTGTTGCATTTCCTTTTACATAAGGCAAATTGACAAAAAGAGCTCTGCATTGTGAGGTGTTCTGACTTGTCATGACAGCCATGTCTTTCTAGAGTATGTTGCCTTTTCAGTTGATGAATCTGGATTGTGTCTTTTTTGGTCAATTTTAATGAAATCTAAATGTTCTTCAAAACAAGTTTGTCTGTTGCAAATACCTGTTGTTACATGACATCCAGACACCTATACAGATATTAAGCTGTGCTTTATTTAACCAAATGTCTGCACCTCATTGGATTGTTCAATCATAATGAATGTATTTTTTAAGCAGGTTTATCTCATATCAGTATTTGAGTCTGGTTACAAGTGCATTCCTATTACTTGATAATAGGTTCCCCCCCTCATCCCTCTGTTTTGGTTCCTTGATATGAAGAGCCCTTTGGAGTTTTTTCAGTTTCAGGCAGTTCCAACAAGTCAAACCTCTCAACTTCCACGAGGGATGACCCAGGAATGCTTAAGATGTGTGGTGCTTTTATTCTGTTGTTCTCTTGTAATGGAAAACTGACTTCTCCCAAGTGAGTAAATAACCTGAGTTCTTGATTGCTTCTTCTTGGACCTGTAAGCAAGAGGTGGGTTTATTGCTCAGAATATTCAGTGATCTTCCATTTTAACAAAGTAACTTTAACTAGAAATATGCTCCAAAAGTTCATCCTTAGCATACAGCCGGTAATGTTCCAAAGGGAATGTAGATTCAATCAATTTGCTTTTTGCAACCTTGTCTCTGCAGTTAGTACTGAGTAGATAGGTTAGGGTTAGTATTTATTTGAAATCTTCAGTCCAGTTCATGTGTTTTTTAATGCAAAACTTTTAAAAGCTTAAGCAACTTTTATCTTTCTTATTTCGTAGAACGTATCTCTTTGTTAAGTGCTGCCTATTGAAGCTGAAAGGCAACAATCCCTTGCTTTTTATCTCAAATCAGAGTAGAACAATCTTTATATTTTGTAGTTGTTCATGATATTGATGGAAACTACAAATCCCAGTTGCTTTCATCAGGTGAGCTCTTAGACTATCTACTAATTTATACATCCTGCCCTTCTAGTTCTCTTTAAATGAGTGATTCTATTTATACATCTATGTATAACTGGTACCTGAGTGATTGATGTTAGAAAGAATCATCATTTTCTCATCTGTTTAGAATGTTAGCGCTTTCCAGTACCTACTTTTTGCTGAATCCAAAGATTTTTAGTTTATACTTGATTAAGGGGGGAGAGGGGCATTTCTAAAGTGCATCAATGACATCTTTCTTGGCAGCACTGATCCTAAATATGACATCAAGCTTGAAAATCTTACTGCAGGAAATAAAACTGCCCTTGAAAGCTGTTGACATTTAATCTCTGCCAATTCTCGTTTGGTTCTACAGCAGCAGATTTTTCTGAATGTTTTTAAAAACCAACCTGTGTAACCATTTCTCACCAGTAAGAGGACAGTTAGCAAGGACAGCCGCCTCTGGTCAGTGCTGCCTCATGAGCATCGTCATGCTACATGTCTCTGCTACTCTTTTGGTCACAGAAACATGTTTTTATAGAACTCATGTGTAGTGTTCTTTTTTGAATCTTGGCCTAAAATACTGCTTTTAAAGTTAACAAATCAGGACCATTTTTCAGTCATAAGACAAAACTGTTGGAATGTTGTACCAATTAGCACATTTTATTTTAGAATTTCTGTGCAGACTACCAGATGACAGTAATACAGCAAGATGAAACACGGCATTCTGAGAGCAATATTGAAAAAATCTCAGGAGAAGGCATACAGTATTGAGAATTGCATTTAAGTTTAGTTTACATTATAAGTATTGCTTGAAATATCTGTATCTTTATTTTGCAAACCAGAAAAATCATGGGACTGATCTATAAAAGAGTTGGTTGTAAGGTATTACTGCTCTTCTGATTTTTGTGTTTGGATGTTAATAGTAATGTAAATAAAGGTTTCTATTTAAAATCAGAACTTGGTGACGCAGTGTTTTAGCTGTCAATACTTTAAGGCTGATAACTGTATCCTGAAAAGGTCAGAGAAAATCCGGTGCTATTACTGAGGTAAAGTGAGTACAGCAAATGATTTAATTCCTAGTTGACTGTCGCACTAAGGGAGTGGCAATTGGACCTTGCGGCTATGAGACCCATTTAGCAACTGAAGTTGCAGCGACACCAAGTGGAATTTGTCTTTTTCAACTTAAATAGCAGTCTTCAGCAGAGCTGGAGGAGAAGAGATCACAGGTTTCCCCATAACTTGGTAAGAACCTACCTTTCATAACATACCAGCTACACTGTGTCCCCCTTCAAGGCCCAAGGCTCAGGTTTCTGCATAAGGGACATGGCAACTTCTCAGGCTTACCAGGAACAGCCACACTGGCCATGCAGGACTGTTATAGTCACACCCTCATCTCATCACAGACTACAGGCTGAACACAAAAGGTAAGTGCAGATTTGTTTTAATCTCAGCTAGTGTTCTCTGTGCATACTCGTGGGGGATGGTGGACAGCAAATGCCTTTCTCTGGAAAGCAGCAGATCTCTTTCTACTGGTGAGTTTAAATTCAGTATTCTTATTTGTATAGACCTCGTCATCTAGCAGATGTTTCTGATAATCCATGAAATCTGTAACACGCCAGAAACCAAATCTATGGCTAGATTCAGACAATTGTATAGTACTTAGATTAAAAAAAAATTGGGAAGAAAATGTTGGGAAGTGTATTTGACTTAGATGTGATACAAACAGAAGCTCCAGCCTAGTTTTACTGTCTAACACATCCAGTGAAGACCCCAGTGCCACTTTCTTGAGTGAGGCTTTTTCCTCAGTTCCTAAATTCAAGTATATTTTTAGTCTGGGGGTGTGGTATCAGAGATTTATGTCCCTTATGAAGTAATTCCACTTGAACTTCCTGATGTGCAAAGCCAGGAAGTGTTGCAAAATCGTTTCTGTGGTGTATCTATCTTTACATGGTGTTTCTAGAAGTGCAAGTTAAATCTGTGTTTTGGAAATAAATACCTCTTTGCTAAGAGTGAAGGCCACAGTTGGTAGAGTCTGTCACACGAGCTCCCTCCTGCATGTGCCTTGAAAACAGCAGGTTAACATGAAAAACGTATTAATACAAATATCACCTCTAGTGCCTGTACTACAATGTCTTCAATAACGTCTTTATGAAAATACTCAAGTAGACTCTGTACACTGTGCTTCTGTAGTAAAATGATGGGGTTTTCCCTTTAAAAGCCTTTAAACAGTAACTTGTTCAGAACATCTACTGATTTGTAGACTGAACTCTTAACTAGGTTATTCTTTATTGGCTACAAGCATTGAACTTCTTGGAGCTGCCTTTTTAAAAATCAATGTCAAAGTTACACTACCAAGCAAATGCTTTCTCGAAGGAAGTTTGGTTTTGAACATACAATATAATATTACCACATAAAAAAACTTCATACAAATCCGAGTTCATTAAAATTTAAGATGTACATTTACTGAAATTTTTCAGTACTTTAAAAATGGAGAAATGCTGAACTGCACTATGTGACATGAAGCAACATTTGGAGAACTGCTGTGTGGGCATTCCACTCTTTTTATTAACAAAATTCTTCATAACCTGAAGGAATTCCTTTTCAAACAGTATCTGGAGCAATATTTACATAACCCCTCCAAAATCTGGCGTCCTGTTAAGTCAAGATTTTCTCTAATGTTCCTAGAGGTGGCAACAGGCTGTACAAGTAGGTGTGGAACTCAAATGTATCCTCAGAGGGAAGCTGAGAAATACCATGGTGTTGAGAACGTTCAATGCTGCTCACTTCAGTTCCTGATTCTCTTCCAAGTTCTTTTCCATCATCTCCAGTTAGAAGCAAAAGTGTTCACATTTTCTAAGCTTTAGAGTTGTACTTGACTTTGAAGTTTTTCTTATGACAACTGCAGATACAGTTGAACTGAAGGATGGCTTAAGTGTACATCTGCTGTCCCTGCGCACACGGCACGCTGGGGTGGGAATCCTCTCTGGGATGTAGCCATGTTTCCTTTGCTGTCAGTTCCTGGATCAGTGTTAGTGGTGTCATCTCAAAGAAAAACGCCATGTGAAGCATGTGAGGTATAATCCAAAGCAAAAAGCAGGTACAATAGGGGATTTCAGAGACCTGTGTTTCTGACAGCATTTCCCATCATTTCACTGCAGGTATTTAGTTCACTCACCAGTGCAAATGTTCTATCTAGTTCAGCCTCAAAGTTTATCCAGTCCTCCAGGTTAATGTTGTAATTCTCTCTGAGGTCACACACATTGTCATTTAGTCTGTACAGGGACTCAAGTTCTGGCCAGTCTGTATCCTCATGGAGGTGCAGCACCTGGGGGAGGTTAGCCCTCCCATCCTTCCCACAGCTGTCCTCTGAAAAACACAACAAAACATGATTTAGTGTCCTTCTAGGAGGAAGTAGGTAGATATTTGTTATGGTTCCATGCAGGAAAAAACAACTGAACCACCCCTCTAGAAATTATAGCAGGTATATCACAGAAGCAGTCCAACTAGATTTGAAACTTCACCCTGTACACAACTTGTATCTCATTAATTCTAACTTTATTTCAGTTCTAAAGCCAATTTTGGGTCTCTTCAACTAAAGATACTACCACTAAATGAGCAAATCCTCTCTGGCAAGTTGGGAATGCCAGACTGTGCCTATTGAGGTACCTGTGCATCCTTTTTCACTGCACAATTGGAGAGCACCTCATGATTTTTAATGAGCTGATGGCTCAACCTTCTGTTCAAGAGGAGATTCAGAGACAGTAACTGGCATGGCAAAGGTCACTGTTTTTCACATCTTTAAATGTGTATCTCACCTTTGGATTCCGGCAAGTTGAAAACAGTATTATCAAATCTTGAAAGGTTGTTAAGTGAAGTGAGTGAAAAGCAAACTTAGATTTTAGTATGATGTCAGAATAAAAGAAAAGGTACAGCTCTGTCTTGTAGTCTACTCTGTTCTAACCTGTGCTTTGCTGTGGTTGGATAAATAGCAAGAAAATACATGATCCTCTCTGAGGAATTACAGTCAGTTTTGTTCTTTCTGGATGGTGGGAAAGACCACGAGGTAGCTGCTACAAATTTGCATTGAGACAAAACCAACACAATGGTCTGAAATTTTGAATGACAGTCATAACTGGGTTCTTGAGCTGAGCATCCACCTTTGCTCATTTGCCCTTGCTCTTGATGCTCCCAGAACACACACCAAGTGCTTTTGTACAGCAGTAGTTGACTGTATGATGGTACTATCATACTTGTACAAGTTTGAGGATTTCCCACTTAAGCATTCCAGAAGATGAGATGATGATGTTGAAAGCGGTGCTGCATGCAAGGAGAGAAAGGAAGGGAAGGTAGGTAAGTAAAGCCAATGCTTTCTGTGAACCGCTCCCAACTCACAGTGACTTGGCAGATGATGGTCTCTTCACATCTGGCCACTTTCGACGCTGAAACTGCCTAGTTTTCAAGCAGCAAAAGGAGAAAAAAGTTAACCATCACCAAGAAACCCACCAGCACTACAGTCTGGAAGTGAGGAAAGAAGAGTTTAGGCTGAATTTTGACTATAAAGATCAGAACATGCTGTAACATTGAAACAGAAACAGCTCCAGTGTTTCCAAGTAACTGGGGTGGGAAGATCTCACAACTGCCATTCCAGGCAGTGTCCCTCCATGGAGTTGCTGATCCCACCCTAACTCTTAGGTAGTACTTAAAGAATAATAATTTAATGTACCTGTACTGCTCGTAGCTTCCATCTTTAAGTCCTAGGTGAAGAAAAATTAACAGTGTTACTAACCCTTGCCTGCAACAGAGTAGGGTATCAGGTAAGGTACAACTTAAAACAGACCTAAGAATATTAACAACATCCACTGCCTTGAGAAATATTTCCGTACATGTTAACTGGAGCTTTAATTCTCACATTTAATCCCTTATTCCAGGCAAAAGAGGTTGTAAAGTGGGAAAGGAGTCTTGAAAACTTGTCTGTAAATGACCTTCAGTGGTGCCTTTAACTGCCAAAACCTGCTGATTTCAAACCATACAGCTCTGGGTGCTGCAGGTACTAAATAAGACCCAAAATTACACTTTGGGCTTCGGTGGACTTGGGTTTTCTTCCTTCCTCATCTCTTTCCCCTGCATCTCAGCAGTACGCGTTCTTAATTTAAGAAACATTACCTCAAAGTGAACAAATACAGAAGTGTGAGAATGCAGCCCCCAGCCCCAGTGGGACATTACCAGTATAAATAAATACTAGAATCCTTTTGACTGGTGCCAAGTTTCATAACAGTAAGTAAGTAAAGCAAGAGCCCCATTTTGAGTGTACTAGGAGAGGCACGTACCCAGATCCATGTTCCTGGTTCTTGGATTGCACTGTTTATACCCTTTGCAGCTTCTCAGTTCCATGAGCTGGATGTGCAGTTGATTGAGAATATCTCTATCTAGTGTATTCACTGCATTAATTAGCTGCAATAAATAGGGATTCTCATTAGTAACTGTTGTTCTGCAGTACTTTCATATATGGAATACATGTGGTTTACCTATAACAGGAGAGAAGCAAAATCATGCTACATTAAATGAATTAGGCCTTTGCTATATCCTCCACCATTTCCATGCCATTTCAATTTATCAATAAGGAACAATGATAGAATCATAGAATAGTTAGGGTTGGAAAGGACCTTAAGATCATGTATTTCTTGAGCTGGTCTCTGATCAGGTACCTGATATGGATCAGTATTGAGATCAAAATACTCCAGAAATCCAGTAGCAAATTCACAAAATAGGAAGTTGTGGGTCTCGTTGATTGTCCTCAGGCACCAGTATGTGTTGTTGTTGGCGCTGGTACAGGCACAGAAAGGGCCCACTGCAAATTGAAGAATTACAAAGACATGAGCTACATGCTGCTGTCTTTAGCACTGTTTATGGTATTTACTCATAGACAGTTACTCTCCCTCTCGCTCCTGAGCTCTGAAGTACAGAATGCCTTCTGGCATCAGCTTCTTGTTCTGTGCACACCTCACCCACACACTGTGGCTAATTGAAGCAATGTCTTGGCAAGGTGCTTCCCTTGGCTTCTCTGGAAACATTCCAGACAATGAGATCCTACACATAATTGTCCCATTCACAACATCATCTCTAAGGCTTTTATTAGCAGGTGTGTTTGTTTTTAACTCTGTTTCCTTTTGTGCAAGAATAACACTAACACTGAAACAGATTATTTACTATGAGGAATGCTTCCTGGCTTTGGCTACAGAGCTTAGACCAGTACCTTCTACTAGCCCAGCATCCTAGCCCAGCCTAGCCAGTACCTGCCTACCTATTCCTTAAAGTATCCTTACGTGTCCACAGGGGAGCAGTTTGCCAGTGCTGGTTGTCATGGGTGAAGCAGGTCAGACCAGGCATGCTGCAGGTGTCATTGTTCTTTATTCTCTTAAGCAGTTTGCGCAGCTTCTTCTTCCGTCTTTGCTCTCGAAGCAGCCACAGCCGGTCTTTCTCCTGTAGGGCTTTCCTGCACACAGGAAACGGGAGGTCATGCAGCTCTGTTATGCTTGGACACACCGAAAAATAATGAAGCAGACAAATAGATCATAAAATAAGCTGCTCTGAGGGAAAGAATGAACCAGTAATTTTTAATTAAATGGCTTCCAAATGGCTCTGGATATGACTCTGCAATTCAATGGTACAGATAAAAAACCAGCGAAGCCAGAAGAGCTTATAGGCTTGTCCAACATCTGTGCTGTGGCATTTCCCACCCCAGGAATCTTACCTCAGAATTCATGAGCATTTCAACACAGGCTTATGTTCCTTCTCAGGTTTTTGTGTGTTTCTTCTTTTTAATACAGGAGAAATGAAATACTACTGCTTTTACTTAGTTTGTAACTGGTGTGCATGGACCACATGGTAATAATGTCTTTGCGTTTCCTGCTTTAAAGGAACAGACCTTCACTTACTTGAAAGGATGAAGACTAGATCCCTTGTGCCTCAGTTTGCTTTTGTGTTTGGAATGGTAACTGGAAAATAAAAATAGCATGGGTGATGAACAACAGAAAAGCAACTGCTCCTGTTTGTACCACCCCATCATAGTGCAGCTGAAGCAGACTGAAGCCAGTGTCACTTCTCTAATTTATGCCCCACCCCTGGCAGTGTTCAAGGCCAGGTTGGACATGGCTTTGAGCAACCTGGTCTAGTGGAAGGTGTCCCTGCCCGTAGCAGAGGGTTGAAACTGGGTGCTCTTCAGGCTCCCTTCTACCCCGACCATTCTGTGATTCAATGAACACAAAGCAGCCCGGCTAGACCGGGTCAGGACGCCAGAGCCTTGTGCCGCTTTCTTTCCTTAGATCATTGCGCACAGCGACATCTGGTGCTCTAAGACTGTATTGCAACAGGTGTCCACATAATCCAGCTCCAGTTTTCGATTTCAGTTGTCATTGGTTCTTGTCTCCCTACACGAGGCAGATAAAATCAATAGCTTTATAATTCAGTTACAACATTTCCTCAACTGAACAGTCACTGATTAGTACAGATGATAAAGCGACAAACTCACACCACCTTCATGTCATTTTCCTTCCGAGTGAAAGAACTCAAATGCCAGGTGTACTTCATGGGGTTGGTTTTTAACTCCATTGTTACCAGCTAGGATTTCCAGGAAAACTTTAACAAGATACATGGAACTGTCCCAGCAACAGCAGAGCCTAACCTGTTGTGAGCTACAGAGGTGTGCGCAGACATCCCCATCCTACAGGGAACTGTCCCAGCAGCAGCAGAGCCTAACCTGTTGTGAGCTACAGAGGTGTGCGCAGACATCCCCATCCTACAGGGAACTGTCCCAGCAGCAGCAGAGCCTAACCTGTTGTGAGCTACAGAGGTGTGCGCAGACATCCCCATCCTACAGGGAACTGTCCCAGCAGCAGCAGAGCCTAACCTGTTGTGAGCTAGAGAGGTGTGCGCAGACATCCCCATCCTAGCTGGGCAGCTCTACTGGTTTGGCTCTGCCTGCAGAAACTCTGACAAGATTTTGCAGCACTTTCCTGCCTGTGCAGTTTGCGAAGTTAAAAGAGGACAAAGCAGCTTCGGTCACGGGCACCACGCTCTGACTCGGGAGGTTTCTGCCCGCACACATCAGCAAAGACAAACCAGGTTCAGTAAATGGTATTTTCTAAAGAGAACATCCGAACTCAGTAAATGGTCAGAGTAAAATTCCCTTCGAAACAAAATAAATCCTTTCAATTATGAATGCTCCTGGCAGATTTAATACATTTAATCCAGATAGAAAATTAACAAAGATTATTAAAGAACAAACCTCAGTCAGTTTTTTCTCTCTCACACACAGTGGTTATTCCATTAACAAATCCTAAATGCTAAAACCTGATTCGATTTAATTCTGCAAACACTTATACATCTATAACTCAAATGATTAACTTCATTATTTATCTTAACAATGCTATGCACAAATGTAAGTGCTTCCTATATTGGGCCTGAGAAATGTAGCATTCTTGAAACTTACTATAAACCATTCACCATAACAATAGCTTCATCTTTACAGTGTGTATTAAATAAACTCAGTAGTTACTGCCGGTTTTGAAAGCAGTGGGTTATAAGATGATGTTAACTTTTGGGAGATTTGCCATTTAGAATAACACCGATTTCATTTTAAGCCCTTTTTGCTGTGGGTTCTGTGTATGGGTTGGCCTCACCCCAAAAAATCACGTTGTCCATATTTTAGTGACCTGTTGCTGAAGCTGTATTGCAGAATCCACATGGACTACAACAACCATGTACCTCATGACTACAAAGTATGAGGTCCAAGGACTTAAGTGCTATGCTCAAAACCTCATTCTCTTATAGCAATAACAGAGAGAAGTGGCATCCTAGAGATAACACATCCAGCCCTGAAAAACCCAAATGGAAGAAATTCTCCCATCTTCCCACACCATTATCCCATATGCTTTACACACCCTTCTTTTAAAAGAGATCTGTGTTAACTCTGCTCCATATTGACAATTTGCCCTTGTTGAAAGCAAGATTTCAGGAGCAAACCCACAGCTTAAAATAAACTCTTCCCTGGTAGAGATGGGCTTTGCACTCATGCTGCATTCCAGCTCCCCAGAAAGCACTACACAAGTGTCTTAAGCAGGCACCCACTTAACAAAACAGATTCTGATCTCTCCTGTGAAGACAAACAGTTGCACACTACAAATAACGACTCTGAAGTGCACAATACCTCATCTTGTTACAATTGCACTCCTCCGGTCGCTTCTTCTTCAGGTGACCTCTCACCTCCCTCAGGTTCTTTATTTTATTTTGCAAAGTTTCAATCTAAACCAAAGTAAAGGCACAGTTAAACCAACACAGCCCCAGTCACTCTTATCTAACCTGCTCCAGCCATTCTTGTGTCACCAAATGCCTTCTCTTCACCTCTCATTCCATGACTCTCACCGCTGACAAACACATTATCAACCATTCCAAAAGACAACTGCAGCAGGAGGAAGCCTCCTCGGCACCCTTTGCTGCTGGGATTACTGGCTGTGACAGCAGAACACGGCACTGGGAACAGGGGGGGACACAGCCTCAGGCAGGCAGCCACTGCTGGTTCCACTGTGGCTCCTGACCGTGTACTACAGCACATTTGCAAGGGGAGAAATATTAATGACAAAGACGTCAGATGAAGTTTTACAGGCAGGTTTCAGAGGGCAAAGTATCTTCTGGTTCTTCATATTCACAAGCCTAAAAACAACCCACTCCATTCCAAAGTGGAAGGGTTAAGAAAAACACAAGCAAGCCAAATAAATCTAGAAGCACCAAAACCAATGAAGCTCACTTTTCCTTGGGCTTCCATTTGGCAGTTGAAGGTGCACTGGGGAGCAGGGCTAATAAGATGTGAAAAAGATCCAGATGAACTTTTTTCCCAGGATGGGGACACTTGGAAGTCTCTCATTTATCTCATGAGGCTTTTGAGATTTCTCAGCTGTCCCTTCAGCTGCAGCGCTCTCCTCCACTCAGCATCTTGTCTTCACAAACTTGTGATAACAATTACCATCTCTGAACTACCTATTCTGAAATCAGCCAGCAAGGTCACAAGGTTCCAGGGAGGGACACAGACACCCAGAGGCGGACACACAGAGAGTCTGCACGATCCTGTCAGCCCACAGAAACCCACGCTAAAAGCCCACACTGAAAAGGCACAACTGTGAACATCACTGACCTCGTGGTCAATATGAAGTTTATGGTCCTTCCAAGCTTGCAGTGACTTGTACAGATCTGTGTCGCACTGAATGGTATCATTCGCCAGGATATAGCACCTGGCAGGGAAAAGCAAACAACGATTACTATAGTGGCTACACACAGACAACATGAACAGCTGGTTTAATAACACAGCTCCAGCAGAGATGAGAAGCCAGATTGGAAATAACATGCAGAATTCAGAACACCAATGTTCATTCAGGAGGATCCGGGTGTGCTGTGAGCCAGGGAAGGGGTTTGGGGTTGAGTTGCCATGGAAATTTGTCAGAAGTAGAAAAACTCAAGGAGAATATTCCTATCCAGCAGAACCCGTTGGCTGCTTAATTCCTGTATGTAAATTGTGCTGCGCAGAGATCTTGCTTATTCATTAGGCTGTCTCCATAAACAATCTCTAGTAACTAGCAAGCACTGAAAGCATTATTCCAAAGCAATTTCCAGAGGCATGATTAAATGATGAGGGGATGAGAGGTTGGGGCAAGGATGAAGTACTTCTTCATAAAATGTATTACTGCACCAGAAAGATGGGGGGGCAGGGATAGAAATGTTGCTGTTTCCTATAAGAAGGATAAATTTTTCCAAAGGTATTTCCTGCCCCTCTGACAATTCCTTATTTTTAACCAACTTCCAATGCAATCCAGGATTTACAATTTTTTCGAAACCAAACAGTGATAGAACCAAGAACCAACCAACCCCCGAAGCCCCATAAACCAACCCAAAACCAAGCACTTGAGAGATTTACCCGAGAGGTCAACAAATACCATGGGGTCATTTTGAATGCTTGCTTCGATTAAAGCTGAGCATTGTCAATACTCCTTTAGTTTCTTTACACCACCTCACCCATGTTGTCCCACTGCCGCCTTTTCTTCAAGTGTTCTGGGGACTTCTCATGAATTATGCACAGCGTTCCTGACAGCTCCTTCTATGGGTTCGGGATTCACCCAGTAAAAGCAGCAAAAAGTCAATTTAACTTCTCCCAAAGGAAAAGCACAGGTATTGATTTCTGAGTGCTCAACATTCCCGAGAGCTGAGGCAAGAAGCCCAGTCCTCTGATGAGAATCTCCCCAGTGCGTTTCCTCGTATTAGGAGTCTCTAACCCTATCAACCCTTTGACAAAGTCAAATGGAACCCACCCATTTCCACAGAGCTGACTGGCTCCAGCTTGTTTCCATGAGCAAGTCATTAAACAATTTAATGCACTTCACAATAATTGGTGGATATCCTGATAAATGACAAGCAGAAACAGTGACTAAACCAGTAAAGTACAGTTGAGGATACATCAGCCCCTAGACTTGCACACTGAACAAAAGGGTTTTAGCTATTAGTGTCCAGACATTTCCCTCACCTCTCCCTCAATCCGTTTCATTTCCCAATGCTCCCAGTCTCCCCAACTTCATTCATAATACACATCTTCCTTTCCTAGCACTGCCCTGCAGAAAGCTGCGAGAGGCTGTTTCCTCCCTGAGAATCAGTTTGGTGTTTGAAATACAAACTGGTGTATGAAACACAAAGAATCTCACGTCTCAGTGACGTGAGACCAGGTCATGCTGCAGTCTGAGCCTCTGCTCCTCAGGCAGCCCAGGGGATCCACTGCACACTCTGGTGTCCATGGGTAGAGCCTTTCCTGGTTTCACATCGGTGTACACACAACTGCTGCAACCTTTTGCTTGTCCTCATTGGAAGCACGCATTGCTCAGCCATTGTGGTCTCCAAAGTGCAGAAGACGCAAAAGCACTGCTCTAGTTCTTCAGAAGCTTTCTGCTCCTTTGTACATGACAAAGTTAAACCAAAACCAAAAGCTGCTGTACAGATGAGAATAAGAACTTTACAGAAGCTGGACCGAGTATCCAGAAGGGACACAAGGGGCTGTTCACCAGCTCACACACCCATTTCTGCAAAGCAGCCACTAGCAGCAAAAGCTTTTAGAAACACACCACGTGCACTCACCTGTGGGTCACTTTTATCAGGTTGGGGGCTGCATAGTCTGCAATGCCACCAGTGCCACTGTACTCCCCCACGTCTTTATCTTCCTCCTCACGAAGAATAGCACTCTGCATCCTGTGCCTCTTGGTGATGTTTCTTGGTATGACAGGCTGGTATCCATCCTCCAAACCCACATTATAAACAGCTCCATCCAGCTCAACAGATACAGAACGAATAGAGCGATTCCGGACATAGCTTGGTTTGTATTCTGCATGGAAAAGCAAGTGAAGGGAATAAGAGGAGGAGAAACATCATGTTACAACTTGGTCCTCTCTGTGGTTCTGGGGAGGAAAAAACAGCCCATACTGTTACATTCAGAATTAACTGGATGACAAATGGTGCTTCTTGCAGCTGCCCTCTGAGCCTGCTGCTCCATCACCTTTTGTAGGGATAGATGCATACCCTGGGGCATGAGATATAACGCAAATGCACAAGGATGGCTGAGGGAAAGAAAACGTCCTCGTCTCGTATCACTTTGAGAGCAAACTCACAGAGGCTCTTTCCCTCAGAGTCACTAGATGGCAGTCAGGCCTCAGCAAGTAACCGACAGTCACGACGGCGAGGCCGGAGGTCACCCTTACAGAGCAGTTCTCTTCTGTTTTCTCCTCTCCACCGCACAAAGCTGCGCCCAAGGATTCCTGCAACACTTCCCCGAGGTTGTCCCAAGTACTCCCAGTGTTCAGCCTGAGCCTTTGCTCAATTCTATGCTCATTCTTCAAAGTAAGATGCTTGTTTTTTTGAGGAGGGATTAATATCCGAATCTTTACTGTTATCCACATCCAATTCTTTTCTTTCCAAGTGTGTTGCTAATGTGCAAACCAGTCAGTACTTACACAACGCACCATCCTCCAGTGCTATGCACTCCTGCTAACTTCGCCCCTGCACTTGCAGCCCCAAGGCAGAAGGAAACATTCGTTATGAATTGTCACTACCCAGCAGGAGATTCTCCCTCATCTTTTCCCCATCACTGCTTTCCAAAGTTCTCTGACCCAGCCCAAATCCCCAGAGCTCTTCTGTTTGGTCTGGAGTGGTGCAAATATATATCCTGGTTATGGAGCCTAAAGCCATATCTAAACTTCCCTGCTGTATGAGGTGGTCCATCTCTCACCTTATTTCCTGCTCACTGCCCATGACTGCTGAATCATTCATTGCAGTAAGCATAATCACCTCATTGCTTGACAAAGAAGTACAGATTAAATGCCATCACCTTGCTTCTCCCTGCCCAGTGCCTGGGTCTCTGCTCTGTACATGAGGCTTGGAGCCATCTAAGACATTACTGGAAACAATGGAGACCCGTAGCTCTTCCGGTCACCTCTCCTTTACACAGAGCTGAAACCCCACCACACATCCCACCAGACAGGACCTCCTTATCCAAGCTGTAAGGGGAAAACTCTACCAATATGCCAACTGAGAAGATCAAGCTCCACAGAAAAGCCAGCTTTCTCTCAGAGACAATCTCCCCAGCAAAACAAGCAGAGAAAAAGGAATGGGAGGTAGAATAACCTACATTGACAAAAGACATATTCATGTCAACTGGAATGCTTTGGCATTAATGCAGAGTGACTTTGTTCAAGAAGCTTCATATTAATTCCAAATAGATCGCAAGGTCTCAAAAGCCATTTTGCAGACTGTGGGAAGAGAAATAAACATCTCCTCCCACCTGAATTTGGTCCAAACGCTATATTCTTGTCAGCGCCACACACAGAAAGTGGAATACCAGCTGGATTGTCTGGCTTCACACATTTTCCACCTGTGGTTCAAAGTTTATTGCTGATACTAAGCCAGGTGAGTCACTGCTGAAGGGAAAAAAACCCCCAAAGAGCAGCCCTATTTCAGGCACCCATTCAGGAAACATTTGACTAAATGAGAAGGAAACTCCCATCTTCTCAGAAGTAGGAGGAAGTTCCAAAAAGCTACACCCTAACAATTATATTCAATGTATAAACTCTCATTTCTTTAATTGTTCCCTCATTTCATTTTGTTAAGCTCAGCCAACTCACAATTTACCTTCCCTCCAAGTCTAATATGCCAATCCAGCATGTTGGACCTCAGCAGATAGCTGCAGGGAACTGCCGTCTACACACGTCCCTGAAGAACTGAAGCCAGGAGCTCCTCCCCCCGTGCAGCCAGACTAACCCAGCCTCCCAGCCAACAAATTGATCTGGAGTGGGACAGCTCCAGTGAATCAGGAAGGACTTGGTGTATCGCCCCATCCCAACGTGCTCCCCACAGTGCTGACTCAGAGCTGCCATTAGAACCAAACTCCATCATTTTCAGAGGAAATAGTTAGAATACTTAATAAAATCAATACTCGTCTGTGCTGGGCTCTCCCACCTGCAAAGTGCACTGCAGGCATAAATACCAGCCTCTAATTACTTATTAGTCAATCCTCCCCCAGGTTTAAGTTTTCCTCTCCAATTCATTACCTGGGTACACAGGCCACAAATAAAGCAAATCTGGGGCTGTTAAATATTTGGCCCAAAGCACCTCTACTCCCTTTTTCAAGTTATTAAAGTTTGGCTCTGGTAAACTGTGAATCCTGATGCCTCTTCCTCTGCTCTTACAGGAGCCAGTTGTCTTAGAGATGGTTCTGCTAAGCAGTTGCATCCTCAGAATTGTATCAGGAGCAATTTACACCTGAGCAAGCTATGTTTCAGTGCCCCACACAGCCAGTAGTGCCTTCTTAGGCCACCTGACAAGCATGCTGGTCCTTGCGAGAGCCTCAAAGGAAGCATTCTGTTCTGGGCCAGACTCTGCCATGGTCTAGAGAGAAAAACACCCTATTTTTTGGTAGCATCTCAGGTTTCAACACTGTGTAGCAGAAGCATGAACTGCAGTATCCAAAATTATTATTCAACTGAATAAAGCAATGCAACCTTGTATTATAAAAACATCAATTTCATATCTGACATAAACATGCCCAGCCTTTGAGTTTATATTTAACTCACTCAAGCCTTATTACTTATTTTGCAGCCACCAAATCAATCATGTAAGGCTGAGATCACTTGGAAATGATAATTCTCTTAGGGATAACTGGGAAGACTGTAACCTACTATAAGCACTGGATGGCATTTTCCCCACAGCAGGAGCACTGCAGAAGACAGCTCATACTCTTCCCTGTTGACACTTACTCCACGTAGGTATTTTGGATCTGGTGTATTTTCCAGCATCACAATGATGACAGAATAAGCCAGTACACAAGGATTCAGCTTCTACATGTGCCATGAGGAAAATATCCATCACCTGCCTCATGAATTCCTGCTTGATGTAATGTCTATGTATTTTCCAGAATTATGTAGAGAAGCAGCATTTTCTGATAAAGCACCAAAGTAAAATCAGACACTCTGGAGTCAAAGTTCTGTAAATATCTCTGGATCGAGAAAGACCGGTGAAGGCTCAGAGGTATTTTCTTGGCCATTATGTAGCCTGGGATCTCTACAAATCTTATTCTGAAGCTGTGTCTCTAGAAATTTCAAAGACCAAAAAAACCCCAACCCAAACCCCACCTTCTTACATCCAATTTCTCACAAGTGCCTTTAAAAATTACACTTCAAATGCATTATCTTTAAAGTGACTGATGTTCTTTTCTTTTTATAATAACAAAGAAGGTCATTTTGCTCCTGCATTGAGACCACCACAAGAGAAAAATGAATGACATGAAAATTGGAATAAAGATGCACTAGCTCCTTTGTACACACTTCTGTTGTTTACAAATCTGTGTGGCCTATCATCATTTCTTTATATGCCGCTTAATAACTCCTTTAATCACATGCACTTCATCACAGGATGAGGAGATTAAATCCATAGCAAGACTTTAAGTGCTATTACTTTAACCTTTCTTCTTACTGCAAAGCTTTGCTTCATCTTTCTTATAAAAATAAAAACATAGTCAAAAAATAAAGAGGATACAGAGATGCAAATATTCCTGATACCTAAACCCAGATACACCAAACATTAATACTTCTGTGTTTCTAGCGTGTTAAAGCTTTGCAGGCGAGTTGTGTATCTGTATATGGCCCAAATGGCAGGCCCTGACCCTGTGCTGCAACTGGCTTTACTCAATTTAGAAAACACTGTTGCCTGCTAAATGCACCCAAGCACCTGACAATGGGTCTGCACCATCCTTGCATTAGAAAGTAATTATTTTATCAAAACATTTGGTGTTCCAGCTCCTCTATCAGCAATTTAGTCTGCTCTTAAGACCACATTCTCACTACACAACTGGTTTTAATCTTTCTGAAAGACCAATCCTCATACCCCCATTAAGGTTTGCAACATGCTGGATGCACCCTAGAAGCAGGGCATCTCATTTAGCTTTCTGCAAAAGACTGTAGATTAGAATCCATCAAAACTGCTCTCTGCAAATCCATCTCTATTGGGCATGACAGAATGGAACGATCAGGGTGTTTCCTATTGCTGTGAGCTAAAGCATTAATGTGGATGTGACCCTAACCCAGTTTAAAACTTCTGTTTAGCTATTGTTCAGCCTGATGAACAGCATTTACCAGCGCTCAAGTATGGCTGCAGTCTGATCCCATGCACCCACCAAATTCTGAGTAGCAGACTCCAAAGATGCCCTCAGAACGATGCAACCCAGCGCAGCTGCACTTTATCACAAATCCCATGGAACGATCATAAAAATCCAAATATACATTATGAGTAACCAAGTCCCCCTCTTGACATTTCACAAGCCAGAGAGCCACCTCTCAGCAAGCTGTACAGAAAAGTCTTGGTGTGGTAATTTGACTTAGATTGCTTTGTGCTCACTTCCATTCAGCCTGTCATTTATTAGGTAAATGCATGTGGAAGAACAGCCAACACCAAATCAGAGTCTTTGTCAACAGGTCCAAGCTAACCCCTTCCACTGTATGGCACACCCTGGATGGGGCAGAGGGAAAACCAACGCATCTGTGGAGTCTATTATTTTACTCAAGACGCAAGCAATGGGAACACGATTGACAGGACCCTCTCTTATGCTGCTTAGTTTTTGCCTTACAGTTCAATGAGCTGAAGGGTGTAGTATAAGCTCTGCCTCTTCTGAGCAGAACACAGGGAAATAAACACAACTGATTCCTCTGCTAGAGGCAGCAACCTTCACTTTTTTATCTCAACCTCCTTCATACATAAACTAAATGCAATTATACACTTAACCACCTCCCCTTGATGCTGTGAAAATTAGTTAATGTTTAGGAAGCGCTGATGAAACATACTTAAGTGTTAAGTATTATCAGATAGCATTATGTTACCCTCACTTAAATTGTTTTCCTCTTCTCATTTAAGTGCCTTCGATCTACTTATGTTATTTGACTCCTCATGACCCAACTTTCTTCTCTGTGACTTAAAAATAAAGAAGAGTTAATTGAACTGCAAGTTCTAGTGTTATTTACAGATTATCTGCTGGGTCATGCAGTTAAACCCCAAGTACAGTTGAGTAATTTCATCCTGGAACTAATAATTTTTTTTCAACTAAAAATTAGCTTAGTAGGTACTAATCAGCTTGCAAGGCAAATATAATGGGAGAAAATCAATTTAAACTCTCTGTTTGAAGCTTGTGCCAGGTCATTATACAGAAAGACTAATCTGCTAAATAATTAAGGCTCTGTATTTGTGGAGTGAGACGAAAGAAGTATTACAAGTGAATAATAATTCTGTGCTGCCGTTTGCCTCTTTAGTCTACAATTAGACTACGTACTTCAAATATAGATGTTAGTCTGACTAAGGTTTAACCCAGAGCCAGTGAAATGGGCTTTCTGAAAAAGCACCTCATCTGTGCCAAGGAAACCAGAAACAGACATCCCCTTTGGACGTGATCACTGGTTAAAAGTCAGCCTTGTCTCTGCTGACTGAGCACAAGGAAAGGATTTTAGGAGCAAGCAGCTTCTGTGACAAAGCACACGCATCCTTATTAAAAATAGATTACTGCAGTAACAGCTCTAAGCCTTGCAGTAGCTACTGAAAGCTGGACTATCTGCTGTAAAACAGTGTTCATGTTTCATGGCCTATGTAACAATGGGCTACTTGCAGCCTCAGTGTGTGTACTGCATTCCCCAGCTTCGAAAGACATAAATACAGGACCCTATTTTGGATCAAAACACTCCTCCTTCCTACAGACAGGGATATTTTCAAATCTAGTTGTCCAATATGAGACACACTGTTTTGAAGTTACACAGTAAATATGTGGACAGAATTCAATGCCTATGAAAATCAGGACAATTACATGCGTTAGTGGACAAACCCCTCAGTTTTCTAAGGCAGAGACAGAACACACAGTGGGGTCACTTACTTTTCTTGGAGAAGAGTTTCTTTCTCCGTCCAATGTGGCTCAGCTTGTATTCGTTCTCTTCACAGTTGCAGTCTTCACTATTCCTGCTGTAATACTTGGGCAAAATATTGGAGGTGCCTTTGCTGTTGCTGGCAGCTGCCAAGTTCGCCATTCCCTTGCACTTGTGTAGCTTGAGCTTTCCACTGGCATCTTCCACACACTGCCATTTCTGGAAGAAAAATCTGGTCATTAAAACTGTCCCAACTGTGCTTTGTCTAATGGCCAGCTCCAGCAATCTATCAGAGACTCCTCATTGTAGTAAGCTGGAGCTCATCTATCACCTACTACCAAAACACGTTTTTTGTAATCTTCCATTTTCAGGCAAAACAGGAACTCTTTGCAACACTTCCATTAGTTTCTGATTTTGTTTCTTGGAGGCAGAACAATGGGAATTTCTGAACAGAATCAGTACTACAGATAAAAATATGGAGATCACAAGTGACAACTTTCGGAAGAATAACTGTGGCATGTATCAAGGAGGTTCAAGACTTACCCACAGGTTTGAAAAGAATCCTTGCCTACCAGCAAGTGTGCTTGTCAGGCTGGCAGGAATCTATGTCACTATTATGCCATTAAATCAAGCTTGTGGCCTGCACATAATCTCAGCCCCATCCTATACTCTACAAGAAGGGAAAATGTTTTTGTAGGAGTCTCCTCTTTCCTAGTTCAAATGCCTGTGGTGGGATGATTTTATCCAAGTTGTAGATTCCTTTACTGTAAAGGATCTGGTCCAAGGTGGGTATTTAGACTCACTCTACAACCAAAGACAAGGAATAGTTATTTCCAGGTTATAATTCCCTTCATCCTAAGGCAGCCATATAAAAAAGAAACAGGACTGCCCTGCAGAAGTGCCTGTTTCTCTTCACTGACCTTTAGAAGGGTTGGTATGGCTGGATCAGCTATGGAAGTCTGTAATTAGAGGAGTTTAGCTCCATATTCAGTCTCCATATTTATCTCCGTATTGCTCTTAGCAGCTTTTCCCATCCAACACCCTTGGGCTGACTAACAATGGTGAGCTGCACTGGCTGTCTATGGAGTGAGAACCCCTGCCCTCTTCCACTCAAGACTACAGAGAATCTCATCTCTAATCTCCAACTCCTTCTGTTACTCAAAACCTGAAGTAACTTGCTTATAGCTCCTTTGTGCTGCTCTCAGAGCTGTGCCAAGGGCAAGGGAGTTTCAGCCACCTTCAATCTGGCACAGAACTTCCAATCACTTCCCAGATACATCACAAAGTAAGTTCACCTAGTCCTTTATTTACCAACATGCTGCTAGCTACAGAGCTAGGCTTTGGGATACGCAATCCCCCCCTCACAGAATCAGTTGCTACTGCTTTAAATACAGCGCCTCAGAAACACTTGAGCTTTTTGCTGAGTCTTGAGAGGCGTTCCTCTTTTTCCCTATTACAACATCCTAAGTCTGTGCCTCCAGGACTCACTGGAATATTGAAAATTTTCCAAATAAAAGAACAGAAGGAAAACCAGCAACAGCTCCCAACTGAGATGGCATTTACTGTAGCCTGCAGCTCTACAAGGGAGATTCAGTCACTTCAGTTCCCAGAGAGGTGTGCCCAGGCTGGGACAACAAAGCCCACATTTTCCATTGAAGTTCACTCCATTGTTTGCATGGCAGCAAAGCAAGAAAATAGTATCATTGTGCTCTCATACTACAGAATTTAACAGGAGTCAGAAGTGAACTGGCCAGTTACAGTGGATTTATCTATGTCCACAGGAGAGCCTCTCATTTAAAATGATCAGAGTTTTATGGCGTGTCCACTTATTTTCTCAGACAATTGGATGTCAAGTCTCCAGGGGTGTAATTGCTTCCTAGGTGCAGATACTGTTTTCAACCTCCTGTACTACCTAAACCATGCACTGATGCAGATAAACCTGGCTTAACTTTCAGCACAAGGAATCATAGGAAATCAATGAGAGATACTGACAAAAAGACATCTGAATCAGACATCTTTGCATGACTGTCCTCATCAGGAAAGCAGGACACATTTACCTAGAGGGAGTGTAGAACAAAAATAGCCTTTGAAGACTACATTGCTGAGTCTTCATTTATTATTTTTTATAAATGCCTAACACTGACTGATGCCCAGAGCGAGGTTTGCAGGGAAAGTTGTTTTACTTGAACAAGCAATGGTTTCCTTCACAGTGAAAAAAAAAGATGTAGAAATGTTTGCTGCTGTTTCCCATTTCAATTCACCTGAATCTTATTTTTAAAAGCATATGAACAAACTGCATTTTCTGCTCAGCAGAGCTCTATGCTGTAGGTGTCTGATACATGAAAAATGAAGATTCAACAGAGGGCAAGTTAAATGCCATGATGAGAACTACTGTAAATAAGTGCTCTGATGTGTGGCCCAACAATATTTTTTCTCTGTTTCTTTCATCTCCTGTCAAGAAAAGTGATGCTCATTTTTCCCCTCCAGGTGAACTGGAAAAAATCCTTTAATTTTTGGTGCAGTTTAAATCTTTCCAAGGCAGCTGTATGCTACAGTGAAAACACCTTTGCTGGAAGGGCACACTGTATGTATTAACTGGCCCATTGCCGAACAACCGCAGTGCAGAACTACATAAATGACTCTAGAAGCAAACACTGAACACATGGGGGGTGGGAAAGGGCAAAGGAAAGTCTCAAGCTCTTACTTTTTCCCCAGAATAGCTATGGGCATGTGCCTGAACGTATCTGGGAGTCAACAACTCACCCTTGGTCTGCTCGTAGGTACAAATGCAAATTGTTTAGATTAATCTCAGTCATTTCCACAGGATGCTTTCAAACTTAGGAAAATGGACAGCAATTGCAAGGGAACTCTGGAAACCTCGGCTTGACAGTCAAGAAGCTTTAAGCATTGTGAATTTTGGCATTTGAAATCCATTTCTACTGCACAGCACACCATCATGCAGAAACCTGTGTCAAAGCCTGGAAGCGACTAACTTATTTTATAAGAGGTAATCACTTAAATAATTAAATTGCTATATGAAGAACTCCAGAGCACCCCAGAGATACTTTAGCTCACAGGTATGAATGATAACCATCCAGCAGCAAAACTTAATTACATATATGGATTAACTCAACCAGTCAGGAAAACAAAGTGCCCTTGGTTCACCACCTGCCCCCAACTTCTCAGGTCTTTTCTTGATTAGGCCAAAAGATGTGTTCTTAATTCCAGTCCTATCACTCATAACATCTCGCAAGAGCTATGTCTGGAAAAGGAGGGCACTTTCATACGAATAAAAGTCAGTGGAAAACCCAAACTCCCACACAATCTTCCCCCCAGCTCCTATCAAAACTCCAAAGGAGGTTTTTTCCTCCTGCAAAGCCTTGCAGCACAGCTACTCATACCATCATATAAATGGCTTTTGCAATATGTCCTGAAGTCCGACAAGCTCACATTGTGCTAAACTTTCCAGACACCTCATTTAATCATTAGAGTCTTTCCAGCTGGAGGTTTCCCACCATCTTTGGGCAGGCCACGTTAGCTGCTGTGCTTGTGCTTTCTGCCACCTACTGTGCTGGGCTTGTTCTAACATTTCTACTCCATCCTCTACCTTACCTCCCACTGCACAACACATGCCACTCAGTTATTTGTCTGCAAAGCAGAAGAGTCTGGGCTCTAGTTTAATGGAGAAATTGGTGCTACTGAACAGAAATCTTCTCAAAGATACACTGCAAAGGCAAAAACAACAACAGACAGTTTGTAACATATATTCCCCCCTCCAGCCCAAGCTACTGCTCTATGTATCACAAGAGTAAAGGAGGACTTCAATATCTATGAAACATGAATCTTAACAGCAGCAGCTGTAGACTGAACAGCTGCCCTGTTTTCCTCCAGTAACACTATTCACCTTGAACATGGTAATGACCCCTTAGCGGAAAAAGACATGTTGTATTTTTCAGTGTGTCAAAACCCCATTATTTCCTTCACAGCCCCCATCACCATGAAGTGTTTTTTCCATTATTGTGCATCAATGTCTTCTTACTGCTACAGCAATCACAGATGTTAATTCAAAGTCATTACTTGAGGCCCCAATCAGAAATAAATAGCCATCACCTTCCCTGTAGGATTTTTTCCCTACAATTCACTCATTTCACTGCATCTCTCTCAATTGTCATTGTTTTCTTTGGAGGAAAAGGGATGATCACACAAGCCTTCCTAAGAAAAGATTCCAGCTGAAACAAAGTTTTCAGAGCTGAGCCCTAAATCATCATGCTGCGTCTCATCAGTTCCTCTTTTTGTTAAGCGAAAGAGATTCCATTCCCTTTTACAGAGAAGTGAAAAGTGAAACTGTCTGATCAGTCAGCTGCCAGCAAGGCTCCCTCCCTAACAGTTTTAGAAACATAGCCTCTAGGAATCAAAGTTTCTGCAGGATAATAAAGCCCTCTGTCCCTGCCAGCAACCTGACAAAAACACTTCAGCAGCATCCGTCACCTTTAGTTTATGTGGATGCTGTCTGAACCGCACGCTTGCTGCCACACGGGATGGTGAGCCAGAAACTGCTTTGATGGCTAGAAACATTCTAACTTCCAGTCTAAATCGATTTACGAGTAGTGAGGATACATTTTTCCTTGTATGAAACAACACAGTCACAGTTTAGGTAGTATGAGACAGTTGAAGTTACAGTTTAGCTCTTCTCCTTTGTTGTGGTTTGCTCCTTGTGTTATTTTTTATTGGGCTAATGAGGACAAAAGAGCAAAAGCCAAAGACAGAAGCAATCACATTCCTTACAAAAGGCAGTTCTATTGCTTCTGCTGGCAGCTTGTCCTTATAGACTTAACAGTCAACTTAAATTTCCCATTGTTTGTCTCCTACACATGACTGCTTCTCTGTCCTTGTTGACTGAAAATAATTGGCTCATGTTCTCTGTATAACATCTCTCGGGTTCATGCAAACAGGTTCCTCTCTCCTCAGCTATTTTTTGGACAGGATATGCCCAGTTCCCTACCTTCTCCCAACAGGTATTTTCTTAATCTTTTAACATTTTGTTTGGGTTTCCCCATACCCCTATACCTTCTTCCAATTCATCTATTGGCAACAATGAGCCTGGTTTCCTCTATGTCATGCAATATATAAATAGCACTGCCCGATCTTCATTCTAACTGGACATTATTTCATTACACTGACTCATAATTTTTGGTGATTCATTTGGGCCCTCAGCTCAAGTTCAGTTGTCACACACTACAGATCACTTGAACCTTAAAATTCTAAGATAGACGAACAATTTATTGACAGAAAATGAGGAGGGTGCTTTGTAATGCCACAAACAGCAGCTGAAGTGAGGCAGGTGGGACAATCAACCTGAAAAATCAGGTATTCTGCTAAATTTATGATTACAATTATAATTCATTTATTATTAATGTAATAATTGGTTTGTGGCATCAGATGGTCCCAGCTGCTGTGTTAGGTGCTGCAGAAGGAGTGAGTGCAGCCCAAGCAGAAATTACATTAGCAGTGGAGGGAAAAACCAGCAGCACCAAAATGGGAATCAATTTGTCTGAGGTCCCACATGGAGTCTGTAACAGTTCTGAGACGGAAGCCAGCCTCGTGACCTCCATCTCGTTGCCTAAACTAAATTGAACTAAACTACACTGCTTCTCATATTGGGATAGGTGAAAAATCTGGGGGGGTTATTAAATGTTAGTATTGATTTTGGCAAGCTACTTGCAACAACCACTGCTGTAATGGCAAGGAGTTTAAAAATCCCAGTGAACAAGAGATGAAAATTTCTTGGTTTTGTGAAGCAACAACAAGCAAAAAACCACATATTAAAATAACCTCTGGAAATCATTATAGGCTATTTCTGGCTAAAGGAGGAAAACAATTTTGTTAATTACAATCCCTGATAAGGAAGACAATCCCTGAATAACAACCTTAATAAATCATCATGATTTTCATTTTCATGGTTTGTTGCCTCCTAATTTTATCAGTTTGAGGGCTGATAAAATTTTTAATGTATGAAGTTATCAACAAGTCATTTCTTGTTGCAATCACAGATTAAGAACCTGATCCTGAAAGTTGCTGAGCATGTGCAACTCACACTGGAATTCAGGAACTCCATCTGCCTAAAGAGCTATTAAAATTATCTGGACTCTAGCTGGCTTGATACGCTTCACTTATCAACAGACCTTACATTCTTTAGTAACCTCAGGATATCTCGGTTAGGTACAAAACAACCAGACAACCGCAAAAGATAAATCAAGAACTTTTTGCTTAGTTTTTAAAGAAATTCCTTATAAAACCTGACTTCATTTCTTGGGTCTGGCTGACATAAGTTCAACCTATAGTGCCCTCAGGAAAAGGAGAAAATATAAGTAATTTTTTCTGCTGCTCCACCCTTGGTACTAAGCAATGGCTAATAAGAAACATTGTTAGCCATTGGCAGGAATATGGTCTAGAGGTAACACTTATGAACAGCTGTAGGAAAGCACACACTGATCAGGGTAGTTTTCATCATCGCTATACCATGCTATGTCAGAGAACTGGAGGGACCAACTGAGCAAGTGACACACTTTTACTTCTGATACCTTCATGCCAGTTGCAAAAGAATATCCCTTCATGATCCCGGTACATCACAAAGCAATCAGAGGGAAGACTGCGCCAAACCTTTCATTTGTAGAATATCTGAGGGACAAAGTGCAAATTTTTGCATTTTGAATGTTCTTCTGGGCAAACTGTGCTATAAAAAAATGAAATTGTAAATGCTACTTGAAGGGATATTCTACTTGGATAAGATTTGCACATAGAGTTGTGAAAATAAAAAGGATTTGAAAAAGACAAACTATTTTTCTTCACAATGTAGCAATATTATTGTGCTATGACCTGCTAAAGACAAAACTAATACTGGGGTGGTTTTTTACAAACACAGCACAGATTCCCCATAGCAAGCAGCACTGCTGCAGGTATTGCATGTTTTCCAAATGTCCTCAAAGTTGGCAAATGACTTACAGGGGGATTTTGTGCAGCTGTTCTTATGATACTGAGGAGTTGCTGGGAATACTCTACCAAGCAATGCTGATATCATAATTGGCTTCACAAAAGCACATTAATGCAGGCCGCCAGATAAAAGTGGGTCAGCTTCCACTTACCAGCCAGTTTGGAATGAAAGGCCGATCTACACTGAAGAGAAAAAATTTGTGTGGAAGCCATTAGGTACTAGGATAAATGTTTTTTATTTCATGTGGGAAGAAAGAGCTCATCTCTTTTAAATCCTTGAATATAAATGCTGAGCTGCTCTTTCATCTGAGCCTACAGTCACCCTTTGTTTGATGCAAATAACTAACACAGACCAAGCCCTTCTAACTGAAAAAGAAAACATGGCAACACACAAATTCCCATTGCACTCAGAAGTATTTACATATATTAGTGTTGCCAAAAAAAATCCCACATAATGGACTCTGAAACAAGGTTTTAAACAGCATGAATAGCCTCATCTCCGTGATCCTGGTGCTCTCTTATCAAAACGATTATAGGTCAAGGAGGGTGACAGATTTGCAAAGGAAGAGCATTTTGTGGTGATAGAACTGTATTCACAAACTTGCATGCTCACAAAGCGGAATTCCAAAATCTCCATCTCACATTCAAAGCTTTCTTTACCTCTCCTTTACTCTAAATCTCTGTCCTCGTCTCTTCTCATTCACTCCCCTTCTGAGTCTTTGTCCTCCAGTTGTCCTTCTCATCTCCTGCTCACACTTCAGATTCCCTGGCACGGCTCAGACTTCTCTGTGCATGGAATAGCAGCCCCCCAAAAATTGCTGAAGTCAAAAGAAAGGGTCCGAATGACTTTACCGAACTTTCCCCTAATTCTGACCCAGACTTCTGTTCATCTTTGCACCAGGATATGAAAATTCACCTTTTGCACTGAACGCTCCAGATACTGCTCAATGCACAATCCTAAAGTGTCCTGCAGGATCAGGGGACATCTGCTAAATAACCACTGTATCTGTATACCATAAACCCCAGCAAAGCAGTGCTATGTTATTCATTTGGGCTTGTTCTATACTATGCAGAGCTGCTAACAACACCAGCAAACAGACAACACCCATTTGTCATCTGAGAAGTTAAGTCTTGCTTTGCTCTGAAAGGACTTTTGGGTGCACCCATATTTACATGCAATTTATCCTCAAATAAGCACATTCATTTCCCACTATTCCTGCTGTCTAGACAGATTACTAGGACATATTCTCTAGAGCAGGGGTTGGATGGATTGAGCCTCCCTTGAGAGCCCTTCCCAGGCTCTAATTGACTTGATTGTTAGGCAATTTTTCCTGATGTTCAACTTAAATTTCTTTTTTGCTCAATTTCATCCTATCATTTCCAATTATGTCTGACTGAACTGCTCAAAACAATTCTTCTCCTCTGTCTCCTGACAATGAGGATGCAGCACACGCATCTCTTATTAGCACACCTTCACTTAAGAGTTTATTGCCAATTCTGAGTATGGAGTTGACATTTTATGCCCACTTCTCACAGATGTCAAAGATACTTTATTATCCATAGAAGAAAACATAAGCCTGTGAATGCACATAGACAATATAGGGACTTCCCCCTTCCTTCCATAACTGAGACATGTGGTAATTAGAGTAAGAAAGCCTGAATGTAGCTAAGTTACCTTATGCAAAGAGACAGCTTCAGTGACAACATGGACCCGGAAAGTCTCTCTTTCCCTCTGTTCTTACAATAGTGTTCAAAATAATTGGGATGGTGAAGACAAAAGGAAGAAGTTGAAACATCACCCAAAGGGAAAATACTGATGGAAAAAGAAAAGCTGTATTTCCCCAAACTACTTACTGATGATGCTGTAGCAGAAACAATGACTTTTCCCCCAGTTTCCCAAAGCACATTGCGAATTCAAAAAACAATGGCTTGCTCCCACCCATCTGAAATTTCAGCTCGAGACATCTAATGACAATAAACCACTGCACAAAATACTTCTTTAAGTTCAGTTTTTTTAGGAAGAACAGGACATTATAATCTCTTTGTATACTAAATCTGACAAAGAAACCACAGGAGGCAAACAGCATCTGGAAAATGCTTATACATATAAATTGGTTCCAAACACCTAAGGAACAATGGACTCATTTCACAGGTGCACTAGTGAAATGATTGGTAGAGCCAGAAGCAGGGAGTCTGGCCTCCGACAGTAGAAAATGAGCTACTGTAGCCTAAGTAGCCCATTACTGCCTATAGCCTTGGTAAGCTGTTGAGATTGTGTCTGCAGGAACAGTTATACACAGACCAACTTATTCTGTGCTGCCAGGGCATGAGGTAATGCCAACCTTAAAACAGACACATCCACATTCACAGGCAGAATGCCTTACAGTCCTTGGAAGGGAGTACTCTGACCAATACCTGGATGAGAAAGCAATGGCATGGAGTCAATTTTGCCATGTTTCCAGAAGATGAGAATTCCCCTAAGAGTGCAGCTGCTGGATTGCTTGGCTATACCTTTGCACTGCTCTGGTAAATCTGCAAAACATTCTCCTGCGTTGAGGCCATGTTTTGATACTACTCTAAGTGTTTTTTCCCCAATTCTTCTACACAACTTGGATCTAAAATGAATATATTTTCAGATCTGCCCAGAACCATTACGTAACAAGAGAAATAAATGACACACAATGAAAGACTTTTGTGCCCATATAGACACAAACTGCCTGCAGTCATAACTTCATGTTTTTCACAGCATATTTTTGTTAAGAAGAGGGATACACTGAGTTATTTTCCCATTAGTAGATGTAATTTCAAATCATAACAACAACATAAACTAAATTAAATTTGGAAGAGGCCAATCTGTTAAGTTTGTACCTTCTCATCACTGATGCATCTCAGACCACATTCTATTTGGGGAATAAAATGTTAAAACAGCCCAGGCAGTTCTCTTAACAGTCGTCAGGAACCAATACAGAGGCAGCACTTGAATCAGCAGTTTCCTGAATGACAGTCAGTCTCATAAACGCTGTAATACAGTTCTGAGCAAAGGCCATAGAATGAGCCATTTGATTTGTAAGCTGGCATTGATGACAAGGTGAAGAACATTGTCACAGTTAAGCCCAACTACAACTGCTTACTTTCAATCAGGATTACAATGTCCTACCTGGCCAAGCTGTTCACAAGCTGTTTGATACTCAGCTCGCTGACAAAGGTCTTTCACACGCTGGTATTTGGGTAGAAAGTTTTCTTCTTGGGCATCTACCTTCTCATTCTCCCTTTTATGCAGCAGTTTACTGGAAAAGGAAAAAAAAATATTTTTACATTAATATTAATTCCAAGACATACACAGAGTTTGCTGAAAAGGTTCAGAGGTGTAGGTTATCTGCCAAGTCCATAGCATCACTGGTGGGCAAAACTTAACAGTCCAATAGATACGAGCATGTATCATCATCTCTGATAACACACAAGTTATTCATATCATGCTCTCGGGGAGTATATGAAAAGGCACAAACCCAAGCCAGTGCATTTCATGTCTGATTGGCAGGCAGTAGCAACAGTCAATATCAAGAAACCATATCCTCCTCACTCTGCACTTTGCAGACCCTTTGTGCTCTATGTTATGCATTAAGGCAGAGGCACAGAGGGAATGGCCAGCAGGTGAACACAGATAGAGGAAGGGTTATTCATACTCCCGTGATACAAGCAGGAGGGTGAAGGACAGCAGCTGAAAGAAAAAACAGGATGCCTTTCCATCTCTCAATCCAAGCAAAGCTTCCCTTCCCCCACCCCAACAGTGCATTTAAACAGGCTGTAGGCAAAGGCCATACATTCCCTCCTATCACACAATCATTGCCATTAGGCATACTGCAGCCGTGTCCCTGCTGGCACAGCTAAATGGCTTTAGGTCTGTGGTAGAGTGCTGCTTTGGCTTTAGCTGTTCAGTATCCTATTTAAAAAGACTTGGCTTTGTGATTAACACTTTCCTTACCCCCTTTCCACTAGGAATGAGTCTCTCCACACCTTCATCTTTTTCTTTAAATGGAACCTAGGAGGAAATGAGGAGAGGAAGAAGCAGTTCCCACAAAAAGAATAATCAAGTTATGCCCCAGTTTTCACTCCCACGCCCAAGTCAGACAAAACACATTACATATAACTGTACATGGGCACATCCACCTTTATGAAGCAGACACATATGCCTCTCCAGTATAAATGATGAGCAAACACAGGACAGATTTGTTCTCACAGGGACAAAATCCACAACAGATTCACCCTGTACAGCTATTTCAACATAAGCATGTTTAAGGCACAGGGGATTAACTGAATTGCCCTTGATCACAAAGGATCGCAAATTAAATCAGGATTTCCTGACTCCAGTTTGGGCTCTTAACCTGCAAACTACCCACAAAGTATCCTATTCTAAAGCAGCTGCTCCTTTCCCCCCTTAAACCTCCACCCAACTACTTTTAAAGCAGATCTCCTTCTTCCTTTTTTCTGCTGATTTTCCCTAGCAAGCATACAGTCTTCATTCTCTTCCTCAGTCTTTTTCCAACGAAAGTATTGATGAAGATCTTACACAACTGTGCAATTCTAAGTGCTACTCTGTCTTTATATTTTAGTCTGATACACAACCAACCCTTTCACCTCAATTATTTTACAATTTATTCAACTTGAAATGCTTTGCTACAAATGACGCCACAGAGACACTTAAAATCTATAACTCATATTGCTAAAGACCTTCTTGTGTAGCCCTCTCACTGCTACAAGATTACATTTGGTATATCCAGATGCCATATAGCTAATATATGAACCTGACAAAATGAAAATAAATAACTAAAGTCAGTCACAAATGGCCAAACAGGCAGTGAATGATGCACTCATATAAATGGTAATTTTAGTATATTTTCCTTTAAATTTGCTGCATGTTGCTGAATACTTGCTCAATCTCCCATACAAACACATGCATGCTTCCAGGCACGTTTCATTTCTTACCTATTCAGTGGTCTCTCAGAATCCAGAAGCTTTAGAATGGATTTACCATCCATATCAGATGGAATATCCAATCCAGCAATATCTAGAATGGTGGGTGCAAGATCAATATTTAGCACAATGTGAGGATTCCTGAAAAAAATATATATGAGAACCTGGTTTAAAATCTATGCAATGTTATCAAGCAACTCCAGCTCTTCCACAGAGACGAAGCATCTGAAATGGCTTATCTGTAACATTTGCAAAGAAGAAAAGAGGACACAATCCAATTCCTTTCACTGATGTGAATTAAAATGTAAAATATAGGTAAGTTGCATAACCTCAAGAGGGACTAACAGGAAGATTTAAAACTTCATCACAGAGCATTTTTGAGAAAGCAAACTAATTCATAAGGCAAAGTTAGTTAATTACTGCTAAAGAAGGTTCAAAAGTCTTTCAAAACATGAGAAAGCACTGGAAAAACTCCTTGGGTGTCTTCCACAGTCAAAGTGTCAGCCAAATATGCTGATGACTTTATTAAAAAGTAGATTTGGCAGGTAGCATATGCTTTATCTGTTTCAAAATATGGTACAATAATAAGTACCTCAGCTTATATCACAGCCAGCATGTTCTGAAGAGAACATGAGGAGAAATATATTGCTAGTCATTATTATTAGTAAATAACTAATAGTTGCTGTAGAGTTTAAGACAGAAAGAGAGAAGGATCAGGAAAGAAAAAACAGAAGAAGCAGTTATGCTTTAAAAAAGGAGGAGGGGGGGAAAAAGAGAAGGAAAAGAACAGCTTCAATTGAAATAAAATCAATCTTCTCAAGCACACAGTTATCCATTCTTCAAACACTTAGAAGCAGCAATGCCCTGTCACTGTGAGTACAGCACATGCTCCTCAGCCACCACAGTTTAACAGGACAGTATCTGAACTCAAACTGACTTCAAATTTGGTTAAAACATTGGCATCAACTCCTGAGTAGTACAGACAGTTCCAACCCCTGGATCCCTTGAAATGCCATAGCTAAACATGAGTGAGTTTGTGGATCAGAGCACCTAGCTGCACAGCCCAGCATTCAGTAGCTAAATAAATGCCCAAATTTCTAATCATGGGACTCAGGTTTTACTATAAGTCTGGTTTTGTAGAACTGCTTCAAACTTATTTCAAATATGCCTATGACTGTGCTGTGTAATTACTCACAATATTACATATACACACACTGTTTATCAGCCGCATGCTATTTCTTTTCCTTATTTCTTTAAAAAAAGGATAATCAGGGAAGGCACTCAATTTCTTAAAAGTGAAGGGAATAAAGAAAGCGAGCATAGTACTCTCCAGGCAGTCTTCTACAGCATTGAACATAAAGAATCACCGTGGGATGATCTGCAGGCACAAAGGAAGGATGGGACCAGATGGGCTGCTATATACATGTCAGTGCAGAATTCTAGCTCAAAATACAGGACAGAAGAAAGCTGCTGCACTCACACTAATTAATGAGACACGATTTAAAAATTACTACATTTTTGAGCAAGCGAGCAAACAGGCACTGACAAGAGCATGGATGATGAATTAAATTGATGTACCTAATTTGATTTTAATTACTAATAATTATGGTGTAGCATATTTGGTAATAGAAATGAGAGCCTAGTAATGACTTGCTACAGTGACTGCTGTTAAATCTTCATTGGTATCAAAAGGGAGTCATGACAATTACTCTGCAGGAAAAACAGAAGTTCCACGCAAAGCATGGATGATTGAAGTTCTACCATTTAAAGAAAATCAGGGTGAAAGGGAGGATCAATTTATTATCTGATGTACTACCCCTCCAACCTATTTTATTCTGTTCTCCCTATTTGTTGTACTGTGATGGACTCTGTTCTGCTAGATCCTGTCAGGCTGACTCCTCCAATTCTAACAGAAACATTTTTTCACTTTCAGAAGCCACTGAAAAATAGAATTCAGTGGGAAGGTCTCACAGCTTTTATGCATGTGCAGTTGTAAAGATGCTTGAACTAAAGCAGACATGAGACAGCTGGTCTTTAGCATTGCACATTGCAGAAAAACTAGCTCAGTCCACTTGGGCACTGTCTTTCCAGTAAGACCAAAAACTGCAGTTGAAGGGAAAGAGCATGTTCTTAGAAGGCCACTGCAGCTCCCTGGAAACTCTGTGCTGCTGCAGACAAGCTTCTTTCAGTGCTGAAGTAATACATTTAATTCCACCTGAGAAATCCCTCCCCTGTGCTTTAGTAGTGTCATTCATTTCACATGCATAGCTGATATAAATAATTAGGCATACAGTGCAACATCAACTGAATTTAACATTTTTGTGCCTACTGATGATGTGAATCAGTGAATTTAAGCAGCAAATGGAATGAGATTTTTTAATAAATATTTGTTACCATATTACACACTAGATCTGTTCCTCTGTGGTAAAGAGAAAAAAACTGTATGGAAGACTTTGTGTGTGTTAATTATGCTAAAACATGCACACTGATATAAATAAAAGGCAGCAAATTATGGCACTCTGTCCAAAATCATTACTTAAGTGCAAATATTTGCTATTGAAATAATTGCTTAGAAAGTGTATTTACATAATTTCTTAGCTGATCAAAGCTACCACGTTAATTAACAGTCATATTCTGCATGCTTGTGTGCATCTGACAAACAGCCCTAACCATGTAATCTCAAAGGATAAACCAAAAAGACTCTTTTGTGGATAATAATATATGGACTATTATGTACATTATTCTTCATAAACTGAAACATGTGACTCCACTGTAATGCTCAGCAATAATATGTACTGTGGCCATAAACATTGTACAATATATTTTTACCTTGAAAATGTCATAGTTCTGTGTATTATTTGTACCACTCAAAAGGAGGCAAATAAACGTTTCCTAGATCAGACATATTTCAAAGTGGCTTTTTCAGCTACACCCACCAAAGTGCAGTGGCTTGTACTGCATACCTATACAAGCACAAAGGCAATGGCATGAAACCTTCGCTGTGTTATACTAGTTATACCAGCACGTGCTACCAGTTCTGCTTTCAGTAGACATATTTTTCTGCTGATAATGAGGAGGAAGTGAATCAGGAGGGGCAGAACTTTATGCCTCCCTTTGGATGCCAGTTCAATACAACTACAGATGTGAACACAAAGGGTTTTTCTGGTCACACACACACACTAGCCAAGAACTTACAAGGACCCAGCCTCCACATTTGGACCTCGGATGTAGAAGGGAACTCTGATGTCAAACTCGTATGGCATGGACTTTCCTTTCACCAGCCCAAACTGCCCAATATGATAACCATGGTCTGCTGTGTATATTATATACGTATTGTCCAATTCACCTGTTTCAACCAACGTATTGTAAATCTGAAAAAAACCAAAACAAAACATAAAATTCATTCCACTGCGTAGTACTCTATGTAGAATACTGGGTATAAATTACTGCCTATGTGTAATATACAAATAACCTGAACAAGAGTTCAGGAGAGCACTTAGTTATCACAATGCACCATTTTACTAACCCAGTACTGTGGCTACTACAAGACAGACTTGTGGTTTTTGTTTTAAGGTAAACACATTAGCATTCCACATTTTCAGCAGTGTTTGGGTTCAGCGTTTTGCATTAGAGCTGTCAAGATAGCACCAAGTAACATGGGGACAGAAATAAAAGTTTCAAGGTGATATGCATTTTTGAATTTTTCTCTCCACCTTTATCTTTTTTCCTGCAGCAAACAATTTCAATAAAATGACAGCATTTTGAATGTCATGCTTATTTAAGTAACACTGAATGATCTTGCCTTCAGACAAATGAGTCCCCATTACGCAGAATATGTGCAAAGTCTCTTCCAGGTAAGCATCACTCAGTCATACTCACTCACTGTGGAGAATTAAGAGGAGCTTTAACTCTGTAGCTGCTTCTATAGATTTATATGAGAATCTTTCTGTGAAGTGTACCAACTTGATTATCAAAGATCAATTTTTCTGCAACATTTTCACTTGCAAAGGTATGAAGGTGTTGCAGCGCCACCAAAACCGTGCCTCACACAGATCCAGAACACACCAGCACTGGAGAAAACAAACTCTGCTGCTGTTGCTGGTTTGGGGGATTTTTCTTTGATTCTTTTTTGGGTGGTTTAGTCTTTTTTTTTTTAATTATTTTTTTTGGGAGACTACTAGATGGATATAACTCAGTGGAAAAGATCAGGCTTGCTAAAAAACAACCCAACTGATTTTGCCTGCAGTGAATCAGTCAAAGTGAAACCGTTTTACTAAATAGAAAATCAAAATAGTGTAGTAAAATCACCAATCTCTCCAAATGCTGATATCTGATCCATCTAGACAGGCTCATTAATGCGAGGCAGAGATCATACTTGCCTGAATCACTAATTATAAGACATTACTAACAAGTTGAAGCAATGCCATCCAGATAATCTTCTCTTTGCCTTACAGGACTCCTCTTATTTTACGTTCTACCTTTTTTGAATAAAAATGCCAAGAGATAAGCAGTAAATTGCAACACCAGTAACCCTGCCTTCACATAACTGGAAATCTGTTCTTTTTCAGAGTAGTTTTTAGCTCATTCAGATGCTTCTATTCAAGACCCTCATTAAGAGATTTCATTATTACATAATGCAGACTTAATTAAAAAAATAAAATAATAATCTAACTATATATTTACTTCTAACATGTAACATCCCAGGCCTGGATTACCATGGGATTATTCCAGTTAGGACTCCTGAAGCATTACTTTCTCTGCAGCTGTTTTCTTCTCTCAGAAACACAGCATTATAGGATTAAAATAGGCCCATGCAGTTAGGTAGTTATTTCCAAAATGTTGTAGGATGACTTTTCACTATCAGATGATACATTTTTTGACTTGATGATGTAAATCTTTTCAGGTGATTCCTCCCTCTTCCCCTTAATCAGTAGTAGCTTTGTGTCAATAAATCCACTCACTTATACCATCCAACTTCACAAGATGAGGATCCTTACACACTGAATAAAGAGACAAAATCCTCAGAGGTGGGAGAATTACACACTATTAAAACACTGTTGCAGTCCTCCACATCATTCTTTCCCCCTTATCTTTATATACAGCACAGCTTGAGCTTAACCCAAGAATCAAGCACCTGTTTAGTCCTCAAAAAAGGGACTATTGAACTTACCATCTCCATAGAGTCATCCACAGACATGAGTGTCTGAAGGCGTTTTCTCTGCAGCATGTTAGTGAACTCCATGTGTATGGGCTTCATGGGTCCTGTATACCGCATTATCCAGTGCTTGTCTGGGTTTGGAGCATAGTTGTAACTGGGAGTGCTAAGTAACAGAGAGAAAACCAGAATGTTTTAGCAGTGCAGAAAAAAAAAACTCCACAGTACTGCCTACCATTAATTTCTATTTGACCAACACTACAGGATTTATTCTCTGAGGTGCGCAAGAAAGTATTAGATTTACTTTGGAAAAATCTTACACTTTTATGTTCCGTATGAAAGATGGGAGAATGAAAACAACTCTGGGGAATCAAATCTATTAAAAGAGTAAATATACACTGTTTTTGCAGGGTCATCCAGATTAACATGGATACATTTCAAGGCCAAGAGAGTAGCCTCACAAGTCTGTAACTCCACAAGTACATCTGGATGGAGCATGTACTACAGAGTTCCTACTCACATAATTGCTTTGCTTTCACCCTGTCCACATTAGCACCAAATATGGCTTGTGCAGCTGTTTAACAATATCCACAGAACTTACTGAAAAGGTTCTACTATGCTCAAAAGCTTTTTTTTTTTCCAACATGACTGGCTACTTGAATGCTTGCACACTCCTGCACCCAAAGGAGCACAGGCACCCTATCCAGTGTACCAAACTGCACGAGAGCTCATAGCAAGAGGTGGATAAGCAACCACATTTTAAAGACCTGCCAAGAAAAGCAGGGCAACGGGAAACAGGACTGGATTTTGCAGACACTTTCAAGCCACCAACTTCTTTATGATCATCAGAAGCTTTAATTAAAATCCCTGCAAATTCACAAGAGCTGGATTCAGTGTCACCCTGGAATCTTGCTCCCCCTCCAAGTTCTCATGACCCTGGGACACCACTTAAGTGATGAGGAAATACATAGAATCATAGAATAGTTAGGGTTGGAAAGGACCTTAAGATCATCTAGTTCCAACCCCCCTGCCATGGGCAGGGACACCTCACACTAAACCATGTCACCTAAGGCTGGCAGTTCCGGAGAATGCTTTTCTCTGCATTAATAATATTGCTTTAGGTTAGCTGAATCAAAACAAGACTTATTTTGACACAGTATTACCATGACGCTGACTCTCTGCATCACCAGCTCACTAGAAAGCTCTATTGTAGCTTACATTTGCAAGAAATATTATTTTACATACCATATCTATTCCTCAAAGTTATTACTTAAGACTGAGAACTGCCTTTGTCAACTGTCTTCACACCCTGGCTCAAGAACATCACCTGCAGTCTAACATATTAAAAATTACTTTTCTTAAGTAATTTGTGAGGCTTCTTTTTTTCCATTCAAAACAGGTCAGCCTATGCAAATGTGCAAGCAGGGGTTGACACAGCAACACAGGAAAAACAGCAGATTTTCAGTTATTTTCTTCCTTCCAACACACAATTTCCTGATAAATTCAGCTCCTACTTGGCAAATATCTACTGTCGGTTTTGTGTACGCAACAGAGCAGCAGGGTTAGTTATTAAGATAAACAACAGTAATATAAGTTGAAAATTCTCCTTGAAATACTGTGGGTATCCAATGCGTTTTTGAATTTGACAGGTAGTCTTAAGAGTTTTAATATAAATATGAAATTAATAATCTGATGGCAAAATGATGCTGAAAGCGTCTGTTAGATGTTATCTGAAAAATGTGCGTAGGCGACAAATGGAGACTTCTTCATACAGGGAGGAAAGGGCTGGTGTTTATTCTCTCTGTATTGTTAATAGCCTCTTGAATTTCAGAATGTTATTGTGGCTGAAATAATGACATTGCTCCTTTGAAAATGCTGACAGTTATAGAAACTGTTGCTATGTGAAGCCCAGAATGAATCAAAAATGCTTGGCAAACTCCTTTTCAGCTTACTTTGTGATTTCCTGGCTGATTTGAAACCTCTCGCTATTTAATCCAACCAAAGCCCATGATTTTCTTTGATTACTACAAATGTAACCCTCTTATGTGTAACAGATTTGTCTGACTTACGGGAAAAATACTCAAATACAACATTCTTAGAAGTTGGTTAAGATAACCTCTTCAAATACACTCAGAAGGTAAGTCCTAGTCTGATTGCATCTGACCTTGGAAAATATGGGTGCTACAATGTACCCTCTATAGAAATAACATTTCTGATCACTCTTAAAACTGCCCAGCTGTTGCTTTCTTGGCAGCTACCAGCATAGGCAGTAAAAAGGGAAAATCAACCATATAGACTATGGATTTGCTATGTGATTGCTGGTTGATGTGAGTGATTTTCAAACAAGAAATGACTGTAGATGCATACAAAAAGAAGCTCTTTAGAAAAAGATAGTAGGACTGCAGTAGAGGGTGGAATGGTCATACCAGCTAGTGTATGTAATAATGGAAGCAAGAAGGCATCAGCACAAATTAGCACAGAAGTACATACCGGAGTTCCCAAGCAAAGTACTCTGACTGTTAGTCTGCGCCAGAATACACATCACTAACTTCTAGCTATTACTAGCAAGGCTACACAGTGAAATATGGATGTCAACCAGTGTTACCATTGCAGTGTCACCTTCCCTTTGCTTTGGGGACACAGCTCAAGAATCCACTTGCAAACTTTGTCAGTGCTGCCACAAGAGCTAGGACTAGACAAGGACTTTTGTCAGGGTATTGCTTAGTGCTTTAGGGCAATTCATAAGAAGGGTTCCACCTCATCCTTCCCTACCATATCCACATGACAGTGAACCAGTGAGAGCTGCCTACACCCCATTATCACTAAGGGTTCCCTGCAATGTGGGAACAAAGGAAAAAAAGGGAAGTAGAGAACTTATTTGTACATACAGTGATGAAATTATGCACATTCTGCATTTTACATTTAATGTGAAACCCAGGCCAATGAAACCCCTTACAGTTTATTGCTGTAATTATTTAGTGCCAAAAAAATTCTTTAGAATAAGATTAGCAGGTTTTTTTACATAAGATACACATAAAAGCCTATTTTCATATCCAAAAGAAAACTACAATTCCTTAATCTACTAAGATAATTTGTTTCTTTACAAACAAAACTTGTTTCCATGAAGGTGACACTTCCTGTATAATTGTCATTGTAAGAAAAGCCACCTACAATTGAAAATGGCTTTGTGTAACTACTTCGTGATAAGGAAGATAAACCTAGTTTGTGTGAAAAATAAAATTCAAACTGTGAGCAAAAGAAAACCAGACAGAGCTCATATTTTCCATTGCTGGCCTTCCTCAAATCCTCCTAACTCTTTTTCATGCAATAAGCATAATTAAATTGCTACAGAATGTTGCTTGATAAATGATTATTATCTCTGAGATATGAATGTCTTCCAAGGGAACTTCTAATACAAGTGAGGTCAATACTGAGTATAAACTATGGGAAGTTGCTCATTTGGCATTTTCAAAGACAATAAATGAGCATAAGGCAGCAAACAAATACAAAATCCTGCATTGCTGTAAATCTAGGGCACAGATTCTCTTTGGGGCACAGCACAAAAGCATGAAATATGTCATTTTAAGTTACACAATACCTGGTCAATAGAACAAAGAAAGCTTTTTCTCTCAGACTCTATATTAAATAAAATTAAAAAGCTGAAATAGCTTTCACTGGATTTTGGACTAGTCCTGAGCAGCTTCAGCTACCAATGGATTATTATTTCCATCAGTTCCCAGTTCCTTCACAAATCCTAAATAAAACAGAATTCCCCTTTAAAACACTAGAAATATAAAAGGGCATGTAGGATCTAAATGACAAACACTGAACATCAATGAAGGCATGAAGCCAGTAATTAGAAAAATATTGGACTGTGCTCAGTTAAGCTCAAGTTGATTCGGGAGAACCATTCATTTTATCAGCATGTGAAGAGATGTTTGTAATGGAGTATTACAGAGCTCTAGCTGTTAAATGTCTCTGTGCTATAAACAAGAACCATCTCCTCGTGTACCTTATGAACATGTTAGCTCAGGAACCAGGTGATACAGCTTTTGGGACCTGCTCAAGACACTGTACTGGGTCATGTATAGACACATAAGACCTCATTCAGAAACAGCTTGTCTTATTTGGTGCTGCAGGCCTGTATTTTCTTTCTTTCCATATACGAAACAGAAGTACTAAGTACTGCATGCTACATGATTTTTGGTACTACCATAAAACAATATAGTTTATGTCTAAGAAGAGGGAGATAGTTTCTTTCCCTGAAGAGATGACAGCCCAAGAATCAGAGTTTGACACCCCCCCCCCCAAATAAAACAGTGCTTTACTTCCTAAGTAGGTTATAACATCGTCCAATGAATTCAACACGAATCTTTCCATTTATCTCAGTGAGCTACAATGCTGAGTTCTAGATACAGTCACCATTCTCAAGATACTTGTACAAGCCTGAAGAGGTTAAAAAGATAAAATCTCAGGACTCTTCTTATATATTTGTGACAAACTTATGCTAAGAGTATTACAAAACAAACAATGTTCTCCCAGACATACCCAGGACTTCTATATCACTGAACCTGGAAATCATAGAATCATAGAATAGTTAGGGTTGGAAAGGACCTGAAGATCATCTAGTTCCAACCCCCCTGCCATGTTGAAAGGGTTTTATTTTTCCTTACATGTGTTGTGAGGCATTAGGAAAGAGATGCGAGTATTGAGGGGCTGAATCTTCAGGGCCATGAGGAGCAGCATGACTTATAACCATCAGCACAGGCCTGTGAGGATACATCTTCTTTGAGATTCTGAAGAAGGTAATACTGTCATTTGTAATCAAATCGGTTAGATAATCCTGCAAGTAGAAGTAAAAGTATAATGAGACAGCTGAAAAATAATTTCAAATTGGGGGGTGAGATGGTAAGGGGATGTCTGAGATATTGTAAGAAACAGGAAAAAAGAAGCTGCTTCACTCAGCATGGGAGAAGGGAGTAAGTTACAGACGTTAAAACTTCAAGAAACAAAACCAAACCATTCTTTCTTCACTGCCTAGAAATATGAAAAGCCACAGCTTCCTCTCAGAAATGAATATCAAATAGGACTCTTTCTTCCCAGAGTGCATAATTACATTAGGAAGATCACAGTACTAAATACAATTGTAGTAATTAAAAAAAAAAAAACAAGGAAAAAAAAAGAAAAGAAAAGAAAATTACAGGTCAATTCATTTGCTTTTCGGTGTTGATATCTTCAAGGTGTTTAATCTGACCTTAGCATCATAAAAGTGCTTTAAGAATCCAAAGTGCTTGACGTTCATTTTACTTAACTTCCCTCTGAACCAGAAGTCAATAAGCTAAAGGATGCTGGGCTAATTGGACCAAAAATTCATTCAATATTACTGACACAGTGATAACCTGATAGAGATTTAGTTCTATCAAATAAAACGCTGAGAACATAGAAAATTTCCTTTGGAAAATACAGACTTTCTATTTTCTATGAAGTATTGTTATTATTCTCCTTATATCTGCTGGAGCTATATGGATTGAAGACAATATTTTTAGTGACAAGCCATGTTCTCTCTAAGACTGCATCACAGGAAATGCTATAAATATAAATATTTCTCAAACATGAGTAGGATATGAAACTGCACCTTTAAAAAGAGAATAACAACTGTCATATCACAGCTGAACATAAAATCAGACATAACATCTGCCCCTGGTCAAGTGAACAAGTACAAGATGTGGTACATATTGGATTAAATCTCCTTTTAAGTGCAGTTTTCTGTCTGTGGTTCAGTCTCTTGCTCCTCTTCACCACCACCAATGACCTTGATCTGAGAAGTCAGCTTATCATCCATCAAAGGAAGCCTTTTTCACTGACTGTATTTACTTTCCCCAACTTATTTCCTGTGCATCCCAGAACAAGGCTGACAAAGTCTTCGTTTATCATTTTACACATTGTTCCCAGCATGGTGCATGTCTGTTATGAAACTGCCATGACTATGTTATTGATGTGACATTTTTACTCATGAAAGCAGGCGTAAATAGGCATAATTCCACCAAAGTTAACTGAAGGACTTCACTTCATCACCATATGCAGGGGAAGGGAGAATGTACAATAAGCCAGACCAGAGCAAAACTGGCTTCTGAGCATACTTTTAATACCTGAGACCATAGTTATAGCTGAGAGATAAATACTGGAGTGCTGTCAAAAAAACATTGACATTTATCTGAAATGTGCCTCATCTTTAAGCTGGTTGCTCACTATCTTAAGTGTCTAACTCATCTTCAGTTCAGCCATTAGGAAAGCATAGTTTCAAACTTAATTGTGAAGATACTTTTCACCTGGTCAAAGTGAAAATCATTCAAATTCAATACCACAAACCCAGTGTCTGCCAGGCCAAAAGACCAAGTGGAAACATTTCCCCCAACTGATTTCTTTTTCTAAAGAGCTCCAGATTGCAGAGGTTGTTGCAGACTGTGCAAATGCATACGAAACTAAACACCCGTCTAAAAAAGCTGACAGAAACTGAAAAAAGAACAATCAAAGTAGAATATATCCTGCTAGAAAATCTGACAGAATTTGCAAAGATTTGATTTTCAGAGGGCAAGAGCTCAGCTGTTGCTTTTGAGGACAGAATCAGCAGTGGCTTTTTCCAAGATTCCCACTGGCATATAATTAACACTGACAGCATCAAGCAGATAGGGATAAAAAATAATTTGATTATATTGTTCATTGCTGGAAAATTAAATTTCCAGCAACAAAAACGGCAGAAGCAGTCTTGTATGTCAACTCCTGTTTGTTCATTTGAACTCCAGTGTTAACACCAACAAGTGCTGTTGCTCTGCGTACTAGCATCTGTTTATTACCATAGCTCTGCATTATGCTAGAATATGAAGATTACAAAAACATTTACATTTTATCTTTTTTTTCATTTATTATCAAACTCAGTAAGGAAAACTAAACCAAATGAAAACCTAAACATTTTCAAGTACTGCATACACAAACCAGAGCTGAGAATACTGGAACACACAGTTCCCTGTTGGCTCCTTGGAGCAATGGGCAGCAGTGCCCTATGAAATCACTTGCCTGACATTGTTCCATGTAAGATCTATTTCCATCATAACATTTTTGGTACATGGCTTTAGAGATTAGTTCTCTCATTCTTCATAGATGAGAAGAGAAATAAAAGAGAAATAATTCCGTACATCAGGTGCCCTTTCCCCTTGGCAGCTGGTGATAGCAAAGAAAACCCTAGAAGCCTGTTAAGTTTTATCTTTCAACACAAAGTACATTCAATTAAAAATGACAAATAGGGGAGGGGAAAGGAGAAATCAGAGACATCAGCCTTTCAAAGGAAAATCTGACTGTGAACACATTACTAATGAAACACAAATATGGAGGCAGGATTTCTGCTCAATAAGAGAGAGCAAATTGAGTCTTTGTTGAGCAAATACACCTTACAAATTAATGTCATTCCAGAGCAAGTCACCTTCTTAAGTTATACACTACTTAAACTACAGCAGTTTATGGATAAATTTATTTACCATCATACTTCAGAGACAATTCAGGCCATTTTAGGAATTCACAAAAGCTGGCTCCTTTGGAAAGATAACTCATTTGGCTGAAATAAACATACTCCTGACTGCAAACAGGTATCTGAGCTGCAACATGTGCTGGACGAGGGGGAAAAAAATGGGACTGCATTTGACAATGGTTATCAAGCATTTTCGTAAGTTTAGCCAGGGTGTAACATCCTTGCAAGGATATTAGGAAACATATGCGCCTGTAACAATGCACAGAGATAAATTCAATAGTTACATTCTCTACTCATTCAGAATAATCCTAAGATATACACCAAGATATTATGAATTCTCCATCATATTACAGCTGTGAAACAAGTTCCTTAAACTAATATAAAAAGATGGGTTTAGCTGGAGGGAACTGGATTCTTATCTCACTTATGCTTGTGTAACTACGCTGGAGTCAGTTCTATACCAGGGGAATAGATGACAATCAGACTCAGCACACAATAATTAAAGTATACAAAGTACAGAAATTGTTATCATGCAGCTTTTAAACCTATTTTACTTCAGCTCATAATGCATAATACAGTCTTGGGACATTTTGTTCGTTTCCACTGCTGCTAACAATGTTTTCAGTAACATGACCCTCCTGGAATGGAAGATAAGGAGAAGTCCAAACATGACGCCTACTGGGTTGTAGCTAATGTTACACGGAGCAGCTTTCATATATGAAAAGAAGTCTTTAGTTAGATTGAAGCCATGAAGCACAGCCTTCTTGCAGTCACGCCCAAATGTAAAAATAATAGAAAGAAATCAATAGGACCTACCCTGGAGTAGTCATATCCATGCTTCTCCTTCACTCCATTTCTACAGAGTGTATAGTTATAAAATCGAGAGTTTTTAAGTAATCCAACCCATTCTTTCCAACCAGGAGGCACATAGGAGCCATTGTATTCATTGAGGTACTTCCCAAAGAAAGCTAGGGGGTAGAGAAAACAGAAGCATAATAAGAAGGTATAACAGAAACACTTCAAAGACACTACATTTAACCATATTTGTTCTGTCTCTTCTTGGAGAAGCTTTTTCTCCATTCCAATGCACATAAGATAAAAGATAAGTTGTAAGTTTGTCTGCGTTTATTTCAGAGCTCCAGATCTTTTGATTTACAATTTGACTACATAAGAGAGAAACTGGACCACAATTACTGTTTTATTTTCTGATACATTCAGATTCAGATGAACAAAACAGAGAGTGCCTAAGATAATGCTTCCCACATTATCTCATCCTGCTCTGAATCACTCAGTTTAGCTACATTTTTCATTTTGGTTACACCCACTTAAGCCATCTCCACCTAAGCAACTGGCAGAAGCAGTGAAGTTACTAATAGGAGGCTGGCTCGGGAGAAATGATGACAAATGAGAACCATAACTATGATGTGATTTTAAACTGGTTGCATAGAAGAAATGAAACAGCAGTGGTTTTGGCAGAACAAGTGCAGAATGAGTACAAGGGTTCTTGCAGAACACCGGGCAGGCATTTGAGCCATCCTGCCAGAAGAGCTCTGTGTATGCAAGCCTTGCCCCGTAAACCCCAAGTGTATAGACACAAATGGTTAAGGAAAGTGAAAAGCATTAGATTTCTATGAGAGGAACACAAACCCTCGAAAGTACACGATGTACCCAACAATGCTTTCACACCACTGCAGTTAAAAATTAAATGAAGGAACATATTTTTTTAGTATTAGTTTATATATCATCACTAGGCAGCTACAGGATAAATTATACTGGAAGACTCCCATTTGTCTAGTTAGGTTTTTCTAAACCTTAAAGGCAAAATTTTGCTCTTGGGTCAGCAGACTTCACTGCAAATTGGCACCTGACTTTCCATGAGCAGAGCTCCCATCTCAATTTTTGAATGGTCAGGCAATACAAGTTAGCATTGCCACAGTGACTAGCACAAAGATCTATACACTTGTTACAGTTGGCAATACAAATACTTTTAATCCACAGGTACACAGTGTCTGCAGGATCTCGCAGTGGCCATCTATCAGTGAATGTCTGTGAATCTATAACAGACTAAGATTTGGCTCTTAGATTAAACCTCACTTTGTAATCTACAAGATTTGAGCACAAAACTCACATTTTTCAGATTCTTAATGACTTTTTCTTTTAAGCACGCAGCTTATAGTGCCTGATAACTGCACCTTCTTGTACTTAAATAAACGAAAGGAGCAATAGTGTGGATAGAGTAAGACAGGTTTTCAGCCAGCCTCACTGAAGTCAATGGATTGACATAGAATCATAGAATAGTTAGGGCAGGAAATGACCTTAAGATCATCTAGTTCCAACCCTCCTGCCATCTATTAGTAGAAAGCTGAATATCTGTCCCAGAGACAGATACAGTGTGAAACAGTGAACATTTGCAATCTTTTAAAGTGCTTGAAAGAGATAACTGTTGACAAAATTAAAATCTACATCACAGATGAGGAGAGCACATCTACTGGTACACAATTAATAAATTCCTTAAAATAACACGGTGCTTTCAAAATATTTTGCAAAAGCAGACAAGGTGTTATGCCATTTTACACAGCAGCCACTTACAAAAAGGTTAAGTGACTGAAAAGCATGCTGCTGAGAAGACTTTGTTTCACTGTCCTAAACTACCTCACGAGATCTTCATTAACCAAGCAAAGTAAGCCGGCAGCAATGAACAAAGCAAAATCTACTCAACTATGGATGAAAACTACCACGTTACTCAGGAACTGTATTTATACATGAACAACTTTTTTACAGACGGAGAGGCAACTTAAGCAGTTATGGGTATTAAGCCAATACAGATGCATACTTTTTCTTGTCCTGGTAACAAAAAACACAGGACTGAAGGACTGCCCACTGCCTAAAGTACCAGGGATGCACAAGGCAGTCCAAAGTCTTTTGTCCCCCATTCAACATATTACATCCAAACAGAGATATATTTGGCATTTCTGCTCACAGGAACCAATCTGTTCCTAAAACCTCTGACTGAGCCAGCTGAAGAACTCAGGAAAGAGGCATTCTGTAGAGAATTACTTCATTGTTTTTCTGCAGAGGCAATAAAATCTGGTGGAAGTTCCTTCCCGCACCTTTTGCATCCCCCCATTGTACATTCAGGATGTCTTTATAACCTTGCATGGATGTTTAAGTGCTTTAAATAATTTTCTCTGCTGTGTCCAATCTTCTATTTCACATTTCTTCCTTTTCTCCCTCCTTCTCAGCCATTTAAAGGCTTGTTATTCACAAATTTCTTAAATGTCACACCTCTCAGTGCAAAATATTGGTTACAAAAAAGCTCTCTTGATGCTGGCAAAAGATCTTGATTTTGGATTCCAAAGGCTCTTTCACACACACTTTTTCTCCTCAACAGATTAGTTCACCACCAGAGACAGCTGCTCACTAGCATACACATGCCTCTGGTATATCCAATTTCAAACCACTCCAAGATTTCATTAATAAACATTCAAAGAGACTGCTGTTTGATATGCTCAGCCATGTTTCTATCTCCAGTCTATGCAATGATCATTAAACAATATCCCAATGGCTGTTTTTAATAAATGCATTAAGAATGTGATTTTCCTTTGCTTTCAACACTATACAATGTAGTTTGTCCCAAGACTACATAAAACAGGAAATGCAAGAATTGAGTCTTTTGTACACTGTTACCACTTCCGCAGGGGTTCATAACCTTCTAAGGTTCTTTGCTCAGTCTCACCCTTGGATGATAAGCACCTGGAAAATTCTTTGGTACAAAGTGGAATTTTTACAAGAGGTTTTCTTTTTTAAACTCTTCCTGTAAGGAAATAAAATTGCACACAAAAGAATTTTCCCTGTGCTACCAGTTAATACAAAGGTCTGCTCCGAATATAACACAGCCGTAGACATATCAAGGCCACAGCCCATTGCTTAAGAAGCAGACCTCATATATTGTCAAATGGAGTGTAAAAGCACAATTAGAACAGACATCAAGGCATCATTTACCAGCACTGGAAATGTTCAAGCGAGATCTACCATCTCTCTATATCATCGTTGCGGTTTAACCCCAGCTGGCAACTGGTGTTAAACAGCACAAATTTGTTGGATGGGTTTTTTTCCCCTCCTTTTTTAAAAACACAAAATCTTTTCCTACTACTTATCTGAAAGTACTTAACACTACTAAAATGCATCCACAAAGAATATTTACAAAACCTGCATTAAATTGAAAACTAAGATAATTCAGGATGCATCAATAAAATGATTCAGGAGATCATTCATTCCTCCATTCCATACGGACTGCCCAACATTGGGAGTTGGACATAACAGATCTTTTTCACTTCTGAAACTAGGAATGTAGTAGAAGTCAACAGAGGCTCGCCAGTGTAAAGCTGCCAGATCAGATTTAGACACAGATTTTCAGTATTTCATCACTTCCTTGATTTGGCAGCTCTGATTCTGACCATAGTCATCTGATAGACTACTGGCCAAGATCACTTATCCATTCCTCTAATAACCTGCTAACAGTATGATCATAGTGCTTATGTTAAGTTTATGTAAAGTAAGAAGGAAATCAATAAAGAAAAGTATGAGAGGAGTACTGGTAATAACTTTCTGACAGTGCCATGTTACGTTCTGTTGGGAAGCAGTGAAAGATAGAGCTCTTGCTACATGTAAAGCCCAAGCAGGCCATGCACTAGAAAAACGTACTCTGTGGAACAACACTAGCCAGGCTCCAAGAGGACCTAAGAACCTTTTCATCTGTGGGACGATTACGGAAAGGACAAAGGCAGCTCCTCATGGCGGTGCATGGTGGAAGGAGAAGAAAGAACCAGCACAGCCTGAAACAAGTGAGGTTTGGCCTGGATGTAAATGACAGTTTTTTCACAAAGAGAGGAGCTGAAGAGTGAAACAGGTTGCTCAGAAACACTGTCAATTCCAGTCCTTGGTGTTTTTTCAAGACTAGACTGGATCAAGCTCTCAGCAACAGGCCTGGGACAGGCTTTGAGCAGTCAGTGGAAAACGGACCTCCTGAGGTCCCTTCCAACCCGAATTAGCCTGTGATCCCATGATGGACTCAGTGACTAATGAGGCCCATCTTCAGTTGAATATACATGATTCTTGGATTGGAGAATTTTGGAATATATTTGTAAAAACTCATGGTCTCATAATAAATCTTAAACATGAGAAAAAGTAAAATTCAGCTTTTTGTTACTCCCAGACAGTACATTCAGTATTTACACCACGCATAGCTACTCCTGGAGTCTTCATATCCTTCATGCTATGTAGCTACATCCACCTATTAGCATCCCATTAAATCACACTTACCACCATGACTGTGAAGTTAAACTCACCTTTTAAGCTATTAACCCTCTACATTTAAAAGAGAATGTTGTGCATTAAGTACTTGAAAGATGCATTTAAAGGATTGTTTTTCTGACATATTTCAACAGCCAGCTTTCCAGGTACTAACTTACATTTTGAGCTGTGAGTCTTAGTTGCTCATAAGGATTTGTCTACCCCTCTAAAATCTTTCACTTCTGTATCTGATAGCAGCTGTTCCCAGCTCAAAGTTGAACTATTAGCTACATTTGAGCAATCCCTTAGTTTTGGACTGGGGAAAGGGGAATTTCAGATTGTCTTTCTGTTGTATCCCTAACAAAAATCACTTTCAGTACTTTTTGTCCTCTAAGAGACAATCGGAGGAAAGCAGATGAGAAAGCACTCTCAGCATGGCTAAGTATGCATGTGACAAGCAGTAAGCCCAAAGGTCAACTCAGCTTTGCTCTCACATCACGGCCAAATATGCTCAAACTGTACAATAGGCCAAACCCAGTGAAATTTATGGATTTAGAGCAGAAGTATGGGGGTTCTGAGATAAAAATCCTATAATACTAAATTTGGTTCCATGGAAAATACTTTTCCAGACAAATCAGTTCTTATTAGGTACCAAAGTAACTGACCAGATTTTCCAGAAATCAGTAACTCCTAAGTGCTCAAGTCACCTAAACAAAGCAGTCCCAACTGGCACCTTTAGTGACAACTGGAAATACAACACTACTGCAGAGATTTGAAGATACAGTATTAATATTAATATCTCAGTAACTGCAATAAATCTAACGGGTTGCTCAAAACATTCAGTGAGTTCCTGGATTTTAGAGTACTTTTAAGGAGAAAAAGCGGGGCTTAAAACCACATTTTGTTCTTGCTTATTTCCACCAGTTCCAGAGTGCTAAGGAAGACTGCGCTCTGAGTGCTTTTTATTTCTTTTCCTTTTTATGCCTGCAACAGTCCTTGAAATGACAAATTCACTGAAATACTCGACCAGCCAGACTAAGGAGAGAAGTACAGGTGTACACATACACACACATTTTTAGTCTATTGCACATGACGGCCCAATTTTTCTCTAACCTATAATACACTGATAGCACAAAATTTTCTTAAAGATCACATGCTTCAGCCACCATCATAGGGACATAAAGAGAGTATCACTAAAAGCAAGAGCCTTTACATGCACAGCTCTTCTCTGTAACTGGAATAAAAATTATCATTACAATTCCTGAAGCATAATAGCTGTAAAAACCACTCTGTACAGTGGCTGGTATCCACTGCAGTTAGAATAGCCTACAGGCTTTTTTGTTATGCCAGGGAACTAGTTTGATATCTAGTAGGACAAAGGCAATGCACAGTAATCTTTATGACACCTTTGTTCCCTCTTCCTGAATTTGCATTGCACATTCCTCAGTTGTGGCCAAAGATCAGTGCCAAGATCTATTTAATGAATCAGGGGAATTGGCTGAAAGGGAACAGATGAAGCCAAATTAAACAAAAGGGCTCAAACCAAATATTTTGAAATGGTCAACAAGGAATCAAACTGAAGAATGCTGATGATGAGCCAAGTCTTGCTTGTCCTTCTCAGGTGAGGAAATTCCCAGTAGGACTGGGGCCAAGACGCCTTCACTAATGTCTATGACACAGCCTACCGAAGTTCAAACACAACTGGCATTGTAAGGCATAAATATCTTTCTGAACAGCCCTCTCACACACACACCTTCTAAAAGTTAAAGGAATGAAATCTAGAAACAGCAACCTTCCTATCATCAATCTTTATCACAATTCAGGACAAGATGACTTACTGTATTACAGCAATAATCATTTCCTATGCCAGGCAGCACATGAGGCCTGGCTGCATGGTTTAGAGCACGACACCGCAGCACTGTCATTAGACAGCCTGCTCATACGCCTTAGTGGCCAACCCTGACCATTTAGATTTTCCACAAATCCCTTCTCAACATCAAAATTGCAACACAACAAAGTATTTCATTAAAAATTTACCATGGGTATCACTCCCCCATTTTACATATCACAGTCACAGAAGAATCTTAACCTTTAGATTTATCCTCCTCTCTTCACATCAACATTTCCTCCTCCACACATAAAACCCCCAAACCTCCCCAACACTAGACTGTCAGACCTATTTTTTCATAACAAACAGTCTAAGCAAAAGCTCATCTAACTTAATGCTGAATCTTTACTGACATAGCAAAGTCTGCACCATGCTACTTGGGCCAACTCCAGAAGAAATTCATTTAGAGCCATTTTGTCTCTAGGATCTGAAGAAAACAATTACCAAGTTTTAGGAAAGTACCAAGATATGCTGTGAAGAAGAAATATTTGATCTATTTTAACAAGCTCGGTTTTTCCACATAGCAATAAACTTGGAGGAACACTACTGAAAGCATCAGCTCATAAATAAAAACAATGATGTTTTACTGACCCCAACTAAGAGAAGTCCAAACCTAGTTCAATATAACCACCAAATTACTTCCAAAAAGGTATTTACAGAAAGAGAAGAATTCTAGGTTCTACAGAAGTTTGTCCGTACATTTACCTTCTACTTTTGACGTACATGACACTCCAAATAACCAGTCACATTTCACAGTCCCGAAATGCATCTATCTCAAAAACATATATAGTCCTCCTGTGCGTAACATGTACACAAGGGCAAGAAGTGCTACTACCTCTAACTTGGAAGATGAGACAAGTGTCTCAGGGCAGTACTCAAGGTACTGAAACATACAAAAAGACATTGGGATGTTTCAGTTAAAAGCAACTGGAATTCAACTTCCAGAAACTGGAATTAGAATCAATCTGCAAAGCCTATGCTATAGCACTGGCAAGTCTTTGCAATCATCACTGCTCTCCTATACACTTTATTAAAAGATAGCACACAGCTCATTGTTCTGTCTTTGAGCTTTCACATCACTAAGCCTTTCCAGTGCCCGCTATATTGTGTACTGCTGCTGTACAGGGCAAGTATCTAACCATGGTGTTATACACTATGATCTGTGTGGGCCATGTAGAACGTTCACATCTTTGGACATATAGGAAAGAGAACATAGGAAAACTGTATTCAATAAATTACATTACTAAAGTCAGATTATTTTGAAAGACTTGGAAAAAAACAGAAAACAAAAAAAAAAAAACCAAAACCCAGCACTCTAGAAAATAAAAGAAAATGCAAGAAGATAACAGAAGGACTTAAACTGCTAGATGGATAACCATCGTAAGAACCTGAACGTGCACGAGTCCATGGGACCTGATGAAATCCATCCATGGGTCCTGAAGGAGCTGGCAAATGAAGTTGCTAAGCCACTGTCCATCATATTTGAAAAATCATGGCAGTCAGGTGAAGTTCCTGACGACTGGAAAAAGGGAAATATAACCCCCATTTTCAAGAAGGGGAAAATGGATGACCCAGGGAATTACAGACCAGTCAGCCTCACCTCTGTGACTGGTAACATCCCAGAGCAGATTTTCCTGGGAGGCACGCTGAGGCCCATGAAAAACAACAAGGTGGTTGGTGACAGCCAGCATGGCTTCACTAAGGGGAAATCCTGCCTGACCAATTTGGTAGCCTTCTATGATGAGGCTACAGAACTGATGGACAGGGGTAGGGCAGTTGATGTCATCTACCTGGACTTGTGCAAAGCGTTCGACACTGTCCCACACAACATCCTTGTCTCTAAATTGGAGAGACATCAATTTGATAGGTGGACCATTGGGTGGATAAAGAACTGGCTGGATGGCCGCATGGAGAGTTGTGGTCAATGGCTCAGCGTCCAGCTGGAGACCAGTAATAAGTTGTGTCCCTCAGGGATAGGTGTTGGTACCGGTCAAGGAGTAATAGGTTCAAACTTAAACAGGGGAAGTTTAGATCGGATATAAGGAAGAAATTCTTTACTGTAAGGGTGGTGAGGCACTGGAATGGGTTGTCCAGGGAAGTTGTGAATGCCCCACTGCTGGCGGTGTTCAAGGCCAGATTGGACAGAGCCTTGGGTGACATGGTTTAATGGGAAGTGTCCCTGCCCATGGCAGGGCGGCTGGAACTAGATGATCTTAAGGTCCTTTCCAACCCTAACTATTCTACGATTCTATGATAAAACAAGAGATCTTAAATTGGATTGAGAAGGAGGGAATCTCTTCTCATTTCTGGCTGATAAGCTATCTAATACTGAACAAAAATGGCACTACACGATGAAAAACTTAATAAGCCAATGTTCCTTTACTTTGTTAAGTTCTGCCATCCTATAAAATCTACACTAATGAAGACTTTAAAAACATATTTATCATGTATGTGCAAGTATTTGGTTCAGCTTTCAGCTATTTTGAATGCTATAAAATGATAATGCTATTTCTGAAGAAATATCAAGCTATGAATAACTTTTTGCTTGAAATGATAAATCAGTATGATAAAGCCATTACATTTCAAGTGGTAAAATGGGCATCCTATCAGAGCAGTACATTATAGTAGGGGGAAAGAAAAAGATGAGGTACTTTTGTACAACCTACAACATTTTATGTTGAAAACAGATAGATTTAGTGGAAGAAATAAAAGAATGGGTATGAAGGAAACAAAATATGACTGGAAATAAGGGAGTCACAGACATTATCTGAACTCTGTAGTTGTGGATGCCTTGGTCTCAGACTCCTGGGAAAGTTATACTGGATTACAGGCTATCTTGTGGATTTTACTCAGCAAGGGACTCGCAGAAGCGTATATATTCCTCTCTTCAGGATAGTTAAAACATGCACACTAAGCAACATAAAGCTAACACGCAGAAAACAGGTGAGAAGCAGTAGCTGTACAGGTAAGTTTCACTTCTACAATGTCTGCATAATCCTCAGGAGACCACAGCTCTACTCAATGTGCTCTCATTTTAAGTTATCGTACATTATAATACGTTTAAAGTGAAACTACTGACATTTAGATTCAGAGTAACAGAGGGAAAAGACACATTCATGTTTGACTTGAAACCAATTTATAGTTTAGAACCGATACTAGAGCTCGGAGAAAAAGAAACTCTTTAACACATATAAGACAGGAAATCCAGAGCTGTCTTTTCTTTGAAAATGTCATTCTCCATAATATTTGCAGGATATTCCAGCTCAATAATTCACTGCCATGGACCAAGCCCACCAGTAGCAGTAACATAGACTAAGTCTGCGGTTTTGGGGTACACATCAGGCTTCTTCTTGTGTCCTTTCCAACACAGATCCTTGGTTTCCTGTAGCAGTAACAGCTCACAATACAGCCATTATACCCAATCTTTCTTTTAGGCTGTTTTCAAGTCAAATGGTCTCAAACTAACAGGCATAAATTGACAGACCTTGCTAAAATAATATTTCCATAGAAAGAGCAAAAGATTCAAGGAAACTCATTTACCTTCCAGATAAATAATTCAGAAGCCTGATAACCGGTTTTGAAAAGTCACCTGGATGTCTTGGAGATGAGGATCATTAACACTTCCCTTCCTGATCTTGCAAATCACTTCTAAAAACTAAGTCTGACTCATAAATCACTTGGTCATTATTTTTTAAAATGGCCTTCAGTTCTTCATCAGCTGCAAGCGCTCTTTGTCATGCATAGAGGCTGTTACTCTGACCTGGATAATCAGGTTTTTTTAGACACATGTACCATGACAGTGAAGCACAGCAAGGCAGAACGGGCACTGGACTGTGAATCACAACCTGTATCTTTTCATGGCGCTCTTCACCTGCATGTGACCTTGTAGAAAGTACTTCAGTATTCTGTCTCTATTCGCATCTACCCTTTAACTCCTTAGGTCATCAGTGATTCCCTACCAAGCAGCTATACACAGAGATCAACTTCAGTTAAGTTTTTAAGTATTTCTGTAATAAAACCCAGCAACTGCCAACTACTGCGGAGAGAACAAATTCTACAGCAGGGAACTGATCTAAGGGTTTTTTTCCTGGCATGTATCTAGATATTAAAATCTGGTCATATATTTTTCAGGTTCATTCCTCCTTTAATAAACATTTGCCAATAGCCTTTTCTCCTCTTTCTTACAATTTAATGGTAAAATCACTTTAAAATGTCAAAGGCTGAGACAGTGAAGTGGAAAAATAATTATTTGAATGCAGTCAGCCACTGTATCTTCTTAGTCTAATATTAATGGGAGGAAATGGAAGATTGTCACTGAATTTTAATGAATTCATTAGTTAATTATTGTAAAGCCCCATGAAAGTGCTAAGAATGATTATTACTTTTATTCCCAAGAATATTTTTTACAATGGCAGAGATGAACCTCCCACAATGACTTTTCTCTAGGTTCAAAATACATGACTGGTGCAAAAAAGCATTTATTAATTCTTTGTTCAAGTATGGACTTAGAATCAGAGTGAGATACTACTGACATATTACCCTACAAGTAGCTGCTTTTTCCTTTGCTAATGGGTTTATTCAAGTGGATAGGGTTAGCGGTACTATAGGGCACTGCTCAACAGGAACAAGGCTAGTAAGTTCACCAAAACATATACTGCATTTGCTGCATACTCAGCCACGTTATTCAGCACAAACATAAATTAACAGAACTCTCTCAGAAGATTCAGAGAAGCAAGAGTGTCCTTCTGCCAGGCTGAATTTGGCCCACCATCCCTAATTCCGTTGAATTTAATAAGATAAACATGTTTTTTCATTTCCTGACTGCAGATAAGGCTGACAAAAAATACTAGAATCAGTCACCAATTTTAAGACCTAGTCACTGAGCCAGCCAGGCAAATGAAAAAGAAAAGCTTTTCTCATTAAGTAATGTCTAAGGGAAAGTTTAAATCTGTATTCCAATAAAACATCTTGGTATTTGTTGCTGCAGGACCCAAACATGCAACAATGCATCATGCATTTTAAAAGCAGTCTCACAGAAAGAGATGGGTATGTTCATAGAAAACAGAACTTTTTTTTCTGTAAAGGTTTACACAAGAACCTTTGGCAGAGAAATTCCCTGTCATTCAGGAATGTTTGTCATGGATCTCTTTGTTTCTTTTCCATTCTAATCATCTCCTGCTCCAAGCTGAAGTACTAGCATCCATTAATTTAAGTTAGTGTTGATTCAGATGTTGCTTACACTGACTTTTCTAAAGATTAATTCATCAATTAACTTGGCTTGTTTACATAAGTTGTCCTTCTTGCCTAATTTCCCACAATATGTAATAGGACAATGATGTGAGAAGCTCTTCAAAAAATCAGACCGATTGCTTTAATACACTGACATTGGGAACATGCTGTCTGCATGCAGAGGCTGTGTGAAAAGGACAGAGATTCAAGCCGCTGTTCAGGACATTGGCAGTTCTTAGACTGTGAGATGGGTTAATGTTTGTAATACCTGCTGCGTCAGTGGCTTTCACTGCAGAAGGAAAACCCATTCTTTGCCCTGTCATGCTATTTATTTTAACTGATCCACATACAGTGACAGTGAGCCTTATGCATGATGGTAGAAACCCTGGCTGCTACAGGCAAAGAAAGAACTTCCCTTGAGCTCAGCCTCTTCTTTCCATCTCTGTTCTGCCAAGTCTGGTGCCTAACAAAGTTGGTGAAACTTTTTAAAGTGCCAAATTTAAAAAACATAAAACAAGCAACCAAGGCTCAAACTGAAAAGCAATTACAAGAAAGTCACACCTTTTCCACCTCTTATACTTTTCACTTGCAACAGAAGAGAAACAGGTCCCACACTGCTCCCTCCTGCCTGCCTACCAGCGACACATTCCCCAGAGATGTCAGGAGCTGCAGAAGTCTGTAGAGGTCCAACCTGTGCAGATGGCACAGGGAAACACTACAATGCAGGAAGAACAGTCCCGAACAGAATCACCTTTTATAAGAACACCACACAGGGAGATCACAAGGACTAGAGCAGAGCACAAGGAGATGTGAAACAAGCGGCAGGAAAGAAAAACACAGGGAAGGTTAAGTGCAGTAGAACAGCACAACTTCTTCCTTCAAGTTTAAACAAAAAAGAGAGACACATGGGGAGAAGGCCTGGCTTCTGAATTAAGGAAAAAACCCAACTCCCTTCCAAATAATAGCCTTCTCACTCCAAGGTTGTGAACTTCAATATAAAAGCAAGCCTCAAAAGGCTTTATTCCTCATGGCTCCAGGCCTCTTTTTCTTCTCCTTTTCAAAAAAAAGGAGGGGTGGGGGAGGGAGAACCAGGAATTTAAACTGTTTGCAGCACAAACCATGGAACTCAATAATAATAATAATAATTAATTACAAATGAATTTCTGTGCTTTCCAGATCTTCCTTTGTTCACTGCAGTCATGTTCAAAGAGCACTCCCCATTTGAGAGAAACTATATTCATCTCCCAAATGCTCTCCTTAGTAGGCTACTTTTGAAACTGAGAGAACAAGGTTCTCAAGTTCAATTTCCTGCTGTTTCTGAAACAGGTAAATCTGATCATATCTTTGGGGAAGAAAGAGCAAGAAAGGTAAACCAATACCTTCTTACTGCTTCATAGTGGATAACTCAAGACTGACTGTAGATCAGAAATGAACACCAGCCTCCAATGATGGCAATTTCCATTTAAGTTTGTATAATAACATGTCACATTTAACTACATGAATGAGGATCTCATTTACACCTGAAGACTGCTTTGTACTTGTAAAAGTGCTATTACCATGTCTTCCAATAAATTTAGTTTGGAAATTAAAAGAAAAAAATTAAGGCTGAAAGTATAATACAGATTCACTAAGATCTTGGGTCTAAATTTAAGCATTGAGTTAATGTAAGAATTTAAAACATACGAGTACCAGGACACTTGCAACAGCTATGCACATTGGTAGAAATAGCAGGTGCTTGAAATACAGTCACTAAATGTAAAAATTATTACAACAAACAAACATCAGTAAACACAGAACAAATAATCTGTGAAGAATAAGCCATTAACCTTGGTGTGGTATTCATATGATCACTGGTATCAGTGCCAGGAATGATAAATGGAGGGAAACAGCAACCAATTAATAAGGTATGTGCACTTCCCCCAATTTATTTCTTTCCAGATTAATTCATGTCTTTATTTTAGATAAACAAAACAAGGAAATTACCCATTTATTTTAAGACCAAGACTCTGCAGCAATAACGCAAAACTCACGTGAACATTTAGAAAGAAAATAGTGACCTTGTTACAGTTATTACTCGGGATTTATGATGGTTTCTGGAAACCTCAAATAGCAGATATACAAAGAAAAAAAAGTATACTATCAAACACAACTATCCTACAATACTATTGTGTATATACTACAAATAACTCAACTAGAACCAGGTTTATGCCTGTTTCTTATCATGAAAAAAGGCATTAGCAAGAATAGTGACAAAACCACTGTAACAGGCAAGACCTAAATCTCATTTCTGGAGAATGCACAAACAAAATAGGTGTGAAACACACTATGTATTTTCTGAAATCAGGACATTTTTTCCTCAGGAGCACTGCCTGCAAAGGGGATCATTTGTTTCTCAGGCATACATCTGATCTTGCTCATTATTCCTCAGCTGTTATTTATCCTCAACACCTTTCTGGGAAGAAATTGTCTCTACAAACCAATCCGGCCGACAGCTCTGCCCCAAAGCCCAGAAGGAACAGGCCCTTCTCCTGTATTCTTAAGTTCAATTAATATATCCAGTTTACAATAAATTCAAATCACTAATTTCTTTCCATAGTATCTTTCTTACCTGCTCTGTGCATTTCAGGAAATTGCAGGGCATATTACCTTCGGTTCAAGCATGCACATTATTTTATCCTCCCCAGCTTCTGGGAAGTCTTTGGTTTTGTGTTTTGGGTTGACTTTTTGTTTGTTTGCATTTTCATTTCCTCAAGTAAAAGTACAAGGAAGCTAAACCTACATGCAAGGCACGCTGCACTGCTGCAGTCCATTAGGAAAGCAAATTAAAATACTATACACATTAGCCTCTGTACTAATTAGTCTAAGGAAGCTTTCAGATGGAGCCAGCCTTGATCTTACCTGTCCTGTATCCTGTGTTGTTAAGGTACACTGCAAACGTACGTATTTCATGCTGAGCCTGCCAGGATGGAGAAGAGCAGTTCTCATTGTTAGTGTAAGTATTGTGGTTGTGGACGTACTTCCCCGTAAGAATAGAGGAACGAGATGGGCAGCACATGGGTGTTGTAACGAAGGCATTGATGAAATGAGCACCTCCGTGTTCCATGATCCGCCTTGTTTTATTCATCACTTGCATAGACCCTGGAACAACAAACCATCTCAGAATTATTTCAGTCACAAGAACTAAGAGTTCACATGTTACATCAGAGTCTAGAACAAAGCACATATAGTAAGGGCACTGTAACCTCATAGCAAACCCAAATCCAGAAAGATTATTGCTCCTCCTGTAGAGGAGTTCTCTTGTTGTTGTAAGAAGGACCAAATATTGAAGTCCTAGGTTAGGACTTGACTTAAACCTGTTGCCATAGATAACACTTCTTTAATTTCTCTCTCTCTAAGCTGAAGATTTACCACAATAACTCTCTGCACTACCTGTGCAACCTTTTGTAAGCCATTAGTACTGTTCTAGTACCTGAAAGCAAGAACCAGCAGGAATGAGGCTACCTCAATGTGGCCTGAGGGTGAAATTCACTTTGTGCAGCAACCCCAACCAAGGTTTGCACACTCAAGCATTATTTATGCCTTGGTTTCACAAGATACCTGATGTACTGCTTTTTGTACCAATTTTCTACAAAAGGCTGAGGGTTGTAATCACAGAACCATTGAGGTTGAAAGATAATTTATCCAACAGTCTGCTCAAGCAGGGACTGAGCTGTTCTCTAAATAAAATGTTCTTTTCCTAATGTGAGATATTAGCAGGTATTGATTTATGCAACCGTCACTTAACCAAAGTAAACCCCTCATAATAATTTCCACAACAGCTCACTGAGCTCTATCTATCCACTTGATCCATTTTGATAATTGTGTTACCTAAAACTTTCCAACTTTTCTTAGGCTTGGTTCTGCAGAATCGTATTTTTAGATGACAGCTTGGGACAGATAACACCCTGTAGTTTATAACCATCAACTAAAAACAAGCAAGCAAGTTTAACTGGCAGGGACTTGGATGAATTGGGGTGATGGGAGTACAAGCCTTTTTGCCAACAATTACTAAAAGCCATAGTGCTGCCAAATGGCTGTTCTGTTTCCTATTTAAGATGAGGCTTTGGACAAAGACCTTACTATAGACATCCACCTAGCTAAATCTGGATCCATATCAGAGTTCTTCCTACACACAGAAACACCAAGGATCAGAAGAAAAACAGACATTTAGTTTCCCTCACCTATCAATGCCTGACAGTTAAAACTGCAACAGAGTTATACTTGATCTGTGAAGAATTTCCATTTCACAAAGAACTTGTAATAGTACATGTGCTCAGCATGATCTTGAAAAGGACAGTAAACCTTTCCATCACCAACCCTCCCTTCATGTTATGAGCAGGGCAAGCCAATAGACAATATGAAGATGAAGGCATGGGCTCATGCTGGAGTAGGGCTGGGGCTAACTTACCTAAGACTGAGTTAGGTTAATAGCTCAGCTTTAATCAATGCATCCTGCAACCATCTAGTATAAACTGTATGTTGTTTCTATCAATAATGGGTTTAGGTTTCTTCTAAGCTCTTTAGATAGAGATTTCATTATGAAATTGCAACAGTAAGTAGGCTTGATACAGGGCACATTGATATAAGCAGGAGTCAAAACCTAAAGGGAACATAGTCATAAGCCACATAAGGAATCTGATTCTCTGGCACCATAAAGGAAAGCAAATTGCTACTATAGGTCACGTCGCCTAAAAATTGCCATGGTATTAGTTCCCTTGAGCTTCTTTTTTCTCTTGGGCCAGAGCCCATGTCTGTCTTACCACTTTTGGACAAGACCCAGTGCAGGTTACTGCACCCCTCCTTCAGGACTTGTCAAACTTCACATATCAAAAAGAAGTTTCTGAAGAAAGCAAGACTGTTTTGTTTCTGTAACTGTGGGAGAAGTGTTAGTGCTCAAAGGCACTAACACTACAGTTAACAATTGTAACAGGCAATTATACATTATGCAAGCCTGAAAACTGCAGACATTTCCTCTGTGTTGTCTTATGAGCTAGCCCAAGCATAAACGGGCAGCCCATAAGAATGTTTTGTCATCCCCATATTAAAATACAATTTAACAACCTCTTTAAATGACAGAGGCATCTGTGCATAAATAACAGTACATGTTAAGACTCCCCTTGGGGACAGTAACCTCTTTTAATAAAACTGTTGTAATGACAAGGCCCTATATATCAACAGGCTTTAATACAAAAACATATGATCTAATCTGCTTCCCCAGCCTGAGAACTAACACAGAGTGACAGATCAGCGGAAGGTAAAAATCCAGCATACTCTTTTGCACAGTCTTAAATAGGCCAGCTTTAAATATTTTACACAGCATTAGACCAGCCAACCAAAGCTTATTTTCATCAGCTTGCCTCTGATACAAATACAGAATTGTGAGAAAAAGGAGAAAATCATCTCTCTATGTCAGAAGATTAGTTATGTGTTAATCACCAACTGGAACCTCATCAAATCGCCTTTTGAGATGGAAAACCTTCTGCGGTTTCATTAGTGAATGTTCCAAGAGAAGTCATGCTTTGAAGTGTCAATATTTAATTGAGAAAATGTTCTGTTACCTAAAACCACTGATGATAAATAAAAATTATTCAGTAGTTACATGCAAAATTTCTAAGCCATTTAAAAAAAAAAAAAACCAAATCATTGGACTACTGTGAAAGTATGAAAGTTTAATCAATGCGGTGCATTCAAGCTACTCACATAAAGTGATGCAAAACCAAGGTGGAACTTACGCTTGACACTTGTGTGGTATCCATAACTTTTCTCAGTGTGTCTCCACAGTTCACTTTAGGGATAAGGCTGGTATTTTAACTAATACTAATGGAGAAATTACACCAGTTGTCTATGAAAAAATACTGACTTTCCCAATAGTTGTGTTTGCTGTCAGAGGTCATAATTTAAATAAGTCTTAGGGAACTCCAACTGTTGAAGAACATGTACTAAGTCCCAAGTGACTTGGTCTACTCTGAAGCACAATTTAAGAAGTGGTATCCATATGCAGACAAGTTAACTGAACCCCATAATGTTAATTAACTGTCCCATAAAGCCTTCATTTTATCCTATTTGAACCTCATTAGAAACCCTTTTTACATCATCATTTCCTCTTTTTTATTCTCCTATTTAATTTGAACGAAGCTCTAAGGCCTTAATCTCTGTATATGATAGCCAAGAAAAATTATCTTCCATTCGACTTACGTAGTTTTTTAGAGGAAGCTGTAGGAACATACAAACTACCTCTCACTCAGATTTTCTAACATGGCTAAAATACTTTCCAAACAACCAGATCTTTCTTGAACTATGAGATAATGAAATAAGCAGGTTTGTTAAACCACAGAAACAAGGCAGGCAAACCTAATTAAACTGGAGGTGCCGAGTCCATCACACAGGGGACATCAGCATTATACTAACTTGGACTTAAATGGCTCTAATGGGGGAAAGAAAAGTCTTTGTTTTTAATTAATTCTTTCTCCTCATCAGTATATTCCTCTTCTTTATACTCTGCTTGTCAATACAACTCCTTTGATTAGACAGTCAACTGACTGTGTGTTTCAGGAGTTCTCTGTGTTCTCATTTATCTTCTCCCATTTGTATACATTACAATTTACATTCATTCTCCTTTGACCTGGAAATTCTGCATCCTTTTCATCAGCCCTTCATACATCTTTTCCTTTTTCAATACAAGGCTGAGGTCTGGTTTCCCAAGTAAAACTTGTGATTAACAGTAGTGGAAATTCAAAAAAGTAGTAACAAAAACTTGCACTCCTTTCCTGAAAGAAAGGCATTCTGGTAAACTCCACCTGCTATTGGTACATTATTAAATGTATCTTAAATTGAATAAAGGAAAGGCTGTTAAGAGCACTTGAGACTGTGCTGGCTTCCCTTTTGCCTCAAAAGTCAGTCACACAGGAACAATGAAAGCTAGAACACCCATCAGTTACAGAATATTTTTAGAAGCAGATGAAATCTTAGTTATGCACAGCTCTCTTTGCAACAGTTTCACAGCTTCCAAGTCTTCCCTAGCTTTTGTTCATTATTCACATTTTATTCCCATCTTTTTTAAGTGCATTAACCACAATCCCCACAGATGGCAATTATGATTAACCTGGACAGCTCTCCAGACAAGAGACAAGAATAAAAATTAATTCAAATAAATATTGGGTTTCCCAGAGCCATTAGTGGCAAATAACAAATATCAAATCGCAGCTTCATCAAATGGATTTTCCTTAGTTAGATCCTAATTTGTGTGGACACATGCCCGTTATGCTTGAAATTGGAAAGCATCAGATTATCAGAGAAGAGAAACTATACTGCCCAAAGGACTTAGACAATTGCATCAGAAACAAGCAGGCCAGCATAAAATGGAAGATAATAAATTTTTTAGGACCACCTTCTGAGCCTGCAAGATAATGCAGCTAAGTTCTTTTGGATATGCATTATTGAAGCTGCTTTCTTTGTGATCCAAATAACCATTAGAAAAATGACGATAACAACAACAACTAGTTTTCTGATCCTACTAATCTGAATTACATTTGTATTTGGTAGGGTTGGTGCCATAGCAGGATTCCTCACCATCTTTGAGAAGAACGTGACATCTACAATACAGCAGACATGCAGCAATACTGATAAAAGGAAAGCATCTGTAGGAGTATTGCCACATTGCTGTGATTAACTTCTCAACTAGATGAGGAAGTGTGTAAATTATACAAACTGATTAATTTCTGTTGTGTTCCATTTCTTTTGTGAGGTTTGTTTTCCAGTTTTTCCCAACTGTCAAAAACCGCACCAGACCACACATACACAAGCTCTCATCTTTCAGATGATCCATGCTTTATACCCACTTAAAAGCATATTTCTAATGCAAAATTATTAATGTAAACTGGTTTGTGTTAATCACTTCTAACTACAGACAACATTTAATAAATATAAGCTTGTTCAGGTAACAGAACAAACACAGCCTCTGTCAGTTAATTCATTATTCCAAATCATTAGGCAAAGCACATGTTTAATCTTCATCTCCTTTCTTCAACAATTAACATAGCATTGAGTAACACAGTATGAAAAGGTCTTACTAAGTGATCTTGGTCAGTAATTAACTACACATCTAAATGGACAATACCAAGAACAGTATGCCTATTCTAGGTAACATTTAAGTAATTAAAATTAAAATTGTGTGTGTAATGAACGTCTGTAATTACACAAAAAAATTTGGGTAATTACATGGTGCAATAATCAGTTATGAATTTAAATCTACTCTTTTGGCATGCAGCTTCCCAGGTTAAACCTGCAATCAGCAGAAGCATAGTTTAGGTGTCTAACGAAGATAAATAGGCAGGAGTCTCATATTTCCACAGAAACAGGAAGTTGGGCATTCTAAATTGAGACTAACTTTTGCTGTCCTTGAATTGCATGTGGATAGAACGCATTTTCTACATAACAGTAGGTTTAAACTTTTGTTACTTGTGATTCCTGTCATTTTTCACACTGGTAAAAAAATAATTATTCTGAACACAAGAATTTAGATTCAAGGCAAAGCAGTGCCACATATATATTCTCTTTATGCTGAGCTCTTACCAAGTTCTACATCCTGATCATCAGTAAGGACGAGGATAATGTTTGGGCGGATGTTTCTACGGTCTCTTTGAAATCTTCCCTTCAGACGCTGATTTAACAGGAAAGCTGAACTTCCATCCAGCAGTGATAAAACAGTCATCATGAATAATCCAAGGACAATACTGTGTTGTGCCATATTGTGCTAATTTACTGTTCTCTCTGAACAAGGTAGGTTAATGGCTTCTATTTCTTCTTTGTTTGTAGGTCTCCTATAAGGCAGAAGGAAACAAGTGTTTATTTATACCTTGACCTCCCTGCCCCCTAAGGGACAGCAACTTTCTCTCCAAAGTAGTAAAAAGCAATATACTTGAAATAATCTAACTCCTAAGGAAAAAAACCCCAAAACCAAAGCAAAACAAACAAAACAACTGAACCTTTTTCTATAGTGCCAGCTAGAAGCAGAAACTTGAAAAAATCCCAGTTCTTAAACTGTTACCAACATCAGCAATGAAGTTTCACTCAGTGCTCAAATTTGGCAGCAAGCTCAAGGATTTAGCGGGGTATCAAACCCTTACTTTTGATTTGACACACGTAAAAAGCAACCTGCTTCCTTAACGTCCTGGGATGTTTTGAGATGACACTCTACTGCATGAAAAATGCAGATATTGAAGAAAAAAACCAAACATGTCTTTCCTTATTGCCAGGACTATGGCAAAACTCACAGAATTAACAACATATTCACAAATTCATAGAGAACCCTCAGACAGAAGACTTGTTACACACTGATTTATCTTACAAATTTCATTACAGAGCAGAGCTGCCCAGAACTTTAAACTATGGTACAACACTGTTTTGAAGTCTAGTATAGCTTTGATGCTCATGTGATATCCCTTCAGCATTTCTGAGGGTTTCCAAGATTAAGGTTTTTTTAATATCATTATTATTAATAAGAACATTTGCAACTGTTTGGGAATGGAAGCACCAAAGTGATTTACAGTGCCTGTAACTTCTCTCCATCATAAAATACAATGCACCAGAATTAACCTGTTTGCAGAACAGAGCACATCTAACTGGTACTGCGCCTGTTGATGAGCCAATTAAAAATTCTTCACAATTCCTACATGGAGAGTCCAAAAAATGAACAGGTGTGCTGAAGAATTCTTAAAATCATTGTTTTGCTGAATGCTCATCTGGTATGAAGGGATTTTCTCTTGCTTTTGGAAGTCAAAACAACAGTATGAAACTGTATTGAAAATCTCAAGTACTAATTATTTCATCAGATCCAGCGATCAATGAGTCAGTTTTTGATGAATTCCCTGCTTGCTGCCTGCCTTTTCCTGGACTGGTGCCAACAGTCTCTTGTAATGCATTGAAAAAAAATCAATTAAAAATAACACAGGGGAGAGTATCTGCTTTTTGTAAAGACCAGAAATGCCTGAGTAGAAAGAACCCAGCACAGAGTGTTTTACCCAAAGAAATACATTGGCCACCCTGCCCCTGAAGCCACTTGGGAAAACATTTTTTCTTCCAGCAAATTATTTCATTGCCACATTATTACTTGATCTCTGTCAGCGTCTGTTCTTTGAGATAAACTTTGATTAAGGAAGTTCTCATGCAGTAACAAAACCACTGGTCTGAAAAATTGTACTCTGCTTCTATGCTTATTTAACAAATGCATATTGAATTTTCATGTAAGTCAACAGATATGTAGCTATAGCATGATGCAATATTTATTAAGGCTGTTTTCCAAATACATATACTTATAAGAGGGTTTTGAGGAAATGAAAAATCCTTATTCCTTACTAATTTCTCCAGTGAGTTTTACAGGCAGGTGAAATCAACTTTTTTCACAGAAACTACACATTGATTTTAAATATCCAAACACTTGTTTCAATGGATAGGGAAAGAGAAAAGTCCAGATTCCTAGAGTTTACAGCCAGAGCTTTAGTACCTCTGTGGCTGCTCAGAGATGTTCCAGGCTGTAGCAGAAGGAACACCAACAAGTCCTATCAATTTTCATTCCTTGTACTCAGAATTCCATCTGCAGCAGCACAACTGGGAAGAATCATGTCAGACTCAATGTGTTGCTACTGTCTAGAGTAGTCGAAAGCAGCTTGAAAGGCAAACCTGGATCTGTTTCAAAAGGAAAGGAGAAAAAAAAAAGTTAGCTTAGCAGGCACATATTCCTGGACACCAGAGAAATGACTTCTGCTTTTCAGCAATTACTCCATACGTACTTCTGTTAAAAAAACCCAATAAAATCAAGTGACAACACATGTTTTCATTACACACAAACCTTTTTCTGAAGTTCTAAAAGCTAGTGTGGGTTTTTTCTGCTCTACACTAGCCAACAGCTTCTTGGAATACTAGCATTTGCTGACTTTCCTGCAGCATTTAAGGCCTCCCATTCTTGTATCTGCTCATAACTACATTCACTGTAGAGTATTGTGCATCTGACCACCTTCCTTGCATTTTTCTCACTTCTTTTAAATAAATGCATGGCAGTAACCTCATGACCTCACTGCCTCTCTCCCTTTGCTTGTCTTTTCCTCGCAGTTTATTGCCTGTCCCTCCCTCCATTGTCACTAAAAATAGAAGTTGTCCCCAGCTGAGAAAGCTGCTTCTTTATCTATAAAATACCCAACGCATTTGGGGGTAGGCATAAACTGTTTTTCCACAGCTATTTTATCCACATTTATATCTTTATGGTTTAAAAGAATGAGTTATCTCTGAGAGGATACTGCGGGTGGAGGAGAGAATTTCCTGTCAAGTACAACAGGCAACTTCTGAACCTGTTATCTCTTTCTCACCCCCCTCCTCAATGAAGATTTTTCAACTACTCTGATGTGTTATGTTCCTATTATTATCAGCGTAAGTACTGCTGGGAACCAACTCAAAGTATGTAATTATGTGCAAAACTCATACCAATAACTAGGTAAGAAAATTAAAGCAATTTTAGAAAATAACCTGTTTCTTGAAGTATGCATTCATAAAACAGACATGCCACAACTAACAGCATACATGCAATAAAATCTAAAAGCCAGCTTTAAACAGTTCTTAGAATAGCAACTTAGAAGAGGCTCTTGCCTGGATTGCCAGTGGTCAAATATAGATTGATTTTTTTTTAACCCCTAGTGTTCAGGGGAAAAATTCGACAAAGTCTCTATCACAGTTCGTTCTCCATTTCTGTGAACAAGTTTAAGCTGCAACTCATAGATAAAACCAGAAGAGTTCCACAGCAGTGCCCCAGTCTGCCTTCGCATTTAATATAGCACCCTCTCCAATGATGCATTTTGATCCGAGTGGTACAGATGGTCTACTGCTTTTTATGCCTCTGCAGGCCATCCTCCAATATTAAAGATGCTTAATCTGGAGTGGCTCCCAAGAGAATTAGGTATGCCTCTTATTTTCTCCCAGATTACACATATGAACTTGACAAGCCTGCTCGCTGCTGGTTTATATTTAAGCAAATGCTATCGGTAATTTATGAAGTGCTCTTTGGCTGAGGCACCTAACTCAGCTTGAATAAGCCTATGCAACCTTCTAGCAGGCTGCTTTAGACAAAGTCTGCATCTCTTATTTTCTATGGTTTACGGTGGAGTTTAACAGGTCCCTGACTCCCTCCCTAGCCTGAATTAGATACAGCTGCCTCTTTTTCTTCATAACTCCTGCTAGAATGGGAATGAGAATAAAGCCAAACTTAATTCTCCTGTGTGGCAACACAGAACATTACACTAAGTCACATTACAAATGTTGAAGAAATAAAGCTAGACTTCAGTACATTTATTCTATTTATAAAAGAAAGGAGCCAAGCTCTGTTCCCAAGTAGCATTTGCACCAAGGAAAGACTTCTTTTTAATACTGCCCTCTAACTAATGCCACTTCTACAGCAGCAGAGGAAGGTTGCACAGGGATGACCAGTGTCAGTTCTACCCCAGATGACATTTTTAACATGCTATTGATCTGTACTGCTTGGCACAGGTATAGAAGGCACTGTGTGCAACACTAGTAACAGACATCACAGTGCACACTGGCATTCCCAATGCCTGTTTAAGCACAACTGCCCCATGTATGAGTGCAGTGCAACTTCACTGAGGTCAAATAATTAAGTTATTCCAATGTAATCAAGAGTAACACCTGACTCTTCCTGGAGCAGAAAAGGAATGAACATATAACAAATCAATTCCTGTATCAAATAATTAATCAATCCCCCTTCAAGGCTACCTCTAGAGAGCTGTTTCTAATCCTACCTCTATTAACTGATTACTTTTTCAAACAAGTCTACTGCAAAGCACTGGTACCAAATTGTGATGGCAAGTTCAGTTTACCAGCAACCACTACAGAGCAGGGGAGCAGCGTATAAGCCACGCGTTGGAACTGCACAGGAAGGGAAAACTGATGAGCAAGAAGCAACACACACCTGCTCTAAATAGGGCTGGAGCCACTACCAGGTGTGTTGTATAAGCAGACTTAGGTGTGCCATTTGTCCAATCTTTAAATTTATTGAAAGACATGGTGCTGGAGCCATTCCCTAGCAACCAACCCAATTAAAACCACTTTGCCAGTTAAATGGATTCAGCAGTGCTGCTGTTCTTTTAACTCTTGAGTCACTTCTACACATCCAGGTCTGGTTATAAGAAGTCCTTTTTCACTGATCATTTGAAACCATTAGATTTTTGCTCATAAAAGATAAACACATTTGTATATGTAGACTGCGAAGAATCCTGTTTGCAATCAAACAAGGCTCTCTAGGGAATCCTGCTATCAACATTACTGCTGTAATCTAACAACATATTGTGTTTTCACATATCTTTATACTTTGGGGGGGGTTTCCCCTGAGAAAGTAAAAAATTTAAGAGAAAGGACAAAATCAAAACCCCAGTGCTAAGTGTGCCTCAAATACTACAGTTGTGCTGATTTCCCAACACAAACTACAGCTAAACTATTTCTATTTGCAAATATCTACAATCTTTCATAGCTATTTGGAGCTCCAGAACAGAGCTTCCAAGACTTGCTACAGCACCAAATTACTATTCAGACATGTTCTTCTGACTCGCTTTCCTTATGCTGCTGAACTCTACACCAAAGCTAAATATTTATCACAGGGGAGCTTACTTGCATTACAGAATATCTTCTCTATTCTCTAACTTTATTTTAAATAAAATGGAATAACAACTTACAAGTTTCTACAGCATTTGATATCTTTAAAGGTGTTTTAAACAGTACAATATACTATCCACAAAGCCACAGTACTCTTTCTGTTCACTCCTTGCATCTTATTATTACAGCTTCCCAGTAACACACCCTCCTCAGACAGGTTAAACTGCTATATGGATCCCCCAAATCCACAATAGTAAGACACACTTTTCTGCACCACAAGAAATGATAATCCAATAACTGGGAAGAGATTAGGAATTATTTCCCTATTATACTTATTATCTCCACTTATTTACAAATCATAAAGATACACAATCTTTGCCTTTAAAGATAATTATGTTAACTTGTATTAAGTACAGTAATAACAACAGGCTTTCACTTGTGAAAATACCATAAGGGAATGAATGCAAGTGCTTTAAGATAGAAAAAGTAGGCAAGAACAGTTACCAGCACACAGATACATCCTACCAAGTAGACAAAATTATTTGTAGCCGCATACAGGAAAAAAAAAAAACAACCAATATATGTATATACATATGCAAACACATACAGTCAGTGTCCACAACACCCGGACACACACAGGTATTTGCTAAATAGAAAGCTAAGTGCCAGGGCATCAGTTGCCTTTGGAAACTCTTTCACATAGGCTGCCTCTCACCGAGCACGGGGATGCACCAGTAAGAGGGCGGCGGGCAGAGGCCCCGCATGCACCCGCCGCCGGGGCCATACCCGGGTCCCCCCGCGGCGTACCCGCTACCGACCGGCCAGGACCTCTAACCCCGCCGCGGGCAGCAGCCTTAGGGCTGAGCGGGCCGGGAGGCTCCGGCCGCACCAGACAGGGGTGCCCGGGGCCGCAGCGATCCCGACGGTACCCGGCGACTCTCCCACCCGTCTCGCAGCTCCAAGCACCTCTTTCCCGTCACACCCGTCACACCTCGCCCAACTTCCAGCCCCGCCCGTTACCTATGCAGCAGGAGCGCGGCCAGATCCGCTCGCTGCCTGCCTGCTGCATCAGCCCCTCGGCCCAAGCTCCCCGCTCCGGCAGCCCGGCTGCAGGGCACCGCCGCTCCCGGCTCTCGCCACCCGCTCTAGCGCTCACTGCGCGGGCAGCACCGCCGCCCACTCACCGCGCTACGGCCGCAGCCCCACCGCCCGCCTGCGGAGCCGGCCGCTCGGCGCGACGGCGAAGCGCATCCTCCGGCCGTGGCGCCGGGCAGCGGCCGAAGCCCGTTTTCCCGTTCAGAGCAAGCGCTCGGGCGGGCGCTGTCCCCGCCTCTTCTTCCTCCTCTCCCTTCTTCTCCTTTTCCCGTTTAAAAAGTTCATTTACCTCGAGGATCCTCCCAGGGTTGACGCAATGTCCCCGCGGCGGGTAGGGAGGAACCTGCTCCACCAGCCGGAGTCCGGCGGCAGCACCGCGGGGGCGCAGCTCCGCACTCCGTCGCGCAAGGGAGAAATGGGGCGGCCAGAGCCAGCCTCCCCCCACAGCTGCCGCCGGGTGCGCAACGCCTTTGTAAGTCAAGGGGTCAGTCCCTTGGCAGGGACTGCACCCTGATACCTGCGGAGGGACAGGCGAGGGCTTCTTAGTGTGTTCGAAACACAGACTCCAGTTGCAGTGGTGCGGTTGAAATTAAAGGGCCCAATCTGCATCAGGAATTACCTCCTCGAGGGAGGTTACATTCTGCTCCTAGAACTTAAGAGTTTGGATAAATACCTAAATATTTATCTTCAGTGGATTCCTTAAGGACATTTTAAATACCTATGTTTCAACTATACTGGTACATTAATATGTAAAAATATATAAGAGTATAAAATTTTCTTTTAGCATTCCCAGGTCCAAGGAAGCTGTGCCTACCCCATCCCGGGCCAGGTTGGGTGGGGCTTGGAGCAACCTGGTCTAGTGAAAGGCATCCCTGCCATGGCAGGGGAGTGGAACCATGAGAGATTTAAGGTCCCTTCCAACCCAAACAGTTCTGTGATAGTGTCACACATGCAACACAAGTTATCTCAGAAGTTCCCAATGCTTTTAATTACATCTAATGCCAAATTATCCATGGAGGAGGCCATAAATCACAAATGCCAGTGGATCTTTAAGACTTTACTTTGAATTTGTATCTTGAAAATACACATTAGAAAAGAAGCTGAAAATAAAAAAGACCTTTAAGCCACTATTTTTATCACAAGAAGACGCTACAGTGAAAATGGTTTTTGTGGTTGAAGATGGGCAGGATAAAGCTTTCCTGTGCAAGACCAACAATCAATGGAAGAGGAGGAGTAAAAAACAGATTAGAGAAAGAAGATCCTATCTTTTCTCTGCCCAAGTCAAATCACACACTTGCACAGCTGTAGAACAACAAGGAAATTAGATGGTTCTTGAAAATGCTGCAGGAAAATTATTACCTATAGTTTTAAGGAAAAAAAGCCAGAGTAGAAGAGGCTCACAGAAAGAACTATGAGGTCTAGAAGTAAATATTTTGAACAAACACCACCAGTGAAGCCCTTTCTGTCGTATAACTAGGTCCACACTAGGGGCTGCAACAGTCCAACTGTATTGGAATAAACAAACAGCTCCCTAATAGGGAGTCACACCAACACAGAATCTGCCTGTAAAACAGGGGCTCTATCTTGCTAACATGCTGATTAAATTGTTATATTGCTTTCTGAGATAACATTTGACCTTTTACTAGCAACTTTCATCTCACAATAAAACAATTTACAGACAATTAGTTTTTGCAACACACCTGGAAGCTGCATTGGTCTGATTCTGCACATTTGGAGCATGAATTAGTGTTGGAGAAGGCAGCTGAGTCACCCAGAGCCAAGAAGACTTTGGGCAGCAAGACCAGGAATGCAGCCATCCCACAGGCCAACAGCTTGCATCGGCAACACACTACCTCTACCAACAAACTCTAACGGCACTGCAAACAGTAACCACCAAGCCAAAAGAAAATGCAAAGTCTGCAATGCAGAGGTCCACATTTTAAATTGGAAAACAAAATGGACCAGCTTCTTGTTTAAAACATAATTTTTCTAGAGCACTGGAAATGGGATTTTCCATTCTATGAAACTCACAACCTCAGATACAGCCATTGTGAATAGCTTGTGAATTTTCATTAATATAAACTACAAGCTACAAAGGTACTAAAACCAGTATTACTGACATTAGTTTTGCAATCCAAATTTGATTTTAACATCACTGGAAAATCTGTCACACTCGATGGCTCATTCCAACAAAAGGGTGTATTCACCTCACAGCAAGTGCATGTAATTTCCATTAATGTTAATGGGAGTTATGCAAGTGCATTAAGAGGATAATATACCCCCTGGCCTGAGACAAGTCTGCAAAGTGAAAGGTGCTTCCTCTTCAAGAGAATGGGGTTTCCATCTCATGCATTTCAAAAGAACTTGTTCTGGCACTATTACAAAACAGTAGGGATAACAACTATTATGCATACTTGGTGAATGGTTGCCAAAGTTAAAGCAGTTTGGTGATTTCAGCTAGTTCTCCTATTGCCAAAAATTCAAGGGATATAGACATATTTAAAACACTGTGGTTTATTTGAAGTCTGGGGCAATAAAATCATGTGAAATTACTGGTAAAACAAGGTCTGAAAGCCTGCTGGTGCAATGGGGAAGGAACTTTCTAGGTATCTACTTTCTAAATAAAGCAAACCTTTCATTCGCTACCTGAGAGAGGATTCCATTGGTATATGTGGACCATCACAACTGGTCAGGAGTGCAGAAGATAAACCAAAAAAGCAAGATCCCTCCCTTTCACTCCCACACCAGAGCTTTTTCACTGTTCAGATCTCTCTCACAGTATGCACTGAACAGCTTGGAGTTATTTTACTGTGCCTCAAATAACAAATGTTGCCTTTTATCCAAGTAATTTGTTTTAAAAAAATAATCCCAGGCAATACCTGTTAAAATCAGGAGAAATGGACAAGCAGGCATTTCTTTAAATATCATCACACATTGATCTGCACCATTAGTTAGGCCTCCAAATCCCTCCAACAACTTAACCTACAGTTTCTCTGTTCACCTGACTTTCAAGTTAGTGCAACACAGAAAAAGATACTGACCAATGCGTGTGGGACTGTTAAATACACTATGCACTGGCACGTAAAGGGGAAGCACTCGGATCCAGGTGGCAGATGGTGGGGATCCACACTAGTATCTCTGAATCAGCCCTCAGACACCAGCTGCAAGTTAAAGGTGTGACAAGCAGTCATGGGGAACGTCCTCCAGAACAGAGCCCAAGAGGAGGGGCAGCACCTCAGCCTACAGAGAAGGAACTTCTGAGAAAGGAGAAGACAGAGAAGAGTCCAAAGTCACTAAAAAACCACCCCAAAAATAGAAGACGGGCATCCCACTGTGCAAGGCATGTCTTTAACACTGTTGCCAGATACCTTGTGCTTTCAGAGCTCATTGTTCTCATGTTACACGAAACAGAGAAGGGCTGGCTTTCACATTTTTACATACTCCACTCAATGCCTCCCAATTCTTCTTACGACTTGCTAATCTTTATCTTCATAGTACTCATAAAATGTAAACCTCGCAAACCACTAGTCACTTTGGTTTCTCCTCTCTTTCATAATTTTTCATGTATGCACATGTGCTCTGAGCCCTCTTCAAAGACCTAGAAATAAAGCCAGCCACAGAACACAAGTCTTACCTCCCTTGCTTTCCCTCAGTGTCACATATTACAGTTATCAGTCCAGAGTTACAGTGGACTGATTACACTGGTCAGAGCCCAAACTGCAGTACAGTTTCATGTTTTACTTCTTTGAACAGCTCCATTTCAGTTGCATAAAATGCATAAAATGCAAAAATGCTGCTTCAACAAAAGACCTAAATACTATTAGGAAAGCATCAACAACAGCACAACACACTCCACACTGTGACCCCTCATATTGTATGTGTTGTATATCGCAAACTCCAGCTGAATAGGATTTTGTGGGCTATTACTCCGCTCTTGAAGTTGAGCTGCACTTTCTATAAATGTGTAATCACATTATGGGGAAAAATGGTTTATATGTTTTGAGGTACTATGAGAATGGAAAAGGGGAACACAGCCAAGAAATGCAAAGGAGAAGGGAATAATTCACCTTGGCTGCTTCATCCAAATACTTAGCAAAGAATTGCATTATACTCTTCTACCTGACCATAAAGATTAAGTATGGTATACTGTATGAATTTAGTTACAACTATGAGTTTACAATGTGTCAAGACAAGATAATTCTAGTCTAAGATTAATCAGATGAATTTTGATCAAAACTCACAATAGTGGATGCAAGTTGCTTATCGAAATATTGACACAGCAAAGATGACAGGGAAGTTGTAACAGTAACAGAAGTAACACCCAGTGCGCTGGTAAAAGTGATAGCTTATCTATTTGGACAGCAAACTCAAGACAAATGTTTCCTGGAAAGCCAAAAAGAAATCCATGAGAAAACACTCTCAGAATGATCCTGAAATTCACATACAAAATTAATACATGCTCTGAGCACTAACAGTATCATAAAGCTCAAAGATGCATCTGAAGATCTGCACAGAGGATAAGAATCCAATGAACCACTATTGGTCACAGCCCATATAAAGAGAACAGCAATGAAAAAAAGCAGGGCTCCTTTCCCCCCATTTATGAATTACCCATAGAATAGCTGCTTGTAAGCCAGCCATGATTTAATAATTTGTTTCAATAAAGAATTGTTTTTTGCATAAGGAATTCAGATTTTTTTTGTATGTCCTGATCTAATTTTCCCTTGCAGGCTTTCAATACATTGTAGTAGGGTGCTCAGGCTACTTTATGTTCTGATACATGGATGTTCAAAAATGTATGGATATGGAGCAATGGGACAATAATCAACAAACATTATTAAGTAATAATTAGCTGCATCTTGGCATAAGTTGGTATGTGATGCCAAATGTGAATTTTCACTAAAACTTCTCTTAGTCAGTAGCCATTGCCCTTAGTTAAAAAACACAGCTAACATAGGAACTAAGAAGACAGTAAAGTCTGTAATGATAAAAAAAAAAAAAGCTGTGACTATCTAAGAAAACATTATGCTCTGATTTGAAAGTATTAGAAGGGGAAAAATGTATAATTAACTGATAGAAGGTAGAGAGAGCAGCAGGCCTCACTATAATGTAACACTACAACATCCATTCTTTAATGTGGCCCATATGCATTTAATGTTACTCAAGGATCTATCTACATGAGCACACCATCTCCATCTGTCTCCAGTTAAGCACTCCGGGCACCTGAACAGTCACCTTCATGTCGTGCCTCAGAACAGCTCCAAATTGGAGCAGTGTACGTTACGGACTCTTTGCCATATGAAGGTTTGGTCTGTAGTTTTTATATTCAGGTGAATTTGCTGAACCTACAGCAGAAGTACCTTCACTTACAAAGACATATTCTGCAGGCACAAAGTCCAAAGGGATGCAGCCGGACTTCACCTCCATTAGAAAAGCTACAGCTTACTGTTTACTTATTCTGCTTTTCATTAGGTTTTCTAACTATTACTTTTGAGCAGTTCTCCCTCGCTACCTCAAATATTTCTAATAATAATATAGATCCCTGGTCTGACTGAATATTTATGTATTCTGAGCTGGGCTTCAAATGCACAATTCTAAGAAATACAAGAGCAAATGACACAATTGCCAGCATTATACACACACAAAGTTATTTTCCTGTTTGGCTGCCTCAATTGCACAAGCGATGCAACGCTTACAGTGGGATGTGATACCTGTTATTAGATCAAACTGCTACACACAGGAAGGAGCAGATGCACCCTCAGGCATATCAAGCACTTCCTCAGGTCTGAAATACAAGCAACAACCTCCAAAGCTAAGATGCTCTGAGTTTAACTAATGTGTTAATCAAGCCATTGGAAAGAGGAGTATCTCTTATCTCTGACATACAAAGGCTTGCTAACAAAGAAAGAAGAGGCACAGCTTGGTCTGTTAAAACAAAGAACTAATCAATCTCCTGGAAAATGTAGACTTATTACTGAGGTGGGGATACAGGTGAAATCAGAAGAGAGGTTAAGAAAATTGTAATATCAATAAAGCCAGTATCCCTAACAAGGCCATCATTTTTACCTTTTAACAGAGTCATGAATTTTAATATTGCAGCTTATCTTTTAAAGGTGCTTCGTAGATGTCCCTTGAGGGTCAGGACTGATTCATTCTTCGGAGAGAAAGTGGTTACTTTATGAGACATGTCCACCTACTAGTCACTGGCATGGCTCACTTATTGATCATCTGCAAGGACCTTAGGGGTTTCTTGACTCACTTTCTGGAAGGTCATTTGGTTACACAGGTTATTTCCTCCAGGGACTACAGAGATATATCGATAAGTAGAGATGCAGTTTGATAGGGCTGTGGTAGCTTCAGTACTCTCAGGACAGGGAATATACAGTCATTTGAAAGATTCAATGCATATATTATGTGTTCTTAAAATATAAATTACTATACTTTGAAAAGGCTGCTTTTTAATTAAAAAGATTTTACCTTTTTTTTGCCTAGGTTCCAAGGGCAGAGATTATTTATACGTCAAAAGGACACTAAAGCCATCCAAATGCTTTCTGCTTAATTTGAGAAAAATACTGAAACAGAAACATGTCCCACCCCTACTGAAGAACGCTTTCGTTTCATTTCCACTAAGCTAAAATAGAGTTGAATCTACATGTGAGTTTTAACATCACTCCCCTACCTTCAGAGTTTACAATCTCCTATAAGGAATTGACAATTAAGGTTCCTGCATGCAAGAAAACCTAGGTCATGACTACTACCGTAAGATGGTATTTATAGCATTAACAGCCACTGACCCAGTGATGACTGAAATATGCCTTGAAACCCTGTTTCTTCCTCTTCTCATTTTTGTGTTTAATACATTTGTATAAATAGATCTGATTTTTCTTCATCTTTCAAAAACTTCCAAGTGATTATAGAGTTGTCTAAAGCACTAAAAATAAGTCTTTAGCTACTGTCTGTGTTCAGAGTCCTTCACAATCAGATTCTTCTGTCATACTTTACATAAGCTAAAAGACTCCAATTCTGTAATCTAACTAGCATCCTGGGCTTCTACCTAATTGTCTAAGTTTCAACCTTTTCTATCACATAAGTACCCACTTTGGGTGATTTATTTCTATATTTTCTTCATGTGTACAGCATATTACAAGGTCCAACTGAGACCCTTTGCTACTCAATACCATCACTTTTAGGTATTATTTGTAATTGTAATTTCTTGTTTGAGAAAAATACTTAGCTCTATGTCATTTTCTTTCAATTCACAAGCAGCATCCTCTCTATTTGCCATTTTTAAACCCTCTAACTCATCATCATTGTAGGAGCATCTCTACGGCTATATTTGGAAGAACAAATTGAGCCAGATTGGTGTCTCTAAAAGTAATTTTTTATTATTTATTTATTTATAAACTTTACAGCTGTCCTTTCTGGTTTAGAATACGTTATTATTTCTGATTTCAGTCATTCCTTGAAAAGTATATTTGATCCTGAATTCAGAGAGAATTTGATTACTAACTTCAGTGTGTATTTCTATCACTGAAAAGCTTCTGCATTACCAGTGGGCAACAAATTACTGGGCAGATATCTTCCATGCAGTAAGCTTCATTTACACACCTCAAATGGAGTGAATTGATTTTTCAGAAGTGGCTACCACCCACAGCACACAGTTCTGAAAATTTATGTAGCTTTCCTCAGGTCCTGAAACTGTATCTGAACACTTTTCACATTTGGCAACGCAACCTTTGGGTTTGTACTTCAGTTATGTTATTTGTGTGCATCATCACTCTCCTGGTTGAGTACAGTTATAATTCTGGAGAAGTTTGCTGCTCCCAAAGTAAAACAGAAATCAGCTACTTCTCCTGACAAATAGGAGTGTCTGACATATCAATATCCAAGTGTATTTCTTCAGGAACTGAGGAAGCTATTTTTCAAGACAAGGTTGGACGATCTTGGAAAAAGTTTTTACCATGCATTGAAAAGTTACGTAAACCGCAGACGCAGAGCAATTTGCTAAAATGAGGTTTTCAACTCAAAATTGGCTCTTCAGTTTTTCTGAATAAACCCACGTGGTATCAGCAAACAGCTGCTGGAGGTACCTCTCAAGTCATCATACAGATTTTTAGTAACAACAGTGGTAAATCCATAAAATTTAACTACTCTTCTTCAAGTAGGAATGACAGCAAAGCACCAATCAATATTTATAGCTCAGTATTAATACGTTTTGAATTTTGTTTACTTGAAATAGGTCAAAACAATCTTCAGGTTTAGCAATTGCCAGATGAATGGATTTAAAAAAAGGCCCAAATCTTTTGTGAAGTGGAATGTTTTATCCAAAGTGCTCTGGCTATAGCAGTATAATTCCAAGGTACATTTCCTATTCTCCAGCAGACACTTGGTTTGCATATTTCTAAACGCACGCAAGATCACACACCAAATCTTCTTCTGCCTTGTATCAGTTTAACACAGGGTAACTGAAACAGCCTGTCCAATTTTACCAACAAGTATTTTAAGTGAACAGAAAAAAAAAGTACTCCATCAAAAGCCTCATGCCACACTTGCTATATGAGAACCTCTTCAACACTCCCTGTTTTATGGTCACAACCTCAAAAAGGCCTAGAGCAAATCTATTTTTTAAAAACTATCTTAGGCATAAAATTCTTGCAAAACATGGTGCTTCCAATAGCCAAGATAAGGAAAAAGGAGAAATATATGCAAATAATATCCCCGTCTCAGGCTCATCAAGTCAAAAATCAGAATGAGTTACATCAGGTAGCACTTGTTTCGAACACTTCCTCCTAAATGCTGCATGAATTAGTAGATAATTGAAACTTAAAGCACTTTATTATCTGCCAGGAGATTGGTAATGCTACAAATGCTATCAACAGTGGAAAGCATGTTAATTTATGTACAGTAATATCTCACCATTAAAAAAAATCTCAATCTCTTTAAAACAATTAAACAAACCATACTAAAACTGAACAATAAGAAGTGAGAAGTAATATTTCATCTCCTTGTCCGGATCTTTTACCATATTGTTTATGCCCTACATATAAAAGGCTTCCCACTAACAACTGGAATAAGTTCTTGTTTCAAAAAAATAACATTCATTTTTACTTTTAAAAAATGTAGCTAGATACCTAGTCTATTAAAATTCAAACCAGTCAAAAGCAAAAGCACCCAAATAATCTTTCAAAATATGGAAATACTTCTGTTTAAAAACAATATGGGCAAAAAAAAAAAAGGCAGCAACTTGAAAGGGTTCATAGATCTCCATCAGCAATTTGCCAAACCCAGGCTGAAGAGCACAGAGCTGAATGATACATTTGCTTGATATATTGAGCTGCAACTTTTAAAAGCAAAAATGTTAAGGTTGGAACCTTCTTCTCTCAGGTAACTCCTCCTCCTGCTCCTTCTCCCACCTGACAATTCCCCTTTCTTATCCCACTGCTACAGCTATGTCTAAAATAAACCCTTGGATCTGAACTCCAAAACAAAAAAACCCCAAAAAAACCCCATATTCAGAAAATCACGCAGTGGCTTGCATTAGAAAGGACCTTAAAGCTCATCTAGTTCCAAACCTCTGCCACTAGACCAAGGTGCTCCAAACCCCATCCAACCTGGCATTGAACACAGCCAGGGATGGGGCAGCCACAGCTTCTCTGGGCAACCTGTGTCAGTGTTCTAGAGCTGCTTTGGTTTGGCAGTGGGTGTTTATCTTTTTATGAGACACAAGTTTTTGTGCACAAACTTTAGTTTTGAACAAGATTTTGGGGCTGAGCCTGTGTCTGACCTGCACACATCAATCATCCAGAACAAGCCCATGCAGAACTGCCTGGATGAACCCAGGCACTTTAAAAGAAATTCTGCAGAGAGAAACAACAGGAAAACTCCTCCAGGGATATTATTCCAGCCTGCCAGATTTGAGCGCAAGGTGTGAGGGCAGCCATTTCCTGCTGTATTTCATCTTTCTCAATTCAAACACTAAGCCTGCTCCTTGGCTCATCAAGAGGACATCTGTTTCAGGACACTACATTATCATATGTCAGTGCAGTTCACAGCTGAGATCATTCTGCAGTTTAAATTAACTTTACTACCTTAGGCTTTTTCTAGATGAAAATATAGATGTTACAATTGTGTTAGGCTTCTAGCTCAACCGATTTCACATTATCTTACACCCTCCCTTAACAGTAACTTCTCAACTGCTTCTTCTTATAATTAGATCTCAACAGATTTTACAAATTAGATATGGAGTATTTGTTATATTGATTGAAAAACTGAGCTGCAGAAAGGCAAAATGGGTTACTCAAGGTCAATTCAACAGGTCTGTGATCCATCTAGGTACAGAAATCCTAGGCTCCAAAACACTGCCCTATTTGCTAGGCTAGCAGCTTCCAACTTGAAGCCTACAGACCTCTAGGGCTCTGCATATTAAATCTTCAGGCTACATAACATGTAATCGTTTGCTGTGCTTACCATAGTTTCTACACACGCAACAGAACATATCAACTGTCCTATACTGACAGCTCTCCTTGTTACTCCAGCACATAGATGATCTTTCAAATTAGTGTTGCCAACCAACATCTGACAGCTGTGCTCTGAACTGTCACTCACTCAGATAACAGGAGCTATTACTGAGGAGCAAGCATAGGGAGCTGCCCTGTACTCTGGAGAAGCCCACATGGCAAACAAGGTACCTACATGTGAGCACGTGCATCTATGGCTAGAATTCTAATACAATCACAGAACTTCAGGTGCTTAAACCTTATCCAAGTCCTGTCCAATTTGTGAGGGGAAAAAAGGTAAGTAGGAAAATACCAATGTTTTTACACTGGAAAGTCTTCATTCAGGAACTTGCTACAACAGTCAACAGGCAGTGTGTTTACTCTGATTCTCTCATGATCAGTATTGGTTTTGGCCAGGATAGAGTTAATTTTCTTCATAGTAGCTAATATGATGCTATGCTTTAGATCTGGGATGAAAACAAGTGTTGACAACAGACTTGGTGTTTTAGTTGTTGTTGAGTAGTGCTCTTCTGCTTCTCACACTGCCCAGTCAGCAAGCAAGCCTTGGGGTGCAGAGGACATGCAGCTGCCACAGCTGACCCCCACTGACCAAAGGAATATTCCATACACTACAACATTATATTGAGCAGTAAAATGCTGGTGGAAGGAGGAAGAATGGAGGACATTTGGGTTACGGAGTTTGTCTTCCCAAGTCACTGTTACATGTGATGGAGCCCTGCTTTCTTGGAGGTGGCTGAACACCTGCCTGCAATGGAAAGCAGTGAATTAATTCCTTGGTTTGCTTTGCCGGCACAGACGGTTTCTGCTTTACCTATTTAAATGCATTTATCTCAACTCACAAGTTTTTGCCTTTTACCCTTCCCATTCTCTTCCCATCCCACTGTGGCAGAGCAGGCAAGTGGCTGTGTGGGGCTTAGCTGGCTGCTGGGGTTTAACCCACAACAGGATCACAGGCATAGAGCCCAAGACAGGAAAAAAAATTGCAGCTAAGTGCTATAGATGACATTAATGGCTTTCCAACTGAGTCCCTTTCATCAGTCCTTAACTGATGCCTCTGCTGTATGAGATCTCAAGAGACTAAAATGTTTATTAAAACTTAAGCATTAATGCAGATTTGTCTGTTGCAGAATTTATAACAGGCGAGTGTGATAACCCGAACACTTGCATAGCTATACTAGTTCGTGCCTAACTACAAACTGCTTTGAGAATGCTGACACGCAAGTGTCATGCACAGTCTCTTCAAACCACTGAGACCACCACTGCTAATAGCATCTGAAGTTAGAAAGCACTGCTCATCAGTTTTTACCCTGTGATCAAATTTCAACATCAGAGAAACCTCAAGGGCTTCTTCTGACTTTTGAAAACACTTCTTTCTTAGGCTGGAACCTTTTTCTTCAAGTAGCACATCTCTCCTTCCTGTCAACAATCTCTGCAAGTCCTAATTTTCCACACACATTTCCAGTTGTGAGCATGTGGCTGACAAATCCAGGGATACAAATCACAAGGTGAATGACAGAAAAGTCTTTGCTGCTGGAACCACAACTTCAAGAAAAAAAAACCCAAAACCTAACAACTTGACTGAATTTTAGGATGGCCTGAATGGATCACACCAGCAACAAAAGGGCTGATCTTAAGCCATCTGGCTAGTTCAGACATGTTCAAAAATGTTGTTGGGGTAACTTCATCCCAAAAGACTTTGTGCTAGATCAGGTATCACTTCCCTCCCATATTCACCCAAATAAATCAAAAGCTTGGTTCAATCTGGCAAGACGACAGATCTAAATTTAGTTTCTATTTCCAGATAATCCAGTAGTGCACAGATCTAATCTTAATGATCACAAATGCAATCTGGAAATGTTATTCCCCTTCCTTTAAAACAGAGCTAGGGAGTGGGAGTGTTAACATTTGCTTATCAAACACAAAGTAAAGAGACTGAAACTATTTAGCAGGCTGTGTAACAAAACAGGAGCACCTTAGACCTTTTACAACAGTAATCTCATAGCAAGCCTTCTCAAAAACTTTATAGCAGATACTTCTCTTGCAATGTGCTGATCTCCTTAAACTCTCACTGTAAAAGTCTGACAGAGGAATACTCATTTGGCCTGTCCCAGCGACTACAGTAGCAATGAACTAAGGGAATTTAAAGGTTCTTAGTAGCTTTATCAGTTTAATGGAAAGAAATAATCAAATACTGTGGCAAATGCTTAGAGCACAGATATGCGTGCTATTAACTGAAGTTGATTTTTAAACCTTATGTTGGGTAGCTGCTTTTGATTTTACTTGAGATACAGGTCAGTTCCTGGCTGTCCCCTTTCCAACATCAACTGTGTGACCACAGAACCTGTTACCTCCACGCTTCTTCCCTCCCTCCAACTTTTACTGAAGCATAAAACATCATATAAATGGTCAAACTACACTGGTCTCAGGCAGTGTAGATGAAGCTGCAGTTTACGTTTTGCAGCTCTGTTATGTAAGATGAGAATAACCAACCTCTTTAATTTTTACAACCCGAAGTTACTGCATTTAAAAATAGTCTTACAGATCACTCTACAGCTGCATTGATATGATGATGAAACCCTCTGTAATTTAAGCATTGAAATATTTTGTCCCCATTCTGACACATTATCATAAAGTCTAAGGATTACAGTACGGATGGCTGTCCTCGGGGCATAATATGAGCTGCACACAAGATTGATGTTGGTAGCTACAGTGAAGCCTAATACCACTATCTGCTATAACAGGGCATTAGAAGTCCTCTTGCTGACCTAGAGCTCTAAAAATAAATACTGAGTGACTTGAATAGGTTTGCAGCAGTTCCTCAGTTAAAAAGATTGAGCTACAATAAACATTAAATACAGCATTGTGAATTTTTTAAGCACAATTAAAATGTGTGTAATTTGAAGCTTTCATTTTCACATACTTTTGCATATACCAATACTCAGCCATTATTAAACACACATATGAAGCTACATGATAGACCTAGACAAGAATTGTATTATACATCCACTTTTCAACCTAAACTGAGGATAAACAAGAGAATTAATCTAAAGGGCAACTGTTACTAATGTGACAGCGCAGTACAAGATGCCAAGAAGTTACGCTGATCTGAATGCCATCAGAATCAAGCAGGAACAGAAGGGTTTTAACACTTCAAAAAGCCATTCCAAAATGTGACTCACTTAAGGTCAGCAAACCTGATGGCTACCAGACTTGCTGTATCCTGGGATCTGACAAATCATCTCATCTTTCCAACACACTAGCTCCACATTTCTAGACAGGTCATAAATTTACAGTACACCCAAAATTGGTGCCCTGTTTGCAGCATGAAGCTTACACCAACTCTACTTCTGCTGATGTTCTCTCATCTTTATCTGTCAAAGTGAAGGCCTTATCAGAAAGCCTTGACAAATATTTATCCATATTTAGTTACTTTCACATTTTCTCCTCTATCCTTATTCTTCTGTTCTCCTTTTATTATTCTCAATCATATTTGGCACTCTGCAAATACTCAAAGCGTGCTGAATCCATGAACTTTGGCTTTAACGTAGGATGGAAAAAAAAAAGTATTCTACACAGAGCCCACATTGTGTAAGTTCATATTCTTCCAGTCAGACCTTAATTTAAATTACAGCATTTCAGGAAACACTAGCTCACAGTTTCTGAGTAGCTGATTGTCACTCATCTAATATGAAAAACTGTGCCATCCAAATACCTTTGCCCTTTATAAAAAGGATTTTCTTTACAATTCTGCATGATTTTTTTTTAAGTGAACCACACAGCTAATTCATACAAGATTTCTTCCACACTCATATGCATTATACTTCAAAACTAAGCAAATTTCAAGCCTTTGATACCGCTTGCACTATTGCTTGAAAAGAGGCCCAACCATTTAATTTCCAAACTAAGCAGCACCTGAAAAGTAAATCCCATACAATGGAAGGCACATTTAATATATAACTGAAATCAAGCAGCAAGGCTGTAATCAGTAATTCATTCTGAGCTCTGTAGAGCTTAGCACACAAAGTTGGATAATATGCAGGAATGCGCTTACCTAAATATCTACCAGTAGAGAGGTGTTAAAACGAAAGACGTCCTAACACTTACAGCAGACCCATATATTCATCACAGCAACATGCTTTCCTTAGCATGAGTTTAGAAAGACTCAATAGTGATTATTGATATTTCTAACAATGAAAACTCTGAATTTACATATCTGTTCCTGTATTTTCCACTTAAGCACTAAATACAACAGGGTTTACCCATGCAAACTCCTTGGATAAACCTAACAGAACAGCATGACCAAGCAGGCAGGGTTATTTATTATTTCAAATGGTATTATTTTAAATGATCAGAGAATTCATGATCACCTCACAATTCTTTGCATATCTTGGCATTATCATACATGTGAAGAGTTAAGTACATATCCAAGAGGTTATAACCATTCTTACTAATCATGTTAACGTGCAGCGATATTCTGGGGATATATTTGGTAAGCACTATCCTGCCGGGCCCCCTCACTAATGATTCTCAGCAGAACAAGACGCTAGGACACCGTTTTCTGATCTAACCCTAGGAAGCGTATCCACTAGACACCTGCATCATTTTTTCCCTGTTTCAGTTACCACTGCTGTTCATTTAGGTCACACAGTACAACACTGAATTTAGAGTCCCCAGTTATTTCCTGACGTAGGTGGATAGCAAGATCTAAGAACAGGTTGGAAATGAAGCTTCCACTTTAGAAGCAGCTTAATGTAACTATATATGGATTTATGTGTTTGAACTGATGCAAAACAGGGAATTAAAAAACCTCTTGAAATCCTGCACATATCTTATGAAACTGAAAAGTGAATCTTAGCTTGTCCTGTGACCCTCTCCAGGAACGAACATCATCACATACTGCACTGCCTGAGGAAAGAAAATACAGCATTCACAAGACTGTTTTGAGCTTTCAAAGGAAAAATGCCCTGACAAGCTTGATAAATGAGCCCAAGTTTATATGCAAGATACTCTGAAAATCTAGCTTAAAAAACTCCAGCACATAAGAAATAAGTCCTGTAGCAAAAAGTGTTCAGTTAGAAAGCAAAAAAATAGAAAACAAGAGGGACAGATCACAAACCAGTCAGGTTTATGCACTTAAGAAACAAATATTAAAAAGAGGAAAGTTTTGGGGTCATTTTTTTCTTAAACATCTTAAGAAGGAAAGCTTTGTATTTCAAAGCAGCAGAGTAAGTGCCAATGTTTCTTTAAAGAAATGAGCTTAGTTTTGCATATTTATCAGGCACTCTAGGGATTTGTATGGCAAATACATGGCAGGTATTTTAGACGACAGATACTAATCTGTTTATACTCCTGTAAGCTATGCTGCTCTGAGCAGGCGTAACAGCAGACATAGTATACATACTGGTCTTAGGAGGCAACTATGAAGCTATACATGATCGACTATTGTCCATACTCTGACTTAGCAAATTAATTTTATATATTGACCATTTCCTTATTTTCCTGGTACATCTATGATCAGGAATCTTGTTACCTTAAAAGGAAAAAGAAAACGCAGCAGAAGCCTTGTTAAGGGACTGGTTTATATAGAAAGCAGAAAATTCAAGCTATATTGCTTATCCTCCAGCCTCACACTTATTGTTTGTAATCAAATTATATGAGAGCAGAAGCTGCATCTTTTCATGCTTTTCTGTGGGACTCAGCATCCTGAAGCCTCGTTTAAAATAGTCTCTTTTGGCACTTCCAATATAGAAAGAAGATAAAATACTACAGAAAAGCCTAACAGACATAAGGTGTAATTACTTGCAAGCAAAGAAACCCATTTCAAATGCCCTTTGAAACATACTGGTATTTGTTAGAGTTGAGTCTGATATGCCAGGCTTGCATTTTTGCACATACCTGTCATTTCCAACAGCATTCACCGCCACCCTAAGTGAATCAACTCCTTCATTCCTCATCAATGCACACTTTTGTCTGTGAAGTATCAGGCTGTTTTCATGATTTATTTATTTCAAGTCATTTGGTAGCAGCTAGAAAGTCAATAGGTGCATGTAAAAATGATTTTTCTTAATTATTTAAGGCTTCAGAAGATTAAAAAAAAAATCTTAACATGAACTGAGCATTCACTAAATAATCCTCAAAGAAGAAGAACCCTTACAGCCTTTTTAAAAATAAATAAGGGACCTGACAAAGTAACTTTGAGAATAACCATCAGGATAACTAAGATGCCAAGGAACAGCCTGCCCCTTCTGTTCCAGGTTCCTACTGTTGCATACTAAGCAAAACCCATGGATATCGGTACACCGACACATAAGTGACAATGAAGATGTATGGCCACCCTCTCCCAGCCTTTGGCATTGAAACAGTGTCCACCGTGTGATTAATGGCACCTGCATTTGTGAAAAGGTGCTGTCATCATTAAGGATTTCTGAAACAATTCTGTTCCAATGTGGTTTTAATGCAGCTGAGATCAGCACTGAAAGATGTCAGCTGAACACTAGGAACTCCTGAAGCAGCTCCTGGGAGACAGAGTAGTGAAGATGCAGTTGACATTCAACAGCAAAAGGCATCTAGCTTGGAGCTGTGACTCTTCTCCTGGACTTGAAGGTGCGTGCAAATCACTAAATACAGTGAACTGAAATAAATAGTAACAGAGTTAGACTCCTCTAGTAAGATAAGTTAAATAAATTGTTATTGAGTAAATAAAACAGTATTACCTAGGAGGACAGAACAGCATAAACTGATCAAATGCTCATTCTGCTCTACAGAGAAGTACATTAATAAAACCCCTTGTCAATCAGAAGTTCAGGAGTTTTATTCCAGATGAGCTGCTCAGCAATGTTTATAAAATGAGAAATATAACAAGTTTTCTGTTAGGGCTTTCTCTTGAGTACAGCAAAACCTTTCATATCAAACAAGTTTAGACTGTTTAGAATGATCCCAGAACTGGTCCAGTAGCAACTTCCCACACAAACAATGCCAGCACGGGCAAATTTTAACTTGCTTTCCAAATGATACTGTGTGCCTTGTGGTTTTTACAGGAATATCAGGAGGGGACTTTGAGAAAAAAAAATGTGTTTTGCACTTCATAAGAAATTTTCAGGATGTCCTGTGTGCCAATTGCGGAGTGATTTTAATATCTTGCTCGAGGCAGTTTTGAGCCCATGAGTCATTTTGAGAGGAGCAAGATGAACAGGATATGATTGGCATGGTTACCACGTTGTTTGAGATCTCATTAAGGCAAGACTTCCAAATTAGCTGTAAGGGTTCTAACATGATATAAAACTGCTTCCCAGTATACACAGAAAGAACTTGCCTTGAGCAGAGAAAAAGTTGCTATCAAGCAACTTTTACTGCAGCCAAAGACATCACACACTTTATGTGCACAGGGGAAAAAAAATCAACTTTCACAGGTAATGATGACAAAGTTCAGTCTAGTTTATCTATGATTAAGTCAGTTGTCTTACCAGCTCCTAAGACTTAATCATAAGTGCATTTGTGCAAGGAACACAAGGAAAACTCATGCCCATTTCTAAAATGCTTAATTGTAGATCTGCAATTATTCATTACAGAGAAGGTTAATAGGAACCGACTGTTACTACTACTATTTACCATAGCTGCTAGGTACCAAGACTGACCTCCCTGTAAAATGGTGGTTTCATCACAATGTTCCTTAGTGGGAATACAGATATACACCACATCACGCTGCTTCAATAGTGAAGGCTGACCTCTGCCTGTGTTTGTAGCTAACACTCCCCTGAAGGTACCTGTGCCCCTCTAAATTCAGATGCACAACAAGAAGTGGAAGCAGATTCAGCATGAAGGTGAAAAACGTGTCTCTCCTCCCAGTGCATCATAGCATATAACAGACATGCTTCCACAACATTGAGCTGTCAGCAGAGACAAGCATACTGTGCTTTGTGGAGTGTCAGAGGCTCTCCCCAGCTCCCCATACCTTATATTCATAATCACAGACACAGGTTAAAAGTTATCTGTGAGAAAAGCCACAGAAGCTTTCCTCACAATAGGAAGACAGAATCTGCTGTCCAGTTTCAATGTCACTTGCTTGGCAGCACTGGTGTTTGCAGGGCCCAACATCACAAGACTTAGTTTTGCTTTAGGGAAGTCTTGTTTCTGTGAGAATATTCCCATCCAGGTTATGCCTCACGGAATGGAGCTACAGCTCTCAGGAGACTTGAGAAATTCCACACATGTCCAACTTAAAAGTCCACATCCTAACAGTGCTCATAGCCCCCAACAGCTCCATGCCTTTCCATCTTTGCTGCTGCAGTGAGGCATAGCAGTGATGTACCAAATGAAATGGGGAACAAGAGCTCTCTAATCTTCACTGTTCTTAGAAGAAAAATGGTGGAAGCTCACATAAGTCAGTAGGCACTAAAATGAATAAGGGTTAAAAGATAAAATGGTTGAGAGACCTTCAGCTGGCGATTTATTCCACTACTGAAAGCAGAAAGTTGGATGGCCTGAGCTGCAACATGGACCATAGTCCCAGAGCACCTACCTCCAAATTCCACACCTATGAGGGAAGAGTGGTAAGATACAGCAGAGCAGGATACACATTTCTTCATGAAACTTTGGAAACCTGATTGGTGGGGGGATGATTTTTTGTTTTTGTTCTGTTTGAAATAGTCTTACATGTAAAGTATTGCGAGTGTTAGTTCACTGACTGAGAAAGGGTCAACCCAAGATTGTGTCTGCCAGAACTTATTTGTCCCAGCTACATTCCAAACTGGCAGAAAGACAGGAATAATTAAGATGGATCAAATAAATCTAAACTGTCCATACAGACAGTAAATAAATCCATGTGTTTTGATCCTTCCCCTAAAACAGCTCCAAAAAGCAGCAAAAGCCAGAAAAGATGAGAAAGAGAATCGGGCATAGAATGAACACCAACAAGAAACAACAGACTGCATGTAATAAAGTTTAAATACAGTGCAGTTCGCTTTCAAATGGACCCAGGAATTTAATGATGCAGCCTGACTCATCCTATCAAACTTAAATGAACTGCCCAGAAACGTAGATAACACCCTGTTCAGCAGGATTACAGAAGCAAATCACTCACGGTCTTTGTTTGCACTGCCTTCCTTCTCTTTACTGGTAGAATACAGATTCTGACAGTGCTTTTGCAAGCTCTTCAAGAAAGCTTCTTTTTATTTCTTGCACTGTAGCAGTCAAGAATGTTAAAGAAAAAGGGTTGGATTAACTACTTGACAGTAATTGGAAAACACCTCAGGATACAAGTTCTGTTCTTAGAAGGAAAAAGGCTTAAAATTATAATAGCTGATTTTAATGGGACTGAAAGATCAGTACCAGACCCCATGGCAAATTCACAGTATGTGTAATAAAAGAGGTTGCTGCTGGAATGCTGAGACATGTCCCTGGGCAGGGGACCTAGGGATTCAAGGTGGTTGCAAGCCATTCTGCACCAGTTTCCTGACCTCCCTGTGAAAGTGAATTAAATATCACAATCACTATACCAAATTAAATGTATGGTATCCCTTAAGTTCCACAGAGAAGACACAGCTCTTCCAGAAGACATCTATATAACGTAAGTGGATTCTGTATAAGTACTTGAGGTGAGAAGAGCAAAAGAATAATAGCTCAGAACAAGGATTTCTCTGGAGAGCTAATAGGTCATGTGAAACACAAGGAGTGAAAAGACCTCAAAAGGTAAAGGATTTTATATAGGGAAGAAGCAAGGATACAGAGCATACACACAAGACATGACAGTGGTAATGAAACCCAGAACAGTGATGATGCATCCCATTAAAAACCACAGGATGAATTTAAGCATCTCAAATGTAACTGTGTGAAAAATTGGTACTGAAAGCTAAGATAACGATGAGTTCCTGAATTCAAAATAATTTAAGTTACCCAAGACTTCTCATACTAAAGACATAACCAGTCCTAACACCAAGTTTTAGTTCATTCAAAGGTAGAAAGAAAAACTAGAAGCTTCATCACTGCTCTGTTTTTCCCACTGAATGAAGAACCTTCAAAAGTTTCCAGTTTGCCAGAATAGATTTCTTCAAGGAAGGGGTGACCGCAGGCCCCATCTACGGCGATGCTACTGTGCTGCACCACAGAGTCCTTAGGGACTTAGCACTGTTACGTCTGCCCCAGGAAAAGATTTCTGTGCTTCCCTGAGCTACATACACCGACACACTTTTAGCAATGCAGACACGCTTCAGTATATAGGGATGGCTTGAAGATACCTAAGACACTACTCTTTGTCAGGCTGCAAATTTAAAACTCTGAAAATACAGGATTTCAATCGAAATCCGTAACAGTTTTCTGCAGGAGCTGGGCTGTCTTGGAAGGTTTTCTTCTCTGACATAGACCATTTCTAACTCTGAGATGCTACAGCTCCAAACAGCTAACAAGCCTTTTCTAATTAAGTAATACTGACACAGTCTCCTTTTCTGTACATTTTCCTCTTCCTTGGTGAGCAATGTAAGGAGAACTGTTCTGTCTCTAGTTAGACTTCTCCTTCATCAATAGCCAAGTGAAGAATTAACTTAGAAACACCACACATTGTTGAGCATTCATCATTACATTATTTCCATTATACCATAGAAGCTCTAACTTTTAAATTACCTTCTTTGCTTTATCCTTGACAAGCTTCTCTTTTCACTCTTGAAGCTATATTTCTTTTTTCCCCTGTTTTCTGAATTATAATTACCATCTCAGTCCCATCTTATAAAATGAATTTATGTCAGTCATTTGGTACCATTTAAGCACTTGAATATTGGCATCCTTTTGCATACATTCATAGTAATTAATACTGGCTATTTTTTCTTCTCTGACAAACAGACTTAACTTTCTACTGTGCAGAAGCCCCCAGTTTTACCTGCAAAGTTTACCTACTGATTTCCTCATGCAGCTTGTATTCGTTTCTACAGAACAACTGGACCACAACGGGCAGTGATAAGGAGGTAAGGTTTCTTTCACTGCATTCTAAACTGGCTGCAGCGATGCCTTTTTTTAGTCCTTGGAAGATTGATGATTCCATTATTTGTAGTACTCAGCAATAAATCTCTGAGTTTAGGCTAAAGTGAGCACTTTTCCCTACTTTGCGTCTTCCATTACACTGTTATTCATCATGTTTAATCATTCATTTACCTCTGACTGCTACTGCACTTGGGGAGGACTGGCACATTATTGATTTTTGACTTTTACCCTTTAGATGCTGGGTAAAGGGCTTTGCAACTGCTTAATCACAAATGACATGACCAGGGCAGGGGAGCTGCAGGTCTTGGGAAACAGCAGCCTCACAACATGCCAAGTTATGATGAAATGAAATTAAGCGTCAACAAAGAAAGCAAATGATAATAAACTGAAAATTACAGTGGATACCCCCAGGAGACCAGACAGTACAAAGCACTCTTCTGCCTAGCAAAACACACGTCTGGGAAAGAGGAGACTAAGATTAAGCAGGAAGATTTAACAACTTCAAATTCCCACAAAAAGAAAAATGCAAAGCCTTGTTGGGTAGCAGAAGTGTCAGATAATGTCATTTGTCTGGAGTATGTTCCCAGCTGCTTATAAAACGTTTTCTTCAAGCAGACCATCACTTCAATATTAAACTCACAAGCCTGCAAGAACACCACCACACAATGTAGTATTTTTGATAGTCTGCTTATTTTCTGCTTATCAGAATACCGAGATTTTTAAGGAAGTCAGAAGACTTCCATTGAGAAGAACTCATTCATACATTGGAAAAAAGTGCAGACAGATCTTTAACTTCTGCTATATCTCACAGAACAGAGATGTTTCAATGTGAGGAAGGGAAGACAATGAAAGAGCACAAGTCATCCCAAACACTCATCAGAAAGATACTTGGCTGGAACAAACTGTCATTGTTTCAGTGATGTGATTTAAACAGAACTGAGATGGTCAAGAACACTTGAAGGACTTCCAGCATGCACCTGCTCGCTTACAGCAAAGTCTGACCCACCTCATTTGTCTTTTGAGATATGATGGTATTTTCTATTTTTTTTTCTTTTGTAGCTATTTTTTGTCTTCTCTTAATTTATGTTTCTGCTTTCTGCTTGGTAAACCAGAGCACAAACACTGAGGCTTATTCTTTACTGGTTTATGCCAGTGCTAAGCTGTGGTGATGAAAACAACGACTACAGAAGTTTTAAAACAACAGTTAGTAATACACAGCTAAGTACAACCTATTGGAAGTGAGTCTGTATGCATGTTGTAAGCCAGAAGTTACTGCCCCACAGGTTTAATAAAACCATTTGAGGCAGTCAGTGGACATAGTGATTAAAATTATCCGATTAACGAAGCATTTTTGCTTCGCAAGAAGTTCTTGGTGAAATTCCTCCAAATACAGGTTTTTAAAGCACGCAAGCTGTCATGGGATGACCAGGAGTCCCAGCGTATGGCCACTTAAGTGGCTGGAAAAGGAAAGATCAAAATATGGTAAAGACCTTTAGAAGGTACTTCTGGGAACGTGTATTGGGACCCACATGATAACATATATTGATAGAACACCAATGAGATTAACAAGCTCTTGTATCAAAACGCTGTCAAAAAGCAAAGTATAAATATAAAATGCAGGCAAACAAATTTTGGAAATGCTATTGTCTGTACACCAATTCCTGTATAGCATACTTAATTTGACTGCATGCTTCAGCATAGACAGTGCAGTAACAAAGCACAAGGTATATCTGAGGGTGTTTAGTGATGGCAGATCAGAAGAACAACTGGTGGAAAGCCCCTCCAAACCCTGCATTGCTGTGCTAAATCATGTTCAGTCACTGACTGATAAAAGAAAGTTCTGTATAGTTTTTAATCATTTCATCAGTAAAAACACCCCAAACAAACAAAAAAGCCCCAACAAGAAAACACACAAACAAAGCTATTTCTCACTAGCCACTGCAGCACACTGGTAACATTTCTGTATTTCATTTTCAAAATAAAAATGTCTTCATCTTAATAAACCCATCAATTCATGTTCTGTATGATTTTCAGTTCCCCACTAACACAAGAAACAGCCCTGGAAGCCAACTGAGCCAATGCTTAGAATAACTACTTGTCTGACATTATGGCAAAGCGCTGCCATTTTACAGCAGTCAGACATTGTGGAGTTCACTGCCACTGCAATAACAGAACACAATTATTTCCCCATTATATTTTATAACTTCAGTAAGTTGAAGCAAAATGCTCAGTGCTCACACCAATCATGATCAGCAAGTATAGAATCACAGAATATTTAGGGTTGGAAAGGACCTTAAATTCATCTAGTTCCACCCCCCCTGCCATGGGCAGGGATACCTCCCACTAAACCATGCCACCCAAGGCTCTGTCCAACCCGGCCTTGAGCACCAGCAGCAATGGAGCATTCACAACTTCCCTGGGCAACCCATTCCAGTGCCTCACCACCCTTACAGTAAAGGATTTCTTCTTCATATCCAATCTAAACTTCCCCTATTTAAGTTTGAACCCGTTACCCCTTGTCCTATCACTACAGTCCCCAATAAATAGTCCCTCCCCAGCATCCTTATAGGCCCCCTTCAGATACTGGAAGGCTGCTATGAGGTCTCCACGCAGCCTTCTCTTCTCCAAGCTGAACAGCCCCAACTTTCTGAGCCTATCTTCATATGGGAGGTGCTCCAGTCCCCTGATCACCCTTGTGGCCCTCCTCTGGACTTGTTCCAACAGTTCCATGTCCTTTTTATGTTGAGGACACCAGAACTGTACACAATACTCCAAGTGACTATCAGTAAAACCAGTTCAATGTGGACTGCCACTTAGTATAAAAAAATGTTGGGTTTTAATACATAAATAGTAAAGCCTTTGGTTGGTTGTTTTTTGAGTAATTGATATAATTTTAAATTGCACTGCAGAAAAGGTGAGCCAAAGGAGCAGGGTGGAACACACCTGAGATGGTGGGCACCTACCTCCTTTTTGGATGAGTGACTTTATTTTTCCAGTAAGCCCGGACCACTGCTATCCCCAGGACAAACAGGATGGACAGATACGGCTTATAAAGTGCCAGTCAGGAACCTCATCTAAGCAGAACTGTCAACAGCCTCCTGAGCACAGCCAAGGCTACTGAGATTTGCTCTGTGATTGCACTTTCATAACTTGGCTCAGACAACAAACTGCCTAGCATTCATCTTGCTGAAAACACTGGCAGGTACCAAGACAACACCCAGATTTTCCTATATTGGTTCTACTTTCCTTCTTTTACCATATCAGCAATACCTTTCCCTCTACTGCTGCTTACTAAATGGAAAGGTGGAAAGCTCACACAGAAGAACAGCAATACACTTCTTTAAGCAAAAAAAAAACATTTAGGTTTATGGTCTGTTGCTTGCTCTTTTAGGGCAAATAACCTGTCACCAGCACTTTTTTACATCATTATCCCACATTGCCAATCTCTACACAGTGACTGAACACACAAATAGTGCTTCACTGAGCCTGTGCTCCAGATAAACTCTCTTCAGGACTGTCTGACTTAATTCTTTGCTTCCCGTTGCTTATCTCCTGAACTTCTTTCATTCAGCAAACAGTTTGAACACAAGAGCCAAACCTATTTGCCTATATGCCTTAAAATGAATATTCACTACTCTGGTTCAATTCTAGTGACTGACATGATTATAGGTCCCAGCAATGAGTTACCCACACAGCCTAAAAGTCTGAAAAGAGCAGCAGCAAAATTAATGGAAGCCAGGAATGGAATAATGGAAGCTTGTTAGTTACTTAAACCCCAGAGACCTTGAATTCCACAGTTCCTGGTTGGCATCGTGCATTGAATCATAGAAACATCCAGAGAGAACAAAACCACTGATGAAGTACACTGCATCATACAATACCTGCTCTGACTACCAAGCAGTTAATTCAAACCAGCACAGTTTTGAGGATGTAACAAACAAGCAAACTATCTAAAGCCAAAATAATAAAGTGCTGGATATAATAAAGCAGGCATATTTCAGTGTGATAGTGTTAAGTCATTACACTTGGAACCAGTAAATCTTCTATTACACTGAACATACAGATAACCTCAGAGACAGAAAGAGAAAGGCTCTCTTACAGGATAGGTTTGAACCACGCTTGAAGATTCAATAGCCAGAGTCAGGGCATATCTGGTTCTTGGTGCCCAGAAGGATACTAACTGGTCAAAAACACTTAAGGGAACAGGTACATACCCAGTATAGATAGAGAGCCCCCAGCTAACTAATGGAGCAACTAAGGTGTGGGTGGCTGCTTTTGGGGAAGACAGATGTACATTTATATTGCTTTTTTAGTTGCTGAACATCCATCCCTGTACTTGAGTCCAGTTGCATGCTGATGCAGACCCTGGCATGCAGCTTGGAAAAAGAAGAAAGCAAGCTCATTTTGGCAACAGGAGGCCTTCCTGAAAGCATAGTAACTGAACTCTGACACTGCTCAGCTTCTCTGAATCAACAGAGGCCATTCAATTTGGGATCTGCACAGCAAAGCTAATCACATTCAGTGTTTAAACTTTGGGGTAGACAGTGAGATGAATTAGAATAGAGAATTGAATTCTTAGCAAGTAGAGTAAGAAAGTATTGTTATGTTTAAAAAAGCCGAATCATTCCAAGGATCCTGAGGATAAGAAAAAATTGAGATGTTTGCTTTGGAGTTTCAACTCTCTGCTCACTAGACATACAGTGTTCCATTAGCTGTCAAAACAAATACATTGTTGTCCTAACACCTCCAGTATTTAAAGTTTACTCTGCTTTCCAAATCAATTATTAAACCTTCTCTCATGAAAGACACTTCCTTTTCATAATTTCTTCCTTATTTATAGCAGTATAAATCAACTAATTTACAAAAAAAGCATTATTTCCAATAAGGCAAATTAGCTGAGATGGGTAAATCACTGAAACTCACTGACAAGAAGGCTTATGAATAATTAAGTAGCTGATATACAGCTGCATTACCATGAGCCTCTTATCCAGATTGCCGTATTTCTCAGCATGACACAGGCTAGACTTTGTTTCTGTAGTATAAAGAGACTCTTAATTAAACCTTCATTCTTCAGCCTACCATGATTTATCCTTCTTTGTATGAGCTCAGATTATTATATTTAATGTTGGAAAATGCTCATTTTCTGCTCAAATTCACCAGATTGCTGATGGGATTTCCTTACACTTTTTTTTCCCCCAGATTTTATAAAACAACGTGCTATGCATTCTTTAGGTAGAAACTAACCGCTCGACTCCAGTGTTCACAGTAGTCATCTGATTACAACCATTCCAAAAAAATTCCCATTTTAACATATTGTTAATATGCTGGAGTAGTCTTAACCCACAGTCATGAAATTCCAAGTAACTGCCTGTGTCTTAACAACCTCGGACTTTGAATACAACATAGGTCTTTGCACACTGCCTGTCATTTCTGGTGCTTGAGTATTGACATTGTATCTCTTTTAGGTTCTTTGCAGCCCTTTAATGACTATGCCAATTAATAATGCATCATTCTCTCTCCTCCAGCAAATTTTAATTGCTCTAATTTATGTCCCTAGACAATTCTTGCACTACAGATGTAATCTATACCACCGTGACTGAGTTAGAAGATCACACTCTCAAGGTCCCTAGCAGATAAACAACACAATTTCAAGTTCATAGACATCATTTACAATTGACATCAATTACTGTTCAAGGAAACAAGTCATGACATTACAGGTAACAAACTGATCATTTTTATGTTCTGGAGCAGAGTGGACTTCAGCAGCAGAGCTCTGACAATTAATTACATCTTCACAGCCAGTGCTTTAAGGAGGTACTCAGATTCTCTGAGAGGGAAAAATCCATCTAAAAGTAGCAGAGATGGAGGTTTAACACTTCTTCAGCAGGGTGAGGACTGTATTGTTACACAGATATACTCCTGAATAATATTACTAACACCTTAAGGGTAGTCTTAAATTGCAGCATAAATGTTCTAGTTCCTTGCCTAAAGCCTGAGTCAATGCCTAAGATGGACTCCAGTTTTTTATTGAAACATATTTGCAAAGCTCACAGGTACAAATAAAATCATGCAGAAAAAAAGATGTTTATAACTAACCTCTACTCAGCTCTACAGTTAACCCAAAATTAAGGGTATAACTGTGTGTGTCCCACATTAGATTATTATTCACTTCAGCCCCTTGCCAGTATTAGGAATGCTTCACAAATCACATTCCAGTGTTGCACTTGTATACAACGTAGTATAGCCTACATTGATCCATAGCTGTGTAAAAAAGTTAAGTCCCCCTGTTTTTACTGTCATCTCTTATTGCCTTCGATCCACCTCATCAAAACTATAAAGCTCCTTGTGCCAGTTGCCTCAACGTTTCCTCCAAAGCCAAACATCTTTCTGGCCCAGTACATCACACCCTGGTCTCCCTAATAATCCTCACCAAGCACACTGGCCAGTTCACCTCTGTCCAAAGGACACAGCAGCATTAAGGCAGCATACAACCTGTACCTAGCTGCATCGAGCGATGCATGGCATAATCCACTCAGTTGGCCTGGTAGAGTGTCACACTGTACTAGAATATTTTCTCAGTGAGTCAAAACCTATCAAAGATAAAATACAAATGTCAGGTTTGGAAAAAATTGTATTTCCCCTTCCCAAAGATGAAAGGCTCAACACCAATAAGGTAAGAAATCCATAATAAGAATGGCAAATGGCTACCTTGCCTACTGTTTGAGCAGCACACTGCACACCCTGGTTATAACATACTTGGAGTTCACCAAAGCATAATGCTATTGCAGATTAGTTGAGGACTGTTCAACCCCACTGAGGTTCAGTATGGAACTGAACAGTGACTTAAGATCCAGGACATAATTTGGTACTTCTGTTATTGACATAAGTACTATATTTTATAGGGCACTAACCCACTAAAACGATTGCCCTCAAGCACAGCAATGCCTGCTATTCTTGCACAAGAAATACACCCCCTGTTAAACAATCAAATAAATTTACTTGCACAAGTGTCATAGTGTAATTTGTCCCAGACATCTTTAACTGATCTTTTTAAACAGTGTTGGCTTTTAATATATGGGATCCCTTAACGACAGAATGAAAAGTAAAACTTACTGTGACTTGCAATGCATCTATCATCATTCAACTTCCAAGTGCCTACTAACGATTCTTTGAAATAGTATACATCTTTAACTAGTCTCTAGTGAACTATATTCTTATATGCTACCCTCAAAACTCATCTAAAATGCATTATAAATTTATTGGCAAAGTGCCAATATGTCACATTTCTTTAACCTATTTCCCCTCTCCTATTAGAGCTGAGACACTCATTTGCTGTTAATTACTTCTAAGAGCCAGAAAGGTGAAAGGGTGATAGAAACGGACAGGTAGGGTGGGAAAGAATTCAGGCTCCTTTAATTACATCCCAAATCCCTCCCTCTGGAACTTGGCAGCAAGCACAGAAGCCCTCCAGCACTGAAGCCCCCTTCTGGTGGCAAAAAGCTATTTAGGTTGTTGGCAAGTGACACTTCAGCCTTCACACAGCTGGCTCATATGCAGCAGGTTACAAGCTGTTGCTACAGCAATTACTACACTCACCAAGTAGCACACAATGGTATCAACCTGAAGGTTCTCATAACTCTTCTCACAGAACAGCCTGCATCAGTCTTTCACATGACAGCAAAAGCAAACAAAACAACATCAAAAATCCAAGAGGCAACAAAACAACCCTCCACCACAAAAAACATGTTCAACTGTAAATGATTACACCAGCATTTAACTATTAATACCTTCTTGTGAATGCTTGAGAAATTACTAAAAGCAGAGCTTCTCCAGAGTCAATAGCTTAGATTACAATGGTCACCATTTCCTGGGTGTTCAACTACCTCAGAAACATCCTAAACTGCAAATGAAGCCAAAGATGTGCTTATTACAATTTCACTGTGAAATGGTATAAAACTGCAAAGTCATCTAGATATATTAATCCCTGATATTCTTAAAATAATCACAAAAATGTAACCTAAATTGTCAACCCTATTTTCCCTGAAATAGTGGTAGTAATGATACCTGATTTGAAATTACTCTCTATAATTACAAAGTATTTAGATATTACATTGACAGTCACTGTAAAAGAGCCAAAGTAGTTCATAATTGTGCATTCAGGTTCACTGTTGTAATAAAGTGCCTGATAAGCCAGGCACCGGGACAGTAAAAAGCAAGGGCTGCAGTTATCTTATACAGTGAGATCCATCTGTTCTGCTTATCAAATGAGAGAAAACAGAAAATGAACCTTCATGACAGGGTCACATATAACGATAATGTACTTGTGTAAAGGGACCAAACTAAAAGAACACTTGAGTTCTCAACTTTACAAGCATCAAATTAACTTTAAAAGGGGGTGGGTGCATGTTTAAGTACTTAATTACAGCATAACTTCATCTCTTGAAACAGTTGCAGTACTCATTCACAAGTGGCTCAAATACAAGATTGAAGCTCTCCAAAAGACTTTCAGATCTTTCTCCAACCTCTCCTCAGTTATTGTTTTCACCCCTTTGAGCTTAATTTTCCAGTGAGCACAAAGCTGCAGCTTTTGAGGCCCCTACACTGCTGTAACACATTCAAGGAGCATACAGAAGTACAACGAAACTGAACCTGCACATGCAAGGACAGCACATTTCTCCACCAGTAACTCTTACTAACAACATTGTGACTGCAGAGAAGTCAAGGATGGGAGACAAATGTGCCACTGCTTCCCTTAAAACACCCTGTTAAAACGGGAGATAAAGTCAGGTTCCTGGGACAGTAGAAGAAATAATCATTATAAAGATATAACTCTACTGAAAGCCACACACAATAGTGAGGTCAGCAGAGTGGTGCCTCTGAATGATTTAGAATTGAGACTATAATAGGTTTCCCTAGGAGCTCACATGTAAACAGCTAAGCAATTTTTTTTTCCTGTCTTGCTATATCATACTAGGAACAGTAATAAGTATGTCAACCAAGGAAAATGCCTAGCACTGAGAAAAAGAAGAAATCAAAACCACAAAACCTAAAAAGCTCCTTAAATCTACTTTCTTGTATTTCTTCAACTTGAGAAGGACTGAGCATAGCCTCCATATTACTGCCAAAAGCCTGAATCGTAGCAAAACTAAATCCTACATGCTCCAAATTCCTGAGACTGGAGCAGCCATAAAGAAGTTCGCAGGCACCACAATGAGCATCCGCTGTAATGTAAATAATTTTATTCTAATTAGAGAGCTTTTGCAGTGTCTCTCATTAGCTGTGTACTTAAGTACAATCGGGCTCAAAGGCTGTACAATTACTTCCTTGGTCTGCGATGTAACAACTCAAGCTGTGCAAAACTTTCACAGTGAAACCTAAACGTTTTGAAAGGTAAAGTTTGCTCAACTTGATTCCACTGCTTGCGGTGGAGACCTTTCTTTTAATTAGTAGAGTTGCTCCATTTTTATTAGCAAGACAGGGTTTGTTAGAAAGTATTAACCAAACAAGGAACAGGCACACAAACCCAACCACCACCATGCTCCACTATTGCTCATATTGAATACTAGCAAGAGATCTGTTCTTCATAAAAAGACAGGAAAGACACTGCCATAGATCAATAAGGATGCATTGCTAACACCACAGATTCAGTTGAAACAAAATTACTGAATCCTGAAAATATCCAAAATCCTGAAAATAATTCCAAAATTACAGAATCCTGAAAAAAAAATTACAAAATTACAGAATCTACTAAATACAAATTAGTGTTTTAAGTAATTTTCAGTCATGCCGTGAATGGAAGCATGATATGAAATTTTCTGCGCCCAAAGTCCTCTGTACAAGGGGTAGAGATATACAATGGAAACAATGGTGGAATAAAAACCTACCTTATAGTCAAAAAGTCCGAATTCCCTAACATTAGTGACTGGCTGCACTTCAATTTGGACATACTTTATCTTTTATAGATAAATGCTTCAATAAAGTGAAGTATCTAAGACCCAATGAAATCATCTGAATCTTTTTGTGATTACAGATCAAAATCTCTTCAGGTTCGCTAAAAAGAAAAGGACAGAAAATCATACCAAGCAGTTGGCCTCATCACTTAACAAGAAAGCTGCTTCTCCTCCTCTTGTGAGCACTATCAATCACAGAACACTTCCAGACATGAAAAAATGGGTAGCCAAATCTTCAGCCTGGCAATGGCATGAGCCACCAAGATAGTTACTTCTCTCTACAGCTTTATATGCATTTACCCTGCGCACCATATTCTTGTACATTAGCATCACAGGAAAGTAACAGGTCCTTGCTCAAAACCGTAATTGCAACATAACAAGATGAAGGGTGGAAATCAGGAGGAAAGGGCAGAAAAAGACAATATACCAAACTGAACTTCAGAGTATTCAGAAAGCAATAAGAAGGGATTGATAAAGACAAAAGAGAACCCTCAAAATGCAAGAGAGAAATGGAACAGTACAGAAGAGAAGAAATCTGAACAGCTTGTCTAAACAGACACATCAGAGGTAATTAGCAAAAAAGGAGCACAGATGTTTCCTTCCCTGCTCCAATAAAAGGTAAATGAACTTATCTTTAAATAGGACATGCTTTAAAAACTCCAACCTGGCCAAGACCCCCAGCTATAGTATTAATTACACCAATCTGTCATCTGAATTTATTGTGAGGACCAGCATTTAGGACCAACGTTCTACAAACAAAAAACTTATTCATACTTGTCATTCTTATAACATCCTTACAATGATTTGGACATCTAAGTAGTGAGACTAACTCCCAGAGTGAAGTATGTAAGCAGAAAAGCATCCAGAGTTTCTCAGCAAAGCCCTGGAGAGACAGATGGAGTATATTTCCATTACACTGTGCCAGTGCATACTGCCAGACTCTCACAGCCTTGGTTTCATATTTGGACCACAATTCTTAAACTGATGATGAGAGACAGATAATTGTCTGAAAGCACATGAAAAAGGTGCAGTATTCCAGGTAGAATACTGGACACAGGACAGACTTTCTTCAATATAAAACAAAGGTGACATGGTTTAAAAATTGTATCTCAGCTAATTATCTTAGCAACTTAAACACTGGAACCACAAATGTCATAATTCCATAGAGTCCAGAATATATTTTAGTACTACTTGACTGAAAAGCCACAGTACCCACAAACTATATTCAGAAACGTAAATCCCTCCTGCCCACACCAGATCATTGGTTGTCAGAAATCAATACATCTATTAAGCTTAACACAAGTATACTGACTTACAACAATGCTTAATTTCCTCAAGATTCCTCAGAAAAGCATCACTCTCTGTAAGGGTCAAGCATGAGAAAAATGCTTGACATCTTTTCATCTGTCAGGAACATACCTGCTTTCCATCATTTGACAAAAGATTTCCTGGAAACTGAAGCTGAAACTATTTTTTGCATACAAAAGGAAATTGAGCTCTATTCCTCAGGCAAAACTACTCAATCTGTAAATAAACTTTGAACATGCCTACAAATCTCCTCATGGAATATACCAGTGAATTTTAAGTGCCACAGAGACTAAGCAATTAACAGAGTACAAGAAGGTTTTACACTCACAAGGTCAGCAACCAGCCTTTTATAGAGGAACACTGAGGGGAGTTATCAAGCTTTCCAGTACCAGTGCTGTAAAGTATTACCATGAACAAATTGGTGATTCACTACTGTGCACAATTTTGCTTTTATTTACACATATAACTAAAGCACTCACTAAAATTAAGACTTTAGGAACACACAGCAAATACCTTAATGTGAGGTTTCCTCCAAAGACATATCATAACAGTATTGCTGTATTTTCCCATCTAAGATACTGAAAACTAACTGTACCCATTAAGCTACTAACAGCACTCCGATGAGGCCGGTGGGAAGGACTTCCATGCAACCCTTAACGAGCACTAAGTAAGTGACCAATTTCTTTGGACAAAGCATCAGGTGAAAGCGAGAACAGGAGGACCACCACCACACTCACACTATTTTGCAAAACAACCCATAAGTAGTCTTTTATTGCCCTGTTGTAAAATTAGTTTTAGAAAATACTGCTCTTACCTTTGGCCTCTCAGGCATTCTCTTATTCAAAACAACAAAGTGTACTTTTCCTGGTATACAGCAATAACTAGTTTCCTGCCACACTTTTCACACAGTTTTCCTACCAGCATCAGCCAAGGACTGATAATGCTACTCAGCTCACTTTCAAGTTTTTCCTCTCCCTGACCCTGAATGGGCATTACAATTAGTGCCATGGCACTGATCTTGCTGATCTTATTATTACTAACACAGTTGAGAAACATGCAAAGATTCTTCACCAGGACAGTCTCCACTCTCTGCTGGGCACGTGCAGTTTTCCATGCCAAAACTCTTGACACAACAGACTGAGACAGCAGCACCTAACACATTTCATATTAGGATAACCTGCACATCTGGTACATAAGTAGGCTTCCCAAATCTTTCTTGTCGTAGTCAATCATACCCTGAAGATACTAGTTACAGTGTTGAATGCATAAACCTGAGGAAAACAGAAGCAGGCCCCACTAGGCTACTACAGCATCATCACTGCAGGTGGAACGATACCTGCATACCTGGACACTGCCATTTCAGCAAATTCTCAGTCTAATTTTCAGAACTGCTGAAGCCTCAAACCTGCAGATAGGGCAAGTAGAGCTATAAATCGTCAGCAAAACAGAAAACCCTGGATCATTAAAAACCTGTTCAAAGAAGCAACTCTGATTCATACTATTCACCTGCTGTGGTTTAGGTTTTAATTCTAAATCAAGTCATCATAAGCAAAGGTTACTTACATAGGGAAGATTTAAAATTCTTACCAGCAAGTTAACCACTTGTCCAATACTATTAATTCATGCACCAGAAGCAACAGCTTACTGTCAGACAAAACATCCTATTTTAAGTGAAAGATAGTTTAAAAATTGGCACCCAGTTAAGGAGTCAACTAGTCAACTATGAAACAAATCCCAGCTACTCTGCTACCTTGAATTTTGATACAAACTTAGGACCTTTAATCAAAAGTTACTTGGCTAGGAATGTTAAAGATACCAGGAAGGGAACCCGCGTCCCTCTGTAGTCCCAGCTACTCAGGAGGCTGAGTCCACCGGATCGCTTGAGCCCAGGAGTTCTGGGCTGCAGTGTGCTATGCCAAGTGGGTGTCCGCGATAAGACCAACATCAATATGGCGAGCCCTGGGGAGCTGGGGTTCACCAGGTTGACTAAGTAGGGGCGAACTGGCCCAGGTCAGAGATGTAGCAGGTCAAAGCTCCCATGCCAGTCAGTAGCGGGATTGTGCCTGTGAATAGCCACTGCAGCATAGCCTGGGCAACACAGAGAGAAGTGGGTCCCTTTTAAAAGAACTGTCACGGTTTAAGCCCCTCACGCAGTTAGTTCACTCACTCCCCCCTCTTTCTTCCCCCAGGCCAGGGGGGATGAGGAGGAGAAAGAAAGAATGCAATTCCCACAGGTTGAGATAAGAACAGTTTAGTAACTAAGGTATAACACAAACCACTACTACTACCACCGATAATAATAATGACAAGAGAAATACAAGGAAAGAGAATACAATCGCTCACCACCTATACCCAGCCCGACCACGCCGTGCACCCCCACCCTTCCAGGTCTCTGCTCTCTGTTTTTACCTCCTGGGCGTGACGTGCTGTGGCATGGAATACCTCTTTGATCAGTTTGGGTCAGGTGTCCTGTCTCTGCTTCCTCCCAGCTTCTCCTCCTCCCTAGCAGAGCATGAGACTCAGAAAGTCCTTGGCCAGCCTAAACATTCTAGGCTATAACTACAAACATTGGTGTTATCAGTGCTGTTCCCAGGCTGAAAGTCAAAAACACAGTGCTGCACCAGCTACCAAGAAGGAGAGAAATGACTGCTGCTGCTGAACCCATAACATATAGGTCCATTGCAAATAAAAGACAGGCTAGGGACAAAGTGGGCCCCCTCCAGAAGCTATCAGGAGAACTGGATACCCAGCATTTGGAGAAGACTGAGGTTCTTAATGACTTCTTTGCCTCGGTCTTCACCTGCAAATGCTCTGACCATACCACCCAAGTCTTGGAAGGCAGACGTAGGGACTGTGAGAATGAAGAACTTGGGCCCACTGTAGGAGAGGATCTGGTTCGAGATCATCTTAGGAACCTGAACACACGCAAGTCCATGGGACCTGATGAAATCCATCCGCGGGTCCTAAAGGGCTGGCAAATGAAATTCTTAAGCCACTGTCCATCATATTTGAAAAATTATGGCAGTCAGGTGAAGTTCCTGATGACTGGAAAAAGAGGAATATAACCCCCATTTTCAAGAAGGGGAAAATGGATGACCGGGGGAACTACAGACCAGTCAGCCTCACCTCTGTGCCTGGCAACATCTCAGAGCAGATTTTCCTGGAAGGCATGCTGAGGCACATGAAAAACAACAAGGTGCTTGGTGACAGCCAGCATGGCTTCACTAAGGGGAAATCCTGCCTGACCAATCTGGTGGCCTTCTACGATGGGGCTACAGAACTGATGGACAGGGCTAGAGCAGTTGATGTCATCTACCTGGACTTGTGCAATGCGTTTGACACTGTCCCACATGACATCCTTGTCTCTAAGTTGGAGAGACATCAATTTGATAGGTGGACCACTCGGTGGATAAAGAACTGGCTGGATGGCCGCATGCAAACAGTTGTGCTCAATGGCTCAGTGTCCAGCTGGAGACGAATAACGAGTGGTGTCCCTCAGGGATCGGGGTTGGGACCGGTCTTGTTCAACATCTTTGTCAGTGACATGGACAGTGGGATTGAGTGCACCCTCAGCAAGTTTGCTGATGACACCAAGCTGTGTGCTTCGGTTGATATGCTGGAGGGAAGCGATGCCATCCAGAGGGACCTGGACACACTTGTGAGGTGGGCGGATGCCAACCTGATGAAGTTGAACCATGCCAAGTGCAAGGTCCTCCACTTGGGTCAGAGCAATCCCAGGCACAGCTACAGGTTGGGCAGAGAAGAGATTCAGAGCAGCCCTGTGGAGAAGCACTTGGGGGTGTTGATCGATGAGAAAATGAACATGAGCCGGCTTCAGTGTGCGCTCGCAGCCCAGAAAGCCAACCGTATCCTGGGCTGCATCAAAAGGAGCATGACCAGCAGGTGGAGGGAGGTGATCCTGCCCCTCTACTCTGCTCTTGTGAGACCTCACTTGGAGTATTGTGTGCAGTTCTGGTGTCCCCAACATAAAAAGGACATGGAACTGCTGGAGCAAGTCCAGAGGAGGGCCACGAGGATGATTAGGGGACTGGAGCACCTCCCATATGAAGACAAGATGAGAAAGTTGGGGCTGTTCAGCCTGGAGAAGAGAAGGCTGCGTGGAGACCTCATAGCAGCCTTCCAGTATCTGAAGGGGGCATATAGGGATGCTGGGGAGGGACTCTTCGTGAGGGGCTGTAGTGATAGGACAAGGGGTAACGGGTTCAAACTTAAACAGGGGAAGTTTAGATGGGATATGAGGAAGAAATTCTTTACTGTAAGGGTGGTGAGGCACTGGAATGGGTTGCCCAGGGAAGTTGTGAATGCTCCATTGCTGGCGGTGTTCAAGGCCAGGTTGGACAGAGCCCTGGGTGGCATGGTTTAGTGGGAGGTGTCCCTGCCATGGCAGGGGGGTTGGAACTAGATGATCTTAAGGTCCTTTCCAACCCTAACTATTCTATGATTCTATGATATAAATATTTTTTTAACCAAGTTCAATACGTATCTCTTTATTATAGTGACCTTTGCGTCTCTTACAGCAAACAAAATGTAAGCATTGTTTCTTCCTGAAGAGGAGGTGCAACTACAGACAACACACAGTTATTTAACTACTTTCTACTAGAAAGCAATACCTTGTAGGTGAGTATGTTACACATTTGTTAGGGAGCCCCAAGATCACTTTCAGAAAGAATATTTCAAGCTCCTTTAATGAAAAATGGACATGTTTCCAGATACATATAGCATTTTTTATAGAAGGTAAGTTCTCTCTTCAGTTCCTGGCCAGTGCAAATCTTTCAATATCTCATTAAAAAATATTGGAACCAAGCCATAGTAACCTCTTCACACTTCAGGCTGTTCATGGATCCTATTTCACAGCTCATTCAGAAGGAAGATTAGAAGGACTTTTTCCATTTCATATATTAAATGGTTTAATTCACAAGGGATTCATGTCAATGTAAGTATCCAGAAATAGCATGCTTCCTGTCTGAACCATATTTTCTCCACCCGATTAAGCCATGTTGCACCTGCACAGTCACCCACTGCCACCACTGCTCATGTTTCATAGCATAAACCCTACAAAAGGGGAACTACTCAACTTGAATCTTTAAACTGTACTCCTGCTTTCTAATAAAACAACAAATGCACAATTAATTTTATTATATCATCACCAGAAACAAGGAAAACACTAATTGAAAATTTTCTACCAACTTGGTTCTTGCAATTACCCAAAGAATTTACACTTGTGCTCTTTCTGTAAGGACTGAAACTTACATCTACCATGACTTCTGCAGAAAGCAACACCAAGTATTTCAGTAAAGACTAAAGTTTTGGGGAGGGGGGAAAGGAAGTGAAGAAGATTATATAAACTTTTTTTTTGAGCTTTGCTGCAATTTGTTCTATCCTAGTGATAAATACTAGAGGACTCTGAATAAGTAAGATCTCTGACATCCACTTTATCTCTCAAAAGCAGCTCTTCTTAGAACATATAACCTCAGCATTATACTGATAAATCTGTTACTTCTTGTGTCTTAAAAGGATCACAAGCTGAACCAGCATAACTGAAAACCATAAATGATTATATAATGTGCTAAGTAACTTTCCTCAACAATCAAACGAAGATGTGAACAGTTTACAGCCAAATTCTAGTTTCCACATTACTTGTATTCTTGGTTTTATTATGTGTACTTACAGCTTTTTATGAGCAATATTGTAAATGGTACACAGCTATTTTTTTGCACTATTACAAAATATATAATACATTGATTAGCCCATAAATTCTATTTACAGCTTTGGTTCAGCAGCAATGTATCTCACTGTTTACACAGCTGTTTCTGCAGTAAATCACTGAAGGAGGCAACCACAAGATACTGTTAGATTAAGTTAGTCTGCTACTGAACTGTCCCAAGAGAAATATCAAAGAACCAACCCGTGCTTCCTGAAATTCACCATTCCTGTGTCAGAAAATACCTGACACTTCATAGCAATATGTGCATTTCATTCTGCAGTGCTGGCTCTAACAGAGGATGACAAGGTGCAGGTTCTGTCAGCTAGGTTTGATGACATGTCTACTCGGTACAATACGCTCGCTCTGACGCAGTTGATGTGTTTAGATGGCAGTGCAATGCAAGCACTGCTTAACACTATTATTGAGCCCTGAAACTGAGCAGAGCTAATTAATCCAACTGCAAACTTTTCCCAGCTGATGATTCCATGCTCCTCATTTTCTCAGCAGAGGCAAGGGAAAGGGGAGGATTGAGCTGGGACGTCTGAAAAGCTGCTAAGAACTTAGAACTGCAGCTGAAGTCAGAGTCTTTGCAGTATAAGAGTAAACAAACTCCAATGAGCAGCCTGCCAAAGCAGCAGCACCAGATGCACAAAGGATACTTCTTGACTTTTTTCTCTTTGTGTCAACTCATCACTTGTGAAGTGCCACTATAAACTTTTCCATTAAAAAAGGCCCACTAGCAAGTTATTAATTTTCATAAAGTGTTACAGTGCTATTTGATGGGAATGCTGTAAAATTTCTGCAAACATGCGTAGTAAGTAGCATCAGAATGCCTGCAGTAGTTTCCATTTTGATACTTCTCAACATTGCAGTGCTGGATTCCACTGCAAGGGAATTGCTCTAACATGTTAGTGGCAAAACTCATTTAAATAAAACATTAAGCACTCTGGAATATACTTAAAGTCCTAAGAATAAATTAAGAATCCCATTTTTAGCACTGATGCTGGCAGACAGAACTCTTATTTTATAAATCTATTTTTCACTGACTCTCATATCACATTTGCTTTTCAGAACATAGAAAAGTCACCAGTTTCAGAAATACATTTCATTAGAAAATTACTAGACATGAGGCAGGTCACAGTATTTTAAGCATAAACAGCCTGATAAACTGATTTTCCATTGCCTTACACTGTGTCACCTACATCTTTAAATGTCTTGGAACAGGGAGCAGCTTATGACCAGCATGTGTTTACATAGAGAAATATGGCACTCAAGAAAAACAAAGGGGTGAATGTTTTACACCTTGACAGTGAAAATACTAGTTCATTATTTTGATAATGAAAGCACCACTGCATTAACGTCAGGACAGAATTAAAGTCCAACAGTAAGCATTTATCCCATGACGGTGAGGTAAAAATCCCAAGTAAATTATAACCTCTTTCACATTCTGAGAGAAAACCAGGCTTGTATCTTTTTCAGTCATAAGCAAGAAAGCCCTAGGTATCACTTATGTTAAAATTTACAATGATTCAAAATCCCAAGTAACTTTTGCATAGATGCCTGCAGCATTTTGAATTTCTGCACACTTTGCAAATAGGGTTTGCACAAATCACATTGCTGTAACTCTGCATTCCAAATTTCCAGAAGAGATTTAAAAGGTTACTCACAAAACTGTCCTGCAGAAAATCAAGTAGCAGAGGTCAGCCTTTATCCCTTACAAGATGACATTTTGGAAATGGAAAACAGAAGATTGGAAGGGAAAAAACCCCACTGCTTTCTCAGGAATACAATAAACCCAAATGCATTTGTTTACAGTTACAGATTCTCACAGACTTGTTGAGCTGCATTCTTAAAGGGCAATTACAAATCTTTCATCTTCTTTTCTCCCAGGACATCCTCAAGGTTATCATTAGTCCTTTAGCATCAGAAGAAAAGCTCAAGATACCTCAGATAATCAAGAATCTGAGTCGGAGTTAAAATGACACCATGTCTGTAGTTATCTAAATGCACAGCTATGATATCACTTCAGCACAAAGAGGGATAGCATCATCAACTGGCAAGATTAATACAATGCCCTGCTTCTTACACATTTGATGGTTCTATTTGCAGAATTCAAGATTTCCAAAATCTTTCCTCTAATTACCCCAGGAATGGAATATGAGATGGCTCATTTGTGTGCACATTACACTTGCAAAGAGAGTATGTGAGCTTTGCCACTGTTTTCACAGTTTTTATTATCTGTAAACAGGGGTCAAAAGGGTTATTACTGTTATTATGGAGCTCTGGAGTACCACAATTAGCACTGAACCATAACGCAGTACCTGAAAGGGCAATGGCAAACAAAACCTGGTGGCTACGCATATTTTCTTTCCCCATCATGCATATTCCTAACTTGTATACAGAACTTGGGTCTCCAATAATGGATAAGCACAGCTTCCCAAGAAGATCTTCCTCCTACGATAGATAGATACTATTGCCAAGCTTTTCAGTACAGAAACCTTTAGGGTATGGATATGATACCTGGGTTTACAATGCCTAGAACACTTTATAGGAAGCACATGTATCCTCAGGTCTTGAAATTCTAGATTTCCTATAAACAGACACACAATGAGAGACAGTCAGGAAACAAAGAGGTGTACAAATTTCACATGAGGAGAATCACGCACCTACAAAATGCACAGTACTATTTAGAGCGGAATTCCAAAATTACCACGAATTACCAAATCCATGTCCAAACATCTAACTAATACAGCACATAACACACACACATTCTTTGGCTTGACAGTGTACACAGAAGAAATGAATTCAGAATAAAAAAAAAAAAAACTAACAAAAGCAGCCATTTTTGCTTTTTGATGTTTTACTTCCAAGTAAGACTATCTGGCCATCCCTGCATCTGAGACATCTGATAAAAGCAAATGTTGCACGTGATCCATGAGTGCCAAGATTGTTTATACCGTGCATCACTGCTCTTATCTACAGAGATTGCAGCTAGTCTGGGGCAAGATGAAAGAGGATACTCTGCTCAGTATTAATAACTGTTTTGGGGCAAGGAAAAAAACACAGCTGATTGCACACAATCTACGGTACACAAGCCACGGAGGCTAAATCATTCCAGCAGAAAACAAGGTTTCCAAATAAAGGTTTAGAATTAGATTCAAGCAAAAACTTGAACTAAATTTTTAGTTTGTATTCTTTAAGACACAGAAATTGAAGAGTTAACAGCTTAAAAAAATTACACAGTTCATAATAAAACTGAGGCTTCCTGTGATCTTTATTCTCCAACAATATTCTTTATTATCACAGGATAAGGTTGGATCTCAAGATGGCAACTATTAACATTCAAAGAGTGTTAATGAAATTAAGTTCTAAGCCTCCTCTTGTTTCATGAGTCTTTAGAGAGCTGCTTTTCCTACATCTTTGAAGATGCTTAAAAAGGCGCTTTTATATTAAAGTGAAATTTTCCATCTAAGGTTTTAGGCTGTACTTAAAAGTTACAGAAGACACAGCACAGACTGTGATCAGAACTCAAGACTGTCATACATTAAAATGATCAAAACCAGTATCAATTCATAAACTTTGTGATAAGAAAGCAAAATAACAATGCATCTAATAATGGAGACTAGAGAAACTACTACATCAAAGCCATATTACTGTAAATATTTAAATGCGATAGAAGGTCAAATGCATTTGACATACTAGTGCTGGAGAAGGGGGAATTTCAGCACTTTGGCCAAATGCAAAATATTTCTTGTCATTCCTTTCCTATCACCCTTTTAGTAGGTGTCTTCAAGGCACGCAGCAGGGGAGAAAACACAAGGTCTGTCATTATCTTCTTTCCAAGGCATCACAGCCAGACTGTTGCTATAGGGGATTTTAAACATTAAAACTTCCGAAATTTGGTTGCCATAAGAACAAGTTACTTGTACAATTAACTGAAGTTAAACACACAAACTTTCTTATTCAGACCTGTTGTGCATCTCTTTAACGATGATCCCATATAACCAGAAAACAATATTCTTCCACTGTGATCTGTCCTTATTGACTTTGAGGCAAACCTTTGAACATTTCACTTTTCACTCCCTCAGGTATGCAGAAGCTATGCACTGCAGTACAAATATTTTAAGGATGCCACTTTCTCTAACTTGAAGGATAGTTACTGTAAGATTCCAAAATAAATTTCACTAGAGGATCATTCAATTCTTCTTTCATGTGCACTCATCTGTCAAGTTTCTTCCACCCCACATCAAGTATTTTACTTACAAACTGCAGTTAAGAACATCCCATCTTTAAAGCAGAAGGCCTGGTTTCATTGAATTTTTGGCACAAGGAGAACAGCTATGGTGAACTTTTTTCTCCAGTTCCTGTTCCACATTTACATAAACAGTGCAATGACAGCCAAAGTTATCAACATAACAGCTCTAACAATACAGCATACTTGCAATTAGCAAACCTAACTGACTTCTACTAGGGACAAATAATCTCTGTTATCAAGCTGTTATTACACCAATCTTTCTAAAGTTTGACTGAGAAAGCATTAATGAAAAATCTTTCCCAAGTCAGTCCATTAAAAATATAGATCCTGATAAATGGGATCTGCAAGTATTTAGTAGAACAGTTGCATAAAATGGGGGGAAATTTGTATGATACATTCAAGAGTAAATACTATCTATGAGAAGATTTCTCTGGCACTTATGTATGATTTTTTGGGGCTTATTTTTATGTTTAATTAAGTTGCTCATGATTTAATTATCAATGCTATTCCCATTTCCACTTAATGAAGCAAAGAGAAAGAAAAAGATGACAAATTGAGGATGTGTATTAGAGTGTTTATATTTGTTTACTATGCTTCATGAGTATCTCTTATACAAGCAGGGTAAATTCAGATTTTAGTCTCTTCTTTCAGCTAAGGTGTTTCAATTTGAGGTTGTGGCAACACCAACACCACATATATCTCAAGTATTCTGCAAGCTGTGTAATAACATCCATAGCTGCATTGCGAGCATGCAGCCTTAAGACATATCAGCTGCTCAAAAGATGTTGCTCAAAATTGGACCATATTGTATCTCATAGATATCAGCTACCAGTGTTGCAGATATCCTTGCTCATGAACAGGACAGGCTCCCATCTTTAGTGAAGGTAACTACAGGTGTAAACATTTTCCCTTTTCATCCAAGCTTCTTGTCTGTGTTGTTTCCAAGGGTAACTTTTTATCCTGTTTTTCATGACTTCATAAAATTTCTGATCAACTTCCTCTAGTGAAAGACAAAGGTGCCCTGAAGGTGTATGTAAACAATACTGAGAAGATCACTCTGAAACTTAAACTGCATACCCACAGCATGTCAAAAGTATCAAAAACTGAAGTTCCTGATGATGCAGAACCATTACCAATTTCTAACACAACTGTATAAGCAACATTAGAAAGTAAACTAGTTCTTTTACTGAGAGACAGAAAGCTTAAGACTTATTAAACAGTTCATCAAGTATTAGAAAGCATGCTCAAACATGGCAGTAATCTGAACCTCCAGTTACTCAGGCAAGCCCTAGCTCAGCAAGACAACAAATAGTATAGGTGATGACATTTCAGGTCTAGATTCCTATTGACCATCCTTCTGCACAGGTCCTTGAGGGTAAAGATTCTTTAAGGCTCATAGCTGGCTTTTGAGCCTTGAAGTACAGTGTACTAAAATGCACGCATTCAAGGACGAAAACATTTACATATCTATACATTGTGTGCACATTTATATGTGTGTGTGCCTGTATCTAAAAAAAAAAAAAAAAAAATGAAAACACCACGCACACATCTTCATCCCTGGAGATTTTCAAGGCCTGACTGGAAGAAGCCCAAGTAAGCTGGTCTGACCTCATAGCTGGTCCTGCTTTGAGCAGGGGGCTTGCCAAGATGATGTCATGTCCTGAGGTTCCTTCTAATTAGGATTTTCTTATGATTCCTATATAAATATCATTCTGCTGAAAGACTTCTCCAAGTTTAAGGTTTACTTAGAATAACCAGAGGTGTAGCAGCTGCAAAATGAACAGATCAGATAATGATGCTATTTAATGTGAAGCCTATTATATTCCCTATGAACAAGCATATTTCTCCTCCTTTTCTCAGAAGTCAACTAGTCAAAACAGCACAAAGAACAAGACGTGATTTACCACACTTGTTAAAAACCCTAGTGATTATAACATACAGCATAGACTTAAGTTTTTTTAAGGGGAAAGAATAAAAGACACTGAATGCCTGTGTATTATCTGTAATTAGGGTAACATTTTTTATCATTTACATAGTTACTGACACAAAATTATTTTTTTTCCCCCTTATGTGAAAGAAAAATGATAAAATGACTATTATAGTTACTGGTATCATCTATTACAGATAATGAACTCTTTCTGCCAAAAAGAAAGATAATTTGGACAAAACAACTTTAGGAATCCAATACTAAGCCATGTGAGGATGTATTCATTATACTGCATTAGCCCTGTTCTTTACATGTCCAAGCAATGATACTGCATTCAGTGTATAAGAAACAGAATAAAGGTGGTTTTCTTCAGAAAGCAATTCAGGACTGCTAATTTAGAATTAAATCTAAACAGAGGAAAAAACATCATTCTAGCCTGGATATCCAATTTACCTAATGCAACTTTTACTACAAGAACACTCTTTGTAAAGTTGATCATGCAGTCTGTGCTTTCAAAAATCAACTAAAGTGCTTAGATACCACTGTTAACTCTTAGCGTGCCATTTTTGTTTCCTCACTGTTAGACTTCCACACCCTTACATTTTACCATAATTCCCTTAATCATTTATAAACTACAAAGTTACTGAGTTGTGTATGCTCTTCTCACCCTTATTTATAAGGGTTCTTTGACAGTGCCAACCTCTTGATATTTACAGCTGTTTATTTCTGATAGTTTGGCTAAAATGCTAAAGCAGAACATTGTTTCACAGTTACCCCTCACCAATGGATTTATCAAAATCTGAAAGGACCATTGTGATGATTTCCCAGATTTTGCATGAGTGGTAGAGTGCCTAAATCCCTTCCGAAATTAACCTGGAAGCCCTTCAGTAAGGTTTTAAGTTCACCATGTGCTTTGTTTTCTCAGTGAAGTTTTACAAAAGACAAGTATGCACCATTTTTGGTGGTGATGATTAAATCAGGCAAGAGGTTACCTGAAATGATTACTGGTGAACTGAACTTTGAACCCTTCACACACACTGATACGCAGTTTATACACATGGATAGTTTCATTAAGTATAAACTGCAACAAGTCTTTTGCCTAACGGGTTCATACCATAAACACCAGCCAAATTATGTAACAAGAGTTATCTAAGAAGAGGAAACTTCCGCTGCAATAATAATTACAAGCAAAACAATGACGTTAATTGCTTAAACAATAGAGTTAAGCAAACCAATAAGAGTACATTAAAGGGTACGAAACACTGTCAGCCTTCAAGAAAACAGCTTTCTGGTCAGGGGTCACTGAGGGCTGTACCTTCTCATGCTCTATACTCCACATCTGCCACATACCTATTCTTATTAACAACCATGACAAAAGCCATTTAAAGAGAGGTAGATCTGGCCTTGACCCACTGACGTCCATGACAAGTACATCAAGAAACAGGAACTGTAGGTTAATGGGCCACAAAGTTTAGCAAACACTGGTCAAATACATTTCTTCAGAATACTGACAAATATGAATCAGAGTTAAATGTGCTGAGGTTAGACACTGATTAAACACTGAGAAAGGTGCTTGCAGAACTTACACCTCAATTGTAATTTTGCAGCCTACTCTGCAGCTTTGCCAGTATGGAATGCTGTTGTAGCTGAGGATTATACCACCAATTTTAGTCAGAAGAAGCACAGTAACTCAGAACACTGGAGAGCTTGAATTTATCAATACAAAGAGTTAGGCATGAAACTTTACAGAGAGACAGCATGTTCTTGGATTCCTGTGGTGTGTTTTGTGGCTCAGTTGAAGGCAAACGTTCTATGATTCTATAACGAGCAAGAGTTCTTATGCTCCAGCTATTAGGAGGGAAAGCTTTTACTCTGCACTCCTCATACACCAAAAAAATGGAGCCCAAACATAATACACAAAAAATGCCCTCTCGTCCACATGGCTTCTTTCCATCAGCTACTGTTTAGTCATCTTGTAGACCCAACAGCACTAAAGAACTCAGAGCTGAACCACCACTCCGGAAGGAAGTATGCTGAAACAGCTCAGCAGACATGTACGCAAGCAAAGACATAGATCCCAGCTTCCATCCCCAGGCTGACAGTGTAAAACAGTCCCTGAAAGTATTAAGAGATAAAACCCTTTCTGCTAAGCATGGGAAGAAAGGCAGAAGGAAGTATAAGCGTACCTATAGATACATTATTTTTGTTAACAATGCATACAACATTGGAAAATCAGGACTCATCTAGCACTGAGAAACATTTACCATTCTTCAGCTTCTTACAACTCCGCTGAAAGTTAAACTTGGTGCAACTGAAGGCTCTGTGAGAACCAAAGAGAGAAACCCTAAGCTTTACTGAAACATCATGAAACCTGCAGAATGGCCAACATGCCCACAGCCAAGCCTTACATAATTCTGAAAACGAGGAAGATGATAAAAGCCTTTCAGGTAAATTATCAGTACTCACTTTTCCCTTCCTAAGGGAATGGAGTTCTATTGTATTTCTTAGCAACTTGAAGTTTGTCTGGTTTTCTTTGTGATTTTTGATTTTATTTGTTTTTCCTTTTACAAGGCAGCTTTCTTTAATTCACATAAACCTGTATATCATTCTGCATATACCCACTGTTAAACCTACCTATGATATTTGAGAAAGTTCATATATATGGCTAAGATTTGAGAAAACATGAAAAATTCATCAGGCAGTAATTGACTGCTGCAGTTGATAGCCCCAGAACTGCTTTGTATGGCACACTAATCCAAAGATAGATTCTACGGCACACTAGAAATTGTTTATGCAGATCACATTCATGATCAAGAGGAAATACGCTACAAACTTTTATAACTTGGGTAAGTTTTGATTATGTCTTCTCACCAGGGAAATGGATGTAGTACTATGGAGCTCAAATTTTGTTTTTCTGGGAGCACACTTGATCTTTTTCTCCTTTTATTTTTTATTTCTAACATTAGGGATTCTCTGGCAGGTAGACAAACACCTACCAGCAGCCGGCTGATAATTCTGAGGTTACAAACTATCTTTTCAAGGAGATTTGGCTGAGAAGTAATTAAATGCATACTTTCCATCACATCTTGCGTGCTTAGTTTGCATGGAGATAACAGATGTGATAAATAGTTGTCATTCACGTGGCCACAAATGAAAAATATTTTCAGATTTTAAATTCAATTCTGAACCTTTGTCTGTACCTACTCATTGTGAGATTAAATCTCTCCAGCTTTCACTTGCTACTTTACGTAGCTGTGTCTTTGCATTAGAATTTCATCACAGAATGCTCACACAATAGCAAGTCACAGCAGTATTACATACATATTAGAAAAAACTCAAGGAAGACAGAAAGGGCACATTTTAATTCTTTGCAAGCCAGAATATATCCACAGAAACACAATGAACACACAACTACAAGAATGGTTAAGTTACAATTATTGCATTCATAATTCATTCTACAATTAGACCTGTGGTACACCTGAAGAACTGATAACATCTATATATGCACACATTGCTATTTCCTACTGTTACCATAACGGATTCTTATTTGCTATATGGGTCGAAGGGAATGGTTGCTCGCTGCAGCTACAAATGGCTGGCTCTATCTGGACAATTGCAATTACTGAATACCAGGTTTAGTGATTACCTTCTGATGTTTTTAACATCTTCTTTGCAAAATGGTAGTTGGATGTATCTCTACACGACTCCACTTTTCCATCACGCCAGACACAGCAGAGGAAATTCACTAATTCACATTAGTGATGAGGGGGTCCTTAACAAAGGTAGTTTGGAAGTGTGATTAAATTCTGTCACATCGCACTTCCATTGAATCATGATGTTGTGTTTGCAAAGCCAGGTTTAGTTTTTAAGTATTTCTCATTAGTGCTGTGTACATGTCTAGCATTTCAGCAACTGAGGTACTCAATTTTAAAAAGATGAGATTGCTCCATTCCATCTGCTGCTTAATTTAGTATGAGATTAAACCAACAAAAATATACCTTTACATTATTATGAAGTTTACATCTTACATTCTCAAAGTCTACTACCAAACAACTCCTTATGTACGCCATTAAATTAACTAACATCATTCGCCTATTACAGCCAAACGCACCCCCTTTCCTTGCATTCATCAAGGGCCCTCTGCAACATCTCACTCTTCTTCAGCTCTGGTTCCAGCTTCACCTAAACTTCCTTGAACTATGACTAGACCAAGAAGTACAGGTCTTGTTCAACATCTTTGTCGGTGACATGGACAGTGGGATCGAGTGCGCCCTCAGCAAGTTTGCTGATGACACCAAGCTGTGTGCTTCGGTTGATATGCTGGAGGGAAGGAATGCCATCCAGAGGGACCTGGACACACTTGTGAGGTGGGCTGATGCCAACCTGATGAAGTTTAACCATGACAAGTGCAAGGTCCATCACCTGGGTCAGAGCAATCCCAGGCACAGCTAGAGGTTGGGCAGAGAAGAGATTCAGAGCAGCCCTGTGGAGAAGCACTTGGGGGTGTTGGTCAATGAGAAAATGAACATGAGCCGGCTTCAGTGTGCACTCGCAGCCCAGAAAGCCAACCGTATCCTGGGCTGCATCAAAAGAAGCGTGACCAGCAGGTCGAGGGAGGTGATCCTGCCCCTCTACTCTGCTCTTGTGAGACCTCACTTGGAGTACTGCGTGCAGTTCTGGTGTCCTCAACATCAAAAGGAGATGGAACTGTTGTAACACGTCCAGAGGAGGGCCACAAGGGTGATCAGGGGACTGAAGCACCTCCCATATGAAGATAAGATGAGAAAGTTGGGGCTTTTCAGCTTGGAGAAGAGAAGGCTGTGTGGAGACCTCATAGCAGCCTTCCAATATCTGAAGGGGGCCTATAACAATGCTGGGGATGGACTATTTATTAGGGACTGTAGTGATAGGACAAGGGGTAATGGGTTCAAACTTAAACAGGGGAAGTTTAGATGGGATATGAGGAAGAAATTCTTTACTGTAAGGGTGGTGAGGCACTGGAATGGGTTGCCCAGGGAAGTTGTGAATGTTCCAGTGCTGGCGGTGTTCAAGGCCAGATTGGACAGAGCCTTGGGTGGCATGGTTTAGTGGGAGGTGTCCCTGCCCATGGCAGGGAGGTTGGAACCGGATGATCTTCAGGTCCTTTCCAACCCTAACTATCCTATGATTCTATGATTCCACTACACCTGATTCCCAGATGTGCTTGCACTAAACAATTAATACATATACAGACTGACAGAAATCAGCCAACAGCAAACTGTTCAGCTTAAGCTTTTCCCTGAAGCCTTTCCCAGAAGCAAGCCACTTATCTGACCCACCCAGCCACCGGCCTCCAAAAGTATATCCATTAACAGCCTCCCTCCCCCTAAAATTATTCTAGTTCAGGACAAAAAATCATGGAGAAGCTAGAATCTTGCCTTCATAATCTTCCCAAGATTTGACCCTGTACAGTAAATACACTGTCAAAGCAGCATCAATCCTCTAGTTAGGGGGAAAAAAACCCATTCCTTGCTGTGTTTCACGTATGCTAGCAGCAGAAAAAAAGAGGAGAAACTTCAGGTGCTTCAGTTTCTAGATTTAAGAATGAAATTCACACTCATTTATCCTGGTGTAAGCTCACAAGTCATTTCCTTGAAACCTGAACTGTTATACTAGTAGAAGAGAGTCAGACCTATATTGTATATAACAAACTTCAAATCATTTACTGAAATATGCCTATTTATATATACAGTATGTGACTTGCAAGACAGCCATCATCTGGAAAACAACTTCATCAGTTGCTCTCTTTAAAGAACCTTTTTAAGGAAGATGGAAAGGAAAAAAGAAGTTTCTTTTTCCTTCCTAATCTGTCAAGTACTGCAGCAAATTTCAAGAACAGATGCACTAAGTCGAGACTTCGAAACCTTGCTGCTGTACTCACTTTCCCCTTCACATCTATGAAGAAAAGGGAGCTTGTTAAGCAGGTCCTTGAAAACAGAATCAGTGCAAGTACATGAAGTAGAAACAGATTGCGGCTGTGAATCTAGTCAGGAAGGAATAGCTACTGAGCACACGACCTGTCACAGTTTCCTGAGAACAGGAAAAGTAACAAACATCACAGTTGGTCTTTGCTTCTTATAACAGGAGAGGTAAGAGCGGAAGAGACAGAAGAATGAAACTGGAAAAAGAAGACAGAAGCAAATACATAAGGTTCTAATAAACAAAGAAAAGATTTGTAGGACATTAAGAGGAAAAAGGGAAAATAGCCCATCTAATTAGAACAGAAAAACTCCATTACTCCAAGAATAGGAATACAGTAGTTCAACACACATTAAATACAGAGCCAGCACTTCCTGAACAAAGTCATTACTTCCCCAGAGCAGGTATGTTTTACCACCACAGCACTGCAGAATTTCGTCCCAAGAGCTAAAGATGTCTCAGGGCACATTTCAGAACATGCACTCTGTAACTCCACTAGAGACTTAAAGTAAGCACGATTATCTACATACACAGAACCTTATACTCTCCATTGCTGTAAGCAGCCTGAACTTGGTTAATATTTATTAAAATGAAACTCTGATCCCTTTTTATTTATACAAAAAAGTCCTGCTGAAAAGAAAATTCTTCACTGTGTTCTACCGAGAAAGGCTCCCATCAGGACTATGTACAGGCAATCCTTGACGCTCCTGCTGTATTTTGATTGCAAAATACTTTCCTTTAGACACAATGTTTTTTCGTTTGTTAAGAGTATGTACTTTTCCCTAGATTCTTCTTCTATTGAAAATGCTTTGAGCTGGAATCTACATTAAACATGACTGAAACTTCCATGCAGGACTAGGCACTTTTATGCGCCATTGCAACACTGAAGTTAGATACGCTCATGGTATTTTGGCTACTTCTAGAAGCTCAGTTTAGCCAGACTACTAAAAAAAAAGTTTCAGGTGCAACAAACCCTACTTACATCTGAGGAGACAGCTGCATTTCCTTAACACACAGATTCCACCCCCTAAAATTTAGAATATTCTCAGAGATTAAAAAATATTTAGTTGATGTTTTCAATTTCTTTTTGCACTAGTTTATTTCCCCTTCCCTGTCCTTTCTGTATATTGTGATACATAGCACCATTCACAAGTGTTATGATTTTTGTTCTGTCTCCTGTATTATCACCTACAATCATTCAAGAAACTATGACCTTGTACAGAAATATAAAGAAAAACAACTTGGGAATGAAACACCACCCAGTTCTTATGCACCCAAGAAAGCAGGAACTCGGAGGAGTGCATAATGTACAAGTCTCTGATAGTGACTGATGGTGTCTCTCACATGCTACCTACAGGCAAAGGAAAACATTCTTCTAAGCTTTCAGTCACTCTGATGGAGTGCAATTGTATATATTACCACTGTAATTAGCATATAACTGCAAGGAATATAATATTTGCTATAAATCTTTCTCTTACAAGCCAAAAATACCAATTAATTCTGCCCTAAAGGGTCCCTCTCAGTTTTGAAACTTGCATTTTGCAAGCAGACAGCGTACCCGCTGGGCAGTTGCGCAGAGAAAACATTAAACAAGCTGAAAAAGAAGAACAAAAGGCAGGTATTTAAAGAGACCAGAATACAATATGTAGCAGGGACCAACAGAATGGTTACTCAAGCAAAGCAATCAATAGCTCTTGCGCATGTAATGCAGAACACTCTTGCTAGACTAATTTTAGTGACTATTTAAGTTGTCAAAAATCATAAGCCAAGTTTAACCTTTATGTGTCTTATTAGAGATTCATTAACTAAGTAGGCTACTGAGCTATGCCTACAATGCCAATCATTTTAAATACTGTATATGAAGTTGCCAATACCCTTAAGAAATAGCTATTAGTAGCGATCAATGTGCTATGAGCACTGAAAGACAAAGTTAAACACATCTAAGGAAAAAAAAAATCCCTGAAACTCCTGTTATTAAACTTGCTATGGCAAGTCAATCTACTTAAAAAAAAACCCCAAACCCTAATCTACACACACAATGGTTATCTGATAGATTAGATTTGCACCCACTCTAGATACTCAATACCATTTGCCTCTATCAGTACTGGTCTGCATGTATAAACATCCACAGAATACACAACTCAGATTTTGAGAGCTTCAGCATTACTGTCAAACTCATTTCATTTTTTTTTACCTTGAAAGCAACTGTGCCCTACATCTGACAAACTTCCCACTGTCATCAGCTGCCACCGCAGATGAGTCAGGAGGTGTCTGCTTCACAGTCCCATCTTATTCAACATTCTGTGGTTATTTCTTTTTAACATCATATACTATCTCATTCTCAAGCCAGAGGAAAGCTCATCTCCTTGTTCATATCTGCTCACAGTTCTGACAACTCCCTCTAGGTTTCCCTCTGAGGCATAAAATGTGCGCACATGTACATTCTCTCACATCTTTCAGAAGAAAGATCCTATTCCAATCTCAGCTACCTTCCTCTAACCTCACACACTCCCCCCCCCTCCTTTTCCTTTCAATCTCTAATCACAAATGCATGGCTGACAGCCACCTTTCTTTCAGTCCTGCATCTGGGGATAGCCAACATGTCAGGCCCACAAAATGAACTAATTCCTTTTCCTCTCTGACTACAAACAACTCCCCTTCTCTCCAGCTGACAAATTAGGATCTTTTCTTCACATGGTTACAGTCTCTGCAAACTGCTGACAACTCAATGAGAGGCCAACTAAATAAATCATTCGAAACGAAAGAGCTGCTTCAGCTCTAAGTGACCTGAAACAGCTGGTAAATTTTTAAATGCTCACACATTCCCCTCAAAGCAAGAAAATATTCTGTATAAATAAGCAGTGGCTCTCCAAGCCTGCTGGGCTATCAGAAAGCAGGGGTCAGGAAGCAAGCACAGGAACTGGGAATCGGAAAGGATAATTAATTTTTCTTGAAGGACTGCAACACTGCCATTAATTTCCTTGAAGTGTACCGAATGTAGGAACAGCCTCAATTAAAGCTGATGCTCAAATGCCAGCTGTGCTTGTCTTTTAATCACATGCTTCGCATATTGATTTTGATATAAACACATACTATGGAAGATGATAATTTTATTGTGGAAAATCCTTTGCAGAATAAAAAGGTTCATTAGGGAAAATTTTCAAATTACTCTGTGGACAGCCAAAACCCCCTTAGGCATCTTCCCTCCAGTTATAGAGGGAAGGAAGACTCACTTTGGTACCCTCAGCAATAACTACCATCCAGCCACAACAAACCAAAGGGCTCACAACACCTCTGTTTTGCATCCTGTATTGCCTTTACTTCAGCTTCCTCTTGTTTTCAGGTTGGGTAATAGCTTCCAGAAACTCTGTCCTATGTTAGGCTACTGCACCAGCCACCTCTGCTAGAGGGGCAACAGAATCTCATAAAAACAAGTCAGCTGTAACAGCACAGATCTCCACCATTCTCTCTGGCACATGGTTTGGCGAGTAGATAATATTCACACCATATTTTAGACTTGTCATGTGGAGAATAGCATTGTATAAGAAGTTGCAAGTACTCTACATTTTCCCTAACAATATCTCAACCTGCACGTAACAAACGCATCTCTCCATTGCGGTCAGGTACTCCTCCTGCACTCTGTGTTAGCAGAGATATCGGAGACATCAGGGACGCCCATCTTCATAACAGAGCCTGACTGGATGGAATTAATAGGTCAGACATAATATTGCCTCAGCTGCACCTCACTTGGAAGGAGACAGTCCATATTTAAGCAAGAGACAGGAGCAATAATTTACAATTCAATTCTGAAGTCATTTCCTGCTTGGAAGGAATTCGACTGAATGACCTCCACAGGCTCTTTCTAGCCTAAATTACTCTGCCATAGAGAAGCAGCACCAACAAGTACTAGTTCAATTTACCACAAATATCACAGTAAGGCTTTTTTTGTTCTTGTTGGTATGCACAGCACAACACAACAAGCATTAAGTATTGTGCATGTAAAGCTACATTATGCAGAATCTAGTACACCTTATTTCCAAACAGAATTATTGTCACTGATTTTCAAAGAATTTCTATAACCTTACAAGAATGCTTCGAAGGAATTCTAAAGAGATCTGATGCTGCAGGAAAAGGCTTCTCCACTCTCTTACATTTCTATGCAGTTAATTAAACACCTTAAATCTGAAGCATAGTTCATTTAGACTCTAATTCATCATACACGACACACATTAGGCAAGGTCTGGAGAAACATGAAGTAGCAGCATTAAAAAAAGAACAGTTCTGGCACAGACATGTCACTGCAACTTCCTTTACTACAAGGTGGCATCACAAATTTACAGATGAAAATAGCTTCAGGCTTTTACTAAGAAATAAATACTGTTCCTTTTAAGAATTTGGTTGAAAATAGAAACCAGCACACCATAGCTTCTTACAGAAGATGAAAATCTCTAATTCTGTGTAGCCAAAGTACAGCACAAGCAATAAAGAGAATACAAACTGCCAAAGACTAGGCAGATGAAACGAGACAAAAAAAGATATATCAGACTTAAGACATTCTTGCTTTTTCGTTGGGGGCCACAGTGGCAGCAATATACTAACCAATATGCTAACAACTTCCTAGCTTTAGTTCAACCAAACACAACACCTGAACTGTGTGGTCACACAGACTCCCATACGAATAATGAATCGTCACAAACATAGTCATACCTATGGTAACTTTGCAATTTCAAAACAAGTGATCAACATGTCTCATGCATTTTGAAATATAAAGAAGGTAACATCTGCAGAATACATAGATTACATTTGCATTCATCTCTGTATAAAAATATTGGTCCTTGGTCCATTTAAAGTAACAGACTTAAAGAGTTCTCTTAAAAGAATATTTGTATTTTAGACATTTTAAGCTGCAGTACCATCATACTTAGTGTGTATCTGCAATGCTAATTTTAAAAAAGAGTTTTAAGAGCCACAGGAAACAAAAAAATGAATAAATAAAAACCAATACAACTCATCTATGGCATCTCATTTATGAGACTTAATTAATTAATAACTTAATTCAATCACACCCTCCACAAGGCATTTGCCTGGCAACATGTAAAATACAAAACAACTTGGATAATTTTTCTACTTGCATAACAAGTTGTACTGAATGCTGTCACTTCTGTTTCATCTTTTCTTTTTTTTTAACAACCAAATATACGTAGGTAGAGCCTATACTAGGAGAGAAACAGCTGAAGCACATTTCTAAATTTACCATGAATGTATCCGGGATTCCATATTTCTAAAGAACATGAATGCTTGAAGTAAACGCAGTAAGACAATCATTATGCAGTTAAGGTATTTTATTTCAACGTAATCTACCCAGCAATAAATATGTAATGAAAACCACACATCTGCATTATATATTGGGGAGATTGGAAGTTGATATTAGAACACTAACCAACCAAAACCAAATACCACATCACCAAATTCCCCCACCATATACCCAAGATAAAACAGCAAGTATATTGGCTGAAAGTCCTATTACCACTATCACTTCTTCATTCTTAGACATCTCATAACTTCCTAACATTAAATGTTCAGACTAGACAAATTAAAAATAATTATATATTCCCCCCAACTTTCTGGGTTCAGGGGCAGGTGTCCCATCCTACCACTGAAAACCTGCTCTTCAAATAAAAGGCTGTAGAAAGCCCCTATGACAACTACATTAAAATATTATCTATAAAAAAATAAACCAGTTACAGTTTTCACAAACCACTTTACTCATTTTACATTTTTTTTCCTGCTGCATATAAAATGCTGCAAAATCAAGTTTTATTTTCCAAATAAAGATAAAGCAAATGTTAATAAGCTACTCAAGCTGTTATTTCTGCTCCTAACTGCCACAGTAAATAGAATTCGAACTGTTAGAAAAATATGTTTTGGACCACACACTCCCAGCATTCTCTAAATTGTCTTGGATGCTCCAATTGTAAAACAAAACATCTCACAGCCTGCATATTTACTTTGAAGGTGTTATATACTATTTCCTACAAAAAGCAAAAATTCCTAAAAACATTTTAAAGCTCAAGGAAGCTGTTATTAAAACACGATTTATATGGTATAAATTGTCCGCGGTTCTATCCCTTGAGTGTGAAATTAGTGACTGGGGAAAGATTTCACAGGAACTTAATCTGAGTGCAGTGCTACTGCAAAGGATTTGCAATTTTGGTCTCTTTGCCAAATCCCAGGTATTTGCAAGCTGCTGTAGTTATTCATGCAAAGAAACAGATAATCAGCAGCGTCTAAAGCTTTTTTACATTTATATTGAACGTGGAGCTCTTCTCTCTCTATTGGTGTGTATCTAATACCTTCGGCATGGCAAGGTGGTATCTGAAGTGAGCTCTTGTGAAGTTCCTATTGCCGCAGTCTAAAAATATTTTTGATTTCATGTTCTAATAAAAATCAGAAATATCTTTGAGTTCTATTTGCAGCCCATATCAGAAAAAGATGCAGAATGAAGAAGGTAGAGTTAAACTTGAAGTTCAACGTGCAAGTGAATGACCAGCATTTGCATTTTAATTACGCATAGGCTTTGTGCTCCCATTTTATAACATTTCACAGTAAATTCAAAATAATGAATTCCTAATTTCCGTGACACAGATATCATCACAATGAAATATATGGATCCTTTGGACAAGTGACTACAGCCGAAGCAATACTGAAGGACTGACAGGGCTATTGCCCCTACTAACGTGCCTCAGTTAAATGCCAGGAACACACACACACACATTCGCTGTGGCTCAGACAAGCATCCTGATGCAGCAGCAATAGAGTTAAAAGCAAAGGCTTCCCAAACCTCACAGTTATTCTATGTCAGTTTTTCCTTTCCTATGCTGGTCAGAAATCTCACCAGCTGCATCTGAAATGCAGCATCTGAGGACAAAAGCAGCCACAGTGCTGCTCAACAGCAAGGGAGCTGTGCACCTCCTGGAACTACCAGGGGTCCCTTAAGAAGTACACATGGTTCAATTAGAGGCCTTTGAATGCAGCCCCTATACAGCCCACGTGGCATATTCACCCTTATCAGATGAATCGAGACTCAATTTGAATTGAAAAGAATAAAAAAGCTGGAGGGTGTTGTCTTCTTTACCCCACATGAGTTTTAATAAATGTGAAATGACCAGAACACCAGAAGACCCCACTCACATACACATAGGAAAAGGCAACAAATACAATAAAGTAAACCTGCCTATATGTCAACTTTTTGCCTGAATGGTAAAAAAAACATCTTCAAAGAGAAATGGTCTAAAGAGCTAAGAGTAAATGCCTTTTCTCTCTATATTGAAGCATCCTAGTAAAACAGTACTGAAGTCACTTGACTCCAAATTAATATCAGGGAAAGAACAGAATATGCCATAAGAGATGAAATTTGTTATTAAACTCTTGGACATAGCATCTACCACTCCCCCCACCTTCCAAACCAAAAATAATTTTCCCTTATACCTTCTTTTCCATTTGCCAAGTTTTACTCACAGTCAGGTGTTACAGAAAAGTGACATTTGCAGCCCTCAAATCAGTTGGATGGGGGAAAAATGAAGTGATCCTGTATGTATTCAAGGGCTGGAACTATGAAAACTAATTCAACAAAATTTGACACAGACATGCTTTATTCTTTCTATAAAACATTCTGAATAAGGGATTTCTATTGCATTGCTATGGTTTAGGAAAATACCGTAGTTCAAGAAAAGTGCCTTTAATCACTGTGCTAACTTGAGCATCTGCTCTACCTGGAGACAGCACATAGTCTTGGTAAATTCTGCCTTGAAGAAAAGAGACTTGACAGAGTTACAGGAATTCTGTGTTGAAAACTTCTTGGCAAATGGACTATTCACAATAATCAGGAAGCACAAAGAAGAGAAAAGAGGAAAAAAGGCAGATGGCAATTCAAAGCTTGGGGGGGGAGAGGGGTGTGCTTTTGTTCTGGGTTTGTTTTTAATTTTTTCCATCCAGAGTTCTTAGATATACTCTTTAAACACAAAAGAAACCCATAATATTTCAATACACTAAATATTTACTTAAATCTTGGGAACAGTAACTGAATCAGTATCCAGAAACTACCAGCACTAACATCCTGTATTGCTTACCCCTAGAGCTACATGGCAATTTACATTTTAACTTTTTGGAAGAAGGTTTTGGAAATTCTATCCATCAGGCTAAACAAATATTCATTAATGCCATTCAGATTCATTCTCATGTTTGCAAGATCAGAACCTTATTCTATTTTTTAGTCAAATGCCTTTAAATAAAAGTTTAGTCCAAAAAAACCCGTTTCCCATTATAGGGTTTACATTCTAAAAGGAATAATTTTCAGCCCAAATACGTGAGATTAGCTTCTTCCTACCACACCCATATTACAGAACACTTACACAAAGTATTTTCAGTCCTCTGAAACAGAGGTATTATCTAAATTCTCCTTAAGTTTCACACTGCATCAAAGTAGCAGCTCTGAATAGTTAAGTATTTGAACTAAAGAACCATTAGGAGGGTTAATTTCTTTTCTATAAGCAAAAGCAGTTCAGAGATTATCAAGATATTCATCAAGTATTATATGAAATCTCTCACTATCATTCAAATCACAATATCATTTCTATTTCTGCAATTAGAGGTACAATAAAAGTCAGGGAACAGCATTTCTGAAATTTCTTTCTGAAATCCTATTTCAGAAGTGTTTTAGCTTTTTCCTTCATCTTTCTTACACTTCCATACCCTCATCTTCAAAAATTGATCACAATTTACTGCACTGTAGGGTACTCAAAACCCCCTTGTGATAGTAGTTGAATACATAATGTTAGATTGCCCCTTCAACAAGAGGGCAAAGCTCATTTTAATCACAAAACTTCACCTGAACACATCCATACGAGAATGTTACCCAGAGCATAGTCTAATACACCTAACATATTTTTCTTACCCGGTTTTGAAGGAACTCAGGTTAGGCCCTTACTCTGAACAAGTTCTTCTCCTTAGACTGACTCAATAGTTCTGACTGCAGATTTGTACAAATTAATAGAAACATCACATCCATCTACACAGCAGTAACTTCTCTCATTGATTCATTTTTAAACACAAGACAAGAGATACCACTGAGCTTAGGATTTGAAATAACTGAAAAGTATATTCCCTCTCTTCCCAAAGCTTGTAATGTGGTTCCTCTCAACTACTAACCAGAAGAAGCAATTCCCTTATACATTTATGAATAACGGAATTACACTGTGTGTAATTCCAATCTTCTCAGTCACACTTGGTTTTTTCCTCTAGCAGTAGGAATACCCCGAGGTGAAATAGGGAAAGGACCCATGGAGACCACCAACAACTCTGAAATCCTGTTAAACCGCTAACAATACCAAAACTAACAGACCCTGACAGAATAAGCTCATAAACAGAAAAGACCAGGGACTAAGCTGTGGGGTACTGTAGCTCCCTTTGTACATAGAATTCCCTGTACTCTCAGATGACTGACAGAAAAAGTTCTCATTTTCAAGATGCTCCAGCTGGTGAAGAGGGAGGGCTTTAATATCTTGCAACTTAAAAGTTCCCTTCGTTAATACTTAATTCTCAAGAAAAAAAAACCAAACACAAACTAAAACTACAGAGGTTGAGATTTTGCATCTTCCTCTGCCACAAAAAAATAAGTAACTACTTTATAAAAATCACTCCAGCAACATACAGGACACATCATTTTAAGTTCAGGTACAAAACCACATTGTAACAACATAATTCACAACTTTACTGTTAATTCTACAGTCACATAATTTCTCCCCCTTACAATAAGGAAGAAAAGGGTGGTGGTGCCAGTAGGATATGATGTGGTGGATCCTTTACAAATAAGCTCTTAGAAGAGATTAAGAAATTCATTTAACCACCAGGTAGAACACATGCAAAGCCCCACTTGGATGGCAACGGTTTCAGAATGAGTGATAAAGATTGTACAGTTCTGTCTTTCGTTTTTTTTTCTATGTTTTATGTTTTTTACAGGTAATAAGGAAATGAGAACAGGTAAGAGAGAATGCCAGTTCTCCCCAGCCAATGGAGGTAGCTGGTCTCTGGCAGAATCACAGAACATACCCAAGGCACACACAGAGCACAGACACGGCTTATTTTGCGTGGTGATCTAAGCCACCAGGCTGAACAGAGCAAGTTTCCAAGAAACTCTTCATGGAAAATCCTCCTGTTGCTCTCAGTGTTGCATATTTTTAATGTATGATCATCAAGCAGTGATGCTCAGGTCACAAAAAGTCCCAAAATAAAACTTACAAGTCTGAACAAGTGTCCTTCCTACAGCTCAGCAAAACAGCCCAAGCTTTCCCACTCCCCCTCCAAACCCATCTGTTCACAAGGCCAACACAGAACTCAGGAGTGCTGCAGCAGTGTTTCCATCTGCCTTTGCAGAGCAGCTATATAGAGAGTGAGGCTCAGCACTCAGGAAGATGCTTCTACCTGTTCATGTTGCTGCCATGGGCAAAACAAAAAAAGAAGGATTTAACCTCCAAAGGAAATTTGTGTTAAAATTTTCAAGGAACAGACAAAGCAGGAAGGACTGGCTCTAGAACAGCTGTTTCTCAAGGCCTCAACCTGTAAGCACTACATTTCCCACACATGAGAAAAGACTCAGCTTTGGTTTTGACTGTGCATTAATTAAGAGATGTGTGACAGGGACAATATGGACTGTTACTACAAATGGGTGCAGATAATCATTTTGCCTTGTTCTGATGCCTGTTGTATCAGCGTAACTTCATTTCCTGCAGAGGAATGCACACTTCATAGATTAGCCCACCCAGTTGCCAGAGTCTTGTTTTCATCAGAAAAGTGGTATTCAGATCTGCTCTTAGAAAAAAATCTTCATTATTGCTAATTTTATGGTTATATTCAGATTCATTTGCATAACACAGCCATGCAATAATAATACTGCATTAGTTGCAAACTTCCCTAGCAATGTTTGTGCTGGTTCCAGTTTAATTTAAAGCATGTAGAAGAGGGGACTTTCTGGGAAGCTGCCAACAATAATACCCTCCTGCACATTAAGCAAATAGTTTGTTTCCTCCACAGGAGACAGATCAATACTCAAGAAACTAAAACAAAATCAAGAAAAGCTAAAAGCTTAGTCATGTAAATCAGGGTGGAGGAAAAATGAAAGAAAACTCCTCATTGGCATTCTACAACTTCTGCAGACCCCCATGGCCCATTAGCTAATTTCTATTAAAACACACAGCTCTAGAATAATAAATGCCAGTGGCACATTTCTAAAGGTTTGTGGCAACTGAAGTAAACATGTCCCTGTTCCCAGGACACCAAGAGACAGAAAATTAACCAGAGGTTAACTGGGTCATTAGCTAGAGCACAATAAAGGTCACTGCAGATTTAATTTAGTTTGTATTCAGCTAAAGAATCAAATACAGCAACCAGTTCTCACAGCAGGAAAACAAGTAACTTATCAGCATGTTAACGTATCTTGGATACCGAGGCACCAAGTCTGTCATTATGATTCATACCGCTTTTAAGTATTTCACATTATTTTGATGGAACAGAGTACAGTGTATACACATGCATACAGCTTCAATGGTTCTGAACACAAGTATGCAAACACACACAAATACCAAATATCTAACATTGGATACAGTCTGCTTTTTGCCTTTTTAAAAGTTTTTTTTATACACTGGAATACATTTAAGTAACTTGGCCTCACAAAAGAGGACTTGCAAGAAAGTAACTAATACATGAGTCGACAAATGTTATATGGCTTAAGAAAAAGCCCAAAACACTGGGGTTTAATGAGTCTGATCAGTACCTAAATAACACATGGAGAAGCATTGTGCCTCAATAGAGTCTTTTACGAACAAAGTATTGCAACAGCTGTAACAGGAAGAGCCCAATAGCTGAAGCATAGCAAAAATTAGCAGTATTCAAGAGATTAAACATTTAGAACCAGTTTGTATCCAACAGATTTGCATCATTTTAGGGAAGTCTGTGCTAAAGAAGAGGTCTCAGGAACACTGCACAAATTATTAAGAAAGCTACAGCTACAGCACATTTAATGACAAGACTACCAGCTTTGTCTGTTAAGAGTTCTAAAACTGCCTTAATCCATGGCTGCTGTCACTTTCCAAGTAAGTCTCCTGTTCTTAAGGCTTTCTCTTTTGTTGTGCAAGAAAAAAAAAGCCAAAACATCAAAAGTGGCTGCAGAGAAGATGGACCAGTAATTACACATTGGAGCCAAACCAAAGTATCAGAACAGTGGGAGTGTGAGGGTCAAAATTTTAGGTGTTATCTGAAGTTTTTAGCACCAGATGTTAGAGATGAGCTTCTTTGAAGGAAAATGATCAGTTATCTTACTATAAAATACTACCTTTCCATTTAAATAATAAGCAAGTATAAAGATTCAATGTCAACCAACTCCTACTCAGTCTAAAATCCAAAGTCACTGCAAAACAAGTCAAGGTTAAATCAGTGCTAGACTTGAGAATAAGTTTGCCGACACAGGCACTGTATTCTGATGCAGGCCAGTATCCAGTGACCACAACACCCAGCAAATAATTTAAAGTAGATGAATCAATCACAAAGCAAGTATCTCTTTACCAATAATTGTTCCATTTTCAAAGTCATTCTGCTTCAATATTGCAGCTTCATCTAAATTGCATTTTTAAAACTGCATGTAATTAATCAAGGCCTGAATTACAGAATGAGAAAGCAACAGCTCCATTTGTTCAAACAAGGTATTTGTGCACAGCAACACAAGGTCTTTTCTCGTTCAGGAAGCATCAATTGAAGAGGGGGGAGGAGAAAGTTCTCCATTACCTTTAATAAGGAGGCTTCAAACGCTTCCTACTCAGCAGCCAAAGGAATGATTTCTGCACACCCCAGCCAAGCACTGCAACAAACCTATTTGATGGTCCAGTTGTCCTATCTCCTTGTAGCTCTCTGAACAGGCATTTCCATTCACAGCAGCTACATTTCTTACTTTGGCTGGGAACATTTTCCCAGCCCCCTTCTAGCTGAATATCCAGGTAGCATCTTTCCCACAGCAACAAGATTTCCCCACCACACACGCACCTGGAAATCTCCCAATAGCTCCCCTACATAAGCACAACAGCTCCCACAGAAGCACACACCTCAAATAAATAACACAGACAAGCATACTGGTATTTTATGTTACCAGTCCTTAAATCAGACTATAACCTTAGCAGTACGTAGGCACTGTAAATCAGAATCTGAAGTCCTGGAATGGGATCAGCAGACACCAATGGTGGGTACCAAGAAGAGCACAGACAGCAGAAAAGACTGAAAGCTTCAAATTTTGCTTTTTATTTAAGTCCTTTCATGCCTCTCACTTTAACTGCTTGCAAAGATTATTTTAAAACATCTCCAGCTTTACCCCCAAAAGTTATTATTTTGCAAGAGTATCTGTTTAAGAACCTTAAAATTGTCCCTCCAGTCGTCCAATTACAGCGACTACATGACTAGGTTCTATATCTTCTCTATTTTATCCCCTATACAAGCATTACCATTCTCTAGCATTTGCATTCTGGAACAATAAAGTGATTCTTTGAATTTATTTTTCACTGGTAGTTCTTACAGGTAGAATAATGTTGAATCAAGCAACTGTGTACCCCATCTCCTTCTCAAAATGTTTTTCCACCTGTGTCCCAGTACATAGCCTTTCGTAAGTATAAACAACAATGCAATTTTCATCTAAGCTACTCAAAAACAAGTGTCATGATGATTTTGCTGGCTTTTTTTCCTGTCTAGGTAATATTAAAACAGGCTACAACGTGTGTTTTCAGTGACAACTTGAATCTTCAGATTAAAGATTAATAATGTATCACAGATGCCGATGAATGCATGATTCATGAGAGACACAAATGCCAAGTTCTATTTAAAGCTTTGTATGTCCATGAATAGAACACCAAGATTTATATATATACTGGAAGGCAAAAAGAAAAAGGTACAATTTGATAGAGGAAAAAAAAACCCACAAACCTGCTTGCACGGGGATGCGAGATGATGTTTTGCACAACAAATTGTCTAAGCAGCCAATATACTAACAAAACACTGCTCAAAAGAAATAAAGCTGCCAAGCAACAGTCCAGTATTAGACAGCAGCCATAGTTTGGGTCAGAGAAGCCTGCATGTCATGTAAACAGCCTCAACTATTTGGCTGTTGTCATAAAGCTCCACCCGCTAGAACATAACTGATCCCATGAACCAGTTAGTTCTATCTTGCACAATTATAGAAAAGCTCAAAAATCTGTACCTAAGCAGCTTCAACAACAAAATCAAAATAACACTATCTGGTTTTGCAACTTAAGCATAATGGATTTCCAACCTAATGCGTCCTGGAATGGGATGAGAAGCAATAAACAAATAAACAAAACCAAAGTAAGAACTTCAAGAATTTTTTCGGTGGAATTCTCTACACTAAGGTTTTTTTAAAGCTTTTATTATAAGCATGAAGCTTTCGAGAATTTAGAGATATAGAACACCTACTTCAAGAGCCTGCAAAGCTAATATTTTCCTTGTCCACTTCTTGCAGAGACACAAAAATGTGGCTCAGGAATTCTCTTGCTGAAAGTCACATCAATATTCTAATAAAAAAATCAAAATAAATAAAATCAGTATTGAACTAAACTAAGTACTATCCATTCTAGCTTTATGACCACATGAGAATACGACTTCATTTACTGTCATTTAGAGACGGACTACTGAGACATTGTCATACAAGTAGCAAAGACAACTCAAGATACTCAAGCAGAAGTCTAAACCTTGACATACCAGAATTCACAGTGAACTACATTGTATTCAAAATGATGTTGATCTCAGCCTTATATTTTCTGCAATTTATGTGCCAAGAATAGGATTACTGTAATCTAATGATCAAATCCTACTTCATAAGCAAAATGACAAGTTCATATCTGCAATAAATAGTTTCATCTAGTAGGCTCCTACTACAAAGGACAGCTGATATGTTCAGAGGCTTCCACTTAAAGTGCAATAGTTTTTCTATCAGTGGTTTCTACAAAACACGTGCTCACAAAGTAAAGAGGATAATACAGAACATGTTCAACATCTTTTCCTTCAGTAAGAGATAATCTAATGGTACAAGTAAAGTTGGACTATTTCCTTCAGAACATGATGTAAGGCTGAACATACATTTAAGCAAGAGAAGCCTGACAGTTACTCTTCCTAAGGCTACTGTGAGAGCAGCAGCAGAACGTGGGATCAAAGGTTCAGAGGAAGTTACTTCCTCAGCTGCTGATTTCCACCTCTGTCACTCAAATACAGAGGATAACTACAACAAAGACCTTGAACACTGCTTTGCAATGTCATTGGCTATTCTAGGTCATAATCTTTCTAGAAGTAGCCTGAGTTCACCCAAAAGTAAGTTAAGTCTAATTCCTAGAGGACAAGATTTTGACACTTTTCCCCCTCCTCTCCCCACAGAGGATGATTCACTTCTGACTGATTCCTCTACTGGAAACATTCCTTCAGCTTGTCAGAATAATGAAGTGCTGGATTACACAATACAAGTTTCTGAGAAGCTGACATATGCTCAAACATTTCTTTTTAATTGCCTTGAACTTAACAAGCTTAGTTTGTGTTGTGCAAAATAAATTAAAACTAGACAGATCGTTTTCTCTTAGTGCATAAGGAAGGGATGGGGAGTAGAATTCAGAAGTACAGAAAGTGGCATATCGTGCTCCAGTGTTTTCAAATCCTGATCTGCAAATTGGTTTAGCTCATTCTAACTGAGACCAGCTCATCAGCAAAAAAATTAAAAGTGTGATCAATAGTCAAATGAAGTGAGTCACCAAGACAAAGCCACAGAGGGGATCTTTTAAATCAGCTTCTGGAATATATTTTAAAAGAAACCAAATATTTTAAAGACATTTGACTGCCTTTACCTATGATGCTTTCAAATTTTATTTCAGCTTTAGGTTTGCTTGGGTTTTTTTGGTTGGTTGATTTTTAATTCAAAAGCATAAATAGAAATTCACTTAATACTATTTCATGCAACTTCTGCATTCCTTAGGATTTAGGACGTACACACTAAACCCCAAGGCCAACAAGCTACTTGTGTGTATATGGCTGCTAAATATGCAAGTAAGCACAATCGGCATGCTGGAAAATTTAGACCTTGATTTAGGTTTGGTTTAAGTTAACATCATTTTCCAATAGTTTGGAATCTGTCATCTTTTTTCAGATGTAGAAAAAGGAACCAGCTTCTTAGTTCACTAGACTGAACCCTGACTGTAATTTGTCTTTAAGATTTTAGTCACACCCTGTTTCTATCTCACACTGCACATCAAGAACTGAAAGCATGGATCACTGTTCACAGATGACAGACTAATGTTTTCTTGCTCATCATTGATTAGATCTAGAGGGTTCTCCTGAAGCAATGGTCCAATCCATCTAGCTCTCCCAAGCATGCCCCGCTTGGCCCCTGTTTGTTACCTATTCTTTAACACTCCAGAAGTTTCAAAACTCTTTCAAAATATTTATTCCATATTTGCAAATAAAAAAGGTCTGACTATCTAGCCTTAAGTCTCTAGTGAAGCTTAAGGCCATTATTTCTTGTCCTGTTTCCAATGAATAAGGAAAAGATTATTCCCTCACCACCAGAATAAGGCAAAAAAGTTATTGTTATTCTTTCAACATGTGAGCAGCTAGTGCCATCTCAAACCTGCTAAAGAAATGAAACCAGACTATCTCCACATTGGCAGCATGACTAATTTTTAATGCAACATTTCTGAAATGGTTTTCCTCACATCATTGGGAACATCATGACTTGACTGCATTCATTTGTAAAGCTCACATTCTTCTGTAAGTCAGTATTTCTGGTTTGATTTCACTGCTCCTTTAGAAAACAAAACCTATTCTGGAAGGCTTTCAGTGCATAACAACATACATGGAAAAAGTTTTTTATTTCAGTGGAAATTCTTAACTATTCAAACTCAGCTAAAGGACCAGACTAGAACTGGTATAAAGACCACAAAACAAAAAGCAGGGATGTCATGTGCTCAGGACCAACAATCTTGCACTACAGGCCTGCTTATATTGTGTTATTTAGTAGCACAGAATAGCATCCTACTACCCATTAGCTGATGAAGAATTATCAGTTCAGCGTACACTAACATGTAAATCAAGAGTTCAAATTTAATGTTAATAGTTTCTCCACTTTTGATACAAAGTTTCCTTGCAACATAAGCAGTCTCCATTAAATTTCTTCACATATGCAATTAAAGCAAGGGAGTTTGCTAGCTTACCCACCACAGCAGTCACAGAAAACATTGGAAGCCTTGGAAGTTCCAGCTTCACCATCTTTTCTCACTGGGTTCTCTAAATAACTTGAAACCTGTAATGCATGCACACCCTTTTCAGAAATTAAGATTATGAATATACTACAAGTCCTTTGTTTTCCCTTTCTATAGGCAATGCCTTCAGTTATCAGAAAACATTCTTTCTGCTTTGAGATGTCATTCATCAGAGTTGTTGCTTTAGCCTGGCTTCTGCTTGACTGCTCACTCATAGTTCCAAAAATTCCTGTAGCATAAAAGCAGGGTCAGCAGTTAACAACTGCAACACATTATACACCCCCAAAAAAATTGTTTACCGTCTTCTTATAGTGGTAGAAAAGACCTATTTTACCTTTAACTACCTGAACATAAATATTAAAATATATCAGTTTCATCTAATAACCTCACAGGGTTATTCTTTAACACTAGGAGATTTTATTTCTTATTTAGTTGTCTTCAGAAGTCTTCACAGACACTATTAAAAGGCAACAGATTACCGTGGTAGATCAGTAGATTGGAGAGAAGAAAATAACAGATACCAATTTGAAGGTAGCTTAATTCTGAAATTCCATTTGGACACCTAATTGGTTCAACTTGTAGAGCTCTGTGTTTCCAGTGAAATCAATATAAGGCTTAACTGGTACTTCAGTTCCCCTTAAAAATTTAAACAGAGATACCCAAACATACTAAGCTTACAATAACACACTAACCTGCTGTGTAAGAGCCAATTCCAAGAGTGCAGAGAATCTACAAAAACCAGACTACCTGTTTCCACAGATCACAGCTCAGTTTAGAGATATCCAAATAGCTCAAAGTAATGGAGCCATATTAGCACCAAGGTCTGCCAAACAAGTTGAATGCAGAGCTCTGCTCAGGCTACTAACATAGGGACACTGCTTCTAGCACTTGAGGAATCTCACTTGGAGCTAGCTTAGCTGCACTGCATTCTGCAGAGCAGTTGTATCCCTGGCAATCCACAGGCAAGATGGATAAGGGTATCCAAGTCTCCAAGGTTATATTCCCAGAAGTAGCCAAGCACGAGTGGGGGCAGAAGGGAACACAGAAGAATAGCAGGGGGACACATTACTATTGAACACAGTGCTGATATCCTCCTCTTCCTCCCCATTACAGGAATTCCTAGCAGACAGCATCACCAAAACACATGGTATTTTTTATCCCTTCCCAGAGATATTTCAGTGTATCTGTGGCAATCAGGAAATGGGATTTGAGGCAATAAGTCCAACATATGGATGTTGGTTAGATCTATGCTAGAGATTTTTCTATGCAAAGGAACTCCTTATTTCTTGCCTTAAAGCAAAATAGGAATGGCAGGGGACTAGAAATAGCCAAGCATCTGGCCTAAAGCTAATTATTTCAGAAGTATTCAAATAATAGCAAATCCAAGAATCAGACACATGTCACTCTTAATTCAGTCAAGTCCTGCTGCTGGCTCTGAACCCACCCTAACAAATTAAAGTAAAAGTATCAATGAGGAGAGAAAAGCCTCACTGCTTAGCATGAGGCTTAAAATCAACAGTGATCAGAAACGACAGCCTTAGGGCACAGTAGGAATGAAAACTTCAGGCAAGGAAAGCCTGCCTTGGAACTCTAGAAGTTCTGAGTCCCAATTCCTAATTGAATTCATCTTTATAGTTGATGGGCAGAGATCATCTTGTCTGCAAATCAGATAGCTGACTGTCCAAGTGTAAACAGTACCTTCTGCTCACGGATGAGACTTAGAAAACTGACATTACGCTGGATTCTTGCAAAGAATTAAAAGTCACCAAAGAATCTGGAGACACTTTCTTTGCCTTTGGTTATGCTAGCTTCACCTGTGGCAGGAGGCTTTTGGAAAGTGAGCAATTTCCATCTACCAGGTATTCGACTGAAAACAGAATCAAAGAACTCCTTGCAAAGATGACAGTCATGCTTCAGGTGCCTGCGTACTGAAGCTCCATTTCATCCCTTGTAAGTTAGAGTCTTATGTTGCAAGCTGAACCGGAGTCTTTCCAGCAACAATTCTGCATCCATTAACACAGCAGGCTGAAGCTCACATGACCTTTATGCATGTATTAAGTTTCCCTGTTAATTAAGGGGTTTTGGGGTTTCTGCATAGAAGAATTTCTTTTATTAGTGCCAAGAAACAGATATTTCAATCTCTAAAAGACCAGACCACACTGAAAGATTACTGATTTTAAGACAATTTCCACAGCTGCACTATTCTTTAGATTCATGATGTACACATACTTCCTCATCAACAACACCCATATTTCCAAATCAGTGCAATGGGTATGAGAATTTCAGGAGTTATGTGGAACTCAGTCTCCTGTAGTTCCTCAAAACCATGGCAGAAATACAAGTTTTACTGCCTTGAGAAAAACTAGAAAGTTTTCCTAAAGGTAAAGTCATAAGGCAAAAAGCTTTCAGTGGCAGAGCATTGCATTTATAGCTCTGTGTTACTTAACATCTAATCATAATCATTCAACAAATCCAAGAGCTTCAGACGTTGCTTCTTCAAAATGATTTTAAGCAAGCCATCAAGTGATACAAATGCAGCAGTTGGGGTTTTGCGGTAGGGCTTGTTGCACTGCGATTATAACAGCTTTTAATAAAGTCAGGCCCATATTCTTGTATCCCATCATTATTTTTCAGATATGCCCTCAATCACTCACATTATAAATACAATACATTGAGTTATGAAGAGTAAATCATACCCAAAAAAGGTGGCTTAAACACTTTTACAGCAGTGTCCTCCACACCGTGCCATTTTCAGTCTGGGAACATCTGACAGGTAAGCAGTAACCTGATATAAAAGACACAGAATATTCAGAAGAGAGCATCATTTTCATGGTCCTTTAGTAAGTCACTGGAGATTTCCAAGATCAGAGTAGAGAGTTTCCAGTTTTATTTTATATACCATCTAAGGGAGCCTTCTCAGAACTCATTCTAAGCCCTTGCTTCTGTATAACAACTTGACTAATTCTGGGGGGTAGGAGAGAGAAAACAAAAGGAAAAGCCAAAGAGGACATGGTATGCAGTAGAAAGAAACAACTAACTCCAGCATGACTGCGGCAAAATGATGGAAAATCCCAGCTAGCCATTGCTACAATCCACAACTCAGTCCTGACACAGGAAGATTGCTTAAGACTCCACATGCAGATGGAACTCCCACTGGGTTTTAAGACTGGGCCCTATGAAGAAGGCACTGGGTTTCTAAGAATCAGCTGCTCCCAGTAACAATCTTGAACACTTCAGTTGCTGTCTCATCATTGCAGATGCAATGCACACACACGCAGAAGATTAATAAAAGTAGAGATATCAACATGATAATGCTGGTACCTAAGCCTTTGCCCCAAGATCCAAAGACAACAACAAAATTAAGTACACACATGATGAAAGAAACACTTACAGTTCTAGCATGAGGAAAAGTTACTGAGCATCAAAAACTCCGCTGGCTGGCAAGGTAACATTATTTCAGACAAGAACAAAAATATATTACCTTGCAGTTCAACTGCAACTGTAGGGAAACTGCAAATCTTCCCTTACAGATTTAATATACATAAACAGAAGAAGTCAAGTAGGAGTAAGTACTGCAAAGAGTTTATTTTTTTTAATCCAAGACAGGAAATCTGTCTCTCAACAAACCTCCACCTAGGTTATAGCAGATTTCCTCTATCTGTGTACACACACATTGCCCTTTCCTTAATATCAGACCAGAGAAAATAAGAGGAAAACAACTTAAAATCCAGCTTTAAGATTAATATTTATATTTGCTGAGAAGTAAGAATGGTATCAGTGCCTCCTCCATAAGACATCTTTAAAATTTAAGACACCACAATGCTTCTGCTCACTACATTACCCACAAGTATCACTTCTAGGGTCATACTAGCCCTATCACGATGCTAATTTTGGCCTCAGCTAGTTTTAAAGGAACTTTCCTCAATAGCATAAGCAGTCTGAAAATAAGCAAGCACTGTAAACTCAAGAAGTTGAACCCAATCTCAGGTGGTTCTGTCACACCCATCTCTGCCACCATAGCTACACTCTCTCCATTATGCATCAGGAACATGTGATCAGAGACAAAGTCAAACAGAATCTACAATATAAATATACTCATCCTGGTAGTGACACTCTAAGATTGAGAAATCAGGTCTAACTCAATTTGGTATGAAACACAAACCTAAAATAAGTCTTTCGTAACTGAAGGAGTTACACATACAGCAGAAATACTTCAAATATCAAAAGACTCAAAAAACTACTTACTCAAAGAATTCTATACAGAAATGTGAATAAGCAGGATCTAATAAAGTCTTGGAACCGATTTATTTTCAAACTTAACATACACAACTACAACTCTAAAGAACACTGATAGAGTGATAAGGGGTTCAAACGAGTAATTTACACTTTTAAAATAACTATGCGGGAGCATTGTATACTTACACCTCAGCAATCCAATCAAGCATAACCTGATCACAGAAGGGTGATCCAAAAAAGTAGGGATCCTTGGAGTTCAGCCCACCTACACCTTTGCTCCACAGGAGAAAGGAAGTGTATAGAGCTCTTCTCCCTTTCTGATTCTCTTCAACATTTTAGTCTTCACAAGGAGCCTCAATTTCATTGGGTACACTACTCCTGTTCTTTAAAATGCAGAGCTCATACTATTAAGCCTATTAAGGACCCCCTGCTCAAGATCACCAGAAACAAATCACACAGCACCCTACTTTGTAAAAAGACAGAAGTACACAGGCTTTCTTAAGGTCTTAGGTCTTAAATAAAGAAGAAATTCTGTTTGGCTTGTCATCTAGTTCCAGGAGACTAATTCAGTCTTTCCTTAACAGGGTATTAATTATTTCAGATCATAGATCATTTTACTCCTTTCTTTTAGGTTCCTCCTAGGGAGTTTCTGTGTTATATTTTCAGGATAGATCCTTAAGAAGAAAAAATGCTGATTTTTGACAGCTCCCAAAAACATGGGATGAAAACCAGATCTTCCATTTCTAGAAATATAGCCAAAGACTTAAATGAGGGAAGCGTTTCATTTCAGGTTCAGCTTTTAAGCATTACTGGTGCCGAGGTGCTCTGTCCACCTCCTGGTACCAAAATATCTTGGGGCACATATAACACTTTCCTGCACAAACCTTGCAAATTTGGGCTCTATTCACATTCCCTCCTCTCCCTTTTCACATTTCAACAAGTGTTTATTCAACAAAACAAGAAAAATAAACATTCAAATTCTTCACTTTGACAATTCTGCTGTGCTGGACAACATTTCCTTAATACGCTTGTTTCTGAATCAGACTTACAAAATTCAATATACAGCGGTACATCTCGGCTGCATCCAAATAGCCATAGACATATCAGAGTGTGCTTGGCTATTTGTTACATTGGCATACATCAAAATACAAGCCTTAATAGCTTGGGAATCATATCCTAAAAGAATTAGCAAGATTTCACATTCAAGAACAGAGGCATAGGACATTCCAGTCAATGGACTTATCAGTCCCAATTTCTGGTTTTGGGTTTGATTTTTTTTTGTTTTGGTTTTGGGTTTTGTTTATTTGTTTGTATTTAGATTTTTTCTTTGTTTTGTTTGGCTTTTTATAGATATTTAATAACCCTATAGGGTTGTTATTCACAAATCTAGCTTCCAGAGAAAGGGAAAGGAATATTATTGGTAGCTAATCAAAAGTTAAATCTTTCAGCCATTTTTAAGTTTTAAAAATTTAGTACAACTTATTCTAATTACTTATATCTGTTCCAGTAAAGATTAGCAAAAAGTTTTGCAATCTCTGAAAATTATTTTGGTCCTTACAAAAATGATAACTATCAAGTCTCTAGTTCTTTTTGACTCAGCAATACCACAAGATAAAAGCAGGATGAACTCACAATTTAGTTTTAATGTTTGAGAGAACAGCAATCTTAGCTGTAGTTTTAATGAGACAAGCAGCAGTGGCTCAAGTACAGTTCTCAGTTCCAGCTGAGAACATCGATGTGGAAGCCAGAAAATTTACTCAGGAACTGCACCAAGTAACGAGCAAATGCATCGGATTGTTGAAGCTTTAATGTCCTGAAGCTGGCAATGTTAATACTCTAACCTGACACTACAAACCCTTATAGAGCTACAAACATAAAGAGTAACAAAGTCACAAGAATCGTCTGAAACTAGATTAAGCCTTTAGCTAAAACCACTGTAAATAGATTCATAGTTAACATGCAACTTTTATTAGATGTACTCATCTGATGCAAAGGACTTACTGCATGAGCCCCTGCTCCGACCTCCTGCATATCAGATGATTAAAAAAGTGAACTAAAGCTGTTAATAAGAAAATCATAAGACAGACTCAAAATTATCCAGAAGATTATAGAAGTTAATTGAGGCTACAGCACTGTTCTACAGTGTGCTGCTGGAGTACTTGCTTAACAAAACCAGGACAAATCCCAATTCAACAGCAGTGCCTGAAACAAAGGAAGAGACACCAAGATAGGCGTTAAGTATGTAAAATAGTCTCCAGTATTCTTCAAGGATATGAAAGGAACATAATGAATCCTTAATTGCTTAAAGGAAACATTTTTGTCTTGCCAGAGGACGCATTTCCAAAAATGATATTTACATTTTCCTACAACCTGTAATTTTCTCATTTATTATTTGTCAGGGCCCAAAGACCTTTCACTGCACATAGGATATTTGCATGTGTTTAATGATCCTTTTACCAAACAAATGTCACAGTCTGAATGAACAAATTAGTTAATATTGCTGATGTTGCTAATTTAACACCATTAATATCACAATGCATGCAGCTACAGAACCTACAGGGTCTTGTACTGTAGCAAAGCTCTGCTGTTCCCAAGTCTGTTCTCCAGCAGACAGCATGGAGAAGATAACCCACGCATATAGCACATGTAAAGAAATTCAATAAAATGTTTAAAGATTGCTTTGACTCTGTAGTTTGACTATCAGACAAGTGTGACTAAAGAGATCATTTGATAGAGATTTAGAGGCATTAATTGGAGCTCTTTTACATACACTCTTACAGCTGCCTCCACTTTTATTTGTGTGCTGGGATTTGGAACAGCCAGAAAAGAATCCAAGTGGATCACAGAAACAAATGCATCATAGTACTTCTACACGTACAGCAAGATCCAAAGATTTACCCAACGAATGAGACGGCAGAAGATACATTGCAGTGTTATCTTCAGTTTCAACTATGCCTTTTCTTCCTTCTGTATGCACAACTGAGCTACATTTTGTAAAGTAATTTGTCTTCACACATACTGTCTGTGAATAAAAGCTTTTTGAGAGCAAAACCATGTAATTTTTCTCTAAGTCACTGAACTCTTCTACACACTTCCTCTGACAAAGAACGACATAAAGGAGCCAGATTCTATTGCAAGCCCTTCACATGCTGCTGGCACTGGAGCATAAGGGAAAATAAAACTTGATGAAGACTATAAGGTTTTTAAACTATAAGGATTTTAAACAGAATTTATAACACACAAACCCACTTGTGTGTAGAAAGTACCCCAAAATAAAGGTGGCAGAAGGGAATTGCATTTATCAATAACAGATACTTACTTCCTAAATCTAGTTCAGGGATATGAACTAGATGTTAATAGATTCACCAGAAGTGACTTTTGGATTAAAAAGATTTATTCCAAGATTAAATAAAAAGGGAAGGAAGAAGATACTGTACACAACCATGTACTAAAATGCCCATTTAAACTGCTCTAAGAAAAGAGCATTCACACTCCTTACAACCTCTTCTCCAAAGTCACTGGGGTTGCAGGTATGACTTACTAGAAATGCAGAAAGATTTTTCTTACAGTTACTGGAGAAGGCACATCAACATTTACTACAACCTTGTTCACTACCCGTTAATTTAAATTCAGATGACAGGATCTTGTCAATATATTTAAAGAGAAGATGCATACATTTTCTTATTACTCTTCATGTAAAATAACTTCACACCCCAGTAGAAAATTAACACTTATAACAATACAACATAAACTTCTTATTACTTTTAACTAAGACAAAAAGTTGAAAAGCAGTGGAAAAGAAATAAACTGAATGATAAAGCATTGTGAATATCAGCTGATTTTAAACACACACACCCACCCTTTTTTTTTTGTCTCTTTATGAGTCCCTCTATTTGGTGTGGGAGAACTTTAGTTCTTAGGTATCCACTGAGCTTTATGGTTTATGTACTTCAATCTTCCTTAGAAGCAATCTGCAACTTCCAAGGCTGCATCCTCTTACCCCTTTCACAGTCACAAAAGTAAAATGTGTTGGTTTAGGATTCTTATATTAAAGCCACACAAACAACAGAAAAAGCCACCCTAAAACACACTTCTACCTTTTGACCTGTGTTCGCCCCCTCCATTGAATGGCAGTAACTCTAGGGTAGCAGGCAGGAATGACACAGCCAACAAGGATGCATCAAGAACTCGATATTGTTAGCACTTCAAAGCACAGAGAAGACAGAATCCAGAATATTAAATCCATAAGCAGATCTAAGAAAATCCATATAACAGGTCAGTTGATCTGGATTTGCTTATACCAAAAACCCACAAGAAGTTTCCCCTATTCAGTTTCCAGATTGTGAAGAACATCATCTCCTGACATATTTCAGCTTCCTTAAAATCCACAATTTTCCTTTCCCAAATATCACTAGAAGACACGAGTTCTTAAACACAGTAAAACCATCTATTAAATGGTAGTCCTATCCAATAACTCAGTCACAGAGATGGTCAGAACTGTAAGATCACAGCAGAATCCTTGTTTACAGTACATCCCTACCTCAGGCATCAGGGATTTCAGCCTTTCACCATGACCACTGTCTCAGATCTTCGAACAGGGCAGACAATTCTACTGCTTTCTTTTTAGGAACTTGAAAAAGGCACTGTCTATTTCTAAATTGGACACGTCTCTTTGGAGCAATGAGACTTCATCCAGTATTTGTTATTTCTTGTGAGATATTGATATTTACAGTAGTTTCCCCATCGCCACAAAGTTATTACCTTTGTTTAGAATACTATATGCAGATTAGAGACAACTCTGCAGCCAAATAGATACATTTTAACACTCTCCAAAAAAATCCATTAAATATGGATAATTAGTAATAGTGTTTACACATCAAAACTTTTCTTTCACCACAAACTCTAACCTCACTGTGAGCTGCTATTCTGATTTCACTGTGGAAAATGAACCAGTTCTAGAAAATACAGACAATACAAAATAACAAAATAAAAACTAGGATAAGCTCATTGCAGGATATTAGCTACATAGAAGACTTCTACATTGTTCAAAGCAGGAGAAAAGTATCACTGCTCTAACAAGACCAAGTGACAGGTACCAACATGTCATTGTAGGTATGTCTTCATCAACAAATCATCATTTAGTTACTTCAGCTCATTATGCTTAAGTTTAGATAGTAGAAATATTTAAGCTATCTGTGTTATAAAGGTTCCAAGCATACAACAGGATGTTGTAAAACTGAAAAGTCATACCTGCTTTATGAATCTCATTCTGCTTTACAGGCAGGTTTACCTGAACAAAGTTTCCTAGATTGTGTTGTTGGATCTTTCATATTAGTTCATTCTCTTCAGTATCATGATATTCTGAGCACCAAACCAATCAGAAGAAGACATTATTTCAAACACTTTAATTGGAAATTTTGCTCACCAGGATTTGGAAAATAAGAACTCAAATACACTCCCCTATATTTTTCTATGTGCGTACATACACATATATACATACACAGGCATAGAGACGAGTCCAGGTTGAACTGCTGAACTACTGCACTCACAAAAAAAGAAAAAAGAGAAAAAACACCTTACCCGAGTGCATACACAAGCGTGCTAATACAGAATACAGAAGTTTGCATTCAACTGTGGTTCAGACTACTGTATAAGCTAGCATGCAAAGATCACTTAAACCGGTGCACAAGGAATCCCACAGCAGCTGCACAATCTCAGCACACATCTCACATATTACAAGAGCACTAGAACTCAAGTACAACTACAAGAGGGAAGATAAAAATTTCTGTTTACTGAGACGTCCTTATTGCCTCAGAAGCAACACTTCTTTGGATGTTGCCTCTTCCTGAAGACCTTTACACTTGCAGCATCCGTATTTGTAAAAAGGGATAGTTCTATCTAGTATTGAGTTAAGTCCAAGTAACATTTTCATGGAATTCAGAAACATTATACATCTTTTCTCTTCCTACAGAGGTCAACCACTATTGAGTTGAAATCCTCCTTTGACAAACTTGCATTACCATTCCAGAATTTTTCCCCAAGCAGCAGAGCAGGGTGGTGGGGACAGCCAGAGAAGAGGCAGTTAACAAGCAATGAACAATAGAGAGAAATTCAGACAACTTCCAAAAGTTAAACAAAATTCCAAGTCTTTAGGAGACCAGTACTGATGGGAAAGGGAGGAAGAGGAAGAACAGAAAAAAACCAAAACAAACCAAAAACAAAACCAAGACAACAAAATTACAAAACCACTCATTACAGCTTCTCAGGTTTCAAATTAAATCATGGCATGTACTGGAATGAACCCAAGATATTCTCAAACACAAGAGCATACCAGCACATCCATTTCCATATTGGAAATGTAGGCCTCTATCTCATTTTCCAAAATGTCCAGTCCAGCATGAGAAACTGGCTCTACATATTGATAAAAACGAGAATGTATTCTGTCAAGGTACTGCAAGGGATGATTTGAAAGGCAGGTTTTATCTGCTCTTCATGGAAACCAGCAAAGGCACTGAGGATTCTTCACAGAGGTATAACCTCACCAACATCTTTAACCAAAATTCTCTGATGGGTTTGTAGCAGTTCTTGATCTTAATTTTACTCTATTTTCAAATTCACAGGGAGGCTACATCTTCAGGTGGCTGAAGGATGTTGACAAGGAAAACGAGAGAGAAATATCATCTCTCTCTGAGGGGCTACAACTATTTGGACAATAGTTTAATCATTCTATGCTACCTACAGAGCAAGAAGTTAGAGCTGCCAGGAATTGAAATTAATTACTTCCAAAAACAATTTTGAAGGGAAGATAAAATATAAATTCACACCCTTTCCAAGCTGTCAAGTTCTTTGAGATATTAGGTATTAAATCGTGCTTCTCCAAAACACATATCTGCTATTACGCAGCAAAAGTATTTGTTTTATTCCATCACCTTCTTTTCATTCGGAACAGAAGAGAGTCTTACTCATTCAGATACCTACATCAGTCATATTTGCAAATCTGATAGCAAGTATATCTGCCTGCACTTTTTTATTTTTAGATAAGCAGTGATAATTCTTCTCACCTAGGATCCTCATAACAGAAATGCCTCAGAGGAAGTTACAGCAGTGGAATACATACTTTGTTAAGAATAAAACATATAGAGATGTAGCAAAGCATCATCTACTCCAACTTCACATTTTGTTTACTAAAATAATATTAGCTACTCGGGTAGAAAAACTACACCCATTTTCTTACCCCTCTGGAAAAAATTATAGAGGTATTGGAAGACTAAACTAATCAAGATGGTTTTATACAACAAGGGCAAACACTTCCAGCTAGAAATTACCTGAAAAAAAGACTCCTTGCAAGGGATCTAAAGCAGCAAGGGGAAACGGGGGAGGGGAATCCATTAAATACTTTGATAATAACACTGTATTTTCTGTATGAAATAAAATGAACACATATAATCCCCTCCATATTCTAACCACAGAACAGCTATAATAGTCAAACCCCATGATGCCAGGAACCTTTCCTTGAATTCCACAATCTGTACTGAAGAGAGCCTAGAGTTCATCTGAGCTCCCCAATACAGATTAAAAAAAAAGCTGTCCTATTTACACTAATATTTGAAGTGTTTTCCTAAACCTCTCTCATATTCAACTTCCGCACCCCTCAAAACCAACCAGACAGTTACATTGCAATTGAGAAAGACAGCACCGGGTTGGTTACGTTTTTGAGCAACACATATAAAATTTTTAAGTTTCACTGCTGCAGGACACATTAGGAAATGCAAGAATCAATCAAAATCTATGAAGAGGATTGACTCGGAGGACTTTCATATGGTTAATCAAAACAACATCCTTACATGCGTCAGTTTTACTCCCACATAATGAGAAACTCGAGAGAAACACTGAGACTAGTTGGGACAAACTTACACTAAAATATCATTCTGTAAACTCATTAAAATTACATTTGCAGAGGAAAAGAGTGACAATTGTTACGCACATAGCTAGCACTAAAACAATTACTCCAGTTGCATCCTTTAGAGAACTCTTAAACACATCATACTCCTGTGTGTCAATTCTTGAAGCATGGCCCACCACACTTTACATCTCTCACACGCACTAAGCATAAGCCATTGCACTGCAGATTAATTTCCAAGTGCAGTTGACACCCGACCAACTAAGTGGTTTTTCACAACTACTGTCTGATGGATAAGACATTCACTGTAAATAGCGAAAACATTACTTACACCAGAGCAAAAGTGAAGAAAAAACATATTTTCACCAACAGTCTCTGTTTGTAATCTACTAAACTTAACGTTGGCCACAGGAAAGCATTTACACATTCATTCACATGCTCGCAGTTTGGAGAAAGCAAGGAAGATGACACAAACTCTGCACGGTTTCACATCCATACACGATGCTTTAAAAGGAAAACAAGAACAACAAAAACGCCCCAACAAACTAATTAGAGACCTACCTACAACTCCACCACGTCTATGCCTGGAGCCCTGCAGCCTGGCGGTGCTACTGAACAAGCACAGCACAGGAGCAGGAACCGCAAGTTTTTAGCACAGAGCACGTTATCTCCCAGCTCAGCCACTGCCTCTCGGCGTGACCTTGGGCGAGTCACTTCCCCCGCATCCCGGCTCCCCACCTGAGAGCCTCTCGCTCCTCAAAGCGCCAAGGACTAAACACCGGTAACTACTCACCGCAAGCGCCTACACCGGCGAAGATAGAAAGGCGGGGAGGGAGGAGGATGCCTGGGAGTGGGGGTTTCCTCACTTATAGGTGATAAAAATCTCCCCAACAGTGATTCAGCCTCCCGCCTGGGGGAGGATCTCCCCCCACACCTTCCCCGTCTCGTACGGTACGGGTTGAACCGGAGAAGAAGCCGGCAGCTCCAGCTCACCCACCCCAAGCGCAAGCCCCGGCGGGGAATCAATTCCTCCGGGCCTCCCGCCCCCACCGCCAGAACCCTCCCGGCGGCCCCAGCCCGGCCGCGCTCGGAGGCGGCGTTACTTACAGCACCCGCCGGGCGGAAAACTCACAGGTGGCCCGGAGCCGCCGGCGACCTCCGCGGCGGGAAGCCGGTCACCTCAGCACCGCGCGGGCAGCCGGAGAGCTGGGGCGCTGCGCTGCGCTCCGCTCCCCGCCGCGGGGCCGCGCAGCTCCGGCCGCTGCCGTCGCCTTCCCTGCGCGGGGCCGACTCCCTCCCGCCCTTCCTCGCGCCGCCGGCCAATGCGGGCCGCGGCGAGGAGCCGGCTTTAACCATCTGTTGCGAGGCGCCTCCTCCCAGCGCTGCCGCCTCCCTCGAAGGGGGGCTCCCGCCCAAGCACCCCGCCGGGGAGGTGGGGAACCAGGAGGAAGCTTTACCCCCACCCGGGGAGCTGTTTGCCCTCTGTACCCTGAAGAGCTGGGGCTGTTCCCGCCCCCACGCCCCCACTTACCTCAGGATCGCCGCGCCTCAGGGCTGGCGCCCCTCGCCTTAGCGCTCTCCTCTCCGCACCCTCTGCTTTTCCGCTGCTCTGCACCCGCAGCTCCCCCCGGCCGCCGTGGGGCGAGGGAAGAGCAGCGCTGCTTGGGGCGCCCCGAAGAGCGCTGGGCACCGCCCCGGGCAGCCCCGCGTTAGGAGCGCCAGGTGGGCAGCGAGGCGGGAAAGGACGGGGATGGGAATGGGGGATCAACCCGGGAACAGGGAGCGCATGTGGGGTCTAATCCTCCTCGGGTTGGTGGGGGTAAAGTCCTGGCCTGATAAAACTTGCGTACTTCCCGCTTAATAAAGGGGGTTCTCCGCATGGTGTATCAGGAGGCGGGCGGTGGTATTGCACGGTGAAATGGGCCTCATCCTGCCTCAGTGGGCATAAACCAGGGCTGAAATCTGCTGCTTTTAGACTTCTTAGACATCTCCTGTGGAGAAGCCGGTCCAAAACAGTCAAAAGTCTCTCTCACTGGGTAATGTTTCTGAGTTTTAGCCTTTCACGTTCATAATTGGAAGGTTTTTACACAAGTGTGAGGACAGCCTATGCGCAGGGTCCCTTACTCTGGGTCCCTATCTCCATATCATGATGATAGTTCAGATGTTTGCAGTACAAGCATAAATTTTCCCAAAACCAGAGCCATAGTTCCTGTTTTAATTCTCTTTTTAAATTAAAAAAGCATGAGCAGGGTTTTCTGTGGAAAGAAAAAAAGTACATTTGCTGTGTGTGTTAATGCAAGTTCTAAATGAATTTCTGTCATTTTTTGAAACCAACAGATTCTTATTTCTCACCAGAGCAGTGTCATTAAATTATGGGTTTAAAACCAGAGTATGGACCAGATACAATTTGCAGGAGTTGCAGGATTTTAGATATATTATTATGCAGATTTTAAGGTTATCTTTCATCATCGACATGTGTTTGATCTGTAGCTGGATAATCTTGTAAATTAATTATAGGTCCTTTTATTATTAAAAAATATAATTTCTGGGAATAAAGTCCAACACCTGTATTCCATACCAATGCTGTTACAAAATGGCTTGTAAATGATAGTGTGTTATTCCAAATAGACACTTTTGAAGATGGGATGCATCCCTTACCCACTAGGAAGGCTTTATCTTTGCATGAAAGGGTCTCAACACTGCTGAGATTTGTCTTATTATTACAAAAAAGTTTTAAAAATACTCAAATTATTTGGATTTTTCTTATAAGACTTATGATGGATGAAATTTTGCCCTTATGTATGCTTGTGGAATGCCTATGAATCTGAAGGAAGAATTTGTTATTGCACGATATTTTTAAGGAATGGTTTCTATGTATTCATAATTACTAAAATGACAAATTAACTAGTGAATCTTGCATTAATCTCACAAAGCTATTCTCAATCCAAAGTTATTCCCATATATATTCTAATCAAGACTCGTCACAATAATTTTGTGAGATATTGTTTCTAACATTACTGCAAGGTTTTGTCTTAGTACTCTAAGAATGCTATTACTATTATGGATTTTGTTAATGCATAGAAATTCCATCTAACATGTTAAATCAATTGTTCCAGGTGCCAAATATTTGCATAAAAAGATGCTCTTCATTTTAGTGCTTCACACATCATCATATATAGAAGTCAAAGAATGGTTGGAAATACAACAATCCACAGGCGAACAACTGGCCGCTGTAACAGTGAAAATACAAGTAACTCACTTGTACAAGAAATGTTCACAGAATCCGAAAGCATGTGCAGGTAAGTGGTGTCTCAGTCCACTGCTGTGATAAACACTGTTGTAAAATATAAAAACCTATGCCTTAAGCCTCAAAATAATGTTTCTCTATGAAGTCTTTAATTTCATAAGCAAAATTATTACTGCAAAGGCAGTTACTTACCTTTTTTAAAACAAGCATCCTTTCCCCTGCTTCATTACAGTTCTAATTACTTATTTGTATAGGTTAAAATATGACAAATTCTGCATGCATACATCATCAGTATTGCATATGTCACGGGTGTGATTAGAGCAAGATTCAAACAGATCAGCAACATTCCATAACTTCAGGGATTTTCTTCTGTAGTTTTACTTCCTACTGTCTTAGTATGTGACCTTGGGAATTCATTGAACACTTTTGTGAACCATTCTTTTCGTCTGTGACATCTGGGATAGTCATACTTGAAGAAGTGCACTTTATTAGTAATAATATTTTGGGAATTTATTTATCTGTAACAAATGAACTAGTAAGTCACCTCTTTGAATATAAGGAACTCATCATCATAACATCCAGCAATGTGCACTTGTAACACAGAAAGCAAACCGTATCCTGGGCTGCATCACCAGCAGCATGACCAGAAGGTCAAGGGAGGGGATTCTCCCTGTCTACTGTGCTCGGGGAAAGCCCTGCCCTGCAGTCCCCAGAGAGCTGGGCTTGTTCAGCCTGGAGAAGAGAAGGCTCTGGGGAGACGTTAAAGCAGGTTCCAGTGCCTAAAGGTGCTGATAAGAAATCCAGAGAGAGACTTTTCACAACGACTTGTAGGCATAGGATGGAGGTGGTGGGTTGGAGGGGGGAGGGTGGGGGTGAGGGGAGGGGAATAGCTTTAAACTGACTGAGGGTGCATTTTGATATAAGGAAAATTTTTTATTGTGAGGGTGTCGAGGCGCTGGTACCAATTGCCCCAAGAAGCTGTGGCTGCCCCAAACCCAGAAGTGTTCAAGGCCAGGCTGGATGTGGCTTCGAGCAACCTGGTCTAGTGGAAGGTGTCCCTGCCCATGGCAGAGCAGTTGGAACTACATGGTCTTTGAGGTCTCTTCCAAGCCAAACCACTCTATTATACTATGAGTACAGTATTTTCTGCTTCATTCTAAGCAGAATATAATTGTAGGTCTATATTGCTTAAATGAGGTTTAACAGCTAGGCAGTATTTTTGTCAAATATCATAGCAAACATCTTAAAACCATCAAAGATCCTGTATAAAAGTCCCTATTTGTCTAATTGGTGATGCAGTGCATTAGCAGTGTGTGCAGAGGTAAAGCTGCAAGCAATTACAGTTCAGGAGACCAAATTCTGGGAGAAGAAACAGTTTTCCACAGAGCTCATGATAAAGAGAACTATCCCTGAAAAGCTTTATGTTTTCTGAAGAAAGATTGTATTGCTTAATTATAGTAGTTCAAAGATACTAGAGTCTGGTACCTCCAAAAAAACTATTAAAAAAATATGTTGGTGTGGCCTCCATGTGCAGCAGGTGTTCATCACCTCAGAAGCTCAGAAAATAACATCTCTGGCCATTCCCACACTATGTGTTTGCATTAAGAATGTTGGGTTTGGTGCGTGCTTTCAAGTCATATCCAACAAGAGATTGTGTGTGTGTGTTACATATGGTTACCCTGTAACTTTCTTCTTACAGCTTTTCTTTACGCAAATTTGAGCAAAATACACTCTATTAGGCTGATGCTTGGAGCAGAGTTAAAAATGTGGATATGCATTAGCTGGAATAATCAAATATTTTAAATCCCTAATGTCTTAGAAGATCCATTAACCTTAATCAGTTCAACACATCTGATTGTGCTTGCCAACTGCCCTTTTCCAAATAAAGATATATCAAGTTACATTAATAGCATCAGTAATTAAATAGTGTGAACGCAAAAGCAAACCCTAAGATCCACATAGTGCAGACTTGGGTCACTGATTTAGTTCCAGATCTTGCAGCAGGCTGTTCTCTTAAGTGAACCAGCCAAAACCATGAAAATGGAGCTCAGCATGTGAGTGCAAAGGCGAAGTTTGAATTTTAAACACACCCGCTTCTTTTTTTCCATGTGAAATATATTAAGGTCCCAGTGGAAAAAAAACCCCCACTCAGGATTGAATGAACTAATCAGAAACATACCTTGGAGCCTTAGTCATAAAGAAATTGCTTTGTTATAAAGACAAAGCAGATATGTGGGAATGTTGCCACTTTTTATAAACTGTCAAAAGCTGGGGTTTATTTTATTTTGGTTATGTACCAGTCATGACTCAGGAAATGTTATGAAAATGAATGTGCTATTTCAAATCTTGCAAGACTTAGCCTAGGTTTAGACACTGTAGTATATTTACCTAAACAAACAAATTTATCTCAGAAGCTGTAGAACTGAAGTCTCTTGGAATGTCTCTTTAGGTGCTGACACTACGAAGGAAAAACCGTGGATGGATGGATGCTGCTAACCACTGAGAATGCCAACGGATGGTAAGTTAAATGTTCTGTTCCTACCTCACTGGCCATGTCTTCTGCTGGCAAACAACTGTATCTGTTAGGGGAAGGGATAAATAAGAAAAACAGCAGTAGCAACAAAAGGTACAGCAAGTTCATAAAGAAACTGCTGTCTAAACTTCAGAAGATAAGACAGTTGTGTATTTGACACCAAGATTTGTCTTCCTGTGTAAGGACAGCTATCAGAACTGAGTGATTTTTCTTTTTCTTTGATAGCTGTGTAAGTAGTAACTGCAATCTCACATTTCCTATGCCCTTACTTGGAACCTTAAGGGAAATGCATTATAACTCCCATGCTAACAGGAAAATGTTCAGCAATAGCAACCTGTAGCTTCTAGAGCACTTTTCTGTTTCAAAGAGCTTTGCAACCATTGATTAATTAGTGTGTTCTGTGTTCAGTTCTGGGTAAGCATGCAATCCTCCCACTAAACAGTTGAGCTTTGTTATGGCTTTTAAAGCCTGAACTGTGCTGCGGGTTGCGTGAGTGAGCACGTGCAGAGGGGCAATGCTGCAGCGATAGCTGCAGAAGGCGTGCTGAAGGCGTGCTGTTAGGGTGGCTACAAGGAACGTGGTTAACAGTGGCTGTAAATCTTTTCCTTTCTTGAGGTGCCAGATGATGCACAGAGGTAAAAAAAGCCTCATTATCTCTTTCCACAAGTTAGGTTTCCTCTTTGATATGTTACACATAAAGGCAGGCTACTGTGCTGACACAAGCATCACAGTCATGAAGTTCCTTCTGCTACTCACATGCTCACAAATTACTTCTCTTTTCTGACTTTCCACGTGCGCAAAAGCAAAACTTATTGTATTGGTTTCTACATTTAACATAAAATGGATTTATTTTTAGTTACAATCCCTTCGTAATGAGGAGTTTCCCTTTTCAGCCCAATTCATCAAGAAACACTTGCCTGGATGCATTCACTTGTACTGACTGCCTTTACTTCAGGTAAGAATGGGACTGGCTTTGTACCTTCTACAGCTTCTAAGCACAGTGATCCTGCCTTTATCAGCTGATAGCCTGACTGAGCTGAATGATACATATAAAAAAGTTACCATTTTGAGAGGCTGTTTACACCAGCTACTGGCAACTAAGCCAAATTTCTTAATTTGAAATACATAGTACGCTTATTATGTACTTCAAGTATACATAGTTACAGTGGAGCCCTGCCAATGATGCTGTCTAAGCAATTGCATGCATTGCATGTCTGCTTTGATAGAGTACTGGATCTGGCACTACACATTACAGAACAGATTTTTTTAGGGTTTGGGTGGAAGACAGAGCTTTAGACACCTTAGCTAGACTATAAAAGATGGTTTTTCTCCTATCTCCAGTATGTTGAGGAAAAGCCTCCTAAGGAGTGAGAATACATAAAGTCATTTCAGCAGGGAAAAATTGACAGAGGGAGAAAGAACTTTATATAGTTCAGAGATCTCTGCCAGGTTGCTTGCTGTAGAAGCTTCTGCAGACACACTTTGTAAGCAAAGACTCCTTGGACTCTAGCAGGGGACTGAACATTTTTGAAAAGATGTACAGCTTTACACTGCAGGACAGGGTTCACATTGTTTACTGGGAAATGGCTGGCTGCCTGCCAAGCTGAAAAACACTCCCCTGCTAGCTGAAGAAAAACAAGGTAAAATAAATACCTCAATATTACTCTATTACAGTGTTTAGACTCTACCCTTCAGATGGAAAAATGAAATTTATTACAACAATAAATGACCCCCTAAAGATCTGAAAACCGCCAGGGTTCTCTGTCTCTTCCTTTCTAATGAAGCTTTGCAATTTCACCCAAGTCAGAAAGTTGTGATTATACCAATAGATCATGCCTGTGCATACATATGCAGTGTGTATGGAAGTGACATGCTTTAATTGTATTTCTAATGGAAAAGATCAAATAATTCCATAAAATATGCTACAGGTCTCATGACTGATGATTTCATTTTGAACAAGGCAAATTAAAAATGAGACTAAGAATACATGGAATCTGTGAAATTACTCACTTGCATATACAGATTTATGCACAGATCTAATTCTGACATTTGGTACGGGTTGAATGTGCATGTGGCATCTTTTCTGGTTACAGTTCATGATTCTTTCCTATTGTATATTTTTAAAGTAATTCAGATCAACAAACCTACAACTTCTGCTGTCTTAAAAATGCTTGAGGAATTGAACACAGTAATCTCTGGGAATTTTTTCTTACAATGTCTGGAAGTTGTGTTTCATATATGCAGTGCTATTGCAGGTATACTTAGATATTAACCAGTGGATCTGTTATTTGCATATGGACAGAAAAGTATGTACACTTTAAGATTTTAAGTGAGCTCTGAGTTTTGCTCTTCACCAGCAGCAAGCATGCAGTTTAATTCACAAACTGTATCGAAAATTTCCTTCCTGTTTGAGATCTAACATATAATAAAGTAAACAGCTTAGCTATAGGCTAGGCCACACATTCGTAGACATTAAGAAAAGCAGAAACTGTTGTGACAGCTTAACTTGATCTTCTGGCATCTAGGTTTTCTGGTTATACATACAGCAAATCTTTCAAGCTTCACTGGTTACCACTGTCTGTACTGTGGTGACTGTTCAATACCACAGATATTGTTAGGCAGTATCTTATTTATGTATGCCATGTGTATTTCTATGTGCTGAGCCTTAAAATCAAACCCTCCCTGACCTTTGAAACATGCAGTCACACCTGCATTTAGCTGTTAGCCTTTACTACTTAAAAATCTCTAACAGAACTGCTATTTTGCTTTTTTGACTAAATATCTGGACTCAAACCAGACCTGCATGTATGAGATACATCTCAATATGTATAAAGCCATATTTGGAATCTCCAGGGTCTCAAGGGTTGTTAACTTGAAGGTATTTGCTTATGCTAGGGAACAGAGAATATATGCAACAGCGACATTTCTTTTGCATTTTACTCTTCTCAAATGCATGCACTGAATGAATACTTATATATACTGTCTTTACATTGTAAACTTGGATATAGGTAACAGTTTTCCTAGGACAATATGTATTTGTATAAACATGTCTTCTATTGAAGGATGGGCAAGTTTTGGGCTGAAGTCAAACAGCTTTAGATAGAAGTTGGATTGCCAAGCATACAACAGGTGTTTGGCACAAATGAGACATCACAATAACGCATCGTTTTTACACATACTCTTTCTTTAGGTGGAAAGCAAGTGTATAATGCCATGCTGTGTTCTTCCCGCTGCTTGGAATGTTGATATAAAGCATCAGAAATAATAAACTATTTCAATAGTTTCCGTGTTACATAAAGAAATTTTGATAAAAGAAATTTCTGCTCCCATGTCAGCATCATCACATGTTGCAACCTCTAATTGTACAAATCCTCAGGTTTTGCCTTTTTATTTTGTATTGGCAGAGCAAAGTAATCTGAATGTGTATATGAAGGGGGAAGGGACTGAACTGTGCAGCTTCTAGGAAGCAGGAGCAGCAAATGAGAATCCCACCCAGAGACTTTCATTATATGGTTCTTATGAAAGAAACTACATTGTGGGATAAATGCCCAGGCCATTGTTTGGCTTTTAACCCATTCCTCCCTCCGATGAAATCCTACCAAAGTAGGCTGGAATTTCCCAGAGTGAAAAAACTTGTTTTGGTTTTTGCAAAAGGATCTAAGTTTTGTCTGAAAAATCCATTAAAACAGAAATCTTAATCAGATTTTGCCAGATAGGATCCTTTTTCAACATATGGTGTCCTGCTGTATACCAAATAGCATTCTTCTCTTGCCAAAATTCAAATTCATCCCTGCAATTGGGTGGGTGGATTCATTTCTGGTTTTGATTTTTATGAATTGGGACATGTTTGTGATGCTTTCTTGTAATTTTTTTAGCAGAAACAATAAATCATAAGCTTCCCAAATGAAACATTTTCCTTTATGACAGATAATTTTGCAGGAAAATTGCATGTAGGAAAACATCATTAAAAATAAAATTCCCAGTCCATTTTGTATTTTATTCCTGCTGAGAGCTGGTTATCATTTGAACTTTCATGCCACTGCCTGAGCACACTGGTTATATATTTATTCGACCTATTTCTTAGCACAATGCATGAGAGAACTGAACATGAAGGAGAATTGCTTATAAATTATATTACATTCTTTTTAGTTGCATCTGTTATGTTTCTCCCTTTGTGATTGCAACAGGCAAAAACTGCCATGGACAAGACAAAAAAGAATGGGCATACATAAATAAATCACCTATGCTGTAGTTCCTTCTGTTTGATTGTAAAACTCAAAAGTCAGCTCTTCATTTTTATCAACTTCTGTTCAGTGAGGCTGCAGTGGGGTTTCTAAGAACCGTGGTCAGATGACCTGGTTGTAAAACCACAAAATACAGATTATACTTGGTAGCATATGCATTTTTAGATTGCTCTCTCTTATTATTTGAAGAATGAAGTTAAAAGTCATTCCCTCTGGTTTTTTGTGCAACATATGGTATGCACTTCTAATGTTTGGTAATAAAAAGTAATATATTTGAAGCATAATCATAAAATTTTGGAAGATGACATTTTGGATTTTCTGGAAAAGAGCAACACAGATAGTACTGGCTGTTGAGTTTAAGTCCACTTCACTCCAGAGTTCATATGTCTTCTCTTCCAGTTCCTCGGTTATTTGCAGCTTTATGATTTATGTATTTATCTGCATACAGTTTTTTGACAGCAACAGAAGGCTCAGTATAACTGCCAAAAATCTCCTAGGGGCTTCTCCTCAATTTTGCCATGACATTTAAGACTTGGTCAACCCAATACAAGCTAATTTCTTCAATTTCTATCTTTTTCATTCCTTATAATAAAGTAAGGTTCTTTATAGCTCAGATAAGGTCAAAGGAGAAATCCCAGTTGTACTAAATACAGCTGGGATTTTCTGCAAAACTTGTGTATGGTCTATTTTAGAAGAATAAAATTTTGTATGGGATTTTAAGTTCTTTCTCTTACCTCCCCAAGTTTTTGTTTATCCCCAGTATGTGAGAAGATCCTTTTGTTGTTCACAAATTTATGCTGCAGTAAAACCAGCACATACATAGGCTATCATCATAATTAGAGAAATCCACTTGTGGATGAATCATCAGAATCCTTTAGGTCTTCTCTGGAGACGTCACATTCTAATGCTTTAAAAGAGCTTAGGCACATTTTCTTCTGGAGTAGAGAATATCTGAGTTGCAATGGATTTATTTGGACATTGTGTGTTCCATTTTACTCCTTCATTCTAACCTTACTATGCACCTGTTGATTTGAGAGACAGAGAAAAATCATAGAATACAAAATTCATAGAATACAAAATTCAATATGAAAAGAATGGCATGTGAGGACAAACAAAGAGCAAAATATGAATCGAGGAGACAAAAAATAAGAAAGTCTATTAAAAGAAATAGAATCTCTAAGTTGGCTTATTCCTTTCTTACCGTCACCTACATTTTCACAAGGTCACTGCAAACTGAATGAAAAGCTAAACAATAACATTTCTGCTTATATTGAATCAGTGGTGGAAAATTAAGCTTCAAATAAATTGCTGATTGTGGGACTCAATCTTTTACAAGGCTGTTTTTTTGGCAAAGTTCTTCTACATGTACTAACTGACATAAAATTGACTTGGTAGGAAAAAAAATATGAAGCCATATCCTGGACTGTGTGCTGGCTTCCTTGCACTCAGAGGATCTTTAAAGCTTTCCTGAGTTGGCAGCTGAAACTTCTGCAAGAGGGAATCCCTAGCTGAGGTAGAGCTGGCTTCCAGCCACCTTGGCTTCAATCTGTGCCAACAGGTATTAAGAAAGAGTTCTGGAATATTGTCCTTCAAAATTGAACCTCACATAGAAACACAGAGACCTGTGCTCTTTTAAGTAGGTCTGAGTCTTCATGGCTCATCTCCTCCCTGTGCATACGCCCTAAGCATGTATTTATATGCTGGGCATGTAAAAGGACTCTTTCAACAGAGTTGTGATTTTGCGGCATTTGATTGGTTAAATTTCTTTAGAGTATTTATAATTTCTTTTTATGAAGAGTTATTTCCCCCCTTATGTGTTTTACTGTGAAGAAAACTCACACTGATTCCAGGTAGAAATTTGCTTACAGTTCCTTTTCCAAGCCCTATCCATCTTAATATTTTACTCATAATAACTGTAGTCTATTACAAAATGTTGATTCAGACACGATGAAGAGTAAGTAGGTTTGGTTTGTTGGGTTGGTTTTTTTTGAAGTAGAGAATCAATGAAAAATTCAAATTCCTTTACTTTGAACCCATAACATTGTATCTGAGTCCACAAAGATACAAAATAATCATGTTAAAATCTTTAGGTTAGATATATGATCCAGAATCACATAAAACTGTCAAAAAGCAGACAGCTTTGTTTGAAAAATTGAAGTACCAAAGCTTTCACTTGTATTATTAATATCTTATGTAAGGAGCTGAAAGCACATTAGAGTTTACCATGATACATGTGAAAGGTGTCATCGTTACTACAGATAACATGTCAGAGATTGCAACGGCCACTTACATAATAGTATGTAATTTATCCTTTATAATTGCTTCCTGTTTTGACATAGAGAACTTAATTGTTTGTTATCTTGTAACACACATGGTTTTGTTAGAAGCTTCTTTGATGTTTTGCATCTGACAAACATTGAACACTTGTATTTTACCAGTGACAGTGAACCTGAGTATGTGCAGGCAAATTGTTCTGTGGCTGTATTTATATGCGGTGCATATAAAAGGACTCTTTCAGCAGAGTTGTGATTTTGCTGCATTTAATAGGTTAAATTTCTTTAGAGTATTTATAATTTCTGTTTGTGAAGAGCTGTTTCTTCCTTTATGTGAATGTTTCACTATTACTGTGAAGAAGCTGGGTATATTTCTTCTGAGAAAATTCAGGTAACTCGTTTGAGAATTTCAAGTGTTTGTCTGTGTTTGTCACTGAGATTCTGAGATTCAGAAGACATTTTTGAGGTGGCATTTTCAAGCACCAGGTGTTGTGAAAGATGTCTTCTCTGTAACTGTAAACCTGTGTCCCTCCAGAAAGGAGGTAGCAATGGAGAGAATTCCTAACTTAAGATAACCCTCAAATAAGAGCTCTCTAAACCACTTTTCCAAACAACATTTATTTACTGAACTAACACAGTCCTCAAAAAACCCACATTTTAAATGGGCGCCAGGCTATTTGCTGAGTGATCACCATCCTGGTGGTCACTCAGCCACCATATTAGAAGCCACTTCACCTCCATGGGGCTGTTCAGCAGTTACTGCATCAATGTATTTGAACCACGCCAACAATTTTCCTGCTGGTACCGCACTGGTACTGCTGCAGCACTGGTGCTAAATGTGGTCAGTGCAGGTATGGCAGAGGTAAATTTCAATTTAAATTATTTCACTTGAAATTACCAGCTTTTTCTTTCAGAGTTGAGCCTGTGGCATTACTCTGTCCTAGCTTGTCGGTTAGTGGTTTACCACTAATCTTTCAGTATCCCCAGCTGAGCTGTCTAATTACACTTCTTGCTCCCTGATGGCCAGTCTGGTGAGACTGCTGAGAACGGACTCACATAACAGTGTCTTATGCTCTATAAATATCTTACGATGTTATTACATTGTAACATGGATAAACAGATTTGTTTTGTAGATGTATCTACTGTGAAAGGTAGAAAGGTTGTGGCATATTACACTATGAGATATTAGGCTCCTGGATGTTGATGTAGCTCCATTTATACAACATAGCTTTTCCTGATCTATATTGTAGGTTGGTCTTTTTTTTCTATTCCAACTTAACGTGGACACTGCTAATGTTAGTGCTTATGATCTGGGCTTCGATGCGTTCTGGTAACAGAAGTGAAAGATTTCTTCACTTCTTACCAATGCCTGAAGCATCTTATCCTTCATGACATGTCAGCTGAAACCCAAAGTGCCAAAGACCAAATCTGGGGGTTGTGGAAGATGAAAATCTTGTACAGATATCAGTCTAGAATAATTTTGTAGCAGAACTGTAGGGCAGGAAAAAGGAGTGCTCCTGTATAGAAATACTCATTTAAAAAAGCAAGAAATTTGGACTTCATGGACATAGTGGTTTAGAACATTGATAATTATTTCCAAGTACAGGAAGAAACATACTCTGACATTACCCTGGATGCTGCTATATGCAGAGTAGGAGTCCTTGTAACCCTACCTAAAGCTAATACAGCCCATCTCCAGCTGCTTAAGCAAGGCTTCTCAGTATTCACTACAGATATGTTTGTAGTTCATCGGGTTTTGTACTGGTCCAAAATTTAAAAATCACTACATACTAATTATGGGCACAGATAAACTTCAATTAGAAGGTCAAAACATTCAGAAACCTGCAGAAAAAAGATGGGAAAAGGTAAGGGTTTTTTATACTGTCTTCAGTCTTTCACATAAAGACATGACCTACTGTTTAATATCTCTTGCCACTCTTTTGAATTAAAGATGTATTTGTAGTTTTAAGGTTATTTCAAATGTCCCAATCCATTAAAACATTTGTCATTAACATTCCAGTCAAATAGTCCACTTTGTGATGATTAAAATAGTTTAAAATGTTGTCTAATGGACCCAGAAGGGTAACTTTACTGTGCCTTTCATCTGTGTCACGTTTTTATAGTCTCTGTATTATTCTTCACAATGACACAGCTAGAAACCCTTTATATTCCCTTTGCAGAGCTGTTCGATTGAGAAGAAATGAAAATGAAAGGGAGAGATTGTATTTTTGGATTAATACTAGCTACAGATCATCTGTGTTGGATTAAAAAAGTATAAAATCCCAGTATATGGGTCAAGAGGTTGGGAATGAGATGTGGAATAGTTCATATGAGTCTGTAGGAGCAAATCAGTTTGACCCAAGTTGGTTGCATCGATGATTCTTACTATTTAGCAATCGTTGGAAAACAAGCTAACGGGAAAATGACTACATAATAAAGAGCTGAACCAAGCTACCTCTGCCCTTCTTGTGTTGGGTTTCAAAGGAAGAAAAGTGTCTGCCAGGGATGTAGGTAGAGCTTACTGAACTTCAGTACTCACAATGGCCAAAACATTGCTGAGCAGACACCATGTATGCTAATTGGATTTTGTATATGGAATATGAACCCCTTTCCAAAAAAGCATGTTTAAATAGAATCATAAATGCAGTTCTTAAAAATCTGTAATGAAAGTATATATTTGGTATGTTTGATACAGAAAAGTGAAGGAGTATTTATTTGCTGATCAAATATCAGTTTTTATTTGGCATATGTGTAATTATTTGATGTGTTTGTCCCAGACAAGTCAAAGATAGATTTTCAGTTTCTCCAAATATTTAGATTTAAAATGTTAGTTTGTAAATTATGCCCCAACTTCATAACAGAACAATACAAAGCAGAAGTGGAATCTTGTGTGTACAGGATGTGTGAATATCCTTGTGCCAAAACCTCTGTGAAAGTTTAAAAAGCAGCAAAACCAGTGGAAGAGCTACAGCAGGAGTGGATGACATCACTGTGCTGGAAAAGATTTTGGAAATGAGACTTTATACCTTTGCATGAAAACATCAAAGGATGGGGATGATGATGAATGCTGAGCAGCTTTCAGGTTTATTTGATTATATTTGTGACTTTTTCAAGTTTCTTTAAAAATGTGCTGAGATTTGCTGGTTTTCTAGCAAATAAGGAGATCAAATAATCATGGTGTAATTGTAGGCTTTGTTGTTGCCGTTCTACTGACTTAGTGCAGAGGGATTTATCAATCTAAGGTTTGAAATTAACTTCAAAATGTGAAAAAAAATGAGAGTTTAACTTGGGGAAAAGGAGCCTGTAAGCACATTTTCTAACATAAAAGGAATGTTAGGATCTGAATCATATTGGGAAGATGGTTAAATGTCTAGAAAGAAATTGCCAGACATGATGTTGTGAAGCATGAAACTCTTCTGGAATTTATTTCAAAGGTTCCATTTTCTGTACCATTATTCTTTGAGAATTTCTTTTATGTCAGATGATTTACTTCAGTTTATAACATTAAATTACAATTTGACACTTTCCTAACATTAGCAGAAATATTATGACTAAAATTATGGTTTATAACATAGGAAGTTTAAGCAGTATTGCAAAGAAACATGAATTATTATCCTTGAACTGTTGTTTACTCCTAATTCCTTTCACTTGCCTTTAAATCAAATCCTTCAGATCTAACCTCTTTGTCTCCCATTCCCCCCAAATCGTGACAATATGTTCCAGCAATCATCCCAGATGTGTGCAGTACTCAGAAATAAAACTGTAGCATTTTGGATAGCTGCCATAAAAGAATGTCAGACTTTAGGATGAAGATTCTTTATAGTGTTGAAAACAAAACAAACTTTGTAACTTCATGACTTGATCTTCCAATTTGGCCTCAACACCTGAGTAAGTTACCACATACTCAAACCGTGCTGTTAATTTCTCTATTTGATTGTTATCTTTTTGGACCATGAATCTGGTGCTGTTATGTGCCTGTGTAATAATCAGCATAACACCAGCTGCATACCATTCTGCTCAGATATTGGGATGAATTTGGGGTTTTTTTCATCTATACATCTTTATGTGAAAAGTGGAAACATGGATCATAACCTGTATCTACCAGCAAAAAAAAAAACCAACCCAAACCCTCAATAGTAGTATCTTGTTATAACTTTACATGGCTCAGAGCATAGAATCAAGATTGCAACAGTATAGTTTAAGGCAAGAAGAAACTAGGTCTTGGCTGATGACAACTAAAGACCTGGCATGCCAAGCTCCAGCTTTGCTAAAAATCTGAGCATTGTTGCTTCTTGCTCTGTAACAAGTGGGCGACATCTCTCCACCCAGCCCTTCCCTCAATGAAATTTCACTGGTTTCAGCTGCCTTTCAAAAAACCTTTCAGTGGCTGCAAGGTACTATACTGTAGAATTCATTCGCAGTAGGATCCCAGCACTCTCCCAATTGCAGCATCTCCTTTACTGCTTTAATTTTTTATTTCAAAGAGAATGAATCTGCTGCCTATTTGCCCATACTGAAAGGTTTCTTGCTCATGTGTTGCCACAAAATCTGTATTGCTTACTGACAGGTGTCTCCAACAGCCTGTGTGCCAAAAAAGTCAGGTTTTGTTGATGGATGTCATTCAGCCGTTTGGAATGATCCTTGTGAGTGCTGAGATTTGTCCTATTGTATTGTATGTTGTTGAATCCCATTGAAAACTGTAGCCAAAAAATAAAAAGAAAGAAAGAATATGTATGGCTGCCTCTGCAGCTGAGGTTTTAGTGTCCTTAACATTTGCATTTATCATAAAGTTTATAGACAATACTGTGTATGTATGTAGTATATTGGGCAGATTAATTCCCTTAATCAATAGGTAAATTGTAAAACTCAGGCTAATACTGTCAAGCTATGCTGCATACTACAGCTTAGTTTGTTGTGATGTATGATCAGAAGAGTAAGCTTTGAAGAACTGCTTGGGGTTTGCTGTTAACTGATAAATATTAGCCAACACAGTTAAATGTTTTATCCTGCTCAGAATTGAGAGCTCATATTTCTGCTCCTTAGGGTTTCAGTGGTCGAGCTGCAGCTGTTGGATTTCTTTATCCTTGCTTTCTGCTAAATAGATGGGAAAAGATTGAAGTTCTACACCTCATACATTAGCTGCTGTTAGTTCTCATCATTCAAAAAACCAGCAGTAACTTGTCCTTCATTGTTGAAGGCATTTTCACTGTGTCAGTGGCACATCCATTATGTTAAGCGATTTGAAGATGTGCAGCATCTGAAAGTGATGCACAAGTTTATTATTTTCATTGTGTGGGCAGAGCTTCAGCTGCCACAGTCAGCAGGACTGTCAAAAGGACTATGTTGTTTTTTGGATTTTCTTAAAGATTTTTACTTTTAGTTTATAGTCTTAGTAGTTTATAGGCTTCCAAAATGTCCTCTGAAGTAGCAGGCTCTTGTATGGCCTCCTCCTTAAGCTGTTGTACACTAGATTTGCTCTATTGGCTTATACAGCACAGCTCAAGCTCTGAAGAAATCTATGTTACTGCTAAAACAAATTAATTTTACATTTTACATACATCATTTGCTTCATTACTGCAATGAAGTGATGGCACCTATGTACGTTATGATATTCTCCTTGCTCAGTGCCTGGAGTTTTCACTTGATATATCTGGAAATAATTAGTATATTAAAGACTGCTGTCATATTTAGCTGATATTAGACAAACCAGATATTTTCCCAGCTTTTCAGCAGAGGTAATTAATCTGTATGGAGTGCGATGTTGCTAGCTTTGGCACCTGAGCTCATTCAAGCATTTCTGGAGAGTCATGCATTATATTACAGTGACATACATTCAGGAAGGCGTTTTGTTCTGAAACTAAAGACAGTTTTCCTCACAGGATTCAAGTAATGTTCTCAGTATTGATTTAAGGAGTATGAGGGAATTGATGCACAGTGTTGCGAAAATTCTAACATACTGTTTTTTTCCCCTTTATATTGTCTAGTATAATGAGGTCACAGCTTTCATCATCATATTAAAAATATAGAGATTTTACTAAAATAGAGGTAATATGTGCAGCTATAAAAAGATACATGTATATCATGCATACATGAATTTTTTATATATACTTATTTGAACTCTTTGAATTGGACAGTGCATGTTTGAGAAGACTTCCTGTTTTGACATTCCCTTTTCTGTTAAGAAAAGCTAAAGTTGGAAGTGTTCTGTGAACACACATTTTATGACATATGCTGGGCACTGTATAATTATATCCTTATTTCTATGTCTTGAGAACTCATTTATGAATGTTTCTCTGATGATTACTTTTCTTCATTACATCTTTTTGGACATTGAAAAGAAGATATAACTGGAGACTGACAATTCAAATATCAATTATCATTAAGTCCAGATTCTGGCCAGTCTGAAGTGTCAACATATCTCCAAGCGGAAGTGGGAGCAGCCAGTACTTAGTGTATCTGTAGCAATCTGATCTGCCTCTGAGCCAGACAATGTTTCAGAAGTTCCCAGTGTTCATGGCAGTTAGTATCAGGTCTCCTGATCTCAACATCTCCTTTGCTCAGAAACCGTGGGGAGCCTTTGTACTGTTGCACTAAAGGAATTTAGGCATTCTCCTCCTTTCCCTTGTACCTCAGCTCTGTGTCACTGGCATGGCCACAAGCAGAAGCTGTGCTGGATGCAGATTCTCTCCCAAAGGTCATTCCCTACTGCTTCATCATTCTTATGCTTCTTTCAGGGCTCAGGCATTACAGTATAGGGCATGACTCCTCCTCTGTTCTTTGCTGCTTTGTCCATGCCTTTCTATTCATACACTTACCTTCTACCATGGCAATTGACTTTCTGCTATGATACACATAGCTGCAAAATTAAGCCTTTCTGCTATTTTTTTCCTTCAGCTGTAAAACCAATTGGCAATATCATGCCATCAAAGAGGCAATATAATGCCAAGATTCTTGCAGTACTCTGTCAATCCCAAGTACCCTCTACTGTGAAGTAAATGAGTGAGCAGCATCTACTTACTGCATCAGTCTGTGTGTGATTACCAAAGACGGTTACTGCACTATTCTCTTTTCCCTTTAGGATGCCCGTGATCTCTGTTTCATGTAAGTATCCTCTAGGGAATGTTGCTGTTTAAACCACAGACTCGGATTTTTGCTTGGAAAAGTGACAAGGGTATGTATAGGAGCTCTGGTTTTGATTCCCAAAGGGTATGGCTGTCATCATTAAGGTTGCTGATTATGTAGCCTTTCAGATTTCTATTCATAACCATAGCATTCACTCTCCATTTGTCTGACATTTTCAGTGTTTGAGAGGAACACGGAAACTATAGAAAGTCTTGCAATTATTGTGTATCAAAATTAGTTTCAGATATGCAGTCTGAATTTAAAATGTATTGTATCACTGAGAAAATTATTTGCTAAATGTCATCAGTGAGATCCTTAATTAAAGTCTGAACAAATCCATCTGTTGGTGCTAAGGACTTGCTTCAGCTGTGGCTCTAGCTCTGACATGTGGAAAGATACCCCATTTACTTGGGGTGGTGCTTTGGAAAGTAAATGGTGATTGCTACTCCAGCTCAGGAGGATTTGTGTTTGTAACCAAACCACTGTGTTCTACAGGTGATCTACAAGTGATGTGTTATACTTGCTATGTCCAGCTGAGCCTGTAAGTTCTTCCTAATTGCAGTACGAAAATGGAAAGAAAATTTAAAAGGTACCTGCAGGGTATAAAAGTGACTGGAAGATATAGTATTCAATGCGCATAAAAGCCTGATAAATTGCTTGTTAAGTTGCACATACTAGTTTTAAACTAATATAGTGGTAGCTTTTACAGTCTCCCACACAGGAAATACGGTATCAGAGTAGGATAATGATAAGTGGTACCTCAGAATGCTATGGCTCTGCTGTGCTAGACTCAGTGTGAACAGCTGGTGAGCAAAGACCCTACCCAAATTAATGTGTTATCTCAGTAAATAAGGCCAACAAAAATTAGGGCACATGAAATGATTTAAGAGAGTGCCATGTGATTCAAGCAAGTTGGCAGGCAACCAGCTAGATCTCTGTGTCAGAGACAGCAACTGAATACTGGCTTTATTGTTCCACGTTTTACTTCTTTAAATAGTCAATGTATCAGTAGTTAACAAGAGAAACAAAGCCTGCATCTTCTTATGGAGATTTTTTGTTTTCTTTAGGTATAAGTGAAACATATTATAAACGGATTATGGCCAGGGACCTCTAAGGGTAAATGGTGCAGTCCTTGGTAGTCACACAATATGTTTCATCTTGGGAGTCATGAATCACAATTTACTTAGAGAAGTGCATGTCACAGATATTCAGAATTACCTCTAGAGATCTGGGACTGCTGAGCTATGGGAAGTCAAGTGAATAAGTTTGAAAGATGGGAAAAGCATATTTAATGCTGCACTTCTTTTTTGGTTTTCCTGAGGTCCATTTTAAATGGTATAAAGGATTCATGCATACTTAGTCCTTGTTAGCTCTAGTTTATTAGAGGTCTTCTGTTGCTGGACAACAATAAGTGATTTGTTCAAAGGCAACAATACACATACAGTGAGATGGGGAGGATGCCAAGGGATACTGATGGGTACCAGCAGCTGTTTCATACTGGAGGTTTATATTAATTCTTCAGATCTGCAACTATCATTTCAATTATGCAGAAAGCATATTTGCACATTACTCATGAGGTAGACACTTGGAGCCATTTCTTGTGATGCTGAGTGATGACAACAACTTTAAATCAGAGTTTGTGGGTTCAGAGTTAATCACTAATGACTTTGAACAGCATAGAGGGCCAGGATGTTTAATGGAAGCACAAAAATATATTAAAGCTAGAACATGCAAGACTGAAACAAAGCATTTGTAGCTTTCCTGATTTTTCATCAGACTTCTTTCACTCCTAGTGAAGCACTAGTTCTTTAGCCAGTCTTCCTTCCTCACATCCTTCACTTGCTAGTAATTAAAATTAGGCTACAGTCTTTGCAGGTGTGAATTGATAACATTGTAATGCAGCCAGTGGAACTAAGGCAGTATGTGCTTCCTGATGTTATGGCCTATTAAAACTGTAAAATTTCCACACATTCCTGCCTCTTGACTAAAATGGCTGATATTATGAGCCACTCCTGCTAAATTCTATTTTTATGTATCTCCACAGCATAAGGAAGACTTTGAATATGAAGTATGCTAGAACTCTGAAAATGCATATAAAAATCACGAGCTTCACAGTGCACTTAGTTTTACCTGTTAAGTAGGAAATAAAGCAAAACCTGCCTGACTTACCAGACTTTTTTAGTCCTGTGACAGGGATGCTGGGGGAAGGATGCAGAGAGTAAGACTTGAACTGGAACTCAAGGCAGGTAAGACTCCTGCAAATTGTGCAACTGAAGAACACTTCAGATTTGTGCAGTTCTGCAATATTTGAGAAAATAGAATTTTGCAAATGAAGCCATATTTAACATAGAAATAATAACAATCTTGATATGGAAGACTTGGAAAGTGAAAACAGACTTAGGGATCTTTTCCTTTTACATTTTTTTGGCAAACTCACATCTGCTGAGGTATCTTTTCAAACTAACATGTTTCAAAACAACTTTGTTGTAGCAAAGGGAAGAAGAAAAATGAGTGAAAAAATGTTAGACTTAAACTGATAATTAGAGATTGTTTCTCATTATCAATAGGAAGTCTGAGAATTCTGTTATCTCTGAGAAAAAAGAAATGCATTCTTATGAGATAACAAGCTCTATCTTATTGGGATCATGTCTGGTAATAAATTGGTAATAAAGAATGTTTTCTTTAGTGAATTAAGACTGGAGAAAAGGGTTTGTGTGTAACATTTTTTGAAGTAATATAGCAAATATAGCTAACCCCAATCTATTTATGTCAGAACACTCGAAATGACACCATTCTGAACTGTGAAGCAGGCTGCAGAGTCACACCATTTACCGCAAAAGCGCATGCTCCACAAGGTTAGGAGTGAAAAATTTCTTCTCAGTCTTAATTTTGGTTACACTACTGATGTGCTGTGCGATCTTTGGAAAGTCTTTTCAAAAAGCCATTCTAAAATGCTTTGCTTTTCCATGTCAAAACTGAATTCATTATCACGGAGGCATGTAGTGAGCACTCCTATCATTTCCTGCTACAATCTGGAGGGAAGTGTTGTGTGGGTCTTTTGTTGCTGTGATACCCAAAGTGGTCAAATATCCTCCATAAAGAAAGGCTTGTAACCAGTGATTAAATAGGTGCAAACCCTATGTGTCATTATCTTTAAGAAAAGAAACAATTAGAGTTCCTCTCTCTTTCAGACAAAAGCTAAGGATATGACCACAAACTCTAGCTAGCTCACACAAAGGACCGACATTAGAATGGGAAAGGTTTTGTGTAAAACTTCAGTATTTAGGAAATCACTTCTAAGATGAGCTATATTTCAAAAATAATTCTTCTAGGGAATAAAATAACTATTTAAAACATAATAGCTTTACACATGATAAGGTATTTAGTGGTCTTCAACATGACATTAAGTACTGCTGTAGTGTTGGGCAAGTCCTTCACAGCCATTCTTTGGAGGGCACTGGTGAGAATTCACTGTTTCAAAACCACCTCAGTAGAGAATGCTGTTACAGGGCACTACTCATTGCCAAAGCCCTATAAGCCATTGCCACAGCCCGTGGCAAAGACATGGGAAGCAATGTGTGCATGTGTTTGCTGAAGGATCTGAACGTTTTCTTTACGCTGTCCTAAAGAATGCACCTGTGTGTGGTCTGTGGAAGGTTTTCTGAGCGCTGATAGCAACTCATGACCCACTGCATTTGGAATGACTGTTATATCCTTCACCAAAACTTGTTGCTGTCTCCTGATTTTCTAGATTATTTTGTCTGTTGTATTGTTAAGTGGGGCCTTTGGATGCCAGGTGTGCTGCTCTAAAGAGGTTTGGAAGAGCTATAAACCTGACTTCAGTTGGTGCCAAAAACTCTACATAATTCCTCATGATTTTTCACTTGCCTCTCATCGTACAGAAGCTTAATTCCATTCAGCTCCACTGTTTGTCATCAAAATGGTTTGTTGTAATTGTTAAATCATAGACAGGCATTTGAGGGCCAAAGCCCTATCTTGTTCATATATCATCTGTGAGTAGCGCTTTTCAGGCAGTATGTTGTCGTGGTTTGCATCTGGCAGAGCCAGTTTTCATCGATACGTAAAATGGCAGTGTTCTTACCACTTCCTGTGCTGCAGCACTCCTGATGCTCATGTATTCCACTTGTGATGTACAGGGGATATCCAAAGGGCATTTTGAACAGCCAAAATTATGTTGCTTTGAAAAATTCTCACTAGCAAATTTCACTTGAGTGAAGCCTGTTGAGATGATCCTATTTAGATCTCAGTAAATACCTTCTGGTGTTGTTTCCAGACTTGCATTTCATCACTGAGCACACACTACCAGGTAGAAGCCTTGCCTTTCACATCCTGAGGTGAAACACTTAATTGTGCTTTTGCTAGTTTGAGAACAGATTATTGAACTCCTTTCCACTTAATGGGCTCCCAGACAGGAGCTGTGCAGAGATCACAGTGAAGTCAAAATGACATTGCTGGAGGCTTTTATAGAAATGAAATCTACTCAAATGGACCCAGCTGTAGCATGTCAAAACAGGCTACAAAAACCAACAAACCCAGACCTGATCCATGTCTGCAAAAACTCCGTGCTATTCCCAGTCTGGCGCAGTAACAATGGCTCTTGTGCTTTTGATTCTTGATTTGCAGCTCAGCTGCCACTTCCAAACATAGCCACCCTTACTCAGGCTCATATTGATGCCAGATACGATGCTTGAACTGGTGTCTTATGACTGTTACAATGTGGTAGACCAGTCATTCCCCTTGTAATTTGTAAAGATGGTTTAGGATGCTTTCTGGGATACAATTATTATTGCACCTGGAGATTTAATCTTTAGAAGGAAAAGTGGCATTCTGCTCAGTTCAGCTAATCCTTAGTAAAGCAAAACTTTCAGTTGTTTATAAACGATGAGATAATCAGTTACTTTTCTTTGGTCTATATGTAGAGAACAACATAGGTGATCCAATGAGCATGGCTATGCTATAGAAACTGGACATACATCTTTTTACATGATCATTCATGTTAGTTCCCAAAAGACTCCAGACATAAATTGGAGGATCAAACATCCTATAGCCTTTGCACCTCTTATTCCTGAAAATGCACAGCCAACAAGAGTGGATCAGGTTCCTTCAGCTACAAGTTAAAAATGTAGAATGTTTAGCAAAAAGTACTACAAGAAGTTACTTTAAAAAGTGGGGGCTTCTTCCCCTCTGTGTGAATGAATTGCTTGAGTGGCTGCGGGGGGCAAAGTTTGGAGAAAAACTTGGTTTAAGGTTGACTGATCACTGTGCAACATACACTTATGTAAATAAGGCGCTGCCTGAGCTTTTTACAGATTCATTTAATTAGCTCTTTTGCCCTTTGGCTTCACTAACATTTCACCAACTTTAATGACCTGAATTAATCACATGCTACCCTTAGTCAGCTTTTGTGGTATGGTTTATTTGGATGAGATTCTGGTTTTCAATAGTACTGTTAATAACAAAAACCTGTCTTATCATTGACAAGCATTGCCTTTTTTTGCCAAACTTGAAACTAGCATTTGAGAAAACATTGTAGAATCTCTGGAAAAGACATTATTATAAAAAAATCCATGATAGCTAGCCCAAATGCTGAAGATTTATAGGACATCTAAGGAAATAGATTTAAAATGACTTTGTAGCTACTTCTTTTTTATTACTTGGATTAATAGAATACTGTGAAAGTGAAAAGCTAATGTTGCCTGTGACAATGCAGAAGCAAAAATGTCACGTGCTGGGGCTAAAGCTACAGAATCCAGGACCATTATCAATGTCTACTGATTCAGCTGTACCAGTAGAGGGAGCTTATGCTTTTGAGTACCTTCAGAAGTGTGATAGCGAGACTTTCTACAGTAAGTTTGATGTTTGTCCTTTGCTTACTTCTCCTTTTTATTAAAGCATGTTAGAGTAACATAAAGCAGAACTACCTGATGCTTTCAGTTTCCCTTGCAGTGACTTTAATAACTGTCCTTGCAAGTCTCCTGGGTAAGAATGGCTACAGCCTGAACAACCTTTACAAGACTGCATCTTCCACAAAACAACTGTAATTTTATCTTGGGTACTCCACAACTGAAGCATTCCTTGGTAAAACAGTCAGACATAGGTTGTGGTCTTTCCAAACCTCTGTGTAAATATCTGTGTAAAATATCTACAAATAATAAAAGAAAGAATATGCACTTGTATATTAGAGAAATGTTAAAAGTATGCACATAAAATTCCAGAAGATTATGAAGACAACACTATTAATGTTAGAGCTATAGCAACTCACACAGACAGTCAAAAAAATCCCCCCTTTTTTAAGAGAATCAGTCTGAAATGTTCAGAAGTGGTCAGTTGGCTTCCTTTTACCCAAACTGAACTCATACTTTATGAAATCAAGGGTAGATAAGCACTGAGCAATTTTTAAAGTCTTCCTTTCAAAGTACAGCATTTAAAAGAATTGCCTTTGTAACATTCTCTTCATTAATAGTGCATTCTTTCACCTTATTTGATGGAACTGGATTGTTTCTTCCATGCATTTTACCCATTCCATGACAGATGAACTTCAGCCTATGCTTTGTTTCTTCTTAAAGCAGAATTCCCAACAAACTGCATCTAAACCAAGCCTTTTCTGGTGTTCAAACCTGTGTGCTGGAGGGAACCCACCATCCACAGTTGTCTTTATTTGTTTTCCAGGTTCACACAGTGCTTTCCCCTATCTCTCTGAGGCACGATGATATTGTTAAACACTTTCTTTATAATACTAGCTGCAAATTTAATGCAGAAATATGTAATTCTTGCAGTTTTACTGTGAGTTGGACTCACAGTTTTCAGGTAGAACAGCTACATTTTAACTGGAAAGCATGAGTTTGGGATGTGTGAAAGTGTGCAGTGCTTGTATTTATGTATGTGTTCCTTGAAACACTGCTACATAGATCTGTATGCCTGAGACTGATGGGGGTTGGGCAGTAATTACAGCACAGTCTGACTTGATGGCTGTAGATATATTTGTAAGCAGAATGTTAGCTACCCTCTGTATTCCAACTTTAATATTATATTTACATATAAGTACAATGAATAAGTCAAACTCAGTAAAATACTTGGGGTGACCGTCTGCTGGCAACTCAGTGCATAACAAAGAACTATTCCAGATTTATGTCTGATGATGAACTACATATACAGTATACAGTGTAGGGCAAAAGATCTGGTCTTGAAAGCACTGTAGAGAAACTGCATTAGTTCATTCATGGCATGCTTACAGTGATTGCATTGGATGGGGGTATCTCTTAAAGAACCTAGTGAGCATAGGATTTACCCCACATATCAAGTAATGTCATCAAAATGATGTGAAGAAAATTGACTCCAGTAAAGATCTTAAAATATTCCATTCATTCCTCTGAGACAGCTGTCAGGTGGAAAACAAGATTAAGTAGATATTATCAAAGGGTTGGTATTCTAGATGGAAAAATCTTAATGAGGCAAGCAAGATAGCCAGATTGGGATGCTCTGAAAGAACCACTACATAATTCATTAAATGGCAGTGACCCTACTGAAGGCTGCTTTTCTTCTTGATTTAATGCAAAACTAGTTATTGAAATGGTTCTAAAATTTTAAGTTATGATTATAAAATTCTACTCCTTATTTGTTGCCAAATAGAAGGAAGAAATACTGGAAGGAACAGGATTTTCACCTGAAAGGAGGCACACTTCAGTATGCGGGTTTAGTTATGTTTCAGGCATTTTACTCTCCCAGACAAGTGTCAGGTAGGGGTAAGATGATGATAAGATCAATCTCCATGAAATCAAAGTTTTTGTCATCTCTGTTATTTTTTATCAAAGGACAATAAAATTCCCAACTACTACTTTAGAGAGCTCTTTCTTTCTTTTTGTTTTTCAGTTTGTTTAATAAAAGCTACCTACTCTGAGGTGCAGCAGCTTGGTTTACTGTGCTGGAAACACTGCATCTCCATAGATCCAGTAGTTGGTGTCCTACAGCCTGTTGCTGTTGCCAGTTTCTGTGACTGTCTGGACCTATAAACCTGAAGGCACCATCTGAATACAATGGCAGATCTCTTTGTCCAGACATAGAAAAACATCTTTATCTGAAAGATTTTGTTACAAAGCTCAGAGTTTTACAAACTCTGCACTGTGAGAAGAGTTGCCTCCCATTCAGACAGTTAGCTGAGCTATGGCACCTGAATGTCTCAATATAGCAAGTTCCAGTGACCTGTCATATAAGAGCTGTATCGTGGGGATTTCTTTTGTATTGACACTGTCCTTACCTGAAGAGTTGCATTCTTCTTATGCTTTGCAACTTTTAAAATATTTTCCTTTCCCCATGAAGTGTCAAATTCCTTCCCTTCTTCTTTTAAAAAGCAGCCACAATATTTCCTCCCTCTGCCCTCCCCCCAAATTTAACAAATAACCTTTTAGCAATAGAAGCTCTATCACATTCAACATTGAAAGCAAACCTTATCTCTTCCTTTCTTTTGCTGTCAGCCCCTGTATAGATTTTGGTTTTACACTGAGACAAATGCAGACTGTTGATGGTGCGCTTTTTAACACAGAAATGGAATCATGTAGTGTTAATGCGCTGCCATAGTATTTTCAAAATCTAGTTGTTCTTTTTTATGACTTCTGTTCTCCAAGGTCCTTTTGCCTAACACAGAACAGAAAAACAACAAATAGGTTAAACAAATACATTGAAAAAGATACGCAGTGACATCTTGATCTTAAAAGGAAATGAAGCAGTATACCTGCATAGTAAGTAGTAATTTAGTATTGCTCTTAATAGATATCTCTGGCCACAGTTCATCGCGGGTTTGACAATACCTTTTTGCTATTGATTTTTGCTTTTGAAACCTGTCAAGTCTTCCTGAAAGTTATCCCTCTATCTATTCCTTAGCCATAAGCTGGCTCTCTGTCTTAACCATATGCCCAACCCATTGCAGTCACTATTTTACTTGTTATTTACTGGTTCTTCATAGGCCTTTCAACATTTTACACACATGCACAAGAAACACAGATTATTACTGTGAATGCTTTAATTTTAAATTATGAGTATTTGGAATAATATTATTTCATGAGAGGATGTTTAAAATACAAGTATAGCATTTTAAAATGCTTACTGGTGGTGTTTGGTTTAGTTTAGGCTTTCATGTCAAGAGATACAGGGTTATACTGTTTTCCCTTGAAAAATTGAGCAACGTGTTGTTAAAGATGGACTAAAGAGCTGCTACTGTTTTTCAGTATGAAAGTCTGGTATGGGGGAGGGTGTTAATTTTCATCCTCTGACATATAAAAGCTTCAGGCAGCTTAAGAGACCTATGCTAGAATTGGGAATACATTTTTAAATGTCCTTTACAGACAGCTATGGTTATTAGGAGTGCTTATTAGGGACATGTGAATAGCTTTGATCTCAAAACTTGTAGAAAAGATGGAGGTTGAAAATGTGCAAAGTGATAGTTTATCTGTCTCCACCCTTCTTGGGTACAACCAACATCAGCTGTAGAACAGGACAGCTGCTATAAGCTACTACTTATTTCTGCGCAGTCTAGCGCCTGATGGCAATATTACTGTGTCACTGAGGTGGCCATGCTCAGCCAGCACCTGTAGCAGAAGGGAGTCTCCTATAATAAAAATATGGCCTCTCAAAATTTATAGTACTTAGTTTTGTTTATGCAGCTACCCCATTATCACCTGCTTTAGTGTATATTTAAATGACAACCTTCTTGACCACTCTAGTGGTTTATGTCCTATCTCTCGTAATTATTTAGCCATGGGTAACACTTTATTGAATTATGAGTGTTACTTATTGCTTCACACAACAGTTAATCTTCAAATCCAACCATATGAATAGTGGTTGCTGCTTAGTCGATTTTGATGACAAAAAAACCAAATTGAAACCATAAAATTTGTTTACTCAAAGCACATTAGGCCAGTAGTTATCAAATAAGAACCATATTCCCACCTTAAATTACCTTGAAAATAAAATCAATAGCTTATTTAAACCAACCAAACAAGAAAAATATTAATTGCCCCCAGGAAGACAAGTAAAGCATTTCATTTAGAAAGAAACAATACTGATAAACTAGTAGAGGGATTGGGATTTGCTTGGAGATTGGGATATGCTGGGCACCAGAGGGAATAGGAAGAACAAAGGAAAATAATGGCATTTCTCTATTTCTATCCCAGTACAAATAGTTCATAGCATTTTTCAAATTTAAGGTACATTAGGGCAGAAAGAATAACACTAAACACACTCATGACTCAGCTGTGCATTTAAAGTGGATTTTAAGTGTTTCCATTTGAGAAGCTATTTTAGGAAATAAAAGCTCCAGCTGGGATAATGACAGCTCATCTATACTTACATGGTAAAAGCAGTGTGATTTAATTCCAGTCCCGTTACCTGTGACAGTCTGTTTCAGCATTCTGAAATAGCCAGTCCCTAGTTACTGTCTTCCCTTGCCCCTTTTGCACCTGCCTTGTGAACAGTTACTCTGAGACAAAAGCCATATCCAATCCTTAATTCCTTTGCAGGAAGGTGTCACTGGTACTTTAAAGCAAAATAATGTTCAGCATATTTCAAATCTTCCTGAAAAATCAGGGCAAATATTGGTCTTATAAGTAACGAGTGGATGGCGGAAGATCTGACTCCCTGGTGAGAACTTACAGAGTCTGATACCATTTCTTTTGAAGTTAGTGACAAACTTTGCATTTACACTGTTGCCACTGCCAGTTGGTCTGTCTGGTGGTGAAACCGCTGGAGGCGTGATGGTGCTGGAGGGGTTCAGCTTACGCACACAGCTTCAGCGGTTGCATTGAAGCTTTGCTCTGTCATGACTACACTGTTAGTAGTTTGCCCAGCTAAAGGGGAGCAAGTGTTTCAGTTAGAGGGGATTTGTGCCATTTTCATCAACAGCACATGGCTTAGGAATTTATCAGGCTCCAGATTCTCAGAAGATATTCTTGGAGAGATGTCTGCACACACACCACACCCCCACACCCCACACCCCCCTTTGGATAAATGGCTGTAATTCCAATGTATGCCAAGGGTTTCCTGAGCACGCACTTTACATGGCTTTCATAGTGTCAGGTAAAATGATTCCGGAGATGACATCCAAAATTACCTGACAACTGAAGTGAAAAAGCACATGACAGGAATGCCATTTCTCACATTTTCCAAAGTGCAAGGCTTGTAAGCTGATTCATTTTGTTATCAGACAGCTCACAAAGCATTGACCATGGTATCTCTTAAGTCCAAAGCAGAGTTACCACTGGCTTTGGTGGATGCAGCAATTTTACACTGGGCATTGGTCAAAAACAGTTATTACCTCACATACTGTTCTTCTGATCCATAGAAGAAAAGCAAATTAGAGTGTACAAGAAGAGTGTTCTGGAAATTGAACTGCAACTTCTCAATTCTAGGAATTTTTCCATCTGGGACCAATACTTGTATCCTGATATTGCACTTATTTTAAATATAATGAACCTGAACATACACAAGTCCATGGGAGCTGATGAAATCCATCCGCGGGTCCTGAAGGAGCTGGTGAATGAAGTTGCTAAGCCACTGTCCATCATATTTGAAAAATCATGGCAGTCAGGTGAAGTTCCCGATGACTGGAAAAAGGGAAATATAACCCCTATTTCCAAGAAGGGGAAAATGGCTGAGCCATGGAAGTACAGACCAGTCAGCCTCACCTCTGTGCCTGGCAACATCTTGGAGCAGATTCTCCTAGAAAGCACGCTAAGGCACATGAAAAACAAGGGGGTTGGTGACAGCCAGCATGGCTTCACTAAGGGGAAATCCTGCCTGACCAATTTGGTGGCCTTCTATGATGAGGCTACGGAACTGATGGACAGGGGTAGAGCAGTTGATGTCATCTACCTGGATTTGTGCAAAGCGTTCAACACTTATGCAAAGTGTTCAGCACGACATCCTTTTCTCTGAATTGGAGAGACATAGAATCATAGTATCATAGAATAGTTAGGGTTGGAAAGGACCTTAAGATCATCCAGTTCCAACCCCCCTGCCATGGGCAGGGACACCTCCCACTAAACCATGTCACCCAAGGCTCTGTCCAACCCGGCCTTGAACACTGCCAACGATAGTTTCACATTTTTCCCCCATGACTATATTTTGGTGACAGTTATTTGAGGCAGTAAGTACAGTCCAGTTTCTTCTTTTCCTGAGATACTTGAAAGATTTTTGACCTGCTTTCATTTTTGCGTCCCACCTATAAATTGATATTGGTTTTGATATAAAGAATAAATGTTAAAGGAGTCACTGTTAAGCCTGTGCTGAGAAGACTTGTTCTTTATCTGCAGGCCAGAGGGAAATACGTCATTTAGGTCTTGACCCATGAATTCTGTCTCTTTTAAGGCTCCAGTGATGCACATAGCACTCTTGGTACAGATAGGCAAATTGAAGAGGTTACATAAAGGATATTGCCCTTGTCAAGGACACGATAACTTAAAGTTAACTTTTTACCCTTTGAGGAATAATTTACTGCTGGGAAGGGAATGAGGAGTAATGACTCGTACAGCCCTTAGGTCATCAAGAAGTCACTTAGGAGTCTTCTATTGACTTACTTTGATTTTATATTAACTGCTTCTCTGTGCCTTAGTTAATCCAACAATAAAACAGATATTCTTGAAATTTTTCAGGTGTCAAGCTACAAATAATGACTGTAATTATGATCCTCATTGATTTTCGAGAACTTGGAGAGGCACACTTCTGTTGTGAAATATTTTTCCGTAAGATTTGATTTAAAGGAAAAAAGCCAAGAGTCATGTGTTTGGTTGTAGTAGGCAAGAAGAATTTTCAACACTTTGCATAACAAGCTCTTCTGCATGTCAGTCAGGTAGTTGCACATGAAGAGGCTAAATAGGAGCATCTCTAAGTGTGCTTGCAGGATGTTGCAACAATGTGCCATGACTTGGCATGCTACAGTTCTTTCTTATGTATGCTTCTTCCTAGTGTAAATTTTATTTAGAATGTGTTGTGATGCGTACAGATACTGTACATCATTATTATCCGATGGGGAAAGTTGTATTTGATATGGTATATGTGGAAAATATGTTATTATTGCAGGTCTTTTCCAGGTAAAATGCATTTGCTTGAAAATTAAGATCAAGTCTTCCATGTTCTTTGAAATACAGGTAAAATTCTGTGGGTGCAGAGTGATTGAACAGGACTATGAAGAAATGACTCTAAGACTTTCAGGCTGAGATCTTTGAAGCTGCAATAAGAATTTGGGGGCTTCATCCCCATTCATTGTTATGATTCTCTTGAAGATGTTCTGGGAGTAGGTAGTTAACCAGGATTTAAATCCCTTTGTTGCCTAGTTAGACTTGAACTGCCCATGTGTTCTCTCTGTGCCTCTGTCAAATGTTGATGGTTGCATTTGTCAGGGTTTGTAAGCCAAACTAGTGGGGATAATACTGGGAGGCTGAATTGGGATAAACAGAAATTGTTACCTTTGGAATTCAAGATCTAAGAACACTACCTAAGTATATGGAACCAGCATATGTTATCAATGAACATATGACATTTAACAAAAAATAGTCCTCTAGAATGGTTGAAAACTTCAATCCAGGAGGAAAAATACAATAATTCACTAAAAAAGTCACATGGTGATAAAATGATGTCAAAGCCTCTCTGCCCTCTCAGGCTCCTCCATTTTTTAACTCTTTATTTTTCTAATTGTAAGCGAGGGTGGGTTTGCTTGTGGATTGAAACGGGCAGAGCATCATTTGGCTCCTGGGGCGGTTGTCAGGACTCTGAAATTTGGAGCACTTCCGCTCTGTTTTTGCCTTTGATTCTTAGAGTTTTATTTTTGCTTTCAACTTTGAATAGCCATCTTGCAGAAGGAAATTCTAGAGCTTCTGGAGTCCTGGAGCTTTATCTTCTTCCGCATTGAAATAAAATTTATAAATTAGATCATTCTGATAGGAAGGCATAAATAAAACAAAATTTACTTCATTTAGGACCAGGTTTATGCGAGAAATGTATAAACCAGAAGGAGAATTCTGAAGAATTTGGCTTGAACTGTTGGTTTGTTGTGAAATTAAAAGTCCTCCGCATCAGATACACAGGGCCTGGTTAACAGTATCCTCTGTTTTTATCAATCTATGCTTTCTGTGGCCCAGAAGGTGAGGGGTTTTCTATGATAAAATCTTTCACTGACACAAATATATTTTTCCTTTTTCATTCAGTCCTCACTGTTTGGGGTTGTTTTTTGTTTGGGTATTTTTGCTGAGTAATCCTACATACAAACTGATTATGGGAATATGTGGGAAATGTGCACAGATGATGTGGCTGGAATAGCGTACATATCGGTAAATAGAATTTTGCAATGAGTGCTGGCAACGCTTGAATCTCAAAATATTTGCCTTGACTTTTAGATTGCTCATTACAGTGAAGTGGGAGATTCATTCATGATTTGGAATTTTATCATAGGTAGTTTTTGTAAATGAAAATCCAGCTTTGATTTTTCTCTTCAGCGCTGGAAATCAATGTTTGTTTAGGAATCCCTCCAATAAAGTTTAGTAGTAACATCCCCTGGATTTTTCCATCACTCAGCTGTGTGTTTTAATGCAGTTGTCTTGGCTTCTCTTGTAATATCGCAGAGCTCTCAGAATGTTCTAAAAATAAAGCCAGACTCTTTGTTGATTGCTGCTCAGTTTATCTAATAGTTCCAAGAGTTGTTCCTGCACATCTCCTGCTGATCCCTTAGATGGAAGGTTTCCTAAGCAACTTACTATGTTTTGCAGTCTGTTATGGTGACTGATTATGATTAAAACTGATATGATCAAAACCAGAATATTAGACAAATAGGAGAGTTACTGGTATCACAACTTCTGACGTTTGTCACGTCCTGCTGTCCTTAGATGATTTCTTGCCCAGTAGTGGTTCAGTTTGTAATAAAATGGGGTCAAGGCACAAAGCTTGCAGTAAAGCCTGGTTCTAGATTTCAAAGATACAAGAGGACCAATGCATTTGATACATACTCTTCTATTAGCAGCAGAGAGGTTGCCTGTCCATCCATGCATGCAGATCTATTTGCCTTTCTCCAAAGCTGAGTCTTTCAAACCTGTAAGTTGACGTGATCTATTTCCATGGCAGTTGCACACTCACTGAACACAGTGCCCTTTGCTCCCTAGACTGGCAAGGGCCAGGAGACGACTCTTTCTCTTCCTGCTTACTTCTTACTTAAAGATCTGAAATGGCTTCATCTATGCAGGAAAAGAAACTTTTGAACTTGTTCTAGGTACACTAAAAGCTGCAGGGACAGCTGATTTTTTTTCTCCAAGCTTTCTAAGCTTATCTTCTTTTTTGGTTAAGTTTATCCTGTTTTTATCAGTTCTTTATAGTTTTCAGCTTGCCCTTGGTGATTCCTGGTTCTCCAGGGGGTGTTTCAGGTTACTTTCACATCAGTGATTCCATCTCCTTTCTGTTCCCATTGGATAGTTTTCCATCCCTATCTCATGTTTGCTTTCACAGACAACTGCCTGCCTGTCCAACCATCTTTCCCCTCGACATCAGGCCCACAGTGCCCTTGGAGCATTTATGCAAACAGGTGAGAAGGGGAACTGACAGAACTCTTCATTCACTTCCCTTTTCCCTCCCGTTTCCTAGACTGAAGGTCTGTAAATTGTGCTTGGAATGTTAGTAACACATTTGCTTCTTATTAAAGGACCACGGGCGCATATCATAGCACAAGATGTCGGTGGCTGTGACAGCAATAATGACGCACATTGGTATTTAAAAAAACCAAGGAGAAATAAATCTGTGTTCATTTCATTCATCACATCAGCACCATTTGTCAGTTCTGAGTGGAAGCAAAGCTCAATTGAAAGGCCAGCATTGTATAACATGGCAAACTTGCCAAGGTTTCTGACAGCCGTTACACGCAACTCTTTTTTATTACAGCATTGTAGTCTTCCATTATCCTTCCCAGACAATTAGACTCAACTATTTTGCTATTGAGGTTCTTTTGCCTGTTAAACTTTCTGTTCCAGGCATGGATTACCAGGGCTACTTACTGAATTTGGCTGAAATCTAGGCCTTACTTTTTAGTAACCTTCTTTTCTTTTTTTTCAGAACATCCAAGGGATTTTGGTGTCCATTACCTATTAACATTGTGGAGACACAACCACTCAGTTTATAAATCACCATAGTTCTTTATGTTTAGACCTCTTTTTAACTTGTTGCAGGTTCTTCTCCTTAGGGTTCAACACTGTTTTCTTGTTTAATCCAAATGCCCCTTCAGATATTATATCTTTAGTAAGGCTCAGTAAATGACAGCGCTTTCATTTACATGAAGGGTAAGGTGCCTTTATAAATGCCCAAGCTAATTCTTAAGCAATTACTTTTACTGGCAGCAAGATTAATGTATTGTGAATGATGTGAATGTGTAACAAGATCTCCGGGGTTACTCACCCAATCCAGATGCCACTGGCTCTGGATAGATTATTGCATGTAATTATTTTTCTAATTTATTTCTGTGGGAGCTGGGAGAGTCAGGGTGATGCTTTGTAGGAGCTCCAGGGGGACAAGAGTGTGCAGCCAGCATTGAAGACCAGGCTGTGCCCCCTGAGGTTTGTAACAGGCACTGTCAGAGAACTTCATTCCTTTGCTGATTTATGCTCACTGAAGGAGCAAGTCTGTGATACCAGTGCCCCCGCCCCACATCCAGTTCTCAGCAGGAGCTGCCCGTCTTTAAAACACTTGGCAACATCAGGCTGCTGCTGGTGCTTAGCTTCATCATTCCCTAATGGTTGTACTCTATACAACCTTGAAACTAGTTCTTTCATTATAGCTGCTGTACCATTTAGTCAGTCTGCCTGTACTTTTTTACTGTCTTGTTACTACCCTCCTGTCAGTTAGTCATTCCATTGCATGTTACATGAAGAGTTACTACTTGTAAACCGCTGTTCTACTGTTGCCTGAAAGCCAAAATAGTTGATTTTGTCATTCTAATGCAATTACTCCAGTCAGTACTCTTTGGCTATTAACCATATGTCAGGCTGCTTTTTGTAAATTCACTGTATCCCCCACATTAACCAGAAAGGCTGTGTCTTTTGCTTCTACAACCTTTTCCCTCCCCTTAAGCAATTTAAAATGGATTACTTTTTTCTTCTTTTTTTTTTCTTTTCATAAGAAACAGATTAAAACTGCTGCTTCTCTTCTTCATCCCTCTTGATCATAGCACACCTTTTTGGCCTTTCTTTTTCATCCTGGAGTCACTATTGACAGGAGAGATATTTCATTCTTTATTTGCACACCACCAAATAGCTGCCTTCAATATGTGGATTTTATACAGAATATACATTTGCAAATGAAGGTATTGGTAGAACAGTCAGCGCAAGTTAAAGCAATGAATTGTTTTCATTCCTCTCTGCAGATTTTGCAGGCTCAGATTAGATTGTCTTAAAAGCAGAATGTAATCATTCAATGTTGCTTTGAGAGGTTCTGTTTTCTGAAGGTAATAGTAAACACCCAAATGTAGCTCTTTGTTTGAAAAATAAGAATCAATTCAGGTTTTTTAAAGATAAAGAGCTTTCACTGAAATACTATGCCACATAACAGGCTTTGAAACATTAACTGAAATTCCTGAAGTTCATATTTTCATCCCCTCCTTTTTTTTTGACAAAGCAAATTCTGATTGTAATCTGATTCATGCTTAGAGAAGGGCATATTCTGGTATTTATACAGAACTGTTTTCAAGGAGTTAATGTGGTAAATCAGTTGTCTTGGGGTTTAAGTTTATTTCCCTGTGGTTTTTTTTAACTTTTGGGTACTTTGATGTGTTATTTCCATTAGTCCGGGTATTTTGTGCCTCTCGCCTTTCCTCCTTAACCATTAAGTGCCAACTTTGTATGTGGTAATGTGTTTAGTGTTAAAAATACTTAGCACCCACATACCACCTCCCAGGAATTTGAGAGAGATTTACAACTGTTACTCAATGGAGGTTGTAAAAACTTCTGTGATTCACAGTTTAAATTGAAACTAAGACACCGAAAGGTGAAAAGAACTGTCTAAGGTCACTCAAATCTCTTGCAGCGTTGAGAACAAGACTCTATAGATTCCCAGACTTGCACACAAGCTTAACTTGGGAGCCTATTCCATTAGTTATTGAACTCAGTGGAGGGACTCCTGCAGCGTTACAGAGCTGTAGCTGGGAGCCTGTAAAGGGTGGCTCATGAGTGGCATAGCACTGCACATGGCTGCTGTGCTGGAAGCCTTAGTGCTTTACCCTTTGTTAGGTTGTAAAATAAACTCTTTCCTACTGGTCTCGCCTTGTAAACTTCTCATGTTTCTGTCAATCTGATTCCATTAGCAGCTTTTTAATTGCTCTATTGCTGGTATGCAGTGCATTGAGATGATATACTATGTGGCTATATGTCTTGGTATGTGAGTTTTATAGCTGATTTGGCTGTGGAAAATTATGGGAAAGATTTGAATGCAGTTGGTTCTGTATTATGTGCCATCTCGGAGACATAGTGAACGCTTCTGCTGAAATACTGCATTGTGGGCCCAGGCTATTTCCATTCATCTTGTACTATGAAAGAAGAAAGGAAAAGAAAGGGAAGGCCCAAATATACTAAAATTGTGGGCATTTTAGGGGTCTGGTGCACTATGGGGTTTTGGGGGTTTTTGTGTGCTGAATTCATGCAGGTACCAATGTTATACAGAACCCATAGTTTTCAGTCATCAGTCTGCCACCGTACAGATGAGCAGAAATTTCAGTACCAGTTTGGACCTGTGCATTTAATGCTAGTAGTATTAAGAGCCTTGGACATACATCGGTGTTCTGCTCTACCTGCCTAGTTCCCGAGGGAATCCTCTTTGCCATGATGATAAAGCAAGAGGCTTTCTGCAGGCTGAGACATGGACATACACATCTTCCAGAATTAAAGAGCTGGTTCTTGCATACATGTCACCTGAATGCGCACACGGCTGTTCCCACTTAGGCTTTACATCTGGCTCTCTGTGCAGGGAATTTGTTTGTTGGGGTTTGTGTCCTTATTCTCGAATACATAGTTCCTCAAGGACTCTGTCCCACAGACTGATTTCACTGTGAATAACTGCCTCAGACCCCCCCAATTTATGTGATGTGACGGACTGTTTGTTTCCTTGGACCATGTGGGAAATATTTGCAGGTGTTTCCTGCATTTTTCGCTCTGCCATAGCAAGCACATCATGTTGCAATTTGCCTGTGCTGGTTCTTTTATGAAAAAAAGGAGATAAAAATTATGTGAGAAGTGAGCTGTTAGAAAGCTATTTTAAAATAAAGCTGAGTACATTTACACCACGCTTTTGCAAAACCAGAAATTAATGTAGTGTTTTGTGCTTGCCAGCACGGGCAAAGCTTTTTCCTTTTCATTTTGGTAAAAAAAGAGGAAGATAAAAAGCAAACCTCTGTTATTGATCTTGTTTGTTGTTAGCCCCTGCAAAGCATAAGCAAACTAGTTTATACATGGGGCTGTATCTCAGTCTTTGTTTATGTGTGTTGCTATTAAACACATCCTTCTATTTAAGATAAAATAAATCAACAACATAAAGATGAAAACCACCAGCTTGAAGCTTGTGTGAACCCTGATGTCCTGAGTGCAACAAGAGCCAAATGCTGTTTGCAGAAAACCAATGAAGCACAAAATATGGCAGCATGTGTCACTCCCTGCGTGCATTATTATCTCTCACACATTATCTGAGGCACCCCATCTTGCACAGTGTGTGTCTGAATAACCCCCTGCTGTTGAGTGGATTCGTGCCTGCTGTTCATTTTTGAGAAGTCATTTTGTACAATTATCCTGCTAAATATTGATAGCTTTCCCCACTCCAGCCACGGCTAATTAAAAGACACACTGTGTAAAATTTTAATTAGGATTCATGTCAGGCTGAATAATGATTAAAAAAAAAAGAGAGAGAAAAGAAAAACAAAACCACTTGGTGTTTGTGGGGGGATTTTATTTATGACCTGCTGGTTTGTTGCTGAAGCTCTTTGTATCCTCAGATTTATTTCACCTCCCATGTTGTTCTCAACTCGTGATCTGAGGGTATGGAAAAAAGGAGTTCCTCAATGTGAGTCTGTACTGTACTTCATACATTCCCCGTAGAAGGCTACATGTTTTCCACTGTGTTTGTTGCTATCCTGTCAATTACGCAATAATGATTTCAGGAACCAGGCATTTCCTGGGGATTAATGACCACTGAGCTGAGACTTGGTGGCCCCAGAAAAGAGAAAGCAGTCATTAACTTCAAATGGGCCTTAACTCACAGGGCAATACCCCAGATATTGTTTTCTGTTGCGCAGAAGTCATGATAGTCATAAAAGGGATAAAATGTATGAGAAGGAATTAACCTTTCTCTTAACTTACATGCCCTACATTATTCAATTTGCATGAAAGTGGAAAAAAAGATGTAAAATTTACATGCAGATACTTCTCATGAAGCAATGTGTAAAATGTCAGGCATTTGAGTGTTAGCTGTCAGCTGCAAGGAAGCTTTGGAAATGTTTTCAGGCCTTTCTAATAATGCTGAAACTTAATGCATACAAGTTCTAATTGAAAATTAATTAGAAAAGGAGTGAACAAGTAGCCATAAAAAGTCATTTAAAGTCAAAATGTCGCTTACATTGGGAAGATTGTGTAGTGAAATACATTTCTTCTCGGTGGCTGGCTTTGTCTCCTTCACGACTTTCCATGTTAGAGAGGTTCATGTTTAAGTTTTAGGCAGTTGCAAGTTTGTCCCTAGTGCAAGTAATTTTCCCCTATGCACTGAAATAGCATTATTGGGTCAGTGTTAACAGTCTTGCTGCTTACTAAAGGCACTGCTGATTTTTTTGCAGCCATTGATTAACAGACTTACATTAGGTGCTTTCTTCGGTGAGAAATCTTACAACCAGGAGGAGTCTGGTTCGCAAGTAAAACTTCTGGATCTTAGAATATTAATGAAAACAATGTTTGGCTGTAGCTGAGCCTTTCTGCAGAACCTCTTTTTAATACATGGTGTTTACTGAAGGGTCAAAGTCAGGCAGATATTTCAAAGGACTTTTGGTTATGCTTGGGCTGCTGTTTTATATGTGCTATATTCTCCCCAGACTGGGAGGGAAGAATGTAAATCCTAAGTATTGCTGGCTGGAGAATATGAATGATTCAGAGTAGAAGTGATGTGAATCAGTGAAGAGACTTCATTGCTTAGAGACAAAATTAACTGAGTATGGAAGAAAAGCAATTTGCATTCATAAAACACTGAACTGATTAGCTTAATAAATATTGGAAGAAGGCTTATAGGAAGAAAAGTTCCAGTGTTAAATATTTGCCAGTTGGGCCTTTATTATTTTTAGTACATAATTTATTTATGACTAATTCCTTTTTATTGCTCATTTTAGGGGTTCATTCTCTCTCATTTTCAGGTTCCAGCACCTCTGAAGTTGGTGGCCTCTTTGAGCTCGGAGTCCAAAACTGGCCCATTTGTTCTGCGATTTGTATAACTGTTAATGGAATGCCATCACAATGTGTCTTTCAGCCCTTCTATTTATTTATTAGATCAAAATATGACTAATGGAGGGAAAAAAAAAGATCACCTCATGTTATGTAAAGGCTCCAAGTGCACCAATTTATGTATTTATAAATGGTGATTGTAGACTAATTTTTAGCTTAATTTCAGATTCTGTTGTGGCATGGATTTTCCTTTAGACCATATAAACATGATGACAGGTTCCTAATTAACTGATTTACAGTTCTTCTGGAACAAATGGTAATTAATATTCATAACTGTTTGCAACATTTAAACAGATGTAGAAGCTTGATATGACAAAATGTGTACTAATTTGGAGATCTGAAAAAGCACAATGTGGCTCTCCAGCAGGAAGACTGCTTCTTTTGAAGTGGTTGTCTTCCCTGGCATAGGAGTAACCTTTGCTACTCAGCAGACTTTTGTCACAGGTACATCTGCTGATTTGCTTTTAACATGTTGTTAGGGAGCAGTAGGGGCCTAAGCCACCAAACTCACAAACCATGTGTTACATTTACCAAGGTGATTTCACCCCATCTAGGCTGGAGTGGAACTTTGTATTACATTTTGTCCATCAGTCCATTCAGTGGGAGTTGAGGAAACAGTGGGATGCTACTAATGCAAAATAAGAAGAGATTAACTCAGCATCTGGAGCCTTTGGATCAGTCTGTGACTGAATACACTTGGATCTGGCACTGAGATCTGTACACAGTTAGCTTCTTACCTGCTGGGTAATAGGAGAACAGGATCCCTCCCCAAATATGGAAAAGCCTGGGTAGTGTGGCTGCTACAGGACATGTAAAGGAATGCAATGTAAATATACCCCTCACCATGGGACCACCTTGAAACCTTTTGATCAGTGTTTGATCCAGACACAGATACTATTACACAGCCACTGGGCTGGAATTCTTGGAAATTCTTGATGGTTACTGATTATTGTACCTAGGATTTTAAATGTTTTTACATGAAGAGTTCTTTTGATCACAGATCTTTTCATCTTTCCTGTTGCTGTCCAAACTACCAACACAGAATTCTTGGTACACTTTTTGGCAATTGATGAATCATCCAGTTCTGTTGATTCATATTAATACAGGTAAACTGGTGCATGCCTACTGATGGAATTAGTTTTAAATTGCCTAAAACTCTGTATTGAGGGATTCCTAGTGCCTGGTTTAGAAGGGACTGTTTTCTTATTTCATACCAGTGTTACTTTAGGGTATAACCCTTCTATGCTTCCAATTTACATCCTAAAACCCTTATACAATCCTAAACCATCACCATTAAACAAAGACTGCAGATTTTCTTATTTGTAACAGATAGGGCAGTTACATTAAAATCAGGTTTTTTGGTCATCTGAAAAAAAAAAAGTAAATATAAAAAAATATCCTCTAAATATAAAATACACCTTAATCTTCACGCTCAGTTCCATCTTTCTATTTCCTCATCAGAATACCTTCCTACTTCCAAAAATGGTGGCCCCTTTCTTGCATGATTTCAGTTGGGTATTATAGTAGTTTATATATATTGGTTTCTTCCCTTCAGAAATTCTAGTTCTGCATTCAAGAGCTGAATTTATCTGTAATTCATTAAGGGCTATTCTGTTGGTGACTCAGCTTGTACCTGAACACTGCGGAGCTGTAACATTACAGGAACTCTAACCTTCCTGCCATTTTCTTGCCGACTCTTGTCAAAAGCTTCAGCTTTACCTTCTGCTTTTTCAGTTTTGTAGCTACATGTAAATATATCTCATCTATATGCTTTTTTTAAGAATTGCAAGTAACTTTCTAATTCTACCTTCTTAAGTTGAAAGCAATCAGTATTCCTTATCAGATATCTAAGTGAGGGCGAGCGTGCTTCGCTTACCCTTAAAGAATGCTTTCCTTTGGGAACCAGTTAGAGGGGCCCAATGTGCCACTAGAATAGAGGGAGCTAAGAAATACGTTAGCATTCACTAGCTGGTCTTAACTGTACATTTTACAAGCTCTAGTATGTCCAAAGACTGGAACTGATAGGGTATATACTCTTCTTCTGAACTCCCCAGTGTTTTAAAGTACTCTTGAGATACTGGGTAAAATATAATTACTTGGTAGATTGGATCTTAGTTGACTGAAATAAGATCAACTTGTCCTACCATTCGTATGAATCGCAGTAGCTATGGTAAGATATCAGCAGTCAGTACCACATTCATTTACAAGCAAATGCTTCTACCCTTTTAAAGAACGCATGTGCAATTAAAGAAGGTATTGATTCCTTCTTTTTCACCATATGCTTAATATGTTTGCAATAAGGACCTTTTGGTTCCTCACCCTTAAGGGTAACAAATTGGTTTTGATTGCACCCTGACCTGCCAACATGAATAATTAAATCATTTTCCCTTATGTGAGAATGGGAATTGTTAATAATTGTTAAACTAATGTAACAGGAATCAAAAGAAATGACAGACGCGTATTTGCTAATGCAAGGATTGCTAAATGTCCCATCAAGCTTTAGAACAGACTCATTTTCAATGCATATTAATGAGGAGAGCAGTATTGTGTTGGCCCGATTGATCTGTTGTGCACTTGGTTTTTTTGCAAAGCCATCAGGTGATTTAAGTACTCCACAATGATCAGGTGGGATAGAAATCCATAAACTTTCATCAACACTCAAATGGAACAATTTAAGCATATTAGTGACATCAGTCGTGCTGCTATTGGTTTTTAACATACTTTGTATGTTATTAATCTATTTACTTAACCTCACACTGATTGTCTCTATATGCAAATGAAACTGTTTTATCTGGGCAAAAACACACTCCAATTTTAACATGGTAATCCAGCATTAAGAAAAAAGAATCAAAGACATTTCAGGTTCCTGACTTCACTGGATTTATTTGATTTTCCTCATTTGTCAAAGATGGGCACTGGCCAAGTCAAGGGTAAATCACCTTTCCTTCCTATTTCCCATCAAAGCTCTAGTTTATTAGGTTTCTGTCTTCCAAATTATAACTCAGCTTTTATACTACCATTGTGAAATAGCAAAGCAGCAACTTAATTGTAGGGATGGTCCAACATCAGTGTTGGAAGCATTATTTTTAGTTGAGTATTCTTCTCAAACCAGCAGAGTGATCTGACAGCAATCGGGTGTACTGGAATGCTAATGACATGTTTTACTTGGCAATTGTGAGCAATCTAATTTGCTTATCAGGCAGCAACAGGATCAGTAACATGGGAGAAATGGAAAGAGCTGGCTCTGTGCACCAGAAAATTTGCATTCAGTTCAGTCATGTCTGCCAGCTCAGAGTCTGATATGTATTTTGGTATGAGGTGTTTACACAGAGGTTGGCAAAGTGTATGAGGGTTCCATTTCAATTCAGTTAAAGATGAGTTTAGGGTGCATCCGCTTATTGATTAGATTCAATCCACAGTTTCTGATTCCTGAGTGGCTCTGAAAGTGTTTGTGTGGGTGCATTTTCAGTAATGTGTTTGGTTTTGATAGGCAGGAGTACATCAGTGGCTTTAGAGGGCAACCCTGTTAGATGTGAAGACTTAAGGAATGAACCCCAGCAGAGTTGAGCCGAATGCTGGTTTTTTTTTTTATCATTTGAAAATACGCAAATCAAACAGGACATCCACAGAGGCCATTTATATTGAATAGCTTAGCTTTGCTCACTATTTGTGATGCCTCTTTTCAGGCACCATCATTCACAGTTCATAGTCATTCATAACGGTTGGACTCGATGATCTGACAGGTCTTTTCCAACCCAAAGGGTTCTATGATTCCATAAATAGGTAAGCCTCTAACCCTAATCAAAAGACAGAACTCTAAGTTATTCCATGTTGCTTCAAATCATTCATGGCAGAAGCAGAAAAGTTCACATGGATCATTCTGCTTTCTTCATAAATCTGATGACTTCTCTGCATTGTCATTCCTACTAATAATTTGAACTGTCTTGTAAATCTACAGTGATAGTGTGTTTAATACTTTTCCAGAGGAAAGTATTTTATAGTTGGATTGGAGTGTTCCCTGTGTTTTTCCTTGTCTTCTCTGCTGAGCAATTCTCTTTTATATTTGCCCTGAGCTGTCACTGAACTACATGTCTTCATGTCAAGCATGTTACACTTGGATTTCAAAGGACTCAGCTCTATATACCCAAGACCCAGATGTTATCCTTGAAACCAATTTTATCAGCTACAATAAAAGTTTTTAGGCTTCTGCATTTTTAGGTACATAGCTACTGCCTTGAATATCTGTTGTGTAGGAGCCTAAATATCCACATCTGGGCATGAACTGATTTCAGTCCTTGAAAATCAGAGCAGAGGGTCATATTTCTTGTGTTCAGTTAAATCTTTTTGAATTCTAACTTTGTCATTACAATATATTACAATAACAGTCAAAGCATTCTATTTTTGTCAATGTTTCTCCTTCCCATTGCTTTGGGTTCTTTTCCCATATTGCGCCTTGCCTGTGTAGCAGTGCAGATTTAGTACTGCAGCAGGTTCACTGTGCTCCACAGACGAACAGTCACACTGAATAGCGCGCCCTTTATTGTCTGGGTCCTGTTTAAACCAGTAGGGAATTAATAATAGCTTTGCTGCTATTTCCAGTGTTGTTAATCAACAAACACACATCCTCTGCTTATCATTATGAATATAAACTGAAACTGTCCCAAAAGGCAATGCAGGAAAATTTGCCTATTTACAGAAACACACACTGAATGGCAGGAGAGGTCTTTCATCAGATGACAAAACTTAACCTCCTACAGATTTGCATTTGAAATAAAATGTTTCTTATTCCTCCGAGTCTGTGTCCTACTGCCACGGTTGAGCTGATGCTGTGAAGTTGTTTCTTGTCACTTAAGATTTGATGTCTTTGGGATCCAAATACATCCCTGACACAATTTCAGTGGGGCTGAAGTTTTAGCCAGGACCAAGTTAGTTCTTGCTATATGAAAAAACCCAAACATATAAAAAATCTCTTTGCCTCTTCCCATTCCCACACCCAAATGTAGAAGAAACTATTTTTGCAGGGTTAATAGAGCTTCCTGGGTAACTGCTGGTGGGTGTCACAATTGTTTTATCTCTGAGCTGGAGTACCCATTAGAGACATTAGCTTTCATTTGTCACTGGTCACTGACAGTTTGGTGTATCTAAATCAGTCAATATATTTTGTGTTAACAGGACCTTTTCCATCATCTGTGAAAAATGGGGATTTAAAAGTATTTTCCTCCTGTCACCTGAGAGATCTCCAATACAGTTATATGATAATAACATATTCATACTTACTAATGAATTATTGAGTATGAACATCTCTCCAGTGAGTACATGTTCAGTTTAATCAAGAATGTAAAGAAATCTATTCTAAAAAATATCGCTATCTAACTCTGAATTCCTGTTTGAATATCACTGGTTGACTGGTTTTAAAAGGAAGGTTGCTATTTTATTTAGTACCATTTAAAATAGGTATGTATGCACAGATAGCACAACACATTCTTGTCAGAACCTGGCACTCCTGCCTAGAAACATCTATGCAGAATGGGAACTGCTTTTGATTTAATTTTATTATATATTTTTTTTTAATGAGAGGTGGAGTCAGATCATTCACTGAATTGAGTTGAAACGGAAACTGCAGGAACTGTTAAAACTGATCTATACACCAATCAGACCTGTACTAGTTTAGTTTAAGCAGTTTTTCAGAAATTTCAGATTTCACAGATTAATGTGCTTACTTTAAATATGTTTTGAATTACCTTTGAATTAATAGACACAATCAGATGTGGACAGCTGTGTGCTAGCTCTGTTCACATTCTAAACCAGTTTGCTGGCGGTGCAGGTCAACATGGGATTGTGGACAAACTAGCAAATCCTGCCCTTTCGTTTCAAAGCACCAGTACTAAACTGAATCTTAAATTAAGTCACTTTCTGTGAACAAAATAGATTCTGTTCTGCTTTTGGTAAATCTGGAGTAATTCTGCCTATGCCCAAATAATGGGATGGTTCTGAATTTAAGACTTGCACTTGAGACCTACACAGATGAGAATATGCTTTACTGTAGTTGCTTCAATTGTACAAAAAATACCCGAGCAATGTTGGGGTCCCTCAATTTATTGACTTATGTTTATTTATTTGCTGTTCTTTAACCTCTGATAACCCATTTAACTGACAGTTTGGTTCACAGTCTATGGAGCTCGAAGAATAGGTTCTGTAAAAGCTTACATGATGGAATAAAAAAATATTTAAGCTTGCTTCAGAGAAAGAAATTGTGAATGTTCTACTGAGCTCATCCTTCACTGTGCAAAGGGTCTTCAGGGATCTCACATGCTTCTGAGAAGAAATTTTAAGAAATAATGTGTTCAGAGTATTTTTCCTCTGCATTTTCTCTCAGGGGTATTTGTCATGCAAGATTATTCCATCAAATTGTCAGAAGTGTTCCATTTGGTTAGGCTTTACCTATTAAACAGGAGGGTTACTTGTAATTGGTTGTACTGGTTTGTTTCTGCTTTGTGCCAGGAGACATGGACCATCAGGTTTCTGCTATTGAATGTTCAGTATCTGTGCATGCCACAGAGCTGAAATGTAGATAGACTTTTCTATTTTAGTGAAATTTCTCCTACTGGTTTGCTCTTAGTTGCTTTCCATTAGTTTTTGCTACTAAATTTTCTTTTTACTGAGCTTAGTTGCATCTAAGCAAGAGAGGTTTCACCAGTATTTGAAATAACAGTGAATTCACGGATTAGTACACCTGGGCTGTTACATACTTGAGCCTTTTCCTCCCCTAGTATGTGTAACCCTATGAATTTTATGAAGAACACGAATTGTTACAGCAACTATCTCTACATTTGCGTTTCTGTGACTGCAAGTGAATAAACTGAATAAATCACAACTAAATTTGTTATTACAGCAGTCTACATTAGAAGTTACTCCCACATTTATTCTGCAATTATACCTACAGCAAAGCATGAGTTTTAACTCAGAATTATTATGCATAAAAGTATGTGTATGTGTGTGAGTGGGCAAGAGGATGGTTCTTTTTTGCAAGTAGATTTCTGAATAGGTTTCTTGAAATCAAACATCAATGTGAGATGGGAGATTTTTGTGCTGTAGTGGCTACTCTCCATCCTCTCCACACATAATCACGTACTTCACCTGAACATGCAACAGCCATCATCTCTGAGGAGCCAGTGACTGTAATTCCATTTTTTTATTATTACTACAGAGGCAGGCATTTTTGCTAAACAGTACTGAGTGATGTGTGGTGATCTTATCCAGGGATTAGGGAGCTGGAGCTAAACTCATTTTCCTCAGAGTCACATACTGGCCTCAAACCATGGTTCATGGACCATGCAGATAAAAAGCAAATGATTTTATTCAGTTCACATTAAATTCAAACTTCAGGCCCTGGAGACCTGAAGAAATAATGTATGAACACTTATCTTACAGAGCTGAATTCTTCCAGGAATAGCAAGCCTTCAGCAGCAGAGCAGAGAGAATGCTAAGGCTTTCAGGAGTCTGGCATCTTGTCCTGCAATAGGCATTGTGCTATGAATTACATTTTGAAATTGGGGAGTGCAGATTTCAGGTGATGTTGTGTGCTGCTTCCAGAGAATCACAGGAGTAATATTTATACATTCTGAAGTTAATTTAAATCTTTGTTATTGCTGAAGAGAAAATGGAGAGTGAAGTCCATCCCTATTACCTGAGAGAATTCCCTTCAGCCTTTAGAAAGTTAGTTTTTCCATGTACCGGATGAGAAGTGGGTGCGTGGAGGGGAAAAGGGCCTTAAACTGAGGTTTTGACTGCTTCTTAATAATTCCTCTTTCCCCCCATTGCAGTACACATAGTAGCAGGATAATTTATTGTTGGTATGTGCTGATTTGGAGCAAAGAAGCATTTGTCTCTCATGTATAATCCTAAAAATAGTATTTTTGCTGTATTATCATTCAGTGCTACAAATGCACTAGAAGACACTGGAAAATTAAAACCCAAGTGATGAGACACAAAGTATGGAAACGGGTGAATGTGGCACAGAAAAAAATGAAGATACAGGATCTTCTTTTTATTGCTGAATCGTTGTGGAGCGGTGTATTCTGGATCCTGGCAATGAAATGCCCATTCTTCTCCAGAGTTACATGCTCATAAATATTTCCAATATTTCTTTCACCATTCTTTGAGTATTGTTAATTCACAGGAAGATTAATAATCCTCTTGCAGTGGAACAACAACAATCTCTTTTTCCACTATCAAAAAAATGAGCATCAGCACATAGAATTCCTTTTTTCCCCAGGTCCCTCTGCTAGCCAGAAAGCTTTGATCTCAGTCCTGGTCACCATTACAAACTGAAAAGTTTCAATGAGTTACTGGGCTCTGTTTCTCTTGATCAGATCAATGGATGCTATTCCCCTGAAATGATCAAAGCAGGAGTGGAATAAAATGAAAAGATAGCTTAATGCTTAACACCAGTTCATGTAACTGCTTTGCTCTGGAAGAGACTGGCTCGTTTAGGATTCAAAAGAAAAACCAAGCCATCATTGAACTGACCAATCGTTGGTGATAAAACTGGTCAGAATACTTCAGTAGGGCTTGCAGAATTTTTAAGTGTTATCTTTGGGTTTAAGAAGGCTGCTGGCATAACAGTACGTGTGAGGAGCTAAGCCTGGCATTCTGTCTTTAGTTAGTTAAAAGGATTAGAAGAATCCTCCTGTATCTGTATGATTCCTTCCTAATGAGGCACAGATTTAAGCAGGTGGGATAGGGACCACAGCTTTTGCATTTTACTTCTCTAATGCAGCAGGCATGCTCCCTGGAATGCAAATTGCAGCTCTCTGCCCAATACCCACAATGCCTTCATTTGCGTATTTACCTTTCCTCTTTAAAACCCAACATGGGAATGATTTAGAGGCTGATTTCACTGAGACTGAAAGGATGTTACTCAAGCAATAGGGGCAAGGCCAGCCTCTAAATTACAAAAAGGAAATAACATGTCAGACAATGGCTGGATAATGGTAACCTTGGAGTTGCCACAAATATGAACAGTCCTGTTCTTTTTGATTATTAGCAGTTTAGGGGTATCTCATTAGCTTCTGTTAAGCTGCCTCCTCCCTGAAAATATTGCAGTTTGTACTAAAGAGGCTTTGCAAAGTGTAGTTGTTCCTTCTTTAAGGGCATTTTACTTTTATACTTTTATGAGGAAAAACATTGGCTGCCTTGTGTGGAAGCTCAGTTAGTTTCTGAGTTGAGTCAAAGTTAGAAACCTCTTACATACATAGTTAATTTCTGCTCTGCCAGTCTGGATAAAGATCTCCTGACTATCTGTCCTTAAAGAAGATCAATTTCTATTGTGGAAGCTCTTTCGCAGGGGCACTTTTTACGTAACTCTTGACTCTCTGTGTTACAGGACATTCTAGACAGTCCCATATTTATGTTCTCTGGCAGTTGACATGACAGTGTCCATGTCTCTTGCTGGCCCTTCTCTTCTAGAATCTCACAAATTCTTCTACTTTTTCCTCACCTGCACAAACACAGGCTGGGCAGAGACTGGATTGAGAGTAGCCCTGGGGAGAAGGACTTGGGGGTGTTGGTTGATGAGGAGCTCTGCAGCCCAGAAAGCCAACTGTATCCTGGTCTGCATTCAAAGAAGTGTGACCAGCAGCTTGAGGGAGGGGATTCTCCTGCTCTACCCTGCACTCATGAGCACTGCTCTTCAACTGAACAACCAGACATTTATCTAGAATAGCCAAATTTATTATTTCCTGGTTTATGTATGAAAAATATGATGTGTTCACAAACTAAGGAGAGAGGAAAAGAAAGAACCTTCAAGCTACCTGCAGTTCAGTATCAGAGTAGGTGTAATGTGTGTGTTGGGACAGTTATTCCATGGCTCCTTTTTCCTTGATGCCCTCCTGCCTGTGTTCCCTAGAAGCCAGCTTCCATTATCTTTGTGTTCTGAGTTTCCTCTGTGGCCTGCTCCTTCTACCCTAATGTCATATTCCTTCTACTTGTCTTTTTAACTGTAGTTTACCTAAAGTGTGCACTATATCAGAACATTCAAGTGTTTCTAAAGAAATGGGGCTAATCCAGGGTATTTGTAGTAGAGGTGAAAACACACAGCTGAGGCACTTTTTGTGGCTGCAGTTTCAAGTTTCAAAACAGCAGGCGTGTGCATTCACTCTGTGTCAGTATATCTCTGTATTAGGAAACCAGCCAAGGTGCTGGCTCTTATCTTTAGCTCCTCATATCAAAGGTGAAAAGAGTAATAATACATAAGATGGCAATGTGAATGAGCCACGGGGGCACAACAAGGTTCAGTATCCGGATTTACTAAATGTAAGCAACATGCAAGTCCTAGCAAACTGAGCTCTGAGAAAGCTACAGATTCCCATTTCAAGGGATGCAACAAAATTAAAATCAAGGGAATTCTGGCTTTATTTCTAATGTTCAGCTTTTATAGGTGAAAAGTTTATTTCTCCAACTGTTGCAATTCTCAGCTACTTTTTCCATCTCTAAACTAGAAGAAATACTTTTGATTAGAGCACAATAAGCCTTAAACCCAATTGGCAGGGCTTTTCCTGCCTGTTCTGTGATATGAGAGAGGCCTGGCTTCAGTTTCTTGCTCAAGTAGGTTTGAATATTGCTTTTGTTTTCCATATATGGAATTAAACTGATGAACTTTTGTAGGGTGGATGACTTCTCCTGACTTGTGGACCACTTACCAAAGCTTACATACAAAACAGAGCCACAGAATTTTGGAACTCATTACTTGAAGAGTTTTTAGGAAGAAGGTCTTAAAGGTTTCTCACTTTTTGTTTTAGTGTTACTGCTCTATTCTAGGTAATGGCTGATCCTGCTGGTGTTGGTTTTAGTAGCATACTTGGCTTACTTGCCCAGTGATATTAATTCCTCTGCAATTCCTATGTTGTTAGGGCTTCACTGCTGTCACTTGATTTAGCACTGAATGGAATACATGAATGTCTTGCAAACTGACTGTGGCTCAGGAGCTGCCAGCTGGCCAGACTTCAGCCTTGGGCTTTTTGGTGTGTTTGTCTGCTTTTGTTTTTTCTGTTTTTAAGTTAAGATGAAAGTTAAATCCCAGATTTCTACAGGGCAGAAAGCATTTCCTGCACTATTCTGTACTGAAGCCAAGAGATTAATTCATTGTGAATGCTTAATCAGTCTGTCATAGAACTTTTTTGAGGGCTGAATTCCCATATTTGACTGTGTGGCTTTTTCAGTAGCCCTCTTCTCATCTGATTCCCTAAGCCACTGCTGTCACTTAGAACAAGGTCATCATTTCTCAGTCCTGTTCACAGTACATCAGCTTACTGGGGTGGAAGTAATTTTTCCTCAGCACAGTGCAGTCTCTACTGACCAGTAGGGTGTTTTGGTCTATGTTAATTTGGATGGAGAAGGATCTGTGTGGAATGTCAGAGCCAGTATCCTTCTTTTGTTTCACACCTCCAGTTAGATTCTCTCAGCAGCATGAATCACGGCTGCAGGATTATACATTACAACATTATATTATGTGTGTTGCAGCTGCTCTCCCTCTGGAAAGGTTGGTCTGTCAGTGAGTAGGTCTATGTGTTTCTTTAGTTTATTTTCCATACTGGCACTTCTGTCAGGCTATAGCGGTTCTGACATCATCTGCCCAAGGTTGAAGCCTGAATTCTGTGATACTTGTTTAGATTGATCTTCATTTCTCCCATCACTCTGTACTGCTTCTCTAACTGTGATAAAAATGACTTGTTAACAAGCAGGACTATTTTGGAACGCGAAGTACAGATTCTGAAAGCGGTGAAAAGAGGGCTCTTTTCTCTATAAATTGCCTGGTGCCCAGCTTGCAACAGCAATTAATTCTGGTTGAAGATACCAATCAGGTTGATACTTCAGCAGTTAACTAGTTGCACTTACAATCCCCTGTTTGTATGTGTACTTGAGATAAAAGATCATGAATTCACTGAACAGTATCTGTCTGAGTCACAGAATCATAGAATCATAGAATAGTTAGGGTTGGAAAGGACCTTAAGATCATCTAGTTCCAACCCCCCCTGCCATGGGCAGGGACACCTCCCACCAAACCATGCCACCCAAGGCTCTGTCCAACCTGGACTTGAACACTGCCAGCGATGGAGCATTCACAACTTCCCTGGGCAACCCATTCCAGTGCCTCACCACCCTTAGAGTAAAGAATTTCTTCCTCATATCCAGTCTAAACTTCCCCTGTTTAAGTTTGAACCCGTTACCCCTTGTCCTCTCACTACAGTCCCTCATGAAGAGTCCCTCCCCAGCAACCCTATAGGGCCCCATCAGATACTGGAAGGCTACTATGAGGTCTCCATGCAGCCTTCTCTTCTCCAGGCTGAACAGCCCCAAGCATTACATTGCACAGACACAGGACCCTGCTGCATCTCACAGGCTGCTAGTATTCAGATGCAAACTCTCATTTGGCAGCACTAATTCAGTCCTCTTTAGAGGAAATGGGATAGCTTTGGTGTACCTCAAACTTCTTGGGACTTCCCAATTTCCTTTATGAAATTCAAGACTCATTTAAAAAGAGGGGTGCAGGAGGTCAACAGCTGCAAAAACAATGTCATTGCACAAGAAGATGGCAGGGGAGATGAAAGGTAGATCACTACAAAATGCATTATGCTCTGCTCTCCCTTCCCACCTGCTAAAAAAACCCAACAAACAAACCACCCCAAAACAAACCGTGGTTTGTGAGAATCTGAGAAAGTAGCTTGCCTAAAAATGTACCTCATGTCTTGATGCGTACTGAGGAGGTTGGGCTCCTTAGAGAAAATGCAGAACACCAAATATTACAATTTCATGACCACGAAAATGGCCTAAAAAAGATGCAGTAATTGGGTTGTGAATTAACTGCAGTAGCAGAGCTATACATCGTTCTCATATTCCTGAAGTGTTTAATTAATTATATGACAGATAGGTTTTCATTACACAGTAAGCTAAATGGATGTAGAAGAAGATATTTATGTATGCAACTGAGTATCTGAATTAATTATGTACACAAAGGCCAAAATTGGTTATTTGTTCACAGTAATTGTATGTTGCATTTCATTGCATACACTCTGTGTAATGTTCATCATTCAGACCTAGATTTTATATAAACTAGAGGTGTACTGGCCAGATCTACTAATCTAACTCACAGCGCTGATTTACAGTAATGGAACATATGGTTTCATTGCCCTGACTTCTGTTCCAAGCAGTGCAGCGATACCCAACTGATTTATGAGTGAAGCTCAGCGCCTGTTACAGAAAAAAATTGCTTGAACCTTTTCTCCAGAGGTTTGGAGATCCACGTTTTTAAAATTAATGATACTACAGTGACAGCTTTGAATTCCAACAGAAAACTGTCTCAGAGAAAAAGCTGAAGACAATATAGTGCTGACTGCCAGATGGGTACCAAATTGCGAAGTGTTTGCTAGAAAGTCACTTTGGGAAGGTTTCATCCAGACAGCAGCTGGTGTGATGCAGCTGTGCAAGCAGCTCTGCAGAAGAGTACACCGAGTGTTCAGCTCTCAGTGCAAAACTAACTTCAATCCGTCACGGATCAGAAATATTTACTACATTTTATTATTAACTGGATGCTGATTTTGTACAGGAGCTATCTGAACGGAAAGGGAAGTCTTGCTTTTAAAACAAAATATTCACCAACAGTAATTATTAATTGTGTAATTATAACATGCTTTTTTGAGGCAGAGGCTAGCTTTCTTTGGAGAGATGACAGGCCATTTTGAGTACCACTAGAAGTAACAAGATATACTTCTATAAACATCACAAGATGACAGGATTGTCTTAAATAATGTGGCTATATGTTTTATGAAAATCTGTAATAGATATCCACTTACCACACAGGTAACATTTAAAAAGACTTTGGTATATATATCAGTTGCTGTTAACGTCATTAGGATTTGATGCATACCCTTTATTGCAATGACAAGATACTTTGAAATAGAAATGCTTTGGCATGGCTCTAACAGAAATGAATGACAGTGGGACACCACCAGTTGTTGTGTCTAAAACTTACTGCTTTTCACACTTGAATCTCAGCAATGTCCAGTAAAAAACTTTCGTTCTACACTCTCTGGTATGGCTTTTCAACCAGGTTGAGAAGTCCAGTGTGCTGTTGAACCTCCAGCTCTGAGTATGGAATTTGTGGCTTCCATCTCCAGGGACAGAGGCAGCCTTCAGCCAGACCTCCAGGAGGGGCAGGATGTGCTCAGGGCTCCAAGAGAGATATTCTTGTCCATGATGGTGTCTCAGAGCACTCTCTCTTTTGCTCTATGGCTGGGGACACCCAGCATTAATTCTTGGTTAATTTTATCTCGGTCTCACTGTTTTCTTGCATTCTGCTGCCTGTCTTCTGTTGTGAGTCAACTAGAAAACTAACTTCCCAAATATGTGCTCATCGCCTGTGAACAAGGGTGATGAAAAATGGGGGGTTAGTCTGCATTTCTGAATGGGAGAATAGCTGTTGTGACAAATGTCTGTTAGAAAATCCTGGATTTCACACTTCACGTATGCATGTCATCATTTTTCACTGTGATTAGAAAAGTAATTCAGAATACCAGTCAATTCTTGCACAGACAGACTCTTAAGATTATTACCAATGTCATACCCACCAAAAGCACTCCTTTAGCAAATGAGATGCCCAGTTGGAATTTTCCATCCTTTGTGTCTGAAATTCATGAGCAGCAGTGTCACTTGGGCTAACGGATTTGAACTAGAATGCTAAGAATTTTGAGTTCTTTTTCTAGACCTACTGTATTCTTTCCACCTCCTATGTCAATTTTCATACTTATAAATGCAAATATATTACTACTTTAGCTGGGTAAGTAGGAGGGAGAGTGAAGTCTTGTGTTTTGGTATACTTGTTTGCTGTTTTAAAAATCTCCGAATAGCGAACATATTAGTTCTTTCCATATGAAAGCTGGGGAATGAGGTGAGAAAAGGGAAGAAACCACACTGCCCCAAAGTTTTCTTGGTCCTTTTGTCTCCTTTTTAATTCTAGATTTGCCTCCAAATTAATATTATTTTGACCTTTTGAAAGAGTGAGATATAAAAACACTGACATGTTGAAATGTTTTACATATATCAAGAAAATATGAATTCTATATTCTTATTGATAGTTGGAAGCCATTTTTTGTGGACATCCTTTTGGAAAACCTACGCAACAAATTCAACAAGAGCCTTAAATCTTCACTAAATACCACTCCTGCCTCAATGAAACTTCCAAGGAGAATGCCAGACCTCTGTGAACGTGGACTCTCTTCCCAAGGGAAGATCCCACAGTACGTATTTATACAGTACATTAGTTCATCCCCAAGATCTGTGCTGGTGCTTTGTCGGCAAAGATGAGAATGGGACATGAGCTCCTGAGGTGCGCAGTGCCTGAGCAGGGCTTCCTCAGACCTGCGCTGGGCACTGCCGCTGAGCAGAGTATGGGCAGTAAACACCAATGACTTCTGCCCTGCAGTGACAGCCCATGGCCTGCCACTTGCCCACAGGAAATGTCTGGTTTGTTGAAAACCACGTTTTTTCTCTCAGGCAGTTTGGCTTCCATCTGACTCTGCCAAAAACTTAAAATTCACATCATCTCAAAGGGTAATTTAGTGGTTTTGTCAAACAAAACCTTTCAAGTTCCTTTAATGATGAATTATGCAGTCAAAAAATTTAATTGTAAAATTAAATCCCATTCATGCTTTGAACTAATTACAGTACCCTTCTCATGTGTATTGCCATGTCATGGAACTCCTCAGCTGAGGATTCTGGAATGCAGAAACCATCACGGCCAGCCCTAACAGACCGTGCAAACACTAACAGCTTCGGCTATGATCATCTGACCCGTCCCTTGCGAGACCATGGCTTGGTGCACTTCTCTCCTGCGACACATCTCTGGATGTTTATGAGACACTGCGCATCTCCAGTTAGCGGTTAAACAGTTCAGTCGCAGCACGGACGCTAGCACGCCTTCCAGCCTGGGGCAATGCCTACTGCGAGGTACCCGACACCTTCTTAAAGTGAACGCGGCAAGGCGCGGTCTCCAACGCGCACAAACATGGCGGATTCCCCTCAAGGAGAAAGCGCGGAGTGCGGACGCTGGCACACAGGACTCTCGCGAGACTCCCTGCGGAGGCCTGGGCGTTGCCACGGCAACCTCGAGCACGCCCCCCCCCCCCCCCCCCCCCCCCCCCCGACCTATAAAGCTCCGCCCACTGAGCCTGTGGCGGTTTGGTTGGCGTCGTCGGCCGTTGGCGTCTGAGGTGAGTCCCGCGGGGGGGAGAGCTGCGCTGCGGTGGCCGTGTCCTCTGCGCTCGCTGGAGTGGCCGTGGTAACCCGGGCTGAGCTCCCAGGGAGGTGTGCAGCCATTCGTACGGGCCCCAGCCTGCAGGGTGCGCCAGAGCCCTTCACCGTAAGGGATGGCGGTAGTGAGAGCAGCTGTGTGAGGTGTGACCAGGTGGCAGCGCTACGGGAGGTAGGTGAGCACCAGGGAGTCTGAGAAAGGGGTGGACTGGTGGAACCGTGATCCCATCTCTCTGAGGCAGCAGCAGGAACAGCCACTAGGAAAAAAAATGAGGTCATAGGGATCCTGTATTTTTCTGTCAGGTGGAAGCTAGTAGCTCAAAGGAGAGGAGTGAACAGAGGCAAGGCTGTGTTTTGGTGGGAGGCAAATCGTCTCTTTGCTTTCCCAGGTGCCTCTGTACAACAGGTGTGAGGCTCTGGATCTGGAAGGCCATTTAGTGAATGATGGTCTATCTATACCAGGGTTGTTGCCACGGTTAGAAACATTATTCCCTCTATCACCACCACAAAGAAAAAAAGTCGGTAATTTCCCTCTGAGGGGAACAGAGGATTCAGTATGGCAGACATATCCTTCTGTTAGAGAAGCTTGGTGCCTCCCTGGAGCCTGGGTTAAGGCCATCACTATTCAAATTCCAGGCCTGGTACAGCCCTCAAACTGTTACCCATTACTGCTCTAACATGTGTTATGATGAGGCTGCAACGTGTAGTCCAAGTATGATCGAAAGAGACTTAATGGGCTTGGGGTGATTGCTAGGGGAATCTGAACCACAGGTTATTGTTTACGTTGGCCTTCCAGTTGTGGGCAGTGACATTGGAAGAAACGCATGGGCCAAGTCTATGGCTCTGGCTGGTGTCACTGCCACAGTTCTGGTTTTTTTGATGATGGGATGGCTTATGGCACCAGGCTTGCTGGTGTCAGATGGGATTTGCCTTTCTCCAAGGGGGAAGAGGGTCTTTGCTCATGAGTTAATGGGGCTTACTGACAGAGCTTTAAACTAGACTTAAAAGGGGAAGGGGATAATACCAGGCTTGCCTGTGAGAAGACATGCAAAGGTTAGAAGGGTGGGTGGTAGTGGGGGCCCTCAGCCTGTTGCTGTGAGACATGCTGGATGCTTGGCATCACACTTGAAGTCTCATGGAGGTAAGCCAGAGCTCCTAAGGTAATAGGAGCTGACGCAGTAAAATACCTCAAAGGAATGAGGGGGTGTTCCTCTAAGAAGGTGACTTGGCCAACAGCCTAGCTGAAGTTAATTATGCTGCATGCAGCATGGGCAACAAACAGGAGGAGTTGGAAGCCACCATGTTGCTAGAAAGCTATGGTGGTGACCTGATTCCCTTTACTGAAACTTGGTGGGGCAAATCCCATGACTGGGGTGCAGCTAATAAATGTGAAATGTTTAAATGGATAAGTCCAGCTCTGAAGCAAATGTATGAATTCTTCATGAAGTGTCTTTATTATCCTGGAAAGGAGGAGTTTTATATGTTAAGGTTGGACTAGCAAAGTCTCACCTTCCAATTTTTCCTGCAGCTAATTAGACAGCAGCTGGATGCTGTTCAGGCTTCTACTGCTTGCAGAAACTTGTTTCCAAACCTTTGTAATACAATTTAAAATCCTTCTTTTAAGGAAATTGAAAGCAAATTGATGCAACAGTTTATTTTTAGAAACCTGTCTGAATACTGGAGAAGTAGCAAACAACAAACCTGATACTTTCTCCTGTGAACAGAAGGGGTTCTCCTCATAGAATCATAGAATCATAAAATAGTTAGGGTTGGAAAGGACCTCAAGATCATCTAGTTCCAACTCCCCTGCCATGGGCAGGGACACCTCCCACCAAACCATGCCACCCAAGGCTATGTCCAACCTGGACCTGAACACCGCCAGCGATGGAGCATTCACGACTTCCCTGGGCAACCCATTCCAGTGCCTCACCACCCTTACAGTAAAGAATTTCTTCCTCATATCCAATCTAAACTTCCCCTGTTTAAGTTTGAGCCCATTACCCCTTGTCTTATCACTACAGTCCCTAATGAAGAGTCTCTCCTCAGCATCCCTATAGGCCCCCTTCAGATACTGGAAGGCTACTATGAGGTCTCCATGCAGCCTTCTCTTCTCCAGGCTGAACAGCCCCAACTTTCTGAGCCTATTTTCACACTGGAGGTGCTCCAGTCCCCGATCGTCAAGATTTACTCAAATCTTTCTATTATCAGCTTAGCTAAGGTTACTAAATGTGATCTCTGTTATTTCAATTTAACTTCAATTAATTTCCCACTATTTCAGTCCAGCTAGTGTCTCCTGTGCTCTTGTTCTAGTCCTTTCCTGACACGACATACTTACAGGGCTGATAAACTTTTACAGATTAGATAAAAATATCTACTTTTATAAAATGACAGATGCAAGACCAAAATACATTTTACAAATCAAAAATTACTTTTATTTCTCACATCAAGACCACTTGTCCTGTTACCTTGTGCCTACCTGGCACGACTGTGTGGCTTTCCTGTAGCAGGCTTCAAGGAACGTTTGATGTGAGGAGTACAGCTCTGAGAGGGAGAGAAGGCAGCTGAGGTGTAACTTCATTTGTTTCTGATTCTAATCTGACAGATGTGAATCAATTTAAATGGCTATATGCTGTTCTATTCCAGCCCAGTCTAGTTTACTCTAGGCTTGTCTAGCCTATGCTGTATATCTGTGTCCAGTCCTAGGAAGGAAGCATGGGTGAGAGTTCAACATACCTTGAATGTGACAAAAGAAAGACTGCTTGTCTTGTCACCCTGCTCCTACCTTCCACGCCTGTGTTCCTTTCCTGTACCAGTTTAAAGGAATGTTTGATATTATTAAAGCATCCTTCCAGATGTGAGGAGTGCAGCTCTGAGAGGGAGAGAAGGCAGCTGAGGTGTAACCCCATTTGTTTTCTATTCTAATCGGACAGATGTGAAACAATTTAAAGTAATTCTAATACATCCTGTTCTATTCTAGCCTATTCTAGTTCAGTCTAGTTTATTCTAGACTTGTCTAGCCTACGCTATATGTCTATGTCACGTTGTAGGAAGGAAGCATGGGTGAGAGCTCAACATATCTTTAAGTTGGTCAAAGAGTCATCCATTCCTGGCGAGGGATTTATGAAAAGTGCTCTTGTGCCTGCCTGGCGCTTGTGTTGCACACAGGGGTGAAAAGTGGCAGGTGCTGATGGGCAGCAAGGCTGGCGCCCTTGCAGGCACAGGCTGCTGTACACAAGGAAAATTCCCCTAGGGATGGAGCCAAGAGAAGAGCAGAGCTCGCTCCCGCTCCAAGCTTGCGCTGGGCAATGGAGCCAGAGAAAGCCAGGGCACAAGTGGTGCCCTGGAGGGGTGAGAGCAGCGGGCTAGAACTGAGCCCAAAGGACGGTGACAAGGGGCTGTGCTCAGTGCGACAGAGGGCAAGCGTCAACCCCCAGGGACTACCCTGGCAGTTGCAAAAGCTTCCTCCCACCAGATGTGGGGCACGAGCGGCCACTCACGTGGAGCAGGAGCAACAGCCTTTGGGCCACAATAGCCCAGAGGAGCCCTGTCAAGGGGCTGGCTCACCACTGCAGAGGAAGGCAAAAAACCCCTGTGGATACTCTGAGATCCATGGGGGAAAAAAAAGCCTTCGCCCCCCCAGCTGCAGGACACGAGGCTCCGCCTTCGTGGTGCATGAGCAGCCAGAACAGACCAGAGGAGCCCTAACAAGTGGTCCTGCTCGATGCTCAGAGGAAGGCAAGAAACCCCCGGGACCAGTGCCAATGTGCCCGGGGGAAAATTCCTTCCTGACCCCAACACTGGCGATCGGCTATCCCTGAGCATGTGAGCAAGACCTGCTCCTGGTCTGAAGGCTGATCACACCTCCCCAGAGATGCCCAAGCCCTGTTCTCCCTCAACCCAGAGTCACCTCAGGGGCTGGTGAGAGTAGCCAAAGGCCCCCATCTGATCGCCCCCAGTGGCAAGAATCCTCCTTCCCTATGCCTGGCAGGGCTCCTGTGGCTGCTCCAAGGCACTGGGATCCCTGGATCTCTGCATCTCATTGCTTACGGCTGCTGCCCCTAGCTCTGCAGGGGATGAGGATGATGAGCTCTGCAGTGCTCTTTAAGGTGGCATTCCTATGGTCTGGCCACAGCTATCCAGCTGAAAAGAATTGTTCCCCTCCTGTGAGCTGAAACTGGTCCTGCCAGGAGCTGGCCTCCAGCAGCCTTGACCGGGCACTGGTCTTCCTCCCTCAAGGCCCCTCCAAGTAATGCCACCAGCTCCTCAAGGACTTCCTCTCGGATGTCCTTGGGCCACCTGCCAGGGGACACAGGAGGCTGCTCCCTTTTATTCAGTCCTGGGGCATTGTGACTGCTGCGTTGCCTGGTGGTGTCACAATGACATGGGGGTGACGGGACCCCCTATGGTCAGCCACATCCGCTGCCCCTCGGCCCAGCAGCCCTCAGAGGAAGCCTTTGGGGTGCTGGCCCCGAGGCAGTGCCTGTGTCCAGGGGCTATCCCAGCCCTTGGTGGCCATGCTCTGGGCACAGCTGCTGGGCTCCCTGATGCGTCCTCAGCCACTTGGCTCCCAAGGACAAGCCCAGGGCTGTTCCTTTTCTCTCAGGCCATGGCAGAAACCAGCCCTGAAGCCCTGACAGCCGTCCCCTCTCTGACCAGGGATTAACTGTTGCCTACACTCAAATGGTTTTGACACATCATGCACAAGACACAGCATCATATCACAGAAGACCTGTAATTTTTACTTGACTTACTCTCATTTGAGCAAAGTATTCAGCAAGATCTTCAGGACCTATATTTTACCCGTGATTCACAGGAAAGCTAAGCTAGCAATTCTGGACTGCTCCTAGAGCACTGTAACAGATTATAGTCAAATCACTCCTATGTTATCAGGGAACTGCTTCTCAGCATTGGCTGACCTACTTCTAGAGGTAATAAATACGAAGAGAAATGTTTGTCTACCATACATAAAACAGTATCTCTAATTTAGATGAGGAAAGCCAATTTCAGTTTTACTCTTCTCCATTCTAAATTCAGTAACTTTTTTCTTTCAGATATTTTACCTTATTGAAAAATGGGTCCCACTCAAAAGGAGCTGAACCTCATTTTAAAATGCAGGATGACGACTAGGCAGACCCCTCCACAGCAGATACAGCACTTGTGTGAATGCAAGGATGGTGACCACAGTAAGAACTTTCCATGAAACATGACCCAGGGTATGCACCATAGCAAATCCTGTTAGTAGGAGGTTCAGGTCTCAGTGCTCAGTCATTTTACTTCTGTAGAGTCAGCTGAAAATGATCAATAAATGAACTAAAATCACTGAAGTGTGATGAAACAGAACAAGCCACTGCTATGAGTCAACACATGCAAAATTATGTGAGTCTGTGCTCCAACTTCAAACCAGGAAAATCAGAGGTAATTACCTCTTTGGTGAAGCAGTGCTGTCTAATTCTAGACGCATGTTTTTCTAGTTGTCTGCTCCTGGGTTTAAGGTATTTATTCTGCTTCCACATCACTTGCATGCTGGGCTTAGAGTTTGAAGATTCACAAAGTCCACTGATGTAAAAGACGTTTTTGTGTTAATTGCAGTAGGTTTTGCATAAAGCTGCTATGTAAGGTGCTGTTCATTAAAAACATAAATTGGCATGTGAGTAGTTCTGCCTTGAGAGTAGCATGCGAGTAGTTCTACCTTCAGAGTTGGCAGCTGGGGTGGATGTATTCTATCTGTGACTTGCAAAAGAGAATAAGGTTTAGGTGAGTCTGATTTATGGGTAGGGCAGAGGTAGAGAGGAATTTATGCTGGAACCAGAAATAGTTACAAGGATGTTTATTTGTGAATTTCTTCAAGTTACTGCTTCCTGCCTTTTCCTCATTTGTGACTCTCACCAAAATGGCTCCAAGTCACGTGTTTTAAAGTTACTCTGGGTTTTGCAGACAGCTAAAAAAAATCACTTCATTTTATTATTGTCTTAAAGTTTGTTTAAGCTTCTTTGATTCTTCCTCATGATGTTAGTAGCTATTTTGCCAGGAAGGCATAACCCTCCCCACAAATGCCTATCTGTCCAGTCTTACTTGTGCATGGTGGTCATGCAAATGTCTGTTGTGCCCAGACCCTGATCTTGTGTGAGTTTCTGGACCATTTGAAGTATTGAGATTGAAAGGGACAAAACCGAAGTTTGAGCTTTTATCTGCAATTACCTCTTTTTCTGATCTGCCAGATGAATTTAAATCTTTTAATGTGACATCTCAGAAGTAAACATGTATTTATTTTTAGAGAGCTGGCTGTAAAGTTTATTGTATGAAGCATGTAACAAGCTTAGTAGGAAATGGAGCTAGATATAAATCAGAATACATCATTTAATAAACACTGTCACTCAGGGGAGAAGAAACATAAGGAAATGAAAGCTGTAGAACAGAATTGTGAGCAAAGAAGAATTGTAGTAATCTGTGTGTAGCAGATTATAATCGTTCAAAAATTAAAATGCAAAACAAGGCGAATCTAATTATTGGGTTTGCAAGTGTTTGTGCTTATGGTTCAGAGTCTGAATTAGTATCTCTCCAAGGTAATGAGAGATTTTTTCATTTTCATTAGGTTTTGGAAATATTTTGCATATTTACAGTTTTGTTGGGTTTTGATGTTTGTTTTTTGGGTTTTGTTTTTTTTCCCCCCCCATAGGAAGATACTCACAAGATAAATTCCAAGAATTAGGTGTATTTTTCCATTGAAGTCAGTAGAGATGTTGTCTGTTTCATGTAGGAGCGGAACAGGTTTGCAGCCTGTTGTCCTGCTCAACTAGAGGGTGTTGTTCAAGTATACTTTCCTACACTCAGGTTCTTTGCAGTTACGTTCCTTGCTAAATCATGGTGTGGAACATGTTATTTAGAACTTATGTCAATGTAACAATACATGCATCCTGAGAACAGCAAGGACTTAAAAAGATGCAGGTGGAAGCCCACTAAGGAAGTGACTTTTGTATTGTAGATAACTAACCTAAAGTAGCTACTGAGTTCTGTCCTCTAAATTTCTTATTACTTTATCATCCTCTCTGTTCTGTCATATGAGGTGTTTTATCATGCCCATATGATATGAACAGAAAGAAGTTTAGGGTGGAGAAGAGGCGGATGGCTCTGAAGGTTTGAATGATATATTCCCGTTTGCATGTTGAACTCTGCCACTTGTCTTGCAAAGCAATGATACTTCCATGGTACAGGAATTATTTTTGTCATTTCAGTGCTGCACAAGTTATTTTGCATATTTTTATCTAAATTTTGTAACTTCAGTATTGAAGAAAACAACCAAACTGTTAAACATCGCAAAACTGCCAGGTAGTCTAATTCATTTGGAGGCTTGCACAGAATAGGTGGATGTCTGCTCTATTTTTTCATGCTTATCTGAGAAGTATTTAGACAAATGAATGTGATTTATGTGAAATATATTTCTGCGTTTATTGAAAGGGCCTAGAGCTTTTGTATGTGAATGCATATACTTTTATACACAGGGGCTGCAGGTGTATGCTTCTTTCAGACCCAAAGGTCTGGGAAATGGTAGTTAGTTAATAGCACAAAGCAAAGCTATCAAAAATCCCATCTTCAGTTAGTGCTTTGGAAAAGCCCAAGGTAGGCTATGGCTACCAGAATCTGGAGCTCTGAATACTATATCATGAGTGTTAAAGGACAACTTTATATTGTTTATTGCATAGTGCTGTCAAGGGCCTTTGAAGTGATAAGCTATTAAATATGGAAATTAGTTACTTTCCATATTCTTAATACTTTCCCCCTATAAAGCCTATGCATTAATGGGTTTTTTTTAAAACAAACTGCTAGTACTTGTCCATAACAAAAAGGGTTTGGTATTTGCAGTTTCCAATCTGTCTTTAAAACATTTGTTTCTTTAATGTTGTGAGGACTTTGTGTGGTAGATTGATTCCTTCTGCTTGAGAATGAGCTTCTCATTTTTAGCCTGCAGTCACAGCCAAAGACTGGTCAGTGCATCTTGGGACTGTTTCCTATTGAAGGCTAATGATTTCACAAGCATGAATGATTAATAAAATGTGGGAATATTAGCAATGCATATTGAACATTGTGTGGTTGTGGTAGTGGTGTATTTTCTAAAATCAATGGTTTAATTTTTAAAAACAGTAGTTTTGGTAGGATATCTTTATTTCCCATTTGCTCCTTTTGCTGACGCTGGTATTTGAGAGTTGTATACTCTGTCAAGTTTGTGTATTAACAAGGAACATGGGGCATTCCTATGACTGGTAAAAACAGCTTAACATGCTTTGGGCAGTTGAATGAGCATGCAGCTATTGCAACAAAGAATGCTGGTGTAAACTTTTGCTTTCCTTTGGCAGTTCTGGAGTTGAAATTTGTTTAATGCAATGAAGAAATACCTTTGACACAGTTGCAGTGTAATGGGCTTTCCTCTTTCATTAAGTGACAATGAAAAAATCTTGGGAGAAATGTAAAATAAAGTTGCAAATGATGTATGTATGGAATAGTTTTAACAATGAAGCTTTGTTGTCAGGTCCTGGGAATTATTCATTTGTAGTGGATACACAAAGGGACAATAATGTATAGCAGCTGTGGCAGCTTTGGAATATCATATTGACATTTCAGTATTCTGGAATATTGCATTTCACCTATGGCCTTGAATAGCTTGCATTTATATCTTTTCTCCCCTTGCAAGATGAGCTTAATATCTATTACTTTACTAAATATTAAATTCAGATACCAAGAGACACAAGCCCTGAGCTTTAAGCTATGACTTTACACTCACTGGTCTTTTCTTCTAGTGATGCTGAGTGTTGATGGAAATGAACTAAACCAGGTTGGCTTTGCTCACCTTGGTAAAGAACTCTCCCTGTTTCTGCCCTAAGATAATATTGTCATTCCCTGTGATGATGAATGCTGCATAGAATGCCTCCACAAGCGCAAAAAGGAAACAGATGTGTTTACATTGTCTCCATGGAGACACCAAGACACAAGCTAAATTCACACTAGTATCAGGGAGAAGATCCCCCCTCCTTTGTCTTCCAGAGATGCAGAATTGCAGGGAGAATATTTGAAGCAAACCAGACAGAATTCTCTAGAGACTGTTCTTCTCTTGTCTTGTCAGCAAAGGAGTCTTTGTGCAATCTGTCAGTGATTCCACAATGCTGCGATGGATGTTTGTAGTTCCACTAAGACTTCAGTAAGAGTTTAAAATACTCTATTTTGTATTAACCTATTTATCATTACTTAAAACATAATTCACTATGGCTACTTTCTCCGTTGTCTCAAACATACCAGTTACTTCAATTTATTTAGTGAGCATGTGTTTACTAGTTGAGAACATTCAGGAGATGCAATGGAACCATATGACATTCCTTCTGTTCCTTGTTTGGAGGATCACTGACTAGGTTTCCATAGACATTAATTGGAAAACATCTTTCTATCATATTTATCCCTTTGCACTTGTCTGTTTCATGAATCTTTACAATCCACTGCTGTGTTTCTCAGAGCAACCGCAGTTTGGCCATATGATGTGTGTGATGAGTTCAGTGTGGATGTTTTGAGGCTCATAGTGATAGGGAAAGGGAGAAGACTTTTCCTTGTTCTGCTCTTTGTCTGAAGACCATGATTTGTTTACAAGTGACACGGAGCTGGATATAGCCTTATAAAGTGATGCACTTTTCAAATAAATAGTGTGAAACAAAAGAGCAAAGTGTGAGCACGCACAGATACTCATGCCAAGCTGAATAAGATTTTTCAGTTCATGTGTGCATTCAGCTCTTATTTAGGAAAATGTTCCCTGAACTAGAGCTAGTTTCAAAAGCCTTTAGCTAATGGACAGAGCCATGGTTTGTTGGGTTTTGGTTTGTTTGTTGGTTGGTTTTTTCCCCCAGTATTTTTGGTAATTACAATTTAAAGAAAATTAAACTCCAAAGGTGGAAAAACTGTTGTGATGTATTCAAATTGTTTGGGGAAAATTATTTTAAGAAAACATTTAGTCTCAGTTTTTAGGTTGAGTGTGCCTTCCAAACATGCGTGTCAATGCATTCTGTTGAGAAACAGTGCACAGCCATCTTGAAATGCCTTTTCAAAGTTTGTTCTTGTGGTAAAAGCCTGATCGTTCAACCAAACAGCAAAAATAAGTGACTTGGATGACCAGTCCCATAGTGCATGTGAATAGCAGAAAACAGAGCAGATGGTGGGGGAAGAATCAAGAAGCAGCCATGAGTTCAACAAAACATGTATTTTAAAGAATTCTTCACAGAACATGATGTGAATTAATTTTTTGATGAGAAAAAACTAGCATGTTTAACTTGTTAAATACATGAAATTCCTCTAGGTCTCTATTACTCTATTGTAGTTTTAGTTTAGCTTTAGTTAAGCTATTAGTTAATTAGCTATTATTAGTTAATTATTAGTGATTATTAGTTTAACTATTTAAACTATTATATTTATAGACTAAATATTAGAGCTAAATGAGTTAACTTATGCAAATGAGCATCACATTAAACAAGAAACTACCACTTGTATACATGAAATTGTTCTTGTAAGTATTTGCAGAATCAAGGCCATAAGCACCATATATGTGTTCTGGTTTTGGCTGGAATAGAATTAGTTTTCTTCCAAGTAGTTGGTACAGTCCTGCGTTTGGGTTTCAGGATGAGAATAATGTGGATAATGCGCTGATGTACTTCGTTGCTGAGCAGTGCTTACCCTAAGTCAAGAACTTTTCAGCTTCTCATGGTTTTCTGCCAGTGAGGAGGCTGAGTGGGGGGTATTAGGTGAGTCCAAGATGCTGGGAGGGGACGCAGCCAGACAGCTGACCCTGACTGACCCCATTCAGGACTTTCCAGGCCATAGGATGTCAAGCTGAACAGTAAAATGGTTAGTAAAACAGTAACAAACAGTAAAATGAGTTGGCCAGGGTGTGGCAGCTGCTCCTCAGGGGCTGTCTGGGTATTGGTTAGTGGGTGGTGAGCAATTGCCTTGTGCATTTCTTGGTTTGTAGATTCTTTTATCATTATTACTGTTTTCCATTCCTTTTCTGTCCTGTTAAACTATCTTTTTTTCAACCCGCAAGTTTTACATTTTTTTCCCATTATGTCCCCCATCCCACTAGGGGGAGTGGCCGAATGGGTGTGTGGTGTTTAGCTGCCTGCTGGGTTAAACAACAATATGTTAAGTCTCTCTTTGAGGAATACTCAGCAGAGAAAATAATTGTTAATTCTGGTTTCAGACACTTTTATAAGGCTTTGTTGTGGTTTAAGCCCAGCTGGTAACTCAGTACCACACAGCCGTTCGCTCACTCCACCTCTTCCTCTCCACCACCCCCTGCTCCTGGAGGGATGGGGAGGAAAATCGAAAGAATGTAACTCCCAGGGGTTGAGATAAGAACAGTCCAGAAACTAAGGTATAACACAAACCACTGCAGCTACCACCAATAATAATAATAGTGAAAAGGGAAGATAATACAGTTGCTCACCACCTGCCAACCGATACCCAGCCTGAGCGAGCAGTGATCTAACCCTTCCAGGTAACTGCCCCCAGTTTACATACTGGGCGTGATGTGCTGTGGTATGGAATACCTCTTTGGTCAGTTTGGGTCAGGTGTCCTGTCTCTGCTTCCTCCCGCTTCCCCTGCTCCCTGGCAGAGCATGAGACTCAGAAAGTCCTTGGTCAGAGTAAGCATTACCGAGCAGCAACTAAAAACACTGGTATTATCAGTGCTGTTCCCAGGCCGAAAATAAAAAACACAGTGCTGCACCAGCTACTGAGAAGGGGAAAAATGAGTGCTGCTGCTGAACCCAGGACAGGCTTCTTCCTCAAAAATTTCCTGTTAGCAGCCACAGAATTGTTTTTGTGACTGATCAGAGGATCCACCTTCTGCATAAACTCTTGGCCTTCATGTCAAAGATCACCAAATATGCCCCTAACCTTAGGTTTGCATTTCACTGTGGTTTCTCCCACAAATGTAAATTAAAATATTAGACATTCCAGTCATCTCTGTGAACCAGTGAACTGCAATTGGACTTAGTTTAACATGGTCTGTGATTTCCTGGGTTTCCTGTGATGCACATGAAGATCAGTCAGAGGGATGACAGATGCAGTGTAGTAAACGGTCTGAGCTAAACTCAGATCCACAGAGAAGAATGAGGCCATATGGAGGTTGTTTTTCTTTTTTCCTTCCTCAAGTACAGTATTTTGAACAGCAGTTTATCTGTTGGTGATAAAAAAATCATTGTTTATCAGTCCTCGACCACAATATCTTGGATTTAAAATGGTAGGTTTATGTTGAGGATCACACTGAAACTTAATAGTGGAACAGTTATTTTTAATCGTGTTGCTAAACTAAATTAAATCTTACTGGAGTTGATATTACAATTATGAAAGATATCTTTGTACTTCTGCCCCTGTGAAAAATGGAAGTCCTGTGTGGGTGGTATGATTTCTTCTGCCAGTTTCTGGTGTCTCCACAGACAAGAAAAAGGTGAAACTCAGACCTCTAAAATAAAATAAGACCTAACAATGGCTTTATTACCTACAATGCTTAGAGCTATCTCTGCATTCACTGTCACACCTCTTTTCCCCCATTATTCCCTGTACTTCAAAAGCCTCTTCATGCTATTGCAACCTAACTTTCACAGTTGTACCTCAAGGGTTGAAGCCTTGTTTGATTTTTTTTTGCCTAAGCTTAGATGGTTCACAGGCTGGTTTCAACTCACGCCAGCTTCATTTTCAAGGCAGTTCTCCATGCATCAGGGGTGACTGAACACAAGTCTAGCATGTACAGGGGTAACACATGCCTACTTTTTCAGTTCTGCAGTGTGGAGATCCAGTATGGCTACATTTGTCTAGCATGAAGGAAGCAAAGCTTTGTGCTGTAAAATCAATCTCTTTTGTATTTTTGTGCTATTGTGTTACTTGCACTTCTGCAAACATTTTGTTTGTTGCATCACAAGACTTAAACTGAAGCTTTGGATGGTTTTTATTCATGTGGTCTGCGCTAAGCTGCCAGGGAAGCTGGAAAAGAATCTATCCCAATCATTTTTCACTCATGTAGATCTACCCCTTGAAAGCTTTTTGTATGAAAACCCATGGCAGACTTAATAAATAACAGATTCAAGATGCATTACATCCTAGATCTGTCACTCCAGTGACTAGTTACCAACTTCTTCCTGTGTGATACCCCAGTTGTCTTATTGTCATAAGCAGGGTATGGTCCTTGATTCCTCACGCTTCTTCTGTGTGTATTAACGAAAACTTGAAATGGCTGGTCCAAAACTGCAGCTTTTGTGAACACAAATCAAGCTTCAGGTTGTTCCTTGCCAGTCTGATCTCCATCTTTGTTATCTTTCTTACTAAGATATTTCTGATCTGGCATTTTAACAAATGACTCCTTGAAGTTTTGCTAGATTGCTCGGTTTTCCTGCTGTTTCCTTAGGCCATCAGTAACCTTAGGAAAAAGATACTTGGTTAGTCTGGTGTGATCAACTGTTGCTAAATCCATGTTGTATCTTCACCTCTTCAACCTTCTGTTCAAAAGCTCAGTTCAGTGATTTCTCAGGGCAGCCATTCATGGCCATGTGGATACTACCTTGTCTTCCCCTAAGAGGATGACTCAGCAATTGTGCAGTCATGGTTTTGTTTCTGTACAGTCAGGTCTTTGAAGTGAGAAAATAAATGGGGTATGAGTTTTTGTCCTCCATTTATTTCACTTTATCCTCTCAGTTCTTTGCCCTGATGATTGGCTAGTTGGCTCTCTTGTTTCTTTCTCCTCTTGAAGGCTGTTGCTGCTTATTTATGGCTGCCAGCTTCAGGCCGTAAGTTGGTGCTTATTTGATTTACTTTAATTTCTTGCTTAATCTTTAGAGGAAGCTTCCAGCTGGCCAATCTCCTCATTTTACGCTGTTGCAAGAGCTAAGCTGGCGTGTATTCTTTCTTTCCAAGGGCTTCTGTGGAAATGAGAGCAAGGCAGCTCCCTGTAAACCACAACTTGGGAATGGAATTGCTGTTACAGAAGTTTCTCAGGCTTGCACGGAGCAAGGAGATAACGAAAACAGGAGAATCCTGAGACAGCACCATTGTGATGATCTGCAGGTTAAGTGTTTAGAGTTTCATGTGCTGTGTTGTACTGAAGGGCAGTGACAGTGGCAGAGAAGTGAACAATACAGCCTGTGCTGATTGTTTTCTTTAGAACAGATATCCTGAATTTTATTTTTTTCTTTTGCTGTGCTAAACTCAGACATTCTGTCTTTGCATTGAAAAAAGGGCAGATTTCAGACAAAAAAATCCCATTGGCATCTTCAGAGCTGTTGTGTGTTTTACACTGATTCCAGTGAGAATGGTGCTGGAGAGAGATGGAAACAAGGGTTCCAAATCAGATCTAATCCAGAATCCTGCATGATTTAGTCTCTGATCCAAGTTTTGTCTTGTCATTTACTTATGCTAATGCATTAAGGAGTATTGTTTAGTCCAGTGATTTTTGGGTTGGAGTACAATCCTCACATATTCTTATATGAAAGATATATTTCAATGTCTGTGATTTCATCTGCAGTTTTTGGAGTATATGCACGCAGTCTCATTGCAGCTTTAAGAACACGCGTTACACACATGAAGCAGTAAAAAGATCCGTTGCCAAAAAAGAGAAGGATAGTGGCAGAGTATTAATGGAGCTCCCGAGTATTCTCAGGCAATGCAGAAATACTTGGAATTCACTGTTGCTCCAAGGCAACCACATCATTGCATTGGTTTCACATGTGCTTGCATTTGTAGGTCTCTACTGGATGGAAGGTATAAACCTCTGCATGTTTGTCTAAATTCTCTCTGCTGACTGAGCTAATTGGGATTTCACTGAGCCAAAGGTCACTTGTGTGTCACATTCTGTCCCATGATGTAGTTTATTGCCAGCTGTGTTGTATACATCTATGCTGTAGCTGAGTGTTTCCCCTTGGAGAGGAAGTGGTTGAAGGACATGTGATAGAAGGATAAAAGCCAAAGTTAGAGGCACTGCAGGTCTGTCTGAAGATGTGTGGTTACCATGTTCAGACTCTTTTCCAGGTCTCTTGTTTGAACAAGCAGAGGATTGAGGACCTACTGTGAACAATCAAGTTGGTACATGTGCCCTTGTTTTGGAGGAGGTTTTCAAATGCTTGCTTTTGCATAGGTAACAGGCAAGTCACCCAAAGAGTGTAATCTGTATGTTTGATAAAATAATCATATTTTTAAGTACTGCTGTGATCAAAAGGCATTTATATGTAGAAAGGTGTTGATGTGAGAACAGGACTTTTTATTATGGGACTCCTGGAACACGGAACAGAGATAATTCCATCAAAATCTCTGAATTCTGTAGTTACGCTAAATGAAGCTCAGTGGCAATAAGTCCTTGCATATGTTCAGCATATTCAGAGAGGACATCTTTCTTAGGCAGCAATTATCAAACTAGAGATGAACTTTAGGTAGGATTGTATCTTCTTTCCTTGTCTTGTATTGATAATGTGCTTCTGTTGAAGGCTGGTCATCTTGACTGAGCCCATGCCTCAGAAGTACTGGGCCTTATTCTGATCCCTGTATTAGAATATAATGCCATTAATTTTGAAGAAATCATGCCTTTTCTGTGTGCTCGTGCATGAGACTGCAGAAAGGTATGGGTTTTTCAGTCGGGTGACAGGCATGTGATAGTCATCTAGATGTCACAGCACATTGCTGTCTTTTACAAGCTGTACATGACCTGGTATTGTGAACGTGTTTTTGGCTCTGTTTCTTTGACTCTTCTCCCCTAGTAGCATCCACTTAGCATCCCTCAAGTGGAATCATATTCAGTGTCTGACTTTCCCTCAGGTCAGAGTGATGCAGACTCTGGGTTGGATCTCTGAGTCTTCTTCCATAGCCCCTTGGCTCCTAACTATAGTTCCTTAACATGTGGCCTCCAGCCAGGCAGCTATTGGCCCTGAGGTATGCCAGCTAGAGTTTGCCTTCTGGTGTAGACTCTGACTCACAGCTGCCTGCTGTGCCTGGCTTAGATGTTGGGCCTCCTCCTTAGAGTGGGCCATGATCCTAAGGATCTGTTAATCCTTAAATTAGTCATGGATGCTGGAAAATTTGAGTATCCTGAGAGGTAAGTGGGAATCTGTTTGGATTTCAGTTGGGTGCTCCTGTGGCATGGTAATTCCAGTTTCACAGTGGTGTAGACAAGCAAAGAAAACCAAGTTTGGATTTCAGCAAGTATTTGCAGACCTGCTTTTTGCAAGCTTAGAAATTAGTTCCACACTTAAAAAGTAAATAAAAAGTCTATATTGAAATTAAACACTTTCCACACAGATGTCAGGGGTCAGAGCTCATCTTGCTCTCCCAGAGGAGGGCCACGAAAGCAGATGTGCGGAGTGCAAAGAATTGAATGAGGCAGCAAATGTATCTTTTTTGTGGTTCCATTTGCTTTCAGAACCACACAGATAACTGTGGCCAAGTCATAAGTGTTGTTAAAGCAATGAGAAGGCACATGGGGGCTGAAGCAAGAGATTGAAGAGAATAGAAGTTATGAGTCTGCAGACCTCCCACAGAGGCTAATGCAAATAACTTTAGACCTAGATGTTCAGTGCCCCTGACTAACATGGCTCTGATTTCAGCAGGAGTCAGACATGTAAGCAGTTTTGTTTTGTCTGGGCTGAGCACAAATCTCTGGGCTATAGTTCTCTTCTTGTAAAATGGACATGGAAGCGCTGTTCTGCCATGCTGAGGTATTGAGGATAATGATAATAAAGGCAGCTGGGATTCTGTGCACTGGCCATGTTCATGTATTGTAAGACCCCAAGTGTGAGTGTCAAAAGTTTGGGGAATGGAGAAATGCAAGACAATCTCTACGGTATGTGGTACTGCAGTCTGACAGTTTTGCAGACAGTGTTGTGCTCAGGTGTCAAGACTACTTTAGCTATAGTTAAGTTCTCTTTTGCTGCCTCTGTTGTGTGCCAGTATGGGAAGGGGTGGGGAAGGGAAGTGCACAGTGGCAATGCTGCCAATAGTGGAGCAATGACATCAGGAGAAGCTTCTGGAGCAATGCTGAGCTGAACCAGACCCTTCTGTGTTGTGAAATTCTCTTGGCCCTCATTCTCAAGAGACTGACATCTCTTGTAAACTGAGAAGAGGATGGACTGGAACTTTTTTGCACCTCCTTTATTTCCAAATGGGCTTTTTCCCCTTCTGTAGCTTTCTTAAAGGATATAACAATGTGGCCCCAGTCAGGAGTCAGAGTGGGGGGGACAACTATTTCGACTGATTTCGTCTGTATGTGCTGGAGAGTTTCTTGAGCTGCACAGCTTTGTGCATGTGCATTGTGTCAAAGCTAGGTGGTAAAAGGCGGGATAGCATGAGGTAAGTGTTTAGAGAGCTAGTTGACATCCTGAAAATTACCAGAGACCCTCTCTTGAAACCACTTACACCCTTGTGCAGGGGTGATGCTTGTGTTGGTTGCTCAAAAGCCCCTCGCAGAGCTATGGAACATAGCTCTCACACACCTCACATGAGCAGTGTCAGCTCTGCTGGGGGTTGCAGAGACAAGGCCTTCCTTCTTCACCTCTGAGCTGATGCTTGCAGCCATGTGGGACAGTGCAAGTGGAAGTGTGCTAAAGGTGTAGGGTAGATAAATGAGGAAATGGAAGAGGCATGTTTTTCAGCAGGAATGCTATTTGGAACACTTAGATGATGAAAGAACTTAAAATTACAAGAGCTTTAGTGCCCTTTTAAGAAACACTGTAGAACTGAACATCACTTTTTTTTTTTTTTTGGAGAATAAGGTGAATTTTTGTTCTTTAAAAAAGAAAAACAAAACTAATACAGAATAATCACACTCCTCATCAAACTTCTGTATTTCCTTGGGGTTGCATGTGTATGACAACTTTCAGTAAAGCCTGGTTTGTTTAGATTTTTCCCTAAGTCTTGCCTAGAGATCATAGGGTGGGAAATATGTATGCATCAGAAAGTTAAATAATTTCTAGATGGAAAAATATAGCAGATTAGCAGAGGTAATTTTTATGTTGACATACTTGAAATGCCTTATTTCATATATTTCCTTCAAGAAGATAAAGTTAGTGTGGCTGATACTTTTCAATAGGTATGTGATAGCAGGGCTGTAAGGTGCCTCTCTCTCTGCCGAGGAGTTTTTGGTGCTTTTGCTGGCCCTTTGTACTGGAATGAATCCCCTTGCCCTGACCAAAGGTTTCACGGATGACTTCTCACTGCCATGCTGTACATACAAATAAATGCAGACTCAAGAGGTGGGGTATTACCTTCACTTAAAGGTCAGGGCTTTCTCAGGGTTGTTGACACTTCTAGTTGATTTTGTAATAATGAAGTCTGCAAAGCCAGTTGGTGTAGTTAGCTGCAGCTGTGGCTGGAGTCAGTTACAAATCCTCTTTCCAACTTGTAGCAAAAAGTGTTTCAATTAAATCTGCACCAGCAGAGGCTACAATAGTTTGGGGAAGGAGAAATAAGCTGCTAACATTTGACTGTAATTGGCAGCTTCAGCAGTGAGGCAAGGGGTAAGTGGAGCTACCTGGAGTAAATTCCCTTTTCACCTGGAAAAGCTCTTCTTCCAATGGGTGACTGGGGCCTCCTGTCAGGGGACTTGGTGTGGGTTAAGATCCCATGCTCCTGCCTCTGCTGTGCTTGTTATGTGGGATAAGCAGAATTTATGGTCTCCAGGGCTGCCAATCTGGCCTCTTTCAGAAACATATAAATGCCTGATCCCAGTCCCAGGGAACCTGATAGGAATCGTTCAATTGACTTGGGGTCAGATTCATTTTCCACAGCCTGCGTGTTGTACACCTCACTCAGAAATCTACCATGTTGGTCTGTTGATTTGGAAAGCAAATGATTCTGTTCATAAATGCAATACAACATGCGTTTTATTTTGCAAGGTGCTAAAAGCCAGCAAGTGTCCTGTACTTTTCTGAGAGCTGTGCTTGCTCTTTGTTCTGGTGGGCTGAGCCCTGACAGAATACAAGACATAAATAGAGTTTGTTTTAGAAAGAATGATGCAATTTGAAGATACTTTTACTCTCTACACTCCCCACCTCCTCCTTTGTAAAATACTGATATTAGCTGGTACATATTGGAACGTGTCTCTTCCAGTCATTTCATATTTGCATTGCTTGAATTGTAAGTTGGCTCTGATGCAAGATTTTATTTATTGCCTGTATGTAAACTTTTACGATGGCTATGTAAACTTTTATGATGAGGTTTGCTCTAGCGTGGAGCTGCGTTCTGGTTTTCTACTCTGCTCGCCTTTGCTTAGACTCACTCTATTTCTGGAAAAGCAAAGACAAGGTTGTGTTGCTCTCTCAAAAGGATTCTCTAACTACAGGTTTTGAAACTTTTCTGCACTACAAACTTTGGCTCTGCCCTTAAAAAAGAAACCACAAAATCCACTTGAAAGCATATATCCTTAACTGAAATTGTGTTGAGGGAAATTTGCAAAAGGTAAATCCTTAACTGTGCGTATCTCCATAGTCTGTTCAGGCCAGCCATTTCACGTTTTAACAGTCAATTGCAACATGTAAAATATTTCCACCTTGTGAAAGCCATTAGTTTACCTGGTTTTGGTCAAGAGGAATGACAGAAATAAACTGTGTCAACAGTTCAGCAAAGGCAGCAGCAGTCTGTGTGGCCAGAGGTCAGCTGTTCCAGGTATTCATTGTGCCTCTAAGTCTCAAATGGCTCCATGGTTAGTGACCTCCCTAATTCTTTTTCCTTCATTTGTTTTCTCAGCTTCTTCATAATGAGCAATTGCTGGAGGTGTCAGTGAACACATTTTGCCTAATTATGAATCATTCCAGGCACTGTGGATTGGAAAGTTCTGCTCTTGCCTTCAGTGTTTCTGGGAAGGGCTGGGTGGAGAGAAAAGCAGAGCCAAGAGTGGGAATCTTTTATGAAGAAAGGCACAGTGTTACTTGAAAAGAGGGATGGGAAAAGGGGAGGAATGTAAAGAGAACTCCTGAAATGCTTTGGAAATTTAAATGTATTGAACCTAAAAGCCATGTCTGTAGGAGGTAAACATTCTTGTTGTATTTGCACTGATGGGCACACAGGAGATAAGGGAAAATAAGGACAAAGACAAGGCAATGTTTAGTGCTAGAACTCCAAGCTTTGTAGCAGGACCACCTTTGATGTCTGTCTGCCCAGTGTAGCTGGGTACATACTTAGGGTATGTCTGTGCACACTTGCAAACAGATGAAAGTTTACTCTAACTGATGTAAGCTGTCCAGGTTGGAGTTAGCTCTATCCATCAGCTGCACAATCATGGTGCTTTAATGAATGAGCTTGGCCTCCCTTAGCTATGTCTACATGACTTCTTTTTCAGAGCCAGTTCATGTTTAGTTGGTCTCTACTGCAAGTAGGATATGTGCTTATGTCTGCAAAAGGCTCTGTAGATGTATCTTTAGGCTCCCTTAAGCATCTGCCTAGCAGCCAAATTAATACAAAAATCCAGTTAGTAAGAGGTGCCAGAAGGGTTACATGCGCTTCTGGACCAGGACTTGCGTACTTTCGGGTTACATGTACTTCTGGAAGGGTTACATGTGCTTCTGGACCAGGACTTGTGTACTTTCGGACCATATGGGAGCCTTCTTTTTTTGAATGAGGTTCACAGTTCTGAAAACTGTCCTGAGCTGTACGATCTGAAAATGGGAATAGGTCAACTTCTCTAAGTTCCTTCAAAGGAGGTGGTGTGGTTGGCAATTCCATCTTAGCTCCTGTAACCCATCCTTTGAGTTAGTGTGGTTACTAACTGGAAGTTACAGAAGTTAAAGAAGTTATGCTGCCTTATATACCAAACAGGAACACATATTATGATGACTGGAAAAAGGGAAATATAACCCCCATTTTCAAGAAGGGGAAAATGGATGACCGGGGGAACTACAGACCAGTCAGTCTCACCTCTGTGCCTGGCAAAATCTTGGAGCAGACTCTCCTGGGAGGCACGCTGAGGCACATGAAAAACAACAAGGTGCTTGGTGACAGCCAGCATGGCTTCACTAAGGGGAAATCCTGCCTGACCAATTTGGTGGCCTTCTACGATGGGGCTATGGAACTGATGGACAGGGGTAGAGCAGTTGATGTCATCTACCTGGACTTGTGCAAAGTGTTTGACACTGTCCCACACGACTTCTTTGTCTCTAAGTTGGAGAGACATCAATTTGATAGGTGGACCACTCGGTGGATAAAGAACTGGCTGGATGGCCGCACGCAAAGAGTTGTGGTCAATGGCTCAATGTCCAGCTGGAGACCAGTAACGAGTGGTGTCCCTCAGGGATCGGGGTTGGGACCGCTCTTGTTCAACATCTTTGTCAGTGACATGGACAGTGGGATTGAGTGCACCCTCAGCAAGTTTGCTGATGACACCAAGCTGTGTGCTTCGGTTGATAGGCTGGAGGGAAGGAATGCCATCCAGAAGGACCTGGACACGCTTGTGAGGTGGGCGGATGCCAACCTGATGAAGTTTAACCATGCCAAGTGCAAGGTCCTGCACATGGGTCGGAGCAATCCCAGGCACAGCTACAGGTTGGGCAGAGAAGAGATTCAGAGCAGCCCTGCGGAGAAGGACTTGGGGGTGTTGGTCGATGAGAAAATGAACATGAGCCGGCTTCAGTGTGCGCTCGCAGCCCAGAAGCCAACCGTATCCTGGGCTGCATCAAAAGGAGCATGAGCAGCAGGTTGAGGGAGGTGATCCTGCCCCTCTACTCTGCTCTCGTGAGACCTCACTTGGAGTATTGTGTGCAGTTCTGGTGTCCTCAACATAAAAAGGACATGGAACTGTTGGAACAAGTCCAGAGGAGGGCCACAACAATGATGAGGATGGAGCACCTCCCATATGAAGACAGGATGAGAAAGTTGGGGCTGTTCAGCCTGGAGAAGAGAAGGCTGCGTGGAGACCTCATAGCATCCTTCCAGTATCTGAAGGGGGCCTATAGGGATGCTGGGGAGGGACTCTTCCTGAGAGACTGCAGTGATAGGACAAGGGGTAATGGGTTCAAACTTAAACAGGGGAAGTTTAGATTGGATATGAGGAAGAAATTCTTTACTGTAAGGGTGGTGAGGCCCTGGAATGGGTTGCCCAGGGAAGTTGTGAATGCTCCATCCCTGGTGGTGTTTAAGGCCGGGTTGGACAGAGCTTTGGGTGGCACGGTTTAGTGGGAGGTGTCCCTGCCCCTGGCAGGGGGGTTGGAACTGGATGATCTTAAGGTCCTTTCCAACCCTGACTATTTTATGATTCTATGATTAATGCTTCCCTCACACTCAGGCCAGAAAACTATTATAGGTTCCTTTTTAGTTTCCTTTTTAGCTTCCCTTTTACAGAAGTTGGTTACACCATTAGTGCTGTTTGAGCTGTTCTTCGCAAGAAGGTGATCATTACTTGCATACCTAACAGGATGTCATGCTGGTAGGCCTAGAACTCCAGGGATTATGGCATTGTGTTTTCATGCTGCCATGAAAGATTGGCTGTTCAACTCAAATCTAGCAGTTGCCTAATATGTCATTTTTTTGCTGACTATAAGAATTTAACTTATATTGACCTGGGTGATTTACTTTGTTACGTGTTCATAGTTAAGTTAGGCTGTTGTCTCTACTGCACTGCTCTTTGCTGACAGATGGGGAAAAATATGCTGAATTGATAAAGTAAAAGAAGTTGCTGACAGTTCTGTATCAATTGCTAAGATTAGCAGGTAAGAAGGACATGCTGGTTTATGGTAACCCATAACTCGCAGAGAAGCCACATGAGTAAAAACCTTGGCATGAAGTTATTCTTTGTACGTTAATCCCTGAAATATTTTTTGTATAGTATTTTTTCTTGGTTTGGAACAATCTCCTTCTATATAACCTGTTAGTAAATATTGCAAATGCCATTCCAGACGTCTTGGTTCATTTTCCTTTACCATCCAGAATGAATCGATATTTGGAATTTATAAGACCTCTCTAATGGACTCAGATTTTGCAACATGTCAAGAAGAATTTTTGGTGTAGAAAGCTGTTAAAATGGTGCAAAACCTTTGGAAAGCAAGATGTGATAGTATGTATCGTTAAGGTTTGTGCAGTCTTCCTCTCTAGGTGATTTTTTTAATTCCATTGTGGCAAGATTGCAGATTCAATCCCTTAGAATCTGTTCAGTTAATGAGGACTAGCTCGATTTAAAGTGCAGCTCTTGCAGTGCTTAGGAACTCCCCACTTGCAGGCTGGAGGCAGTTACATTTTTCAGTGGGGAATCTCAGGTACAAGGCTGTGTGTGAGTACAGTTGTTCTAATTCTGTGGGGAGGACAAGAAAAGCATTTTAAGTTAGCTGTTTTAATTATTGAAGGAAGAAGAGACCTTACCTTGAGAGAGGAAAATAGGTTAAGATATATGTTGTGTCAAATGAATCCTTGTGGAGTTCCATATTCCACTCACCTGACAGTGCTTGGCTGTCTAATAGATCAGTGGGATTATAAATCCACTGAATATGGTTTATTTCTGCTGCAATCACAGGATGGACATTACTGCTGTTAATGACAGGCTTCTCAGTATGTTATCTGCCCCTTCTCATTTTTTTTCTGACCATTAACTAATGAGCTTGCTGCTGCTTGCTGTTAAGGGATGACTTTGGAGGGGTGGGGTGGTGGGGTTTAGGGCATTTCTGAGTTACAAGCTACTGGGGGTTTTAATTAATACAGAACAAAAAGAAAATAATTCCTTTAACCAGTTCACTCACCTGAGCAATGGCCTTTGAAATCCACCAACCACTATTTGGTTTATTTTTGCTTGATGTGTTCACCCTTCCCAGGAAGCAAATGATATACATGTATTTTGAACAACTGACCTACAGAGTGGCCATTACTTCTGCAGACACTGTCAGCTTGTCTTATTTTTGTGGCTACAAAGACCCAGGGAAAAGGCAGATGACACTTCATTGGTTCAAGCAATCTGTGGCATCTCAGTTCTAAGACAATGGTGGGACCAAGTCTGGAGGTTAAGCAAGAGAAAACAAAAGCCATATGGATTTTCTGCTGATAAAAGGAGAGTAGCTTTGAAAAGTTAATATAGCTCCAAACTGACTTACGGTCTAGCTTGGCTTGTCATCATTAACTTCCCTTGCCACCTACTGTTCACTTAAACTTGGCTGTATCTCCTGCTATTACAGTATGATGAGATGTTTGTTGTTGCAGTGGTCTGAGATTCTTTTCAAGCTTTAGCCTATTGTTTAACAAAATTAACATTTTTGAAGTCACACTTCACTTGCCTTAATCAAAACATTTAAATCAAGCATAAATAGATTTTTAAATGCTGAACTGGTTTGCTCATTACACTGAAAGGATGGAGCTGGATGCAGCTGGTACTTTAATTAACAGTTTGTTCTCAGTTTATTAAATCTATGCTGATATCTCTTGTTCCGATGTTGCACAGCAAAACCAGAAAAACATTATTCATTAAGTGTACTTCTGAAAGAAAAATGACAAACTCTTCTATCTCTGTGTAATCTAATTAATAATGAGGAAGCTTTTAACCAAGAAAATAACTCATTATGTTTGGAGGAGACCTTGTGTAGGTAGCAAGTCTTCATACTGTTTATAAAGATGAGCAGACACAGCTTTATATTCAGAACATTGAAGCACAAGAAGTGACCTATACTTTGTGTTATCAATTCACTGTTAGTTAAGTTTGCCTTTCAACCTGTTCAGTTTAATATGTACTATTTAAAAGTTACTATTTGTGAATTGGATGGAAAAGAAAGATTGCTTTTTTTTTTTTTGTCTTAAATTTCCTGCTTTGCTTTTCCTTAACCTATTTACTTCATGTCACTTCAGACACGCATGTAATTTGCCTTTCACTTTTCCTAGTATCTGTATTTTCCATTCTGTCATTGTCAAACATTCTGTGAGGACCGCCTTTGTGATTCCTGTAGGCTTCATTGTGCTGTGATTCTCTAGATCTGCCCAAATTTAAATTTGAGCTCATGTTCTGTTGTGATTGCACTAGTTTCTTGCTGCTCTGTAATTCAGAGTCACTAATCAGGCCACATTTCACTCCACAAATGGTCTCATTCTTTTACTTGAGACTACCTACAGAATAAGGTACTCCTCAGTGTGATTGAAGTAAATAAGTATGCCTGTGCAGTAGCCAAAATGTAATTGCAGCTCTCAAGGGGTTACTAAATACACTTTCAAAGTGGCCACGCAATGATTGCTGAGAAATTACCCAGCATCTCAGCTGACTTTTGCTAACTGTGCAACAGTTGGTACAATGCATGTAGCAGCTGAACTACTTGCAGTGCTTGAAGCTAGGTACAGTATGTGTAACAAAATCCTTGTCACGTTAGTGATGCCTGATCTGCACCAGAAGTTGATTTAAAGTCTGTCAAATACAAATCTGTGCTGGGATAAAATCTGCGTGAGTTTAAAAAGTACACCATTCCACATTGATCTTTAATACAGCAGGTCCTTAAAGTTTAACAACTGAATTTGTGAATGCACGTCACTGCATTTGTCTGAGATACAGTGTAGGGTTACTGGACTGGGAATGTTTTCTATACAATAAATATTCCACTTATTCTCGTGTTGGTTCTCCAGAGTATTTCCCCTGCAGTATGAAAAATCAGTCAGAGGTCTTCTAAATAACTGATCTCCAGTCTTGCCTCACTTGTTCACAGTATGAGCTAGTGTGGATTTCTAGTGTCTGCAAACAACACTCAGTTAAGTCTGAAATCTGAGACTTTCACCCTAACCAATGAGCTGAGAGGAAGCATGGGATTCTGATACCTACAAATGTCAGTAAATGCTCTCATGACACTGAAATCCAACCCTAACTATTCTATGATTCTATGGTTCTATGAAATACGAATAGTTAATTTAGGATCCAAGCTGCCATAAACTTCCTTTGTCTCTTGGTCTTTTTCATTTAACCTGTTGTCCTTTAGTGACTGTGCTGCAGTTTTAAAATTATTTCCGTCAATGGTTATAGAAGAAATATTCTAGCAAATACTGCAGCCATATCTCCATCTTTCAATAATACTTCCGTCATTTGGGGATTCTTCTGGCTTTTTCAGATCTCAAAATTGCTGTGGTCAGAATTGAAACATGAAACAAGTAGCTTTGTTCTATTTTTGTAATGCAGTTCAAGCTTAGGCTGCAACATAAGTTATTTTCTTTCTGCTGTTTTTGTTTTCTTCCTGTAGAAGCAGTGCAATCAAATTTGGTGTTCATTGATTGTCAGTGGTAGCGTGGCCCAAGATAGACACTGTCATGAGGATTCTTTTGTCAGCAAGTTGCATAAAATGAGAACATCTAGAATGTTTTCACTGATTACTTGCCAGAGACACATGACCACTGTTGATCAGTGCACACAGCGATATGCATTTGTGTATGTACATATACACATATATATGCATAAAATATGGGCCTGCATTGCACAATCACAGCTGTTTGAAATCCAAAAGCCAAGTCCATCCACAAAGGCGTATTCTGATTTATATCTAAGCCATGAATGTGACAATAGTGAAATCTTTCTATTTGTTGTAAAATTCACTATTAAAATGGACATCCTGTTTTGTTTTTAAACTTCACACATTTTTCTCTTCACTCACACATTGCTTTGCTGATAATTAAATGAACCGAAAAGGGACTGTGCATGGAAATGTCACTCACCACAACAGTGGACCCACACATGGACCTAAAGCTATTTTAAATCCCTGTTTCAGAGCTTGATGATGCATAAAGCATTCTTTAGGCTCTCTGTACTGGGATGATTTCCACTTAGCATTATTGTGAGAAGTAGAAAGCTTGGGCTGGTAGTCTCATATCTGAGATGCCACAAACCTGGCTGCTGTCCATATGGCAGAGTTCAGACTGATGCAGCCCTGCGTTGACACTCAGCTGCACTTCCTACAGCAGGTTCATTTCAGACTAAGCACCATTCATTGAAATAATTCTGTTCTTTCAACTTCTGAGGAATGATTTTGGAGGATGTACAAGCTCTAAATATAATTATTCCTACATTTCATGCAGTCTACTACAAAGTGTAGGCTCTTTGGGTTACTTGGGAATGTTGTTACAAATCTGTAAAATGATACATACCAATGAGATGTTGATTTTCATAGAAAATGTTTTAACAGTGAAATACAGAAAAAGAAAATTCCTGTGAATTCCATACCCGAAGGCAGGCTTTTTGAAGCAAATCCTGAGCAGTTATGTTGTCCTGTAAACATCACTTTCTGAGTTTTGAACTCTAGTGAAGTTACCGAAACAGAAGCAGCCACCAAACAGACCAGTAACTTTTCACACTGTGCCAGGCTTTTTGTGCAGCAATGCTGAACTTGATTCTTACCCTGTTCTGCCTCACACTGTCGTGATACATTTCCCACTCCTATTACTTACTTCTCTAGTATCTCTCCTGCCATGGAGTGTAACCTGGAGCCGGATTGTTTCCAGTGGGGTGGCTAGCTGGGCAGTTGGATTCCAGCTACAAGCTAATTCACTGCTCAGTGTAAGTTCACAGTCCATTACTCTATTTCTGCTGTTATTTATATCTTTGTACTGAACTCTAGTGGTCTTTCACAGTGTCATGTTGTCCCCTGAGTGTCTCTTATCACGTTCATGTGGTATTCTTGTTAAACTGGGGGAACATCAGTTGAATACCTTTCTTCCTTCACTAGCTGCTTTAAGTTGTTGTATGTGAATTGGCAGGGTTCCAAATGACTGTAGGTGCTGAACTCTAGTTATGGCGTATTTCTGTGCATGACAGCACACAGGTTATGGATGCAAAAGAGTATTCTACGTAAGCAAGTGTTCTGGACAGGTGAAAACATAGAGAAAAAGCTCTTGTCAATAGAAGTGGTTCTAATAGACGAGGAACTCCGATGGTTGTGGTAATGCTTTTAAATGAACTGGGTATGTGGATGTTAGTCCATTTCAGTTTAGCTCTCTAGATCTAGCTGTTGCCTAAATTTACTTTTCTTCCAACAGGTACACCTCTCTAGCCAGAGAGGAATTCCAGTCCATGAGATTAGAAGGGAATTACTGCAATCCCATTATGGCCATTATTAAACTGTTAGACTGTTACAGAAGCTGTCACAGTGGAGCAGTTGTTAGTTGGTAAGATACAGGTGTTGCCTGATGAAATGCAAGCATGTAAGAATTCAGGGGAAGTTGATCTTAACATTTAGATGTACAGTGTTGTGAATTATTATGACATTGGTAATTTTACAGTATGCTTTTCCTTAAATATGTAGCCTCTGGAGTCATAAGATCATGTAAGAACTACAGATGGCATCAAATTAAAAAAAAAGTCTGGTTTTGAATTCATAGATTAGATCTTGAAAATGAGATGGACAGCCCTGAAAGACATCATGGTTTAGTCATAAATCTTATGCATTTAACAATTACCGAAAGTTTGGATTATTAACAATGGTTATTGTTCATAGAGGTCCTCAGAGCTATAATCTTCATTCAGTTAAGACCCAACAGCCTCGTTACAGTCTGGAAGGCTGCAGCCCTCAAGCCCTTGCAATTTGCTTTATTTTTGCTGAGCCTGATAGGATATAAATACAGATGGGCTATGGGCCAGCAGCAGGATTGCCAAAACAAGAGGCCAGACAAAAGCTATTGCTGTTAATGGCCTTTGTGCAGGAGTAACATAGGCTGGAGTCAAGCCCTTAAGAGGAAAGGGAGTTCTCTGATCTCCAATCTTTGCAACATTCCAAGCTTTTATGAGGCTCTTCTGCATCTCTGATTAGTGAAGCAAATATGTTGATTTTAAAATTAAAAAGATGATGGGTTATACACGAGTACATCTTGCAGACTACCTAAAAGATGGGGGGAAAAAAAGCCCAAAACACAGGAAAATCCACCACAAATCAGAGAGGTTAGGAAATTTATTTAAAAAGCAAAAAACCAAACCACAGATGATAAGAGCAATTAGGAACAACATGAAAATCAGCATGTGGTGTTGCAGACTCCTGAAATACATGCCCTGTGCTCTCAGCTGTAGTAGTTATGGTGCTGGCATGTATACTTCAGCTACATGACACCTGGAGCATAGTAAGTTCAGTGTCTGCAGCTGTGCTGCCTTGCTTTGTAACAAATACAGTGGTGTAACCTACTGTTGGGTGTCATATCTTACCCTGAAAGTTCCTTCAATACCTACTTGGAATGATAAAAAGTATTTGTCTTCCAAAAGCTAGATTTATATTGCTAGTTGTCACACAGGGAAGCTGGTGCCATTCTTATGTCTGCTTACAAATGAGAGGGTGTTACTAATGTCACTTTTTGAATGTAAAAAAGAGAGAACTATTCAAAGACAAGCTTTGGGCTGTGTAAATCATAACTAGCATGGGCTTCATTCAACACATCTAATGGCACTTAGCCATCTTAAATACAGGATTATAATCTTCTAACAGTCTGTGCAGTATTTTGGAGAGAAAATGAAAAAGACAATTGCGTATTTAAATTATCTTGGATGAAGAATTTACTGAGGTTAATCTAATTACCTGAAGTGTACTATGTCCAGATTATAGGTCTCTACAACAATCTAGTCCCAGATTGTGCCCTGCTCTGCTCCCAGTCTTTTGTTGTTGCTATAAAGATCAGCTAAAGCTAAATGACTGAGGGGGATTGATTATGAACAATTGCTTTTGCTGTCAGTCAGAAGTGTAACTCTAGTACCATGAGTCCATGGTACTAGAAAGGTGACAACAAAGTTGCATCAGCTTTCCAGTTTTCGTGCTGGAAGTTACCCATATTTTGGTCATATACCATTTTGTTTGAAGATAAGTTACTGATGAGGGCAACTGTGCAGTTGCATTAGTGTGTAGGGGAAGAAAAGTAGAGAATATAATAGAAATTATCTTAATTTCTTTCAAAATATTCTTCACTTAATTAAATATTTAGGGTAGAGAATTAATTGCTTCAGACCTTGTTTTTGATGAATTCCTGGGTACACAAGCAAAAGAGGTTCATTGTTACATTCTTTCCAGAACTTAATGATGGAACACCTTGGGTACTCTGGAAAGCAGAGTATTGTGTTCATGCATTATACTCCAGTGCTTGGCACTCATTAGATGACAACTATAATACTGCGTGCAACCACATATGGCTTTAAAAAGCCAGACTCAAACTTGTTAGTAACTTCCTCACAGACAAGCTCCTACTCAATATGGGAGGAACCACAGGTCCTGACTCTTGACCTACATTATGCGCTTGGCTGCAGAGGCACTTGGACAAGGCTGCAGGATTCTAACTGGAAAACTCTTAAGTCAGAATCTCCCCTAAATGCAGTGATAGTTGCTGCAGTAGTAATCTTAAAATCATTAATGGTTCCAGCTCATTGTATGGGCCCAGACCTTAGGGTCAAGTTGGCATGTGGCCCAGTGTGACTATTTCCAAAAATGATTGTTCTAAAGCCTCTCCAAAGTCAAGTAATATCCTTTTTGATATGGCTTAAGTTAATCACTGCTTTGCTTAAGAGATCTATAGAGAAGTGAGCAGGTCAGTAGTGTGGTAAAGAACTGTCACTGCTGCACAGATACAGGGTAGTTCAGATAATTAAATCTCTGCAGCGCATCAGAGCAGGATTAGTAAGGAGCAAGTGAGAAGGGGAGGTGGTTTGTGCAGAAGAGGTAATGGGATTCATGCTCATGGCAGTCATTGATCCCCCAGCAAAATGCTTTGCCACTAATTGGCACCTGTGATGACAGTGTCAGTGTACAGGTCAAGGGCTGAGTGGGATTTGAAGGCTGAACTAACCACCTCCAGGTCAGACATGAGGCATGCTGGTAAGGGCCAGAGAATGTTTAAACCTCAGGCTGCTGATGTGATGCCTCTTTTATGGGTAGAATCTGTTTATTTATCATGCTTGTGGGTACCAAATATGATTACTCACACTTGGGGGGTAACAGGCTAGAAACAATTGTTGGGTTTAATCCTGTGTAATAGTACACTACTGCAGGCTATGCTATATAAGTGCTAGTTGTATTACATGTCGGCAAGTGCAAACTCTAAATTATGCTTGAAAATAAAGTGTAAAACCAACATAGTGTATCAAAATGATTTTGAAACATTTTGAAAGGAAAGAAACAGTGGCATAACCAGTCTTTTTATGTACTCCATTGGTTGTTATATGGTGTCAGTTACATAGCTTGTATTCAGAAACAAGTGAGAGAATCAGATACTGAAAGGTCACAGCAAATGACTAGTATGAGAAGGGGCATCTAACAATGTCATTTTAAGCAACCTACAGTGACCATTGAAATTACATATGCAAACTTAATGTGAATTCTCCTTCTCCCCGTTTTGAACTAAAAGAAATTAACTTAGTGCCTCCAAGTGAGTCTTGTGTGTGTGCGTTGTTTACTTGTGTGTGTTTCGATACAGCCACAGTGGTGCAGCTTACATCCAAGTTATCTTTCAGTGTACTTGGAATTTCAGACTAATTGAAGCCTTACTCTTCACTCACAATAGCAGTTTTCCTTTGTAGAATGGTGGTAAACATCTATGGGACTGTCTGGGTTGGCTTCCCAGTGGAGGATCAATCAGTGATATAGTGTGGATGTATTTTAAACATAGCTTTTGTTACATACATGTGCTGGGAAAGCAGTCACAAAGAGCAGACAGATGCCCTCTTCTTCCGTTGCACTGCCAGGAAGTGATGTTGCCTGAAAGGATTGATTTTCATCGAAAAGCAAAATATCCTGCCTTTAATACAACTATACTTTATCTAACAAATGTAATCAGCAATTCTATTACCACCATATCTTCTAAAGAATGGAGGTTAGCTCACACACTGGGAAAAGTGCTTGGCAGACAGTGCAGTAGTGCCACCTGGTGATAACTGCCATGGAGAGTGTTTGTCAGCAGGAAGAGAGGTCCAAACAGCGCGTTAGAGGTAGTGTTTAAAGCGAAGCGTTACAGAGCCTTGTGCACACTTGAGAAGCCCTACAGTTGTGTGATGGCTGATACATGACAAGAGCAGTGGTCATTGCCATGATGGATGTGTGCAAAAACCCCCAGGTCTTCATTGTATTTTTCAAGAATAGGTTGGTACCCATTTGCACCAATTCTTTTACAATTGCCATCTAATGGAGGTGGAACTGACTTATTGCTGTTTACACACCCATAGTGGTTTTCTGGACCTTCCCACTAGCACATTGTCATAGAGGTGTGAGAATGCTGTGTTACCGCGTACAATTGCCCTCTTGTTAGGATCTTCCATTAAGAGATGCTTGGCCAAAGCAGCAGTCAAAACTTTCAGCAAAAGGTGATAGAAATAAGATGGCAGCTTGAACCAGATGGAGTCATACTGCTTCTGTGGAGATAGGATTTCTTGTGCTGATTGTAGCCTTACCTTGCCATACGTATGTCACTCAGCTGGCAAGCTATTAATGTCTTCTACGTATGCTGCAGTTCTTGCGATGGTAAATTACTCTTTCCTGGGAAGGTATGTGTTAAGGTTAACTGTGCATTTGCCTTCCTGACAGACTCTATGTGGGCAGAGGAAACAACTGAGCTATTTAAGAGAAAATATTTTGGGGAAGAAATTGCAAAAAGGAAGAACCATGCAACAGTCCTCTCATGTAAAGTCAGTGTGGTTCAGTAATGTCTAAACAGATCAGTTTAGATTGATGAATGGAAATGATCTATTTAATGATACTGGCTTTTCAAATTATTTGAATAATTTGTTGATAGCCCAGTCAGAGCAAGTTAAAGTCAGTGAGGAAATGTCATGGTTGAGGGAGAAGAGGGGAGTTTGTATGAAAAAACCCAAGCAGCTGAGTTCATCTTAAACTGAAGTCAGTGTTGTAGTTGTGAAGGAGGGGATGAATTCAACACAGGGTTTGGCAGGGCAGAGGTTCAGTCTTTCTGAGGAATGGGAACTTTGTGCCTACCTTCCAGATAAGCAGGCAAAATAAAGTTGATTGAGAGAATCCAGTAATGAGGCTGTGGAGTAAGAATCAATTAAAATGAATCAATAAAAGGTTATGGGGGAGGAAGATTCCATTTCTTTTTCTCTTGTTTGTTTTTTGCCATGTTTTGTTCTTGCACAGAATGCTGAACTGAAATGGGGCCTTTATTACCAGCTTGAGAGAGATCTTGAATTCCTCAAGGTTTATGTTATGGAGTGCCTTTATTTTATGGGCTTGACAAAGACATGAAAGGCCTTTGTAAGCTGGACTTTATGCAGCATCTTTGCTAGCTGAAGTGTAGCTCGCTTGTTTTGACGCTGGCTGAGCAGCCGTTCATGCTGCTGAGCATATATTTAATCCTTACTTTGATGTGTCCCCTAGTTATTAAAAGATGCCAGTCTTTGCCCAAACTTTTTGTCATTGATGTATGCAAGGGACTTGGGCATTTGTCTGGGCACTTTTCAGAAAGCAAAGAAGGTCCTTGGTGGCTTGAACCGCTTCAGATAGGCTGTGATTCAGTTATGAAGAATGAGAATTGAGCTGTGCAGGAAGAAACAGCAACAGGCTTGCAAAGCAGTCATTCTTCTTCTGGGGCTTGGGAGACATGGGGTACATCCCAGCAACAAAATGCAGGGGATATTGGAAAGCACTTCCACTGCAGAGGTGATTTCAATTTTCCCGAAACTGAAAGGTGGTAGTGATTAAAGATGGGTTGAGTGGGGCAATAATGGAAGCAGAGTTACTGATGAAATACCCTTGCTTCAGTTAGCCAGTATGGAGATGAATGGTTCCCTTACATGTGTATCTTCCCCCTCCTGCCGTCACTTCTCTTGCAGTTGACCACAGAAGCATCTTGTTGGTGAAGGGGTTTAGGGTGGTATCAAAGCCAGGAAATGAACAATGGGATCACTGGGGAAAGGACTGAAAAAAATCAGGGGAGAAACCCATAGAGATTAAGAATACATTAAAAAGAGAAAGAAAACGTTCAGAAGGGAAGGAAAGAAAAAGATTGAGGTTCTAGTGATAGCTATAGGGTTAGGAAAGAGAATGAACAGGAAAACCTAAGAATCGGTGTTGGTATGGGAAGGGAGAAGGGCATTCTGTTCCTAAGAGGGGAAAATCTGTTCAAGCTGGAACTGTGTGAGTTGGTCAGAACTTACCCTGGTAAAGTGTAGATTTGGATTGATCAAATCATTTAATTGCTTCTTGCAGAATTGTTTTGGTTAGAAGAAAGTTGTACGATTCTTCTGAAAACAAGGCATTTCAGTGTTTTAAATGAGAAATAATTGAAACAACTCAGGTATGTTTTATTTGAGTGACCAAAAAAAATTGAAGTCTGAAGTCAGCAAAAATATTAGTTCACTGAAGGAAAAAAGGGGAGAAGCTTTGAGAAATGAGTGTGAAACTCATTTCTTGAATAATTGTTTTCCATGTCAGTAGTGAAACCAAGTCAGCTGTTTACATGTATTCAAACGTCCTTTATTTAATAATGTTATAACATACATGGTTCTGGATTTCTGGATGTAGTGTAGCACATGGGATCACTGATCCATCTGAAGCACTTTCTGTCTCAGGCTGTGCCCAGTTCCTGACATTTTAATGGAAGACAAACAATCTAAAAGGATAGTCGGTTACTGTTCTCCCCCCCGGTTTGTGCCGAGCTACTAATTTGGATAAGAGAGTCTGTAAGTAAGCTCTGAGCCATGATGCTGATTTTCCTGATCAGAATCTTCCATGACTCTGCAGTTATCTTTTGGTCAGAACATTATTCATCACTTTTCTCGACTGTGCCTGAAATGTTTGAACAAATGGCATTCTGATGACAGCAACTGTCATACTGTCCATCATGTGGCTAATTAATGAGGTACCCAGATACTAAGCAAACTAAAGGGTAATATATGACTGCAGGTCTAACTCCGACTAGTGATTCATGAGAGTGACAGAGCACAGCAAGGAGAATTCCTACCCAGATAATTTACTGTGGCTGAAAGCGAGCACATAAGGTAGTTGTTCTCACGCAGCTTAATATTAGACATCTGGTGTAAAAACCTATGTTAAGGGACTAATCTCCCTTGGATTCTTACGTGTTCAGAAGAGAGAGTTCCTCTTCTGTGATTTACAGGTGCAATACAGAACAGGAGCCTAATCTAACTTGTTCTTGATTCTAAAGTGGTTGAGAGATTCTTCAGGTAACGTGGGTGAGCATAATGCTATTGTTAGTAAATGAGATCAATGTATTTGCTGTAGCTAACAGAGCATATTCGTCATTCCTAAGTGTAGTTACAAGCTGTATGAGAATGTTATTGGGAATTGGTGTGAAAGTGGTCTGAAATACGAGATTATAGAAGGGTAGAATAGTCTTATCCTGTAGTTGGTACCCCAAGTGCTAGAAAACTACCTTCTTAGAGGAGTTAATGACTGTGCATGTAAATCACAAAGGAATGTCCTCGCACCCAGTCTTTCCTATGTAGTAAGGTTTTACATGTGGTTTTCAGCTGGGAGATAGATGCACTTTCCTGTGTCTGTTTTGCTTGGGAGAGACCTGTTTTGGGGACTTCCCATTGGCTTATTTGCCAGGTTTTGGAGAACTTCCAGGTTGCACTGGAGCCCAGCCCTGCTAGCAGAAGTGAAATACATTTTCCAGGCCAGCTTTAGAAGGATGTGTAGGAATAGAAGTTGGTTAACTGGTGGTGCTTTTAGAAGGTGAGGCTTGCATGAGAATACCTGTGGATTTCAGACTTCACTCACTAAATGCTTCCTACAGTCTAGTAATATTTGAATTTAAAAAGGCTTTTGTAGCATGCACTATTAAGAATAAAGTTTCATCTGATTAATATTAATTACTGACAAAACTTTTTTAAAAATGGATAGGTTTGACTTCTTTGATTTCAGTGTATGTTCCTCCAGAAGAAAATATGCAGAAGCTAAGGAAGCCGTAGTAACTTTCAGAAGCACACACTGGATTTATATACTGATGTTGTTTGTCCATCAAAGCAGATGATCTTAATCAGCAGAGGATAAATGGAACCTGACTTTCAATTAGTACAAATAAACATGGTGCAAGTTGCATAACCTGCAAATAGTGTCCAGATGAGAGAGCAGACAGATACATGCAGCTGTGGCTGGAAGATTTCTTCAACCAGCAGTTGAGGATCAGTCCTGGAAGAGGCAGCCCCTGGAGAGAGACAAGTAAAATGGATTCTTACACAGTTGGTATTTAGTTTATACTGTCTTCTTATTAAGAATCAATATCATATACTGTAAAAACTGATTTGTCAGTGCTGTCTTTGTCAGGAAAGCCACTTATGATGCCTCTAAAAGTCTAGTCACTTGTAAAAATGATATTAATGTGACTGGTATGCAGATATGACCTTGGGTATCTGGATTTGAACATTTTGGCTTAAGCCAGCTCACTTTGTTCTCCTCAGCTTTTCCTACTCTTTCAGAATAAACATTTTAAGGTTGTACTATATAGGAGTAGTTATAAAACCAGACCTGTTGATATACTGTATGAATCTGAAAGCAAATTGCAGTTATATACTGAAGGGTTGTGGAGATTTCCCCTGAATATTTTACATAAACAGCTATTTGTTCATTCAATAACTTGGAGCTCTTCAAAGCAACTGTTGACATTAAGGATGAAACAGAAAATTTTGGTTGGCAGAATTCCATTGCCAGGACTAGAGAGTTGTCAAGCAGATACACAAACATTAGGGAGCTAATATGTTTATACTGAATGGGCAGCTCGAGCCAAAAGCCTAATTTTTTTGATGGAACATCCCAGTGTGTTAGTGCATACACACCTCTTGGTGGGAACAGAACAGCCAGTGTTGGCTGGCAAGTCTGCTTTTGGAGGCCAATGTTCAAGTACAGGCTCCACTTCAGATTATTGCAGGCAGAAGCTTTTAGGCCTCTTACTCTCATTCTACTTTTAGAGCTGCAGTGAGACATTTTGAGTCGTAGTATCTGAAATGGTTATGAAGACTAAGTTGAGAGGAGGAGGTAATTTCTGGAAGGGGACAGGACTGGTGTCCCTTGTGTTAGAGTGCAGGAACACATGCCTTTCGTTAGTCCTTGGAAAATAAACAAGGTGAGGCTAAGTAAATACTGTAAAGCTGTAGCATGGGTAGTTATTCAAATGCACTCAGTTCAACCACACTCAGTTTTTTTCCTTTTTATTTTTTAATTGTATTCGTTTGCTCTCATGTATATGGGCCTTTGTTCATTGCAGTTCCTGGGAAAGGCTGTATATATATAGGCAGTTAAGGAAAAGAGGCTAGTTAGTTATTTACAGCTTGGAGGAAACCATAACTGACCGTGTACCTCGCAAGTGCCTCACCAAATACCAAACAGACAAAATACATTAAAAAGCAGTAGTTAAACCCTGCCAGGCTGTGATATACTTATGAAGAAAGTTATTCATAACCAGCAGCTTCAGAGATACCAAAGCCTGTTTGTGGAAAATTGTGAACAAATGTTTGAGTTATGCCATACATAGTTTATTACAGATAACCCCCCTGCATATCTAACTGCAAGATTTGCTCTGTACTGGTTTATTGTGTGTCTAAGAAAGTGAAGGATGTAATTATGCTGCCCTGTATTTGCCAGCAAAATGTTAATCCTCTGAAGAAGAGTGAGCTAATTGTATGAAAGCCCTTTACTAGTAGTAGAACTGTTCCTGTGGAGCTATTTAACAGAGTTGTTTTCACAGAGCCCCTCTTTGAGGGGTGGGTTCTACATTGTAGAGAAATATCTATGAGGAAGAAACTATGCTGAAACTCTGGATTGTACTCTGTTTATTTCAGAAGATCCCCAGAGGATGTGCAGACTTGTCCTCTGATTTCTAATAAGCCTGTTTTTAATTCAGTGATGATTCTGTGATCTCAGAGAGACCACCTTCCCGAGATGCCCAGATACTACATTGTACCTAATTTCAGCCAGTTCTGAATGCTTCTGAAGGATGGAAAAAGCCAAGAAATACAGAATTCTAATCTTATCTTTTTCTTTAAATAAGTTTGAAAATCTTCAATTTATTACCAGTGTAGTATCTGTAACTTGCCTTTTGCCTTCTGGAGGATTTGAAGTGCAGGAGATGCATCTTGTTGTTCCTGCTCTATCAGAATGAATCATGTCTAATTTTAGGTTTAACAGAAGCAACTTTTAGGCACTGTGGTTGCTTCATGAGGTAGACTGAAGGAAGAAGATGAAGTTGTATTTCTGACCAAGTGATGAATACATCATGATGTTTCAGTTACATTCATTACTGTACAGCTTTTACATAAATGTTTCTTATCTTGGAACCTAAGTACTCAAGTAGTAAAGTGATGGTATAGGGGGTGTTACAGCTGAGCTTACAAGAAAGGCTAACAAATGTCATAAGGGTTACTATTGTTGATGGAAAACATCAATACCAAATGTGAGCATCCTTGCATAGACTAGGCCATGGAAAAGTCGAGTTTCTTGTCAAAAACCTTGTTGAGAACAATTTATTCGCATCATTATCCTGAGCTTCAAAGTCCCATTTGTCCAGCTGGAGCAGAGCAAACATATAAAATGGCAAAAAATGACACCAAACTGAAACAGCCTATCAAGACTTTTGGTGATGGAGATGTTTCTCAGCTGTTATGAAGCCAGCTAAGTTGAAGTCTCACTTCTTGCTTTCTTTCCAACACAAGAGAGACACCACAGGGACATGAAGGGCAGACCAAACCTTCAACTTCCAGAAATTAGAGCAGCCAGTAAACTTTATTAGGTTATGGTGATGGCCAACACATCCCCTGTGGACCCAGGGCAGCAGGAAGATGGTGTGGAGCTTGGCTCTGCTTAGAGTCTGGCTTTTGTGCTGCCTGTCTCAGCTCTTGTTCATTTGAGCAATGAAAGGAAACAAATGAGTCCCTGTTCAGTACAGATCATGAGTCCTGGATTGGGGTAGAGTAATAGACTAATAATCTTTTGACACATCTTCTAGCTCTGTATTGTTGAGAGCAATCTTCCAGTGACTTCCAAAAGTGATTTTCCAAATGTGGACCAGAACTTTCAAATCAGATAAGTTTACCTTTCAGTTCAAGATGCTTCCTGGTACTGAAAAGCAGTGGCTCATTCTGAGTTAATGAGGAAATAAACCTCCCCTAGTTTTGATTTCTGATAATTCAAATCACTACAAAACAAAGTATTTTTGCACACCTTATTTTTTTAAAAATAATAGTAAAAGAGAATGAGATGACGTGAAGCTATTTCTTTACTCAGGATCCCCAAGGGCAAATGTACTGGCTGCTTCCTCACAGTGAATGGGATCAACCGAAGAGACATCCAAGAGAATCTGAACATCATTCTTTCCACTTTTCTTATATTCTGTTATGATGCCAAGTTTTTGAGAGGACAGTAAGAAGAAGTTAGCAATTTAGGGCAGGAGGGGAAAGAAAAAGATCATAATTCAAGCCTTCAGCCTGGCTCTTTTCCTGTAGCTGTGGTACAGTGCCAAAACTGCTTGCGTGCAGACTTGAAGTGTAATTCTGCTCCCTCTCACCCCCGATAAATTTCAAGCTAAGAGATGGAGATGGTGGAACATCCATGCTGTCAGGAATGCTGGCTTCCTCCCTGATTTTGTAAGCAAGATCCACCTGCCAGGTGCTGATTGATTGAACCATCTGGCTTTGCATTATAACTGGTAAGAATGCAAAACTTCTTTGCAAAACAAAATCAGATGGGCAGCATTGGTGCAAGGCACTTGTTGGATTCCAAGTCACTATGTTAACATAGAAAATGGTATTGCAAAAATGACTGCTTTATGTCTCATCATCCGAATGATTGTCTTCAGCAAAACATACAGCAGGAATGCATGTCTGATTAAAAAATGAACTTCAGTCATTAGATAGTAGACAGAGAAAAGTTCTACGCCATGAATGATAAACACTAGATTGATCTGTAATTGCTGGTGCATATCAATTCTTTCTTTTAAGTGAGGGGATTCTAGAGAAGAGATGTAGATTTAAGAGGTAGTGGTTTTACAGTGGTGCAACTTATGTAAAGGTTAAAAGGGTAAAAAAGCCCCAGGACTAAACCAGTTCAGTTTTCTCTGTGCTTGTTGAGGCCTGTCACAGGCAGGACCAGGGATTGCTTTGACACCAGCAGTGTTTATCTCCAAATGAAGAACTTACTGCACCCTATTCTTTGCCAGGTGACCCCAGTAGCAGTATTATTGTTTTGTCAGATAAAATTAATAATGTTATTTTCCCATCCTAAAGCAGTGGCTGAGGTGTGAAATGGGCAATTCTGACTCACTGTGCCTCTTTCAGCAAAAATTTCTCTGTTAGTCTTCTTCCATTGCAACCGGCATATATTGCCTTTAAATCAGCTGACTTGTCCAAGCATTGAAAGACACCAGTGGCTGATGTAAAGGCCTTATTAGTGTTTTCAGGAGTCAAAAGCAAAGCAGTAACTGAGCAGAAATATTTTACAGTGAAAATAGTGGGTTCATCAATGATTATTTGTAGTATTCTACTTGAGAAATATAAGGTGTGATATACGGTTTGATTAGGTTTTTTTACTTTAATACATTGCATATCATATGGTTAATAATCCAGACCATGTTACTAGATAGTAAGTTAGATTGAAGTACTTGTGTTTCTTAGTTTAAAAGATGTGTAGATGTGCACACATCTACACATTAGGACATTAAGGACATGGTTTAGTGGTGCGCTTGGCAGTGCTGAGTTAGCAATTGGACTTCCAGAGCTTAAAGGTCTTTTTCAACTGAAACAGTTCTATGAAATCTGGATTGTATTTACCCTGTCCTACACCAATAGCAGGGTTATGTCTGGAAAACCCATATGTATGGAATAGACATCTTCCATCTGAGATGCAGAAGAACATTGTTTTTGTAGAGCAGAAAGATCTATCTTGGATCTCAATGTGTATTGTGAAAAGTTCAACCTCATTTTTTTTCTCTGTTTAGTCTCTGATGACAGAAGACTCTGCCCAAAGGACGGCAATATAAGCTTCTGATACCATGTATTGTACCAGGGAATGGAACTGGAAACCTGGTGGGAGAGGCACAGTTAAAATTTGGCTGGATGAGTGACAGCGAAGAAGAAACATAGATTAGCAGCAGGTCAGGAGGGTGGGATAGCAGCGATCTCTGTATTTCTCCCCACATCTGGTTTTCCTCTCTTGGCTGTCAAGAGATTTGTTACATGGATACATACCATTAGAGTGAGTTCTGAACCTAGTGTATCCTTGCAGGCCCTAATTCCCTCAGGCTAGCTTATACTATATTGATTCTTTAATCTCTGTGGTTATCCCAGCAGGGTCCATATCTACAGTGAAATTAATCTACAAGTAGTTTCTGAAGGCTTAAGAAATTGTTCAGTTTATTTTAATAACAGCATAAGGCCTATTGCTTGCTTTTACTGGACCCATTATATGTGTTATTTGCCTTAGTAAAGTTGTCATACACACCTACAAAGTGTTTTTGTTACATCATGGCTACTTCTCTGGATAGAAAATAAGACTCTCTCACTGACATTCACCACTCAGTTTACATGTTAGATCTTTAGTATTATTCTCTCTGTCTTATGGGAGAGAATTATAAGCAAGATTCACTAGGAAGTAATGGGAGGAATAATTTTTTAATAAAGAAATTGAATTTATTATTTGCTGACCACTGAGGCATTTGGCCTTGCACAGATGCATTTGAGGGAGCTCTGATCTGCATCTGGCATTTGAAAGGGACAGTTGTGGTCCTGTATGTAAGGTTATAAATATATGAAAGAGAAAAATACACTGAAAAAGAAAAGGGAGCATGTATCTTTATCCTGTATGCTTCCGTATGGAAGTAGTTGAAGAGTAATACAAACTGTAGCTCCTCTAATTCAGTAGTGTCTTATCTGTAATATTTGAAAATAAGCTTTTGAGTCAGGCATTTGCTGCAGAATTAAATGTCTTCTGCAACTCAAGGGTGGTCACTGAACAGGCCTTCTGGTATCTTTGTCAAAATGTCCCTCGAAGTGACTCTGTGAAGAGGTGGAGAGGCTCTGTGCCTTTTGTCTACCCTCTAGCAGACCTGGTTAGGACTCTCTTTAATTTTCAATGCCATTGCCAGCAGCATCTGGTAAATATTACTTCCTCATTTTCCAAATGCAGTCCGATGGGACAGCATGTACAGTTACAGGACATGGTTTGCTGTAGTTCTGTCTTTGTTTGCTAGTGGTCCAGTTGAGAAGAGCCCTGCCCAAAGCAAGTGAAATCATCTGAAGCTGGGCTCAAAGAAGGAGCAGGGGGTGGGAAGTATTTTTGAGACAGAAATTTGATTTTGTCCAGCCTCAACTCTTATCCCAGCACCAGGTTACTACAGAAAACATGGGCCTTCTGTTAAACAGCATCATTTGAGCAGGTGAAACAGGGATCCTTGAGAAGTAACAGACTTACTGTTATGAAGGTGGTAGTAAACTGAGGTGCTCTCACAGGCCTGTAGTATGTGTATCTCCTCTTCATGTTACTAGAAAATTAGCTTTATATTGCTCACGAGAAATAAGGAGTATAATTAACAAATAGAGACTTGGCTCTCAGGCTGTCAAATAAAAGTAGAGCAATACAAGGAAACTGTTAAAGTAAAAGAATCTTTTTTGCTGATACTTAGTGCTTTTTGAATGCAGGTGTATTTGTGTGTGATTTCCATGAAATCCGCATGAACACTGTTAGGGAAAGGAGGGGATCAGTTTGTAGTCACCAGCCTTCATAATTTGTAACTTCTTGATTTCAGATTATCCAGAGGCTCTGCTTACTCATTAAAATGTGATTCAAACATGCTGAAACCTAGCAAAAGGTTTGCAATGATGATAATGAACCTCATGTTTCCTCACTTGGAGTATTGTGTGCAGTTCTGGTGTCCTCAACATCAAAAGGACATGGAACTGTTGGAACAAGTCCAGAGGAGGGCCACAAGGATGATCAGGGGACTGGAGCACCTCCCTTGTGAAGATAGGATGAGGAAGTTGGGGCTGTTCAGCCTGGAGAAGAGAAGGCTGAGTGGAGACCTCATAGCAGCCTTCCAGTATCTGAAGGAGGCCTATAGGGATGCTGGGGAGGGACTCTTCATTAGGGACTATAGTGATAGGACAAGGGGTAACAGGTTCAAACTTAAACAGGGGAAGTTTAGATTGGATATGAGGAAGGGTGGTGAGGCACTGGAATGGGTTGCCCAGGGAAGTTGTGAATGCTCCATCCCTGGCAGTGTTCAAAGCTGGATTGGACAGAGCCTTGGGTGACGTAGTTTAGTGGGAGGTGTCCCTGCCCCTGGCAGGGGGGTTGGAACTAGATGATCTTAATGTCCTTTCCAACCCTAACTATTCTATGATTCTATGTTTCATAGTCTTTTGAAGCCTTGTTGAAGTTAATTCTGAGTTTTACAGGTCATTTTACACATTCTTGCAAGGAATTTGGATGACCAGGGGCAGTGATCAGAATTCCATATCACAGTGTTGATAATTAAATAAAGTAATTAATGAGGAGTTGGAACTGTGTTCCAAAGTGCTCTTAGCTTGTTCTCCAGAAAAAAAATAGTTGCTGGAGATTACTAGGCCACATACCTGTTTGTTCTTTTCCACTTACATCCACAGAAAGTTTTACACAATGTTGAGAATACAGAGTGCACTTTAAAATGTGTGTAGGAAGAATTGGCTGTGTCTTTCTGAAGGTGCCTGTTTCAGAAATGGCACTGAATGTGCAGAAATTAGTGGTGCTTCATACAATGAACTGTCTGAAATACCTGCACCAAGTCATGGCAACAGCACTCAGAAGCAAATAAAAGTTGTGTTTGCTTGGCTCTGGCTTTCTGACACTCATTATAGTGACAAGTGTCAGTCACACCACTGGTAGTGTAGTATGCACTGGGAGCAGCGGGTCAGACAGTGAGAACACAGATCTCAGCACCATTCAAAGCACGTCGTCACTGAGCTGGAGCTGTATGAACTCATTCCAGTGCAGCATCTTCCTGACAAAGTCAGCCTTTTGCCTCTTTTCTAAACACATCATAAATCTGTTTGTGACTCATTCCTATGTAGTTTACTTCAACAAATTTTGTCTTTCAGTTACACAGTTTGCTTATGCAATTTAAACTAGTCCACTAAATGCAAGTTAGTCTTTGAACTCTGAAGTTTAATAAACAGCTTTTGCTGTTCGCTGAATATTTGTGGACATTCAGAACTGTTGTGTTATGTGACTAATAAAATCTTTTCAGAGTGTATGTGAGAAGTTAAACTGCTTGCAGCTTTGTTCTTGAAAGCAGCAGAGGATGTTCACAAATGCATTAGTGTTTCATTTTCTCAGGTCTAGACTGAATCCTATTTGCATGGCACAGTTGATCTTTCATTATTTACCAGATTTTTCTAAAACTTTGTGAGAGAGAAAACATGTAACTTGGTAGATCAGCCATTAAAAACATTGGGCAGCTCATACAAAAAGGATCAAACTGCAGTGAGTGTTACCTTTAAATTAGTGCTTTTGTACGGCAGCTTCTGCCATATAGAACAATTATTCTTTCTCTACTATAGTCTGCCTCTTGATTTTTATCCAGTCAGCTGCCTCCTGGGTCCCCATTACAATAGCTAGGTAGGAGTTTCTTGAAGGCTTTTAAAAATATTCTAAATTTATATTGTCAAGTTAGTAAACTGATTTCACTGAAGTATTCATGAAGAAGTCATTAACCTTCTTAATGTCATATTAGACATTTAATCCCTGAAAGAAAATGGTGGACTCTTAATCATTAGGACAGATTTTTATTAATGCTTTTATAAGCCGTTTAGTTTCATCAGGGCCAGTTTCTAGTAATGTCAATTTAATGTGTCATTCTTGAGAAAATTCCAGAGCACTGCCAGCTTGCCTTGAAATGATAACAGCATTAGCTCCCCTTTCTGTATTTAGATTCTCTGCCATAACTTCATTCCTGACTTTTTGTAGGTTCTACAGCATTTGAACTCTTAAGTAGGATCATGGAAACATATTGCACTATTAGCTCTACCAGTCAACACACAATCTGACGCACAGGTTTTCAGGATTGCCCAGCTGAGGTCTAACTGATGATGTGACAGATTATTCAGAACAGAAATCACTTGGATAAAACACAGAAGGTTTTCTCTTTCTCTCTTTGTGGTTTGGTGAGCATATCTGCATCTTTTAAAATAAGAATGCCCCACTGATTCTACTTCAAAATCAAAACAAAATCCGTGTGTATGAAATACATGTAAATGGGTGAGAAAGAGAAAATTCTTAGTATGAGTATACCTTAGTGCTTTACAGCTGCTTGTGTATATCCGTGTATCACTGAAAAAGAGATGTTATATTTGACGGAAGAAAATTCAGCAACTCCTCAGAACTTTTCCTGGTTGAATGTATATATTTCTGGTCCATTTGAGACAGTATTGTCTTCGGTCTAAAAACTCTTTTGTAATTTCTCCTCAGCACTGCTCAATAAGCAGTTATTCCCTCTAAGTATGTGTATTTGTGCATTCTTGTGTGATAGTAGTGTATGATGGAGAAGATCTGCCCCATCATACTATTCTGTAAGATCAGAGAGTACTTTCATTATAACAAGGCACCACACAGCGTCACTGAAGAGTTGTTCAAAATTGCTCATAAGAAAGAGACAAAAATGGGCATCACAAATCCTGTTGAGCAGAGATAACATCCCCTTTTCCCACTGTCCTGGTTTTCTGTGAAAAGCAGTACATGCAGGTTAGGGTTTCGGGCCTTCTCCCCACACTGTCATGTCCCATTCCACCCCCATCCCTAGCTGAAGCTCTGGAGACAGAAACCCATAAAAATGCTTCCATGAATTAGCGTATCAGAGTCCAGGGTTGGTAATTTTTTCCCTTTGGCTTTTAAAGCAGGTGAGATGAACAATGTTTTTATAGTGTCCTTAGTTTGTAGGGGATTATTCAAGATGTTTATTGCATTTGGGAAGGCATGGTTTTGTTTCTGTTCCACAGAGAACCGTTTACAAAGGATTCCAACCAGTAGGCTTATTCTATAGGCAGAATATTCCACAAGCAGAAACGTTCCAAAATTCTATTTAGCCAATAATGAAGCAAAAGCAATATGGTTTACTCAAAAAGAGAGGGGTATTATGAATGAAGTCAGTACAGAGGAAAATACAGATGCTTTTTAAGAGCACGAGGCAGCACCCCTGTATTTAGTCTTCAAAGCTGTGGAGACCACAACAAATATAAATATTGAAAAAATGGGTACCGCTTCTTTCAGCTTCATTAACTCTGATTACATCAGAATTTATTCTGAAGCTTTTGAAAGCTCTTCAGTATTGATCTCGTTCTGTAGGTTCTTGTGGTTTCGTTTCTTTTTTTTTTTTTCCCTTATCTTGTACTGAGGAGCAGATAGAGAAGCTGGTGCCCTAAATTCTAGTCTTGGATTTGCCCCATGCTGCCAGTGGCATTTGACATACTGAGGCAAATAGACATGTTATGCTCTAATATAAAAATCCGATATTTGTCTACCTCATCTCACATGTTTCAAAGTAAGTTCAGTAGTGTTTGCTCTCCATTTTGTTGAGTGCTACAGAAAATACCGATAACTTCAGAGTTTGCAACAGCAATAAATAATGATGCCCAGGGAAGTTGTGAATGCTCCATCACTGGCGGTGTTCAAGGCCTGGTTGGACAGAGCCTTGGGTGGCATGGTTTAGTGTGTGGTGTCCCTGCCCATGACGGGGGGTTGGAACTAGATGATCTTAAGGTCCTTTCCAGCCCTAACTATTCTATGATTAAGAATGTGGAAGAAGTTCATGCTTTTACACAGAGGAAAATCTCATTTGCATATGCAACGTAAACTGCCCTACTTGCTAGAAGACACTTGGAGGCAAAGTAATTGTAGATGTGAAAATGAGTGAAGAAATTAATGAAAGAAAAAAACCCACTGGGAGCTATTAGATACACTCAGGAAATCCAGCTATGGTAAACTGATACTTTGAGAAGGTATCCCTGTAACAGCCTGTGCTGTTGCCCACACTCTGAGGCAGGGTGCTGGGATACCTGTGCTCTGACCCTTGCTGCCATTCTTAGTCATTTAGATTTGTAATCATAGTTCTGATGTTTTTATTTTTGTGTCCTGTCATGATTTAAGTCTCTCAGCCACGCAGTTTTGCTCACTCACTCCCCCCTCTTTCTTCCCCCTTCTCCCGGAGGGATGTGAAGGAGAATCGAAAGAATGCAACTCCCACAGGTTGATATAAGAACAGTTCAGTAACTAAGGTATAACACAAACTGCTACTGCTACCACCAATAATAATAATGACAAGAGAAATACAAGGGAAAAGAATACAATCGCTCACCACCTATACCCAGCCCGACCACGCAGTGCACCCCCACCCTTCCGGGTCTCTGCCCTCCGTTTTTGCATACTGGGCATGATGTGCTGTGGTATGGAATCCCTCTTTGGTCAGTTTGGGTCAGGTGTCCTGTCTCGGCTTCTTCCCACCTTCCCCTCCTCCCTAGCAGAGCATGAGACTCAGAAAGTCCTTGGTCAGACCAAAACATTACCAAGCAGTAACTGAAAACACTGGTGTGTTCAGTGCTGTTCCCAGGCCCAAAATCAAAAACACAGCACTGCACCAGCTACCAAAAAGGAGAAAAATGACTGCTACTGCTGAACCCATGACGTGTCCAAACACAGATTAGCTTTATTGCCTTGTCTTGCATATATGCAGATATCCAAAGCACTAGATTCTCCTTAGTATCTTACAGTCTCATGTTTATATCATATGACCAGACTGACGTGTCAAGGCCAAGTCTTCCTGAAAAATGATACAATTAGACTTCACAAGTATTACTCATTGCTTCTGGTGTGACATGGTTTCATCTTGGAAGACTGAATCACTTGCATTTTGAAAGAAAGGCTGTGGAATAATAATGCGCTAACCTTGTGAGCCATTCCTGTGAAGAGGGACCTTTACAAAGGATTAAAAATGGAAAAGAATCTGTAGTATGAAAACACTGTCTCTAATGCGCTCTCTCAATCTGTTCTGTTGTAGAAATTTGTGAAGAGTGCTTTACACACTGGTAGAGCTAATAGAGTAGGAGGTGGAACACTAATTACAGCACAAAGCAGTAACTAAAAACCCTTGGCAATGCGTAGCTACAATGATGTACCCTATAGGCTTTTTCTAAGCTTCAGCATTTCGACCTGGGATTCAGTCTCTCAGTTTTTACTGAGAACAGCTTCAAGCAAAGAACCCATTGACGTCAGTGGGAGTTATGCCTAAATAAGAACAGCAGGTTCTGGCCCCTGAATTGTAACTCTTTGTGTAATGTAGTTTTCCTGCTAGTTGGGGCACACATTTTTATGGCTCTTTGTGGAAGATTTTCATTTCTGAAGCTTGCAGTGGGACAATGAAAACTGGATAATCTTACCCATAAACTTAATGGAGCCCTGGGGACACCTGACAGGGGGAGCTGTAAGGGCACTCGCTGCTTTCCATTTGAATGATATGCTATTTCTTGAATTTAACTGAACTCAAGACCCTGTCTCTTCACTTTCATAATAATTGGAGGGACATAAAATCAGCAACATGTGCTTGGTCAGCTGTCCTGCTTTCTCCTGAGCACTGAATTTACAGCACATACATGCTCTGAGGCTATTCTTTTCTTATCTTTTATGGTATCTAAACTTATTCCTGATAAATCTAATTCATATAGATTGACAGTTCAAACAATGTGCTTCCCAAGTCTCAGGAGGAAACCTATGGCTCACTTTTGGTTTAGTAACCTACGGAGATTAGGTTTTGCATAATGTAAATGTGAGGCGGGTGATACTTTGTAATGCTTTCAATGCAATTAGTGAGATAAATACAGAGCTAAATTCATTTTCTCTGAAAAGAGGCAATCTGATTGCTATGCAGAAAGCACCTTTATTTGCAGTACTGGTGGTTCGTAATGTGGTTAGCAATGCAGAGTGGCATTTTGATTTGCAGTTTTAAAGAATTCTGGGATGAATAAAACATGGAATTAATTGCCAGAGAAGAACCTTTGCCAGACTAGATGAGATCTACTGTGCTGAATGAAAGCTATAACCTATGACAGGCTCCGTTCTGCTCCCAAAGGAAATGATGTCAATACCAGAAAAGGTTAAATAGCACTTCAAATAATTTGCAGCTCCACAAGTCCTTCCTCTTTAGATGTAGGTTGAGGGTAAACACATATTCATGTGTTCTATCGCCCTGCAGCAGGTATGATTAGAGCAGAGCTGTGAAAAATATCAAATGCCAGGCTTTGTATTAATAAATTTGAATCCTTGTCGCAGTTGATTTTGAAGTAGGAAAAGCTGCTAGGTTGGAAGGGAGAGAGAATTGGGATGTTTCAATGTATGGGGGATCGTAATTCCCTATGTGGAGTTGTGTATGAAATGTTCTAAATACCTGCAGAATCCTGCTGAAATTAGGGAACACTGAGCGTGCCCAGGAGAAACACTTCAGGGGCATTTTGGGAACTTTGGCTTATGTGTGTTTGCAGAGGCTGGAAGACTCAATTCAACTGTTGTTGAAGTGAGCTTCCTCCATCAATAGATGGATTTATGGCAGAAACTGAATGAATCAGTTCTGTGTCTCAATGGAAGCCCAGAAGAACAAACAGAATCATAGAATAGTTAGGGTTGGAAAGGACCTTAAGATCATCTAGTTCCAACCCCCCTAGAAGATGCAAGTATAATTTTAAGAAACATAGAGTAGTGAATGTTATTTGGGTTCCATTAATTTTTACAGAGCTAATAAATTCAGCTGAGGTTTGTTGTGGATTTTCCTAGAGCTGACACATATGGATGGATACAGACTAACAGTTTTGAGGTTTTTTTAGTTGTTAACAGGTGAAGAATGTTAATTTTAATTCATGTTGGGTTTTATACTTGGAGTCCATTTGAACGCCGTGTAAACTGGCAGCGTAGGTTCTCACCAGGTCCCAACTACACTGGAAGCCTACGCTGTGTTTCAGAAAGGCAAAGAAGACCCTAAAGCTGCACAGTGTTGTCCTTTGAAAGTTCTGTCTTAGTGATCATTTCTTGACAAATGCAACTGTCTCGAGGAGGATCCATTAAGAAAAATAAGAAAATGCCATTCCCCCCGTTTTACCCTCCTTTTTCCAGTGGGATATTTGTGTTGACTGGTGGTCTGTTGTTCAGGACGTTAAGGGGAGGAAAGAACAGAAATTTGTGGTGGTTCTCACAGGCGTTGTTGGCTACAACAGGCAGCTGGAGTAAGGAGCCTAAAGGAGTATCCAGTGTCAGTGCTCAGGGTTGTTATGTTTGTAAAGAATGGCAGCTGGACCAGCACTGCAGCAGAACCATGATGGATTTAAGTGGCTCTTTTATGGGGGAAATTAATAGTCAAAGGAAGAGGAGCAGATTTTACACAAAATACACACAAACACACACTTCTACAAATCTAGATTTGTAAAATTTAATATCCCAACATGCTTTTTACAGTCCCATAAAGGCAACGGTGTGTATGTATCTAGTAGAGTATGGTATGGAGGAGGAGAAAGAAAATGGTTTTAAACCACTTGCTCTAGTGATTCCAGAGAATGTGCTGTACTGAGATGGAAAGACTTTTAAAGAAAGGAGGGAATGACCAAAGATATTATTGCAAAATGTATTTATTTCTTGAATTCCTATCCATTTCTATGTAAATGATGAATTAAAGGTAGAAAACTTGGGGGGAAAAATGAGAACATCTACCAGAAGAAAAGATAAGCAGAGTATTTAGCTAAAAAATCTTGGAATGAATAAAACATTCATACAAAAGCAGTTTTGATATCAGTATTTGTCACATTTGTATTGGTGTACTTTAGTTGGCTGGTTTTCTGTAGATCTGTGGACAGCAGTGTGATGAAGAACCTTTAAAGAGAATTGAGAGAGAAGCTGGAGTTTTCTAATGAGAAATTAATATCCATACTCTGGATATCCAGGGTTCTGTCTGCAGTATAATTAACTAGAATTTGAGCTCTTTCATATGTAAATGAAGTAATTGAGAGCACTTTATTTATGGGACTTTGCAGGTCTATAGGCTACCTTTTTGATTGAAAATTCTTAAAATTGATTTTTGTCTTTTGTATCATTTCAGGCTTTCACTACTGTCACATTATGTTGTATGATGCAGATCGTACCATGGTCAGTTCAATTTGAGCGTGATGAATATGCTTTCTTAGGCATCTCTAAGGAGAGCAGTTAATAAAAGGACATTTCATATAAATATCTTATTTTGGAATTTCTAGCCTCTGGAGTATTTCCCCAATCTCAGGGTATTGATTCTCTGCATCTGACCTATTTCAGTTGTAAAAAATAAATGAAATCTATTTGTTTATAAAAACTCTCAGCTGCTAACCAGAGCAGATGTGAAAGGTTGTCACGCATTAAAAATCTCACTGAGTTGTGAAACCTAAAAATGAGCCTATCACTATGTTTTAGCTCAGTGTTGTGGATCAGATTTTCAGCAGTGGCCACCACACATACGGTTGTTTGTGGAAGTACTCAGTTTATAGGTCTAAAGACTAGCTTATGGCATGTATAGCTATGATCTGTTTTAATTTTCATAGTTTCTCTTAATTATTTCTCTAGTTTTTCCAAGATTATTTTGCATTATAATTCTGTCTGTGATGAGTATATGAAGATGCTTGCTGATGTTTCATCATAAATGATCCATATACCCACCTTCCTGTATCGAGTGATGGGCAAGGAGGCAGACTAATCTTCATTCCACCTGTGCATTTGTTGGTACTTGGGGGAAGTATGGGCATGTATGTGTGTGTGTGTTCTTATATTTATGATGGAGGATATGAGCTTGTCTCCTGGAAGGTGGGGATTTCAGAGTGCATCATCTGTGTAGTGTAGCCCTGTTGTGTACTGTGCATGTTGGTGTACTCTGCTGTAGAGTGACTGTACTTGTGCTTCTCTGATCTCATAAGTTGTGTAGTACACTTCCAGCTCACATTGTACCTGCTCTAGCTAGAGGACCTTTTGGCCAGGCAGCCATTCTCTTCCTTAAGTTTGTTTTGATAGTTTTGTCAAAAGGTTAATTCTGAAAAGCTGAAGAGTGCAAATTTTCTAGTCTTCAGGATTTGCAGGATGTATCAATACACAGCTTAATACTGTCATCTGAAGAATGCCGAGTGAATAACAATTGATGTTTCTATAAGCTGAGTATGTGATATTACTGGCACTATGTATATTAAACTGTCAGAGGGAATTTTTCTTTAGGTCTCACAATTGAGCAAGACTGTTAAGAATAAGTCAGAAGCTATTTTGTTTTCAGCCATTCAAACCTGCCCAGTTCAGACACATTTCCTTTTTTGCTTTGTGCCTGTTTGAAATTGCTTTGTTCTGTATCTGTATGGTCATCTCAATTAAATTTGAGTGTGAAAGCCTGCTGCATGCGGCCTGGTAACTAATATTCAGGGATAAGGTCACTGTCTGCTCATAGAGTCAAAGCTTTCAGCTTAGAATTGCTTTTTCCATGGACAATGACAGGTTCTGAATGGCTCTTCTAAAGGGTCAAATGAAAACAGGAAACCAACAGAAGGCAGCTTTCAATCCTACAGAAACCTGTTGCCTCAATTCTTGGTGTTTGGTTCGGGCAACCCAATTTTTGTATAATGTAGAACATCTTCAGCCATCTTTAAATTGTTTCCAAGTCTCTAATTTATCCTTGTTGTCAGTCCATTAACCTGCCTTGAATGACATCAGGGATGCTTTTGACTTTTAGTTGGCTTTCTGTGTTTTCTCAGCTTATGCGTTAAATCTTGCTCGTCTTCTGTATTGTTCTTTTGCTCAGCTCAACACTGTTTTCTGGTACTGAAGAAGATGGGGTTAACTGATCATGATGGTAACCCAGACCTTCCTAAGGTGAGAAGAGGGATGGTACAAAAATGTAGCACTAAAAATCTTGAGTGAAACTTCAAACTTGTTGCACCTTTCTCGTGAGGTTTATTCAAGTTAGTTTGTTTCTTGAATTAAAATGGTGGGGTGGGGAGTGGGGAAGAACCATAGCTCATTTAAAATTCTTATCCAGTGTTTCCAGGTTCTCTAGGAGAAGAAACACTGCTGAATTCCTTAAATGTATGTGGCATTGAGGATTGAATAACTGGATACAGAAAGCCAAGATATGACTTGTGATCAAAGTCATACTAAGAGCTTCAATCTTTATCCGTAGGAGGAAGTTCACCTACAGTCTTACAGCTTTTCAGCAGTAACTGTTAGTTAGGTCAGTGGTATGTGTGAAGCAACAGAATACCAGCTGGAATCAGAATGGAATGGATCCTATCCATCTCTCTCTCACACAGATAGGCACAGAAAATTCCCCTTCCCTCCCCCCTTTTTTTAGTTGAAGTCAGTGTTAGGTTTGGGGATTATTCTTCAGTTCCTCATGCTTTTCTAAACACCTTTGATCTTTCTGATGGATTGTCTGCAACAAACAGAAGTTTTTCATAGAACTGTCCACAGTGACATATGGGACTTAGTCCTGAGTGGTAAAAGCTAATCTAGTGCTCTCAAGTGTGCATCAATTGTTTTACATGTAATCACTTTCTGCAAAGAAAATGATTTGGAATGCATGAAGAATGTTTTTCTGGTTTTAAGCTTGTTACTCTATGAACTACCCCAAAAAGCTATTTGAATAATTTAAATAATTTGTTGCCATATTATCCATGACCCCTTTCCAATAATAGTGTCCCAAAATTAACCTTAAATTTGTTTAATGTACTTTTCTAGCCAGAGATTCCATTAATCTCAGGAAGAAATAGAATAATAGGAGTCTTGTTCTTGTACTTCATGATACAATTAAAAATGTTAGGGTGAGATCTCATCTCAGGAGGTGTTTTCTTTATCTATATAGGAATGTAAATATGCATATACAAATGTTTTAAACAGAAGATTAAGCTGGAACCCAGTCTGTAATTGCTGTAGGATGTTGGGTGGTTTCAAACTAGCCATCCAGTTCCGTCCTTGCCATTGACCCTTGCCTGGCTTATGAAGAGTAATGGTGTCATATGGAGTTTCTCCAGCAGAGGTAACCAGTTAGGGCTGTACTCTCTCTTCTGTACCCAGTCTTCACCAGTGAATTGTAGAACCATAGAATAGTTAAGTTCGGAAAGGACCTCCAGATCATCCAGTTCCAACCCCCCTGCCATGGGCAGGGACACCTCCCACTAAACCATGCCACCCAAGGCTATGTCCACCACGGCCTTGAACACCGCCAGTGATGGAGCATTCACAACTTCCCTGGGCAACCCATTCCAGTGCCTCACCACCCTTACAGTAAAGAATTTCTTCCTCATATCCAATCTAAACTTCCCTTGTTTAAGTTTGAACCCGTTACCCCTTGTCCTCTCACTACAGTTCCTTATGAAGAGTCCCTCCCCAGCATCCCTATAGGCCTCCTTCAGATACTGGAAGGCTGCTATGAGGTCTCCACGCAGCCTTCTCTTCTCCAGGCTGAACAGCCCCAACTTTCTCAGCCTATCTTCATACGGGAGGTGCTTCAGTCCCCTGATCATCGTTGTGGCCTCCTCTGGACTTGTTCCAACAGTTCCATCTCCTTTTGATGTTGAGGACACCAGAACTGCACACAATACTCCAAGTGAGGTCTCACGAGAGCAGAGTAGAGGAGTAGGATCATCTCCCTCAACCTGCTGCTCATGCTCCTTTTGATGCAGCCCAGGATACGGTTGGCTTTCTGGGCTGCGAGCGCACACTGAAGCTGGCTCATGTTCATTTTCTCATTGACCAACACCCCCAAGTGCTTCTCCACAGGGCTGCTCTGAATCTCTTCTCTACCCAACCTGGAGCTGTGCCTGGGATTGCTCTGACCCAGGTGTAGGACCTTGCACTTGGCGTGTGCTGCAAGTATCCTTATTAAAGACCAAATGTTTTCCTGTCCTGTATGGACTTAGCATCTTCTGAAAACATTTATGTCAAAAGCATGAAGTTCAGAAATTGAAGCCAAAGGAGCTCAGATTTATAGTTGGGGAACTGAAGCCTGCATAGGTTTAAGCACCTGCATTGCTATTTTATTAGTATATTCTTTTCCTAATTTTTTTTCTCTTTACTCTTTTATTAGGTACACTTTCTCCATTGCAGCCCAGCAATATAATTATGTTTCAATTCTAGATTATGTGCCTTCCACATTATTAACTTCTTAGTAGTCTTCTGATACATTGCTTAACTTTTGTATCTCTGAATAGCACAAACACTGCTTTGCAGCTGACATTATGAATCTATTGTACCTAGACAATGAGAGCTTCTTCCAATAAATGGTCTAGAGAGACCTAAGTCATTGTTTAGGCTTCATTGTTAAAGATGGAAGTTACTCAGCAGGTCTCCAATGACATTTTTAATTAAGTGCCAAGGAGCATGCACATGTCCCCTGGTGCCAAGTTGAGATTTTTCTTTCATTGGAGGGTTCTTCAAACTGTTCTACCCCACAGATCGTGAGAACGCTAACACTGTTCGTTAATACATCTTCATTTGAATATAATGTATTTAATCTTTTCATGCATTAGTTCTTAATTAAAGTAGAATTCCAAATAATAAGAAGAGGAAAAAACAAGTTGTTTTTCTCCTGATTAAAAACTTCCAAGTGAGGTAAGTGCTCAGTAAATTCCATCTGGACTCAAAGACAGAGGGAAATATGCCAGGAAAAAATATTTTGGAAGGAAGCTCAATTATAAACACTAGAAGCACGGAATACAGAGCATAAAATTAATGTGGATGAGAGGAAGGAAAGCTTGGAAATATAAAGCAGCAAAGGATCCAGAATGACAAATGCCATGCAAATTGGGGCATAGGCAGATATTGAGAAAGAAGGCAGGTAAGCTACAAAAGATGGGTAGTACTGCAGGCCGTCTGATGCAGTGCAAGTAGACCCATTATCTACCCCAGTAAGGATTCTCAAGCATTACTGTAGTGGAGACCCAAGTGGCTGGATAGTAAAGCATCCACAGAAAAAGGAGAATCAAGGATTCACCCAAATCCAAACCCCATCCTCTGCAGCTAGTTAATCTCTCTGGAATATTTGCCGTCAAGATAATTTCTTACAAGAAAACCAACTTAAGAAAGATAGGCTCAAAATGCCAAACACAATCTGCAAATTAGTACTGTTGTCACTGTATGTATCATATAGCTCTCTGTGTTTGCAGTGAAGAAAACTTAGTATTGTCAGTTAGTAAAACCACTACTTGGGATTAACCCTGACAGAACCTGGCATTTTGCAGATAGTCACCATTAGATGATGTTTGTGTATGTGTGTGTGCAGGTAGAACTAGTTTCCAAGTAGTCAATGCTGTGCTACAGCTACTCAGAAAAAGGACATGGTTAAAAATAATGTGCCATAGGCACAGCATGTGTAATATGGCTTTTTCTCCTGCAGCGTTTACACTGGCATTGAGCTGTATTGGGCATTTGATTCTGTTACGGACACAGCATGTAACTCACTTGAGGGGTGGCACAGGCATGTAAAAAGAGCTCTAGGCATAAAGACACACTTTATCCAAATACCGTATTAAATAATCATATGGTGGAAGATAGAATCTTTTCAGTGTACTCAATCCCCTAGTAAATTTCAGCAGATTCTGCAAAACTGTAAAAGAAGACTCAAAAGCCTTCTGTGTTCTCTGTAGAGCTGTTTAATTTGCTTTTACCAGCCCTGTAAGAGGGAGGAGCAACCATATCCTTCCACAGAATTGTGACTCTTGGCCTTGCCTGTGAGTGTGGTAGGTGTGTTATATTCAGGATCAAAAACCTGACACGTGAGTGAGGTCGGGATGTGAGTCGTTGCATTCTGTCTTCTACTGCATAATATATATCTTATCTATACACAAGCCCTTAATTGCATGCTTAGTCTAGAAGTGAGTTAACCTGTTGCGGTGCTACAGGATTTCAATCTTTTCACATTCTTCTTAGTTTCAAAAGCACCAAATTACATATCAGCACGGTATTTTGCTATTGTATTTTTCATTATGTATAAAGATTTTCTGTGGTAACAATATAATTGAATACCATGTCAGTACATCATGTAGTAAATGGAAACAGGAAGACAGATCTAGATTTTATATTAGTGGTCTACAGATACATGTGAAATGTGGTGGATAAGGGAATTATTATTTGGTCCCCTCACACAAAGCTCTTTGGTTTGTCTTCTAATAAAAAGCCATTTTAGCTTTGGAGTACAGTTAAGCTATTGATATGGTAATGACTTCAAATGTGTATATTGCTATGACATGAAGTCATAACTGTCATGAGCTCCCTGGGGCTCCAGATGCACAAATACATTGCCTGTATATTGCCTTTCAGATTTCCTTGGTTAAGTTGGTAAATGACATTAAAAGGATTAAGAAAACATCATAAAACAATTTGCTTTACACTTTAGGTATGCAAGTTTTGAATAATTTATTTTTTATTTGAGTTTCTTTGGCCATTTCTATATCAGAATAGTTTCATTTTCTCTATTAAGGAGTTTAAATACAGTCAGTAGAGAGCCGCTACAAGCCAAGATGAAAATTATGCCAGTGTGTGTCACTGGTGATAATGTCTTGAGGGCTCCTAGTCTAGGAAATGTTTTAGTGTTGCCAGTTGGAGACGGGATTACTGACCTGAATATCAGTCCTTGTGGCTTTGAGTAACTACTTTGTGCCTACAAGACCCTTCTTTCCACCTCTGTGGAACCTTTCAAGACAGGATAATCCTATTTCTCTGTCTCCTGTGAAAGTATTCTGCTTATCCATCTCATCCTGTTGTGACTTAAAAAACTCCTATTTGTAGAGATTTGGTATTGCCTCCAGGTCCCTCATGCTCAAGCTCTACAGAGCAGTATGGTATACATTTTGGAACCACTTGGTACAAGTGTGTAACACAGTAAGTAAATATATCGCAACACATCGAAAAGGATAAAAGCTGCATAGGTGCAAGTCTGAGCTAAACTGTATCACATTATTTCTTCGTTTCTAGATACTTCCTGTCTTCGTGCCATGAGCTATAGAACTGAGAACTGGTTTTAAATGCAGTTTTTATTTTTCAGAGCCAGCATTTCAGAAGTTTCCATGTGTTAGTGCACACAAGCATGTTTTGTCTGCCTGCTTTTGCAGTTCTGGCTCTCATTCTTTTCTGGGGAGATTTTTTTGATGCTGTTGTATCATTTTGTTCCTCGCCATATTGTTTTAATGAAACCGTTTGTTCTCAATGAGTCATCAGGAAACCAGGGTGAATATTTTGGCAGTTACACACCAAATGCTGGAAACTATGGAATTCAGTGTTCTTTTGTGAGGTTTTAATCAACACCAAAGAAAATCTGGAAATCACACTGCACTTAGGGTGTTTTTCATTGCATGCTTTAAGAATGCCATGTTTCATTACAGCAGTGGTGAATCTGGTTATGAATTTACAGTAATTTATTGAAAAGAAAGTACATTTTTGGCATCATAAAAACGGTTTTAAATCCTGAAATTATTTCTCTTAAATTATATGACCAATGGACACATAGACATGCACAGTATTAATGTTACTTGAGGCTTAGAATCCTGTTTCTTGTCCTATAAATATTATAATCAGCAGTTCCTAAATGCAAAAGCATCTGCAGGATAGATTTTCACATCTCTCAACAAAAGAAATGATAGGATTTTCTGTCCCTGCTGGTGAAGTGTGCCATTAAACTGTGGTCTTGTCAATCATATGTCAGGTTTTTAAAAAGCATGACTTCATCTTCTCATTTACAAGAGTTGCAATGAAATCACCACAGGTAAGAAAGACTATTCCGTATCTGCTGGTACTTCTCTTTTTTCACTATCAATTAAATACAGAAGTAACTTACTTTGCTGAAACTGTACTGGTAGCAACATGAGTATAGAGCAGTGTTTTGAATCATTTACTCTGGCAGCATGTCAGACTGATGGTGTAATTCCTCCAACTGATATATTTTTTAAGCTGAAGAAATACATAAACTCCAAGTCATTTTTTCCAGTAACTCTTTCATTTCTTAAGTGTTTTTTCAGGTCAGTGTTAATTTGACATTTCACTTTCCAGGAAGTTTGGTCATGTCACTATTCCAGTGAGACACATTACGGTAGTTAAAACAAAACCAAACCAGGCTTTGATCATGCAAACCCTGAGAGTTATTTGTACCATGGGGTTGTGGTGGTGGCAGTGAGGATTACAGCAATAAACCACTAAAGCAAAAATGGTCATGTATTCTTTACTCCATAACAAAGCTGAGATTTTAGTTTCTTCTCTTCTGTATGATAGCTAAAAAGCAGATTTTTCCAATATAATTTTCCTTATAAAATGGCAACTACTGCTATTGATTATCCTGGGAATGCCTGCTTTCCTTTTCCTCTGCTTTACCTTTGAATGGCAAAAGAAATGTTTTCTGACATTCCTCCTTTTTTCACTTCAATAAGCGTTTTTCTGGGTGAAGATAAAGGCACAAGGTAGCCTTAACAAATTCCATATTTGTTAGCTGTTTGCATGGTTTTGTTGTCTTTGTAGCACTAGACATTCTTTCTGTGAATCGCATTTAAAACAGCTCATGAATGATTATAAAAATATAGCATATGTTTGTCGTAGAAACATAATCAAAGTGAAATTCCCAATGAAGTAGCACAGATGTTATCCATGTGCATCATGTAAGACCTTAGTGTGCACAGAGATTCATTAGAAGCACTCCAATACGTGCTTGACTCATAACACTGCTTCCATGCATTTTGGAGAGCTCTGGTTGATACTCTGTACAGAATGTCAGCATTTCAATGTGCTTTGCTCTATGTGTCGAGAGCTGTATTGTATTTTCCTTAGAGCAAAAGGTCTCTCTCTGGCAATACAAAGCATCCACACAGGAGTGTATGTATTGAGAAATGTCCAGTAAAGGTCTAATGTAGAACTGGATTTTCAACTCAGGAATAAAATACACAGGAATGAAAGCTCTGAAGGTTTTGTCCTGAAATCAGATCAGAACTGGTGTGTGTCATCTGTACAATGTCAAGTTGTACCATACCAAGCTGCTATGCTATGCTCTGACCTGTGCAAAAACACTGTTGGAGGAATACTACCTTGCAGATTTCTGCTTTCCATCCAGTAATTTCTATCTTACACATTACAGATATGGCTTCATTATATATATTTCCACCACTGTGCAAAGCATAGCAGAGGAAGGACAGAATCAACATGTAATTTACATCTCGAAGTCCATGATCTGCCAGAATACTCCTTATTCTGCTTTAACAGCAAAGGATGGGATAGGATATGAACTGTCAAAGTATTTAAATAGTTATCTTTTAGCAAAGTTGTCTGGCAATTTGTTACTGTAATTGGTTTCCTGTAAATGTGAGTCCATAAGATGAAACAACCTATAGCTGGCTTACTGTAATACTGGTGGGGACTTGAATTACCTGTGTTGTTCCTGCTAGAAGAGTATACACATAGAATGTATTCTGCATGTGTTTATGTATGTGTTTATCAGTGGATAAAACAGTGGAAATAGGCTGTTTCTCACAGATTAATCAAATTGTTTCAAACTTCTTTATCTACTTTGAGGTGCAGTTGTAGGACGAAGGCTGCCTACTTAAAAAACGCTTTGCATTCCCTCTTCAGACAGGATAGCTGGCTGCTAGGAGTAAGATTAATGACTTAAAACTTTTGCATTGGTAGTGATACATTTTGAATACTCTATTACCATCCTGTTCCATATTCATGTGGTTTTTGCAATAATGTCTATGTTGTGTTTGCTCAAAACAACCGCAAAACAATTTTTTCATCAGCATTGGAATTAATGAAGCCTAGTTTGCAATGACCTTGTGTCCCAACTCACCCCAGCGCAGCAGCACGCATCTCTTCCGCAGTGCTTTCAGTTCTGACCTGCATTTCTCTGCCCCTCAGCTTGTATGTAGTATGTACCTAGTGGGTCCTTCCCATTTCCTTGTCTGTACCATGAGACACACCATGTTCTGGTTTCCATGTGATGACTGGGAAGCTACAGACCAGACTAAGGGGCCTGAAGTGGAGAGAAAGGAGCAGAGGTGATCTCACCCCTTCAGGCAGATTTAGTTTTGTTTTTTCTCCTTTAATGAGATCTTTAAATTCATTAAAGTTGTACGAACTTACTCTTAAGGAATCTTTGAGTGTCAGAGATCACTGAAATTAATGAAAATTGGATTAAATTGGATTGAACCGGGTTTAAATACTGCGAGATCTCAAATGTGCTGGATCTGCAGAAAGCATGGCCTTGCATGCCCAGGGTCAGTGTATGCAGCTTTTCATGGAGTATGTGTTTGTGTTGCTATGAAGTCATGTTACAGGCACATTGGTCTGATGGCAAGTTTAGTGCTCACGTTTCAATTTTTGTGTCTGGTCTGGTGTCAAAATAGATTCTGAGGAAAACTTTTATTCCTTGTGGTGGGGGAAGAGGGAGAATTAGAATTTGCTGTTTCCTCTGATCCAGGGTGGAATGCTGCCCAGCTTTAGATGAAGATCCACTGTTGCTGTTCAGACACATTTTTCTTCTTTGCAGTTGAAATTAACAGCTTCCAGGCTATTGTAAATTTTCTTTCGTGTCATTTTTTTTCTTGCCTGTGAATACTGAAGTATGTAAAACAAGACACATTCCCTATTTGTGTGCTGTTCTGTTGCCTGGGATATATTATATGCTTTACATTGTGCCCAGTGGATATGCTCATACACATTTACTGAAAAATATAAACTGTTTTTTCCTAATTTTGTCATTTACCTTGAAACAGTCTTCCTTATCTAAAGCAAAATCATCCATAGGGAAGCGTATTTTCTGTGTCCATTTCCATGGGATGACTGAAGGTGACTGATATCCCTAGGAAAATATTTTTCTGTCATGTTTCCATATGAGTGAGAATCTCAGCTTCTGTGTTGTGGATACTCTGAAATCTTTTGATCATTCATCAGACTGTTCCCTTTGCCACTTACATAAATATTTCTCTTCTGTTGCATTTGTAGGCAATCCTACTTATATCAGAAATCCCTATCTTCCGGGGAGATGGGATTTGTTAGGTGCAAAGTTGATTTCCATTACTTTGCTACATGAACATGACAGTTTAAATACTCGTTAGCTGTAGACATAAAATAGATTTTAGCAGTTTTTTTAAAAGTACCAACTGTGGGGGGAAAATGGAAATAGTGCCTTGCAAGAGAAAATTTGCACATGCAATGTAATTGTTTGACTTTTTGCTTTAGTTTTCCTTTTGGGTTTAGGGAGAAGTGAGGGGAGGAAAGGATTCTGTACAGATGTTTCTACTCCTGCCCTAATCCTTGGGTTTGGGGTGACTGTGTATTTTGATTGCAAAACCAAATCTTAAATCCTCTTATTTCAACTGCATGAAGTAAGGAGGGAGTGAGACATCATGAGGGAAATGGAGAAAACATGTTGTAGAATCACAGGGTAGTTTGGATTGGAAGGGACCTTAACGATGATCTAGTTCCAAACCCCTGCCACAGGTGCAGTGTTTTGGCTTTGACATCTTGTCTTTGTTTTGTGATTAAAATTTCCTTTAAATTATCAGCTTTCTGAAAGCTTAGAGACTTGGTGAGTAATCTTCTGATGCCAGTTGTAGTTACTAGCATTTACTTTTTATTTTAGGATTATGATCCTCTTCCTTTTCTAGTCAAGGTAAGTCCTACTGATTTACAAGGGAGCTGAGCCTGACTTTTCACTGAACAGCAGATTGTAGCACTTTCAGCTCCACTCTAGGTATCTGTGGCATTGTTCTGGAATATTTCTTCACCTTTTTTCTTTCAAAATCTCATCTCTGATTATCATGGTCTTTTAATAGTACCAAGCTTACAAATCTGGAAAACATTTGTTTCTATGGGTCCATTTATTTCCTGCTTTTCATTACTGCTCCTGCTATAACCTTTTCTTCTGGAGCTAAACCTGAAAAACCCATTTGGGATAATACATCTTTAAAGTTTCCTATAGCTCCTGCTGCGTGACAGGCTGTCTATCAGCCTTAGGGACTGCAGTTATGTAGGGGAGTGGCCTCTTGCAGGATTTGGTTGGCCTCATTGATTCCACTGCCCTTTCCAGCACAGCTCCTGCTTGAGAAGACGGGCTAAAGCTCTAGACAGTTGGTAGAGTATTCCTTTGATAAGTACTTGCTTTACAAGGACTTCCATAAAAGAATGCATAGTCTGTTTGAAGTGGAGATTTTAATAATTTACTGAGATTTTAATCATTTGCCAAGATTTTGTTCACTCATAGATTCTTATTCCTTCACTATTGCTTCGTTCGTGGCTGGTTTTCCAGCCATGCATGCAGTTTTATTTGACTTTCTGTAAGGCATGTTTTATTTGCATTAGCAGATTTGTTTGTGTAAGTCAACTTTCATCCCCATTTTCATGTTAACATTTCTTCATAGCATAATCTTACTCCTATGTTGATGCATACAATTCTTTTAACCATCTGAATGTGGGCTCATTGTAATTTTCATCACTATACAAAGGTGCTGGAATCTGATGGGAAGCCTGCAGGTATTACTGCCATTTGTGCAGGCAGGGAAACTAAGCATCATGCTTTTATAGTCACATCCCGACAGAGCAACAACTGCCATCACTAGATCCTTCTGGATCCTTCCTCTGTAAAATGGGCCTATCAGTCAGCACACTGTTGTCATCTATTACAACTTGAAACAGTTTATTTTCTTGTTTAAATCAAAATATTTTGGCATTATTTTGAACAGGGCTCCCTAAAAAGGAAAACAGTTTAACTCAATTAAAAGCAAGCATATGTTCTGTAGCATTGCAAGGATCCTATTTAGAATTCTCAAGCAAAGTTAGGGCAAGTACGTTTTTTAAAATAAAATGTAACATGTTACATATGATCGTGACAGAAGGGGAGTTGAAATGTAATAATGTTATGAACATCATGGATAAGGCTGTCTAAAAACCTTAAATATTGATATGTCACCTAGTTCAGTGAGAGACTTGTGCAGTATGTGCCTTGCAGGACAGTTTCTTTGGTGTATCACCATTCAAGAGGCAGTTTGCATGATTTGTATCACCTGAGGACTGACAGTACCAGAGGCAAATGTCTGACTGACCAGCATATCTGTTCAGGCTGTTTGGCCAAATAGCCAAGGTGTGCATCCACTTGGGCAGAGCAGCTGCCCAATGGAGATGAGGAACTCTGAATGAGCCAAACAGCCAGTACTACCTCTTGAGGTGCACTACGTGTGTTAAAGTATGAGGAGGCACCTAGTATATGACAGGTCTTTTGCTGCATTTTGGGATGCTGAGCAGCAAAATGTGATTGAAGAGAGCAGGAGGGAGGAAAGGGTTGACAGAGAGGTACTGCAGGAGAGGGAAAAGACAGAACAGCTCAGTCTTTGCTATTGCAAAAGGTAGAGGATAGGAATATGAGTGTGTGTTGGACATTTTAGCATTTGTTGGGAGTGTCTGGGGACAAGAGAAGGGGGGAGACATTGTGGGAGAGGAGGGAGGGAACATGGGATAGAGTTGGAAGATGGCAGAGGTAGGAAGTTTTCTTGAAACATATGGGAAGTAGGGAACATGAGATGCTTGACAGCAACTGTGAACTGTGAGTATGTGGAGCCAGGGTCTGTGATCGCAAGTCATGGATGGAGTATTGCTGCTCTAAACCTCATATTGAATTCCTGAAGAAAAACACCTGGGAGGTAAAAATGACTGCCAGGTAAGGCAGTCCTGTACGTGTGTGGTTTATGAGGCCTGGGGCTAGTAAGCAGGAGATTTTAAGGATGTAAAATAATTAGTGGTTTTAAGAAGAAAAACTATTTGTCAAACACCAGGGGGTGTCATGGGCATCACTCAGAGAGTACACTCATGGAAGATAATCTGTGAAGTTTCTGTAGGAATTAGTTAACCCAGTATGTTGGCACTGGTAAGTGTATGAGGCGTGTCAAGCATTTTCATTGTTTGTGAGACAGGTTTACTTTCTACTAATTAAGACTTTGTTGCTTGAAGGAAGGGCTATTTTATTATTCAGGTCCTTGTGGAGGAAAGGGGAGGCGCGTATCAGGTGAACTGATATAACATGGTTCATACACTGGGACCCACAGCCCAGTCTAAGACAAGGAAAATGTCAAAGCGTAACATGTAGCTGAAGGAACTTGGAGTTAAATTCCTGAGTGATTATGATGGTCTTTAGCTGAGAGCTGAATTAGTTCTTTCAGTCATCGTGAAAGCATTGTTTTCAGGATCTTGTAGTTCTCAGCAGATGGAGATGTATTTCAAACTGTATACGTTTGAATGAGATTTGAAGGCAAACATACAGATGAGCAAAAATAGACTAGGACCCAAAGCGCATTTGCTATTTCTCTTCAAAATTGAAATACTACATGGCAACTCCCGAACATCTTGTCCTCCTTGATGTGTGTTTTCTCTTCCATAAAGCTAACTTGGACCGTTTCAAGAATGTTACTACATTGTGATCGCAGTAATTGTTTAATGCATAAAGCTCACCCACAGGGTCGCTGAGTAGAGAAGTTAGAGTTATGGACTATAAAGTTGTAGAGATTCTGCAGAAGTGCAACCATTAAAGAGGTTTAATTATTATATCCGTACTGTAGGCAAGAGAGGCTTATGCTGGGGAGAGGAAGGGCAGCCATGTGGGAAGATCATGAGGAGGGGATAGGTGGGACGGTTGAGAGGGGGGATTATGAGGGGATAGGAGACATGGCCATGAGGGGTGAGAGAAGATTGTGAGGGGAGAAGTGAGGTGGCCATGAAGAGTGAGGGGAGATTGTGAGAGAAGAGCAGGGCTGGCCATGAGGGAAGATCATGAGGGGAGACCTGGGGTGGTTGCAAGTGGAGATCGTGAGGGGACAGGAGGATTAGCTGTGCGAGGAGAGCAGGGGTGGCCATGAGGGAAGATCATGAGGGGAGTGGTGGAGCATTTGTGAGGGGAGATAATGAGGTGAGACTGGGGGCAGCCATGGGCCCTGAGGGGTGGCCTTGAGGGCTAGGAATGGCAGCTATACAGTGTGGGCCCCTCTAGGGGGCAGATGAGGGGTGGCTGTAACTGGGAATCATGAGGGGGGATCTGTTTGCCCTTATAGTGACATGGTTTAGCGATGGGCTTGACAATCCTGGGGTAATGGTTGGGCTCGATGATCTTAAAGGTCTTTTCCAACCTAGTTGATTCTATTGTTCTGTTTTGTTTTCTTACCTGGCGCCAAGGAATGACCATCTGGGGATAGCCATCTCAATGTTAGCTGACTTCCATAAACCTCCTCCAGGAATATCGATGCATCATGCGTTACACTTGACAGTCCCGAAACAGTTTTCATCATTTTTTCCAGTCTTCAGGAAAATAAATTCTAAGGAGTGTAATGAGCTGGAGTAGGTGTATTTTTAAACTGAGATCTCTCTAATACAATCATATATGGCTAGTGCACAAAAAAATATGTATGCACATGTATAGACATTATTTTCACTTGCTGCAACTAAAAATTGTCAAGAGACTTCCTTTGTAAAGCACCTTAAGGTCTACTAGCGAAAACACTGTGTATGAGCTCAGTATTATCATCTTTTTTTACTTTCTTAAAGACGGCCAAGGGCATGTAGGGTGTTAAATGGTGTTCTTGTATTAGAAACTAGTAAAAATTAAATAAATAACTAAACCACTTTTTATAGGTTTAATTACTTTTAGACATTTGAACAATGTAATTCCTAATGGAAACATTGATGAACTTCTATTTTATCACCATTTGTTACTCTATAGAGAGCCTTAAATAGTGGGGGTTTTAAACATTTTCAGTTAGATTTTGATAATTCATCCTGGGGTATGTGTATGTTCAGGAAATCTGATACTTGCAAGATCATCACTAAGCAGACAGGTAATGCTCAGCATTCCTCCGCCCCAGCTGCATGCTGAGCAGGCAGTTTCACTGATGTTTGATTCTGGTACTTGCTGTTCACAAGTATCGGTGCAGTTTTTAAGTATGCTCATGTTTTAGGTTATGCTAGATTGGACAGGTTTTTGCTACATTGTTTAAAACTTGGTAAATAGACACAGGAAAAAGTATGATTTGAAGTTGTATGTACATTCGCCATGACTCGGTGCAGCTGAATTTGGTAATGCAAATGTACCTGCTTTAGTTGATTGCAGTTACTTAGCTAATAACAGTTACAACAAGGTATCTGTGCACTGTTATTGAAAGCAGTTGTGTAACAGACATTCAGTAGTAAAGTTTAGTTACTAAAATTGAAACTCATCAGCTAATCAACCCGTACAGGTTAGGAATACCAAGACAGAACGGTTCTGCAATTGTAGTCTTCTGAACTACGTTTCTTGATGGTGCAATTTATCATGTAGAAGGGCCTTCCATCACAGGGTTGTTTTGGCACAGAGGTAATTATGTTGTGTATTCTGAAAGCATAGCAATGAATTTTTCTGTAGTTGTTGTGGAAATAGCTCTTTACTTAGCTTGAATGAAGGGACAATACAGGCTGGAATGGTGTCAAATTGTAAGGAATCCTATCTAATATCAATCTATCTTCATGACAACAGATGCTATCTTCACAATACTTGAGATGGCATATAATGAATATGTTATATTGCAGTGCTAACAAGCTGCTTCAGTGTTTTTTTGGATTTCAAAAACACTGGTGGAGGGCATGGAGCTGTTTGTTCCTTTGTATCTAAATGGGAATGAGAATAAAACTAGATATGACTGAAATCCCCTGCAATAAGAAGTTCAGTTTAGATTTGTATAGTGTTAGATTGCTTTTTTGAGAACTATTTTCCATTCTGAAGTAGGTGATAATTAATGACATAAAACCTTGATGTTGGCTGATGTTTTCAGTTAATTTCAAATGAATGGCACAGTATTGACTATTTTAGAATTAACCAGCTATGGACCATGTGTTCCTTACTCCAAATTATGATGGTTTTAAAATGAGCAGTCCACTTACTGTAACGGGGCCAATTTTATCCCTCATGTAACACCCAACAGAAGCCTGTTGGATTTACGTCATACCCTGATTTTAAATTGTAGGCTTTTTGTTTTGAAAAGGAGTTTTATATTGCATTATCCTTCCTGGAGACGGCTGTATAATTTTGGAGTATTATACAACTTCACTAAAGCCTTGAAAGCCAATGTCTGATCCCATTCCAGAGATTCATGCTTGCCAGCCTAATAAGAACATGGTCAATTATTTTCCTTTTAATCCCAATGGATTTCCCGAAGGGGCAAGGAAAAGAGTTACTTCATTGCCTGGCATGTCAGGATTTTGTAAATCCACTGCTGCTATTTCAGTCCTGGTGTTCAAATAGAGTGGCAGAGCAAGTCCTGAAAGCCTTGTTTCCAGAGCTGCAGAGTGTATATGTCAGTCCTTAAAAAGCAAATTCTAACATTCAACTGCACCTAGTGAATTAGTTCTATTAAAGAATAAAGAGAAATCTAGCCAAAAATATACTTTTTAATTAAATTTCACAAATTTATGGCATGCTTTTCCTGGATTCTAATCTCTAGGTTTCAAATATGTCATCACAAGGGCAAATCTGTGTATGGTACATATAACGTACTTTGTGTTTCTATATGAACTTGGTTGCTGACAAAAAAATATATAACTCTATAGTGTATTCGTTATCTAAGCTTGGCTGTGGTTCAGTTATAGAAGAGAAGTTTTAAAACCTTTCTGGAAAAAATAAATTCTGTGTCGGTGAAAGGTTGCTCAGCCATCTTTTGAGCTTTTGAGCAAAACTGTCACCACTCTTCCTTTGCTCCATTAGAAGTACCTTTCCTGAAATCTGGCTTCCGAAGTGCAGCCTAGAACATTGGCTTTGGTGAAGGCTGGTGAAAATCCTGGTACTTTGATACCTAAATAAATCAGACTGCTGTATGCATGAGCACAGTATATTGTGGTTACAGACACAGGGCACCCACAGCTCTGTTAGAGTAGATTCAGCTGATCCATTCCCTCTTTGGATATTCTGATAAAATCTTAGCAAGACTAACTCCAGCTTCTTACTGAATGCAAAGCAGAAGAGTGTGTTGGTGAAAGTTACAGGTAGAATCTGTATGGTATTTTAGTACTCCTGCCTCTAACAACAAAGGAAAGGATGCTCTGAAAAAAAGCCCCTGTAGCTATTGTTGATGGGTGTGCATGCTGTGAAAGTCTTGCTGCTGCAGCCTCAGTTCCTGGAGAGTAGTGACTCACTGAAATTGATGGCTGTAGTTTAGAATTTAGGGAACAGCAGCTCTGTTTTCTTTTTTAAAGTGCTGAAAAAAAGCCTTAGATCCCAATTTTGTCATGATCTGCCCCTATGAATAAATAAATGTATGATGTGAATGTTAGCACATCATCTTCCTTTTTCTCCTGTTAAAGCCGTCTTTGAGCTGTTCAGAATCCAGACTCTAAATATGCGTATTAGAACTCGAGAAACAAGAATGGCAAAACATGATATACCTATAGACTGGGGAAGATTTCCTGCTGACACAAATTCAACTTCAGGATTTTCAAGGGTCATGGAAACTTCCTTGCTGTTGGGAGATGAGGTTTGATTAGAAGTTCCAAAGTCCCTTTGGTCCCCCAGTAGGAATGATGATGGACTGTGCCTGGTACTCCAGTTTGCTTAGCTGCCCCGGGGAAGAATGTTTTACTTGAGGCTTTTACACACTACACTGTGGAAAAGAGAGCTACTGATCTGTTTGGCAAATAATAACTAGAACCCTGGCCTGCATTTATTGCTAGAGCCCCATTACAATGAAATCAACTATTCAAATTAACACATAAGTATCTTGCCCAATAATAATAATAAAGCAGTAAGGTGGTTAAAAAAATGTAAGAGCCTTAGCACATTAACTACAACTGTTAATGACAGACAGCAGGGAGGTTGTACCTCAATTGTATCTACACTGTACCAAGTATTATATATAGCTTCACTGTGTATTTCTCAGCCTAGTTTTTTGCTATGAAGTTCTAATGAAGCTTTTTGATTGAGTCTCTTCTCAAATTGATTATGGTTGCAGCATAGTCAAATGTCAACTAAGAAATAGCAGTTTCAGGTAGTTGAAGACTTGTATTTCATAGGCTTTTGCATAGAAAATGTTTGGTCAGAAGGCTTTTTTTTTCTTTAGCTTGATTTCAGAAATCCAAGATTTTCCATCCAAACCAGTACATTCTTCTGTAAAGCCAGTGTTGCTTTATTAAATGGAATCGTACCCCTTCATAAGTATGAAACTTTGGCTTGTGAGATAATGCCCAGACCCCAGACAGGCTTTAAACTATTAATGATCTGCCATCTGCTGGCCTGACTTGTTTGAGCTGTTGCATTTCTACTTTCCACTGCTGTAATTCTAATGAAGTAAAAGGCTTTAATATTCTCCTTGTGGTTAATGAGTTTGGTGTGGGTATAGCATCTGATCCATTTCTGTCCCAGCTGTTATGGTGATCCAGGCTAGACCTGCGATCAGTCAGGCCACTTGAAAATCAATAGGGAGCTTCCTTCTGCTGAAGGAGCAAAACCTGCACTAACCTTGCTGTGGATGAAATTTCCCTTTAGCCACCCTCATTTTTAATAAATGATGGTCAGAGATTGTGTTGCCTCTTGGGTATTTCTGAGATGGCTGATAATCCACTTCTTCCCAAAGCTGTCATGTATTATTCCTATTTATAGCTAAAAAGCATTGCAGTAAGTGCTGAATAATTGAGATTTGTTTATATTGCTCTCCTGTCCTTTTCAGTTCTTCCTAACAGCCCAAAGGCATGGCAGATTGCAGACTGATTCAGTTCTTCATTTCTGCAAGGGGTTAAGATACATTGCACAGCGCCTGATCATGCGTTAGTCCAGGGTGACATCTTATCTAAGACGGGGATCATTTAAACCAGAAGGAAGGAGATCACTATGATAGAATGGCTGTACTTTTAATCAAATATTTAAGGGGCATGGCTTGTATACCAGTGGCATAAGTGAAAGTGTAGCTCAGGTGTGGGGAACTGTAGCAGAACTGATGGACTGTCCTTGAATATACCTTCTTTGAATATAAATAATGCAGGCAATTAACAGAAAGCAACTTGAGAATTTTCACTGCTCACATTTAAAAGATTAAAAAAAAAAATCAATCCCTGCAGTGATTTTTTTTGTTTTATTTTGTTTTCTAAGAGTGAAATGCTGCAGGAACAATAGAACTCGGCATTCATGCTGGATACTGCGTCCTGTCATCAGAAGTGCCTTACAAATGCAGACAAACTAATTCCTGTAAAACCCTTTGAGGTAAATAAGTACTGCCATGGATAGGCTTAGGTAAAAATGGGTGGAAAATTATGTCAGCATTTCCACCTATGTAACTTAGCTGTGTGACCAGCTCACATCAAATGGGAAGATATTTTATGATACGTATATAATTATTTCATTATACCTGGCATGCCATTCAGCCCTGGAAATTTCTGTCAGCTGGATGGCTCTAGAACTGGGAATACAACTAGTCTGCTACAGCAAAGATGTATTTTTATTTATCCACACTGGTGCTTTCTCTCCCTCAGAGAAGGAAGATTAATACGTGAACACTTGAAAATCAATACCTCCTGCCCCTGCAACTTCCTTTAGAATTAGGACTTGGATACAGAATTCTAATAATTAAACAAACTGGCAGCTAGTATCTGATGAAGCTGCCTGCCAGTGGTGAATGCCACTGGGATACAGAAATAGCAAATGAGGTAAGAAAGAATGATATGAAGTCAACTGCATTAATTTTATCTGCAAGGAAGTAGAAAAAGGGAAGAGATGCAAATAGAACATGCTGTACTCTCACATTCTGTTGTCATAATGACTTCTTCACTTCTCCTGGAGGTTGTTACAAATATTGCTGCCCAGAAGCCATGCTCTTTTACATGGAGGGGGCTATAATCAGTTCCCAGCAGCAAAGGGTGAAGTACACCTCTGCTTGGCACATGAAACTTTTTGCTGTATGCATTGCAGCAAATTTGAATACTGGGATCTGTCTTGATAATCTCCTTTGTAATTCAGTTTTGTTTCTTTAGGAGAGATATCTATTTGGCAATTTTCAACAAATCATTTTTTGCAAGCATAGATAAAAATGGTTATAGATCACGTAGATAAAAAAGTAATTATTTTAGCAGAATCATCCTGTACTCTCAATAAATTACTTGAACTGTCTTGTAAGAGTCAGTTTTCTCTTTTACTGACATCTCATTATTTATATGCCAGGAAAATATCCTAGCCATTTTCTTAATAGTGTGTAATTATCCTTTAATTTCTACCTTAGCCTTTACTATCATGGGTATGTCTTCATCTTCATTTTGTTGTCCTTTCAGGCACTATTGAACTCTTTATTGCTCCCAAAGCCTCTTTCAAAAGCTTGGTTCGTCTTTGCAAATGGCCCTCATAAAATGTTGACCCTTTTTCATGTTACTGTATTTTTTATTGTTTGTGGAATATATGAACCTAGGGCACTTAACTTTTCCCCCACTTCTTCTGCTTTATTTAATTACTTCCCACATAATTTTGACTTTTTGGGGAAAATTGCTGTGTGACACTTGCAGTGCTTTTCCTGCAGTCCTCACTTTTTTCCGAGTGTTAATTTTTAGAACGAAATCACATAATCATAGAATCATAGAATAGTTAGGGTTGGAAAGGACCTTAAGATCATCTAGTTCCACCCCCCCTGCCAGGGGCAGGGACACCTCCCACTAAACCATGCCACCCAAGGCTATGTCAAATCCAGCCTTGAACACCGCCAGGGATGGAGCATTCACAACTTCCCTGGGCAATCCATTCCAGTGCCTCACCACCCTTACAGTAAAGAATTTCTTCCTCATATCCCATCTAAACTTCCCCTGTTTAAGTCTGAACCCATTACCCCTTGTCCTCTCACTACAGTTCCTCATGAAGGGTCCCTCCCCAGCATCCCTATAGGCCCCCTTCGGATACTGGAAGGCTGCTGTGAGGTCTCCACGCAGCCTTCTCTTCTCCAGACTGAGCAGCCCCAAGTTTCTGAGCCTATCTTCATACGGGAGGTGCTCCAGTCCCCTAATCATCCTTGTGGCCCTCCTTTGGACTTGTTCCAACAGTTCCATGTCCTTTTTATGTTGGGGACACCAGAACTGCACACAATACTCCAAGTGAGGTCTCACAGTGCTCAGATCCATTTCACTGAGATGTGATGCAAGTTTTTTTGCTTAGTCCATTGTTCCTTTGATTTATAGTGTATGATTCTCATTTCCACAAACTGTTTAAGAGGGACCTGGCAGTATGAGGGAGATTTATATTAATATTCAAACTGTTCTTATCATAGACTGTTGCTAAATATAAAAAATTGACCCTGAAAGTTTTGGGTTGTGGCCAGACAGTCACAATATTCCTGTTCATAGGAGTTTGTTGTTCAACTTTGAGATTTTCAGTTAATCATCTCAGCATGGGGGTTCTTCTTCTTCTGCAGTGTGTATGAAATAAATGTTATGGTTCATTTGGTTTCTTTGCATCCCTTGAATTTTAAACTATTCGCACCAGTTGTATTGGTCTTTAAGGACCTTTAATGTCAGCAGTATCCTGAAATCCTGTGCTGCTTTTATTTTTTGATTAGAGTTCAATATTCCTACTGCTCAGTTTAGCCACTGTTTCCTCCAAACTTACCTGTTTCTCTGTGAAATCAGTGTTCATTTTTTTAACCCCTAAAGTATTAATCTCCTAAAACCGGTCTTTGGTTGCATCTGCTTTGCACATTTATTTCTCGATGTCAGTTATGATACAAAAGTGAAAATTCCAGAGGAAAGTCTGGCTTTCATCACCAGGCATGCTGTAGTCTATCTCTTGTGGTCATAGGTCATCATTTATTTGGCGTAACTTCCTCAATTTCTGACATAGAAAGCAACTGGCACTAGTCAATCAAAATTCTGTCAGTGTGACTGCATGTACATACCTGGCTTCTGCTTTTAGTCCATCCAGTCACATATATCAGATTCTCTTGCTGTCATAATCACTTCTCAAAATTGCAGCTAGTAAGTCTCTGTTCAACTGAATAATAGTGACACCTTAGAGTGTCCTTCTCAGATTGTCAAATGAACAGAGATCTTACCTAGTAGCTTCACTGGCCTCTTAGCTAAACATAAGAACTCACTTGACAAATGAGTGTTTTTCTCTATTTCTTATTTTTAATACTCAGCCTATTCAATAAAAATGATTTGATTACATCTACAGATGTTGCATTCAAGCCATTGCCAGTCATAATCTATTTAAATCCTGTGTTCTCTGCTTTGAGATTGCTAATTTAAGATTTCTTTTGAGAATACTTTCCATCTCCCCATTTCTCTTTAATTTTTGAGCCTGCTTTAAGAAAGTCAAGCACCAAAGATGGGATAAAGCCCTGAATAATCTGTTCTGACCTCAACTTGCTCAGATAGGAAGTTGAACTAAATGAAGTCTTCTCCAACCTGAATTGTCCTATGATCCTGTTACTATTAATTGGCTTTAGTAAAAGAGATACCATGTCTTAACTCTGCTACAGCCTGAGTGACTTACAATGGGGGAAGTATCCAGAATAAGCAAATACTAGAGGCAGGTTGTTAGGACAAGGAGCATGCATTTCCATTGATGAGATATAGCAGTGCTGGTTGAGCTCAGCATTAATAGGCAGGTTTTTTCTGTATACAAAGTTGTGTGTCCCTGTTTTAAATTCACAAACAATTGCATAGGGTGGGGAAACCTTATTGTGAGCATCGTGCTTTTCTTGCCTTTCTGTAAGCCTTGACATATCAAATGGTTAAGTACTTACGCTGCAGCACACAAGCAGCAACCTGGGGAGGTTGAAGTAGCTTTTGTCTCATCACAGTCCTGAATTGACACATAGTAGGAACGTTCAAAAATTACAGCACTTGGCCAGTGATCTTTCCTAAATTATATCTGTACATATAATTTTTCAGTGATAGGCACTATGCCCTCAAGATGTCTGAGCTCAAGCATATTTTGGTCTTAGAGATGCATCCTCCAAAGATGCATGTGTGGCATCTTAATATCCTGCGCTGAGAAGATCCTTCCTTACATCAAACGCTTTTAGAGCTTTTTCTGCAGTTCTAAGGAAGAGTGTACCTCTACTGTGCTCTCAGTCAAACATATGGCTGCCAGTTTTAAGCTATCTGTGAAAATATGATCTTGTTACTCCTTTGTGCATGTTTGACAATGTTCTTCGAAATAGCTATTGTCCTTATTTGGTGTGCTGCAGCATTTTTCCATTTCCCTTGCAATTTATTTCTTTTTTAAGCATAACTGCGGAGTAAGGGTTTCTTTAAGAAATGTGTTTTAAGCCTGGTTCTGTCTCTCTGAGGCCTGCTAGACTTGCTCTTGGGCTCCACAGTGAACACCCTTCATCTCTGGCTCTATTTGTATTTGCATACTCCCACCCTGAGCTCGCTTCCTTTCGACTCCATCTGAAATTTCTTTGTATAATGGCCACATTTTGAGTTCTGATATGTGTCTATTTATAGACTCAATTAAAAACATACACGTGACAATAACCATGAACCCATAAAGGATCATTCTTCTATGCACATATTTTGAAGTTTCCAGTATGTTATCTTGAGATGTTTTCCACGGTTAAGTTTGAGGCTGAAGTAAAATCTCCACTGCATTTAAAATGCATCTAGAGGAACAACTGATAAAACTGATGTCCCAGCTGTGCAGCATCTTACATTATTTCCCCAGTGAAGTTAATACTTTCTACTGGTAGTAACAACTCGTAGGAATATTTTGTGCCTTGTGTATTTTGTGCCTTTTTTTCTTCAGGCTACAATGAAAATCCTTTGTTAGCACTGAAGATCTCTACTGAGATTCAGGAGATATTTCTGGAAGAATTGTATTGCTCTTTTTCAGGATGGAGGAACCTCGAAGTAAAACCCTGCACATATATTTGTGACTGAAACAATAACTTATTGACTTACTATCATACTGGACATTCATATGGAACCGTGACAAAGTCTTTTCCTTTTGCTTTATTAGGAACCTATTATGGTGTTAAGCACAATGGCCCCTTTTAGGAGGGCAAATTTAATACTGTGTTGTCCATGATGTAGTGGGTTGCTGCCTTTGAACTTGTTTTATGTGTGTTAATTTAGTGGCTTTTCATTTCTTTTCTACCAGACCCAAGAAAGTTAGAAATCCAGTCACAAGAACCTTAGCTGATGTTGTATTTTATTTCTTCCACTTAAAAGAACGTTTGTGACCACATCCTGAGGGATGTACCATTTGATTAAAATCTGTCCTCTTCTCAGGAATTCCAGAAAATTTATTCTGCCTTTGAGATGTACACATTCCATATTTAGTAAAATAGGCTGGGACTAGTCCTTTTAAAATGGGCATAAAGGCTTGAAAGATAGCTCCTGAATCAAGAGGAGATAGGGTGGAGATCATGATCTAAGTTGGCTTCATTTGCAGAATTGAGTGGTGTATAAAACCTGTACCTTTGTTTAGCTGTTGGGTAGCAGTTCCAGAGAACATATTACGGTATAAATCTCACAAAGCATGGATTACTACATCTTTATTTTCTGTGAAATGCCTTTCAAATTGCAAGTGATGAAGTAAATTTGCAGACATAATTGGTCTTACTTAGCAAGATACTTCGGTACATGCTTACTTTTTAAGTCTCTCAAAAAATTGTATTCAAGGGTGTGTACAACAATGGGATTTTCAATCCCAGCCAAGCTAACCTAATTTTGGAAACCAATGGAAACTTCACCATCAGTTTTAAAGCAAATGTTAAGGATTCAGTACTAGTTGTATAGTTCCTCAGTTGAAAAGAAATTTAAGCATACAGTTGCATTGTTTGCTGAAGTGGATTTATTTTGTTATGGTTATTGCTGCTATTTATAAAGCTGTAGCAGCTCAGCTGGGAACAGGCCCCAGTGCAGATTCATCCAGTCTATTGCTTGGTAACCAGATTCTTTCTCAGAATCATTCTGCTGAAACTACATAAATGTGCGAGTCATAAGGGAAGTAACCCTAATTTTTGTGCCAATAATCATAAATGCGAGTGTATTTGGATAGCTGAGGGGAAAATTTGCTAACCCTATTTTTAAGCATGAACATTTCAGCATCTCCTGATGGCAATTGAGTGTTCTTATACTGGGTCAAGCAGCTTGTTCAAGTTTTATTTTTCTTTAAGTTTTGAGTGTCATATGTTGGAATCATAGAATCATAGAATAGTTAGGGCTGGAAAGGACCTTAAGATCATCTAGTTCCAACCCCCCTGCCAGGGGCAGGGACACCTCCCACTAAACCATGCCACCCAAGGCTATGTTCAACCCGGCCTTGAACACCGCCAGCGATGGAGCATTCACAACTTCCCTGGGCAACCCATTCCAGTGCCTCACCACCCTTACAGTAAAGAATTTCTTCCTCATATCCAATCTAAACTTCCCATCCTGGAGAGCATCCGTCCGTGATTCCTGTGTTCTTTGTATCCCTATGTAGCAACAATATGATACACAATCCTTTAAGAATAGTATAAGAAATAATGATGATAAACTATGTAATAGTTTAAGCCAAGTAGAAAATTCGTTAGCTAAGTAATTTGTGCAATAAATTAAGACATTAAAGACCATTGCATTGTGATCTTTGGGGTGCTTTTGCAATGCAAATAATATGAGGAAATGGGAAGGAAGAGTTTCTATGATCTAGGAATATGAAAATTCAGTGTCATTGACACAAATGTGGCTATTTGCACATCTCAGGCGGTACTAGGAAGAGCATGAGGAAGGTGGATACTGGACATGGTAGGGGACATGGTAGACCATTAAAATTTTGAGACAGCCTATTCAAGGTAAATCAGCTTGTGGAGTTCCTTTACCCAGGCAATTAACAAGAGGGTACTAACTGCTCTTATCTCAAGGAGAAAGGGAGAAATATAGAAACTTTATAATGGGCGTGTTAGGGGGAGCAGCAAGGAAAGTTTCTTTGAAATGGAAACATCGGATGCAGTGTTCCAATATCAAGTGATTCTGAGCCAGAAGCCTGTTCAAATTGGCATATTCCCCTGAGACTTGGCTTTGACCAGGTGTGTAATGACACTGACCTCCGTTGTAAAGCAATTTGAGGTCTACTGATGAAAAGTTCTGTACCACTGGTATATGCTATTAAAGAAATCTGAGAAAAAAATTGTAAGGCTGAGATTATACAAAGGATTTATTTACGTGAAAGAAAGTTGTATTTGCCTGCTTTTTTTAGTTTGCTGTATGCATAATGTATGTTTCGTTTTGAGTGTCACTTTTTGGATCTCATTTGAGCCTTGGCAAGAAAGTGAGGCATTGATGGGTAATAGCACGGAACATTAGTAGGTTACTAAATGAATCTGTTGAAGGAGGTGCGGTTCTTTACAGGATACTGTGCTTGGGCTAGTCTGACAGCACAGGAAATGAGTGGTTTACCTGGGAAGAGCTGTCTGGCAACTGTAAACTAGTTATGTACTGTCTGCAAAACTGTCTCAAGTCCCCTGGCATATGTGGGGAAGTCAGAATATCAGAAAGGCTTTATAGTCTTGTGCCACATACTTGTACAAAGTAGGGAGTTTGTCTTCACCTGATGAGGATGGTTTAGGATAGGCCTGTAGTTTGTATGACTCGGTCCAACTATTGACTTCAGCATTTTCTTCCTGATGGTCAAGTCTGGAAGTATTCTGATTTCTAGTTTTGTTAGAGCGTAACTGTGCTGCCAACTTCATTGGAGTTTCTCCTGGTTTGCTCTGGTGTTCAGTGATTCAGAGATCTCATGTGGGAAGTAGACCTGAGTTCTGTCAATTTTGTTTCAGAAGTCTGTGACAAAATAATGTTCAGTCACTGCTCATCCTTATTAGCTCTGTTAAAATTCAACCCAATATAGTAGCACTGTGCGGGTTTACTGTCCCACTGCAATTTGCTGCAGTCACTCTTGTAACCATGCCTGGTTTTAATTCCAGATGTCAGGAATATGTACACACAGTATACCCTTTTTTACCTAAGAAGTGAAATAAAAACTGGGTTGTTTTTTTTTCTCACCAATTTATATAATGGTTTGGAAGCACTGTAGTGATAGAAAAAATCATACTTTCCTTGGTAAACATAAGCACATTTTCTGTCCCAGCAGTAGAAATAAACTGGTGGGAATAGATTCCGTAACTTGTGGACTGTCAATATTGTCGTGGTGTAAGTCCAGTCAGCCACGCAGTTTTGCTCACCCACTCCCCCCTCTATCTTGCCCCCCACTCCCGGAGGGATGGGAAGGAGAACCGAAAAGAATGCAACTCCCACAGGTTGAGATAAGAACAGTTTAGTAACTAAAGTATAACACAAATCACTACTGCTACCACCAATAATAATAATGACAAGGCGAATACAAGGAAAGAATACAATTTCTCACCACCTAAAACCAAACCCGACCATGCAGTGCACCCCCCACCCTTCTGGGTCTCTCCTCTCCGTCCTCCATCTTGGGCATGACGTGCTGTGGTATGGAATAACCTCTTTGGTCAGTTTGGGTCAGGTGCCCTGTCTCTGCTTCCTCCCGGCTCCCCTCCTCCCTGGCAGAGCATGAAACTCAGAAAGTCCTTGGTCAGACCAAAACATCGCTAAGCAGTAACCGAAACACTGGTGTTATCAGCGCTGTTCCTAGGCCCAAAATCAAAAACACAGTGCTGCACCAGCTACCAAGAAGCAGAAAAAATGACTGCTGCTGCTGAACCCATGACAAATATTCAACATGATCACCTCCAAACCATCTGGTTTATCCACTGCACATATATGCCTCTTCCCTTTTTCAAGCACCAAGCTTTCTTACCCGTGCATCTCTTCTACATTAACAGAGAGCCAAAAGTTAAGAGTATGATATGTTTTTAATAGACTGTGTTCTCTCAGGCAAATTATTGCGGGACCTGGATATAAAGCTGAAGCAGCTGCTTTGAGGAATACTTCCAGTGCTCCTAAATAATACTGATGTCCAAGCTTTCCAGAATACTCAGATTTTTCACCTGTGTAAATTCATTTGCTGTTCAGTAGTTCCACCAATCATGTGCGTAACAGGGTACATTTTTTAGGACTCAGTTATTCTGGCTAAAGGCTCAGAACCATCCGTGTGTTTCCGCTTGTGAAAAGAACATATGCTCCTCTGTATCAGTGTTGCTGGGCAAGTCTATGGGTACACATGGAATCTGACATACTGACTTGCATTTTTACAAATGCACAATTCTGAGGATGTAAAACCAGAATATTTTTCCTAATTCTGTGATTGAGTTTGGCCAGTCTGTATTCTGTCTCTTTAATACCTTTTCTAATTGCACCTGTTCAATGGGTTTTGTCTATCCATTCCCTTCCAGTGTGACTATTGAGAGGAAGTGGAATCTCATGGCTTTGTTATTTAGATTTTATTTACCTTTCTACCTGTTAGGGGGTCTACCTCAACTGCATAATTATCGCCAGCTGGTTTTGCACCTTTCTGTACATCAAAATTGGAAGTACGTTCTTTCTCCTTAATAACTTTACCTGACAGTTCAATTTTTACTTTGTTTACACCATAATTCATCAAAGCTGGGAGATTCTTAAGGCTCCTGAAGAGTTGCTTGGGATGCAGGTAGTTTGATGGTACACACTATGAAACACATCTTCCACCTTGTAGTGATAAGACATGTTGCTAGTATGGGAAGAAAGTTGAGGGGAAGTTATGTCTGGGAGCTGGCTCACTACTGCTGTCACATACTAAATTTATATATCCCTTCTGAAAGCAGTGCCACTTATTACAGTTGGTTTCTCCACCCTGGAATCTAGGTTAACCATTATGAGAAGAGATGAAAAGTGACAAATTTATTGACAACTTTGCTGCTTTCTAGGATCTGGACTGAGACCACCAACTCATTTACAGTAGGCCTCCAAAGAGCTATAAAATGAAAATGAGTTTTGGTCATTGTTGACCCAAGGCTAAAATGTACTGTTGCTCTGTAGCTGAACCGAAAAATTCCCTATCCTCATCCCAGCCATCAGAACAAACCATCCTCTAGAAATAATTGTTGATACAGGCTATTTTTTCCCCACCTCAGAAAGTTGAAAGTGCAGTCATGTATCCAGGTATGTCACAAGAAGGCTATAGCCTACCTTTATGTATTTCTTTTTTAAGTCCAATACTCCAAAAGTAATCAGATAAATGAGACTCTTTAATGGCTGATGATTGGATGAAAGCTTCACTGATTAAAGACCAAAACTGACGGAGTATCAATCATTGCTGGTTTTGATTAAGTACCTCACTAATCTCTGTCACTGTATAATGACTATCCTGGCAAACAGAGTCTGATTGCTGCAGGCAAATGATTTACATTAATCAGGTAAAGTAAGAAAGGTACTGATGTACTTTTCTGCTCAAGAAAAAATGCTGGATGTCTCTTGCTGACAGAGTTGGATGGACAGCACAGCTTTAGAGGACAACTCTAACTGAACTAGATTTAATGCTCTGTATTCTAAAAGCTGCTATTAAAAGTAGAAACTTGCTCTCACTGACCCAGGTCCAGATTTCTAAGCTTGCCATAAGCAATTTATCAGCTGGTCATATTTACTAGATAAGAAATTCCGAATCTTATGCAGCAATTAATCTGAAATAACCACAAACTAACAGGTATTGGACTTAAGGAAGGGACCTTTGTTCTTCTGACCAGACCAAAGGAACACCAGAGCTTGTCTCCTAAATAAATGTCTTTGTTGTTTAATAATATTTGGAGATGGCTTGTTATTTGAGGATGGGAAACTAAGAGTCTTTGTAGTGAGTTTTTAAAATAAAGCCATGACTCCAACCTATAACCACTGTTGCTCTTCAAGGAAGTCTCTGGATTTCTTTGAAAGCGTTTAGGTATCACTTAGCACTGATAGGATCCCCAAACACATACTTCTCTGTAGCAAAAACCTCTTGGAGCTTAGATGCAAGTAAGGAAGCCTGTGTCTTGTAACTGCTGAAACGATCAACCTTGCTAAAGAAATAATTCACAAATAATTCCCATGGGACTTTCAAACCAGTGTTCCTTTTAGTCAGTGTGATAGCTGTTTGCAGGGCTTTGTCTTGGAGCTTTGCAGAGGAAGCAGCTGAGGATAATATCTGGGGAATGTACAACCTCATCAAGCCCAGGAGCCTACTGTAATGCATTCGCTCTTCTGTGGTGTGAGACTCAACCAGATTTGTGGCAGGGTCTTGAATGCAGATTTCCCATGTGGCAGGAGAGTGCCCAGCTGGCAGGCTTTTGGGTACTCTAGGAGTAAAGGGCATCTTTTTCAGGCTGTTTCATCTAATGGAAGTAGCTACAATATCTGCAGAGTGTAAGAGGGGCTTTTAGCCTGTTGACATTGAGGCTGAAGGCTGAAAGGGTTGACTGAGGTAATTCAGTATCAAGTGAAATGAACTGAGGTCTTACATTCCTTAAATAAGGCGCCCTAAAAATTGGGCTGTCCATCTTCAGGTCATGGAAGAGATAAGCTGTGGTGGCTAACTGTGAAAGGGCAGATAAATAAATGGGATGTGAGCACATAATTCATTGCTGTTGAAGTGCCACTGAAATCAATGTTACCTGGGAATGAATTCAGCCCGATGCTAATAAAGCTATCAGCAGAGGTGGGAAAATAACATTTTTCTTCTTGCTCATGATTGACTGAAATCTTTCTGCTGTCATATAATGGGTAATTGTAAGAAGCTGTGTATAGCTGTGGTGCAGTCCAAATAATAAATAACTTCTGCACAAAGGATATATGGTCAAAGACTCGGAGTACACAGCAGCTTATTTGAAACAGTAATATATTACTAGTCTTTAAATTAACAACGTAAGAAAAATGAACTCTATTTATCATGTAACTTACCTATCTCAAGTATAATATGTATCAGGCCTTTGTATTACTCAGTGAACGTTATAAACAAAGCAGAGATGGTTTGTCAATGGTATTAAAGCAAGGCAAAAAAGATTTTGGGGAAACTGAAATTTACAATGCAAAGCCTTGGCTTCCATCACTGCAGAAACCTGCCTGAATGGAATTAAGTGCCCAATATTCAGGCACAGTTGCTGTAATTTTATGTGCCTGTTAGACACTTACTCATGTAAATGGATGGGCAGTGTCCAATTAGTCTGTGCAAATCAATAGTCTATTTCTGTGTCCAATTACAGTAATGTAACCCTCTGGTTTCAAAAATATCAGAATCATTTTTAAAGGCAGAGAAAGTTTGGAAGAATGAGAAGCCAGAAATGTGGAACTGGTCTCTAAATGTCAGCTTTTCAATTATATCAACTATAATAATGTTTGGGTTTATTTGGGATACGTTGTGGCAGGCATACGCAGATGTGAGCAAAGCACGAATTTGGTCTGTTTGAAGAATAAGAGCATGTCTTCATCCTCTCCCCACCTCACCATGTTCTCCTTCCAAAATATATAAAGAAGTTCAGAACATTTTGATTTCCAGTTAGCATGGAAAAGACCCAGTAACAAAAGTGAAACATTCAAGAAATACTCATAAAACATTCAAAGCCATTACTTTGGAGTATTTTGGTAAATCTTGCTATCTTGCACTTCTTGAAATATAACTTTAAAGGAATCTGACAGTAAGACCTGGAAATTAGTAAGTGTAGCCTAAAAGCTGTGCAACACACAGCCAGTTTTTCTTCTGCTTTGAAAAGATGATTAGCCAGCTATTCATGGCAGGTAGAGCGTAGGGCAGGAGCTAAGTCTAGATGGGCACTTAGCTGAGGATGATGAGAACTCAGAGGTATGATAGCCAAGCCTTTAGTAGTCCATGTTCATTTTGTTCCATTTCCATTCAATGTTTTTCAGTGTGCCAAGGAAAGAGGATGTTGTTGATACTGTTTGTTGATCCACTTGTAATAATATGTCACAAGAATAGGGAAATACCGGTGATTATATAGTCATGAGGTAACATACTGTTACACAACTGAATCTAGCAGGAACAGAAAATGCAGCAGACATCCATTGTTCTGACAGTCTCTCCCTTTTGATGAGAAAGATTCAGTAAAAATAGGAAAACACATTAAAAGCATGTTGATGAGATTTTAATGGTTTTTCCCTTACTGGAGATTGCTGAAAGACTTAAGGGAAAATGGTTGGGTATGTTGATATATGTGAAACTAAATCAGACACAACAATCCAATTCTTTAAAGACAAGATGGGCCAGAATTGTCGTTTAAGATTGTGCCTTCCTTGGGCAGTGATGTATATTAAAATATACATATTATATATATATATATAGATATATATTTAAAATGCATCTTTAATATAAGATATATATTAAAAAATACTAGAATATGAATGTAAAATGGATGAATCTACAAACCCCACAACTGTGTAACTCTGCCTGTTCCAGTCATTTCCCTAACATTTTGTGTGTCCCAAGTTTCCCTTTGGTGTTTTCTCTTTGACCTGCTGAAGTCCCCTTAATATCTGTTAAGGCAATAAGAACATGGGAATTTCCAGGCTGGCTGAAACTGGAGGTGTACCTAACCAGAAATAGTATCTCCAGCATCCTATTGGCCCTTAGCTCTCAGCACTAAGGATAAGAGGAGGTGGTTTGCAAAACTTCTATGGGAAAATGAATCTAAATCAAAACTGTAGAGAAATATTCATTTTTAAAAACTGTAGATACGGATGGAATGGGACATACTGAAGTGGTGTGAATTCTTCTTTCTGACTGAAATCCTGCACCTAAATTAGAAAAGCCTTCTTGGAAGCATCAAGGATTTATATTTTTTCCTGTGCCCGTAGGTCCACTACAGATACATAATATAGCCTTTAAACATGGTACACAGAATAGAATTAATTTTAATCTGGAAGTCCTTTAATACTGTGATAGTCTTATTTTACATCCTTGACATTACTCTCTGAACATGAACTAGCTACCTTACAGTAGCTTTTCAACCTGCCAGCTTTCACTTGTTAAGCAAATATCCAATAGAGTATAAATAGGAACGGTGTTCAGTAATGGGGGCATCCAAGTTCTTTGCACACTCAGGACACATTCTGGTTTTCTGCTTTTGTAAAAAGACAGAAGTCTATAAAACAGTGTCTTATATGCATATTCTACACCACGGGTGTTTCTCACTTGTCATAAAGCTCAAAAAAACCATTGCCTTGAGCTTTTTTTGCCACCTCCTGTCTCCAGTTATATCCCTATACTGCTTGATAAATTAAGTTTTCAGAAGATGTCCTGCATTATGGATGAATATTCATGGCTGCTTGAAGTTTAATTCTCCATTATAAAGAAGAAAGAACTAGTGTGGATTTTGTCCAAACCCTCCAACCATGAGAAATGCTTCAGGGGATCTGCATGTAAGAGATCCAAGGAAATAATTATCTCTGGCAGTAATAGTTGAATCATTCTATCCATCTCTAAGGGTCCCAAAGCAGCACTCTGCAGAGGAACTGCTCAGTGGTCTGTACACTGACTCCTCTGCTTGGTGCAAAACAACACAGTACCTATGTTTGTACAAAACTGTTTGTTGTATTGGTTTTGGTTTATTTCTTCATGACAGACAGGGCTACTGAAAATAAGAAGGATAAAGACCTTCCTTTCTTGAAGGTTTTCATACCCACAGTCCTTACATGCAGTAATGGTACCTACTGTACTTTTAAAACAGAGTAATAAGCAAAGTTCATTTTCTGAGCTAGGCAGGTCATTGCTGCAATAAAATCTCATTGATTTTTTTTTAATACAGGTGAATGCTAATTCTAATATCTATTTATTTGTTTTTATTATTTATTCTTGGATTAAGTACTTCAAGGAGACAAAGCTTGACAGATTCTTTTTAGGAGATGCCTTTAGATCATGCTATCACTACACATTTTGCAGAGCTTTTGAGGCTGCAAAAGGATTTTAGAGAGAACTTCCCAGAAAATTGATGTTGATTTGTTTTTGCTAATAACCATGAATTTATTTGCCCATCTTCTGCATAATGTTACTCAGTTGGTTTCTCAGTTCTCTGTTTCTGGTTTGGTGGTACATAAACAAAAGGGAAGACAAATAAGAAAAACCTGCAGGGCATCAGCAAATCTCCAGTAATTTTCCATATGTGTGTCCTTGTCTATCACCATTTCGTAGTGAATTTAGTGCAGTTTATTCTTCAAAGTACTTTGCAACTAATGTACTGAACGCTTCCATATGGGCAATTTCTACAGAGTAATTCAGGTCTTGTCAGTTCATGCCATTGGTAATCTCACGACGATGTCACTGCTGTCTTGTGTCTTATGTGTTTCTGTCTCCCTGCTCAGGACTGTCATTTTGTAAAGACTTAGGATTTTGCAATTCTGACTTGGGTAAGAACAACCTGAATTACTTGTCTGGAAACAAGTAGTAGCAAGAGGTTTCTCAAATGCATCATTTCAGCTTTGGGGATTTCTACTATTGAATCTGAAGTAACTCTTTCTGTCACTTATCGTCACCTTTATGGTAGGAAGTAACTCTTTCTTTCACTTATCGTCACCTTTATGGTAGAAAGTAACCCTTTCTATCACCATTACATTGAGATGTAATTGCAATCAGTAGCCACCCATTAAAGGTGTGTGTATTTATGGCATTAATACAGTAGGTTTGAAATGTTATGTTAGTTAATTATCTCTGCAGCTTCCCCTTTCCCAGCCAAGCAACATGTCTTGGAAGACAAACATTTATCTTGGAAGTGTATTTTTTAGCTGGATGGAACATATCTTGTTTCCTTTTTTAACTTTACATTTCATTTAGTCAAATAACTGTTTTGAAAATCCCCTCAGCCTTCTGCAGTACAGAACTCTGACAGCAGCCTTATTCTTTCTTTTACCAGTCACACTTATCCCCTGGCATCCACAAGTTATTGGCTCTTTGTGGAATTTTTGTTCCTCATGTACCAGGAGAAGGGAAGCGATACTTGGGGTGCCTTTGGTTTGTTGGGTTGTTTTGGGGTTTGGTGGTTTTTTGGATTTTACTCAGTGTCACTCCTCTTTTTACAGACCTTGAGATTTGTAGTGAAATTTTTTTGCAATTACAGAAGTAATTAGGAATTTTTTAATGTGTATCAGCTCTTATGGAAATGATGGTTTGGGGGTTGGTGAATGGAGACAAAAATCCATTGAAATATAAAACCTTAAGAAAATTGGGGTAGTGGTTCTAGAAATGCATAGAATTCAGTGCAAGTGAGTGTCTAACTTAAGCTCTGAAGTATCAGTGTGGGGGCCTGCTTTTTGAAGATAGAAAAAATGGGTCTAGATGTTAAAGTTCTCAGAATTCAGCGATTTGGTTCAATCACTTGAACTGTCTGGACTTGGTATGAATTTCACAGGCATATCCTGTTAGGGGCCCTGAAATCCCTCCACAGGTGCAAGCCTCATTCAGTTTGGTTTGGGACCAGTTAAGAACTGACTGGATGGCCGCATGCAAAGAGTTGTGCTCAATGGCTCAATGTCCAGCTGGAGACGAGTAACGAGTGGTGTCCCTCAGGGATCGGGGTTGGGACCGGTCTTGTTCAACATCTTTGTGGGTGACACGGGCAGTGGGATTGAGTGCACCCTCAGCAAGTTTGCTGATGACACCAAGCTGTGTGCTTCGGTTGATATGCTGGAGGGAAGGAATGCCATTCAGAGGGACCTGGACACACTTGTGAGGTGGGCTGATACCAACCTGATGAAGTTGAACCATGCCAAGTGCAAGGTCCTCCACTTGGGTCGGAGCAATCCCAGGCACAGCTAGAGGTTGGGCAGAGAAGAGATTCAGAACAGTCCTGCAGAGAAGGACTTGGGGGTGTTGGTCGATGAGAAAATGAACATGAGCCGGCTTCAGTGTGCGCTCGCAGCCCAGAAAGCCAACCGTATCCTGGGCTGCATCAAAAGGAGCGTGACCAGCAGGTTGAGGGAGGTGATCCTGCCCCTCTACTCTGCTCTCGTGAGACCTCACTTGGAGTACTGCATGCAGTTCTGGTGTCCTCAACATAAAAAGGACATGGAACTGTTGGAACAAGTCCGAAGGAGGGCCACGAGGAAGATCAGGGGACTGAAGCACCTCCTATATGAAGACAGGCTGAGAAAGTTGGCGCTGTTTAGCCTGGAGAAGAGAAGGCTGCATGGAGACCTCATAGCAGCCTTCCAGTATCTGATGGGGCCCTATAGGGATGCTGGGGAGGAACTCTTCATGAGGGACTGTAGTGACAGGACAAGGGGTAATGGGTTCAAACTTAAACAGGGGAAGTTTAGACTGGATATGAGGAAGAAATTCTTTACTGTAAGGGTGGTGAGGCCCTGGAATGGGTTGCCCAAGGAAGTTGAGAATGCTCAATCCCCGGTGGTGTTCAAGGCCGGGTTGGGCATAGCCTTGGGTGGCATGGTCTAGTGTGAGGTGTCCCTGCCCCTGGCAGGGGGATTGGAGCTCGATGGTCTTAAGGTCCTTTTAACCCTAACTATTCTAGTCTAGTCTAGTCTAGTCTAGTCTATCCTATCCTATTCTATTATATCGTTCCTAGGTCTGGACTGATGGAAGTTCTTGCAGTTGTTCTCATTGCAGTGCAAAGTTTCTTGAGTCACCAGTTCTGGAAATTCATCTCTTAATTTATTTGCATAGGAGAACTAAGGTGTCTGTTGAGTGCCTGGGGCGAGTATCTGACTTCTGGTATTTTTGTGAATTTCAAAGATATCAACTTCAATGACTTGGTTAAATCTCCACTAATTAGTTGAAGTTCAGTTATTATATGTTTTCCTCTAGCAATTAGGAGACGCACATCGGTGCCAGTGTCAAAAACTGGGTAGAAGCCAGTCCAGGGCTCATTATCTCACCAGAAGTCCTTGGTTGTTAATCAGCATTCGATAAAGATTAGACGGTTCCCTGCTGGCAGTTGGCTATTAAATTCCATTTATACTGTTGCCCCAGTAATACTATAAATTCTCTTTCATTAGCAGACTGTTCACAAAATCCTTTGAAAACAGAAGTTTCATTTGAGGATGACTGAACAAAATAGAATCTAATTAAGCTAGAAGACCCCAAACCACCATAATTTCTCACAGTGTAATAATGCCAGAGTAATGCTTTTGAAGCTGTTTTGCTACAGTATTTCCAAATAAATGTGTGTCATTAAATTAGGAGGGCTTAGCGGGCTGGGATGCATGATAGTACTGGTCTAAAGGGCAAAGATTTATAGATGTCTATGAAGAGAGCTGGGATTTTTGTAAGTTAAATCACACCCATGGTGCACTTCTGCATTTGAAACACCCATTGCACTTTACAGCAGTTTTAGAAGAAAATCAGTTTTCCAGCAATGCAGCTACTTGGAAAGTTTTCAGACAGAAACTGGAGAGACATGGTCCCTTTATAAAGGCTCTGTAGGGTTCATTATTGGTACTGTATTGTATATAGACAGCTAAGAACACCTGATACTTCTTCTCTTCTAGTTATACTATAAGCTTGGGAAGGATAAAAAAATTAACTTATTCCTGTTGTATGTGTACGTAAGAATAAGCTTGCAGAAAAAGGTGTTCATGTTTCTAAACAAGGGGTTTGTGTTTCTGAAGTAGGTAGGCTGGGGTTACGTCAAATGTCATGCCTCTGTCGGTCTTCAACATTTGTCTGCAACCATAATTTTCTGTAGTATTTGAAAGAATTTTTGGAGATCCCAGGTGTATTTCCTTGGTATTCACAGCAGTAGCTATGCTGAATCTCTTTGTGACTTCTTTGTCAATGATAAGCAGACAAGTGGTACTGGTATCTTAAAATCTTCTGCAAAACAAATAGATTTGTGCTAATGCCATTAATATTTATTTTCTTCTTTTGCTCTTCTCTGCTTACTCTCCAGTCCATTCTTGGGTCCCCTTTCTACAGTTTTGACCCTCTGGAGCTTTACAACTGTTGAAAAAGTCTCTAATCCTTGCTCTCAATACAGATACCTTTTGAGTGCAGATGAACGTTTGGTAGCCACATCACTGATACTTGATTTCACTGAGGGAAATATTTGCTTGTTCTTCATAAAGGCATTTGTTAATGTGCTAATAAATCTTTCTGTTTGCACTCACTGGGTGATGTGTAATGGCAGATCTGTCTTGGGAAATTATACACTGCCACAGAGAATGACTAGTCTGGTAGCATAAATGCTGTGAACTCCACCCTGTATCCAGGTGCTGCGTTCCCCCAGTAGTTCCTGCGCTGACCCACAGGATTGATTTTGTTCCTTCTTAATAGCAACCTTGAAACAAACAGTCACTGTGCTCCCATCCATCTTCAGGAAGGCTGAGCAGTACGGCTGAAAGTAATTTGAGTACAGAAACACAAGGGTATTTAGGGACAGGATTTCTTTACTGAGATGTATAATTCTCATTTGGACTATTTGTATTTGTACAAGAAAAATACAAGAAAACTAAGATACAATCTAACTTCTTCCATAAATATGCTGTAATTTTATATCACTTGGCTATTGAGAAAGATAAAAGGACTGTTAATTTAAAAGTTGGGTGCAGTTGCAACATGCAAAGAGTGATAATTATGCTTTTAAACTTGTTTACATAATTAGATGAGCCACTAAAGATCTGATACACAATTGAATTACTGTGGCTCATTGAGTTACCGCATGACAGCTGAATAATAGTAAAACTACATGCATTCTTTTAGCCTGTTCTAAATATGGACTCAAAAGCATTAACTTAAGTCTCTTTCACCGAGATTTACTCCAACTGATTTATCTCAGATTTGTTACTGGCTCAAAGTATGCATTTGATAATTATAGTGTAGATGCGCATAGTCTAGTATATATTCGATGCATAGTGAATAATTAAATTGCAGAAAATTGATTGTATGTCTGAGTTATGAGGAGTGTTTTATCTCCAACATTCTGGCGTGCAGTGTTTCAATCAGAATGACTTTGTATGACAAGGTTTGCAAAATCCATGGGGATGCCATTTGGTTTCAGTAACTAAAACTATGTCCCTGAAACTTTCTGAATATATAGCTTTGTTCTGCTATATTTAGGGTCTTTTCTTATAGAAACGCTGTTTTCTAGTCACCACCCAGCTGCCTTGCTTCCTTGTGTTTATGTTCATTTCTACACTAGACACCAATGGAGAGTTTTTAGATTCAGACCACCAGCAGCTATAGGAACAGGACAGAGAAAATGACGTGCTTTCATTACTCCCCTTTTCCGTAAGTCTCATCCTTATGGGGAATCCCATTTGTTGGGATCCCTGCATCAGTAGATGTTGCTGTCTTTGTTTGCAATGAAGGAAGCAAAGAAAAGGTAATGTCCTGGTGATTTTATATTTTTTTGGTGCATAATGACTTCCCACCCATCTGAAATGAGCTCTGGGCAAGCAGTTCAGCTGGAGGAGCTGTTTTGCTAGCGACATCTCAAGTATTTTTTACACCAGAAACTTCTAGCAAAATCTGTTGGAGGAAGAAACTGATCATTCCCAGCAGCTCAAATGAATTAGAGCTTTTAAATATAAGCAGTTTCTTACAATTGAGCAATGTCAAATTCCCAGCAGTGCAGCTGAATCATTCAGGATCAGAATGTTCTACAAACACTGAAGGATGTTAGTCTGGTATAGTTGATATAACTCACAAGTTTCCTACAAGGCTTAGAAGTACAGGATACTGCCATAAGGAATGGTAAAAGCAATCCTAACCAGTTCCTGAGCACTTCAAATGCAGTTTTCCTTTTGGGCTGGGTTACATGATGAGCTGACAGCTGTGCTCTTGGATAAGATCTGATAGGTATCACAAATCCTTGCTGCTGGCAGAAGCTGATTAAACTGATGCTACTCTGGGACCCAACTGCAGGTACCCCAAATCCCTTCTGCCATTTAATTTCTGCCTGTGAACTCTTGTTGAAGGTCCCTCTCCTCCCTGGCCCTGGTGTAGACCATTATATGCAGCTTATTGCATGTAGAAGACTGATCATTCTGTTCTTTTGGGTTGTTCTTTCTTGTTTGCAGAGAGTTCAGGCGTGATCTCAGCAACATATTTCTGTGATAAGTGGTATTCTAGAGCATGTATAAGCAGGAAACCAGACTGGAATATTTCACCTATACTTCTATAATAAATCTGTAGCACCAAAAATGCTGCCTCTGACAGCAGACTTAACTTCAGTGATCAAAGGGGCAAAAATGTTCCGTTAGCAATGGAAGATCTCAGATGTCCCCTTGAACAGTGATGAGCACGCTTCCTACTTCATATAATTATGTTAAAGGTCTTATGAGGTGGCCACAAGTTCTGCAGTGCTAGTAAGAAAACCCAGTCCCTGCTTATTTAGTGTGTGGAAACATCTTCATCTTTATCTAGCTACACAGCAGGTCTTCTCACTGCATTGAAGGAGTTAGTATTGCTTTAATTCACAGACACACATCAGAAGTGTATTTCTTGATCTGCAGTAAAAGACTGTGGAGCTGGTCAGCCTGGGGAAAGAAAGAGCAGAAGCAAAGCTGTGGGTGATCCAGATCTTGGGTACTGTGCAGAGGTTTCTGCACAGTACAAAGCAGCCACCTGAATTACCACCAGGGAGCTGCCAGGCTTGACTTGAGCCGCCCCGCTCAGCAAAGTCCTTCTCAACAAGGCTATTTAGTTCCTGTGGAGAGCTGCACTAATACAATTATGTGACTGCTGTGCAAGATTTCTTGCTCAAAGGTACCTAAAATCTTTACACAGGATTAGATCATACACCATAGAAATACTGTTAAGGAATTGCTTGGCTGTATCCGAGGATATGAAAAGCAGGTCAGTGTCTTGAGTGTTTTGTAGTGCTCAGACGAGAGCAGTCAAGCAGAAGCAAAGGAGTGTATGCAGTATAGGCATTCTGCTTGGGTTTGGACTCAACCAGTGAAAGAAATAAGAATTTTTGACATTGAATTTGCTAGCAGACCCCACCAAAGAGAGACTCTCTTGCTTTGTATGTTATGGTATATCTCATAAAACTAAAGTCTGTTTTTATTATTGAAACTGGCCATGGTAATACCTTAACTGCTTTCAGAATCTTCAGTGCTGTTTAATTTTGTAGCCTTGTGCCCACCTGGATATGGGTTTTTTATACCCAAGTACCTTCTGCCTTTCATTTATCAGCTTGTATGGTTTTACAAAAACGATTTATCATTCTGTCCTATGCAAAACCCTTACTCTGTAATGACAGTGTCAGACAGGAGTGGCAGTTTGTGAAAAGTAGAACATGGCTGAAGGAATGTCTCTATTCCTTATTTACAATGAAATACAGGAAGGGATGTAAAAGTGGATCAGCATGTTCTTGTGCATAGCGATAGATAATTGACATACAGAACAATCAACTACCAGGCCTAGAAATAAGCCCATGTCTTCTCTGCAATCAGGTAAAGCCTAATATCACTCCCTTCAAATTCTGTTGTGAGTCTCTGTCATTCTCTGGGGACAGAGGCCACTCTGTTCCAGTAGAATCCTTGAAAATCCAAAGAGACTTCTCTCATTAGGAACACCACAGTTTTGTTGCATAGCTGAATTCCCTGCCCTTCAATGTAGAGATGTTCTCTGTTGAGTAATAACCAATGTTCTGGTAATGACAAATAAGGATTTGGATTCTATGCAAGTGCATTAATCATATCCCTGCTTGTGATTTCTTCTACATGTATGTCCAACTGACAGACTAATACCAGATACAGTGTTATTAATTTTACTTTTTGATGGAATGTGATCATTTGTGTTGCTATGTCTATAGCTTATTACAACATCAGTGTAGCATATCACATTGTTCCATCCAAATTTAATGTGTAACTGTAAAAGTGTTTATCCAAGAAAAACTGTAAAATCTGGAATAGGTCCATCCACTGGAAAACATAGAGTATGTTAAATGGGTGTAAGTGTATGTATATTGGTAAGTATATGGATATAGCATATAAGCTATTGGGTATATGCAGTTTCTACAAGTGCTCAGGGGCACTGAGGTGCTGTGCTAATGGTCAGGACTAAGCACCTGAAGATGACAGGATAGCAAGTGAAGGCTTTGATGGTCTTTTACAGCAGGTGGACTTTCTTTCTGCTTAGAAAAGATATTTTACATATTAATCATAGGATGATCATTTGAAGTACAATCATACATCAAAGCTGATTGATACCACTGGTTTTCCATAGGTTCTTGTGAGTGATTTGACAAGCAAGATATAAATATGCTACAGCCCTGTACTATCTCTGAGCTTTTTGTCTTGCCTCATGATAATGTTGTTCCGCTCAGACTCATATGCTGACTTTACTTCCATTCACATCAGCAGGAATGCTGATGGTAATAATGCTAAGAACATATGTAGGTCTTGACAGGATATTAGTCTATGTATGCACAGGATGAAGTGAACATAAGTCCAGGCTTTCAGCATGTTCATTGTACTTGGTGTTTTTGCAGGCTAACGAATTCTGACTTCTGTTTCCACTTCTCAGACTTGCAAGTAATTAAAGTAGTGACAGACATCACTTCACTACATGGGTAATGAGACCAAATCAGGTCATAAGTCCTTTGAGACTACACTGATATATACGATTAGTCACATGTGAACTAATGCTTCACGAACTGATGAAGCAGTTTTGCAATACCTAGAGGGTGGCCACAGCCAGCTCATTGGCTCTGGTAGAGGATCTCTCATCCATTCCAAAGCCGCAGAATCTCTTTCATCAAGCAATTAGAATTAGAATCCTCCAGAACTAGATTCGTAAAAGGATTTAAAGTCTGTCCTTAACCTACAAATATAAGTGTTGTCCTTTAGCTGGTTTGTTGACCACAGAACAGAATAATAAATTATTTTCTCTAGTTCAGCAGTTGTATTTTTTACTTTTTGGAGTTATCTGGAAGCAGGCAGGGATTTTTCTGCCTTTTTTTTTTATATTCAAGTTTTGAAGCTTGGGGGATTTTTAGCAATTCTATATGAGTAATGCAGTCCCTGCCTCCCTTCCCAAATATTCCTAAAAATAGCACTAGTGCAGATAATTTATTGTTTTTTAAGAAAAATGCCCTTGCCTGGTTTAAATCATAATCTGTTCAGACACTGCCTTTCTCACCGCCTGGGAGATGTTGATCACTTTTGCATTGCACCATTACGATGTCATCCAAAGAGACAGCAAATATTGCAGATTAATGCTGCCAAAATTGAAGTAATTACTCTCTAAAGTGACAGGCATGTTATTAAGGCCATATGGCATTATGCATAGCTGGTGTAATAACTAATCAGAAACAGCAGTATTTCTAGGACACGAATGTTTGGCAACATATACTTGACTAAGAGTTTAGTATTGTAAATATACGTGTTTCTTGCCAGGAAACCAAGGAAACCACCTATCCTAAGGAAGGAAATCACATCTCTCTCCTTTCTAGCGACAGAAAATACTTGTAAGCTTGAGTGACATTTGTCATTTTGTTTCTGGTCAGTTGGGACTAAGAATGGTCATTATAAGCCATTAAAGCAGGATTGCTAAATCTTTCCATGAGAATTCTTGGTTTGGATGCAGTCTGGAAGTGAATAGGTACAAAATTGCTTCTTGATAACTTTCAGGGAAACTGTAGAGACCTCCATTGAACCGGGCACCTTAGGGAGCTAAGGGAAGAGGACAAGGTTCCCGTGGATTCAGGGCAGCTTTGGATGCAGTACTGTTGTCTTTCTGATCTGGCGCTTAGCACCTGTGACATAAACAAAAATACCAGTAGCGAGCTTTTTTTATTCCAGATGAGTCTTATGCTGCTCTAAGCAGAGTGCTGGTTCGGAGAGAATTTCATTACACTTGTAATGATATAAATGCAGTGGGACTGCAACATCCCTCATCTCTGCAGCAAGTCTGACAAACAAAATAGAGGAAAGGAAAGCTGAGTTCGCTGCTGGTGAGCAGCCCAGCCTCACGCATGGGGCACAGCACAGTGCTCCACAACAGGCTTCTCAAAATTTCTCATCTCCTCCTCCTCTTCTGCAAATAAGTCAGCAGAAGGATGGGTATTTCAGGCCTGGCTATTTTCCATCTCTTGCATCTGACCTTCATCAAGGCAAGGTATCTTCTGCTTCAATCTAGGTAACAGAGTGAAAACGAACAGCTAAGCTCATGTCAGATTGGGTACCTGAGTTGGCACTTCTCCACTGTGAAATTGGGCTAGTTATTTAGCCTGGGAGCTGTGAGGATCATTTACCATTTATTGAGTACAGGAGAGCTAATACGAGTTAGATGTTTTATATGCACCGTAGCCATGACCTTGCTAACTTATGCTCCTCTTCAGACCTAGAAATTGGTCAGACTTGTGAAAAGTAGAGAAAAAAGGTATTTCTAATCATGTTCTTTTTTCACTTGTACTTGAATTCAAGTTACTAAGTAGTCATGTACCTGACTGTGCTTTCTCAGGGGTTTAGGATATTTTATTGTTCCTTCAGAGATGACACAATGAAAACCCTCTGATGCTTTTTTGGGAAGTCTCTCCTGCCATTGATACTTCACATGTTTCCGTTACAGAATGCTTAATCATGCTTCTAACATGGGCTTGGAGGATTTGTTTCATCCTTTCAACTTGTTTGTAGGCACTTAAAAATGCCAAACGTTCTATTTTTTTTTCTTTGTTTTGTTAATGCAAGGAAATGGACACAAAATGTAGGGTTTATATGAAAGAAATTCTTGAAGGACAAATTCATACATGCCATTGCTCTGTAATTTGAATGCGGTTAGATCAGAAATTTGAACTTAACCCATGGTAGGTCAGAAAGTAATACCAGTGAGAGCAAATCTACACAGACAGCTTGATTTGGTTTTATTGAACTTGCAGACAGCAGATCATAGTTTTACTCCTATTTGCATATTCTGAGAAACAAAATTGTCCTTTATCTGGATTGTCGTATCCTGATTCCATCTACTGGAATCCAGCATGGGGATGTGTTGCTCACAGCTGAGTTAGAGGATATCAATTCCTCTGTTCTTGGGTTGGAGAGGGGAAGGAAAGCTTCCACTGGAAGTCTCTGCCTTGGTAGGACTTTCAGTCCAATGTCTAACGAGTAACACTGCTGTTCCACTTGAGCAGGCTGTCAAGTTAAATGTGTTTCTGGAATGATGCTTCTGGCATAGCCTGCTTAATGCATATGCAATGCATGTATTCAAGTAAAATAAAAATGAAATCAAATGTGTGGTGTGTGAGCTGCAAAACCTTATGCTATTTTTATGACTAACACTGGTGAGCTTGGGTGTTAAGCTGTATTTCCCTAGAGCAGGAAGAGCGGCCTCTGGTGTTTAGGCTTATAGTACTAGTACAGCCAGGCTTTCTGGGGATGTAAATTAGAAAATACAAGACTACATTCCTATCCCCTAGGGAATAAAGGCAGAGTGACAGATCGACTCTAATTGTTCCAGCCTGAGGACAATGGAAGACCATATTATGGTGTTTCTTGCAAAAATAGGCATGGAAATAAACAGCAAAATCTATGTTGTAAGCTATATGGCAAAGTCCCTGCTTGGAGATCCAGAAACACTCAAGTGAAGTGAAAATCTCCACAGACATTTATGAGTTTTGGACCTGTCTTTTCACAGGTGTGCTGATGTTCTAGCTTTTAGCAACTAGTGGCCAGGAGCTGATACAGATGCTCTTTTACAATTGATATACAGGTCTCCTGCTAGTTGGGGAAAGTTAGTGTTGACTCTTTAGGAGCTTACATGAGCTACAAATAGGGGAAAGATTTTCCTATGTAATGCTGTTTTGCCTTGTCTATATTAGAGGGTTTTACTGAGCACTTCATATTGCTGAAACTGGGGCTAAATCCTGTCTGATCTAAGATCATGTGTTTCTATTTTGCAGAGATAACAGCCCCCTCTTCCATTTAGACAGGTATGAAAAATGCTTGAATGAGGCAGATCAGCTTCTGTTTACTGCTTAGCAGGTGAATACTTTGTGTGCTGGAGGGCATGATGAGGCAGGGAGGGAAACAGCAAACAAGATTGGAAGAGCAAGGACATCTGCTGCTTAAAGACAAATCTGGTGTAATTGGAGTAACTGAAATGTGGCCAGTTCAGGAAATAGGCTGTAGTATTACATTACAGATACAGGACAGGCAATTCTCACTGAGGAAGGAGAAGGAGATATGACAGGGTAAATGAGGAAAGACATTATGCTGAAAATGGAATAATATTCACATGGATAGCAACTCAGAGACACCTTGAACTTAAGGGTGAAGACTGAAATGGTAAAACAATTATAATAGAAAACAATTACTGATCTCCCAGGGCTAGGTGAAAAGACAGATCAGGCAATATTTATGCAGATGGAGGACTATACTTGGGCTAGGATATTGATCTTATGAAGCTGCAATTACTGTGACACTGACTGGAATGAGAATTACGGAGGGGCTTAGGATGCTGAAGCTATGTTTATTGACAGATTTTATTTATCCTGCGGCTTGACAACCTACAAGATTAGAGGCCATTTGGACAAAGTTGCAATGGTTAGTAAAGGGACACATCTGCAAATGCTGGTGCTCAGGTTGGAATGACATCAGCTGAAAGTCAGGATGAAAAGAAATTGATGTTGAGCGTGAGCCTGATTCTGATTTCCAGATATGGAGAACTACATGTTCTGTTGTACTCTAGGAGCTGGAACTTCTGGGTGAATGGCAGTGGATGTCCTTTTGTTGATTGACATACCAAGTAGTTTTCAAGGCTGGCTGTCCTGACCTATGTTTGAAATCACTGACCCTAGTGGGACTTGGGGTTTTTTGTCATAAACTTTTAAGAATATGTAGTTGCTGTAAGCATGATTTCTGACTAGGATCAAGGAAGGAGACAGCAGGTCTCTGGCCAAAATTGCAAATGCTTAGCTTTTGCAAAGGGCAAGTGAGAAGGGAGAATTATGCTTGTTAATTCGGGAATAGATTACAAAATATTGGAAAATTTAAATCACTGTTTGTCTCGGTTAGACAAAAGGAAAAAAAATGGTGTTTTTAAAGGAAAATGTGAAGAGGTAGACTAGATGAGACTTTGTGAAGTTGTTCCTTCTCATGATCAAATATTAGATTGAGGTTAAATAAACAGGATTTTCTGTCACTGTGACACATTACTCCAGTTATAGTAATCACGTCCAACAAAAACACTTCTCAGGCTTATCATCACTAACATATACCATATATATGCAGAGTAGTTTGCAGTGAACCTGCAATGGTTAAGGACTTTCTGGGCCTTCTCATTTTGCCTGCTAGTCATATGATCTCACAGACTTGAGTTGTGCTGTGGCACCTGTATTTGTTGGAACTAACCAATTCTCTCACTAAAACCAGTTAATTCATAATTTGTTTGGTCTATTTGGGCAAATAGTGTTGTATTTTCCTTGAATTTGTCACTATATAGGGGTAAACCCAGCAAGCTGGCACTGTAGAAATGAATCTTTAAAACTTCATCTGATGCTTACAATATAAATCTAAACCTGTATATAATCAATGATATAATACCATTATATATATCAATATACAATACTGACAGCCAAGCTATAGGAGGGCAGTACACAAGAAGGAAGAAGTTTCTACAGAAACTTCAGAAAAGTAAACTGTGTGAGTAAATACTGGCTAATGGGAGAAAAGTCTTCACTTTTTCTCTTGATCAAATAGTGCAGTAATGTTTAACAGTAACACTTTTTGATGTGTGTATGACGATACACTATAAAGCAAGTAAATATTAATGCAAAGTCTGTCATATCTGTCTTTAGATTGCTATAAGGCAGGATGATAAAAGGCTAATGGAGATAGAATGCTAACCTCTTCTGTGGTGTTTTCTTTTATGCCACGGCAGCGTGCTTCCATCCAGGTGACACACTGAGGTACCCAGTGTTGACATACATTTTCAATTCATTAAGAGACTAAAGGCTGCAATTAATTAGATGTTATCACTGAAATAGCAGTTGTCACTCTCCTTAGTGATAGATTGCAATAGCTACCCAAATGCCAGTGCAATCTTTTTGAAGCCCCTTTCAGTACCACTTCTTGTCTAGCTCATTTGAAGGCATTGACAGTCTCTTCAGACAGGTTCGGTCTATAGCCATCGCAATGAACTTCATTGCCCCTTAAGATAAAGAGAAATCCTAAGTGGAGACTCTGTTCATCCACAACTAGCTAAAACTGGACTGGCTTTGTTGGATGCGCAAGAATTGAAGTACTTACCCTTTACCCTCCGGGTGATGTGAATTTACTCCACCACGCTCCAGGCTGTGCTAATGCGAATTTTCAGCTTCTTGGCCTGAAATGGAGTTCAGCCAGCTTGCTTGGAGCACACACAGAGTATGCTTGTGTTTACTTGTGAAATACCTTCTTGACATAGTGTGATCCAGCATAAAGCTATTGAACTTAGGATGTACTACCTGCAGTGCTTCAATGTAAGCCTGGAGGATGCCATAACTTTGAAGGGACTGGGTGCATAGAGTGATAATGGAAGCAGCTAATGCCAGCCTGCAAAAAGACAAGGTATTTTTCTGTCTAGGTAGTAGAAGGAATTTAGACTGACAAGACAGGCATAAGTGCTTTTTCTCCGAGATGCAGATGGCAACAGAGTCACATGGCTCAGTCAGACTGCTGAAGTCATCACACATACCTATAGAAAGCAAAATGACAAAGATGCAGAGAAGGTCCTATTCCAACTGTCTGTCCTTACATGATCTGTCCTGCAGAAGTTTTTTAAAGCCCGCAAGACAAGATTTGCAGCAAGTCCCTTACCTTGTCTTTCAGTGACAGCCCATTGTTAGCTAATTGGTAGTATGTATTTGTAATGGTGTAATGAATATTTGATGTAAAAATGTCTCTCTTGGGAGCTTCTATGAGCTGTTTGCCAGGAACATTCATCGTTGCCTTTGAGATATTAACTCCTTTACGTAGACAAAGGGGGACTGTTAGATTCCTCCATTCGTTCTGCCAGATTCTTGGTTGGTAAAAATCAGCATCTGTCTTCTGGATTGAGATTAATGGGGCAGCATCAATTATACCACACATGGATCTGCCATGGTAATTTAATAAATTTATAGCTCTTTTATTTCTAGAATAAATATGATTCTGAAATGTGGTTATCATTAATACCTTTGAGTAGCCACACCAAATTCACTGTATCTTTCAGCAGTCTTGCCTGGATATTTCCTCTGTAGAATTTTTATAGAACCTGAGCAAAATTAGGGAAATAAACCATTTCAAAAGAATTTTTTGTGCATGTGTGTTTTGCAGGCCATAGAGTAAGAGTTTCACACATAGGAACACAATTCCTACTGCTTCTTTCAGAAGGCAAATTCAGCAGCGATGTGAGTAGGGTAGAAAGGTTGGCGGGAGCAGAAGAGGATTTACAGAACATACCCTGGATATGCTCTAAGGATAGCTCAATATTTGAAGTGCTCTATCTGTAAAGTTGCATGAGGGGAAGAGGGGTACAACACTGAAGGGCAATAGCATGGAGGAGGTGCTTCTAAGCTTGTGTGTTTAGAGTCACAGCCATGGTACAGGAATACTGTGGGTTTTGCTGTGGAGGTGCCTGGGGGAAGGTGGTATCTTTGCATATTCAAGTTCTTTCTAATGTACAGGCTTTTGAGCATATTTTCACAAATAACATTAACATGTAGCTGCTGAATGCCAGCTAGAAATGTGTTGTTCTTTCTGCAATATGCAGATGTGATTAGTGCTAAAAATACTACCTCGGTGAAAGCTCTGGGAGCTGTGTATCTTTCCAAGAATTTATCTTTCTTGTAGACACCAAAGAAATAGTAAAAATAGTCACAGAAACAAGAAAAAGAGCTTAGCTCTATTCCTTCTGTATTTGCAATGTAATTTTATTCACGTAGCTCTAGCAACCTGTTTTCTGAATGTCTTCCCCCTCCCCTAAACGCCTTGTCTGTGTTCCAGGGTATGTTTGTCAAGCTTTCCTACTTATGCAAAGGGAATTACCGCCATCTCCTGGTCAAGCGACGGGGAATAACGGAACACCTCCACCCTCTCATGAGCTGTACAGTCACCTGGTCTCTGCAAGCGGGGATTTTCAATGTGGAACTCCATGGACTTGGTGCAGGCTTATTATTATACCAGTTATTTATCTGACCATTCAGAGAACTTAACTCATCGTAGGTTGGCAGCCTGGTCCAACGGGTCCTGAACATGTTCCGTCAGTGGTGTTAACATGGTCTTGTCTCCACTGGTGAGTGGAGACAAGTCAATTATCTGTTCTATAAAAGGAGGACAATTTACACATTCTTTCATTAGACAATGTCTTAAACTTCTTTGACAATACCTCTTTGTGCTATAGATCAACAGAAATTGTGTCTGTACTGTTATTTTTGTTTCCTGAAGTGACTATTTCAGTGCATGCCATTCAAGAGTTTAAAAATCAGTTGGATTGAATGCCTAAGGCACAGCTGAATGTCATCAGTTCCTCTCAACTAGTCATATATTGCCAGTAAGTGCCTTGTTTTCTTTACCGTTTAAATAATACTCCTGCCAACTGCGCATGAAAGGGAACAAAATGATTGCCTTTTGTTTACTGGAAAGAATCATTTCTATAAGGCATTTATGTTTACCCTAAGAATCTACTTCCTGGTGTGATTATATCATCAGAAAATTCTGGCATGTATGTAGGCCATCTTCTATATTTATTTATCCAAACATGAGTTTGGAATGATCACTCCTTATTTTTACCTTCAATACCTTCCCTTCATTGTGACCTTGAGTTCAGAGGCAGAATTAATTAAATAGCCCTGCTCAAGTATAGCCACCTTTGAGTGAATCTGCCAGCCAGTAAAATAGAAAGGTTTATCTTCTATATGCTATTATGTGTTGTATATTGTGGTGTCTGGAAAATATTGCGAAGTAAGGAGGCAAAGCTGAAAGTACCGTTACATCATTTTGAGAGTTTGGCTTGTGTTTGACAAGAAAAAATAATCCTTCAAGCCTGCAACCAGGTGCCTGCAGTTGGCTTAACATTGTGCTTGTTCCCATCCTTTCGGCGCTCTAATTCCTCAATGCTCTCAATGGACTCTGTGTGACAGGAAAACTTTGTCCAGTTCTTCTCTACAAGAAGACTAGGAGCAATGTTTAATCTTATTTTTCATTATTCATAGTTTCCATTCATATTTACAATGAAGTGCAATAGCTTTTTATTCCCCACCTTGTCTGTGGGGCCTTAAGGGTAAAGGATTTTGTGTTTAATGATTTTCATGTTCTTGCTTCTTTGAGAGCAGAGAATAATTTATGGAATTCTTTCCCATGCTCAGTAGGCCTCTGCTCATCCCATTAACTGTTTCTGGTAAACAAATGATCTCAGAGCATTTTGTTATGCCCTGAAGATGTGCATGTTTGTATCATATGTATTAGCCAAATGTTCCATAGTACAGGAAAAGATCAAATGCAGCAGAACAGATAATTGTAAAAAGCCTGTCACCAGGAAATAATTTGGGAAAAAGTCAAACCCATCCTGGTAAGATTTGGGGTTTTTTTTAATTATCCTCTACAGATGCACAAGATTAATGCAGATTAAGATTTTGATCTGTTTTTGATATAAAGCCTGACAACAGCAGACAGCAAAGCAGGAATGATAGCAGATTTAATCACGGGGTTTGCCCACATTCAGCAGGCCAGCAGGGCACTCATTTCAGAGACTCATAAGATTATTCTTTCCCCCCTGTGTAATCCTCTGCCTGCTTTCTGGTTCACTGACACCATCTGAAGATGTGTCTGATCTGATGTGGTGCCACTAAAAAAGGATTTCTCTCTGGACCTTGTCAATGATAGAAGTTGCGAATTATTCCACTTCTAGCCTGGGAATTGATCTTTAATTTCAGAAAAACACTTGCCAACCTTGTTGAGCTGGGAGTCAGTGAAAGATTGCACTTGTTTTCCTGTTCTCTTGTACAGCACCTGTTTTTTCTGTTAGTCGGGATGAACGCAATGGAGACAGCAGTGATTTTCATCTGAACGTTTTTCATCCTTCAGGTTTACTGTCAAGACTATACTTTCTAAATCTCAAAATAGTACAGGGCCATCGTGTTCTTTTCTACTGAAAAAGAAGTCATCATTTCCATCTTTTCATGGGGTCCTTCACCTCGCTTAACCTCCTCATCTTCCTCTTCCCTCCCCTGAGGTTTAAAACTGAAGGCTGTGATCACTGTGCAGAAGATGATGGGTGTTACCAGACAGTTTTCACTATGCCTTTGGTGGAGATACAGGCAGAGCTGACCGGGTAGGTTAGCCAGCTGCTCATTGGGTGCTTTATCACAGACTTTGTGTGTTTACCAAACAGCAGTCAATGGTGGGATAAAGTGAGTCCTCCAGATTCATACTGAAGCAGGGTAGAAGTGCTGGCATGAGCCATTTGTTCAGAGGTAGGGCCCAGAGCTGCAGCCAGGGAGGTGATGGTCAGCCCCTGGCAATTATTGACATCCTTACCTGCCAGCAGTCTTCTTCATAGTCATAGTGCCTGTGGCTGCACTCCTCAGCTGGCCACCAGGAAGATCTTTTCTTAGGTACATCTGTGTCCAGAGTTGCAGAAAGCTGAATACCAGATGTAACTAAAGTACCTCAGAGTGGAGTTATACAGGATGGAGAAGGCAGTACAACAGCTCATTTCTGCTCAAAGGAGGACAGGCGGCTTCCCCCACTCCTTACTCCGTGCTTTCCTCCATCACCTTGTGCTGATGCATTGAACCTTGCTGTGAGCTGATTCAGCTTGCTAACTGAGCAGGAAACACACCAGTGAAAGAATGAATAGGTTTCTGCTGAGTTAACAACTTGATTCAGCTCACAGGAAAGTCGAATGAGAGCCAAACTGCACGGGATGGGGCTGGAACCCTGCAGCTGGACCTCTTCTCTTTGGCTCTAGCAGTGGCTCTCCATGTACACTGTGTACCCTTGCTTTTAGGCAACCAGCCTGTTTGACCTTATGTTTAAGCATACACTAACTGCTTTGACAAGCAGCACTGACAACCAAAGGAAGGGATTTTTACGGAACTAAATTAAAAATAAAAATCTGCTGTTTTCTGTAGAAGTTTTGTCTAGGGAAGGACTAAACATGAGCTAAGGATTTCAGTATTGCAGGACATGTCAATCACATGGGTGGATGCCAACCTCTCTCTTCTCAATGTATGTATAAAGTGATGATGCTTTGTGGTTCTGCAAAGACATTTATTAAAAATCTCTTCCATATAAGCTAGAAGATTGTGAAGAAACTGAATAGCAAAAAATTTATTCATTTACAATCTGGCATGTTTTCATCTTTGTTCTACAGCATCTGATATTAAATCATACTGCAGCACTTACTGCAGGACCTGAAACAGCTGTACACAGGGTGATCCGAATGCAGGGAGCCAAATTTTCCTTCCACTTATACTGACTGTACTTTCTCTGCTTTCATCAGAGACACATTTTTAAAAGGCTTAGCCAAAAACTTTTTAGATCTTGTTGATGGGATTCATCTGTAGGATTAGGCACTGATCCTTTAGAAGTGACTTTAATATCAAATGATCATTCTTCCTTGTGAGGAAGCAAGCTTAAACAGGAAATAATGCATCCTGACATGGTTTTGTGAAGCAGTCATCTCGTATGGTACTTTCAGTCAGGAAATGAGAGAATGCCTCAGTCTCCCCTTTGGCAGTCCCATGCTCTTCACTGTTTTGTGAAAAAGGGGAAGAAAAGCCCAGGTGATTAAGCCACAACATCCCCTTTTAACCCTGCTCTGGCTGAGACTTTCACCTTTCTTCTTTTTTTTTATTGCCAGAATTGATGAACTGTAAGTGATTGGTAAGAGAGCGCAGATTGTGCAGTTAGGCTTGCCATCTGACTTGGTTCATCTTTCAAAATGCAGTCTATTCTGAGTGCTAACTCTAGTGAGTTTAATGGAACACAGGGTTAAAGTGAGAAACTGGAAACAAATGTTCTCTATCTAAAGGCCAATCAATAACGGAATAGTTCCACAATCCCAAGCCTCTGCCACTTCAATGTAGTTGGAGTGTATGGAAAAGACATTATGTTTCAGCACCTCCTAGTATCAACTTTCGTTGTCGGTGATACTCTTATGAATGCATTCAGGTTGTGCTGAATGTATTTAACAATAATGTGGAAGGGGTGGGAGTAGAGGGTTGTGCTGTCTTTTAGATCTATTTTGAGGGATTTTGCAGTTTTACACAGATGGCAGTTTGCTGTGTATGTTGGTTTTGGGACACACATGGAACCTCTCAGTATGTTTGAAGATTTTTACGGGCTGGACTGTCTGAAACTAGTGAGGCTGACCATGTTTAAAGCTAGTTATGAGGAGTCTCTATAGCAGTCCATCAGCTCTGGTTTCTCCAGATGAGCAATGGGGGGTGGAGGAAAGTAATTACTGGAGAGATTTTATGGAACAAATCGTGTGAATGATATAATATGGAAAAAGATATGACCAGTGAAATCCATTTTTAATAATCGTCCTTAGTGGTGATCATTGAGTTGTATTGATCAAAAATTGCTTTCCAAAACCTATTCCTGTGGTTCCTGGAATGTTTGCTTCTTGCTCATATTAGTAAGTGGGGAAAATTTATTTGGAGAGAGCAAGCCTGGAAGAGATTCCCTTAATTTCTGCTGGCTTGCAAAGCTGGAAAACAATTTCATACCTGTTTGAGTGTCATTCAGCTGCAGTAAAGAGTATCACAAGGAAGACCAGTTGAAAGCAGTTACAACTAACTTACCTGCTTTGTCATTACAGGGCCTGTTGAATCTTTCTGCATAGAAAAGCTAAGTTCTCTATGTATCTCTTTTAGAAAGCTCATTATTTTAGGGATGTGTGTATAGCTACAGTGATTATTCTTTTGAAATGTCTTACCGTCAAACCCATCCAATTTATTCTAGTGGAGCTATCTCAATGTTTACTTCTTTTCTCTCTTTAGGGGAGCAACTACTCCAGCCAGTGTTGAAAACTTAGCCTAGTATTCTTAATGCATTCTCCTTTCAGCTTTAGGTATGGACAGCGTAATTGTAAAGAGATGCTGGAAATGTCTTTGATTAATAGGGTTGTTTAGTTTTAATTCCGCAGCCCCTGCCATTTTTCAAAATCTGACAGTGCAAATTCACATCTAATAAGGCATTAATTTGGAACAGTGCTTGTGCCCTTTTATGAATTCCTTAAACATGAATTCAGAAGTATATTTCCAACTGTGATAAGAACACAGCTTTGGTGCTTAGCTGGTAGTTGGCTGTTTTAGGAGATGCTGCCTGCCACAGACTGTGTGCTGCCTACCAGCAACTTACTGGAAGCCATAAGCAAGGTAGCTTGGCCCAGCAGAAGTTGTTTCCAGCTGAGAAAACGATGAGTCTTATTATCTCCTTTGCTCTCTTGCCATGTAGTTTACCTCATCTCTATTTCTTCCCATGCAATGGGTATTTATCAGCCAGTAAATGCACAGGCCCTGTAGTTGTTACAGATTGCTAATGCAGAGGTATGCTGGAATTGTAGCTTTAATTCCATTACTAATTGAAAATTAGGAAGTTTCCTGGAACCTTTATCAAAAAGAGGACATACTAAGTGGGACTGTGGTTTTGTAAGTTGTGGCTACTTGTCATAAATTCTTTCCCCCTGACTGCTTTTATGTCTGAAACAGGCTGTTGGAACCAGCAGTGTTTTTACTTACTGCTGCTAAATACAGATATTTCCATAAGATTTAATGTATTTTAGAATTTATATGTATCCGTGAATAAAACTTATCTAGTAATGAGGAAAGAAGCTAAAAATAGGAGGCTTCCTATGGCTTGTTTTTCATCACTTTGAGATCAGATTCTGGTCTTAACTATCAAGTTAATGCAGATTCTAAACAGTATTGCTGACATTTTTTCATGGGAAGAACCCCCCAAACTAAAGCAAACTCACTTGATGGAGGGAGAAGCCCGGAGGTGCTCAACAAGAAGCTTTCTGGGATGTATACAGAAAGGATGAGCAGGAGGAACAGTCACAGAATTCAAAGAAGGGATGGTTCAATGGTCAGAGAAAGCCTAGGCTCCTGTGGAACACAGTTATTTCCATGCTGCAGGAGAAACTTCTTGTATGACACTGGGCATATTGCTTGCATGCAGGTTCTCAGGGTTCTTCAAAAGAGTTTGGAGGCCTCAACCATAAGAATAATTCTTGTAGTGTTTCAGTCTCAGGGGCACCATGCAATTAATGAAGTTTTCTGCAATGGCTTCTTGTCCTTTTCTAATACTTCTATTGTTCTAGTTTCTCTATGATTGCCATGGAACTCTGAGCTAATGCTTCCAGGCAATGGTCCACAAAGCTCTGAAAGATTCTTTCAAAGCTTGGGGACCACATTTAAAACCTGACTTTGTACATCCAGTGCCTCATCATTTCTTTTGCATGACCAATACTCTGCGGTTATTGATAGTGAATTTTAGTTGCCATTTAATCACTTCAGCCACTCATTCCTGCAACGTTCTATTGCAGCTCTGTTCACTTGCCTTTGGATTTTGTTACCCAGAAAAACATTTTATAATTTGAATTTTTTTCACAGGACTATTTATCCCTTTTGTCAAATCGTTAGTGAACAAGTCCTGGCAGATCCCAAGACAGATCTGAGGAGTGCAGTGCTGATCACACCTATCCAGTGTGAAAACTGCTTTTTGTCATTGAACAATTCTAATGCAGACATTTCAGTTAGAATAAAGTGTCTGAGATCTTGTTCTCATTTCCCAACTGTGCAGTGGGGAAACAGTGCTTCTTACTTTAGAGAGATGCTGTGGGCATCAATACATTTCAATATTATTGGAAGCTAGTCAGAAACTGCAGTTAGAGGAGAAGCAGATATAGCAACTGCTGTATCGCAGAGCTGGCAGTCACCGACTGGAAGCTGAGAGGCCCTCCTAGGCCTGGCAATAGAGATAATATCTTTAGTGAGCAAGGGAGAAAATTGTTTATTTCACTGCAGCATCTTTGGGGAGAGTAGTGTGGTCAAAAGGATGTGTAACACAAGACGAAATATGAGAGTACCACTAAATACAGCCCTGTGTGGTAAAAATTCAGCTGAGAAACTCACTAACCACTAAAGCTAGAGGAGGATGTTGGTAAATCAGGATTGTTTGTTTTAACAAGTAGGTGTGAAAACCCCAAAGATTCTAAGGCTTGGCAAACTTCTGTTCTGAACTTTGTAATTACTTCCTCTTTATAAAAATAAGGGATTCACAGCCATGGTCTAGACTGCATCTCAAAACCCTCCTGTAATTCTCTAATGAGATGTGGTAATAAATGTAGTCCATAAAGCACTTCTGGCTAATTGCATTATACTGGCTCCTCCTTTTTATCTGTTAAACTGCTTTTAAAGGCAACTAAATTGCCTTTTAAAGTTAGATTGCTTTAAAAGGTAAGAATGCTTCCACTATTTTCCTAATCTTGCCTTTCTAATTAAGTGCAAAGCCTTTCAGACAGCTCAGCTCAAACCCGTTGGTTGTTGCTGGATTTGGGTTATATATGTTCTATAGCATTGTGATTCCACTGAATTTAGGGAATCTACATCTGATTTACACCACAGTAGGTAAAGAATAGCACCCAAAGCTTATTATTTCTTGCAGCAAGACACACTATGTGTTGCTCTAGCTGTAAAATTGCTTCTATTTCACAAAACTTTATTAAAACCTCCTCTAAAATAAAATAGAACTGAGTTCACATGGGATCAGGAATAAATGATGCATCCATTCCAAGCACTGCATTCGTGTGATAGCTTCATTAACTTCTGTGCAATAATTTCCAGATAAATTCCATCAAAAAAGCAAGTATTCAAGCGCCACTAATAATACGAAGTTGATTTTGCACATTAAAACTGGGATAAAGCCATGCTAATTACTTTTAATTATCTCAAGATGAAAATACGTCACTGATGTAATTATGTAAGTCATTTAAAGCTGATTAAATAATAATGAGTCTTTGCTCATTGCCTTCAAAGTGCTTACAACCAAATTCAATTTTAAGCAGGATCAAGAAAATAATCACTGGATTCAAACATTAATTACTGATTTTATTCCTAATTCATTAAAAACAGACCTTTTTTCATTTTTTGCAGACTCTGCAGGGCATTAATTGACATTTTACAAAATGAGTCATTATTTTGGCATGGAGAAGTATTTTTCAAACAGTGAATCATGACTACCAGAAGGGATTGGTAAAGAGCTCTGAGTTCTTAGAAAAAACAGCTCTATTTAAGGCAGCTTGGCTGCTCCAGGTTGACTGGAAATGTAGTTGTAACCCTTCGCTGTTCGGGGGGGGGTGCTAACTACCTTTAATTACTGGCAATTGGAGAGTTCCTTAAAGCAAACCAGCACCTTGGTTGAGATAAACTGGAGCAGGATAGGCAATGGTTTAGGTCAGCTTAGAAGTGCCAGGATCAGGAGGTTTACTGCTTTCTTTCCAATCAAGCTGGAAATAGAGAATCTGAGCCATTTGGTTCAGGGTTTGGTGCTGGAATGTGCAGCCTAACAACTGTAGGCCTGGGTTTGTTGGCGTTCTTTTTTGTCTAGTTTGTCTGCACTAGCTGGCCTCCTGTGGTAGGAGCTGGGGAGAATGCCAGCACCCTCCAGAAACTTGATCGAGTTTTGGATTGTACATTCCTTTGGGAAAGGACTGCCCTTTCGATATATAACTATAAAGAGTTTAACCCAATGGCTAAGTGGTTCTATATGATAGATTAAGAAAAAAATACATTAATGTATCAGTAATATTTTTTTAAGATTAGCTCTTAAGCCCCAGTGGGATTATTATAACTATCCTGTAACGTACTGACTAGTATAACCCATGGGTTTAACCTCTTCTTCCTGTAGGTACTTCAATAGCTCAATTTTGTTCAGTCAGGTTGTGCGCTTTTCAAGTGCCAGCTGATCAGGACTCTACCTAAGGGATTGTGCTATCATTTTATCAATGATACTTTATAGAAATACGGAATGGTTTGAGTTGGAAGGGACCTTAAACATCATTCAGTTCCAGCCCTCTGCCATGGGCAGGGACACTTCCCACTACAGCAGGTTGATGTAGTGTCCAGCCTGGCCTTGAACACTGCCAAGGATGGGGCAACATGTTCCAATGTCTCACCACGCAAATGAGTAAGAATTCCATTCATACTTTTAGGAATATTTCCTGTTTAGCCCACATTATCATACTTAGTTTCACCCTTCTCATCTTTTTGCGCCTTAGAGAATCCATCTTAATCACAGCAGAGCTGGACACAGCTTCCAGGACTGAAGAATCAACAGAACTACAGTTTCAACAAGGAATCATTTAAAGTGTGAAGGAAAACCAGCAAAAAGGTAACCTTTGTTCTTTTTGTTCTATAGAGAACATATTTTGTACTCAGAATGCTGTCAGCCATTCACTAGGCCTTGGGATAAAGGGAACACAACTGAAAACAGAAACTGAGATGTTCAACGCAGCAAACACATTGTCCAAACATCACCTTTCTCTCAAATGCAGTGACCTGAAACGGTGTGTGTTTTATTGGAGCTGTGTAGATAGCAATGGATAAGCCTGGAGTAACTGTTTTTTATTGCTTAGCAGGGGGAAATCATGTTATGTTTGTTAAACTGTCATTGTAAAACAGAACAACCCACACAAGACAGACTGACATTTATTTTAATAGAAAGCTATCTGTAAGATGCAGAGCACTCCAGCCTTTTGATGAGCACAGGACAACAATTAAAAAAAGAAAATTGGGAGTAACACTGATGATTAAGGCTGTATGTCAGCTGCAGCAAAAACTGCCTATCATAATGTAGTACACAGGTGGAGACTGGGCAAAGAGTACAAGTTCTGTGTCTTCCTCCCAAATTTCCTGTGTACTTGTGCCTGCAGGAGGTGGCAGCCCCTGTCCTGGCAGATTGAAATCCCAGGTTTCCCTACAGGGCCAGTTTGAAAGCTAGCTGTCCCTGGGGTGCCCTGGCCTGGCTGGGCTGCAGCTGTCTCCCTGCAGCTGATGGCAGCAGCCGGTAAGCTGAGAGCAGACAGCAAGCGCAGTGTGCATTTTGTCAGCAGGGCTTCAGCATCAGCCCCTGGCACTGCCAACAGCAGCAGCAGCAGCAGCAGGAGCCACTGCTACTCATGGCTGTACAAGGAGAAAGAGGTATCAGAGACCTTCTAAAAATAGTACCTACTGCTTGAACAGGGACTATTTGCTCTTTTGCCCTATTATTCTAAGGCAGCAGAATTCTACTTCTCATCACTTCTATGTAAGCCATGGATGGGATTAGTACTGGGAGTACCAACACATGTTTTCTTCTGAAGATTCCCTGGTGCTATTTGTTCTTTGCTCAGGACAGCTTGTGAGTCCAACCTTTTGAACATGCTGTTAAGATTCTAAGGAAAAGAACTGGCACAGTCCCAGTCCATGCCCCTCATCTGGCCTAAACAGTGAATGGAAAAAATGCAGAGATCTCAATTGATTTCCAATAAGCAGGCAGTTAATTCCTTTTCTAGTGACTAGCGGATTGCCCAGGTGATTAGGATCAAAGGAGAAAGCAGGCTGGAAAGAAAGCCAGTCAGATTTACCAGGGAAAGCACAAGAGCTTTATAAAAAATGATGCTTATTACTGACATGAGAAATGGTGGCCTCTTGGAGTGTTCAGGAACATTGGGCTAGGGATCTTATTGCACTCTATAAGACTGCTTCAGTATCCCTGTCATGATCTGCCTTACCCTCAGGAGGAAAGCTTATTAGTTGAGGTCTCTGTTTCTTAACTCAAATTCCTTATGCTCATTTAGCTTATTTTTTGTGATTATCTTCTTCCTTCTATGTAGAAGTAGCCTCTGAAAATAGAATAATATCTCCTCAGACTTGAGGCATGACCACATAGTGCTGCATAACGGGTTAGTGAGAAGGGTGAGACATGCACCAACTGCCTTCTTCTCTGATCTCTGTCTTTCTCTCCAGCATAAAACATTGCTTGGAGAGTAGCCCATTATTGCTACTATCTATGGCATGTTGGCTTAGTTTGTTTCTCTTTGGTTTCTGTCCTGGTGTCATGTATTCAACTCTTTCAAGGCTGAAGCAGGTCTCTTGTTCAGGAGGTACTGAGTAGCACCTCTTGAAGTTTCTTGCAAGTGAAGTGGAGATCAAACCACAGTTAAAAACTTAGGAGGCTTGTCCTTGCCTTACAACAATGTTCAGGCTACTACACTTTGGGGATTTAGGGAATTCAACAGGGTAGTTTTGGCTGAGAACTAAACCTTAACATATCTCTACATGCAATAATGGGATAAACCAGATCAGTTTTCACTGCACAGGAAGCTACAAACAAAACTGTTCTTGAATCTCTCCTTTAACTTGTTACACTCTTTTGCTATGAAGAGAAGGAAGCCCAAATCATAGTTGAAGGGATTTAGCTCTTATATTATTCTTTTCTTCCTTAGAAATCTGTTGAACTCTTTCAGGTATGGATATTTAATCTGTTTGGTTGATTCTTTCAGTGAATGGGAAGTCTGCCCCAGTGTAAGCCCCTGGATAGACTGGAAAATTAAGAGTTCCCCTTTTAAAGACAGCTGATAGCACTGACAAGCTGGTTGTATCATCAAAGGGTAGAGTAAGGTGATCAGATATGCCTGGCTGGCTCTCTGGAACTTCCTCACTCTAACTGCTGGATGCAGTGATACAGCACATACATGATGGAAATGACAGTAGTAACCATTTTTGGGATTGTGAACAAGTGTAGGAGCATATAAAGCTGAGTTTTAATGCTCTGAGGGGAAACACGGGACCCATTTCAGGGTCAAGGGACATTTCAGCTACACAGCTAGGCAGCAATGCATTTTCCTGGCTCCAATTTTTATCTTTCTTTTTGCAGAGGAGGGGAAAGTGATCTAAATCTGTAATTCATGCCCTGTAAAGGCAGAACGCTGTTTGTATACAGCAGGAAACAGCTCTTCTAGTTGTCCTGTATCCCACAAAACAAAAAGGGATTTGAACATCTAGTTGTGTACTTTTTACTTGCTCAATCTTCTTGAAGTGCAAAGGGTTCTTAGAGCAATAGCCCAAATATTTTAAATAGCCCAATAGAAATGTCTCCAGTTCAGATACTCTCAACCTTCCATACCCAAGAGGAGTGCTCTGAATCCTGTCTGATACAGACACAGTGCTGTGACCACCTGGGTGGTGTTTCTGAATCCTTAATTTCACCTCTGACAAACACAGAGCACACAGTACACCAAACACAGCCCAATAGCGCTAAAAGGACCACATGGATTAGATGATACAACACAAAAAGTTGCACAAATTGTATTAAGACTTTTATCTTAATGCAGGATACACATGCTTAGTTAAAAATACAGAAACATGAAGAAAACGGTAACACTATTAGTACACTGGAGTCCCTCAAACGTAAGTGGAGAAACCCTCTCAAATATTCTGTACATTTTTTCTTTTTACAAAACATTTGAAAATGCCAATCCTATAAACTGATATAAAAATATCATTTCTGTAACATTGCCCTAAAACCATTGAAAGTTCTGTTTCATGCAAAAACATACTATACATTTCAGCATTGCCCCCCCTGCCTAGACGAGGTAATTGATCTTAGGTGCAAAATGAGCTGTAAATGCAGTAATGCTGTAGCTGTCCTACTTGATCTCCTGTAGCTGATCATCAGTTACCTGTTAAAAGCCTTTTAAATTTGGCCTAACCAATGATCAGCCTACTGTGGCCATGTCTCCCCTTTGTAAATGGGCAAAAATGAAGGCCTTTCCACAGCCTTCTGCAACAAGTTATTTGTTTGTTCCATAGTGTTGTGCTAGTGCAGTGAATCTCATGTTGAGGTCCTTAGATTGTCTGGAAACATCTTTGAAAGGTGCACTACAAAAACCAAACCCATTGCTCTGAAGTCACTGTAGGCTTCAGAATGCAAAGGCAAAACCTATCCAGCTGATCGGGGTCCAGCTACCAACAGATCTTTCCTCTGGAACACTTGAATGCAACTGTGCAGCACAGCCTGATTCTCAGGGTATATATGCTGACAATTAGCAGGACCTTAAATAAACAGGATTCTCCTCATGGCAAACTGTGTGATAAAAGAATTATCAATTACTTTACAACCTGAACAGAGCTTCTCTGAAATCCAGACTATCTATCTTCTTGCCAAGGCCGTATTTTTAAAACGGTATTCACCTAACATTTAACTTATGTTCTCTGAATTCTGATATTCTTTAACTCAAGGAGTAGAAACTGCTGAAGATAAGGGAGTCTGAAGAAACTTCACCTGTTTATTTTTTCCCTGCTAATGAAAACTAATGTTAAATTAATTTCCTTGATGGTATTAATGCATTGTCCTTCTAAATCCTGAAATGGGTCCAAGCAAGTACTTCAGTTGTTCTTTATACCAAATGCTCTCAATTAATACATTTATGGGAATTAGAAGCAGAGAGTTTTACGTCATTGTGATGTTTACCCTTTTTTCCATCTAGTTTCCTGTTTTTCAAGTCATTAGAACTATATTATATATGTAAAGCACTGACAGTTTTCAAAGCCGTGTATAATTTTTCTGCTTTGAATCTTCACAATACCAGTGATAAGAAAGTAGTTCCCCACTTCCCTCCTCAGTCTGCAGCAGAGAGGAAAAGGGAATTGCAAAATTCCTTTTACTGTCTGAAGGCTTTTCTTCCCTGTAAGATAATCAGCTACTATGGACTCTGCTGAATGGCAGATTTGAGCTTCATATTTGAATGCTCTTGTGCTACAAAAATACCAGGTTTAGATACAAATTGTAATGATTAATACAAATTGATTGATTAATCAGTAATATCTTATCAGTATGTCTATGTGCATTTGTGAATAAGCTGGTCTGATGAGCCCTTTGTTGGGTTAGAGGTTGGGGTTTTGTCCCTTTTACCAGTGAACCATAGCTAGGTGCTTAGAAGCCATATCAGGCAGTTATAATGCCAAGGGTTATGACAGATGAAACACTGCTCATGCTGTAGGAATGGTTCGAATTATCTTTACATTGAAATTCTGCTTGTTAAGCCTTTGTGGTTTTTATCTTCAAATTGCTTTAGAACTAGGAAATATTCCCAAATCAGCACTACTTGGTGATAAGACAGTATGACAGAGGAAAAAGGATTTGTGAGAGTTCAGGTGGATTTTTCTTTCCAATGGTTTTTATTCTAAATGGAAATGAGATGTAGCTATGTCTAAATCTGTGGTTTCCTATCTAAAAATCCCACTATTTCAGTCTGAAAATGACTGCTGAATATGAAAATAACTAATGCTAACAGACAGCCAAGGCCAGGATGTGAATGGCAGTTCCTATCTTTGCAAATGCTATGGACAAAATCAGACGAAGTGTGGCTCGTGCACAATTCTTCTTGTAACCAAATGGGGCTGGATAGGGAAGGGCCACCCAGTGTCCTGTGCTGCCAGGCACTGCTGCTTCATCTTGTACAAGCTCCTTTGTCAATGTTATTGCTTTTTCCATCAGAGCCTGATTGGGAAAAAAAAACAGTTTCTAGGCCCAAAATTTTTCCCTGCTTGCTTGTACTCCTTTTTCTCCTTGTGGCTGTGTTTACGTTCAGATGGAATTGTCTTTACCTTTCTCATCATTGTCTTCCTATGAAGATACCAGTTGTTATTGTGTCTTAGGCTAATGAATCAAGCTTTTCTGGTCTCATTTTGCAGAACTGTATCCACTTCATTGATACCATTTTAGTATCTGTCCTCACCATCCAGCTACTGCAATTTCTCTTTGACCTCTGCACTTGAATCTTCATCATCTTCATCCCAACTGGAAATCCGTCTCCTAGTGCAGGCTGAGCTACCAGATTGCATCCGAGTCATCTTGTGACAAACTCTATAACCAAGGTTCTTTTGTTGTCAATTAACAAGACATGTAGCAAAATACTTTGTTCAGTCTTCAAGGGCATGAGCTCATATTTGTACTGTCAATTTTCATCCCATTCATTTTATCCCCTTCAGTATGAAAAGTCTTTCAGGGTTTTTTTGTGTGCACCCAGATCCGCCTCCAGATTAGTGCCTCCCAGCTGAACACCAGCCTCAGCCTCACAGTACCTGTGCTTCAGGTACTGAGCAAATTCAGTTACAAGCCTGATAGAAAAGAAATTCCACTTGCAGCTGCCACCCAACCCCCTGTTTTCTGCGTTGCCTCCTCTCCTCTAGCCAGCTGCTTACACACCTCATCATCACGCTGCTCGTTTCCATTTTGTCCATCTGACTGTTTTCCACATTTTCCATACTTCCAGTGTATCAGATGCTCCAAATCTGCCATCGGACTTGCTCGGTGTGGAGGGCCTGATTCTCACTTTGCTTTTGGCCATGGAAATCCTGCAGTGCTTATCGACTCTCTTCACTTGCAAGTAGGCTTGTGCATTGCCCTCTCATTTTCCACCTAAACCTTTTTCCAGCACTGCATTCAAACCCTGCCATTTTACAGCATCAAAACAAATTTTCTTTTCTATGTTAATAGGAAGTCTGCAGTGAAACCACATCTGTGGCTGACACTGCACAAACAGGAAGAGTTTAGCTCTACACTGCCAGATTGAGCTGACAGCAAAACCCACTTTTCTCTTACAGTTTAAACTGCCAGCTCCTCATTGCTCCATGCAAATAGCAGAACTTAACTGTTCAGAAGAGCTTAGAGCTAAGGAACTAATGGGTATAACAGAAAAATAAGATCATACCTTATTTCCTTAGAATATAAACCAACTTTTAATAATAAAAACTTCTATCACATACATTTCAATGGAAAACAGTGCACAGTGTAAATGCCCTTAGCTGCTCTGCTACACATCTTGTATGTTTACAGTGACTGTGTAAGCCTGGGCTGAGATCCTGAACAGTCTGTAAGATTGCTGCAGTTCAGCTTAGCAGAACTGATACAAACAAAGCAAGGACCTTGGCCTATGTGTTTTGTGGGGTTCCTACAGTTCTTCTAATACGAAGTACATTTTAAGTTGAGGATTCAGTAAAGAAACACCCATTGCTTTTTGGAACAGCAAAGGGCAAGAGTAACTCCTCCAAAATTAACAAAAAAGTGCATTGAAATAATGACCGGCTGCTCTGGCTGCAGTACAAATAGACACTTGGTAACAACCCCTGCAACCAACAGCCAGCCACTGCAATCCTGCAGCGTTGTCCTAGCTGCCTGCAACAGGTTGCTCTAGGTCAGAGGAAACAGGTAAAAGTAAGAGCTGAAAACAAAACACGGTCCTTCCCCAGAACTAGCAGTCTGGGAAAAAAACTTAAGAAACAGGGTTCCGAACAATCTGCATCTCCAAACTTGTCACAAACCATTTTGTGTTGAAGTGTCGGTTAAAAAAAATCGCGAGAACTACCAATCCAAATGGGAAAAGTCTGATTTTAGATTTTGACTTGGTTTGGACATTAAGAAAACAAAATTAAGCCAGCTAAGAACCAAACAACATCACAAATAAAAACCCCCAAACCTTTATTTCTAGAATGTACATCACCGCAAAGCGCTTCAGGATGTCCTGACTTGGAACTGTTCCAAAGGAGGCTGTGGAGAACCAGAGCCAAGGTGAGTCCCTTGCACACCCTGGCCTGCACCAGCTGCAATTCCAACTCCCTGGGGCTGGGCGGTCGTGTTAAGGCACTCACTCCAAAAGAACCTTATGTCTGTCCTGAGACTGCTGACATGATTCAATGTGTTTCAGCCAGTAATTTGGGAAAAATTACCGTGCTTAGGATAATACTGACAGGATGGAGAACAATGCTTCAAACAAGAAAAAAATAAAGTACATTATATACACAATTCCTTTTTTCTTTTAACTTAGAAGCACCCCTAATACATCTTAATAACTGTATTAAAGACTACTTAAATACTGAAAGATTTTAAATAATGTAGATTTCTTTTCAGTAAACTGGGAGTAGCTGTGTAACTGCCAGCATATTGGTCCCATTTTAAACAATATAATTTTTATTTAAATCTTGTATATATAATAACATGATCGAAAACACATATGCCACTCCACATAAATAAGTATAGTTCTTCTGACCTGTTTTAAACACTACATCTGTTCAAATAATCAGGTTATAAGACAGTATTTTTTTTCCTTTGTGAAGTTTCCTTTAAAATCTTTCACTCTCAGTTTCTCCTCTTAAATAGTTCTGTATTTCCACAGTACATAACAGGGCATTAGTAAAAAGAGTTAATCAAAAACCTGAAAGCTACAGTAAGGAAAATGAAGTAATGTTAGGAAGGATTATGGAATGTATACTCTGCAGCATCGGGAGATTGCTTCTCACGGGGCTGAAGTGGAAAATTACTCCAGAAGACATTCTTGATGTTCATGTTTGAATAAACCATGGATTGTGCTACTCGTCATTCAAAAGCGCAGGTCAGTTCATGAAAAAGTGGTGTTTCTGAGGCTGTTGCTCCAGAACACTGACCAAAATTATGCTGGCAATAAAACGGATGCCAGATGCAGTACAGGGAGCGTGAGAGGAGGCATAACCAATCTGTAGCTTGAAGTCCACTACACTGAGGTGGCAGCGCACACAAGTCACCAGTAAACCTGAGCTGTCTTGAAAGAGCTGTCACTTTGCCAGGCATCTAGGAAATGGCAGTAACACCCACCTTGGCTCTAGGTATTTGTTTCATGGATTTCTTCAAGAAGTCAAAGAAATACAAGAATCCCTGCGCACGCTGCAGGAGCTCAGAGGCAGGTTCCTTGTGTCTGGAGCCAGAAGGTTCATTACCAACTAACCCACAGCAGCAGCTCCTCTCTGGGTTCAGCACCATTGGTGGTGGTGGTGTGGGGGGACCTCAGGTGGGGCTGCTCCTGGCTGAACACTCCACTGATGCTGCAAGGCGGGTGCCTCCCTCACCTTATAAATCTCCATCTGTAGGTGGCTGGCACAACCTATAGAGTCTTTAAGGCAGATGAAGTCAGTATTAGTTATGGCAGTAACTAATTAGTACATTATTAAATATCACAACGACGGTAAGATAAAGTTACTGGCATAGTATAGGAGAAACAACTGCTCCTTTATCATTCTATAGGCTTTAGAGCTAATCCAGTATCAAGAATACCACTATTCTTAATAATTGCAAATTCAGAAGTTGCACTAGTGATTTATTAACTGAAGTATTTACAGTCATTGCTTAAATACTATTTGAGACCTTCCATCACTCCCTTTCAATTTGACCCAGTTTGGGTCTTCAGTAGTCCCATTTTTAATTTCTTTTGCTTTAAACCCAGATGACCATTTTCCTGGACAAAAAAGCTCACTCCTCATAGACTGGGCCACCAAACAGATAAAAACACATCTGCTTGTTGACATGAACAAACTTGAAAATCAGTAATTGTGTTTTTAGAGAGAACCTAAGCACATCTTGCCTGTCATTCACATAGTACTGGTTGTGGTGGGGTTTTCTTGGCTTTTTCTACTTTACATTTGAATAATATAATAGATTAAATAGTTATAATAGATTATATAAATTTGAATCGTTATAATAGATTATATAAAATATAATCTTTTATAACTTCACTTTCAAGACTGCTACTACAGAGTTTGATTAACCTCAAGACTAGGAAATATAATCCTGAGAATTAACATTAATTTTCCAGCTCTCCTTTTAACTTTGCTCAGTTTTATTTTCAAAATGACACTGGAACCCAGTAGGAACACATGTATCTGAGCTTTATTGCCCTGAAATAATCCAAGTACAGAGTCCTGGAATTTGTCATTGTGATTTAGAGTGTGTATGAAAGAAATGCCTTGTCTTAGGATTTGTTTATAAAGCTGTTTCTTTTTGAACATAGCATGCTGTTATGGTCATAAAAATGGACCAAAATGATGTACAGTCATTAATAAGGCAAAAGAACTGTGCTGCTAAAACGCTGATGTAGGACACTGGGGACCTGGCACAGGAGCGAACGTTGACTTTTATTTTATCCCTTTATCCAACAGAGGAATAAAGCTCTAAATGCAAAAATATTGTTGTTTTTAAGGTCTCTGAGAAAACAAAGTGAGGCCAGACTGCATCACAATCCCCAAAGTTTGCAGTAATTTCCTATAATAGCATTTGGAGGAGCAGGTGGGGAAAAAAAGAAAAGAGGTGGGGCTTGCTTAGACCAACTCTGAAGTCTTAACAGGTGAGTAGGATGTCACTGTTAATAACACTGGAGTGACATGTTCTTTGGAGGACTGAAGCACTACCAAATACACTCTGAAGTGCTTTTCAAAGTTCTCCTAGACTACTACTGTGGGGTTGCTCTGTCTCAAAGCACTTGCTTTTCAACCTGCTCTGCCATAATTAAACAGTTGAGCTCTGCTAAGCACACAACAGTGTTAGCGTATGAATTATGTCTGCTTATCTGCAGTCAGATTTGCCATTCTGGATTTTGGGTTTCTGAGCAGCCCACAGATGGCTGTCAATCACTGGCTCTGCCAACTCACAGCAACAGTCCAAAAAAGACCCTTCTCTCTAATCAGTTATGTTCTAATCAGAATATGTAGAAACCTTTGAAGTTAATGATCTGCAAATGGTAAGCAGCAAAGCTGATTAATCTACAGAGCACTCAGTACAGCCAGAAAGGAACCAGGATTTTTTTCGTTTTTCCTACTGCTATTAAGGAGATCTTTGGTTGTAACAGAAACTCCACAATTGTTACAGAAACACAAACCCAGCTCTCCATAAAATGCATGATACATAATAACCTACCGAGGTGCGCACTGTGGCATTTGGTCCATCACTTTCAGATTCTTGGCAGAAATTTCAACCCTTGGTCCCTAAGGAAACAGAGGATTTACGGCACTGACAGTATCAATAAAGCATCTGATCCTTAGGGGAAAATATTATAATGGCAGTATGGTTTCTATCTGTGAATCCATTAACTACTTTTAGAAGATTTGGAATCCATTGGGTGGATACATTAGTCATCTGTGTTTACTTAAAAGATGGAATTAGTCCCAAAGCACTTTACAAGCACGGCTGTCTGACACTAGGGAATTTCTGCTATTTAACACTGTGACTGAGACTTAATTTTTTTATATACAGAAATAGTCCTGAATATGCAGCATAGCCTCTCTAACTACTGAGACACACACTTTAAATAATGTGGACTGAGGCATATACTTTAATTGCTCTAATGGCTGTACATGCAAAACTTTATTTGTTCCTGTCTAATATATGTGTAGCTCTTCAGACACAGAAGTTTGGCTATATGGGTTTGCAGTGTACAAAATACAGTGCCACATCGAAATAAACTGGTGTTTGTGCAATGATGTTACTGGAATGAAACCAGTGGCATGCAGCAGCCACACAGCCAGATACTTACTTGCTTCCTCATGATGTCTGTGGCTTGCATGATACACTTGGGCAGAAGTCCGTGACTTCGAGCCAGTATGGCTGCTTGTTCCAGGGACACACTCAATGTACTCCTGAACACGGGGACAGGAGATAATCACAGATCATATTTCAAATTTATAAATAGATATACTTAACAGGTAAATGTCCTGTACATAACTTCTGTTAGCTGCTGTTCTTATATTTACCTTTTTAGGGTTTTTTACTTAGGAAATTACTGCATGCCCAGTCTTTGTTACACCCAAATATTGCAGTTACTACAAGGCTCTGTTTCACTGCTCTTCTGCATCAATTCATATAAAGTTGTTCACAAATCAGTCTTTCCTTTACTCAATGGTTTTGAGACACTGAAAGAGCAGTGATGTGTTCAGAACCAACCCTTGCAGACACCAAGATTCTAAAGCTATTTTTGACCAAGATTCTAAAGGTCTTTTTTAGCAACTTCCTCCATTTTCAGTGTGTGATTGAAGGCAGCGTGGACTGAAAGCTACATGCAGTAAGATCACTCAGTTGCATTGGCTGATGCACTGAAACATAAAAAGTTTGTGTGTCAATACAATTATTAAGTATTAAAAGTCACAGCCTACCCTAATGTAAAGATGGCAGTAGCTTCAGGTCTTTATTATATTGCCTTATGATCTACCTTCCTATTGCTTCGCACAGAATCAAATATATTGCTCAAATCTCTAGAAAGGACCAAGTTCTCAGCACTACCACAAAGGCTTCTTAAATCAAACCTCTGCATCCCAGTGCCACACATGGTGATCTGACAGGCTCCAAGTCGGTAACACAGCTCAGAAGATATGGGTAGCAGGCCTGCTCCTGATGTGTTACTGCTGGAATATCCTGACTGCGTTGGTTTTGTGTTAATGAAGGACTTCATCAGCCTGCAGAGCTCATCCATTGCATTAATGGGACGAATAAGCTAAACAAAGCAATAATAAAATGCATCAGTGGCATACTTACACCTTCAGTTATAAAGGCATATGCAACTACACCAGAGTAACTGCCACAGAGTAACAATTATTTAGAATATATATGAACTTGGAAGTGCAAAAATACAATTACTTAAGCTTGGGGCTGTTTCTTGCAATTATCACCACCCCCATAGACTGTTTACACTGTATATTACAACTGCAAAGCTAGTCTCTGATTTCTTTTGTCTTCCTTACTGTAGCATTTAATGCCTTACAAGCATATATTCAGATATGGCACCTGCCCCTCTTAGACTGCCTTTAATGAGATGTTGGGAAGTGCTATTTTCCTGTAGGTTTCTTCTATAGAGAAGGACAATTAATTCATTCTGTCTAACATTAGATACCATCTTCAGCAGAGGCAGTGAGGACGATATGGAGTCTCATTAGTGCCTAAGTTAAGGGGTTTGTGTCTGCCCTGTTTCTGCATAGTTTCTTCTAAACAAATGAACTGTAGCCAAGCTTCAGAGAAATTCACATCACTTTTTCGGGGTATGGAACGTTTTTTAAAGGATGTTTGGGTTTGTACAGGACAGGTGAATGGGTATCCCACCACTGGACTGAGGGATGTGAGAGAACGTATTGTAGAAATAAACAATAACAATACCTGGTCAATCTTCACTGCAGTAGTGTTGGAATCAGTGGGCAAGTTTGATCTCTCTAGGTAAAATGTCCTGCAAAAAGGCCAGCAAGGACACCATTAGTTGGTGAGTGTCATTTGTAGCACATACATATATAACATATATAACATATATATGTATGATATCATACATATGTAACATATACATTATATCATATAACATATCATGTACCAAACAGCTGGGAAGGCTATGCTAGAAATCTTGTACTTCAAGATCTGCTTTCTTACTGAACCACCATTTTGATAGCAGTAATTTAGTCAGCCTGCACTAAAATATTCCAAATCCCCTTTTTTATGTAGTTTTAGCTCTGCACAAAATTCTGAAGTTCAATTAGATGGGAATTTGATCCTGTACAGTGCACTGCTTCAGAACAAGCTTAACTCTGGGAAGAAAACAAGTATTCCACACAATGAGGAGCTCCAAAACCAGCATTTGTACAGAAACCACCAGCCACAGAATCTCCTTTTCATTAAATGTTAAGGTCCTTAGCAAGGAGTGTTCTTTTCAGTGTCTTTTAAGGCAAAGGCAAAGTGTGAAATACCTGAGTTTACGGTAGTATTGCTGCACTTTGTCAAGTGAAATGCTATTAATTTGCTGTGGAAGTTCTTCTAGAGATGAGCCAGCCAGCTGTGATTGCCCCTCTGTACTTTCCAGAGCTGAAAGAGACAACATTTTACTAAACCTGTGTTATTAGTTTTCATTTTAGTAATTTATTTATATCATCTCACTGCTCAGCGAATGACTGCTGGACCACATCAAGGCTGATTCTGTTACTGCATACATTTAATGCTTTCCCTAGTATTGGAATATAGTGGTAGCATCCTCAGGTGAGCTTCACAAAACACAGTACCACCTCACAGCAATTATTCCACATGGCAGCCCCTGGAAGGAAATTTTCAGTACTGTGTTTCGGTGGGAACATTTGCTTATCAAGCCAACTTCTAGCCCAGATGATTCTGCCATAGTATATTCTTTGAGAAACACTTCTCTGTGGCCTAGGAACATCTGATACCATAGTAGATCAGGTTGTCCGTATCAGTGTCTCTATGGCCGTTACAGGAAGGCATGAAAAAGTCCTAAACAGGCATATCTTGTTCTTATAATCTGCATCTAATTCTAATATCTCCCCAGGTCTTCCTAGAATAGAAGCGTCTGCTTCTTAAATAGGTCTGCAGTTCTCAGCTGCATTATGTTAACAGCTTATGGTCATTCTTTATTTTCAGTCTTTTAACATTATCAGATAGCTTATTTTTCTCAAGAAAGCTTTTTATAGACACCTTTTGTAAAGAGCACCATGTGCAGTTTCAAGCTTCCCCCATTCTGAAACCGAGAAGGCAGTTTGAAGAAGTAGTAGCTGTCAAGATAAAAGATAACCTTCAAGGCCTGGCGACTTCCTTCGATGTGGTAGAAGACATGAGTATCTGGAGAAATAAAGATAAAACACTTGCTGCTTTACCACAGCAGGAGAAATGCGAAACCACTGTTATCTGAGCTTGCTGAATTATCTAATGACATTTCACATCTCCACCATGAGATGTGAGGGAGAGCCTTTACTGAGAGAATGCAGGCTCTGAAATATCACACTTTAAAAGATACACAGTTTGCATGACCTGGAATGGTGTTTGACACCAATACAGTAAACATGATTAATAATTAAAATTCCACCTTATTTTATGGCATCTTATAGTCAGAAAACTTGGAGAGAGATGTGGCAGGACAAGGGGACAGGATACAGAAGGGCTGGGAGGAACAGTCCTTCTACCTTAGGTGATGTGGTGAATTACAAACATCCATCAGGAACTGCTCATAGTCTCTTATGTCTCCCTGTGTGTGTAATCACACAGGTGAGGTAACAGACCATAGTTACAAATCACAGAACATGCAACCAACATCCTGTGATATCAATCCTGTGCTTTATGCTGTGTGTTTGCTGAGAAAATGCAACAATGCTGCAGAGACTTTATAGTCATGGAGAATATGAACCGACAAAGCAAACAAGAAAAAGAGAGCTTCAAAGAAACAGAGAATACTCACTTGCTACAAGACTTTCATCCAGCTGCTTGAAATAGAAGACAACTTTGTCCAATTCAGTCAGAGCAACCTGGATGTCTTCCAGCATAGTGCGCTCCTCCTTCTGTAGAGCAAAGAAACAGATACAAACAGGTTGTAATCTGCCAGAGCAAGATTAATGGCAGAAAGGTAGAGTTTTTCTGGGCATGCTTTGGTTCAGGAGACCTAGAATAGAATGTGGCACTTTCCATTAACTCAATCCGTCAGGTAATTACTAACGGTTCTAACTGTGATACAAGTTCAGCTGCTCTTTGCTGAGATGTCATTTGATGCGATTCATGGAGAGTAGAGAGGTTTAAGGAGTAAGTTTGAAAGGATCTCTTTCTCCAAACTTTACTCTGTATCTACAAATGTGAAAGGAAAAGCCTATTGGTCACTGTGAAATAAATGTCCATACATTCCATGCAACATAAAGAAAGAGCAGTTACACATGGATAGAGTTTGGATTGTGTATTTAAAAAAAAAGGTCTCTTCTCTATTGTGTCAGAGCTGCTTGCCTTTTTTATGCTCCTTTTTTCTAAACATTTATGCAGGTACCAGGTACAGGCATCAACAAAAGCCTGGCTTTTCATGGTGTTTGAACTCTTGAAATAATCAGAGCTCTTCTCCTATTTGTGGCAATGTGTGTTTCCACCAGGAGATGGCAGGCCACACATGCATCACCACCAGCTGAGCAGTAAAACCTCCCTAAATGCAGCAGCATTACTCCAAACAGGGAGGCAGACAGACTCCTATAGCGTTCTAGTGTGACAGTGGGTCCAGCATTTGTGAGAAGATGAAAATGATGGGATGTGGAATATTGGTACATAGTTGTCAGCAGCAGGAATCTCCAGAGGTTACTGTAGTGAGAGGCTACACATGCTGCTAGAATGAAGGACTCTGGCTGTGCTGTGAGTGGCTGGGATGCATACAGCAAGTGTGAGTGGACCCAAGGGGGGCACAGCTCTTCGTCTTACCACAGCAGGGGAGAGGAGAGACTGGTAGTTCAGCAGAACACCAGTGGCTGCTATCTGTTCCAGCCATTTTCTGCTGGCGTCTCTGCTGCTCTCTTCATACTCTCCATTGTTGTTGTATCGATAGTTGAGAGCAGCAAGTAACTGCTCTGAGAAGGTGCAAATAGCAGCCACGAGAGACTGACAGAAGATAGAATCACGTCTCAGCTGTAGCTCAGTATCTGCCAGAGAAGGGGAGAGAAGCACAAAGAAGTCATGAGAACACTGGCCTTTAATGTCACTGCCAAAGCAGCAGTTTGTGTATGTGAGACATTTGGCTTCTGCTGTAGCTTTGCACAAACTTAACAGATAACCTCTTCTTGCTGTGCGACCTGGGTGGGTGGATAAAGACAGCACAGCTAGAGTACATGCATGTTTGAACATTTTCTAGTCCACTTGACTGTTTATTAGTACCTCTGCCATCTGCAAGCTCATTCTTCTCACTGGGAAGAGCTGTACCTCCTTCATGCCATGTCTGGACCGATTCCCTTCTTTTTATGTTTACAGAAGCAAGAGAATTCTTGAAAGAAAGTCTCTGCCATTACTTCTCTCCTAGGCTATTAGAGATTCATATTCCCCCATCCGTCTGTATTTTGTGGGCTTCCCATATGCTTAATGCATTAACTGGGCCTGTCCATACAGTACCAATTGGTTTTTGTTTCCTGGGAGAATTTCCCGTGTTAACTTTGCTTCCAGTCCGCCTGCCAGGCGGCCACATGCTGGTCACAGCAACCTCGTCACACTTAAGGGGATTGCAGGCCAAAGAGGCACATGAATAAGTGACATGCTCCCTCCCAGGCACCCCAGGCTCCTCCAGCAGGCACAGCAGCACAGCAGTCTCGCATCAAGGCAGTGCTCCCCAGAGAAAGAAGCTGAACATCACCCAGGGGCTTTGAAGATCTGCATTGTTTTTATAAAGCACTGAAGACCACCAGTACACGCCAGGACCTGGGCCATATTCTCAATCTAAGGACAACCAATCCTTCCAGCAGCACACCTCTGTGCAGCTAGAAGTATGGCAAAGAGAGATTAGGGCTGCCCTCAAGGCAAGGGAATCCCTGGTGCTATAAAGTTGCTATGGCCAGTTCAGTGCCACCTGCTTCTCCATTCTTTCCAGAGGATGTCCATGGAAATGCTGCAGATGGGGCACAGGTAGAGGCTTAGGGCGTCACTGCAGTTGCCATCAGTAAAACCAGCCTCTGTGGCCATGAGACTGATGCCACACGCAGATCTGGATGGACTCATGGACCAGATCTGCCAGTAGCCAAGAGGTGACTGAGAGCCACACAAGCCTTGCACCATCATTCTGTGCAGACTTGAGAATCATGTCTGGCACAGTGAAGTGACAGCCTACTCCAGCTAGTTGTTACCTCATTTTCAAACAAAACTACATCAAATAGGTGTTTTGATTACAAGACCACACATTTACCCCTGGGAAAGGCTTGTCCCTTGAGCTACGAGCACAATGTTTTGTGCATGGTAACAGATTAATGATGCCCATGGTGCATTTTAGGTGCTGCTGCACACGCAGGTTCTTATTCTGCTCCTGGCTGTGCTTTCAGTATACACAGTTCTGACACCTAACGCGCCTGCTCAGTTTGGAAAGATGACAAAGTCCACAGTCTCACAAAAAGTTGTGCAATAGGTCTCATTTTTGCTGCATGTTCTCACCACAGCAGGAAACAGTAAGGGCCATCTGGGAAGAGGGATTGTACAAAGGAAAAAATGAAGACAGTAAAAGAAAAATAATGCTTGTGAAAGAAGCATCAGTGACCAGGCAGGTAACACAAGTGGCTTGCAGTGACTGAAATCATGTAAACTGAAGAACAGATGTCACATGCATGGGAAGGTTGCCCTAGGTACGGAGCATGAGAAATGTTAGCATAAAATGCCAGGGACAAACCTAAATGTTACAGAAGAACATAACATTCTGATGCATGCACATGCATGCACATGTAGTGTTAGGGACTTGTGTAGGTATGATGTTTTGTAACAAATCCAACCCCCTTACCTGTGCATTTTAACAAGGCCAGGAGCAGCTGATTCTTCCCATCTAGAATAGTGAAGAAAGAGAATGCTCTGGTCAACATGATCTAAGGGAGATTTGAGTGCATGTGGTTAACAGCCTCCTCATTCCCCACAATCCCTGGCCCCCACATGCCCATTTCTCTTTACTCTGGCAGTCCTTACACAGATGTTAATGACTGAAAAAGAAAGAAAGTGTAAATCAAAAGAGTTTTACAGGCTAAATGCTCTGCTAACTGCTGTGAATTATTGGAAGCAAACTGCATGTGGATGGACCCCTAAGGAGGTGATTTCTGTTGAGCTTTGAACTGGACTGTAAACATCAGATGAGCTCCTGTTCCAAGTTCACCCAGGCTGCAGTGATTTAGGATGCTGCAGTATCCGATTAGCATCCATTTCATTTTGGAATATCTCTCTCCATTTTCTAAAAGGGTTACAAAAAGCACAGGGAAATAGATCAGTCTGATACCATTCTGTCTGAATGGACTGGTGAAATAAAAGTAAGGGAGAGAAAGTTCTTTGGAATTGCTGCACAGGTGAGATTTTACCATAGGGTACTGGGACTCTGCAAGCAGTAACCTGTTCTACCTGTTCTCTAGATCCTTGCGCAGCCCTATTACCAATGGAGATACAATGATAAACTGAACTGCTAGACTTGATGAGATCAAGATCTTTTCTCCCTGAAGCCAATAATAAACTTTTTCTTTCTTATTTACAGACCTTCCACATGCTTCTGTATAATTTCAACAAGGCTCTTGATGCGCAGTGGAAGGTTCCATGGATCTTCTTGAATGCTGGCTTGAATATTATTCCGGCACCTTACTGTGGTTTCTTCCTTCTGTTTAAATTCTAGGGAAAATGGAGTTCATTAGCCACTAGGGAAATGCTACAGAGCTGAGAGTGGCTTATCAGTTATAGTGTGTGTACAGTTGAAAGCAGAGATACCTTATAAATAGCAATGATTTTTAATGAAAAAGGTTCTTAAATAGCTCTAATATGGAAGGAAAGAAGACTATTCCTATAATCTCACAATAAGCAGTCACCTAGCACAGTTGTCAGTGGCGTGGACTAAAAGTTACGGAGATGGGTGATCACATGCGCAGTGAGGGGAGCTCTGCACCACTCACCCAGCACAGAATTCCCTGCCATTTTCTCTGCCTTTAATAATGTGCACGAGGCTACTCTGGGTACCTCCAGAGGCTCCGGCTGCACAGAATCACATCAGCCTCTTGGCTGCAGCTGTCACATCCCTTAATACTGACGAAAAGTTATGAAATATTCTGCTTTCTTTCACCTGATGGAAGCTTATCATTTAATTACAGAGTAGAAGATCGATTCTCCATGACTTAGCTATGTAGCTAAGCCAACTACCCCACTGTTAGTGATAAAATGCATAAGCAGAGAGAGAAAGACAGAAAGACTGTGCCAATAACTGCTCATGAACAGGACAAACAGTGTTCAAATCCCCATCCATCACTGAATGGATGGATGTTTATGGCAGCTATTAAACAAGCACTTGAGGCCAGGATTCCAGCTGAATGTAAGCAGGGTGCCTCTGTTCCTTAGTGTGATGAAGGTGGGATCATCAGTTAATGAAAAGACTCTTGCAGTGTACTTAATCTAGTTTTAATAAATGAGACTCTGTTTAAGCAAAATAAAATAAAGGAAGGGTCTGTTATTTCTTCACTTCATTCAAACAGTGAATTGAAAGACTAACAGATATGCTACATGAATGTGTTTGTAGAGATGAGTTCATGTAACAGATCTTGATTTCTGGAGTCAGAAGGAAAAAGCAGCAGCTCTCTGCTCATGACTACAGCACCTGAAGTGCAGTGGGAATAGCAGAAAATAGTTCAGATTTCAAGTGGGAAAGGAAATGCAGCAAATGCTCAGAAAATAAAGTCCTGTGTATTTCAGTGAGAGAAGAAACCACATCCTGGGCCCCCAAACCATTAGGACTAAAGTCTCATGGTGCTCCCTGAGGCAAAAGGAAACATGGTATCATCTGTTTGCTCTCTATGGGAATCTGTTTTCAAAATAAGCGTCATGTGAGGATGAGGTTACTCTGGCAGTTATCCAGCTGAAGCAGAGTAAGTCATTAAGCAAACTCAGACAGAACCTTCTGGTGCCTCAGATCTATGGTGGTCAGCCCCTCATCACCTTATCAGAGTGCTCATTTACCTGGTACCTGACCTATCTCACCCTGTGCCTTTTGAGATGCATATCTGCGTTTACACCAAAGGATAGATCTGGAGACCTGTGACAGAGCTGTGAGGATTCAGCAGCATCTAACAGAAAAGTGTTCTGTGTGTTTCAGAAGGAAATCATATGAAAATGACCTTTCAAGGATGCAACATTTCAATGGTCAGACTCATACCTGCTGTTGATGTAACTCTGTGTGGCCACACAGCATATGTGCACTCATGTTAAGCTCCTAAGTCCTAGCAAATAACTTTGTTCAATACAGTCACCCTCTTTCTCTACCTTGCAAACTGTGGTCCATTGGAAAGTGCTTGGTTTCTTCAAAGGCCTTAGTTATTACTGGTCCTTTTAGAAGTGCATTGATTGCGTCAACCTGTAATTGGAATATTTTCAGTCAGTGTTACCTGGTGCTGTACATCTATATAGATGTGTAAACATGTGAGGACTCTCCTGAGATCAGTAAACATGATCCATTTAGACCACACAAGGTACTAGACTTTTGTTCGCCTTCTCCTTTTTTCCCCTTAGTCTAATGCCTGAGGTAAGGCAGGTCAACCTTGCTTAAATCACACAGGGGAACTTACATATTAACAAGACCAATTCCTTCAACTGCCTTACAGCATACTTGCTTAAACCGTACCCCAGTATCTTGATAACTTGCCTTCCCTCAAATTATGATTTAATTAAACAATGTGATACTTCCAATTTCTTGTATTGATAGTGATAAAGTAATTCTGAGTAAGAGTAATGCTTTACATACCTGGTTAAACAGATGCTCCAGACAGCCATGAAGTTTGTCTTGCTTGTCTAAAGGAATCCTCATATCATTGGGAAGCTCATCTCCTAATAAAGGAAAGATGAAAAGCTTTTAACTTTACAAACATAATCTGAGATGAGGCCACGTATGACACAAGCACATCTTTACACTGTGAAGGGTGAAAAATGATGCTGCTTTATCTGTAATTCATAGATAAAATATTAATGATTTTCATATGATGCAAACGCCCAATAACTAAGGAAGCTTATCCCTGCCTAGTACCACTTCCATACTCCAAATATACTGTGGTTCATTAGAGAAAGAGCAAATCTCTATGTTCTTTTGATTAGTTTTGAAGAAACCACATTTGCAGCTGAAACATGCAAGTGCTTATAATCAGCAAAGACCTATCAGCTCTGCTGGGGGTCCGGTGTTAGAGAGATGCATATAACCTACACAGTGCACTCACCTGATCCCATCTCATCACTGCCCAGGTAAGAGCTGTTGCTCCGCACACTGGTGTACGACAACACCGAGTCCCGGTTACTGTTACATTCACTAGAAAGAAAGGCAAAAAAGGTGACAGAAAAAAAGCTGTCTCTGATATAACATCATTCTGGTTTTACTAACACTGCAATCCCCCAGACTAATACAGTTACCCATATAGGAAAGCCCGTTACATGCAGAACAACCATTAAGCAAAGCCTCTGGGGCTAGCAGTGTAAGAGGATGTCTTGTTCCATTTGTAGTCAACTGGACCCTATAAATAATGAAAATGGGCTTCGCACCATGGAGCTCACCTGGGTCATGTCACTGAACATGCTCTACGAGTGTGGAGTAGGGCAGAAATAATTAAAATCTATGAGAGTGAACCTCCACTGAACTCCACATTTGTTACCAATCCTCAGGATGTTACATCACCCAACTCCCGCATGTACGGAAGCTGCAGTAGCACAGCTTCTGGAGGGGGGAGAAGAAATACAAGGAATCTGTGCTGTCAGAGAATTGGGCACTGCAGATCCTAAAACCACCTCAGGAAGCAGAGGGGTCACTACATTTGGCTTCACACCAGCGCTGGCTCATGCCCACCTGGAAAATTCTAGCATGAATCTCCCCTGTTTAAAGTTCACTTTACACCAACTTGAACTTATTAAAGGTAATCAAAAAAGCTGTGGCTCTCAGTCAATCCCCCTCCCATTAAGTGAGAATGGTCTTAATGTTACAAGCCCCAAACAAAGCCTAGAAAATTCTCCAGGTTGTTTTCTCCTCTTTTTATTTTAGACTGAAATGAGAGAAAAACACAAGAGCAATTCAAAGAGCCCCAATGAAGGTTCTTGCCTGTTCTTTGTTAGACCTAGTATCAAAGAAAAGTATATTTTCTGAAGAAGATTAATACTTAGGTTAACTACTCTGCAGTACGAACCCTTGTGACATTTGATTTACACCTCCAAATCATCCCATAGGAAGCAGCACGGCTAATGCAAACAAGGTGTTTTTCTTATCTGTAATTTGCTTAGCTCTGTAGCTCCTCAGTAGTTTTTTAGATCAAAACCCATCAAAACACATTTTACTGCCCCTTGAGTAACTATTATCTGCAATATACGCTTAATTCTCTGCCTCTGTCTAATAAAGATAAGACAGACTAATCTTTCTCATCTTACATTTATGTGTAGAATTTTTGAACAAGTGACAGCCCCACAGAGACTGTTTGTGGTGTCACTTTGTTACGCAGAACAGATTAGCCTCAATTAGCCATTTCAACTGAACTGCTCAGAAATGGGATTCTAACAACAAAAGAAATGCAGCACATTTCAATAAAACCCTTAAGAACACCTGTGCAGACTTAGTCTGGCACAAGAAACAGATGCCACAGATCCCAACATTCTAAGTGCCGCTTCTGTTTCTTTACTGACTTAGTATTTGCTGCCCTTGGAGATGTTCAGTATTCAACTGGACAACACCCTGCGCAACCCAGTGTTGTTGGATCTGCTCTGAATGAGACTGGACTACATGGGCTCCGGAGAACCCTTCAATGTAAACTGCTCTGATCCCATCATTTCTGCAGTCCTGCATGAATGCAACATTTTACTACTCGTACCAGTACAAAACCAACAGCAAGGAAAGAATCAGGCCCATAGCAGGTCACTGGAATCCTCCCAGCTCACTGTGAAGTGTCTTTACTCCTTTGTGTAGGCAAAGTCCTACGGCCTTACTATTAATGTAAGAATGGCTTATTAAGGATGTAAAACTGCCATGGTCAGACATGACTGCAGCTTGTTATTCTGTTTCTTCTGAAGCTGAGTTTCCAAATGTTTCCTCCAAGGAAAGACGCATCTGGAGTGTCTGAGATTTCCTTTGGTAGCAAATGTTCCTGGAGAAGCAGCAGTCAATTGCGTCCCAAAGATGAGATTTTGAGACACCTGAATAAACATTCGCATTTGTGGTTTCAAAGGCCCATTAAAAACAAAAACCTCAATGCCCATTTCTGGTTCTTGGAGCCTTGAGACTTTTGGGAAAATTGTTTGCAGAACTGAATGGAAACATCCCCTTACAACAGCGGCTCTTACAGCACCAGGCAGTCTGCAAACTCTGCTGAGCTGCTGTGCTTTCCAGCTACGCGATACAGAAAGGGAAAGTCACACTGGACCTATTCATTTCATTTTAGTCTATTTTCTAGAAGTGTTAACCTTCTGACATTGTTGTGAGGGAAGGTTTGTGGTTGTGTACATCTCCATGGCAATAAATGTAATGAAATAACTATAGCATAACTGACTGACTGGGAAATACCCTGTTTGTTGAATGGATTAGAACTTCAGAACATTGTATTAGTAAGGGAAAAGTAGCACAATCTGTACACTAACCTGTAGGAGTCTCTGTAACTCATTGTGTCCTGGCCAGAGTCTTCCTGGTCCTCCTCAGAAACCTTGAAACAGACCTTCTTGATTCCACCATGCTCGGCTTTGTCAGGATCACTCTCTTCTGTTCCCAGGGAAGGTGGAGATGTCTCCTCAGTAGATGGTGGCTCGCAGGCACCACCTTCTGTAGGTTCTGTTATGGTGGACAAAAGTCTGCAGAAGAAGAACATAGAGCTCTCAGGAACTGGTGGGTATAATGAATAAGGCTGGAATTCAGCTCTGTGAAATCAAAAGCAACCTTGCCAGCATTCTGCACAGACGACAGGTACGAGAAATTGCAAGTTCTGAAGGGGGTTCAATGAAATCCATAAAGTTTGGTTCACAAAAGGTCCTGTTTCCATAGGTGCCCTACCTCTACAGGGTATAGTTTAATCACTGTAACCACTGTGGTCTGAAAGGGCTCTGGGTTTAATTTGCCAGAGTCCTCACTTCCTCCATCCAAGGCACTTGTTTCTCCTCTCTGGCAGTGCCTTAGCTCACTGGCTCTGCCCAGCAGCTACCACCCTCCTTTGAGTACGTTTGAGCCAAGGCATTCCACTCAGTTGAAGTTCTGGTGCATGATGGGCTGTTCTTTTTGTTACTGAGATTCCTGGGAGTGACTGTGAGTAGCTTAGGGCACAGATTACCCCTGCAGCCCCTGCCAGCAAAGCTGCACAATACACAGATACACTACTCAAATCCTTCATTAGAATTACTGGGGGACCCACAATGAGAAAAAGACAAACAGAGGAAAGGAAATCATAGGTGCCATAGAGAAACTGGCTTGAATTCACAAGTTCTGTTTAGCCTGCCTTGCAACAGACAAAATCTCAAGGGTAGGGACTACTTCTATATGGAATTCCAAACCTGCTCTTTGCACCAAATAGATTCATATATGGGAATATATAGTAAGCAAATGAGCTGCTGAATTCAGGTAGACTTTGAGGAGCAAAAGACAGTAATATATACATTGGTGGACTGGACATCAGCAGGTTTCACACAGCCAACAAGGAGCTGTAACACAAGTGTCTGTGTGAAGGGGTGAGTTAAGGGTCTGACAGTCAGGGCCAACAGGCACAACGGGCTGGCTGAGGTTAGTGCCTCCATTCTGTCAGCACTGCTCCCTGCAGTGCATAGAGATGCTTTACTCACTTATTTATCTGAATGACATATTGCTTCATTTCCTTCACTGCAATGTCAAGTTTGTTAAAAAGGTGCAAGTAGGAGTCCTGTATCTCCCGATCTTCCTGTTTCAGCAGAAAACTGAGTCCCCTTTCTTCCTGAATTGCTCCTCCATTCTGCTGGCCAAAGCTGATGTCAAGATCTCCATCTTCTAGGGTCAGACATCTCCAGGACGGTGCAGCCATGGTGGTGATGCAATGCTGAGTATATGAGACTGGATTTAAGGTACCTACTGAACATTGAAGAGTCTAGTTAGTGAGGCTCTCATTACTTTCCTTGCTCCATCCCAATAATGATTTAAGTTTAGTTAAATTTAGTTTAAGATATGTGGAATTTTAACATTGAAATAATAGTATTTCACATAATTATTTTACATAATTACATTTTATGACAAAAAAAATCCTTAAAAAAAGAGAAGGTATTTCTTTTCCTGGCATGCCAACTAGATTTTTTTGCATTTACTGCAGTCCAGAAACAGGTTAAATTATGTAAGTAATGACAGCAACTGTCCACAGATATATAGGCAACATGGATAGTATCTGAAAGCATTTGTTGAAATGTTAATGAATTCAGGTTCTCAGGGGTTAGTCTGTGTTATTGTTCCAGCTTTATACACACACACAAAGAAATAGGATTAGGTCCTTACAGAATATAAATAAAGTTCCTTTTCATTTAAAAATGCTGATAGCTGTGGCATGGTATGTTGCCAACCACCTTGGCTTGCATTAAAAATACTATGGAATTTTAATAACTTCAAGCAAGCAGGGCTTCTTTATCAACTTCATTTTGAATGGTCAGTGCCATTCTTCAGAAGATTGGTTAGTCTACGCTTCCCTGTGTCTCTTCCAAACATTCCTGCACTCTGACCTTCATAAGACAATGAACCAGAAGCATATTAGATGAGATCATGGTGAAGAAATGTTGAAATAATCAGGTTGTAGGACAAATGCTATGTAGCAGCTTTTATCAGAAAATAGATCCTCTCAACAGAGTAAAGTTATCGGCTCCAGTGCATGGAGTTTATTTAGTAATGACAAAAAACCCCAGCACTTTAATCTGATTGACTCCTGTCTTCCCCTCCAAATTCAGCCTGTCTTCACAGCACCAGCACAATAATCAGCCCCCATTCACTTTTCTTTTAGTCAGTAAGTCACCTCTGCCAAGTGCAAACAATACTCTGGACACTTCATTATCATGAGGTGACCACACTGCTCTTAAAAGCATTTCACCTGAAGCCTCTCTATGCTTAAAGGCATTACTGTTTTACAACAGGAGGGCAAGACTGTGTTTCTTTGGAACTTATTTTGACCGTGCTGAACAGTGGAAAGACACAACTCTTTATGCAGATAAAATCAGTTTGATTTGAAAGTTAATTATCACCTTGTTCTGGATCAAGACCAATAATGGAGGGTTTCCGTCCAATGCGAATGCTGAACGACCTCCCTGCTGAGGTAGTGTTTTTGGGGTATGACACCTCCATGAGGTTAACATGGCAGTTGGTGGGGCAGAAATCCATGCTATTGAGAGAATGTGGTTCCATGACGGCCTGTTTGAAGGCTGGGCTCACTTTTGTTTTCAGTTCATCTGCAAACTGGGAGAAATAAAGCAAGCATGTGCTAGGTCACTTGCAAAAAATTCTGATGCAATACAGACAATCCTTTTCCTGCCTCCTATTCCAGAATCACATCATTTCTGCTGCCGTAGGAAAACCACACTTGTTTTAAAGAGCTCATAAAACAATAAATGAAAGCAATTGGCTATACTTTCTAAGGCCCTGTTTGCAAATAGCTGAGGTAACTGCACAGAAAAGGCACACACGGCTTGTTTACACTGTAATGGACTGTATTTCATGTCAAATCAGATACTGATCATTCTGTTGTCATATTTATTCACTGATATGTTGGAAATGAACCTGCAAATATAACCCACACTGACAAGCTGGAAGCTGTGATTTACAGATAAGGGGTTTTTTCCTCAAAACTTGCAATTTCAACAACTTGCAGAGCTGTTTTCATGCCTCTAGGACACCCACCTCTAGCAGTTGGGATTCATTACTAAAGAACACTAAGGCCAAGTTATCACAATGAAGTAAGTACTGTCGTGAGGCTTCACTAATAACCAGTAGTGTTGTACCTCTTGGTAGTTGGTAAGCCTCCTGCTAATGCTTTCCAGCTTAGTGTCACAGATTTGCCGGAATTCATACTGGGGCATGGTGGCCACAGCGCTGCTCAGGGATATGAGTCTTTTGCAATTCTTTACGAAGTGATTGTCCTCTGCAGCAAAGGCCTCTAAAATCTGAACAAAAAGACAGGATGTCAGTGATATGAAACTTGACAGCAAGGGAAAATACAGTTGAGTAAGTGGCAAAGCCCCCATGCTGTCATGGCTGAATAAAGCTGCCTTCAGAACAAGCTGCCTTTATGACCGCCTGAGAACCACTGTCACGGCTAATCCCAGAGTCATAAAACACTCCTCAAAAGTTTTTAGGTAATTCAAGTGGATCAAAATATCCACTGTCTAGGTTACCTGCGCTGCTACTGTCATGGGACAGAACAGTAATGTTACTGGGATGTGACAGAAACAGTTACTATCAGCTCATTACTGTCACAGATGACCAAAATACTAAGTGCACTGCTGCTTTCCGGTAGCAGCAGTTCTCCTCAATTCCTTCATTTTCCTTCAGATAGGTCCATCCAGCCTATCAGATGAGAAAAAGCTTCTTGATTTCCTTCCAAGGTAAAGCGAATTCTTGCCTAAAAATATTAATCTTGAGTACCAGCAAAGAGTGAGTTACCAGAGAGCGAGTTACCAGAGAGCTGACGGCCCCCCTCCTTCTACCTCAACAGCTGAACGGAAGCAGTTGCTGACTTGCTTGTACAAACAAGCTATTATAACTTGGTGCATTCTAATGATGGAAACTCCAAGCACAGGGTTGAGAAGACCATGTGCTACCTCATCTGAAAAGCCAAGCCAAGACCAGAGAAATGCCCACATTATTGGCTTCCCTGTTCTGTTTAGGAACGAAGTATGTTTCCCAGTACCTTTGCAGTGAGATTGAAGCAACCTTTTGGTTCCACAATTTTCTCCAGGACAAAGGATTTGATTCCTGCACTGCTGACATATTCATACACCACCCCATGCTCCAGGTGGGTGTTATCCACAGTAAGGCTGATCAGAGGTGTTTCTTCACCAATCACCAGTGGAGAGCTGATGGTCTGTGGTGACTGAGCTAGAATCAAAATAAGTCATTAGAGGCATTTGAGAGCACACTTGAGCACAGGCATGCACAGGGAAGGGAAACCTGTTGAGAGGCATCATTAAATGCAAAGACGCACAGACACAACCTTTAGATCCAGGAGTCTCTGAACTAAATAATGCTGCTAGAGGCTGGGAGAATATCCTGGAGGAAGGCATTTGGTGTTGGCCACTACTGGAGACAGTGACAGAGAATCCACATGCTCCAATCCACACATTCTGATGTTCTTCCATGTGTGCATGCACACATCCACATACAGGACACTACTTATAGTTCTGTTCAGCATTCAGACGCAGAGATCCCAGAAGAAGCTTTCAGAGGACAGTGAAGTATGTGAACCTCAGGGTCTTGTTTGTAATGAACCTCTGGAAAACTGCCACTTTTCTGTCCAACACTGGGAAATGCTCCAGATAGTTTTACAGCAGCACAGATAATGTGGGATGGCAGGGCAGGGGTGGGGTGAGGAGATAACATCTTTTACACACAGCAATGCTCTTGTCACCAGAGAACAGATGTATATTATAGTAGATTGAGATTTGCCAGAGAATTGCTCACATGCCTCTACAGGGCACTGATCCAGCAGTTCCGCTGCGGAGCTGCACTGTTTGACCATTGGATTACCAGGCTCACTTGACCTTAGACAGGATCCGCACAGATGTGCATCTGTTCCTGGAGGAGCTGCCAATGGCATTCAGAGAACCCAGGCTCGGTCCCTTGGATGAAGTCTGCCTTCAGTATTCTCCCCTAATATCTACTTTTCCAAATCAGCTCTCAACATGAAGGTAAAGCAATGTTTTTTATGAGTTACACTTTTCTAAGTGTGAGGAAATACACTCACACCTTTTGCTGATACAGTGGTAACAAGCTCTGAAAACTTGCTCCAGATCAAAGTAACTTAAAATCTTTCATCTTAAATCACAGAAAACGTGAATTATATTCTTGGTTTGCAGGGGCTACCAAATGATTCTAAAAATGCTGAGCCTTTTCATACCAGAAACTCTCTCTTGTGAAGATCAGAGACATAGGGGTATTATTTCTATGTATCTCAATCTTTTCTTCTCCTGAATAAACTGCAGCCCAAGAATACTTCCTCTGGAAGACCCCATTCTATTACAAAGCTTTACTAAGACAAAAGATGATCTACAATAATAATCACACTTTGTATTTCTACTGGGGTTTTCCTTCCTGAAGCTTCTGAATCATCCATGGGTTTCCTTCCCCCAGGAGAATCTTTACCTGATTCCTGTTGGCTGTTTTGAAGGGGATCCATTTCTGCACCTCCTTCCAGTGATGAATCTTCTTTGCTGGAGCCAGGATGACTGCCATTCAGATATGCAGTTGATGCTGCTTGCTGAACTCTGTCCTCTTCAGCATCTTCATGTGTTCTGTACACCCACTGGTATAACCCCTTTCAAGAGACACAGGCTTCAGCTATGACTTCAGTAAAAATCCCCAATCTCTATATGTTTGGTCTACAAAAGATATCCATTTTATATCTTCTAAGTTGGCTGAGATATAAAATGCTCCCCCAGCTTTCCTCTGAACTTCAGAGAATATAAAATCTAGACCAATATCCGGGTGAACTTCTAGTTTAGCGGTAGTTAGTAATATCTAGTACTGTATGCAGTGTACGAATTGGCATACATACTATTTGTAGATGTTTTGCACCTACAGGCAACTGTAATCAGCTCCCTCAAGTTACACCAGGACCTTGGCCTGGGAGTAAATAAGTCAAGAGAGACACATATACATTGGTTTTCTGCATATTTAGTGAGCATAAAAGAACAGAAGAATGGAGGACAGAAGAAGGGCAGGAATTCATGTACTTCCTTCAAGATTTTGTACTCATACCAGTGCTTCCTGTTGCCTGGTCCTGTAGGCTGTGAAGTGCTCCAGAACTTCCATATAATTTCCATGTGTTGCATTATTCCCATTAACTTTCAGAATACACTGCCCTGGATGTAGGCCTACAGCTGCAGCCTCGGAGCCTGAAAAATCAACAGAACAGGGGTTAGACAGTAAAACCATTTGACTGTAGAAGGGAAAACAGGAAAGTCTGCAAAAGGTTTTTGGTTAACAGAGTAAGAAGAGCTAGTTGGATGCTGCCACACTTTTGCTGCTAAGTACTTACTCTGAGAGCTTTGATGTATAAGGAAAATACCATGCATCTATCCTTTGTATTTTCCGTAGTGCTGGGCAAAACAGGGACCTCCTAGATCTAAATGCTGTCATGACAGAAATTGAAATTCCTGTGGAAAATAATTTGGGATTCTTACAGGGCTCTTCTAGCCTTATGATTATGTTAACTGAGGTCTTGCTTAAACACAAACAATTGTATTTGTTTCAGCTTTTGCACTTGAAAGATACAGAACACTTTCACGTTATGCAGTTTGCTATGGTCTAAGAAAACCCCCCCTATGATATACATAAAACTAGAGTAAGTCCAGAGTGCAATCACCAACTTCAAAGGATTTATTCCAGATTCTGTGTACAAGACTCAGGCCCAAATCCATCTCCTTCAGATCTACAGTTAAGGTGATTAACTTTATTAAGGCACCATCATTTAAAATTCCTACAGGTTTATTCCAAATGCAATTTTTCTTTTGCCAGCAAAATCCTGAAAAAAGAGACTCTTTCCAGGTGGTGCTTCCAGTTTGCACTCTTCAGCTTGTAAAAAGCAGTTAGAGGTGCTGGTATGAAAAAGTGTAATAAAGATGTTGCCCTGGGAACATCATTTGTTGCAGCTGGATGCTGCCTGCTTACTAACTGCACCTATCTAGATGTAGTATTTGTTCTGAAGGAAGTGTTTGAAAGGTCATATATTGTACATCAGCTGAAAATAAAGGTAAGAGTTCAGTTCACATTTCAGTTATGGAAGTACTATATATCTGTCAAACTGTTGTGTCCTTTCCAAAGACTGAGGAAAGCAGTTCACCTCTACCTTACACTGGTAATTTACAGCAGTATAAGCCAATGTAAAGGTAATAGTCTTGAAGTCTTTTATTATATTTTGACGTCCACTAAGAAGCATGATCCATCTACCAACCTGCTGATCCCACAGCATATTCAGAGCTAGTGATCCAGACTGTCCCTGACCACAGGCAAAACCACTGAGGAAGCAGCATTACACCTCAACTTTTTCTCAGTCACCTCAGTTTTACACTGTCATTCTCTGGGGCTGTAAAGCTGTATCTTAGTAGTCTTAGAAGAAACAAGGTTATGTTCACTCAGCAAGCATGTTTCCAACTTGCAAGAGCTCAAGTGATAATGCTTTCCCAAGAGTCTTTCCACACTACTGCGGATTGCAGAATCACCAAGTTTCTTCTACTGTAGAATGAAGTTATGCCCAGTTTTGCGTTGATAGGATTAGTGACCCAGCACTCGGCTCATAATAATGATACCATTCTCTTACACTGTATTTAGATTATAAGCACTTTGAGGCAGGAACTTGTTGTTCTGTGGTTTTATATGTGTGTGATCCTTCTCTGTGACAGGGGGTCCTCTTGTCTTTACAGGCATTAAATTATCAGAACTTCAGAACAAGTTTGACAATGCAACCTGGATCTGTCTTTATTGAGATACATATATACACACACACACTTTTATATAGACATGTATATAGATTTAGCTGTACTCCAAGCTTAACTGTACGATGGCCTTTCCACTTACCTCTTCCTACTGCATGAACATATGGTGGTGCTGCTCCCCGTATCTGAAAGCAAAGTGCTTCAGGACAATCTGGGATTTTAATAATCCTGCAAGTAAATCAAGGAGAAGAGAATGCAGCATTTTCAGTTAGGCTGCCAGAGCTCTGGGCAGCTCTAACAGCATCTTTCCCTGGCGTTCACAACCGTGTTTGTGGTTAAATAAAGCACCCACATAGTTTACAAATAAGTAACAAATAAATAGACCTGAAGAAATCATCCAACTCTATCGTTGTTCCCCAAGACAGATGGGAGATTCTCTTTGTTAATTAAAATTTGGCATTCCAAATGTATTAATTCTGTGAGCAACACAGGACAGAGACTTTCTGTGCTATTTATATTCACTTCCATTTCTAGGCAGAAATTTCAGTGCAGCTGTGCTGACTTACACCAGCTGAGCATCTTTTCCATTAAAAAAAAACAAAAATAGACTGGACAAGACCTTCTGGACTAGGATTCAGCATCAAGTGCTCATTGAGACATTCAATTGTATGGCAAATTGTGGGATTACAGAATCTAATAATGCTCAAGTGATTAACAGGTTGAAGCCTTATTATAAGATAATGAACTGAAAAATTGTAAGGGTTGATATCATTAGTCATCCAAAAGTAAGCCAAGCTTTAATGGGGTGGAAATTGCTTTTCATCTGAGAAGCTTCACACCTGAGACACAATGATAATCCTTGTGCTTCAGTTCTGTTTGTGCACAAGGAAGCCAAAAATTAACAGCAAATACAACAGAAAACACATCCTAACCTCCTCTAGAAGCACAAAGCTCATCACTAAAAGCAATCTTTCATTTCTGTCATTTGTTTTCTTCTTGAACAGCTTCTGCATAGGAAAATGTTTACACAGTTTTCACTATCAACTGTAGAAGAATTATTTAGTAATTGATGTTTCTAGATCATCTTCTCTTTCTGCCCATCTTGGCACTTACTCTTTTGATTTGGTGGCTATCAGAAGCCTAAGTGGCCTTCGGGAGCTGAAGGACTGGTTCAGGATGGTTTCCACTTCTGAAAATGGGCGTAGGAATATTAAGTCCTCATTGATGGAATAAATTTTTCTTCCCATCTGCAGGCCAGCCATCTGCAATGGAACAAAACCACGGAAAACCTGGGATCACCGGCAGCATCTCTGAACATTCAGGCTCCAAGGTTCAACAGTTCTCTACTTACGGATGCTCCTAGGATTACTGTCATATGGAATACTGTATATACAATCTTGGTTCATCATATCATTTGTCAGTCACCCTAAAGTTTTCTGCATTTACAGGAAACAAAGAGATTTCACCAATATCTGAATAAATATGCCACTCCACAGATACATCTGACATTGCAATGGGTGCATCTTTGTACTTCTCTGCTATAGTTTTTTAATAGGAGACTATTAAAAGGGGGTGGGGGGCATGGACAGACTAAAGAATAGGGGACGATAACAGTCTTGCTGTGATGACCAGTGAGATACAGAAGTCTGATGTCCTACAGCTTACAGCTTAGGCACAGGGAGCCAAGGACATCTTTTTCACCCATGCAGACCCAATCTATACCTAGTCACATATGTAACCTGTTCTAAAGCAGTGATAAAAAAATGCTTTAAGTGCTTACTCTAGCAATATAGATTTTAAGTTAAGATAGAACTTGAGAAACTTTGGTCTATAATTCAAATGGAAATGTTTCTGCTATTTGCATTTACTTACATTGATGAGTTTATTATAAAGTAATAATTACTATATACATTTCTGAAGTCATTGTGTTCTAGGCCTGATATTTCCAAAGTAGCTCCCGCATTTATAACGTATGTGAAATTAGTCACTCTTTGCATACTTGCAACCATTCTACCTGGTGGTGACAACTTTATATTCCTAACTTAGTGCTGGTGCATACAGGATACCTATCTGCAGACACAATCATAGCAAATCCATGCATGTACGAGGTACAAAGTCCCATATTAAACCCCAAAAACTAGCAGCTTTCAAATAAAAATCTGCTGCTCTGCTGGCATGTAGCTAACCAACCTAAGAAAGCTTAGACAGTGTGTGTCTAAGATTAAAGTCTGTTACTCTCCCTCCCTCCTCAAATTTAAGTTCCTAATGAACCCGAGGTATGCGATCATCACACATACTGCTGTTGTCCTACCACTTATGAAAAACACTCAGCAAGTCACCCAAAGATGCCAAATCACTTGGCAATTTACAGAAACAGTTTATTACCACAGAAATAGTAGAAGACACACAGTTTTCTATTAGTTATTATTAAAACAAATCAGACTTTAAATGGGTGGGTTTGTACCTTTTTGAAGCACTGAAATACTCTTAGGCACCAAACCCAAAATATTAATGAATGTCAGGTCTTACCTCTGCAGAAGACCCGCGTCGAACTGACTTCACCACAGTTGCTTTGTTCTTTTCTTCTATGTCAAATCCATAGTCATCCTCTTCTGGTAAAATCTGGGAAAAAAAAGCACAAGGTAATGCTTCGTAGCTATTGAGTTAGCTGAAAAGATGAGGATGGAGATGAGAAACTGGACTTTTCATTGCAAGCCATGATTGACACAGGCTTGTATATCTAAAGGCTAAAAGGGACTACTAGGTCTTTTGGTCTATGTCCTATGTAATATGAACCATAAAATCTAATTGAGTTATTTCTGCATTGAGCCCTTTCTATACTAAAGCAGAATTTCCAGAGTTACCCAATTACGATCTGCAGTCTTTAGGAAGTGAAGAATCTATTCCTGCCCTTGAGAGTTCATTTCAATGGTTAATTAACTCTTCTCTTAGAAACTGAATTTGGTTTTAACTTCTAGCCCTTCATTTGTCATTAGATCTTTCACTTTTAGATTACAGAGCTCATCAATATTCAGTATTTTCCATTGGTGAATGTAGTTACAGATCAGACTGTAATCATTTAGTTTTTAAAATACATCCCACATACCCAATAAGGAACGATCTATGATTCCTTCTCAGCTATCAGCTTCAGAGAACTTGGCGATCTCAGGCCCATTGTAGATAATACTAAATACTGCATAAATCTACATCATTGTAGCCAGGCTGAGATTCTGGGTGACCAGTGAGAGAACAGCTTCTGACACCCATAGGTCCCTCCCCGGAAGAGCAGACACATGAGATTTGTGTTAGGGAAAAAATGAGACTCAGGGCCTGCGCGCAGTTTGCACCTTTTATGGTTGACAGGAGACTTGGTAGTTCTTGCTACTGAGAATCGGCTTCCTCTTATGTGCACTGAGGTCACACAGACCTACCTTATAAATAGTTTTTAAAACCCTATCAATCATGGCAAACGCAGGTCTCACTCCTCCTTTTCTTTGTGGTTTGTTAACAAAGGAAAAAAGGCTGAACGACTCACTTCTCACTGCAAAAAACCAAACCAATCCAAAGCAAGCCTGGCCCTGGGTAAACGGACAAGTGAAACCATTTAAGAACCATCTGATAAATTAGAAGTGAGTTAAAAGGCAAAATAAAGCTATCTATGATCTAGCATGCCACTGGGGAAAGAATTACTGAGAATTAGTTCCTTGATTCTGGATTCCTACACTAATTTAAAATACTGTCCCTTTTCATGGAAGTCAATGCCAGCAGCTCATAAGCTTTGTCCTTTTGCCAGAGTTCACCTCAGAAAAGAAAAGAGAAATAGAATCATCCTTTCCAGCAGGAGCTATACAGCTGTGTTAAAACAGTGCATGACAGGATATGCGCAGGGAAAAAATCCTCATCAGATGGATGCTGAGATTAAGTGATGGACAGGAAGGTAAAAAGACTGAAAGAGAAGTTTGCCATTCTTACATAGCTCTACCTAAATATTTTCAGAAACAATGCTATTTATGCATGTTTAATAAAAGGACAGCTTAGAAAATGTGGTTATCACCGGTTAGATTATTGACCTTCAGCCCAAACGTACTTGGATCACATCCCATTAGGGATTAAGTAGAAAATTTCTAGGCTAGCTCTGCCCCCCAATTCTCATTTGACATTTGAAGGGACTGTTCGGTTTCATTGCTGGATTTTGAAAGCATATGTGAAAAAGATACTGAAAAAATCAGAGGCTTCGATTTGCTGAACTTCAGAAGCCAGGAGCTACACAAACTGACACGGTCTCTTGGGTGCAGCTACCATTGCTATGCATGAAGATCTTTAATATGCTATCATTTTTAATAACCTACCTTTCTCTGTTCATTAGTACTGCAAAAATGTGTTGTTTGAAAGCAAAGAACCAAAACACTTTTAAGAAACCCCAAATGCATCAACATCAGGAACCTTATCACCATGTAGTGAAGAAAGAACTCTCACATTTTGTATACCAGCAGCACTCCTGTGCTGGGGATACTCGCTTATGTAAAGGTAGACTATGGTTAATATCCAATATGCAATACCTGGAGGAGGTTATGATTCATTCTTTGTTATGAACTCCATTCATCCCTAAGGAAACCAAAGCAATTAACTAACTTGCCATCTACAAGAATTATTTCTATGCCCCTGAAATCCGATCAGTTTTTTCAATGTAAGGCAGCAGCTGTTTCATCTTGAAATGTAACCGCGTTAAAAAAATGAGACCATATGAAAAACAAGCATGGTTAATCAAATCCAGAGGGCACACGTAGTCAGGACATACTCAAAGAGAACTGGGGGTGAGGAGGACATGACAACAAGCTATGCAGAGAATGGTCTATTATACCTGTATTATACACAGGCAGGAACTCTCAGCCTACACTCCTGGGGACAGCAGCAGCAGCAGCAAGAGGCAGCATGGGCAGATCAGCCACTATTTCCTGCACTAGGGTCCAGGATGCACATTCTCCTCTCACAGCCTTCCCTACAGCTCTCCAGTATAAACTCTTCTCTGTTGGACACACCTGAAGAGTCTGAGTTGGTTAAAAGTTTTGTAAGGAGCAGTGACTTCTCAGGTAACAGATAACATCAAGTCCGGATGCTTCACTAAACTGATGAGGTTTCTGTGGCCCTCAACAGCATGCATTTGAAGAGAGCTATTTTCCTGCCCAGGCTGTCCCAGTCTCCCCAGTCTTTCAAAAGCACCACAGCTCTGAGGCACTAAAACATAATATGAAAAGACAATATTTCTTCCAAGAAGCTCCAGAATCCAGAGCCATTCCTACTGCTCTCAGCTTTAAACGTATGCTTGGCACATCTGCAAAATAGGCTTAGTATATACAAAATGACTCAAACTTTCTTCTGGTTTGTAAACTTTGAAACTGGGCACTGAAATTGAACCATTCATTTCGAACAGTGGAAGAGTTACAGGCTAAAGAATGTTTTTCACTTCAGAGTTCACTGTATTTTTTAGTGTCTGAATCCACTCTAAGCCCTTATCTGGCCACATACACCTGGATGATGGATGCTTCTCGCTACTGCCTGGCCAGCCTGTCTCCCTGGGAGACCAGGAATCCCTAGAGGATGGGCTCTTATTAGTGGTTCTTTTCCCAGGGGTGTTTTAAAAATCAGTGATTTGAATTCCCAAGCTACAACAGACTGTGGGATGCTAGTACAATGAAGAACAAAGGGAAAGCTCATTTTTGCTCTCTCTTTGCTGAGATTTTGCAGAGTTAGGTAATTCTATATTGGCACAACACACAAAAATAATTGTCCTGGAATGATTAAAGATGGAAGAGATTTTTATTAAGTATGGCTTTATTTGAGTAATACAAATTACTATATTTATGATGAGGAGAAATGAATTCTACACTTTCATAAGAATTTTAAGGTGAATGCCATGTTTTTATTGAATTAGCTGGTTTAAACTGGAAAGGACATGAATGGAAATGATAACGCTACCGACTATCTAAAAATCATAATCTGTAGAAATTGCTGGAAAAGCTTTTCTTTTGAGATTATGCAAGCGATAAACTGGAGTTTGCTGGAGACTCCAGCACTGTGTGTGCATTAAACCTCTCAGGCAACTGTGAGAGAAGCCCATCTCCATAGGCAGCTCTCCATGTGTGACACCCAGCTCTAAGATACCAGCTTTACTTCGTGCTGTGGTTGGTTTGGACTGACAAGGAGAGTTGCTGAGCACAAGTTAACAGAACACTGCAGTAACCAAGTCCCAATGCTTGGAGTCAATCCAAAATCCAAATTCTCTTCAGCTATGCAAAGAATGTTGTATATTTTTTCAGTTTGTCAAGATTTATTTCCTTCAATGAGAAACAATTGCACAAATAAATAACTGCTAAATTTCATTTGAAGAGCTTTTTTTCAGAGTGAAAGCATTTTTTCCCTTGGCATTTCTGTTGCCATATTTGCCAAGGTTTCTGTTCTTTCCTGTTTTCAAGAGCAACCTCTCCTGTAATAAACTTAGATGAAGGGGAAGGGGAAGGATTTTGTGGCGGTAGAAAAGCATGTTTCAAAAGCAGCACTGAAGAAATTCCATTAAACTTCCTGCGATGGGACCAGGGGATGGGAAGGATCAATGCCCTGTCATGAGCATAAAGAGGCAAGTAGTGATGTTCCACATACTGCAAAGCCTCAGGATTCCTGCTGCTCGTAATCGCTAAACACACAATAAAACAGAAGTCAGGCACATTTATTTTGTGGGTGAGTGTAATGCCCTGATTGCACTGCTATTTGTGCGGTCTTCACAGACATTCAGGGGATGGCTGATTTATTTGTGAGCATGAGGGCAACTCCGCTTCAGTGTGACTGCTGCTCATTGGACAAAAATGTATGTCCTCTAAGGAGGAGATTCCTTCCTCAGCGTGTGCTATTGATTTCAGACCATTTACTTTTTGAGATGGGACTGTAGTGTGACAGGGGCTGACTGATGCACTTCAGAACTACAATAATAGTAATACTGAAATTATTCCTGCTGCAGATATTTCAGTTACCAAAGCATAGAAGGAACAATTAGCGATTACAATTAATCACTAGTAAGTAGTCCATGTGCAAGGTTTGCTTGTTTGTTCTGTCTCTTTAGTGAATACTAATAAATGATTATTACATTAACAGAAGAGAATAAAGAAACTTTAAATCCCTCATTTCACAGCTAATATATCGTCACTGAGTTCTGCCTTGAACTGACAGAAAGACATACGAGTCAATCTGTTTCCTCAAGCTCTTATCTTGATAAGGTGGAAAGTTAAAAATACCTGAAAAATGGCAGTTTCACCAACTTACACGAAACTGAGTTTGGAGTGCTTTGCAAACCACAATTAAAAAACCCCACAAATTGTAACTGCTTCCACTTATCCTTGTGGAGAGTTGTTGGATAATCATATAAACCCGACACTCCAGTCTCTGGCACTGGATGCAGAGGGATAATTTGGAGGGACCATGGTGTGTTAAATATTACTTCTGGCCATTGAGACACACAGAGATTGGTCTCCTGGGAGACAAGACAACATGAGGCAGTGAGGTTTGTGTGAACCACAGGAAAAATCTGCCCATGTAGTGGACCTCTGGATGTTTTCCAACAATTCTGCTTTTCTAGTTTCTGACTCAAGTTTTTATCCTGCTCCTAAATTCTGCCAGTGCTCAACGGGAGGAAAATGTGGGCCTGGAGCCACTGGCAGTAAACGGGGATCTCAGAACAGAGTTTGTACCAATCTGACTACCAAATCCAATTAGCATTAAAATAATCCCCGTGCAGTAAGGAATCTGATGACATTCAGTGAGGTGGGAATCTGGAGATAACAGCAATGTTGCAAAAGTATGAACATAAAAAACAGTACTGTTGGAAAATGGTTTCCATAAACAAAGTAAAGCTGATACGTGATCTAAGCATCTATCTATATTATTCATACCACTGAGACAATGATGCCCTGAAATATCTGTGTGATTACATCTTTTAACTTGCATCTGAACCTCCTTTACATGTAATGGTGTTTGAATGTGATTGCAGACCTCTCCCAAGACAGTAGTGCCCATTTCTTTCTCCTCTACCATCCCAACACTGTGGTGCCTGCTAGGGCATCTCCAGCTCCCAGCTCACTTCCAGGCTCTCTCAAGGGATTCATAACAGAAAGGGGTGGGGCTGTGAACTGGATGAAGTGGTCATATCTCTGAGTCTCCTCTTTTCCTGAGACCTAGCAGAAATAGGCAGGAACTTACATGCATTTATATGTTTGTGTGTGAGCTGTAAATCCAAAGCTCCCAGGCAGTGCTGTAGGATGGTTATGTGCTACAGAAGGGAGCCTGCAACCTACAAATTTTCCTTGCTACTAGAATAAACTATGTAGTCTGCCCAGCTAGGAAAGTCAAAGCTACAGAAGTCAGAGCTCTACAGTAAGGTAGCTCAAGAATTGCTATTTATGCAGTGAAGAAAAATCTACCTATGGGCGCAATTCCCTGTTTTAATTCGATTCTATCATAATTTTCCTTCTCACTCTCCTCTAATATAAAACACCACCAGTTTCACAGAAACATCAAGGTTTACTTAACATATTTCTTACCAGAAGACTCTTTCCCAGGATGTTTTCCACAAGCTTGAAGTCATTACGTAATTGTTTGCTTTTGGAACTGGTGCCTTCCATCTCCTCATCAGCATAAAAGCGGAAATATAAGGACTCATCCTTAAATTCACTTTTCTCCAGGACTGGAAATAACATACATGAAATACGTACATGCATTTACACAGAGAAGGAGAAACAAAAAAGCAGTTAAAGGAAGTCATAAATATTTCCCCAGTCTTTACAGAACAAAGACCAGATGCATCCCTACCCATCTATCCAGCTCTGTATTTCTAAGTTACTACTGTTTCAGGGGTATACTTTTCTTCACAGTGCATAGTAGCTCAGGATACAATGTTTGACCTCCATGGCACATAGAAGGCATATGAAATGCAAAAGATCCTCTTGGATGAAAGATGCTACTCAAAACCTTATGCTCCTTTTCCATGTCAAGATGAATGGTAAAACTATAAAGGAGCAAAGAAGGGTAAAATGGCTGTTTAAAGGTAAGTGAGATGGCTAAATAGACCGAGGCTTTTCAACCTAAAAAGGAATCGAGAAGGAAACCAGTCCTATAAAATTCTGAAAGCATGACAAAGTTCTTTACCACTGGATGCTTTATTGGACAAACTATGTTTTACTGTTAGGACTTTGTATGTGTCATTTGATACTGATACAGATGTGGTTTACTTCCCCAGTTTAGTAGCAACATCACTGAGGATGTATGATGTCTACCGTGGCAATTTGGCACTTCAGATTTGGAAGCTTCAGAGATTCAGCACTGAGGGTTGTGCTTGTGGTCCAACTGGCAAGAAAGAGGTGATTTTACTTTGTACCTGACATTTCTTGGTGACATTTCAGGACAATACTTGGCTTGTGCATTGGTCTGATGGCTCTGAAATAGATGCAGTGAAAAAGCATACCTGTTCTAGCTTGTCTAATCACTTCAGGGCTCATCATAAAGATTAGCAAGGGCATTCACTCAGGAAGGTAGGTTTAGACATTTTATGTAAGCTCCAGGACTGCTTTTTAGAAAGACCTGCTGGGATGCCTGCAGTTGTATACATATCAGCATGTATGGCACAGCCTATAGAAAAGGGATTTTCAGACCTTCAGCTAATCTGACTGAAGTAAAAGCTCCTTTAATTCACTGTGGGAAGTAATATTGATGCATTACCATGATGCATGAAGCCATTATTGCAGAGTCCAACACCCAGTGCGACAGCTTCCTCCCGAGTCTGACAGTCTCCCTAGAAAAAAGAGGATAAATACTACATCTCAGAATGACTTCCTAAGCAAAATTATTCCCCTTCCCCACCGCATAGCTTGTGCCTCTGAAATTAGCAGGATGCTCCTTGTATGGAACAGCAGCAAGAAATTAAAAGAGCTACCCCGTTGCACAAATCTCATTCATTTCTATACATAGCATCTCTTGCCTCCTACAGGAACTAGGAGGACAAAGACCAGGATTCTGTAAAGTAGTTGTTTAACCCACAATGGGACATAAAGTTATCTCAATTTAAAGACTTTTTATTTGCAGTCATAGTGTTGCACTTTAGGACCCATTTGCCACAGACAATAAAACTCATTCTTCAAGTAAGAAGTTGGGAGATCTTATCTGTACTCAACCAAAGGGAGAAAAACCTGAGTAAACCTAGCATATGTGAACTCCAAAGGTCAGGCTGGTTAAAGCTGCAGTGGCATTCTTTTCTTACACAGCAGACCTAAGAACAAAGGCTTCAGTTTCCCACTATCTGAAGCCCTGACTGCAGTATTGCAAAACAGGTACCAAAGGTGACTTCCAAATTTACAAATTTCCCTGCAATTGCAGCATGAAGTTTTTCATCTACAACTCAGGTAAACAGAAGAAACACCTAGTTTTATCTATGTATCTGCCAATTTGCGACCAGCAATGACTTTATAAACATGCTGGTTGCACTTTATAGGCAGAGATATAAGTTCTAAATAGTGCTGGTAAAACTCAGCAGGTACCATGGGTGTTACCCAGATGAAAAACCCTGTTAACACTGGTCATTTGATGCAGGTTTACCTGCTTCCCAATCCTCAGAGGGGCACAGGAGAACCTGGAATCTGCTCTCACTAAGAGCAGTAGGTCAGCTCATTCCAGCAGGCAGGGGACCTGCTGCTTTGGCAGGAGAGCAATTTCAGCATAATACTGTCAGTTCTACTAAATCAGAAGCTCTATCCTACCCGAAGATCACACCTGGTCACAAGTATCACACCTTCCTTTTCTCCCTCCACCTGCAGAAATAGATACCTGAAGCTCTAGCAGAACTGCAGTGCACTGACATTGTTTAACGCAAACCAGCTTGCAGACTGAGAGCCCTCTGATCTTGTCAGTAGAACACCACTCCCACTTAGGTCCTACTAAGGAGATCAGTAGCTGTTTGAGAGGCAAATACTGGCAAAGAACATTGCTATGGTGTAAAGATACTATTTAAATACAGGATAAAATAGGGTCAGCTCTTGCCAATCAGCAGCACTACTGGCTCCTCTTGAAGAGAGTTTCTGAGAGGCATGACATTTACAAATTAAGAACTAAATACTGTTGTCTTGGTAAGACAAAAAATGAAGGCAGTTCTGGAGGAAGTGCACGATTAGATGATGGCACAAGGACAGCCAAGGAAAGAGCTTTAATAAGCCTTACGTTTAAACTGTTGCTATAAACTAATTTCAAGTCTTTGTAAGTCCTCCTTTTCAACACTCACTTGCTGTTACTTTATGGGATAAAAGGGTAGTTTATTTTATAGAGGCTGGGATTTAAAAATCTCATTTATTCTTTCAACTGTAAATAAACTGGAAGTGAAATGCCTCCTAATGTTACTCTGAGGCTTTAGGAATTTACTCTTTTTTTCATTGGCAACAAAATCTTTGTGTAGGAAGGCTCTAAACCAGACTTTATTTGGCTGCTCCTGATGATGTTAACTTGGCCTTAAAACATTCCCCTAGCAAAACAACATTCTCTAATTATAAAATACAACTTAAAATAGATCATTTCTGCTCACCCGTAAGTACTTCTAAATGTTATGTAGCGATTTGTCCAAATACAATGAAACCAGTAAAAAAATCTTAAGAAAAAAGAACCACTTACAATCAATAATCTTGAGAGAATGCATCTCATAACTTTTCCATACAGAAATGGAATGTGAAACTAGATATACTTGTTTTGAGAAGGTAATTCAGGTTTATTCAAATACAATCACTGAATTTGAGTCAGTAGAAGTATATAGTTTACAGTCAGTACTACAGTCCAGAGCATACTATTATTATTACTATTATTATTACTACAGCAACCATTACTATTGTTATTATTGTTGTCTAGTTCTGGTAATTATATGATATCTAAAGCCCTAATCATGGTCCGTGGTTGATTGTTTTGAGATGTATAAGCCCAGCAATTAAGATGATCTCTGACCTAGATTGTTTACAACCCACATGCAGGAGAAAAGAAAGCAGATGAACACAGATAAGAATAGCAACCAAAACACATTGTAATATTTTGATGACTTCATGGAAAAGGAGTTTGAAGATTATAAAGTGCTCCTTCCCACTTGGAAGGAAGCCTAAGGTAATGCAATGCACAGAGGTGCAATATATACTGCAATAGAAAAAAACAAGTGGATGGAAGGATGGATGAATGGAAAGAGATAAGACACCCACTAGAGCAAAAGTCCTAAAGAATATTACCAATAGGTTTCTACAGTGCATTTGTCCCTTTACTTCCATTCTAACTTTCATAACATTGCCATTTTAAGTTTCTTAGACTGAGGACTGGGGATTCAACTGGTAGTGTTTTATCACAGTTCAATTCTGGAGGTCTGCGTATAAATCCTCAACCAGATGACGAAAGTATTGGGATTATGGCGGTGCAGTCTTTCAGTGCACTCTCAGTAGCACCTAAGATTCTGCGAAGTACCAGAGCTCTGACATTTTAAGGTCTCTGTTCCTCTTTGTTCTCAGCCTATTGGCAGTGAGATAAAGATAAGGTTGTAAAATGAGTTTGAGAGGGTCCAGAATCAATGACAGAATGAAGCCCTTCCCCTTAAGGAGTACATCTAAATGCATATAGGTACTATAATATAATTCACAGACACTTTCAGTCTAAATCCATGGATATATGTATCAGATATTTCTCCTTTTATTCCTTGTTACGTTCAAAGGGTCACTAAAGTATTGCCTGTGGAGAACTCTTAATATAGCACTGTTTTCCAAGATTTGACTTTGTGCCATCTCCAGTCAGCACTTACACTCATATGTGCTTCCTTCCATCATCATATTTAATGCTTATTTTAGTGACTCATGCACTATTGGCCTAAGACATACTATCGAGGTAACCGCAGTAGGATTCAGCTATTGTTAAGAGCTATAAACAATAAAAAGACATCAATCAAATTCAGTATTAAATCTCCAAGTCATTAGGAAATCACTTGACCTTCCTCTCACATGCAAAAACTCCCTTGTAGTGAATAATCTGTGCTAGCATATCACAGGGTGCTTACTAATAAACCCAACAGTCAGAGATGCTCAGCTCCTGCAGACCCCCTGATATCCAAAGAGCCACAAATGCACTGCATGTTTCATTACAGAGCTCTTAATGCCTATCCAGCCCCAGACATGAAGTGCATACAGTACACAGAGGATAATAACATATATCACATTTGAATACAACTGTTCAAACATACACATGATTAAGCTTCGCTGAGGACCCAACTCATCTCTTGTCAGAAGTACAATAACCAACAATTTCCAGGTAGGAGGATCAAGGTACAAAATACAACCATTTCTTTGACTATAAAATGGTTCTTTGCCTTTTGCTCTGTTCAGTTTATGGGTATTTGCAAAGGGTCAAGGAAATGAAAAATGTTTTTCTTATTAGGGAGGGCTCTCAGTGACATTTATAGTCTAAATTGCAAACAGAAATGAAGAGGAAGGAAAATGGGGAAGGAAATGAGCTACCGTTTTTTCTGACGAAGAGCTAATGTTTTACCTTGCTATCCCAGCCTTTCTACAGCCTTCGGCTCTATGATTAAGTATTATATTGGCCAAATTAGCCTGATTACATCTGCCTTCTTCGGCCAAAGCAAACTTCCCCCCTCTGCCTTTCCCCTCAGCTTTCCATGAAGAAGACTCAGTTAAATCACATGTAACCGATGTGACAACCTTAATACTAATATCTTTGCTCTCCTTTATGCTTTTAACAGGAAAACAATTGACTACTCCATTCTCATTGAGTTATTTGGCACAGAGCAACCTTGAATCATATCAATCTTCTTAATGTAGGGGGATGTCAAATGCAATTGCGGGAAACAGTTCTGAAGGACAACATCCCTTGTTGTGAGAGGCCTGATTCTCATTCAGACCACTCTCCCTTTATGTCATTTTGGCAGTACGGAACCTAGTGTGGCTGTGAGTCAGAGCATCTATGTGTAAGACAAAACCAGAACCTGCACCTGACTGATGGTGATCAACACGGCACGCTCTCCCCCTTTAGACTGCTTTAGGCTATCAAAGCTGAATTTTTCATTTCCCAAGCTAGAGGCTCTTCTCTGCAATGACAAGGTAAATGTGGAGCAACTACAGCTTCTACAGACAATGGTGCAGTTGCTTGTGTAAAACTCTAGATTCATTTTTCATTAAGATCGTACCACACCTATGCTACATTAAATGAGACCAACATTGCTTTAAATGTCTTCCAAAAACCACAAGAAGTAGGAAAGATCCCCAAGAACAGCCAGTTCACCACTCCTAAGGCTAACAAAGAACTTTCTTCCTTTTTATGCTGGCAAACATCAATTTTTCACCAAATGAACAATAACAGAAAGCATAAGTTCAAAGAACCAGATTATATTTACTTATGTCATAATATTCTCTAGATAAATGTGTTTTATTTACTTTTAAATGGAACTGATGAATTAAGCTCCTTGTCAGAGACTGCAGTATCTTAACATTTTCTTACCTGTGCAATAAGCCAATCCACTAGTTTACTTGCAGGAATTACTGATTTGTAGGTCTTTAGGTGGTAGTCACGGTCTCTAAGAAAGAGAATTCAGTGAAAATCAGGACAAAAAGGTAAACATTTCTTTTACACTCTAAACCTCCACACTCTGTTGTAACCTACTACCATTAAGTTGAGGAAAGAAGAATTGTAGATGGGGAAAAAATGAGACTCCCAGCCACAAATTAATGAATAAGAAGCAGATATCCTTTATCTCTAGAAGAAAAGCCCAGCTTTTAAACTTTTCTAACAACTTGAATGAGGAATATAATTCAGATCAATACAGAGCAGTGCTATTTCAAATTTCTCTAGATGTTGTTTAAAGCCATCTTCAGTGAGCTCATACTTCTGCCAGGGGGAACCAGGATGTGCTTTCCACAGACGTACTGAACTGCTGCTTTAACTCAGGTCAGAATACTGCCACCACTGGCTCTGTTGAAAATCATATTCTTCTACCTGAAAGTCATCTTCTAGCTTCTACCCTAAATCCATTTGTGTCCTGCTTACACTTACTGGCTCAATGCCAGCCTCATCTGTAAGCTTAAACAGTTCTTCTGTAGTGTTTACCCATCAATATATTTACAGACAGTGACCCTATATATTCTCTCTGGTCCCCTTTTTGTTGGACTCACTGAATTAAGCACCCTTCAGCCTACTGTGTCAAATAGAGAGTCTCCTGATTCTCACCTGTTCACTTTTTACTTCCTTTAGCAAAATACCAGAGGCCAGACACAGAATACACAGTGTGCTTTTATGGCATTACAGAATTTCAGCCATTGTAAATAAAAAATATGTTGTATTCATGCCTTGTAACACAACTTGCACCACCTCATACATTGCCCTTGTGGAGAGCAGCACTGCTCCTGAAATAAGGAAAAGAAACCCTACTGTAACTTGCTGCTGTTTGCTGTTTTCTTCCATTCCTCTTCTCAGAGCCATGGAGATAATTGATGATTTTAGCCTTTCATAAAATACTTGTAAAGAATTTTTTGATACAAATATAAGAGGACTGTGTGGCTCCGGACATTGGGCTCTAGCACCTTTCACCTCCAGGTCACTGGATTTAATCCAGGCTCATGAAAGAATGAAAAGCTCTTTCCATTTTAAGGCTGTTTACTGGCTCATGTGAAACAAGTTTAGTGGTCTTGATCCAGTTCCTAGTTCCATATCACAAAAGACATTACCACAATTAATTTACATTAATTGGTTCCCTCTTGTTGAGAGTCTCAGTAGTGAGGCCAAATGCTGAATGCACCATGAAGAATTAATTCCTCTCTCACCCTTGGAGGTGGTCCTTCTATTTCAAGCTTGAAGCCCGCTGGCATGGCTGTGGAAAGAAGCTTTCACAGCCACTGTGGCTGTTTTACAGTCCGGATGTATCTATACAGCAGCTCAAGGGAAGACTTCATTCTTCAGCTCTGTCAAATCAACCTCTTTCATTAGCACCACACTACTTGATTTTTCCTTTTTTCCAAATTTCTGACATCAAACCACCATCTAAAATTCATCCTACTCATGTCCTTTACTAATCGTCTACAGATACAAATATGTTGTGACTGGCTTTTGTAAATGCCAGCACCAGAGATGCCTGCGTGTTTGCAGAATGCAGGGTGTGAGAAATTAGAAAGGGAAGCAGGGGTTTCAGAACTTGGAAAAAAACAAAACAAACCAGAAAACCCATGACAGCATTTCCAGAAATCCGTGTCCTCAGAACAAAAGCTTTCCTCACAGAGCTTACACACAGTTTTTGACTTCTCTTCCAGGAACGTGCTAAACCCAGCACAACGCTGTGGGAGTTTTCTGCGCAATATTTCCCTCTCACACTCTTATCTTGGGAAAATGTGCTTTGAAATGTCAGAACAATAAAGGAAAAGCATTAAAATATTGAGTACTAATGAGAAGGGGGTTCCAGATTGTGAGAAGCAACTCCCAACATTTTCATAGAGATGCTGACATAGGGCTAAAATTCTGAATAAGCTGGCATCAGGATCTTGGTCCAAGGCCCAGTCTTTCACTGCTTGTAGTTAAATGCTTTGCAGGATAAATATTTCAACATTAGTTCACTGACTTTTCCCCCCATTTCAATTTAGCCTGAGCAAGAGCAGAGCACGGATCCTAGAAGGTCATCCAGAACCCCAAACTACAGGTGAAGAGTCAAACATAGATGTGGGATCCACTAAAATTTTGGCAGAACCTTGCTGCCTCACAGGAACTAGAGGAATATAATATTCTTCACAGGGTCTAGCCCATCTATGCTGTCCATCACACGTGTAAGTGGGAGCAAGCTCTTCCATCCTCACAACTTCCCTGAAGTAGACCAGAGACGTATTCAGAACCTTCTTTGCATCTAAGATTTTTCAAACTGTTTTACTTTTTCTGTACCAATCCCCAAAATAGCTTTGTTTCCTGTGGGATCTCTTCTCTTGTCCTCAAAGTACAGCGGTGTCAGAGGTTACTTAGAGAAAATTATAAAGACAAAGGCTATGTGGAAACTCCCACGTTTCCAGGGAAGACAACTAAGTAAAAGTACATCCCAAGGCTGCCCACAAAATAACTGAATTTTGAGCTTCATGATTCCTCCAGATCCTCTTGGCCCATGCACCTGCTACTCCAAGCAGGTCTGCTGATATACTAGAAGGAAGGTTGCACCAGAAAAATAATCCTCATCAACCTTACTTAGCAAGATTGCAGGGATCAGCAGTCCAAAGATGACAGCTAAAGCAGTGGTCCAAAGGCCCAGCGGAAAGTGTAAGCTTGGCACAAGTAAATTAGCTAAAAGTTAGCTCTTCAGGCTAACATTAGGCTTGTCAGAGGCAAAAAGACATGTCAGGAAGATATGAAAGGATGACAGCCTAGGAGATTCAGTTTTCTCACACGGAGATAAAAGGAAGAGTGAGTAGGAAAGCGAACAGTGGGAAGAAGAGCCTAAACATCCCAAGTACGTTAAGTCTATCCAGAAGGATCCTCAAACTTCTGAAAGTCTGCTATTTTTCACTGGTCATGCACAGTTTAGATTCATGCTGTCACTAACTAAGATTAATCCTGATATGAGAAGATTCTCCAGCTGGGATTCTATTACAAAAATAGCACACTGATAAAATACCAGAGGACAGGCCTATGGCACTTACTTTGTCCTTGTTGATTCCCTAAAGCACAAGACTACAACCCTTTCAGTTTGTGGGTAACCTGAGGGCAGGAAATTTTTTTTGAGCTTCACTTACCATTATTCCTACTCTGCATGTGAATTGCCATCTCAAGCGGTGAGATGTGTATGTGCAAATACACACATGCATATGTATAACCATTTTGCCTACCAAGAGCTGCACTACACTTTCCTGCTCTCTCCATATCTTCAGGCTAACTGAAATCTCTACTGCTACAGGAGAGCTATTCTGGGGAAGAGAGATTTAATTAGGCAAATTTATAACTGATGAACTGTAACTATCTTTGCAGCTCCTTTTAGCATGACAATGCTCAGTGAAACAATTGTACAAATCAGAGACAAGAGATCAGTTTTGTTGAATTTGGGACTCCAGCCATGCCCACCTGAGGGCTTTTTTTTCCTCATCAATTTTTTTATATGTAAGAATTAAGTTCTTTTAAGTGAAAATGCCTAATTTTCAATCATAAACAGCTGAACAGAACACATAGATGGTTTAGGGTAGTTTCCGTTATAGGTCAGAAATGTTCATCTGATGTCACAATAAGGCAACAACATTTGAAATCACCTCCTTGGATCTAGGAGGACAGTTAACTAGTGCTTGCAGATTATATCAGTCTTTAGCACTTATTTTTATAGCCAAATTCTGAAGATTCCACCCAGGATTTTCAGGGGTTTTCCAAATTACAGCTTCAGGTTTTATTTTACTTGAGAATGGTTTTTGTTTGTTTAGGGTGCCTTGAATCACACTGGAATCTGTTTACATCACTTTAGCATCCGTTTACATTTTCTATAACCCAAATAATACAGCAGCTACAATCACACCACACAATCTGCCCTGAATCAGTAGTCACTTACTAATCTCACCCACTTTAACTCACAGAAAATACCAGAGGAAACAAATAACCTAGTGCCATGCTAACAGCTCTCGTGAGCTGACAGTTGAAGCAAACGTCAGCAAGACTATTAACACCGGCCTTTCACTCTCCCAGAACCCAGTTCCAACATTTTCTAGCAGAAGTACAACTAGAGATCTCAACTGTGGAGATAGAAGGGTAGTAAAAGAGCCGAGAAAATCCAGAAACTTACCGTTTATAGTAAGACAGAAGAAAGATTTTAATAATAACATGGTATCCTTTTAGCAAAGCCTGGTAACATATACAAAAGGATCATGAAGATGAACTTACTTTACCACTGGAGTATATAGGCAGTGTAGTCTGCAGTAGAGCCTCACACCCTGAAGAAGGAAAGATGTATGGTATTATCACTTTTTTCCTTTTTGAAGAAACACTGACTAGCTAAAGCTAGCAAAACCTGGACACTGATGTCTCTACTCAGCTGGAATTATCTATTGATTAACTGTTTTCCAAAACAGTTCCCTTATCTTCTGTCAAACATTCTTTCTTCTTTCCTGCCTCCAGAAGCCAAAAAAAATAAATCTGTTTTTATCTCTAATCACCTCCATTCCAACATTTTTCCATTAATCCCTCCTCACAATTACCCCATGAACTAATGTCCAGAAGAAGAAATCCAATTTATTAAAAGGTATGTGGATAGATATGGGATCAACAGAACTCATTTGACATACAATTATCAGGAACAGCAGTTACATATTGATCTCTTCTATCTGCCTGAACCATAATGCCCAGATTTTCAGCAGACATGCTGTATAATAGCCTACTGCTTTCTTTTAAGACTTTTTCTTACTATATTAGGATTGTAATCAGCAGTCTCGTGTGCAGTCATGACTGTATTATTGCTAAGCTCTGCTTCCTCTCCCAAGAGTGAATGTCTCCTATGGCATTAGGATGGATAGCTTAATACAACAAAGATTAACAGCATTAGGGATCTACTATATGACAGGATATTGACATTCAGAGGTGGTGCAAACTCTTCTGATACAAATCACAAGGTTCCAAATAAGAATGATAATACAAACCTTGGACATGATGTCTTCCAATTCACTTCTTGGCTTGTATGTTCCATCATCATAGCGAAATCTGTACATCACCTGCTCATTCTTAAACTGGTGCTTATCTGAAACTAACACACCAGCATCGTAATTAAAATTAGTCTTTTCTCCCCTGCCATGTTCTGCATAGGCCAATTGGATTTGCTGGTATCTATAATTTTCTGAAGACACAACACAGTCCTCTTCTAGTTAAACAGCAAATGCCTCAATATCAACATTCAGGTGAGTTTAGCTGCAAAATGCACATTGAAGGAATATGTTATATAGGTCTTAAGTCACCAGAGGTCTACATTTCTGTACAATCTCTTGGCAACCAATTTAAATAGGGGAGCTACTTAATTAGGCTACTCTTGCTTCAATACCCTGAGCAAGATGCATCAGGTTTGTTTTTAATGTCACCTTTAGCTAAGAGTTCCTGATGTTAGTGTCTCCTATGACAGTTATTGCTAGACATTGAAAGATATTTGAAATGCTGCATTTTCTTAAGGAAATACCCCTTGAGATTTTGGTAAATCATTAAAGTATCCCATTATGTGTCTTCCAGTGTAGAAAGAACTTAAAACTTAAGCACCATCTTGAAGCCCTTACCCCTATTCCACATTAAGCAATCTTTTATCTTGTTTTCACTTGGCATAACACTACTGTCAGGTGGAAACTGCTGATCTCTCAGCCTGCCTGCAAAACAGCCATAGAAGATTGCTAAATGCTGAGCACCGTGCTAAGTGCTGAACTCTATGTGTTTTATCACTCCATTTCCTCAGTATCTCCTTTAATTCTGGCTCTTTTATCTTTTTAGCTAGAACTGCTGATGTGCAAGTTCTGGTACCTGTCAGAGAGAGCAGAAGTGATTCAGAACCTGAGCTGCTGTGTGTCAGACACAAAGGACACTTTCTGCAGACTCGATTCTCAATTGGATTTAGAAATACAAAATCCAGAGCATGCAAACACTCAAAGAAGTCGATAGCTTAAGCAGTTTAGAGATTCCACTGTACCCACATGGATCAACACCAGATCCTGCAAATTGTATTTTATTCTGTGAATGTATCACCAAAAGCAGAAGTCTTCATTAAAGACCAGGACATCCTATCTAATGAGGTGACAGTCTTAAGAATTTCTGGTCTCTGCCTTCTCAGCAATTATCCTACCCACTCTGCAAGGGGCAGACTAAATCTCAAACTGCATCCTAGTTCTTTCAAGTTTTTGAACAAGCTGCTTTGGTCATGCAGCACTTTTGCATGCGCTGTACTACTCTTCTAAAATGACCTCCAACACAACACTTCGAGGTCATCTGCTGGGTGTGATGAAGAAATATGGCGTATCAGTGTTTGCTAGCTGATTGCCTAATCAACTGGAAAGATCGAATACCACAACAAACCCTCCATCATCTCTTTTCTTTATGACAAGCAATCTCATTAGACTAATGACCCATCATCTGGAGCCCCTCCCTTTGTTCCTGTGCCCCATTCTAAAAGAGCACTGCTCAACTATCTTCTGTGTTGCTGATGTCTCACATTGAAAGCTGTATTTATTGATCACTGCAGATTTTCAAACAGGTAGTACAAAGGAATACACACCCCACACAATCCTCAACAAAGATGTTGCAGAGAAATCAAGCAACTGCAGGCATACACACTTTCAAGATACCCAGCAAGTCCGGTTTTCATGACATAAATTTGCTCACTCATGAATGGCAAAAGTCATTAATTATTTTGAGGATCTGATAAGTATGGTACAGGAAAGTATCTGAACATCATGGGAACATCTGCAGTCAATTTTCCACCCTCATTTCCAGGGCATTACCGAAATCTGACATGTTTATGGCATGGAGCACTCACCATGATGAATGATTCCATTTTCCAATAGTGCCTGTCCCAGGTTGACCCCTTCCTCTGGTTTGCTTATCTCTCCAATCTCTGTAAGCCATGATACAAACTCACTGCAAAGTGAAGCAGAACAGAAACAATTAGCTCTTCACTCTGAATATAAGCAGACACATGCCTCTGCAAGCCATCAGGAGACTTTCTCCTTGAAACAAGTGTGAAAACTGTTTTAAGTCATGATACCTCTAGTAGATGGATTGATTTCATACATTTCTGGAGGAAATGCTCTGCTCAAGATCTAGATCTCCTATCCATGACTCTTCCCACTATTTTCCCCGTCGTTTATCATGACTAGCATGCACACAAAAGGAAAAATGACCCAGTTGGATCTATCAGGATGCTACAAAACCTTATTCTATTGAGCAACCCAGACACCCAAGGGGGATGAAAAGAAAGGCAAAATTAACTGATGACCTTAAAAACAACAAGTTGAACAGTAGAGAAAACAGCTAGTTCTACCCAAGCTATTCCTCCAAGCAGTGTTTGTGGTCTTAGTTACATGGTTCTTCACTGGGTCTGCGTTGCATTGGCTTTAATGGAAGCACAGTAGGACTTAGGACAGAAGATTCAACCTACTTAATTCAAGCATAGAGCAGTAAGAGAGAGCCCAAGTCCCACTGACAAGTTAATTTAAGGTCATTTACTGGAGCTGGTGCCTGGCAGATACATACACGATGCTTCTAATCTATAGACAGAAGTGCCAAGTCTGTCTGCTCATGCAGCACAGAACAAAACCTCTCTATGGAGAAGGGCAAAGCTGTACATATGGGCAGAATAAAAGCCAAAAACGGATAGATATGTAGGATGTTACTCAATTAGAAACAGTAAGTACAGAAAAACAGACATTGTAAGCCTGATGAATCCAGCAATGCCAAAGCCCTAAGGGGCTGAGCTGTTTGCCAGGTTAATTAGTGATTATACTAGAAATGTGTTAAATTCATGGAGAAGAATAAAAGGAATATATGAAAGTAGAGTGACATATGGGAAATCTAAGTTCAATAAAACCCTTGTCTACTTGCCAATGTGCACTGGGTTGCTGCTTATCAAAACCAGTATCCATGCCTCCACCTTTGGGCTCTAAATGAAGTATTTTTAGTATCTTTGTGTTTATCAGACCTGACTCATCTAAGCTGTAGGTAGCATTTGCATTTTGCCTTTAGAACAACAACAACTTCAGTACTGAAAACTCTGGTTTGCTGAGGGGCTACTCTGTAACTGTCATAGTGCTGAAAAAGCAGCACAATCTATTCAACTATGCCAGAGGAGTCCCATGGAAACCAGTAGAGTTTTGTAAAACTCCTAAAACCAGAGTACTGGAGTGGTGAGTTAGACATTCTATCGCCTAAGAAGAGCTCATTCTCAATTTCCCAGTGATTCTGAACTGTTTCTAGAAGTATTTAAAAGCTGAAACAGAGTATCAACTGCAGAGGGAGGAGAAGTAAGAATGACCCTCTTCACTCATTACTGAGAATAAAAGACAAACCCTCTCTGGAGTGCCCCATCAGGCACATGCTGGCTGATGACTGTAATCCTGTTAAGCACCCAGAGTAGGTACCCAGTTGCTACATATTTTTCCATCAAGTGCCATGGGTCTATGGCAGTTTACAGCACTTAAACAGTGTACAATACTGCAGCACAACAATGCTACCCTGTGAGCTTTCCTGCTTCTTTTATCTGGAACTGTGTCCCCGGAGCCTATTTGGATTGTAAATGTAAGGCAGCTTTCTTAAAGTTTGCAATGCAAAAACAGTTTGCAATTTTCAGTTTCCTAAGAAAGGAAAATAACTGAAAACTACTCTCAGAGCCCTGAAAATCAGAACCATGGGATGGTTTTCTTGAGAGTTACTTTAAGACTTCTATGGTATTTGATTATTATGCAAAATCAGTGATCATTTACTCTGAAGGCTTTACAAGCACTGAAGAGAGCATGATCCAGAAATATTCCAAGAGGGTTTTTAGGTATATGCTGGACTGTTGCTAAAAAAGCATCAACTCAAAAAGTGGATGGCAAAGCTTGACTTTTTCTTCATCTTGTTCTAAGCAGTTCTCCAGTATAATTGAGAGTCTCCTCACTGCTCAGTTCTCACCTGGAATGCAAGTCAGGACACCATCTCCCAACTATAGCTCTGAAAATAAGGGACTTAGAACAGCTGGGTTTCTAGTTGAGAAATACACAGGAAAATCCAGCCCACCAGGTTTGTGCAATCTGATCAGATATGTTTGGAATCTTCTGAGGTTAATAGATCCTCTCCATTACAAGCTCAATACAGTTTCAAGGTTTTGCAATCAATTTAGGGCAGTGCTGACAAGAAGCATGGCAAGCATACCATTTGCAGATATTGGCACCAACACACATCTTTCCCAATGTATAACCAGTCACATGCCTAAATGCCAGGATACCTGAGTGGCTAGGAAAATGGGTTTGCACTCAGCAAGTCATTTGCTGAAGTTCAATAAACAGCCTTATAAATAAATGCATGTGATGTCTGTGAAGATATTAGGATTAGTTCCTACTTTTTCCTTCTGCAGCCAGATTTTCTCTCTTGAATTACTAGATGCTATCTGATACCCAAAGGCCAAGAGAAAAACTAGTTTTCTGCAGCCTTAGTGTTACTCTCAGCAGCATGTAGTAGAAAACCACTAAGTACATCTCAGCACAGTTATTAGTGACTCCCGTAGGCCAGAATATCTGAAGAAATGACCAGGTCACAGCCAATACACATTGTTTAGGAGAAGCCCCACGAATGATACAGAAAGTCTGCGAGTCACGACTAGATTGTCCTGATTGAGTTGCACTCAACTGACTTGCCCAGAATTGTACCAGCAAGTGACTGATGAAAAGATATCAGCAGAGTTATTTTCTATTGGAGGGGCTGCAACATCAGCACAAATAATGTTTTTGTCAGAGATCAGGATACCTGTTGGTATCCCAGTCTGGGCTCAGTTACCCATTGGCAAAGTTAGGTCAAGTCCTCACTACAGGAATGTTAAGTGGCTGTCAAGCAAACTGAGGGCAATGAGCAGGACAGATTGTGGAGCACGTAAGACTACAGACATTTTAAAAGAAAAAAGTAGCAGCAGGAAATCACAGGTAACACTTGAGATCAAGCAAAATATCCAGGACTCCACAACAGACCCATACATATAAGCACTGGAAGAACATAAGTTTCTGATCTGGTAATTTTTGTTGTGTGGGAAATAGGAAATGCTACATCATGCCTCCAAATTCAGATTTCAAATAAATAAATAAATAAATAAATAAATAAATAAAATGAATCCAGTAAAATCAGCTGGGGGGGTGATGGTGAAGAAAAAGCTAACCACATTTCAAAAAATCAGGGTTTTAATAGTTGAAATATGGCCAGTCTGTGCTACTAGACTGCCTTCTGTCAGCCAGAAAGACAATGCATCATTTTCACACCCTGTACACAACGAATGATGCCTGCAAACTGCCATTACAGACAAGAGGGGGATAGAAGGGAAATGAATGGATAATCTGCCTCTCCCACAGCTGATCATTTCAATCATAAACAGCTGAGGCAGAAAAGTCTTCTCAGGTCAACTAATGTGTCTCCCTCTGTGCCATGCAGGATATTTCCCTACAACAGCCCCACTGCTACCATATCTAATCAGAGGTCTGATTCGTCCACGGGGTCTCTTGTCTACTGCCCCATATATGTCATACTTCAGAATTATTTTGTGATACCTGTCCTGGGAAAGTTCTTTTCCAGGCGCTAAAGCCGTGTGCTTCTAACAAATGCCTCAGGATGCACAAAATTTTATTTGTGTGTGTTACATTGACAAATAGGAAACTTCTAACTTTAATCGTGAGACTTGGACAGTTCTGCTAGGTTTAAACATCACCTGACAAGCAGCTGCTTGTACACAAATGAGGATATAGGTTCGGCCACCAACGGGCCTGAGCTGGTGGGAGTTAAGGCATTTTTTCTTATTCCTTTTGGTGATTTGAAACAGCTGTTAAGAATTATTGTAGAGTAGAATGAGCTGTCACTGCAGAGCATAAATAGGAATCAATGATTAATTTTAATAAATCACAACTGTAATGGGGGTTATTGGCCTTTTCAATTAAGCTGCATCAATGCACATCTGACCTCATAATGCCACCCCCAGAAAATCTAGAGTCCATTCTTTTGATTGGAATGAAAGGGACTTTTCAATTCAAATGCCACTTACTTGCCAAGAAAACACTTGGGAACAGTGCTTAATTTTCTCCTCCTGTCTTTGATAAGGTTCACTTTCTTGCTCATCATCATTTGGTAGAGCTTCTCGCCTTTCTCTGCAATCATGACATATGCATCCCTCTCCATTCCCAGTTTCAAACCTGGAATACAAAACAGAAATTCCTTCAGATCCTTAATAAAACACAAAGTAGAATGGTTTACAGAACATGGAGAGCTTCCAAAGAAAGATGCACCTGCGTCAGGGCAATCCCAAGCAAAAGCACAGGTTGGACAAAGAATGGATTGAGAGAAGCCCTGAGGAAGATGGACTTGGGGATGTTGGTTGATGAGAAGCTGAATGTGAGCCAGGAGTGTGTGCTCACAGCCCAGGAAGCCAACTGTGTCTCAGGCTGCATCACCAGCAGCACTACCAGCAGGTGGAGGGAGGGGATTCTCCCCCTTTACTCCTCACTGGATAGAAGCCCCTGCAGACCAGCTCTGGGGCCCCCAGCACAAGAGGGACATGGAACTGTTGGAGAGAGTCCAGAGGAGGCCATGAAGATGCTCCAAGGGCTGGAGCAGCTCTGCTCTGGAGACAGGCTGAGAGAGCTGGGCTCATTCAGCCTGGAGAAGAGAAGGCTCTGGGGAGACCTTAGAGCAGCTCCTGGGCCTAATGGAGCCAACAAGAAATTGGGAGAGAGACTTTTGTCAAGAGCCTGTAGGGACAGGACAAGGGTGAATGGCTTTAAACTGACAGAGGGAGATTTTGATTAGATATTAGGAAGAAATTCTTTACTGTGAAGATGGTGAGGTACTGGCACAGGTTGCACAGAGAAGCTGTGGCTGCCCCATCCCTGGCAATGTTCAAGAGACCAGGTTGGATGGGGCTTGGAGCAACCTGGTCTAGTGGAAGGTGTGCCTGCCCATGGCAGGGGGTTGGAAATAGATGATCTTTAAGGTCCCTTCCAGCCAAAACCACTGTGTAATTCTATACTTTCTCAAAATTATTTCCTGTTGCAATTCCATTTTTGGCCCCAGAATAACTGCCAGCATAAGACTTGTTCAAGGCATCAAAATGGTTGACACAGCATATGACTTTTTGAGTGTTATATTACTTGATGCCAAAAATACAGAACTACTGAAATCAAATTCACATCCTTAAATAAATCAAAACTAGAAAGGAACATTATTTTCTCCTCCTTTCTTAATTATTGTATTTACTAATACCTTAAGCAAAAAATACATTTTGATAATTATAATATTCGATGAAATAAATCTGAATGATTTAAGGAATGACAGATAATTGGAGAGAGAAAATTTCATGACCACGTCATGCGAGTTTCCACATAGCTCATGTTAGCTTGAAAACTCCTGCAGTCAGAAGAACAAGCTCTGAAAACAAGAGGTGTTGATGTTACAGCTTTCATCATAACTGGCATTTGCTGGCACTCCCCCCTTTAGATTTCCAGATTGCTACAGGACAGCTGGCTTGCTGCTGTATAAGTTTCATCTCTTCTAGCTGTACACATACTTCTATTTTCTTGAAACTTGAACCTGTAAATCTAGGCAACTCTGGAGTCCAAAACAGAGGCACATATTTTAGACACCTAACATTTTTGAAAACAGGCAGCCTGAACTGATCCTGTACTTGGCACATTGGCACCTGGGCACATCCCAGTTTTTACACAGATTTACACTGGGCAGAATTTAAGTGATCAGTGTAAGGCTAGACATGAAAACTGTAACCTCTTTGGGAAAAGCAGCTCCCCCTAACTGAACATAAATCCTGTTGCTTTATGGTAAGATACTGAAATGAATTAACAGTCTTCCGTGTCATCAGAGCTGCTTTCTAGCTTTCTGAAAACGCTTAATGCATTTGGTTTAGAGGCTTGAAAGGCACGTTCCAGAAATTAGACTTGCACAACATTTTGTCTTTCAAATACAGTATTTCTTTCATGTGTCCAAGAGTTTTGGCTCCACATCCCCCATGGCTCACCGCTGTTACTCTTCCACCCTCTTCTTTCCCCAGTACTGTGATCCAATTCATTGCGAATGCTGACACGTGTAGCTGAGGCTAATTTGCAACGTGAACTTGTGATAGAAAACAGCCTGTGTAATAGTATACATGTTTCCTGCTGGTCTTACATCACTGAATTCCCCAGGCTCTGATGTAAATGGCAGACTGGAATGCACATTTTACCCAACTCATCCTGCAGGATTGGGAATCTCACCAAGCTTTCTACTTTCTAATCCAAACACTGATATCTCTGTGACTTTGGAAGTACTCTCATCCAAACGAGATTTTCCAGTAAGGCCTGGAATGTCTGCCAGAATATCTATGCTTATCCTGAGTGCCTGTCATCAGCTGCCACATCATAAAATTGTGTGACAAAAAGCATCAGAAAATCTAACTAGCCAATGCTGCATGGAAAGCTTTGAGAAACTTTCTATTATGGAACAGTTCTCCTCCCTTCCTGAGTCACCTTCCCATATTCTCAGGCTCCCTGATTATACATGGCCTGTTTTAATAATCTTGTTTTACTTCTTATTGAACTTTCTCTCTCCTCACACATTTTACCTGATGCACAGGAAATTCCACAGAGCAGTTAAGTGACCTCAGAAAACGAAAACTCACTACGAAATGGAGACTCATGGGACCTTTTAGAGACATGATTTAGCACTCTGAGGGTAAAAGTAAGAGCCAAGAAATGTATTTTATTAAAAAAATACAGCATATGGAAGTTCAGGATCCTTAGAATGGGATTCAGAACTGACCAATGAGCAAAAATTGAACCTGATTCTCTCTGTTGCCTTCAGGTAGTTCTGAATTTACACCATGCCCATCTAACATTTTGAAGCTAGTATTCTTGCTACTACCAAAATGTGCACTGGGCTTCAAACACGATAAAGTATGTTAGAAATGGTTCATATTCTATGATAACAAATAACACTGCAATGTGCATTGTGTTTAGCAGATTAGATGCAAAGTACTGTAATATAAAAACTAAGTTTGGACTTCAAAGGACATTAAATGATTCTCTGCTTTCATGAATCTTCAGTGACAGATCTGTAACTTTCTTAAACATCTAAAGCATTATTCCTTAGCAAGTACAAGACCAAAAATGCAACTGATTAAATGTTGTTTTTTCAAGAGTAATTCAATGCCTCAAAGAAACTGCCTCTGGTAAATAAAAATGTTTGATAAATACAGTGACACAAGTCCCTAAAACCCCCAAGGTACACATTCAGAACTATTTGTTTTCAAGCAATGGATTTTCTTTTTCATTAAGGATAGATTTTAATTCTGCCCATTGAGGTAAAACTGCAGCCTTTTCCTCTCAGATACTTATACACAGAATCACAGAATAGTTAGGGCTGGAAAGGACCTTAAGATCATCCAGTTCCAAACTCCCTGCCATGGGCAGGGACACCTCCCACTAAACCATGCCACCCAAGGCTCTGTCCAACCTGGCCTTGAACACTGCCAGCAATGGAGCATTCACAACTTCCCTGGGCAACCCATTCCAGTGCCTCACCACCCTTACAGTAAAGAGTTTCTTCCTCATATCCAATCTAAACTTCCCCTGTTTCAGTTTGAACCCATTACCCCTTGTCCTATCACTACAGTCCCTCATGAAGAGTCCCTCCCCAGCATCCCTATAGGCCCCCTTCAGATACTGGAAGGCTGCTATGATGTTTCCACGCAGCCTTCTCTTCTCCAGGGTGAAGAGCCCCAACTTTCTCAACCTATCTTCATACAGGAGGTGCTCCAGTCCCCTGATCATCCTCATGGCCCTCCTCTGGACTTGTTCCAACAGTTGCATATACATTACACCTCTGTACACAAGTTCATTCAGTGCATTACAAAATACATTATCCACTTACTCTCTCTCTGCTCCCTTTCCTTGATTATAGCATCCAGCCATTTCTGTTTGTCCTCTGCAGTCTTGGCCATACAGACAAACCACTTGTTCTTGGCTGTGTTGTGTATCTTCCAACCATTTGTCACAGTGTAGCCGTTGCTGTGGTAATCTGCTGTAAAAACCCAAAGCATAATGCACATAGTGAACAGAAGGTCTTCTACTTCAATCAAATCAGCATGGGACACCTTAATTAAAAGAGCCTGACTTTTGGAGGTGCTCCTCATGCACCATTCTTACTGACTGTCCATGTGACTGGTTGTTACTTACCTGTAAGTACACATATTAACAGAAGTATCCGTAGGCTGTTAAACTGACTGTTTCAGCCCTAAGAGTGATGCTGTAATTTCACCTCAGAAGAATTAAAACATTTAAAACGTAACGACATCAGTGCAACACTGTGAAGTTTGTTCAGGTTATTTGAGCTGAACTTTCTGGGGACACACTAACTCCTTGCACTGTAAGGATTTTTGTCCACTGGACATGGGAACTCTTTAAGTATCAACTGTTTAAAGGCCATAATATTAATTCCTGACTTGTCACTGTAGGAGGAGGGGTTGGTTTGGCCTTTGTAGATGAGATCAGAACACAAGAATCGTTCCCATATTTTGTTCAGGGACACATTCCATACTACTGATTTGAGGCTAAGACTAATATTTGGTAAAGTTATAAATGAGATGATTCAGAAGTTCTGTTGTGATAGCTGTAATGGCTTAAGATGTAAGAAAAGAAAGGATGGAAAGAAGATAAAGTATCTTTTACTAAATTAACTTGGATTAGGAGAAAAAATAGACAACCTTCTGGGTACACAAACTCTTCATAAGGTTATTTCAGAACGAAGGACTAGTGCCTGAAAGCATGTCCAGTCTTTCAACAAACATAAGTTGGTCTAATAATGAAGGTACCAGAAGCTGCATAGCTTGCTTGAGATTTCACTAAAGGAGACAGAAAAGTACATTTGCACCACCTTGCAAAATAATATCTGGACTTGATGTGTTGTTAAAAGACAGTATTTGGTCTCATACCTGTTCCATCTTCCACATTTTCCACCTCCATGACTTCTGTATTTATTCGGCCTCTGAAGATATAAAGGGAGCCGTTGATTGACTTTGTCCGCTTAGATGTTTTTTTCCCAGTAACCCTGCAATTAGGATTTAGACTGTTAACAACACAAACAGAGTAGCATACATATATAAAAATCGTTCTGAGATATGACTATTAAAAAAGGATTCTGGTATAGTGCTTTGTGGCATTTCACCACACCTCTGATTTTAGAAACTGGACTACTCCATCAGCTCAGAAAGATAAGCGTACAACAACGTCAGTACAATGATGAAGAGCTCATTTTACAAGATTATGTAAAGACTGGGATGCCTTCAAGCTTTACATTCTTGATGACTGACTGAAATGCCAGTACAACTGAACTGCATGAGGCTCTGGGATGAAAACTGCAATATCCCCTGACAAAATGTTACATTTGACTCTTTTGTTTGCCTTAAGCTTTGATAAATTTGTGGCATATATACCAAGTTTCAAATATAAAATAAAACACGTAAAGAGGCTGGTGTCAAATGGCCTGTCATATTTCTGTTAAATGTCACTGTAGGGGGCATTTGTGAAAGTGCTGCTGTGGCGACTTTGCACCAAAGTTTACATCTTCATCCATAAGCTTTCTAGTGTCTTTGTTGAAATGTCTTATAAAAAAATAATCAGGAAAGCACTTTCACTGCTAGTTATGTTCTGATTTTTATGTTTATAACAGGCTTAAAACCATCCAACTAACACCTGCTGAGCTTTAATATCTAAGAACAACTCTGCTATATGAACCAAAACACAACCGGTCAAATGATCATCATTTGGGATGGCAAGTGTCCAAGCTCTGTGCAGTGAAGGGATTGCAGTGGCAACTTGCCAGGAGCTCATAAGATTCAAGAAATATTGCAATAAAAAACAGCTGGAGAGAAAAATTCTGTCAGAGTGAAATATCTGTGATAAACTGAGGTGAGAGGAGAATCACCAAGTTCTTCTGAACAATTTTCCCTTTTACAACTAGTTTTAGTGACAAATACGTATTTAGTGATGACCATATACTTACATCCAATCAGACTGACAGGGATGGAGATCTTGGAGCCATTAGATCATTTCCTAAAGATGACTGTTGGAATCTAAAGAAAAGCTATCCTGGCAGCCTTAGAAAAACCCTTTAAATACTCAGCCCATTTCTCCACATGAAACATATTGTTCCTGACATCAGGATTCAATTCAAACAGCTGTCTATGATCCTGCTAAAAAACATGAAACAATACTCAGCCCTGCAAAACTATGTCATCAGTTTGTCAGACTTCCCAAAGCTTCTGCAAAAGATGAGATTGCAGTCTTAGACTGAAAATCACTGATCTCATTCTAAGACACATCTTAAACTGGTCTCAACAATGCTACTCTTAATTTATGCTATTGTGAAAAGGTATGATGCCTAAGTTCTAAATGGCTGTATTGCTGACTACTTATCAAAGACAGGTCTGAATTCTAATTGCCTTTTTCAGTCAAGAAAAGCTCCAGTGATTTCTACAAGATAAGCACAGTGCGAACTGAGAACCAAGTAATTCAATTTCAAATTAGGAACAGACACAGGCAGGTTTTTGGTGGTACTGGCTTTTCCAAAAGCTGTGTCCCACTAACATGGCAGTTGTTTGTCATGCAGCTGGCCAAATAATCACACCAGCACATCTGGATAGATGCTAATTTCCATCCTGGACTAATTATAAATAGCAGCTAGATAGGAGAAATATCCAAAATTAAAGTCACTCAGCAATTCCTAAATATATCTTTTATACTAGGCAAATCCCAGCAGACTTAACAAAATATCCTACTTTTTAATGGAAATCAGATTCTGAACATTTCATCAGTTCAAGCTACGTTATTAGACAAAGATAAACAATATCAACCCTCGGGGAAAACCGAAGTGTTAAGGCAGCCTCCTCCAAAATCAAGGCAAACTACAGAGTAGCTCAGTAATGTCTTCTGTACAAAAAAAAAAAAAAAAAAGAGTTGCTTAAAGTAGAACATTTTGTTTTCCAAACCTTAGCATTCCGGGAAAAATGCCTGGACAGCACAGGAGGGGCTCGCTAACCTGAACTACAAACAGCATGAGAAAACCAGTTTCTAAGAGCTTTAAAGAACCAAAAGATTAGACATCAAATCGATTTCTTTTTCTTAATTCCCTAAGGAACAGTTTTCTGTCAGAAGACACAAATTTATGAACTGTTTCATGCGGAAGTTTGGATTTTGACAAATCTGGCAGAGTCAAAATGTTGTGTTTCATCTTTCTTACTTCACTTCAGCAGAGTCAAAAGGCTTCACTTAAACACTCTTAAAAGCCACATAAGTTTGAATTGTGACATTTTCTTTTCAATTTAAATGTTAATATTACATTCTAATAATTTCTAATGCAGATTTCACCTAATAATTTTTAATTATGTTGTGTAGTTTCAGCATTGTCCACACAAATTCTAAACATTACTGAAATTATATTTACCAGCTTAATGTTTCCAAAATTTCTATTGAACTGGGAAATAAATCCAAATTTTGAGATACGAGAAACTGGAGAGAACACTGTGGTATTCCTGATTGGGTTGGCCATTCTACTTGGCCACTGCCATTAAAGAAGTATAACTTGAATGAGGAGGAGAAGAATCTGGAGTGTAGAGAATGTATTGAAAATTCAGGAGAGACCAAGAGAATGAGACTGGAGCTGTGCAGGTAAAAAGCTTAAGGACTGAAATACAGTGTAATTGGCTGCAGAAGCAAACTGCCCTCCACTCTGACAATGCATTTTAATAGTAAGCAGTAGGTGTTAATAATGCTTGCGTTTTATAAGGTGGAATGATGCAAAAATTGTAGACACACAGAGCACATGGCTGCAAAAGATGAACAGCAACTTGCTAATCTTCATCTCTTCCTCACTCCTCTGTGTCCTGCATCTATTTAATGCTTTCTTAGCCTTCCACTTTCCCCTTTCTTGGCTTTATATTGTTTTTCACATCACCCTTGTCTGCTTGGAATAACCTCACAATGAAAGTTGGCACAGCCTTCTTCTACACATCGCTCCTGGAGACCCATCTGCTCTGGGAAGTTTTCCAGCTGTAAGAACTCACTCTGTGTTTTTTCTGCACTGTATCAACTTCTGTCTTTGGATTATGCATTTCTCAGGGTGGGGACCCCATTACTGTGTGGCATATTTATTCTACCACAGAGTGACTTCTTTCTCATGCTGTCTAAATAACAGCAGTGTTCAAGAACAGAGGGAAATCACACCTGCAACTCAGCCTTAGAGAGCAACAGGGAATACAGTGAGTGGTCAGTAACTGATCATACTTTAGAAGCATAGAATCATAGAATAGTTAGGGTTGGAAAGGACCTTAAGATCATTTAGTTCCAAACTCCCTGCCATAGGCAGGGACACCTCCCACTAAACCGTGCCACCCAAGGCTCTGTCCAACCTGGCCCTTGAACATCACCAGCTGTGGAGCATTCACAACTTCCCTGGGCAACCCATTCCAGTGCCTCACCACCCTTACAGTAAAGAATTTCTTCCTCATATCCAATCTAAACTTCCCCTGTTTAAGTTTGAACACATTACCCCTTGTCTTATCACTACAGTCCCTAATGAAGAGTCCCTCCCCAGCAGCCCTATAGGCCCCCTTCAGATACTGGAAGGCTGCTATGAGGTCTCCACGCAGCCTTCTCTTCTCCAGGCTGAACAGCCCCAACTTCCTCAGCCTATCTTCATACGGGAGGTACTTCAGTCCCCTGATCATCCTCGTGGCCCTCCTCTGGACTTGTTCCAACAGTTCCATGTCCTTTTTATGTTGAGGACACCAGAACTGTACACGATACTCCAAGTGAGGTCTCACGAGAACAGAGCAGAGGGGCAGGATCACCTCCCTCCACCTGCTGGTCACACTTCTTTTGATGCAGCCCAGGATACAGTTGGCTTTCTGGGCTGCGAGCGCACACTGAAGCCGGCTCATGTTCATTTTCTCATCGACCAACACCCCCAAGTCCTTCTCTGCAGGACTGCTCTGAATCTCTTCTCCACCCAAACTGTAGCTGTGCCTGGGATTGCTCCGACCCAGGTGTAGGACCTTGCACTTGGCATGGTTAAACTAAACTTTCTGCTTACAAAACTTCTGAATGGTCCATAAGCATGGATGGACTCACCTGGATTTTCTCTTGCAATATACCAGAAGATTATCAAACAGAAAAAACATTCTCTCCTGGATATTTCCTGCCGAGATTTTTAACAAAGTCCCTTGGAGCAAGAGCTGTGTGCAGATATCAGTCAGATTTGACCCCTGAAAAGAGAAAAAGATACTGTTTATTTCTAACTTCTTTAGCATTGCACCATGAAGGATTTTTACTAAAACACTGCTATTTTATCTGGATGTCATTGAACTGTGATGTAACTGATGCACTCAGAAGAAGGAAGTCCTCAATTTCTTGATGTGGCTAAACACATCTTGTTTTCTCTGGATTACAAATATTTTTTGGAGTCCTCGTACACTACAATAAATCTTCGCTTTGGAACTCCACACACAACCACTTGTTCTTTTGACTTGTTACTATCTCCAGGAGAAATCACTCTCTCCAGATCATGACCCCAAAGGCGTACTAGTACATACACATATAGGAACAGAAACCAACTGACCATACAACATAAAAGCATGCTCCTCATGTCATTTGCCCATGGAGAAATCAAACTTTTGTAGCACCTCAACATCAAACACTTAATTTCCCAAAAGATACCCAAAACCAGCAGAAGAAATGAGCACAGTAACATTGGAGCCAATGTGCTACTGACACTGTGTAAAATTATCTGCCCTATTTTGTGCAGGAATTAAAGCAAATTATTTCAATGGCTGCTTCTCATCTTCAAATCTAAGAATCTTTATTTTTCCATCGGCCCCATCACGATGGTATCTAAACACTGTTGATGAATTTCCTGTTGACCTTGCTACTTCTCATTTATACCAATCTGAGAGGTTTTTCAATAGTAAGAAACAGAGTAAGAAACAGAGTAAGAAGATTTATTTGATGTTTTCAGTGACAAACCAGAATTTCTCACCTTTCTAACTGGAACCAAGCTGCTGGGGCGGGGGAAAGGAATGAATGAAAACAACATAGCTGGTGAAAATGCAAATTACAGCCCAAATGATTGATCTGCCTAAGCACTAACACGTCTCTTGAAACTCCTGTGCATTTCAGACTTGGAGAATTTGGGGATACATAGCAATTGTGTAAAAATAACTCACAATGACTCACAAGGTGAACTCCCCAAAGAAAAAGCAATATATAATTAACAGAAACAGCATATTAACTTGTTCTCCACTAAGCAAACAAAACCACTGTATACAAAAGTATACAAACTGTATACATGCATCCTCTACTTTTCTTTCCCCATTTTTTTTTTTAGCTAATCTTTGTTTCCCAGAAGGATCAACCAGAATCAAATTGATCTGTCTGAGGTTAATCCATAATATACATCTACAAGGATTCTGTGCATTCCAGAAGAATGAATATGAGCGGAGTTCATTTTGCTGAACAGACCTCTGACTAAGCTGCAGGCCTTCAGTAGCTTCCCAGATTTGGCTTTTAACATGTCCCCTCATTATAATCTCAGAAAGAGACTGAAAGAATGATGCTAGGATACGCTCAGTGTGTGACAGTGACAGTTACGGTTGTATTAAGAGAGGGAGGTGCAGATTGGTGGGTGGACATGTTGAAGAAAATATGTTGAACTGAGGAAATTGCTCTAAAAAACAACTGCTGCTCTTGGTGAAGCTGCAGATGACTCTCAAGAACAAGAAGAGACTCTGCAGAAGCAAAAAGATGTCACATTGTTCTTCGTGTTGGAAATATTGAGGGTGGCACTGATGGCAGTAGGATGAAGATCAGACCAGGGATGTCCATTGGGACAGCTGGAAGTGCAAAGTCATAGACACCAGTGAAACTGTTGGTCTGGTTAAACAAAAAAATTAAGACATGGTGAAGCCTGTTCCAAATTATGTGAACAAATTAACAACAAACTTCATGCTGGGCTTCTTGAACACTTCCTCAGATTCAGGCTACATCCCTTACAAACTTAAAACACTTGTTCATAAGTAAGCTGATCTTCACTTCATTTTGACAATTTAGATGCCTTGGATTAAAACTGTTGGAACCTGTAGGGCTTGTCAAATTAGTATGTCAGATTTATTGTCAAATTATATGGATATGGTTATATGTATATATAAACATAGATATATACATGTATATGTATATAACCATATATACAGGGCACCAGTGTATCAAAATCCATATCCATGCTAACAGAAAAGGGAAATTTTCTATTTCATAGGAGGAACTGCTGTTAGATAAACTAAAAATAGGCATACATTTATCTTATAGACTTCTTCTCACAGCCAGCTCTGTACTTACAGCACTGCATTCTTGAGCTAATCATTTAATTCAGCAATTGCAGCTTTCCATAGATAGAAGTTAAGAGCCCTTCTCATTGGGAATAAACTGCAAAATACAATTGAAATAACTAAACCCAGTTGTTTATGAACACAGCACTTTGCTCTACTGTTATCATTTATAATACCCCTAGTACTGTGAAGATAGGAAACTGTCTATGAGTTTCAAACCTCTCTATATTTACAGAATTAAGAAACACCACTGTGTTCAGTATTGGTCTGTCTCTGTGATGCATAAAGCTCCTTTTCCTCCTTGAAATATGTCATTAGAGTAATTTAGAAATGATCCACAGCTTACTGGGAGGGAAAACACTTCTTCTTTGAAATTTTGAGCTGAGTGACCTAGGTGACTTTGTTACAAAACTGTATATAAACAAATCTGAAAGGGTTTTCAGCCCCAGGATGTTGCTGCAGATAAGTTAAACCCTAAAAAACCACCCCTTACGACATCATGGACACTTTAACAGCCATGCTTCAGGCTCCAGAGCTAAAACCATGCCTGTTGCCTAGATGACCCGTGAGCGCATTGAACCTGAAATGTTTTAATTACTTCTAGAAGTCCTGCTATATAGAACATTACATGACTTCGTTTGCTGAGCTTGCTATCCAAAAATTACACAGCTGGATATCTGGGTTGTTCTCATGTCTTTAGCCGAATGCCAAGAACATCCTTCAGGGAAAAACTGAGCAAGGTTTAAAACATACACGAAAGATAAAAAACAACCCAAAAGAGAGTCATGGAGAGCACCCAAGAGTCCGAACACGAGGAAGTTTACATGACCTCTAACAAAATGTCCTCAGCTAAGAAATCCTCAGCTGGCAGTGATCAGCCTCGACATTTTAAGTATCAGTCTCACTAAATGCTGACGCCAATCAATCTCTCCAGGAGACCATTTAACACCCTGACTCCCTATGGTGCATGTCCCAGAGGTTTCCAGCTCCACTGATTCAAGGGCCTCAACTACAGTCATCACAAGATAAGCTGCCAACACTTCCCATGCCATCCTGACTTCTCAGTATTTTTCCTGAGTGGCTCTTTCCCCAGATTTCCTCTTCCTGCCAGCTTCATTCAAGTTTTCTCACTCTTATTTTTCTCCCTTCCATAGTAAATGCTTCTACCTACACAGATCCACCTTCTGATAAATACATCAACAGAAACACATCCGTAAGTAAGTTAACTGGACCAAACACAAATACACCAGTTGCTTTCTAACCTAATACTTGCTAATCTAATCTTTATCTTTCATACAGGAAATCTGTATGAAGCTAAGTGAGATACCTTTCAAAGCTCCTGAAAAAACATAAAGTCTTGTAGGAATAAAAAGAGAAACTTCTGTTATTTAGACCAGTCCTGATTTCATTTTCTAGACTTATCTGATTTTCAGATGAGATCTACCCATTTGAAATTTCAGTCCATTCTGAACCTAACAACTTCCTTTCATAACCCATTTGCTCTGCTACAATTTAGCAGCAGCCTGCACACTCAAAATAAACATACATTCTAAACTCATTAGTGTGATGCCACCCACACCTCCAAGAGCATTTGCACATCACATAGGAAACAAAAAAATCCCTGTACACAGTATGAGTCACTAAACTTGTGCCCATTAAAACTGCATAGCAAACTGCCTCTGGGGAGCTTTGCAGTCCTACATCATACCTCCCATCCTTCAATGTGGGACTGCAACTGTTCAAGGGCTTCCAGTTTCTCCATCTGCCTCTTGGTCTCGTTGATATTTGTGCAGACCGTCTTCATGGCCTGCAATGCATTCTGGACAGCTGGATGATCAGGATGCTTGGAGGGAGTCCTCTTAGCCAATTCCTTTAAAAAAAAGTAGAAAGACAAGAAAACATGCTCTGTAAACTTAGAAGCAGGTCACAGAAAGGCACAAGCCTGCAATACTATAGGAAGATGCCAGAACCACTGCAAATTAAAAAGGAGTTGTAAGCATGTTATTGCAGATGCTGTTCTCTGTTCTTCACCAGTGCAGGTCTGGGGGGGAAAAAGAGGGGTTGAGAATGAAGGTGTGGAGTTGAAACTGAGGAAAAGAGCAGGGACTGGGGGGAAGGTGGGATTGTTTATCCAAATGTCTTATCATTGGCAACAAATTGTGTTGAATGTGTTTTGGCTGTGATGGTAATTACTAAGCAATCTTCCTGTCCTCATCTCGATCCACAAGCAGTTTTCATCTTATTGTTTTCTCTCCTTCTTTCCCTGTTGAACAGTGACAATAAGAACGTGGCTGGGTGGGCAGACAGCAGCCAGTCAAGGTCAATCACCACATGTGGATGAGCACCTACAGCTCTGTGCATGATGACTCTATCCAGAAATTGCAAGGAAATTCACTAGCCAGACCTGTCCGTATTTTTATATACAACAATAATTTTATGAAGGAGAAAATTAATTCACAGAGAGTAAGTAACTTTCCCAATGGCATGTGACTTGCAGGACCAAGACTTTCTGGCATTCAGTTCAGTGTTTGAACTGTGGAGAGAGACCAAGAAAACAGCAGGAATTTAACAGAGACTCTTCCCCAGATTATGTTTGGGAGACTGGGGTACATGCTTTGACTGGAGAGATTAACATAGAGGTGAATAACATCCCTGCTCTGGAAGAGTTCCTAAGAGACTCCGTTTCACCTGATTCAATGAACAACAGCACAGTTAAACACTGCCCACAGAAAAACAGCAGTGGGAAAACTTGGCACCTGACAATATTAACCAGTTTAGCAAAAGGGGAAACCACTGTCAACTCACAATTAATCATCTTTTAGACCAATAGTATTTTATAGTCAGCCACAATTGAATAAAAATACACTAAAGAAACCTTTACTAAGGCTGGTAATTTAATCTTGATACCTAATATGGTGTTTAAGACCCACATTTTTAGATTGCCTGGAATATTTAACTTTCTCACTACGTTCTATTTTGCTTCAACATGTTATTTAAAGACCTACATTTAAATGGCAAACTGCTGCTGAACTGCATCATTTTGCATGAGACACCATAATGAGTCTGAGTACCATCAGACAGCCTGCACAGCACTGTGGTCTGAACACAGCTAAATTGCTTCAATCCATAGTTCCCACAGCTAAGGGCAAAGACAGCCTGTTACAGTTGTTGTTCATCCAAGATTAAGTGATTACAATCCCCAAATGCCTGTCATGGGCTCCAACTAGGCTTACTCTGTGGTTTGATTTGTCTTTTGCTTCTCCACATCAGCACATTAACCTCAGCAAGTGTCCCTTCACCACACAAAATATTGACATTAAAGATCTTTGTGCCATGCTGTCTTGCTGGGCACTGGCGTACTCCCATTTCAGGTATGATCCCAAGTAGTGCTGGGGCTCACCTTGCCCGAGTTGGTCACACAACCTGTAATACAAGCACTGCTCCTCAACTGACTTATGTCCACACATAACCTCTAGATCAAATTAACTGGTGGTTTTTAGGCTCAAGTTACGTGGCCTGTCAGAGAGTGGAGAGATGTGGGCTGAAGTTCAAGTTCTGCTGAAGCTTGCATTAACTTACAGTGACTATAACAGCTGCTAATCCAGACACTCCGAGCTACTAAATCAAGGAACTTTCTCTGTCCTAGTGTCGATTCACAGATCTGCTTTACAGAGTTCTTTAGACAGACAGCTCTTCAGCATGTGACAGGTTTGCGCATATTTAGCTGTACTTTTCTACTAGTAGGAGTGACTGTAGAATAAATATACTGTGGGATACTCAGATAACAGCAAAATTGGAAGGCACATTTGAAAGGAGGAAGCTAGAGTTAGAAGTAGTACAGATTTATTTCAACCTTTACACAGATTCAGTGCTTCCGCTGCTCCCTCACACTGGCAAGACTTAATTCACTAGCACTAATAAACAATTTTGAGACCCACTGTTACAGAAACTCAGAGTATTTTAATTATTTACTTATTAACTTCTGCATTTTGCAGAAGCTTTTAAACCGGCATCTGCCTCTTGAGATTAAACCATTTGGTGACCGAGGCTCCTTTAAGTAATGCAAGAGACAGGTCTTCTGAGAATTGAAATACAGCAATGGGAGGTACTCTCATTCCCACACAGACAGACCCCAGAGACAGAAAGGCCCAAATGAATGGATGGGAATGTCGAAATTGTCCTATGAAATATAACTGCTTAGTTCTTGGCACAGATTTGGTATTTTAAGAATTTACTCATAGCTATGATTTCTCTTTTTAGAAAATTATAAATGGAGGTTGACAATGGCTCTTGTCAGATGGATGACAAAGGAGATGGGTAATGTGCTGACAGCCAGGAATCTCAGTAAGAGAGAGGAGTTAATGATCTTGGTTGATTTAGAGAGTAACACATGCACAGGAAAAAGGGGCTGGCTGCTACAAATGTCAGTTGATATCACAAGTGAAATTCTCTATGGAATATTTTACTTTTCCTGAAGATAAGGACCAAGGAAAGTGTTCAAGAAGAAAAGGCAGGAGAGGGATGTTGCACTTTGGTGACACTAGCCTCTGCTCCATGCTTCCAAAACAGAGTGCAGGATTTTTGCTACATGACTCTCATTAAAAGTCAATGAAGTTCTGCAGCTCAAGTGTCTCTCACGCTGCTCTGGAAACAGATACGCATACACTAGCCCTGTCTAAACATCCCTTTCTGAAATATCACCAAGACACAGAGAAAGAACTCTTCATTCACAGCAGGCCTCTGCTTCAACAAACACAGCATCTTCCCCACTCCTGATGCCTGCAGTTCTGCCCAAGGACTTGGAGAGATGGCTGGAAAAGGCAGTAAGGGTGCTGCTTGGGGCAGTCAGCTGCGTAAATGGCACTGACAGTCGGAGAACTTGTCTCACCACTGCCTAGTCTTAAGCCCTCTGAGGAAGAGCCACGCTGTTCTGACACTGCCATTCCCCAAAAGAGCAGAGCCTAGCACTTCTGAAACACAGTCAGGGAGCCCTGGGCACTTACTTATTTTAGTGACAGATTTATGATGTGTAAACTCTGAGAGCATTTGACAACATTTTGAAAAGCAGCTGAGAAACGGAGCAGATGGCAAACCTTGGGTATGACTGTTTCATCCTCCACAAAGCTCATGTATGTTGTCTGGAATTACTATCTTATGTATTGCAATTCACACACTAATAGGTCTAAGAAATGAGGTTGATGCCACTTTCAGAAAACCATTCCTTGCGAAGAGTTTCTTAAACTAATTCATAATAATCCTCCAATAGTGAACAGAAAACCTGGTATTTTTCACTGCCTCTAACTTTTTTGCCATTATCATAGAATCATAGAATCATAGAATAGTTAGGGTTGGAAAGTACCTTAAGATCATCTAGTTCCAACACCCCTGCCAGGGGCAGGGACGCCTCCCACTAAACCATGCCACCCAAGGCTATGTCTAATCCAGCCTTGAACACCGCCAGCAATGGAGCATTCACAACTTCCCTGGGCAACCCATTCCAGTGTCTCAGCACCCTTACAGTAAAGAACTTCTTCCTCATATCCAGTCTAAACTTCCTCTGTTTAAGTTTGAACCCATTACCCCTTGTCCTATCACTACAGTTCCTCATGAAGAGTCCCTCCCCAGCATCCCTATAGGCCCCCTTCAGATACTGGAAGGCTGCTATGAGGTCTCCACGCAGCCTTCTCTTCTCCAGGCTCAACAGCCCCAACTCTCTCATCCTATCTTCATACGGGAGGTGCTCCAGTCCCCTAATCATCCTCGTGGCCCTCCTTTGGACTTGTTCCAACAGTTCCCTGTCCTTTTTATGTTGGGGACACCAGAACTGCACACAATACTCCAAGTGAGGTCTCTGACTTTTCTCTTTTTCAGAAGGAAGGGGAGTTGCAAAGGTATTCCATATCATAAACTGGGGGGACGGGGACGGGGACGGGGACGGGGGGACACGACACAGCATACAGAAAGGAAGGACAGGACATCTACATCTACCCTACTAAGAAATGTCAGGTTTTGCTTATGCAATAGACAAAAAGGATTTCCACCTCAAGTATTTTAATCTCAGATGTTGCTTTAAATAGCTGAAGGTTAAAAGCTCTAAACATGATGGAATCTAAATATAAGAACTAAATCACAGAAGATGACAGACACATCAGCTGCTCATTTTTTGATTCTTTATTTGTGCTTGTCCCCCCCAAAAAACAACCACCAAACAAAAATACTTTGAGGAGAGAACTCGGCAAAAAGAACATGACACAGGAAGATGCAAAGAGGTGGCAGGAGGGATGAGCAGCGAGCAATGCAGGTGGGCAGAGGAAACTGGGGGGGTTTAAATGTGAAAACAACTCTAATATTTCCTAGAAAAAAGGATGCTCTTCTGCTTAACTGAGCTCCTTTAAAACAAGACACCTCCGTCATCCTTCCCCATGCCCTCCCCTGCCACAAAAATGGTTGGTTGTGTACTTAAACCTGATAACTCAACACATGTTTTGCAGCTGAAATTTCCAAGTCACTGTATTTCAGATTCCTTCCTCCTATCCTTATACTCCTGAGGACATTCAGATACAGCTTAAAATGGATTTTTTGCAATGAACATTAACATTGTGCATTGCCTGGTGCAAACTGTGGCTTGCCAGGCTGCTTCATTCTGCACCACAAACCAGGGCACCCATAAAGGATGGTTTCAGAGGTACATCCGTTGGTTACCTACTGAACATCTCAAGATTACAGAGATAACAAAGACAAAGTATTTCTTTGATTATCAGTTCAGGAAGTTGTGCTAATAAACAGTTCAACTCCAAAATGTGCTCTAAAAAACCCCCAAACCCAGAATCCAAACATCATTTTTCTGTGACTATAACTGTTTCCAGGAGGTTTATTTTCCTATTTTAGAGTTTTGAATATTTGCTTGTATTAAAATTTATTTTCCACTTAACCTAAGCAGAAAGTAAATGTTACACGAGGCTCTATCTGTGTACCTGCCAATCATAACAGGGTTTTTTATTCTGTATATAATTAAAATTTGTAATTTATGTCAATGTTTCTGCAGGGTAAAGACTAGACAAGCAACAATAAATCAGTAAAACAGATTACACTCAATGTGCATCAAATCTATGACATATGCTAAATTAAAATGCAACTAAAACATGTTTCCAGTTTTATAAATATTACCAGTTATCTGTGATTATATATAGAATGTGTGGAAGACAGAAGTATGATTTATAAATTGGCAGTGTTCCTGACAACTCTGTAGGGTATACACCATTTTTAATGCTGTGCTACATAGAGTTGGACTTCAACCAGGCAATGTTATGAATCTAAGAGCAACATGACTTTTCTTGGAGGGAGGAAAGGAAAGGGAAAGAGGAGAAACCAACAAAAAAACCCACAACAAAACCCAAAACCCCCAAAGATTAAATCTGCCCAATTGTGGCCTACTGGCAGGTTCTGTTCCTTGAACAGCTGAGATGAAGGGAGAGGAAGAAGAGGGAGACAGTGAATTAACCTCTCTCCAGCCTAGCTTCCCATCTTTCCCTTTCAATGTCCCAGCACTGCTTTCGTTAAGACCTGTGTGTCCCAGTGTTGCGCTTTCCTTCTCAAAAGGATTCTGAATCTGGTCGCTCAGCTTTTTGCATCCAGATTTTTCTTCCCTTCCTAGGGTCAATGACTCTGCCACCACATGAAGCAATACACAGCTGCTGCCCGAAATCGCCCACGAGGTTGTGTACATTATGAGGTATTTTTAAAGAACCAGAAGTGGAATGTGCATTTCTGGCTGGATTCTGAGCAATTCCTTAAGAGAACAGACATCAAACAAGAAACCACCTCGGTGACATGTGCTGGGAACCGCCAGGGAGCAGCTATCATGTGCTGCACATTCCTGGTGCACCAGGAGGAAGGAGGCAGAAATGACTGCTCCTAATCCCCACCCCAGCGGTGTGATTAACTCATGATCACCACTCCCCTAGGGTTTTCTTCTCGCTGACATAAATGCTCTTTATTAAGGGAAAAAGGCTATTTTTGTTCAGAGATTGGTTTACACAAACAGCTGCTTCTCCTCTTTAGTGCGGTTCACACTAATTAATACAGTCATACAGCTATCACAGGTGAGACAGAGCTGCCTTAGTCCAGAATGTTGTGCTAGAACATACTTTTGCAGCAAGGTACATGCACTGGAATTTTAAGTTGCTCACACAGTATATGCTCTCAAGGTCTGCTGCTTTCCCTCTCACCAAATCAGAATGCCCATCACAACAAGCAGTCTTGTTTTGTTCAAACCTAGTTCAAGCCCCTTTCTCACTTCTAAGGAAGTCTTACAATGAAGCTCATAGCTAACAAATATTCATAACTCCTACATCCTCAAACTTCAAATCATTGCTGAAGTTTCACAGCAAGAAAAAGAGAAGTGGAGGTCACATTAGAGAGGTTTTGGACTGGGGATAAAACTTATTGACCAACAAATCCTGTGCTAATTTTCTTGCACAAAGCAGACAAAAACTGTATTAGGGACAAAAATACTAATATCAACATTTCTCTGTTTGCATGGTGTAATTAAACACCATGGCTAGGTTTGAGTCCCACCTTCAAACCACACACAAGTTACGAAAAACAGACAAAAAGAAAGCAAAAACAAAAACCACCACCAAACCCCCTGTTTACAGTCAGTGACTGTAAGAAAAGATGCCCAACTGCAGGATGCCATACTTGATATTGGACATAACTGCAATATATGCTTAAAGTATCTACACCTGGAGATGCTCCAGTATATTTTTCCTAACTAAGTAACCCAAATTAACTCCATGTTAGATGCTATTATTCTGAAGAAAAATGCTCACATCTGGTATTAATAAAAAATAGTTATAGTACTTTAAACACATCTTTCCCTACTACTTAGGTTGACTTTCAAACACAGACAAGTCTGATTTACTTCATTCGTATGCTCTTTTAGCTATACTAAAATACTTACACTATAACAAGGTCATAGCAAAGTTACTACACAATCTGGATGTTCACAAACTCTTGTTAATAACAAAGTAAAAGAAGAAAGTAGGATAGCTCTGGCCTATGACTTTTCTCATCAGTTGGAATACAGTAGTATCTGTTTGCCCTGGGAATTAGATAAAATAAGATCCAATCCCCATGAATACAAACCAGCTATTTCAGGAGCAATATCTGCAGTTCAGTAGCAAAGGGAGAACAAATACTTAATTTGAAGGTTGTGTTATTTTTAAATCTACTTTTTTCTGGCCTGGAGAGTTGCATTTTCCTGGTCAGCAGTAACAGAATCAGCCTGGATTTTCCCTTGGCTGTTCTCGTGTCCGAAACATTTGTGTCCACTCTGGTAATTTCGTGCTAGCAAGTGTCAAATAAGTCTTGAATGGTAGACAGTTTATTCACTATGAATTCACTACCTTTGAGAATCAGCATTAACTACACTTTCTAATCATTATGGATAGTTTCCGAGCTGAACAATCCCTTGTAATGGCAGACTCTCACTGACTGAGGCAGATTTGTTGCCTAACCAAAATGAAATTCCCCTCAGCTTTTTCTTTAAGCTTTTATTTCCTGTCCAGGAAATTCTCAAGTAGTGAACAGTGTGTGATTTATATCAGCATGTATACAAGAAGAAATCCATAGAAAGATGGAATGCAAGATCACCAGATGCCTCATCACAGCTCCTCCTATTGGCTCCCTTCATGCTATTTGTTCAACAAGTACACAAGGGTCTGGGTCAACTGCACCAGAGCCAAACACCCAAGTATCCACCCCAGAAGGCACAGAATTGGTGTCAGAGGACAAAGCTATCTGTATTCTACCCTGCTGTGGCTTGAAAGCAAGAAACACTGACTCAGTCTTAGCCTTACTGATCTTGGCTTTAGCTTTCAAAGAAGAGAGGGCTGTGCAACCAGGTCTTTTGACATTTACAGTTGTACATGCATGTGAAAGTGGAAACCACCAATTTATTTCCACAGGCCAATATTTGATCCTCAGAGCCCAATGACTTTAGCTGCCACTGAACCTGGAAAGATTGGTGTTATGGTTTAGAAGTATTTACTTTGTTCTAGTATTTTGTTTACTGCCCCCTTGCAAAGCAAATGCCTGAAGAAAAGCAAGAAACTGGTCCATCTGTAGCTCTTCCAATCCCTTATACAGAATCCCAGACTTGCCAAAACACCTGCCCTACAATGGTACAGAGGAATGGGAAAACTTAAGCTGAAGCCTACTAAAACATAATTGTATTGATGATGCTACTATCTTGTAATCAAAGGTGCATTTCTTCTAAGTGTGTTTCTGCAGCCAGTATCCCCATGGCATTTGAGTAAAAGCCCTGATATTTCAAACAATTTATAGTATTGGCAGGTTTTGCCATTCTAATACTTCTTTAAAGCTTTTACAACAGATTTTAATTTGCAAATCAAGTTTCTGTCAGTTGATAAAAGTCTACAGATGATTCAAACTGATAAGACATCTACAACTCACAACCGTGCTTTCTGAAAAGCTTAGAAATTAAGCAGGTCTGATTAGCAATGGGTGATTCAGCAACAAAGTCATACTGAAAACAGAAAAAGAAGAGGCAGTGGTGCAGAAGAAATGTAGGGAGTTCGCCAAGACATTCATGTGCATGGCTTAGAGCCGAGATCACCAAATTATGCTAGAAAGATGACTGGTGGTCCACATACTGAGTGGTCAGATCTGTTTAATAAAACCACACTGACCTCAGAGCTGCTTCAAGCTTAACAGGGACACAGAGCAAAATATAAGAAAAATGGAGTACTAACAGTAACATTTTGGTACAAAAAGTTTGGAAAATACTGGGATAAAACTGGTTAAAGATCACTTTTAGATAAGCACGGCAAACGCACCCCAGATATTGACCACTCTAACTGGATTAAGATATCTCCAGCATGGAATAAATCAATGAATAAACGTGGTCTCCAGACTCTGTACTCATTAATGACTCCCTTCATACAAAGGGGAAACCATGACAGGAAACCTGAAGGAGATTAACTCGTCATCTTTTAGTAACAGCACAAATGTAGAGAACAATTCAAAATTAAGAACCCAGCCACTACTTCCTCTGGTTGAAGTTTCTTGGAAAACAGAAAAGGGAATCCTGTAAGGAATCAAAACAATCTCTGATTTTCAGTCTTGAACATACAGATAGATAATAGCCACAAAACACACTACAGAGTGAAAACAAGAAAACATAATCACTATCAAAACACTTGGGCAGGAACACACATTCTAAGGTCCCCACATCGCCTGGTCTATTTACAGTATCAGGTACCATAGGAACTCCTTTTCTGCACGCATGGATGCTGCTCACAGTCATCACACAAAGCCACAGACTGAACAGCCACCAAATCCTTTCCATATTAACCCCAAATAAACACAATGGACTTAAACTGAAGCATCATTAGGTTTTCAATTATCTCTACAGAACCAGTTCTCTCTGAAGATAAATCCACGCTGGAGCCACTTTTACGCTTTCTTGATCAAGACATCCTTTACCCTATCTTGACTATGATTAGTACTGTGGAAGAAATGCTTCTAGCTGTCTCACACATTAGCTTCTCCTGCCATGTGCCTAAACTGCATGTGCTTTTGTTTGTTCCAACTGTAAGTGGATTTGTGGAGAGATTGGCTGGACTGATAAACTGGCTGTATACACATAAATCCCAGTAGCTACATCCATAAGGAATGGTGCATGAACGCCTGCTCTAAGATGGGCTTGTGCGCAGCTGCATAGACAACGATTCCACTTGTAGGAAAGGATTTTAAAACTTGGCTCTGAAAGAGCCCCAACTGAATAGAAAGAAGTGATTTCAATATTTATCAGATGAAACAAACAACTGTAAATGGAACAACACATCAGTATTGCGTTTACCAGCTTGTACCTATGAAAACCTTTAATTGTGCTGAATGTAGGGACAAAAAACCGTAACAGCTTTAAATGACATACAGGTGATTGATATGGTCAGCCTGTGACCAAGAGCACCAGCTCACCATAGAATTGTTACTTTCTTCCACAACTCAGGAAGGAACATTTCATTCACAGTTTCTTCTTATATTTTTTATTCATTAATTTTCTTTTGATAAAGGTAATCTTACTGAGAAAGAGACTGCCATCACTGAAGACTGATGGCTGTTAGTCACAGAGCAGCTACACAGCCACCAGTGATGCAAGCTCTCCTAGAAACTGCTTTCCCCTTTTCCCTCTCCTCATCCCCACCAGGCATGTAACCCAGCCTTGACCCATAGGGATGAGAGGGAAGTTGGCTTTTTATAAGTCTTTTATTCTTTAGCTCCTACAGTAAGAATACTAGTAAGGCAGCCAATTAGTGCCAATCGCAGCACTCATTTCTGCAATGACACCTATCCACTGGTGTCATGGGTTCAGCAGCAGCAGTCATTTTTTTTTTTTTTCTCCTTCTTGGTAGCTGGTGTAGCACTGTGTTTTTGATTTTCAACTTGGGAACAGCGCTGATAACACCAGTGTTTCTGTTACTGCTTAGTGATGTTTTGGTCTGGCCAAGGATTTTCTGAGTTTCATGCTCTGCCAGGGAGGAGGGGGAGCCGGGAGGAGGCAGAGACAGGACACCTGACCCAAACTGACCAAGGAGCTATTCCATGCCACAGCACGTCATGCCCAGGATGTAAAACTGGGGGGGGCAGGAACCCGGAAGAGTTCAGTTCACAGCTCGGTCATCGAGTGGTGAGCAATTGTATCCTCTTTCCTTGTATTTCCCTGATCATTTTTGTGGGTGGTGGTGGCAGTGGTGGTTTATGTTATACCTTCTTCCCCCCCACGTTGGGCGCCAAAAGAACTGTCGTGGTTTAAGTCCAGTCAGCCACACAGTTTTGCTCACCCACTCCCCCCTCTATCTTGCCCCCCACTTCCGGAGGGATGGGAAGGAGAATCGAAAAGAATGCGACTCCCACAGGTTGAGATAAGAACAGTTTAGTAACTAAAGTATAACACAAATCACTACTGCTACCACCAATAACAATAATGACAAGGCAAATACAAGGGAAGGATACAATAGCTCACCCCTTCTAATACAAAGCCCGACTACTCACTTCCCCTCCTTCTTCCCCCCCACTCCGAGGGGGGGGAAAAATTGGGAGGAGAATCAAAAGAATGCAACTCCCACTAGCCGAGACAAGAACAATTCAGCAGCCAAGGTATAACATAAACCACCACTGCCACCACCACCCACAAAAATGATCAGGGAAATACAAGGAAAGAGGATACAATTGCTCACCACTCGATGACCGAGCTGTGAACTGAACTCTTCCGGGTTCCTGCCCCCCCCAGTTTTACATCCTGGGCATGACGTGCTGTGGCATGGAATAGCTCCTTGGTCAGTTTGGGTCAGGTGTCCTGTCTCTGCCTCCTCCCGGCTCCCCCTCCTCCCTGGCAGAGCATGAAACTCAGAAAATCCTTGGCCAGACCAAAACATCACTAAGCAGTAACAGAAACACTGGTGTTATCAGCGCTGTTCCCAAGTTGAAAATCAAAAACACAGTGCTACACCAGCTACCAAGAAGGAGAAAAAAAAAAAAAATGACTGCTGCTGCTGAACCCATGACAACTGGGAACTCCTCTGAGACAACCAACCACTTTTCAAACAGGCCTCCAAACATCTGTCAGATGATACAGGATTTTGATCATTACTGACCTGAACACACTCAAACTAAAGACCTCATGATGAAAGATGTGTCCCATTTATTGTCCCCAGAGCCATCTAGTCCCTCAGAACACTAAAAATAATTTTTTCTGAACAAAGATTTTCAGGAAGTGGCTAAAATAGCACTCAAGCCTTAGTAAACATCTGAACAGAACTGAAGTCAAAAGGCATTAGTTATTCAGTAGTTGCCATGTCTGGTCTAGCCACACCATTATGAGATTTAGCAGCCTGTCAGCTTCAGGCAGCATTTTGATAGTACCCATAAAAAGCCATTTTCTTCATAGAGGATCCAACTTTTCCAAGTGCAAGCCAGGAAGGTAGTAGTGACAACAAGAGCCAGGGCTGCAAAAATGCAGAATCCCTCCAAGAATAAAACAACCATCTGGAGAAATACTTTCTTTGGTTTACCTTAAGCAGAAGTGGGTATTTGCAAATTCTCTGAATTGGAGTCAGCAGATAACCCTCTAGTGGAATGTCGGTCGTCTTTCTGCCTCCCAAAAGCATGCAACCCTGTAATTAAAAAAGGAAACAAATGTTACCTCAGACACAAAGCTTCCAGATGCTCTTGGACATGATTTTGCATTCCTGTAACCCATATTATGGTCAGAAAACACTTTGTCACACCTAAGATACAAGAAATGGGACTTCATTCACCACTGAAATACAAAAGTATCCAACGTACCCCAACAACTAATAGGAGAATTGTCTTTATTCACTATGCAAAGTTTGCACTGTCGGTCCAGAAAACTCTTGAAGGCCAAAATAAAGCTTACTACCTAGTAAACACATTATTAACTCCAGTCCAATCCTTATGTCTGAAGGAAATTGAGGTGGAATTGAAATAAATGAGTCATCTGCATCACATCCACCAATTCTCCAGCAAAACATTATGTCTCATCACAGCTGGACAAACACCATGGGTGCACTGTCTGGGTAACCAGCACACATGGAGTGTCAACCAGTCACAACACATGGTGCTGCATGCCCAGCTACTCTCCAAGTGCTGGTTAAACACAGTAAAGAAGGGGACAAGCATCAGAACAGTACACCAAAGAAATCCAAATCCAAATAGATTTTAGATTGAAGAAAAGAAGCAGCAACTGATCAACCCCTGCAATACTCGCACAATGAGTTCACACAAGTTTGAAGAGGCCCTGCGTTCCAGCAGAATAATTTCACAGATAAATTTGTGCACACTACCTCAAACAAGTGCTCAGATTGCTATGAAAACTTTTTTATCAGGATTAATATGGAAGGGGAGTGTAAGAATTGGGCATGGCATAGAAAAAAAAAATAACCTACAGTCCTTGACCTGTCCTTATTTTGTGACAACAATCTGTATTCTCCATGTGATAAACAAATACTGACCTATAAGCTTTCATACGAGTCCCTGAAGATTCTGGTTTTGGCTGCTGCCAGAGACAGGTAGTGGATTCAAATGGACTTCAAACCTGTTTCAGATTGACTAGTCTACATTCCTATGTTTGACTGTGAATCTGGACAATCTGCTCCAAAAATCACCCCAGTTGCAAACCTGTCCTGCCAACAGGAACTGAAGTTTAAATTCAGTTCAGCCAAGATGTGCTTGCTTTGGGGCATCACTGATAACGTTTTCCCCTGTGAAATGTGTGCTGTGGCTCAGACACACTCTGAAATTCAGTAGGTTTTTGGCTGCAGTTCAACAATCCTGATCTTCAAGGAATGTTCACAGACATCATACATAAATCTCATTAGTCCTAACTGGTATTTTTACAGACAATCGTCTGTAAAATAACCCTTCCCCAGGCTCTTCTAGATCCGTGGCGTTGGCTACCAGCTCACAATGCTCCCTGTCCAGTTTTCCAAGTCTCGAGTGATTCAGTCCTTCCCATCTCTTCTTTCAGTCCTCTCTCTAGCTCTGGGCTCAAAACTGCCCTTTAACACTTACTGATCTTTCAAACACATTCCCACATTCTATATTTCAGCAGCTGTGAAGTGGCAATCAGGCCAAATCTATCCTCACAAGCAAAGCTTTGTATTTTAATGCAGCTTTCTCTGCATGGTGGCATTATAGCATTGGCTTTAAGAGGCAGTGGAGAAGAGAAGGAAGGCCAGGAAGATATTACAGCAGCCACAGCAAAGCAGACACTTCAGTGTAGCCTCTCCTCCCATATTTATGGTTATTTTAAGAGTCTCTTGGATTCAGGTACTGCAGCAAGCCGCAGCAGACAGTGTGACATCTTTTATGTGCCTTGTAATCAGTTTGCCAGCTGCTGCCAGTAACAGACAGGAGGCTTTTGCCAATCCAGTGGCAGTGGAGAACACTGAATACTGGGAAGGATGGTGTTTACATGCACTTTTGTCTCTCCTCTTTCTCACTCGATTCCCTCAACAGAAGCACCCAGAGGAACTCATGAACAAAGGTCATTTGGTGACTCAAACTAATGGTTTAGCAAGGTTCATTAAAACTCAGAGATGACAAAGAGATTCTGACTACCCAACAGCCTAAGTGCTTGTCCCTGCTGGTCCCTCCAAGGCCTGTATTCTGTGGCTAAAAGAATGCTCTGGCTCTGCTTGTGACAAACATTTATACAGAAGTTTTCTTTTGCTGTACTATATTGGGAAAGAGAAAAACTTTGGCTGAAAGGAAAAAAAGGAAAGAAGAGCAGGGAGAAGAACAGAGAAGCAGGTCCTTTGCAGAAAGACAGCCTTCCTTTTAGTTCATAGCATTTTCTAAGAAAAAAAAGCTAGTGTGCTGAATTACTAAATCCAATACCTACATGCCAACCCCATTCCAAATGCTATGTGTCCATATCTAGGAAAACAAGAAATACCAAAAAAATTAAGGGGAGTTGGGGTGAAGGCTAGGAGGAGAAACATCCAAGAAAAGAAAGAAAATTAAGGAATGTTTGGCAGAAGGCACTATCCACTGGTTCTTTCTTCTTCCACCCAGGCTCTTTAGGAGGCATTTGAAGGCTGCATGACACATTCCCTCCCAACATTGATTCTAATACATCAGAGGTTAGAGAGGGAGTTAGGTCATTTTTGATACAAGCAGCAATGACCAGTGAAAGCAATTCATCTAGACTACATTTCTTGCCCACAACTGGACTCCTGGGGAAAAGGGTGGCAGAATCAGGCCACATTTTCCTGGTGGTTCTGCAGATGGTGAATTGGTCAGAGAACTGAGCAGGGAATCACATCCACTGGGAACTAGTCACAGCCCTGCTGCTGACTTATTGCATTAATCCTTTCACAATCGTTGCTCAAATTTTCTGTTGCTTCTTACAAAAGAAATAAATAAAAATCCATTTCCACTGAAATCTCTCATACCAGAGCTGTGCCCAGTTCTGTGCTTCAACTCATCAATGATTTCAATACCCATCCATCCTGAGTGCTACATACCTGGAATGGGTAATGTCTGCAAAATGCCCAGCATTCCTGAGATACCAAATGGTTATTATGAGTACAGTGCAAAGTCACATCAGTAAGTCAAGAGTGCTAAAGAAGGTGCTTACCAAGAGGAATGTTCTCACTGTTGGGATCTTGTTCAATTCCATTAGCAGTCTGAGTGCTTTCTCGTGGTTGCTACAGTACTCCTCATAGACAAAGAATTTGTCTTTCTGCAAGGAAAAACAGAGTAACTTACTGACCCAGACAAAACTGGACTGACTGCTTTGTCACAGTCCAATAGAAAATTCTTTACAAAAAGGTGTGCACACAAAGTGGTATTAGGGTTGCAGCTTACATGGAGCATGTGATACTGCTCTAATGTGAATAATCTATAGAGGTGTTCCACTAATTCCTGACTTACTCTAAATTAACAATAGCTTTCTGAGCACAGAGACTTCCAGGACTTTTCCTCTTAATGCATCACTGAAATAGTATAGTCTTTGCTGAAAGAAGGGATTTTGCTATCTCAGGGATACTTGCATGTGTGTCAGGATATTCCAGAGGATTAAGTATGAGCGGAGTAAAGCCAGGAGCAAAGGGGCTGACATTTTTGAGCTGTGCTGACTACTCCTGCAGGAGGAAGAAACAGAGGTGGCCGGGAAGAACCATGACCTGGAAAGGAACTATAACACAAAGCAAGCAGCTGCAAATCCTCTGCCTTTCAGGGCTGAGGAGGAACCCCCAGTGAGTTGGCTGGTTCACTCTGTGTCCTGAAACAAGCAGCAGGCTTCATTATTTTGGTGCAACAATAAACAGTGGCTTGGCTGTCCACAACAGTTTCTCTTAAATGGAAGAATTTCAACAAATACACACAAAATAACCAACATTATTACAGAAATTAAAGGAAGGGAAAGGTAGCTTCACAACTAGGCTGAAGTACTTGCACTGGAACATGTCACAAGAATCAGCACATGCAGCAGAATGAAATCCCCTGTTAAGAAACAAGGGTCAGCTGGCAGCACCAAGTTCTGCTTTACTGCTCTCCAGAATCAAAGATCATGCAACAACTTCTATCTAAAACAATCAGAGATGCTCAACCCATTGCAAACATTAGATATCTGGAAACACTGAAATGATTCACAAAAGCAGCACCAACAACCATCTTCATACCTGAGCAGATCAGGCAAGGAGCGATTTGATCCTTTCAAAGCTGTTGAAGCAGCAGCTATGTTACGAGATTCCAGTAACACATTCACAGGAATAAATGGGGGACAAGACACAGAAACCAAAAAGACGCATCTTTTATTGGGTGCTTCTCACAACAGTAGCTTCTTTCCTGGTTCAGGTCAGCTCCTATGCCACAACACAGAGGTGCCATGCACAGCTACTAAGACATCCTACTTCACATATCAGAAGTAATTTAGATGCATTAGCATGGCCCTCTGCCAAGGTAATATGTGAGGCACCTCAGGGCATCGTGCCATGTAGACAATGCCCTCCAGAGTTTGCTGCAGCATTCACATCAGTAATTTTCTCTTTAGGATCCTGGCCTAAAAACATTCTATCTGAATCTTTCCATCCCCCCCTAAACTAGGAAGTTAATTTTTCTTAATTTTGATTGGACTCATATCACTCATCAGAGCCCCCTCTGTTAGCTGAGGGTATCTGCAGCATCTAGGTACTTTTAAGACAACTCACAGTGATCCAAACAAAGAACTACTGTCAAATGAAGGAGTTGAATAACATAAATCGACGGTAATACCTCTACATTCCTCAGCATTACCCCTTTACTACTATCACATGGAAGAGAAATTGTGTTTAATAATAGGTGATAAGAATTTGACATTCTGGTCAGACACACAATGGACATGCTCACAGACAGTAATATGCTTTTGGATTTGGTGTATCATTAGCCTGATGATTTTTACTTTCCCCTTGTACTTCCAAAGGCAGAATTAAGAATAAATAGATGAATGTCCAAACACAACAACAATGGTACAAAGCAAATAAAACAACAGCCACAAAGAGTATGGTGCAAAGAGCTGGAATGCAGATGTTCAAGACTTTTATCCTTCATCTACAGCTGTTCATATTAGTACTAGAGTTTAATACTGGGAAGCTGAAAAGAAACAAAGGCTTCTGATCACCAGATGCAGGAAAAGGCAGGGCTGGGTCCACAGCACAATAGAAAAGAGGCAATTGGGAGGCATGGGATTGTTTTCAACCATAAAAACTGAAGAATTACAGAATGAATAGACAGATATATGAGTTTCCCCTACATTTCTTCCTCTCACCTCCCCTCAACTCCCTGGATGCACACAAGCAGCAGGCTTGAAACCAAAAATAGTAACCATTAACATTACAGCATCCGTTACATCAATGGATACAAAATGTCATTGCTCAGGTTTCTGACTGCAGCTTTGAGTGCCTGGAGTTTTGGGAGGTTATATTTAGATCACAACAAAATCCCTTTGCTAAAGCTCAAGTCAGTACAATAATTATACACACACCAGAGTGCTTTCATCAAGTCTTTTCCAGCTGTCCTTCATGCATGAGACCCACAAATATGAGAACTGTGCTTTAAATTACTCAGTGTCTGAAGTGCTTAATTTCCTCTCTGGGTGACATTCAGTCCTGGACTCTCCCATGCCCTGGTGAGGAAATTATCAGTTACATAATTACAGATGTTAGCCCAGGAATTCCGAACCTGCAGTTATTCTATATTAAAGTGCAATTATGGTCAGAAATGTGACCACATAAAAATGCATCTTCTAACTCAGCAAATCTGCTGGATACATTGTTAGCCCTTCTGATTTTGGTGACAGACATAAGTCTATAATATTCTTAGTTTGGTTAAAATAAATCTTTAAGCAAGAGTTTATTCTCCAAATATGTTATTTTAGGTCTATTAGAACTGCCCACCAATTAGTGTAAATTTGAAAATAGTTTTGACTAGAAAAAGCAAATAAGACTTCGGGAAATTGTAACAATTTTATTTCGACATGTTTTTAACAAAGCATTTTCATGTTTCAAAGCAGGTTGGAAACAATTTTGTCAACATGAAAAAACTAAGCAAAACAGAGATATAATTCTCAACAAAACAAGATCTCTGATGACTTAGACAGTAAAACTTAGCAGTCATGCAACAGTGCTCCTAAAAATGAGAAGAAAACGTGTCCCTTGAACAAGTTTCTAGCTATTACTCCACCAAAGCTCTAGCAATATGGCAATATCAGAAATGAAGCATCTGTCTATTCCCTGCCCTTCTGCTCTGCAGACAGTCATACGTTTTCATGACCTGCACAAAAGAGCCTGTGCTGATGAGGTGTGATTATTCCAAGTTCAGTGTATATACTCTCTTTGATGTTACAGACTTTTCTCCATACCATTTTGTTTAAGGCTGAAGATTAAATTTTGAATGAATGAAGTATGTTCTTTACTGTCTGTTATGGTCATACTGAACTACAACACCAAAAGAAATCCTAGCATCCCACATCAGACAATGAACTCATGATCGTCTGATCAAATGGCATTAAGGCAAACTATGTCTGAAGTAAAACAATTTTTCACAACTAAGTATGAATGCAAGTACAATATGTCATATGTTAATACACTTCACGGAGTCAATGTGCAGTGATTATTCTTTCAGAACCCTTACAAAATCTGTCTGCTTGCTTCAGGTATTACCGAAAATGGAAGACCAAAGAAACAGGTCACCCATGTTTTCCCTGGGTAAGCTGGCAACAACATGCAGCTCTTCAGCCAGGGTACAGGAGTGCTTCACTATAGAAGCCTTTATTGTGACAGAGCACAAATCTCACCTCCCTTCTTAAATAACCACAGTGAAGCTTGTCTTCTAAAACCTACGCACAATCTGCATGCAAGGACAGATTATTTCCTCCTCTCCTGATAATCTTCTGTTGACTGTTCACTGCTCAGATTTAGGTACCACAATGCACCTAATGCTATTCTTGCATTGCCTTAAGGTAATTATGGATGAAAACAGCTTTTTCTATACATTCTGAATTAAGCGTATGCTTTACTTCCTTCAGTATAAGATGCTTCTTCCCTAGGGGATCATGAAATAGTTGATGTACACATTATTTCCAATGCAGTCAACGAACAGCAACGTAAGATGTACTCAAACTGCCTCTATCAGAAGACAAATTCTCACCAGCATTACAGTTTCAGAATTCCTGCATTGTTGCATGTTTGATAAATAAAACCTTACATAATTATTAAATTTAACAACACTAAAGTTACAAAATACACTCATATCCAAGAAAACGCTACCAATAACTACATATACCAGGCTTGAATTCAGTCAAGTGACGGGATATTAACATTTCTGGTTATTCAGTGCCACTCAAATACAGTAGACAATTTGACAGCATTACTCAAAAGCCCTCTAATTTTGATACCTTCACTAATGAATACTAATGTATCAGTACAGCACATCTTGTGGCAGGCAATGATTCTAGTGGGTATTCAAGGCTCTACCTAAGATCATGTTTTTCAACAGCCGACAGTCAGCCCTCATATCTGATGCAATTTTGGGGCATGATCTCTAGACAACACTTTCTGACAATATTTTAGTAATTGTCACAGCATAAATAAAACTTAAACGGGGGGGGGAGTAGATGGTAAATCTCTATGAGTAATGAATGGCTGGATAATTGCTGTCCACTCAAACCTCATGAACTGTGAAGGCATGAATTTTGATTATGAAAGCATAATAGAACATATTTTGACAGGAAGTTGGCCTGTGGCTTAATGCAGTTAATAAGAATTTGAAGAAATGGCTATTATATACACGCTTTCTCATTTTCAAACATCTCAGGAGGGCTGCTCCAAGTGAAAAAATGTGCACTTCAAAGTATTATACATGTAAATGTGGTAACTTTACATTTAAATGAGTCCAGCTTTTGACTAGGTGTATATATAATAGCTGAGCCTGCATATACAGTATGCTTTATATACACATTAGTCAGAGGATGGCAAGCATAAATGATTGAGAACTGAGCCAACTTAAAAACAAAACAAAAATCTACTACATGAAGAATTTCGCAGTGTAAGAAACAAATTATGGTAAGAGAAGCATAAGCTTCAATTGCACAACCCTTAGTATAGGTCTGTGCTTTCCCAGCTTACCCAGCAGTACCAGTGTGACTGGATTGGGCTGGCACACATGATCATATTATGGATGTAGCAGAACAAATAATTCAGCTCTTGGGCACAAAGTCAGATGATACAAAAGTAATGTGCCAAAAAACCAACCTGGAACTGGCAGAGTTTCATACCAGATGACTACTTCACATTCTGTATCTCTGGCATTCTTGCGTCAGCATTATGAGTCCAAAATCCAAATTTTATTTCCTTTTGAGCTACAGAATGCATGTACTCATCTTTCCACAGTAAAAGGCTGTGCTGTAACTTGTGCTGCATTTCAGCAAGATAAATCATCTCATGCTACCTTTCATTTACTGAAAGAAATATATATGCACAGACACTAGCTACTGTAAATGATGTATTGGTTTTTGGTTTTAACTTGGACCTTTGTGGGTTTCAATTTTAAAATACACAAAAATTATTCATTTACTTGAAAATGTGCTGCTGTTTTGACACATTTAGAACCAAAGCAGACAAATTCTTCAGAGTAAAATATGATGAGCTGGGTGAGAAAATAAAGGGACAAAAACTATTCAATGGGAAAAGGAAGAGTTTCCAAAAATACCTTGCTGTTTAAGTGAGTTTGATGTGATTTCCATTGTTCTAACCTCATTCACAAGTTTTTTCCCACCCTACCTACAACTTTCATACAAGACACACATTGTCATAGTACTGCCACAAACCTTAAAGATTAGGGCTAGCTAAGGGGCATGGGAGCTTATGACAGGAAACTGCATTTTCAGATAGCGTTAAGTCATTGTACTTACAAATTTTAAGAAAACATTTCCCAGTTCATGCTGAGACTGAGGTTCTGGTTGTAAACAAAATTCCAGGGCAGCCAGGAACTCCTTGTGAACACCAAGAATGTCTTCGATGTTAGAAAATAAGATCTGAAATATAAAGTGAAAAACATTGCTAGCTGTTAATACACCCGCCAGGGTTCTGTTAAAGTAGTAGCACCAAAGTACTGTGGCTCTAGACTTGTGGTGATAGGATCTAAAGCATAGACAGGGACTCGTACAGAATTAATTACACTGTATTTCCCCATTTCCTGCCCCTCTACGGAAATCTTTACTGCTACTGAAGTACCTGCTGTAAATGAAGTTATCTTTCCAGATACCTCAGCTTGATGAATGAGAGCAACCTCTTTCAAGTCTGGAGATTTCCTATGAGACCAACCAAGTGAATGGAATCACAATGACCAAAACCATTTTCCAGGAGACACAAGCAGGAAGTCATTTGCCTTTCCTTCCCTTGCATTAGAAATCACTTTCTGGAAGAAAGGGACTTGGAAGCTATTGCACACAAATATGTACCTGTAAATAAGAGACAAAACCTCTGCCCTGTGGGATCTAGCATTTCACTGACACGAATGCAGAATACTGTAAAATGCTTGCAAGCCACACGGGCAGCATTTCTGAGTTCCCTTTCACTGACCTTAGTGGTTCTAAAAGGTCTATGTAATGGGATAGTGGCCCCTAGTTTAGACAGGTACTAAGAGGTAATTGTGCAATATCACAGCTAAATGATCCCTAGTGATTTCAATATACATGTGCTAAGGGGAATAAACTACCACAGTGAAAGCTACTATAAACCCCGTAAGTCTAAACATTAAAGACAGGAATAAAACCTCAATTTCTGATTTAAACCAGTTTCTCTCTGTTTTTGCAGGTGTAGATGAGATCAGGAACCCAAGAAGCCTTGCTTTCCGCATGTACCCAGGTTCAATGCTACACCTTCTGTTAGTCAAGGATGGGCAGAGTATCTCTCAAACTCCTCCCGCAAGCTGCCTGCATGTGCAGAGCAGAGCCTGTTGCATCTGCCTTATCTTTGCTCCCCTCTCATTTCAAGAATACTGGAATATAGTAGTATGCACCACTGTTTATGCATACTTGTGCCTCATGGCCCCTTTCTAGCTCTGAATAATCTAAAAGATTCCAACACACTGAATTTACACTGGTGGGCTCTGATCCAAAATAAAGGACAGGGAGCCAGGACCATTTGACTGCTTCCAGAAAACTTCCCATGCTAATTCAAGCAGAGCATTCAATGGTTCTGTCACACGGCTGAAACTGATGTGATGACATGGTAGTCTCTGTCTGCACGGCTTTGCCAGAAGCTGTGCCAAAAGGGGATTAAGAAGGAAGAGGAAAACATCTGACAGGAATGATTTTATCCTTCAGGAGCAGTCTTTGGGGGATATTCTTTTATCCAAGGAATATCTCTGTAATCTAATAGATTCTGTGGTGGTCAGTAGAGCTCTGCTTGAAGTAGAATTTGCAGATAAGAAGAGTCACTTGAAGATCAAGGCAGCGGAGAGACCTTGACTGAATGTACTTCTATATGTAATACACAGTCACCATTTATAAGCCTCTTGTGATGATCCATGTCTGGCAGCTTGTGCATGCCCTCAAATTGTACTGCCTTCAATCTACTGTATCAGTAAGATGACATCAGCGCCTGCTGTGAATGCAGCACAAGCACAACACTAACATATCAATGGAGTTATTCCCATGTGAAGCAGCAAAGAAACTAAAACCATTTTATGATGTTGCTGCAGCTGTAAGTCACTGGAGTACTTGTGAAATCTGGGCCTGGCATGGGACTTAGTGTGGTCTTTCTGGAACAGGATACACTGGCCAAAGATTACCAAAATCTCCAGTGCTTAGCACCAGCTGCAGGAAGAACCTGGAAAAATAATACTGGGAGCAATAACCCAAGTTATTGTAAAAACCACTTTCTCTTTCAACTCAGAGGTGGGCAACTGCCAGAATAACCTGTATTTTCCTCTAGACAGTTCTGCTGCATGAAGAAAGAGAGGAAAATACAGGCTTCTCCTTAACACAAGCTGCCAAACCATTTATACAGCCTCTGCTACCAGCCACCTCACAGCTCTATGGTGACTCAAGATGCATAATATTAAGAGGCAGAATAACCTCAAGTCCCAAAATCACCTTGCTTGTCCTGCCTCTACCAGCAAGGAGGGAGAAAGGAGAGGGAAAGAAAGAACAAGTATCTTTCAAGTATAGGAAGGAATTAAATTATTTGGTGTAGGGAAGAAGGGGAATTGGAGGGGGAGGTAGTACTGACTCTGATCAAGGAAACTGCGCCTTTATCATTCTATTTCACCGGAATAGGCATAGGCCTGTTATTACCAATGAGAAGCTCTTTTATTGAAAGTTGGATATAGTAATATTAAGAATAAATGAGGTCTCACAGTGGCCTCAAAAAGACCCCCCAAGGCACTTCAAGAATGACACAGAAATGAAGTAGTACTTCCCCAGAGGAACGTGATGAAACTTCAAATACAAATACATTTAAATCAGCAGAGAAAATACATGTTCTTCTGCACAGGCTTTGTGGGCACTGCATCTGATTATGTGGCAGTCATAATTAATATTCATTTTGATCATACATGAATAATCATAGAATAATAACTTTCATCAACATCTGTGGCTGTTCATCAAACTGGATAGCTTTATTTCTCATGCAGATCTTAACTTTCGCACACTTCTCTGTACACGAGATCTATTCACAGAATCACAGGATGCTTTGGGTTGGAAGGGACCTTAGAGATCATCTAGTTCCAACTCTGCTCTCACAGGCAGGGACATCACTGTCACTAATCACTTATCTACTTCCTCAGCCACCCCTAAACTTACTTCAGACTATAGAAGGTGAGTCTGGGCGGAGCAGGGACTTCCGTATTTGAAGAAAGCAAGAGGCTTAGCTCCGCAAAGCTGCCAAGCCACCTTGCTATGAGCCCCTTCTGATGCCAGTCAGTCAACACTACAGCATTGACAGCCCATGGAATGAGTAGCAAAAACAAGGCCTAGAGCTCTGCTAGGATCTCTATACATTCAGATAACACTAGCACATGAAATGGAGGAACCAGGCTTGGGGAAACAGTGCAGCAGTTATTATTGCTGTGCCCTGCTCCCATCAGCGTAAAGGGCAAAGTTTCTGCTGATTTAGAAGCTACAGGAGCAAATGCAAGCTCAGTAAGTAAGCCTTTAATGGCAAACAAACCGCACTGTGTCCCACTGATCATCAGGTTTCACTTGCATGTGTGTACAAAGAGGGTTTTGGTTTCACATGCGTATGTGTACAAGGAGAGTTTTTAAGCCAAATTGGTACAAGAAAGCTTTGCTTGTATTTATGAAAATAATGAACAACAAGGTTTCCTGTGATCATAGGCACTAGAGAAGCTAGCGCCTCACAGCTCTATCTTCTACTTCCTAAGTCCTTCCACAAGAACACAAAGTCCTTCCCACTAGACCACAAGGAGTATTCCTGCCTCCTTCTCATAAGCCTTATCAATTTTAGATTTGTAAAAGACAGCAGATGCAAACTGATTAACTGAATACTGTCAAGTAAAACAGGCAAGGCTGTGCATTCCCTGACTTACCTCTCTAAGACACTGAAAAGGCTCCTCTGTCGATCCACCAATTCACAAATCTTGCCAAAAGTCAGTATCTGACAACACTATGCTGTTGTCAAATTTTACTGAAATTAACTGGTGGGATGAAAAATTGCAGGAAGATGACAGCTATACGAATGGGCAAACAGATTGACAGATAAACTGTCAACATGAGCCTCTTCTCCTTAGGGAACCAGTTTAATAATAAGCATCAATATGAGATGAGGATAGTTGATATTCATATCCCTGAAACTAGCCTTTCATTACATATCATTTTCCCTGCTAAGAAAATTAGAATAGAAGACAGAAGAAATACCTTAACATTCTCCTCTGTTATGTACTTCTCAGCTTTGTCCACAGCATTCTGACGGATCCGGTGAAGAAATGCCTGCAAAGATAAAACAGATTGTGTTCAAACAGCTTGATATAGTTTGATTTCACTCTTTTATATCTTCTACATTCACAGCAACAGAGTGTGACTGATTATCTTTAAGACCAAAAGAACATAAACATTCACCGAATCACCACCACAGTTTCTAGAGTCAGGGCTGCATTGAGGGCAGCACAAAAGACACTTCCTACAATGTCGTTGGGCTTTGCCTTGCAATAGATGTCTTCCCTCTGTTGAAATTTTTAGACTTAATTATCTGTTACTACCAACAGATTACAGCAAGTGTCTGTTTGGGTTTTCTTTGAAGGTTTTCCCTCTCTGAGATGCAGCTGTCTGAGATGCCTTCAGAAGGCAGCGGCCCTGATGCACAGCAAGATGCACGTTAGCAAAAAGGACTGCAAAGAATGACAAAAGGACACTCATGTTGCTGGAGCTGAGGCATGACAGAGCTATGAGCCAGGGTTATGGACAAGTTCAATGGACTAGATACATGGGGAAGGGAAATGGAAATCACCAGAGAGGAGCTGGGATACATTCTGCTGTTTTCTGTGCTTCACTTGGTTGAAAACAGACAAAACAATGCAGGAACTTTTCACCTAGGCCAGGCTTCCCCTTCCCTCAGCTCTGCACAACTCTGCCTTTAACAGGCAAATCAATAAAAAAGCTGCAGGCTAGATACAAATGGACAGTGATCTGAATATCAACCTACAAAGCATAACTCTGGCTACTGGAAGTCAGGACCTACTTGCATTTGCACTGAATGTACCCACGACACATTTGATTCAGTGGGAAGGGTTTAGCAAAGCACACTGCATAGGATTTCTACCTCAGGTCTCCACTGTTCTAGCAGCTATCGGCTAAAGGGCACTTCAGACCTGAGAGCATGGAATTTTATCTTCCACAGACATCAACAGAGAGATGCAAATACCTGCAGGTGAGACTGAAGGTAAGCCAGTGCAGACAGAACCTGCTGTGATGAACTGTGCAACCCATGCGCAGCAGGGCAGAGGGCTTTCCTCTCTGCTCTTGTTCGTGGTTTCCAACTTACTTCCCGCACAAAAGAGTGAACTCTGGGGAGTGCTGTGCGCACAGAAGAAAGGAACTTTTCTTACCCACCTGAGACAGAGGGGAAGCAGTTCATTTCTTTGTATTTATGGTACAAAGCAGCTTTGTTACAGCTGGGTAATAAAAGGCTTTGAAAAGTTGAACTATTCCTGAGCAATGCCCATGTCGGCTGATGCACACTCAGCTTTTTCTTTTTTCCCTTTGCCTGTTCGGATTGGCAGCAGTTTACAACCTGATAAGAAGCAATGGCACTGAACCAAACTTAGAACTTCTGGAATGCCTTCTCCTCTGGTATTTTGGGTGGAAGACAGGGAACATGTCTCTTTGTCTGACCTCCAGCACTAACACAAGCACATCTCTGTTTCTGCTTAGCCATGGTGCTCTGTCACTTGTCAGCCATTCACATTTTACAGAACAGGCATCCATAGAAGAAGATTAATTAATGAGGCTCACAGACCCTACATTTATTTTCAGCCCTGTTTTTGAACAAATTTCAAGGACTATAACCACATTGCTTCTCTTGCATTGCTAAACAGGAAGGAGATCCTGGCTAGATTCCAGCTAGATATGGACAGTTTGGAGCAGGTTGTGCGGACTAAGAAGTCTGAAGAACAGATTCCTGTGTTAAAGGCACAGGACACGTGTGCCAGGGGTGGAAGAGGCCTTTTATAGGAACAAGCTAGTCCACTTTGCCAGTAACTTGGCCACAAACTGCTGCAATGTTAATGTACTGCCCAGCACCCTGGCAACAGGGAACTGAGATGAAGCATTCAGCATGATGACTAATGGCAGGAGGACTGACAGGAATAGCTGTTGCCCTCCCACTTCAGTGCCGGGTGTGATATTTGAGCATTAATAATCAGGCATCTGATTTATACAAGGTAGCACATCATATTAAAGTCACTCTCCAAAGATAAGCCAGGCAGAGACTTTTCCTTGCTTTAATCACATGTCTGTTTGGAGACAACAAACCCAAATGGAATGATTCATTAATCTACACAATTAGCAGCTCCACTGGTGACTAATAGTTACCTGCATATTAGTCCCAGTATGATGAGTCTAATTATAGAAAGCTGGTAAACAGAAGTGCAAATCACATTAGCTATTACAGGCCAGTCAGTAAAAAAGTAGAGACTGTGTTAATCTAAAAACCAGCTTTTCTGTGATGCTTGTCTGAAAAGATCATTTAATGTGGGCGTGAGAAAGGGAGAAGAGAAGGAAAACCAAGCAAAAAATGAGAGGCACAGGAGCAGGGAGAGAGTAGGAAGGATGAAAGACATAAGCGGGAAAGAGGCAGTCAACTTTGTAGATCATCTGTCAAATCTCCTACAGCTTCTGATTTGTCCTGATGTGCATGAACAGCAGTCTTTCCAGCAATAATAAAACAAGACAGTTACAACAGATTTGGGTCCTAGAAATTCAGTAGAATGCTTTCTAAAATGCAATCTTCCCCAAAATATCAGAACTTTGTGGACGAAGAACTATTTGTTCCCCAGTTTTCAATACCTTCTCATGTGCAAACAATCTTTTGCAACACAGCCATTCAAATTAAAAAACATGATAAATACAAGCTATTAAACAGCAGCTCATAGAGCTAATCTTGCATGCCCTGTTCACATGACAACACCACTTTCCTTCCAAACCACTTCTAGCTTGGAAAAAACATCTCTTTTCCCAGAGATGTTGTTTAGACATTCAGGTCAGTGTTTTCCAAACTTCTCAAGTGACTTTTTGTGCTACTAGTCTGACTAGGCTCTAAGCTCATCTGTACCAACACCATCCCTCTACTCACGTGGTGACAGAGACTCGAAGACCCATTATGCAAGCAATACGCAGCGCTCTGTGGGAAACAGCTCAGGGAGTGGTATGATCTTTTATTAGACCTATTGATTTATCTGAAAAATCAGACAGGTATTTGGGGGAAGGACATGACAAAGGTGATGACAAATGAGAGAGGAGGGTGGTGGTGAGTATTAGAAAACTTGCCATGTCCATCTTATTTATATTCTAAAACATCTTGTTATTAAAGAGGAAGTTGTTGAAGGGGTAAAGGCTTTTCTGGCCACCTAAAAAGTTACTGAGGCAAATGCTCTCTCTGGCTGCTCCAATCTCTTCACTCTAACACAACTTGCAAATTCAAGGATTCCAGTCCTTGGTATTTCCCACAAGGAACTTTCAAGCACCCCTCAATATAACCCTCTTCATCTGCAACACTTTCCATCTCTGCAAAAATGAACTCCCTATCCTGCAGAGATATGTGGAACCATAGGGTCAGCTTTCTTGGGAGCTCTTGAAAAACATTCCTAAGAGGTGGGGACTCCAAAAAATCATTCCTAGGACACAGCAGGATGATCACGATCACCCCTTTGCTGCAGCCAAAAGCAGAACTCTCTACTGTGGTGCGCTGTTGGTTTACTACACTTACAAACTATCAGGGATTCGGGGAAGGATGGCAGTTTGTGATACACACTGTGGAGAAGGTCTGATAGAGCCCACGGGTCCAGAAAAAAACAGATCACAGCACAGTGTAGGGAAAAAATTGTGAAACCAAGCTGAGAAACTTTTCTTCTCCTGATAAAGGTCTGTGGAGGTCTCATCTTCCACGAGTAAGTGCTAATCATTAGGAAAACAGCCCAGAGAGGATTTGTTTTTGTTTAAAATTCTGCTGCTGCATCAACATAACATGTATTTGTGCACTGTGACTTGTTGCCCTCAAGGTCTGCTGCTTCCAAGCTCAGCAGGCCATGTCTGATGCTCCTCATGTCACACATAAACAGTTTATAGTTTGTCTTACAGTACAAATGCCTTGCAGGATTCAAGCAGATATATGACAAATCAGAATGAGCAGAGTGAAATGCTCCCCTTCTGCACCATGTCATGTTGGGTAAGGCACATCCAATACATACTAATAGAAACACATTACAAATCTAGAATGCAATTTACATATGAAAGTTAATTTCAACAAATAAGTACTTTTTAATGGCCCCTTTTTCATGAAGATATTTGTTCTTTAGTTCACTATCCTTACAATTTACTGCTGTAATGAAACCTTGTTGCTTTGAGTGTCTTCACTGCACCTCTGAACCACAAAGGCACAAAGCATACCTTAAGGAAAGAATCTCCTAATTGTAAGTTGTTCTCACATAAACAGACTGAAGCAACTGGGATTTCTCCCAAAGGCTTTTCAAATGGCCCTTGTTGAACTTTGACCTGTAGCCTTGATTTTGTTAGGAAAAATTAGTGTTTACCACCTTCTAGGTAGCAAAAGTAACACATGGCAAATACTAGGGACAAGGCAGTGATAGTTTGCTCATGCCTTTCTCAAAATTCATGTCTGAGGCAGATACTTCCTCAAATGTTCAGAAATAGCAAGAGATTTCTGATTAAACAGCAAAGCAGGCAAACTGTACATAACCCTGAAGGAAATGAAAGGGAGAACAGAAACAGACCAACAACGAGGCAACTGGAACCATATCCAGAAGGAGCAATATCTGAAAGCACAATCCTGTGAAACCCGTTTTATCAACAGGTGACTGGAATTTCATATTGCTCTTGAGACAAGTGAGGCAATTCTGTTAAATGTGTCAGTGACCAGGGCAGATTCAGAACAACACAGGGATCTAGGTGAGCCTCATATTTCAGAGTCAAAATGAAGAGTTTGCTTTACACTTGTGAAATCAATTGTCTAAAGTTTCTTGCAAGTGCAGAAGTTTTGATTCCAGAAAAATTTGCTCACAGTGAAAAAGGAAGAGGTGACATGGACAACGAATTTCATCATTTGACCACCACTGGCATCTTTACCTTGCAACTACAGCTTAGGGGCTGTGCCTTAACTCGTGTCTGACAATACAGAGAAAAACTTGTCATAAAGATTTAAACATATACTTGCAAGTGTAACTATAATTTTTATTTCTTCCATCACCTGAATTAATGTTGCCACTAAATGTGGCTTAAATAAGTCTTTGCCTCCATTGAAGTACAAGCGAGATACCAAAATACTCCATTGTCTCTAGCAAAGCAGCTTGTAAGTCCTGTGGGAACATGGCTCTACGGAAATAGTCTGATGACTTTAAAGTGTTTGCTGAAGTTTGTGTTTTAAAAGCAGGTGCATCCTTGCTCATGTTACTCAATTGTTAGCTTTGAATATTGTCATCCTGATCATGTTCTTTTGCTTTCTATCAGATACGCCGTTTTTAAGCTAAAGCTCTACACAAATGACAGGAAACATCAATATCCTGCATCCTACACATGAACTGCAATTCTCACCTGCACTGAAGACGCAAAGACAGTGCAATAAATAATCTCAAAATAACATAACAATGACTGCACAAGGCAATTTATACAAAATAAATCGCATAAGAAGTTCCTCTCCGCTTCTTCCCCCCCTTAATAACAACTAAGTGCACATTTCTATGGAAAACTAAGTCTTCCAGCATTCCCCTTTAAGCATGGTGTAAATACCCAAATGCAGACCTTTCACTGAATGCGAGCACAGCTTTGGGCTACAACTGATTGGGAATCAAGTCACTTCAACTGGAGGTGAATCTACTTCAGTTCTGTTCCTCCTAGAGTGGTCTGCAGTACTGTGCGCTATTAACTGAGACCTATTGACTTCCATCCTAGAGAGCTGGATTTTAAAGACAGATGGATTTATCATTCTCTAAATTCAGACAACTACTTTTCAACCATCTCTTACCTCGCTGGACAAAAGCCAGCACACACATGTAGAATACTAGGCCTGATTCAGGTTTTTCAATTGTGAAATCCAAGTTAGAATACAGGAAATCAGAAGAAACTCCTTTGACATCACTAACATTACACATGTAAAATGGAGCAAGACTGAAGCAATCCTACTACTTTTAAAGAGTATATTACTGTACATCTGACACTGTAAACTGGCAATCCTGTACTCACTTATTGCTCAATTACTAGAAGCTATATTAAGATCTCTATAAAAACACATTTTAAATTATCAGTGTCTGGTAAAGGAATAAAGAACTTAAGCATCAGATGAGTGCATTATACTGAATTTCCTGCATAGAGTATTCCACCTATGAAGAATACATTTCTCTAGATCCATTTAGAACAATAAAGAGCCGCAGCTGTGAGAGCAACACTGCAAAAAGTAGCTCAGCTCTACAGCCAAATGAATTCATCAGCAAACAGCTGAACAGGGACTTGCCTGGTAGGCAGAAGTGTTTAGTAAGAGGAAATAGCATCAGAAATATCTTTTATTGCCCTAATTTCAGGCTTCCTGTGTATCAAACAGGCTTTAAAGCCTCAGAGCTTATTGGTACATATTTAATTTTTTATCTATCCCCTGAAGAGGAACTAAACTATTAGCTAACCAAGATGATTTAAAAAAGAAAGTCACGTACATTACAGAATAACAAACATTCTCTGCAATCAGCTCAAGCAGTCTGAGCTGCAAACTCTCACCACTGCCTGCTGCTAAGCAGAAGGTCAAATAGACTCTACTGTACAGGTTTTAAAATTACACTTCTAGCCCTTGCATCATCTTGGGCTATGTTAGACATGAAATGAGTAGAACTACTTCAGCTGACCACCTCTGCTCCGTGATACGTACTGCATTATTTCTGAAAGCAAATATGAAGGTATTTGTTCTCACACCTATTACTCCCATGTCCCAGGGGAAAATGTCTTTCTTGCTCATATGCCCCAGCTTCATCCTCACCTCCCCTCTTCCTTCTTTTAAGATGACTTTTTTCATTCCAGTGTTGTCATTCCAAATACCAATCATTTCACACACACAGAAGCATGGATGTCACAGCATGAATCATCTTTTCTCACAGAAGTCTGCATGACCATTTACAAAAAGAAGAGTAGACTCCATCTCAGGTGAAACTGGGAAGATCATCAGAACACAACTGCAGCTTCAGCTGCAAAATCCAGGTGTATCACAGGGCAGAGGTCTTTTTATTTGAAGCATACTTTCAACAGGTATTTTTTTAGCAATTGTACAGATATATAAGCAATAAATAGACCTACACCTATCACAAAACTGCCACTGTCAACAAACATTAACTAGCACTGATCATGGCAACTTGAAACCTCTTCCCCACTTCTTAATCTGACATAAATTAATCCTGATAAATACCAAATGAAATGTAGGGAACTGTTCAGAAACTCAGCTGTTTAAAATCCTGTAAGTGCATGCATGAATAAAATGCTTGAATAAAATAACTGGATCCATTCTTTATATACTACATAAGAGAAATAGCCACTGCTTATATAAGCTATATGCCTGAGACACTTCAAAAATTGAGCTGATTTGTCCTTAATCAATCCTGCATTTTAAGGCTCATGCAGTTATGACCATGCATGGCTGATTTATCTCATTTGTCTTGCCATTGAGTGTTATACTGCCTATAACATCAATGTTAACAAAAAACAGTTGCAAAATACCAGCACTGCACAGCACTGGGATTTTCAGTACATTGAGGGAGTCAGACTCTCCAATTGCTTTTTACTTAGATTCTTTTGACATGGGTCCACTACAAAATAGTTTCTGTCAACAAATGACTGTGGCCAGGATTCCCCTTGTCTAATTGCACCCACCTAAAAGTTGGAGCCTAACCTTAAGTTAGTGATGCAGGTTCCCTCTACAACATAAAGCACTGGGCAGGCTTCAAAGAATGAGCCTCTGCACTCCAGGAGTGACCTTTAGAAAGAAAGGCTGAACTGCTCCCTAGAAATGCCTTTTTCTTCCCATCAGGAGTGCCTGGATGAGAGGTTTAGATTAGACCGCCCTCCTTTCCTGTACCAGCTTCACAGCATCTGCAAATACAAAGTTCCAGGGCAATGAGCATTACTGAATCATTTCTGTAAGTGAACCAGTGACTGTCAGTAAGGGTGTTACGACCATGGGGGCACTGCAAGTTGACACATGCAAAATTAATGGTAGTATTCTGGGACTCAGCACAAGTGAACTGATCTAGCAGCACTTCCTAGAAAAAGTAATTGACAAAGCAAGCTCCCAAAAGAGCCTGGACTGAAATATCTGTATTTCCAGTGTGCTGATACTTACACTGGAATTTTGCAACAACTAAAAAAGGTCAGACCAAATTCATTCGTGCATTGACTGATGAAGAAAGGTGAAACCAAAGGGAAGTGAGAGTAAAATATGTTACAGTGTTTCTTACTCAAAGAGGGATCCCTTTCATAAGGGGGGTTTGTTTTCATTTGCATTACAAAAAACTTCTTGTGAAGTGAAAGAGCAACTGGTGCTGCAGAGCATCCATTGTCTCTTCCCTACCATTGCCATGACCTCTGCCATCCCTTCCTCCCCTTGGTCACTAATATTTGCATCCTCAGGCAGGTCAGAAGATCCTGGTTCACTTCAGGGCTCAACAAAAGCTACATTTTTCACCTTTATAATCCTTTAGGACTCATTTCTACTAATATCTTCATATGTTCTGTACGCTGTCTCTCTGGGCCCCTCTTCATGCCCTCCCTCCTCTCCAACTCTACCCCTAAATCACTAAATAGTCTCATTAATGCAGATTCAAAAAACAAACAAAAAAACCCCAAACTGACCAACCCACACCACAAAAAATCCCAACCTTCCTCCTTTGCAGACCCACAGCTCCAGCATGTCCTTCTGTGCATATCTATCCCTTTATGACTCCAGCCCATTTTTAGTATCAACAGAAAATGTGTTTGTTTGGATTTTCAAAGGGGCTTAAGAAAGTTATGTGCCTAATTCTCTCAAGCCTTTGAATAGCCTCCCTTTTATTGGCCTCTTCATGTCTTTCTCCCTTTTCTGCAATCATGAGATAATTTTGATCATCTCAGTGCACCGTGGAACTCTTCAAAAGGTTTTCAGGACATAGATTGCTTGAAAATCATGTTTTATTTTATTCCTCTTATGTAGAGGAACAAATCTATGTCTGCTAACCTTTATGCTACTTGAGCAAAAGTTTGCTTCAGGAGTAAGGGCCGAGTAAACAACATATAAATATTTCAGGATTTGACCCATATTACTTACATTAAGTATCTCCATAATAGACAGAAGCCTGCAGAATGCAACCAGTTCGAAGTTAGTGATGTCTCCAACTACAAAGATCCTATCAGTACCAAGGAATGTTTAATCAGGTTTCAGGCTCTACACAGCTACTCCTATTTCAAGAGGGAGGTAGAGACATCAGTGGCTAGAAACATGAAGTGGTCCCCAAAAATAGTACAGTCCAGATGTTGAATGTACTTGTAGCAAAAATTTCTTCAATTAGTATTTCAAGATTCCATCCAAGCTAAAGCACTTTAATATCAGAAAGATCTTTATCTCCTTTTTCTACTCTTTTTCTTTCCAGTGACAGTGTCTTCATACCTGAAACACTAAACAGATACGACAGAAAAACTTTAAAATGAAATCTGGTAAAGTCCATGGAATTTTTTTACTTCAGTTGCAACACAGACAAAGACTTCCCCAGTGTTATCCTCTCTGCAGGTAAGGATCACAGATCATAGATAAATGCTTTAAAAAAAGGCAGAATCTTGTCTTACGTACTCAGTTTCTGAATATGTGTAACGAGCTGGATCATTTCAGTTAACAATTGAAGCTAATGGTCAGGCAAACAGACCTGCCAAAACATGCAGGGGTATAACCCACATAACTTCACCAATTTGCACGTGAGTGGATCTACCTGAGGACCTGGCCCTGAGTCTTCCAACTGAGTTTATGTGATGATACTGAGTAATATCAATTTTCAAGCTTAGATTGAATCTCTGAGCTAACTGAAGCAGACCAGTTCAGCTTACTGCCATCAGGTTCATTGACACTTGTGCTAAATTACATTGTGAATCTACACTGGGCCCAAGCACCATGATCTCGGGTGACCTGCAAACTTGATCTACATTGCAAACACGTAACAAAATCCCAGGATCCTATTTCACTAGGAGCATTTATGCCCAGCTGATAACACCTCAGAGTCTTACAAGCCAGTTTAACATCAGACTTTAGATCTAAATATTGAGATTGCTTCTATAGGTGTCTTCTCAAGTAGATGTCTATCTGACCTCAATTCAATGTGTATATAAGTACCTAACACACTGAACAAACAGTAGTCCATTCACTGACTTAGACATGCTGGATTTCCACCAGATTGTGTACCAAATCAAACTCTCAAATGCACCTATACTGCATGAATATTTGTGCTTGATTAAGTTTAAAAGGACCCAAAAGTGCAAAGGTGACTGAATAGACTTGTACCTTCTCACCTGATGAAATTCAGAGCTACAGAAGAACCAATCACAATGCCAAAACTAGACATTTTACCTTAGAGAGGTCCCCAGAAGTATTTGCATCAGCTCTGTTTATGCACTCACAGGTTTCATATTAATCAGTCCTTACTGGTGAGGTAAAATGGGAAACATTGAAATCTGTAGGTGCCTCAGCCAGAAAACTAGTACTGGAATTGGCAGCAACTACTAGAAATTCCAGTGAAACTGTCCTGATTTCAGGCATATCAGCCACCAGATTTTAGGCAGCGAGTAGCAATAACTCCATTTGAGAATTTCCATGCAGGTATACTAGACACAAGTGCAGTCACGGGTCAATGGACTTAAATCACAAAGTTATTCCTGGTTTAGGAGACTATCCTGGTATCGGCCTGTGCAGCAACTGCAGTCGGCTCCCCTCAGGCTCCTTACAAGCAGCAGTGTCTGTAAGCACTGTAAATTCTTATGGCACTTTTCTTCCTCCACAACCAGCAACTGGGGCTCTGGTGCAGCACACAGGTGTTGGAGCTTGACATTTCCTACTGGGAGAAATCTGCTTAAGTGCCTGTGGTGTGACAATGGGGAACGCAGCTTTTCATGGAGGCACTACAAGCTCCACAAAAGGCTGTGACATTCTGGGATTCTCACCACTAGAGCCTAAGGAGAGCGGCTGTTTCTCTGTAGCCTGTGAAAGGTTTCCAAGAACTTCAAATGGATGGAAAAATACACGATTTGGTGAAAAGGAGTGGGATCCCATAAGGGGAGGGGAAGGAAGGGAGGAAAAAAGAAGGGAACTCTGACTGCCCCAAGGCTTTTCTATTAAAGGCAAGATGGGCTGATGTCCATGGATTCGGCTCTCCCCCTCCCACTGGAGCACATCAGATAATGTGTGGTTCATGCAGCTTGGGCAGCTTTCAAGAAGCAAACAGTATGTCAAGCTCTCTCTGCTATGAATTCTCCCACCTCATAAAACCAGCAGTTAGGGGACGTTTATTTGTGAGCTAAAAGGTTAGTCTTTTACAGGTAAATGGAAAGGAAAACAAATCTCAAGAAGGACACTGATCTGGATTTTTGCCTTCCCCACACAGAGGCCATAAGACAATGTGACACATCACCCCCCCTGAAATCAATGACAGCAAAGTTTAGTCTCCAATTTGTTGTCTTTATACAAACCGTTGATTAGGCCTCTCTTCTGAGAAAGGGAAGTATCTGTTTACAGAGATATCCATTTCTATATTTTGACTACATAGTAAATATTCGTTTGTGTTACAATTTCATACTTCACTACAGAATAATGCTGTAAACAAGAATGAAGATCCCTGGCCTCTGACCCGACCACCAGCCTCTCCAGAAGTAAGTAAAGGGAATAAGTTTGCAAAAACCATCCAGCACTTAATGAACTTTTTCTAGCCAAGCACTCAGGCTTTTCCACTCCACTGTGATTAAAAAGACAAAAACTAGGAAGCTTTGGTTTCAGCTACACCATGAATTCACCTCAGGAGAGGTATTTCCAGGCAACATGGTGGGAAGTACTTCAACCTTTGACTATAGTCAAAAAACCCTGCTAATTTAGAGCTGGGTTTTGGGGGTTGATTTAGAGTTGTTTTAAGAAACACAATGCATTTATACTTCCTCCCCCAGAAAAGAAAGGAACACAGCTTCAGAGCTGCCACTTTGCATGTGCTTTCCCTGTGGGTGCTCACACACAACCGCTGATTGTGCTTGCATGCAGAGAAAGATGGGCTGCACATACAGCTGCACCTTGCAAAACTCAGCCTTGATGTATTTGCAGTTATTTACACACAAAAAAGAGGAAAAAAAGAGCCTCTTTCACATGTTGGTTTCAAAGAGGAATTCGAAAAATTTACCTGACAAACACTTATTTTAACCCTAGCTCTGAGCAGGAACACACAGTTCAGCTGATGAAAAGCTGCTTGCCCAAGCGCAGCAGCAGATCTGAGCCCAGTCTAACAGCATCTGCCCTGCTTTAAAGTGTGCACCATCTGACTGCAGCTGCTCATGGTGGTAGCACACAGCATTTTCCACCCATCTTTCCTACACTGGAATAAAGCAGTAAGCAAAGACTGAACTACACAAACAGGCAGGAGAAAATCCTCAATTAATTATGAAATATGATGCCAAAATTTTAACCAAACCAGAAGTCTCCCTGAAGGCAGACAATGGCATTTATGTGCCTTGGGCTTTTTAGTTCTCTTTCTCAAAGAGTATTACACTCCTAAGCGCTACAGAGAAGAGTAAGGCCAATGCAGAGTGGTCTGGAGCCAACCTCTGTCCACAGAGCACCTCAAGCATCCTCAGAGGGCTTATTCCTGTCAGTGTTCCTGCCCAGTTTTACAGACTTAAAATATCTGGACTATTTAAAAGAAGCACCAGTTTAGGGTGTGTAACCAGACCAAAACTCTTCACTGCCTCCAATACCCCACAGTAACCGGCCCCATTCCTTCTCAGACAAGTGGAAAATGATGCCATTTTGTCAGGTCAAAGTGCTAGACAAGAGCACAGTCTAAAAATACTGCCTGTCCCACTGCCCCAGCCAGCCAAAGAGCTGGTTTCATAGTTCCCCTTCATGTACATTTATTTTGTTGTGACAGCCTAAAGAAAAGCCCCCTCTCATTGTGGCATTTCTGCTCTGCACACATGGTCCTGCAGAACACAATCATATCACACACAGTCTTAAACCCCAGCTTCCTCTGAATCAGAGCAAAGAATTAGACCATTATATTTTAAACATAAAGGGGAAGTTGAGAGAGAGAGAAGCCTGCTAGCAGGCCCTGAACTGGATGGCTCCAGCAAGCAGGCTGCCCTCCCCAGCATTCCCATGGCCTCTGACTTGTTTGCAATGTTTGAGAGGACATACTAATACTGCCTGGGTATGTATGAGGATGGAATGGGCTCTCTTAGCTGTAGGCTACATTAAAAGGTCATCTTCACTTGTTGCTATTTAGAAGTGCTGGGTCAAATGCTTTGTGTTGTGTTAGGAGGGTGCTGTTGAAAGTGAGCTAGCAGTTCTGTTTCTAATTTATGTATATTCTTGGGCAAAGCTAAGAATGTAGCAGCTAAAATTTGAGTTCCCTTCATCTGAAGTCAATGGAGTTACATTGCTGTGAGGTATGCAGCACATCAATCCAACTTAATATTTCTGCAGACTGCCCTTTTCCCAAAAACACCACAGGTTTCTCCCTTGCATTGTCAGAAGAATGATTAAAGCAGCTTGAGCCCTTATCACCAGGACAGTCCCTTGAAAACTGCAACAACTATTTTTTAATGCAGGTACTTCATATCCACAGACCTGGAGCTAGGATTGGATATGGCTTTGCTGATCCAGCTCCATCCAGCCGTAGGAACTGTCCCTGGTAAGAAAAGGACACTGACCACACTGCCTATGTGCCAGTGCACTGACCAGGGCATTCAGCAGCCCCTTCATTCCAGCTGCCATTTTCTCTTCTCAAATATTTTCCCCTCAGCTGCCTTTTCATTAGAGGCTGAATAGTAGCACTTACTGTCTAGCCAAGAAATCCACACAAGGAGTTCCCTTTGAAGCTGATACTCCCACCATTCATCCTGTGTGTCAATGTGGCAGCTCCCCATCCTAGCCTGTCATCAGTCACCTCAGACACTGCTGGCACTGCTTTCCCCAGTGACCTATCCTTACCAGTCCACAGAACACACCTCTAAATAATGCTGTCAAAACCCAGGTCCATGCTGGGCCAAAGCAAATAGCTTATTTAACACTTCATCCACCACATTTACACACTGGATTGAATTTAGCCTTTGCAAGAGTCCTAAGCGCACCTGTGAACTCAGCTGATTGCCAGTTACTGAGTGCTCACACATAGCAGGGTTTTTATTTGTAATAAAATATTTAGAGTGGAAAACCACTCCAGAATTAAATAAAAGCAACAGTCTCAGATTGCCAGTGACTTGTGGTGCATCTATTCAGATGCTTAGAATTCCCTACATAAATAAAGCTGGAATTTCAAGTTCTGCCAATTAAATAAATGCCTGATTTAACTCAGTTTTGTATTGAAACAGTAACCAATTTTACTTACACAAAATAAAGTGTGAGGTCCTGGGTTGTAAATATGCTCCATTTGTTGATGTATTTTCACAGTTACTTTGCCTAAATAGCTGACTTTTTGGAGAAAAAAAACCACATCCAATTTGCATACCTAGGCACAAAGGCATAAGCCAACTTAAAGGCAAAACACACATACAACATTGCCTTTAGACATAAGAGTTTTAAAGTGTTGGTCATTCCCATGGAAAATACAATAGGTATAAAATTTTTAAGAATACGTATTTATAAAAATTTCCCCCAAAGTTATAGACGCAACATCTTTTCTAGAGAGTTTGTTTCAGCCTTCTTGTGCAGTGAAGATCCCAAGAAAAGAATTCTAAATGCTCAAACATCACCTTAATAAAGCATCCTTTACTAAAGCCTTTTTTATTTTTATTTGAGCTTTGTACCAAGTTAAGGAACTGTGTTTAAATGCACTACAGATGGTGGACAGAACAGAGACGGGAGTAAAAGTGGGACTGTAGCATTTTGTTCTCTGCTAACAGCCCAAGCAGAGCTGCCTGCTTGCTGTAGTCTGAGGAATCACTCTGACCTGGAAAGAGCCCATCTCCCTCAATCACCGACACTGAAAGCTGTCCTGTGGTTTTCTCCAGCCTAAGTATTAAAGAAGCAATACAGGATGGAAATAAGGGAGAGATTCCACAGGCAATTACACCAACCAAAACTGCCTATGCACCCAGTCCCTGGCTGCAAATTCTTCTCGGCCTTGTACCAACAACATTGCTGCTAATGCAATTAGGTAATTGCAGCCTGATTGCAGCCAGCTGAGGTAACTCAAACAGCCAAACACTAACCACACAGAAAGTAATTTCCTTACAGCTGCCTTAGCTTCCTGAACTGCCTCATCGCCCACTCACCTGAGCATTACTGCTAATAATAAGTAAGTTACACACAAATTAGAGCTGCTAAAGCTACTGTACCCACAGCTCTCTTTGTGCTTTCTAGATCTTACCCTGGAGAGCACTCATCTTCCACTAGAACACAGTAAACTACTAAAATTTAAACTGGGGAGACAGTGAGGATGGGACTGCAATGCTTGGTCTATGCTGGAGTTTAGATCTATATCCTGTCTTTGAACTCCAGTAGAGCAGGGCAGTTGATCATTTTGCTTGTATCAAGCGCAAAGCAATGGGAGAACTTGCTACACTACTCTACTATTGTGTACACTTTTGGATTAAAAAGTAAATAACAGAAGCTTAAGTGTTTCACTGTAACATCGTGTGGCTAACGCCATGCTGCTGTGTGCATGAGCAGAAGTGCTAATTGAGTGGCAAGTACATGTAAGAAACAAGCATGGCTTGATAATCAGGGAGGGAGAGGGCACAGAGGTTTTCTTGAAAATGTTCAATAACAAAGAAATGTGACTCCATTGTCAAGCCTTCTCCATCCATCCATCCATCCATCCACCCACCCATCCATCAAGCCTTCTCCATCCATCCATCCATCCGTCAAGCCTTCTCCATCCATCCACCCATCCATCCATCCATCCACTCCCTTTTGTTAAGAAAGCCAGTGCAGATAGGAACTTTTGCCACTATGCACAAGGCTTGCACTAGTGTAGCTCAGCGTGTACTCAGCAATGGCTGTGAGCCGGGCAGTCATGGCCTCAGTGTGGCCAAAGACATAACTTCTGCTGGGTGTCTTGGGAGGAAAGCTCAGCCAGAGAGAAAACATTCCTTGCTGGTCTCCCAGAGAGGAAGCAGAGGGAAGCAAAACAAGAATTAACAGCAACAAAAAATCTTCAGAACACTTATCTGGACCTTGAAAAACCAACACCGAGCTCTGACACCATCACTCCTGACAACATAAAAACAGCCATGTCAAAGAACAGTGGCTTACTCCTGCTGTCAGCCGCCTCCTAAACACAGAAAGTAGGCAATACAAAACGCCAAGAAACGCATCAGGAAGTAGTAAGGACAGGATATCACGGAAGCCTTTTTGTTTTACTTCTTTAATTCCCTTCCAAAAACACTAAAACCTCCTTCAGGGCAATGCACATGCCTCCATGCTCTACTGAAAAAGCCTCACAACTGGAAACACATCAGCACTATAGCTAGGTTCCTGTGTACAATTTGATTCTGAAGCTTGTTATCTTTTCAGTTTTAATAGAAAACATGGTCTGTCATGCTCGCCCATCTTGTAGCACAGTCCTTGAGGGCATGCAAGACACCTCGACGGGAAAGGCCGCTGCCTGCTCTAATACTGTTCCAGTGACTCCTGGCTCCCTCCAGCTAGGAATCCAAACATTTGCTGGCTTCACTTACTGCTCTGGAAAGCAACAGAAGGAAAGATGTGATTACCCACAAATGCATATATGTATTTCTTGCCTTATGACTTCTAGCAACTGGAGCAGAAAACAGTAAAAGCAAAGCGTTTTATTACTGCTTGCTACAGAAACTGCACAGAGCCTCTATATTTAAGACTACTGCAAAGCTATGCATGACCACGTAGTTTCAAAGGTCAGCGCAGGTGGACTGGCTGCACAGGGGGATCTTTACAAGCATCTATTCTATAAGTCTGTGTGAGCTATAAACAAGAAAACTGGACTCAAGAACAACATGCTGTTACTTCTGCATAACTCTATCAGAATTGGAGAATTCCCTGAAAGACAAAGAAACCTTACCCATAATATTCATCCTAAATGAACACTCTCTTTCAAAGAAAAACCTCAGCATGCTGGCACAGTATCTCAACCATGCTGCTTGAGCCCTTCAGCACAATCACAGTAAAAGCAGCATACCACTTCCTACATGGGGATTTCTCTCCAATACATAAAAACAAGGCTCAGCCTGTGATGTACACATTAAACAGATCCTAAGGCATTCTTAAGCATCTTCCAGCTTCTCTCCTCTCTCCTTTCCCTTCCAGTTTACTTTTCTCTCCCTGCTCTGACAAAGGACTTGGTGCTCTCCTAATCCTGCTGTGTCTTACTGCCAGCAGCATAAAAACACAAGTCTGAAATGTGGTTTTGGCACGCAAAAGTGTCACCAAATTACATACTATTTGTTACTTTCAAAAGCTGTGTTGGTCAGATGGAAGAATGTATTAAGGGTAATTATCAGTACAGAGGCATGAACTGAGGCACAACAGAAAGTGAATTATTCAGTACTCACTGCACTGACTTTCACTTAATCGGTTGCTCTTCCTTCATTGGCACCATGTAATAAAGGATCAATCTGTGTTTCATATTATGTGACGTAATTCTACAGAATAAAGAAGTTTTGACCTCAAGCCTTAAAGATGACAGGTCCTTTTTTACTGATGGGGTTTCTGGCTCCTTATCATAGTGCTGATTTACATGGCTTTCATCACATCACTCCTCATGCCTTGTCAATTACTGAATACAGAGGCAATGTTGGTACCTCACCTTAGTCTTACCCCTTGCCCTGGAGCTGCCAGCAATGCTTCTAATTACAGAAGAACTGTCACAAACTAAACTTCATCTTTAGGGCAGAACTCTTAAAGGAATGAACCAGGCATGCAGGGATGCCAGAAATCTTCTGAGATGTAACCCATGGCCCTGGATCCAAGGTCCTCCTCTGCATTGAGTGCTGCTGGCATTTTATATGGGAGGGAGGAAACTAATGGCAATGACTGCACAGAATATAGATGATTAATTACAGTCCCATGCTTACAAAACCTTCCCATTATGCCAGCATTCCCTTCAAAATCCATTGCTTTTAACTAAGTAACATCTAACTACACTACTACAACAAATAATAATAAGGCATATTCCCCAGAGTAATTTCTAGGAGATGCCTTTCTTCACCATAGAAGATGCTGACATTTTCTTATTCTCCAAGTATTTTGTTTAATAATCATTTCCATTTAATTCAAAGAATTAATTTTTGAGATCTGAATGCTGAAGCCACAGAATAACCACAGGGTTATTACAGGAAGATCTCTTTTAAGTGCTTCGTTTCACAATTAATTTGCCAAGGAAGAATGGTGTGGTTCAAGCAAACTCTATGCAAAGTACTGGAATATTTCAAACCCCTCTGTAAAGCAAATACAGCACTGATCATATTAAAATAGGTAGGAACTAAGTCTTTTCAGGTAATTATGAGAGGAACTTTGATCAGAAACCAGATAAAGTGAAAAAGAAATCATAGTATAGCTAGGCACAGACAAAGACATGGTATAGATACTGAAGCCCACTGTTCTCATCGAAATAGCCTCATGACACCTATATACACGTTTCACATTGAAGTCACAATTATCCAAAAGGGCCTTTAAAAGGAGGTACAGCACAAGTAACAACTTCCTTCCCAGAATTCAAACTTCTTTCCTTCAGCCTTTTCCAGCACCAGCAGAAGGAACAATAGAGAACATGAGTGAAGGAGAAAGGCAGACCTGTAAAGAGGTGAGGTATGTGAACAGACGGCCAACTTCTCACCAAGTTTCACACGCTGCCCTGGCATAAGACAGCACTGGAGTTCAAACTAGTCTACATCTCAGTGGAGTGACTTTCAGAGAGCTCTCGCTTGAAATTTAGAACTTGCCTAAATGTTGTCGCAGAAATTAATTTTTACCTAAGTCAGCATTAAATACTGATTAAAAAGGATTTTGATTTTATAGAAACCGAAACACCTGCAGTTTATACCAAGGCTTATGGTTTTTTGTAGTGACAAGTATACATATACATCTTCAGCTTCTCTATCCCTCTTTACACTTTCCCTCTCTTCAGTTGCTCAAGACTTTTGTTCGTGTAAAGAAATTCAAGAGACTTCTTTTCTCATTTGCTTCTCTCCTGAGAGTCCAGCTTATTCTTACCCTTTGTGTTTCTTGTGCATTGTTTCTAGAGACTTCAGCTTCTTAAATCAATATGACTTGCTAAACAGAAGGGAATTATTTCACCCCCTGCCAGAATACACCGGATGGTTTAAAGAAAAAAAACTTTTGCATTGATGAAAATGTCATTGTCTTGCAGTGTCAAGGGCTAATTTTTATTGTTCGTTAGTCATAATCTATTCAGTGTTGTTAAATCTAAACACAGAATGACAAACTAGCAATGCCTGCCTTTAAATCCCACCAATAAAATGTCACTTATAACCTGGAATGACCCACCTAAAACCTGCAGTAAATCACTTCGACTTCTCCAATTCTATTTCATCCTTTGTAAAATCGAAACAGTGATACTTGTCTAAACATTTATGTTGCCACAGTGAGGATGCAGACAAAGCGTATCCATCCTGTGTCTTATGGCAAGGAGTACTTGCTCCAGGAAGTCTAAGAGAGGAAGTTTGGTGGGTAGATTAGTTGCTTTCACATGCGAAATACAGGTGAAATCCTATCAAGTCAATGGGGTACTAGGTATATCATTGAGGTGAAAGGTTCACCCCTAAGAAAGCATCAGCTCTAAATCTCTATTATTCTGTTTCCTTTACCCCTTGCATCTATGACCTGGTCCCCATTGGGGTTTCTACATGCTTCCTTTTCTAACAAATATTAAATTTCAATGAAGACCTTTCCATTTACTGCATTACTATCTTGGTTTTCCACATTTTACCCCTTTTATATATAAAAATATTAAAGGGGCACATACTCAAGCCCAGGTTGGGACTTTGAGCAATCTGGGCCAGCGGAAGGTGTCCCTGCCCAAACTAGATGATGCTTAAGGTCCCTTCCAACCCAAACCATTCTGTGATTCTATGATGATTCTATGAACTTTCTTTGCCAACTCTCACCTGGCATTCAAAAACTAAGAGCACAGTTTATAAAAAAACCCCTTTCCTATATAATACTTCCTTTTGAGTCATCACAACGGTCACTGATACCCTTCAAATTTAGGAAAAAAAAAAAAAAAAAAAAAAAACCAGTAATGGAGGAACAACATTTTCTGTTTTCTTTTGGAAAAGGCCTCTATCACATAAGCCACAGAATACATGGTTAAAAAGACATCCTCTGTTGTCCAAAGGCCCACTATTAACTACAGGAATGTTATGCCAGGTAACACTAGCGAGTCATGGAAGGATGTTTTAAATGCTCAGACTCACCAGATAAAACTATAATTACCATAGAACCTTTCATCCTATCTAAGCATGCTCCAGAGACAGCTCTGTGACCAGCTGAGTATTTCACAAGCCATTCTGTGTCCTGTACTCTACCATCTTATGGTTTTGATAGTTTTTTTAGGACATGCACTTACAATCAGCTCTTTTAAATCACCTTTCAGGATTGACAGATTGCTTCTGAAGTGGCTCCATGAACAGGAAAGTAGTATTTTCTTTCCTGCAAAACTCCCAAATCCTCTTCACAATGTACACCAGAAACTATAAGCCTCCCACAGATGTTTACAGCTTCTTTGTATAAAGCAGGTGTTCTTAAAATCACTAGTTCTACAATATCCCTGGGCTCTTGCTGATAATATCAACATGCTGGCTGCTAAAACCATGAGCCAACTATATTCTTTTCTCCATGAAGTACACCAGTGGTAGGATAATGCAGTATCAAACTCCATTCACATCTTGTTCCACTGTAACAAAGACGGAAATATCTTATCTGTGATCTAGGCAGAGAACAGAAGAGATAAAAGCAGGTATTATTACTCTCAGAGGTAACACCAGCTGCTGGAATGACTCTGTGCTTTGTATTGACACTTGGGGAATTACTTAAATTCCATGACAAGGAAAAAAAAACCCCACAAAACAAAAAAAGCCCCCCAAAAAACCCCCTCTATTTCTTTTGAGCCATCATGTTTTTACAGCCCCCAGCCCTCTGGAAAAGGATTTCAAAGCACAAATACAATAATAACAACAAAATAATAGCAATAGATAAATTTTTCTCTTCAAATGAGGTACAGAAAATTCAAACCATTTACCAAAATGAATAGAGTTCATTTCATCACAGAGATCAGCATGGACCCTGTCAGCCTGACAATTACAGAATATGAAAGAGGAATAAAAGAGAGATCCTCCTAGCATATTCCTTCTATATTTGGCCCTATGCAGAAAACCACAGAAATTACCTTCTTTGTTACAAACTCAGCCCCTCGTTGCCTGAGTGGTTCCAAGACATCTTATCCATTGCAAAGCACCAAGTTATCAGCTGTTCTGGGCTGCTATTTTTGGTTTTCCACCTTCACAGGGCTACTGCTGGAGTCGGGGCTTTCTGCTGCAAGTGGTTTCACACTAAGTTTATAAGGGGAAAACACAGGGCCTGCTCTGCAATGGTAAAATCCATCCTTGCTAGATTCATGCAACATATGAGATCACATCCTCATGTTAGGGGAAGTGATCCTTCTATGAGAGAGGTCTTTTGCTCCTCAGTAAATTGGCAGAATCCTGATTTAGCATTTACTATAATTATTTATTATGCTAATAAATTTAGTGTTTATTACGAAGATTATGTATGAATCATCTGTATGAATTCTGGCTGCCACCCTCAGCCTTACAACTCACAACTTGCAACTCCCTTTAAATCAATTACAGCAAAATGCTTTGTTATTTGACAAAACCAGAAACCTCAAGGAGTATCAAACACAGAGCCATTTCCCCTTCAACAGAAAGGGAGAGAAGGGAACGAGAACTTCAGTATTTCCAGAATGAAGCAAAAGTAGCTGAAATAATTTCTGAAAACTCTATTCAGAGAAATGCATCTCCTGCAGAAAGATCTGATGGTAAAATTGCCAATAAATCTTCAGACTAGCTGTCACGTTTTAAAAAGAAAGAAGACCCAAAGACAAAACACAGTTCTGCAACTTACACAGTTTTTTTTCCCCAGCAGTGCATTTTGGTAACATCTTTGTGAATAAGGTTTTAAATAATACAGATCCAGAAAAAATTTACACTAAAATGTCAGAGAGGAACAAGCATCCCAGTGAAGCTGGTTTGTAAACAACTGCACCTTCAACAAGCAGGTGGTAGCACAGCTTTCTCTGAAACCAAAAGCAGATAGTGAATGGAATTAAGGCCTGATGACCAAAAAAGCCACCACATCTCATCTTCGAGATGGAGCCTGAGGTCAGCACTATTTTTGACTGCATGAAGATCAGTTAACTTTTCTCACTCTCTTTTAGCTCACACATCTCTGAGCTTCAGTGGTGAAAATGTAACGACAGAAATACGGTAACATCACAAAAAGCAAATAATAATTCATGAAATGGCTAGTAAAATTTTGCAACTGAGGGAAGTCCACTGAGGCTTTAGTTAGAAGCCACTGAACTGAGTGCTGATCAAAATCTTATATCTCCTCAGGTCATCCAGAGAGTATAAAGAGTTGTTTGTATTCAAGCCTGCACCAGCTTAATTTAATTAGTAAAAATCCTTCATCAAGCCAAAACTAGTGTCTCACTGCCGGCTGGCTGAGGAAACTAAGGTGAATGCGTGGCAAAGATTTAGCTTTGTTGATGCACTAATGTGACTTTGACAAATACTGGACAATTTGCAGGAAAGAAAGCACAGTTATCACTTAGGCCAGAAATCAGGCAACTACAAAAACTGAGCTGAAGCAACCACTCATACCTAGACTTCAAGTGACAATGAGGAAGTATCAGATTTCCCAAATGTGGGGAAAGGACAGTATTTTGACCTTGTTGATTTAAAGGGATTTAGTTAAGCAGGTGCAAACCTCTATGTAGACGCTTTGATTCCTAGGGAAGTATCTTACATCAGGCTAGTTTTAAAATGTTCCCAGCTGATCTAAGCTAAATTGCAAACAACCACTGCTAAAAGAGCTTTGCACAAGAGTAGTGATTTGGCTTAAAAATCACTTCTCAGGTTACATGAGCACATCTGTTTGTGTACAGGCTATCTGTTTGTGTAAGGGCTAAAGTGACAGCCTGTATGTAAGGAGAAGAGTGGCAGTGAGGTCAGGAGGAAACAATTCAGGGAAGAAATGAATACTTCTCCACACAGGCTACATGAAAATAATAAAAGAAGTCACATTCCAGCTCTAGCCATCCTTTCAATGCCTGCTTCAAGTCAGAATGAGAGCATCAAGAAGTCAGAGCCTTTGTCAGGCTGACATTTGCATAACATTGCCAACAGTTCCTTTGATTCAAGATTCTCCTCATGGGCCAGTTTCAGAGCTTGAAGGAACCAATTGGTGTGTACTGATTGCAAGGATGCTGAGCTCCTGAGGACCTCCAAGGCTAAAATTCCCCATAAAGGTTCTATTTATGGGATGAAATCTGGAAATGCATTTTAAGTAGAATACATGATTTTACTGCTCAGGTATTGTGTGACACTGATGTCACATAGCAACACAGGGATAGATTCCAGCCCTCACTCGCACATAGCAACCATTATAACTGACGCTATCTACAAACCGCCTCATAAAAAATAAGGCTGTTTCCTCTTTGTTCAAAGCTCTTTTGTTATTCATTAATATGGCGAAAAAGGATGCTGTTCCATTTCTACAATCTGAGAACTCATGAAGTACATTAAGCTCTCACTCCAGAATCTCCAGCATTCCCAGGATTTGGGCCATTTAACTTACAAAATGAAAGCATCAGATATGCCTGATTGGCTTTGAACATTTATTTGGAAGCAGAATGTATTAAAGTTAAGATCTTGTCAGTGTGCCTGGTAGTTCAGCAACTGTCCCTTCTGCAAACTAGCAGAAGGATGACACAATCCAACTGTAACTCCAGGATTCCCGAGAACTCCAGAGTTGTTGCCACATTATACAGTGCTCTCTTCAGTTTTCACCCATTAAGAGGAAATCCAAGGAGCTGAAAGCCTCCCTCACAAAGGAAGATAGGCTCTGTTACCAAAGTGTCACATGGCAGCATAAGCTGTCACTGACCCAGAAGCATCAATCTGACATTGCAGTAACTACAATGAGGCAGCTACTGAGACTGAGGCAAGCATCCCATTGCAAGTGATATTCCTAGTAGTATTCCTGCACACAGCAGACTTGCACTGGTTTGCATTTCTTTCTGTTTCTGAAGTCTTATCAACAAAAATGCACTTCTAACTTCAGTACCCACAAAAGAAGCTACAGGAAATCTGACTATAAAACGCAAGCAAAGTTACCAGTGCTCAGAGGACTTAAAAGGAGAAGTGTGCGTGCTATTTGAATTGTTATAAATAAGAAGAGCAACTGATCCAGCACAGATGTCCCCAGGAAAAAAATAAATCAATTCTACTTTCAAGAAGCAGTGTTATAAATTGTTCTGATAATAAACTTAGACATGCAAAACAATCCAGGGATTTTTAACTGTAATGTGCAGAGATGATAGAACGTTAGTCAAATGCTCACAAACCTCTTAATTATTGCAGTGCAGTGAATATAAAAGAATCCTGCAATCAATATTAAATGTTACAGGCAACCGACACAAGAATGAAGAACTGGAATGATTAAGGTCTTTGTGTTCCTAAGGAAACCAGCCGCCTCTCACCCTCTTCCTTTCATTAACATCTCCCAGAGAAATGTCAGCTCTGAGTTCTTCCCAAAGCATTCAGTAACACTTGAATCTTGGAAACATGCCTAGAAAGCTGAATCCAGTTCTGACGTGAGGGATCTCCTTCCCCAAAGGATTTTACATTTGCTTGGACATAAGGAATTCCAGCATGTGGTACCAGAAGGAGAGGACTGGTGAAATTATTATCACTTCTTTCTCCAGTGGGCAAGAAGGAAAGTTCCTCTTTGCTTCTTGGGATGCACTTTAGGCTTTCCCCTTAACACAACAATTCACTGTCCTGGACTGAGACCAAGGGCTTACACTGCATCACATGCTTCTCACATTCTGTTGTCCTAGTTACTACATAAGCATTACAATGTATTAGCTCTGTGCATCAATTATCTGTAGTAATAACTCTGATTTTGCCAACCAGAATTACTATGATCAAAAAATAAACTATGACCTTAACAGATATGGAATCAAGTTGCAAAAGCCTTAAGAGCTGTAGCTCCTGGACAGCCCAGACTTGTAACCCATCTCCCAAATGAGCAAAAGAAACCTTGATTCATCCTTCACATTAGTACCCACTCCACTCCTAATTAGAGCTGGCCAATTAGTCCTGATTTGGGATGAGAGGACTTTCTGAAGTACTAGAAGTTAGAAGAAGTTCTATCTAAATTGAGGATCTGAATTTCTAGCTCTGTGTGTAGGATACTCAGTCTGCTTCATTGCAATGCACTAGAAATGTTGAGACACACAGTCGTAGGATTCTCAGTTTTATCCATTCATCTTGAAAGTAATTAAGACCTGACTTGTCAAGGCACAAAATCCATTTCTTCTTCCACCTAGTACAGAAGACAGTTGTGTTGTGGTTTTTTTGTTGGTTTTTTTGTTTGTTTATTTTTTTTTGGGGGGGGAAGGGGAAGAAGTTAACAATATATATAAGCAGCAGCCCCCAGGGTGAATGTATCCAAAGCTATGTATCGTTACTGCACTTAAAAAGAAATTTGGATTGATTTATAATTGTAATCTGGGGTTCTATTAAGAGCTTTGCTTTGTATTGATGCTACTAATGACCAAGGTTCTTGTAATAAGCAAATACAGCTGCCCTTGACAATGGGTGAGTCTCTGGGGAGATGAGGATTGCATAATGAAGTTAATGAGGTTAGCATAGAACAAGTAGTGGAAGATGATGGTTTGTAGAGGATCCACATGAAAGCAGTCTCTCATCTGTCAGTAAATGCTATAGAACAATTTCATAATTACAAACATCAGGCCACAAAAAGATACGTTTTTTTAATAAATATTAAATTAGTGCAAACATCTCCACTTACTCTAAAAGGATCTTCACTGGCCAACAAGACCCCATTCTTAAATATATGTATGCACTGTGCACTTCAGAAGTGAAAACTATTTTAAAGATGCAAATCTTGTTTCCATGATAATAAAAATATTGAAAGCCAATATTAATGGTGATCTGTAAATCTTATTCTTTAATACTCAAAGCTGTCCTAGTAGAGAAACAAACACTAACATAGAAACAAGGGTTTGGGCCAGCAGTTTCCAAAACAGAAAACTAACTGTGACTTGCTCTAATCTTCAGAAATTTAACTTCCCACATCCTGAGTATGCATTTGCTTGGTGACATCAGAGATAGCTGCTGGACACCAAAATGTTCTGAAACTCAGGGACCTACTCAGATCTTGGATGGTTTTCCTTTCTAATATGGATTAGCTTGTATGACTCTGCTTTCACTGAGCTAGGTTACATGATTTGTGCCTGTTATCCACCAGCCTCCTGGACAGCTGAGCTGGGGACGCTTTTGCTGGAGGGTGAGAAAACCAGTGCAAGGCTTTAGCTACCTTTACATGATGCCTTGGGATGCCGTTACATGTTTCTGTCTCTTAAAGGGCAACACTAGAATACACCATCCAAATAACTGGATGATACTTCTTTTACAAATAAATGGTGAGATCTCCACATGTGATGTACTCATGATAACAAGGAGCTGCTGCTCACAGTTAACACTGCAGACAGACCTCACCTTCTACCACATCTCAGGAAACATGTTAACACAGTTGCTGTTATCAACAGTGTTCTCACAGTTAGTGAAGCACTTGGATGTGCAACATAGCTCCTGTCCTCAGATGTATGCTTTCAGGTTCTCTGCCAACTCAGAAGTATGCCTATACGGCACTCAGCAACATGAGTAGCCAAACCTGCACAAACTATACTAATAAGTGCAATCATCAGTCTAGTCACAAACCTCAAACTATTTTTTATGCTCTTAAGTGAAGTTGATCATACTGCAGGCAGACTCCCATACAGACATGCTTAAACGCACTGTTCTTTTTCTTTTTAGTCACACAAAAGCCAAGTTGTGGCTTATTTTCAAACAACATGGAAGCAGCTGACATCTAGGACAGGACAGGATGGCCAGGGCTGTGGTGAGATAGAGGCTTTCACAGCCAGTGTAGATTCATACAGCTTTATCCATAGCTCATAGAATCACAGTTACATTAGTTCTCAAAAGGGGTCTGACTGAACAAAACTTCCTCCTTACTTTGCTTGTCCTGTCTGTTCAGGTGGCTCCTCTGGCTTACAATTCAAGGATCCATGTATTTCTCCATCTACTTTAGTTTCCTTAATTCATTGATTTAAACATACAGATGCTGAACATCTTTATATATTTCTGTTGTTTGTAGCTGCTAATTAAATTTTGGTTTATAGAAGTGGCTTTTGAACAACAGACTCATTGTTTCTCACAAAGAACTGACCTCAGAATCTGTTGGTAAATATGACACCAAGTCATCCTTGGAGGAAGACAGACAAGACATGCTTACGTCAATTTATCGTTCTGCTTTGTTCACGTTTTGTCTGTACAAAAGCTCCCATTCAAGTGGCTCCCTGTTGTGAGCATTCTCTCTGCTTTACTAAAATCCATCTCAGCTCCTGGGAAATCACTTTGAGAAGAAATTGGAGAGGCCCAAAGATCCACAAAATGGATTCATCCTTTTCTTATTATGTGCACATCTGCAAGGGCTGCACATACAAAACTGCTCAGCCCCACTCCGTACTCCCAAAAATATGAGGCTTCAACTTTAGGCAGGAGAAAAAAAATCAAGGTTACCTAAAAAAAGGCAAGATGATGCCATGAGTTGCCTCAGTAGGATTAGAATTCAATGAACATCATGGCCAAAACAATTTTCATTATTTTGAATGTAAAACTAATGGCTTTCATACCTGAAAAGTGCCATCTTTTCTCAATGACTCTGCCATATTCTGGTAGACAAGACAAGAAGCTTTATATCAATCAGTTGATCACCTTGGCATTATCCCAGTACAGCAAACCTTCATATATATTATAGCATCATTTATATAACAGTTTACTTTGGTCTCGCTACTCCTTTTGGAACAGGAACTCCAGGACATAATTCTCACCTGTGGCAAGACACACGTGACTAGAAGACACAATCTCACACATGGTGCTGCTGTTAATCCATTAGAATAGAGAGAAGACTGGGTACTTCAGGGGCTTGAAGCTGGTAAAAAATATTTAAAATATGCTCCTCTAAATGTTTTCATATGATTATATAAAAATTTGGTCATCAAGTTGAATTCAGCTCACTCTAGTAACATTCTAGTATTTTTCTTATGTGGCAACTGTGGGAAAAAAGTTCTGTGTGCCACAATAATTCTTTGAAACTCACCACTGCTCTGGACACTCATCTGCAATTTTGGTGGTGGTCTAAGTAGAGAGAAATCCAGCTTTCATTTCAAACACAGATCAGGTGTACTGCATTGAAGGTTGAAGCATGCTGCTACGGCCTGTCTTTGCCTTGCTGCAACAGACAACCTCAGTCTCAAAAAGTTTTAAGCCCATCAGCCTCACCAAAATTCTGTGGAAGTCAAAGAAGAAAGATACCAACAACAATGTCTTGATGGGGGATATATTTCTTTCAGACACATCTAAGACATCACTATGGAAGGAAGTGAGGGAGAGTTACTATCTATCAGACTTACTAAGTCCTGTACAATTCCTAATGGCATCACAGTTAATGTTGTTTGCTTTCAAGCCTTAGGCAAGTAGCCATGTGAAGCACAAGCTTCATGATGCTGCAGAGGTTAACTTCTCAGCTTGGCTAGAATTACAATGTTTCGTGGAATTTAACACTTCAGGAGAAGATGACACTCTAGTGATGCCTGTAAAAACCAAGCCAGATGTTCAGCCTATAATGCATCACAGCCCTAAATGCATTAGCAGGGAACAGTGAGCCTAAAAACCTCCTAAAATGAGTAACATCCATGCATTCACTGCAACACACCTCAACTTTCTTCACTGCAGCCACAACCATTCCTCTGAACCAAGCAAGGCAGGGAGCGCTTCAATTCTCATATAATATTCAGAAAATCACTAGGGCTGATTGCTCCCTATGTCACTTCATTCTGCTCATGGGGTCCTTCAAGAATCCCAGGGGACTTACACAGGAAAAAACTGTGTTCATGTCTTGCTCACTGTGTGTTCCTCTGCCAGCACAGCCACAAATGGCAGCTGTGTGAGCTTCTTTCTTGCCCAAGTACAGAACAGATTTGCACCAAGAGACGAAAGACCAAATCTCTCCAGGCAAAACATTCTGAGCTAACTTCTGCTCTTGACTTCCCTGAAGATAATTTCTACCCAGTCTAACTGGGTAGAGTAGTCTAACTACTCTCTGTTGTTCCATAACACACTAGATGAATTTATCTAGGCTCTTTCATATTTTATCCTTTTTTATTTTTATCGTCTCAAAATCAGAATAAAAACAATGCTGTAGCATTCTTTGAGTCCAACTCCTTCCAAAGATGCCCAAGCCATGCAGTCATTTGTGTGCCCCAGGAGTTAGCAGTCCTGTTCCTTTTACACTTATAACAAATGATAGATACCTGTGATCTATAGCCCACTGATCAATATCATCTAAATCTTCCTCTTTTCCTCCTCCCTCAAACTGCGAAGTTACTTTACTCTGGCACTCCATTCCCTCCAGCGCAACCCATTAACCAGTACTGTCAGGGTTAAGCAGGAAAGGGCATGTTATGGAAACCTCTCCTTTCCCTATTCTTTCCACCCATGGGAGTAGCTTCAGAACCACACCTCTAATTTAGGGTTAGCTTCTCAGGATACTCCAGCATCACATCTATTTATATCACAGTCTATGACGTGGCATTAAATATATACATGTAGGTCTAAAAGAGCACTAAAGGCACTCTGAGGCTGGTTCCACCCAGTTATCTGCTTCAGCAACTAGGCAGCGTGGTATCTCCTACAGGATAACTGGAGGAACAGGAGGAAAATGAGGCAAAGCCCCTGTGCACTCCCCTCCTCCATGAGCACACACCCCAACCGACTCCACCTCCTGCTGAAGTGATACAGAAGCCTCAGCAGCAAATCTGCAATGCCAATGAAGTGATGAGTATCTACAAAGCCATTTGGATCTATCAGCAGAGGTGACACAGAGAGAGCCAGACTGCTAGACACTGCCTAGACACCAAGTCAGAGATAGCGTTGGTCTCTGTATGCAGGGTCTGGCCAAGCCGTGAACGATTTCAAACACAGCTCTCCATGGGGGAGACCATAGCACTCACCTGATAGCGTGGGGCCCCGGATTTCAGGCCTGTTCTCATTTTAACTGAGTTACTAGTTGTAAGAAATCACAAAGAAAGACTCTCCTAAGCAGAGATTCAATACAAACCAGTTTTTGAGAAATAGTTTTTAACCCTTCAGGATGAGTGAACTTATATTTACCACAGTAATCAGTCACACAAAACAGGAGGGAAGGGTGCAGTAAACCAACTCCTAAACTGTTGTGGCAACAGAAAACCTCCAGCTGGTCAGTAGCTGGGGCTGAAGCTCCTCAGCAGATTGTCTGGATAAGCCTTTCACTTTTCTGCATGAAAAGTGATGCAAACTACAGCACAATTCTCTTGCTGAACTACTGAGCATATGAAGTTTCTTCTTTTGTTTCCAGACACAATTAGTGCTCTGCTAAAGATCACCACATGAGAAGGACCTATCTGTCTCCCTCTCTCCTGGCTACTAGGCTGCAAAGAACATTTATTACTCATCTTTAGCAGCAACATACAGCAGTCAAATCAAGTGCTGAACATCAACACACATGAAATCAAAGCTATCCACAAAAGCGGCCTGCAGGCCATGATATGATTTAGAATTCAAAGCACCTCTTTTAATTCTGCCCCTGGAAACACATGATTGATCCAGAAATTATTCTGGTAAGATACATGAATGTACATGACTGTGGTGCCTCACAAAAGGAAAATATGAATTAGCGAATTAAAAACAACTACTGAAACAACATCCCACCTGCGATGTTTTTAGACCAGGAGCTGAAGAACATCTCACCTTGAGACCTCCTATAGCTGCCTTTAGAATCAGTGCCCAAACTTCCTGGTTATTTCAGGCTGTAATCAGTGTTAACTCTTGAGTTTTCCTTTTCCTCTCTAGACTTACACACGTCTTTAGACTGCAGATAGATAAATCCTGTGAGCAGCAGTGAATCAGTTCCAAACTCTGGGGCTAAGTATTTTTATTATTTATCATTATGTTTGCAGACACAGCTTTAAAACTTGTAAATGCTGCATTAAACAACTATAAAAGGCCTTTTAGATGCAAGGAATATATGAGGATTTAAAAACTCTTCTGCATTATTCCTGAGCTCACTTTGATTTGGTGCACGTAACAAGTAACTTAAGAGAAGGAAAAGCAATCATTTTGAGCAGCTCCTCTCTGCACTGGTCTCATCTGGGAGAAGGTACCATCAGCCATAACCATCCTCATGGAGATTTGCCCTCATTTTCTTCCTGTGAACTTGTATAAAACTGTCTCCACTCGACTGCTTCTGAATAATGTACAACAACAGATGAGCGACAGTGAGCGCCAAGGGAGCTCCAGCCAACAGCAGCAAAGTGAGCCCATTGCTGTGCTTCAGCTTCCAAAAGCATTATGAGGATATCAGAACAACACAGATTTAGTCAAGAAGTATTCAGACTGTTAAAAATACATGCACTGCAAGAACAAAGGACACCTGATAGCTTACTCAGGACTGAAACACATCTACCAAATCCCATTCTGCTCGGTTTTCCCAGCTAAAACCCAGGTGATTCCAGAACCTGTACCAGATATTACAAAGTAAAAGAAATTGTTTTCTTGACCCTTTATAACTCCCTCTACTGCCCTCAGTCAGTTCACCCTAAGAGAAAACTCTGTCTGGTAACAGATTCCACAAGATTTTTTAAAATCCCCCTCCCTTTTTGAGGGGTGGGAGGATTCAAGTGTGGACAAAAAACCTGGATACACACTTCAGGAAATTAAATCCATCAAAAGGGAAACACAAGATTCATTCCTCTTACACTTGAGATCTTACAATTGCACAGCCAACAAGCAGCAGCCCTGTGTTCTTCATGCAGAGAGAAAGACGGATGACTCTGTTTCTCACAATAGCCTAAACTTTGTGTACTAATTCCAACAGGGCTGTTTGTCAGGACCATTTGGAGGAATCACTGAAGAGGATCACCTTTCTAGAGATAATTCCACGTTACAGTGTTTCAACTGGAAGATTTCATTCGCGCATCCTGTATCAGCGAGGCTGGCAAGGTTTACATACGCTAAAGGATGCAAACTCCCAGGAGAAAATGAGAGAGTTGCAACAGTCATGAAACACAAACAGCACAGAAAAAGACACAACGCACACCATGGTGCAATATTACTAAGCTTCAATTAGCAGTTGAGCTACACACGAAGTCCATCACGTAACTTATTCCACCTCAGATACGCTGACTTAGGATGCAGATGTGTCCCTTGCTCAGTGTTCCATGAAGATACAGCATTTCCTCTTTAACACAGCCCATCCTGGCTGCAGGACACTCAGCCACACTAGCTTGCAGCTCTGGGTCCCTCTCCTTGTATGCTATTACTGTGCTTTGGCCTCTGACAGAAATAATTCCTTTCTGAAAACTGTGGCCCAGAATCATCTGTCTGCACTGGACCCAACAGAGAATTCAGCCAGGTTACAGCAGAGGACAATCAGCCTCCATTGCATCGCTTCACCCAAACCAACTGAAGAACCTGCTCTAGCCTCTACCAAGATGTTGGCTGATACTAGGCAGCTTTCCTTGCCATCTTTTCTTACTTACCCATTTAAACACGCACATGTGTATACACTTAAAATGCTGGTGTTGTTAACAATAAGCATTATAGCTGCTGCAGCTGCTTTTATTCTATACTATATACTCGGAGTCCTGCTAATATACAATGCTCCTTGTTACTGTGATACTATTTCTTTATACCGAGCTCTTACCAGCTTTATCGTCTACAGAGAAAAAGAAATACTGCCCAAACCAAGAAAATAATTCCTGTCTCCCTATTTTGAAATCCCAGTGAAACATGAATGAGAGTGGAAAGGGGCATCTGTTTACATGGGGGCAAACAGTATGAGAGTTCAGCTGAAGGTAAGGACAGCTGGAGTTTGTCTGACGCGTAACTCCTTCACAGTGCTACCATATGGCTGTTGGTGCAGGACTGCAACAAAGGAGATCTTTGACACATGTCAATTCCAGCTGCTAATGTGTAATCAATCTTACTAGGAACGTTTATTTCCTCTACCTGCCTTTGATTCCCAACTGAATCCAAAGTCTTACCCTTTGTTTGTCCTGTCCTCCCATGATCCTGCTGTCCACTTCCACCAGTCTCTTTCTGCTCAAGCAAAGAATCCAAGGTTACATGCTGGCCAGCTGGTCACAGTAACATAACCAGAACTAGCCACTGGAATTGAGTGTTTCAAGAAAAAAACTCAAATGGCTGCCTGCCACGGGGCAATAATCCTTTCCAGGGATTTGGTTTAGGCAGCAAAGATAACTCATGCAGCAGCCTGAAAGGCCTCATGGGATAAAACGTTCATGCTGGCAAAGCACAATGCAACCCCAGTAGTTTGTGATTAAATCATGTAGATGACAGAGCAGAGTAAATTTATTCAACATTGTTTACTCCACATCTTTTCCATATGCTTGAAAATAGAGAGGAAAGAAATCAAAATTATAAACAGACACTTCTTCCTTTAGACAGGAATCTTTGCACAAGGTCCAAATCACCAATTTAGCCAGGAATACTCAAAGCTGGAAATGATGGGAGAGATGAACTACTTCAAGTAAAACTCCAGCAATGCTTTCCCTAACCACAAACAAAAGTTTGAGATACACAAGTGGTCTTCCCTTGGGGAACTGTTTTATTTCACATTCCATCCAAGTCTGACAGTGTTGACTACAAGCAGCAGGCATGTATTGATAGCATGTATTTCACACAACTCCCATCCTATGATCGCCAACCCAGTTCTTCTGCAGACCTGAAATGTGGCACAAAACCTTGGGAAGCTCCTCCAATCTGAAAAAAAACAATGCTTCAAACTGGATGTCATTCCCAGACTTCCAGTCATTTCATGGTTTGTGATCAAAGCAGTTGCATTTATTGATACAGAGGTGATGTTTTCAATAGGTTTTCCCAGTCATGACTGGGTGCACCTTGTTGATGTGAGCATGTAATGTGGACAGCAAGGTGTGTCACACAGAATGGGAAACTCACACAAAGCTGGTCCCGCCATATATCTGTAATCACTAGGAATCTACATTTCATAGCAGCTAGTGCAGTATGTTATCCAGTGGCAGAAGTTACAAATGCAATAGTTAGTTAATAGCTACATTTGCATTGTAGAAACAATTTGCAGACATCCAGTATCAGGCAGCCAAGTATCTCCTTTACAATAATGCCTAATTCACACAGCACTGTAGTAACAAAAGGCGCTACTAGCTTTGCATCAACTTTCTGGACCTCTTCCTAGTCAAATGACAGCAGGAAAACCTGCTTGTTGTCCCTTCCGCAGCAGGACCAACACAGGTCAGACTCCTAAATCCAGCCCTGTACATGTGAAAGAAATAACCTTCTAAACAGTTCCAAACAATCAGGCAGGCACAACCCTGGGAAGAGAAGCAGGTTAAAAGGAACTGGCATAATGTTATGACAGTACCAGTCAGAGAGGATATCAACATAACCACTCCATTCAACGGCTTCCCTCACCCTCATGTCATACGCTGAGGCAAACTGGTGTTGGAGTTGTCATGCTACAGAGGAATCAGAATGACCTACTTTCACTCTTTTCAAGCTGGGACACATCCTAGTTCCTACTAATAACATACACACTACAGTTTAAATCATCAGCTATACTCTGAATACTGCTGTAGTCCTTAGAGTAATAAAAACCAAGCAAACCAAAAACCTAGTTTACAGAAACATCTTTAATACATGAGCATTTCAGATGCTTGCCACAGACTCATGAGATAAGGGTTGATCCCAAAGAATGCGTTCACTTCTTATTGAAGTTAAATCTCCTTTACTTCAGGGAGTTTGGCAGATCACGGTATGAGAACCCCCATTCTGCTCTCACAGCTTATGAATTTTGTAGATCAGATGCTGTTAAAGTCAACAAAGCATCCTTTGTGATTCAAGGTCTTCATAAACATTAAGAAAACCTTTTACCATTCCAGTACTCAAAAGGTATATGACAGTGGAATGAACATGATGGCTTTATCCTATCCTGTCAAATCACTGATCCTGGTTCCCAGGAACCTCACACACAAACAGCATCCTCCAGCCTAAAGAACTCCAAAATACTTTCAAAGCTTTAGCTGATGTTTCAATTTTAAGAGTTCACCTTCTGGCCGTAAGAGCAAGAGGTAAAATGGACTTACAGAAATAAGTGGGGATTACATCCCCCCAGACAGCAGAGGTTACCAGAGATACAAAATTACAACCAAGCTGTCAATAAAAGACTAGGTAAACTCTTAACCTGCAATCCAGAAGAAAACAAAACCACTTTAGAACCTTCTGGTCAACCCACAAAGTAACGGCACTGACTCCTTTTGGGTGTCTCCATAACATAAAATAATCCAGAAAAAAAATCATCAGGCACATTTTCCAAAGCAAAATAGGAACCACTTGAGGTTATCTAGGCAAAAGATCAAGACAAATTCAAGCAGCAAACAATGTACTTCCAAGCCAAGCAACAATCAAGGTTCACAGAGCCTCTCTGCAAAGCTGAGAGCTTGTCCAGGCAAAGAAACCCTTCACTTAGTAGAAAGAGGCCTGTCGACTCAGAACCATGAAATTGAATAAAACCTCTCTTTGTGGCAGCATCCAGGGGACAAGGACAAAGGGCCTCGGCCACCGCAGCGTTTCTGAAAGACAGAGGCCTCCAGCACCTCCAGCACTCCTCCCACCAGCAGCAGAATCCCAGGAAACTGAGTGCTTATTCATTACTTGGGCTCTGTCCATTTTCTGAGTCTCTCTCTGCATCCTCCAATGCAGAGTTTTTAACAATATCTTCTTTTAGCTTGCCTTGTCTGCCACTTCCGCATTTAATTGCAAGTTCATGGTATAAGGTGGCCTGCACAGCTGAACTAAGTCATCTTGATTTGAAGGCTCCCTTTCCTCATAAAAGGGGAAACAGATCTTTCTCTGTCTTTGTGCCTCCATTTCCCTTTCGCCAGCCACTTCTCCTCTTGCCCCTCCCTCCTCTCCAATTTTTCTCTTTCCTGTTCCTTTTCCCATCCTACGTATCTTTCTCCTTCTCCCTATAATTCAAATTCAGGCTTCCCAGAGATGTTGATGTGTACAGGGCAGAGAAGGAAAAGCTCTCAAATGCTGGCACCTCTTAAAATGGTTCCCAGGCTTCTGCAGGAATTTCTAGTCTGCATCAAAGTCTGTGGCAGAACATCACAAAACAACCCAGTGTCACTCCTCAAGCTAAATGCATGGGCAGACTGCTCTGGGTTAACACACTTGAACAGCAGTTCACTGATAACTAACCTGTGCAAAGGTGGGATATGCTTTGTGTTGTACAGCAAGTTTCAAAGGAAAATATGGAAACGGAGATTGTAATTTCTGCAACAGTTAACTATGGAGAAGCAGCAGCACGGATACACAGCACACTCTGATTTCCTCATTGCAACATGAATTCCAGCTGCAGTGATATCAATTTCTGCTCTCACTTACTGGGCAAAACTAGTTTATTAACACTGTCTGTAAATGTGTAAAAAAAACCAAACCTAAAACAGGCGTCAGTTGGAAAGGACCTAGAGTACATCCCGGATTCTTTCTGGACAGCTGCTACATCAAAAAGGGAAGAATCTAGTGCCAAAACCTACAGCAACAGTAAAACCACCACTGCCCAAGACACAAACCCCTAATTAGTTAATTGTGTCATATGATAACAAGCATTTCACCTCTTTCTTTCATCTCCCCTCTTTCCAAGCTCTCCCAACATCAACAATGTCATCATTTTATGCAAAAATTGAAGCCCTTACTACAAAATCCACCCAAAAACATCACAAAAGGCAAATTCATGGTGTACATTTAACTTTGCACTGCTCTCTTTGACTGTCATTCTGTTCATGATGATCCTTGCTCCCTGCATCTCTGGCTCCCAAAACTCACAACACACTAATGTTAAAACTTTCCCTCCTGCAAGATTTCCAAAGATATAGAAGTAAGTTAATATCTAAGTAGTCTTTATAACCAGTGTCTCTGATAGTCCTGTTTTACAGAAGCAGGCACAGAAGAGCCGGCTGCCTAATTCATCTGGTGAACCACTGTGAGGGCAGGAAAAGAATCTGAAAATGAAAGTTCGCTAAATCAGTGACAAAACTTCTTTTAACAAGATCAGGATAGGCAGCTCCCCCCTGCACTCCAACTCCCACATCCAAAACTCCAGGCTCCTGCATCAGCCATTGTCAACAGGGCATTCAGCTGCAGAGTCAGCTCTTAGAAAGGGCTCCTAAAGCATCAGCTGCCAGTGTTAGGAATAGCCACGTGACACCAGTTATCTCACCAATTTGGGATTAAATAATTTCCCCATTGAAAACACTGGATTTCCTGAGGTTTTAAAATTCAGCAGGAAAACGCTGTCTTCTACTTACAATATTCTTTCAACACAAAAGTGTAAAAAAACCACAGCTTTGAACCAGAAATCTGAAATTAATCTCACTGTGTTGTAGGAAATGCTTAGGGTTTGATTGGAAATCTTCATACAGAGAAAAGAATGTTACGATCAGCAGAAAAAAAATTAATTAAAAAATCAGAAAACACCTTCCTTTTCAACTAGCTACACATGTGATGATAGGACGTTTCACTGCAAATGCCTTACTTGGAAGAAGCAACTGAATAACCCACTTTATGGGCATAGGGATAAATATTTGCCCAAAAGAAAATCTAAAGGGGGGTGGGAGAGAGCAGAGAAAATTCATCCATTTTTCTTCCAGACCTTCAGAAAAGTTTCCACCAATATTAATGAAATCAAGACAATTTATTCTTTCACATCAGTCAAAACAGGGCAAACCAGGCACCTCTCTCTGACCCCTTCTTTCTTTCACAGCCTCCAGACCACGACAACTGAGCTTTCCACAGCATGTGGAAACTGGTTATGAATTCCTTGGTATTAAAAAAAAATTAGAAAAGCTATGAGCAAATCTGGTTTGAGGACAGACACCCCTGAAAAAAACCCAACCCGTTTTAGTCCTGTTAAAAACAGTGCAGAAGGGAGAAGGCTCTCTCAGCAAGGGGCAGGACAATACTGTGTGTTCTGCTGCGAAAAAAAAACATAGCTGTCTATTTTTAATGTGGTTATTTGAGCCAATATTGACATGGAATTAGAGAACTCTCTCCAATTTTGGAGATCCATGTGTTTTAAAACAAACATTTACAAAGTCTGCTCAGCAGTACACTGCACAACATACAAGAAATCTGCACAAGAAAGGACAAGTCCATGTTGTACATAAGTGCCTCAGCAGTTTGTTAACATGAAGGCAACTTGGAGCAGTAGAGTGATCTCTTTGCAGAGCTGTAAGAACAACAGAATAACACCAGAAGGCAGCCAAACCAGTTTGCTTGTTTGTTCATAGAATCATAGAATGGTTTGGGTTGGAAAGGATCATAAGATCATACAGTTCCAACCCCTGCCATGGGCAGGGATGCCTAACCCAGACCATGTTGCCCAAGGCTCTGCCCAGCCTAACCCTGAACACTGCCAGGGATGGAGCATTTGCCCCTTCATTTACGAATTTCATATGTCCTCCTTGTGCTGCCACAACTTTCTCCAGAGGCAAGTATTGTTAACATGTCGTCTGACCATATATAAACAGCTTTTGTATTTGGAGGTTATGGAAACAGAATTATCCAAAAGCTGCAATGCTAATGCGATATAACAGAACAACTGCCTTTCTGCTCCAGCGTCTCTTTTACCAAGCACTTAACACACTGTTGAGGTTTTACATCCATTAAAACAGAGAAGTCAAAATTGCTCCAACAATTCTACACATCAAAGCATGTATTGGTTCAGTAGTTGTCAACAGCAGCCGGTGGTCACCTGAAAGAGGCTTTGGGTCACTGTCCTACATGTTTTTTGCAGAGTGGTACTAACACACAGAAGCAGGCTTGCCAAGTTCTCCCGAGCCTGAATCTGTGGAAGGTGATGATAAAACGTTTCCATTTTGCAAGGTTTTTTCCCACAAAGCAACCAGTGTCATTCGAAAGCTTTGAACAGCAGCCATTTCCAGCATTTCCTCCCTCCCCGCCAGTCATTTGTGATTCAGTCTCCTCTAAGCCAGCTTCTAATGGACCTAAATACATGGACAAAACAGAGCTCTGTCCCATGAAGAAGTACAGTTCAGGCTCACCATGGGAGAAGATAAGCCCACCCATGCTCCTCCTGCTTAACTGCCAGCATGATTTCTACTTAGAATAAGCAGCTGAATGTGTAAACTTAAGATTATGGACCAACAAATGAACTTGATATCTGAGATTGATGCAAAATGTTACTAATGTCTTAAACAAGAGTGATTGTTGGATCTGTACTCAGCTGCCTAAATCAGGAGAGAGACTGGGTATCCCTTTAATTGGCTTCCCTATCCCCTTTAAGAAGGGGAGATCCTGTTTATACCAGCAAGAGCCATACAAATTCACAGGTTTTAAGGAGACAGGCTGAGAAAGTTGGAGCTGTTCAGCCTGGAGAAGAGAAGGCTGCGTGGAGACCTCATAGCAGCCTTCCAGTATCTGAAGGGGGCCTATAGGGATGCTGGGGAGGGACTCTGCATTAGGGACTGTAGTGACAGGACAAGGGGTAACGGGTTCAAACTTAAACAAGGAAAGTTTAGATTGGATATGAGGAAGAAATTCTTTACTGTAAGGGTGGTGAGGCACTGGGAAGTTGTGAATGCTCCATCGCTGGCGGTGTTCAAGGCCAGGTTGGACAGAGCCTTGGGTGGCATGGTTTAGTGGGAGGTGTCCCTGCCCATGGCAGGGGGGTTGGAACTGGATGATCTTAAGGTCCTTTCCAACCCTAACTATTCTATGATTCTACATGAGAAATTACACAGAGCAGATGCCTACCAACCATAATAGCTTAGATTAAGATCAAAAGGGGTTTGGGGGAGGTTCTTCTGGGGAGTGGGATGGTGGCGACAGTCATATTTTAATTCTTTGTCTTTTGAATTCTGAGCCAAGCTGGTCTCAATTTGAAGCACAAACCTCACCATACTTCATTACACACCTCTGCTGTACAACTGTGCGGGCTTTTATTCTGCTCTCCAGAGATACAACTTTGTAAAACTCAACCTGTCACAGACCTTCTCAAGGCCTTCTGTGATAATCTGCATGCTTAAGAACAAATGTTAAAGCACACTACACCCCAAAGATGACTGGGTTTTTTTCCTTTGGTTTTGACAACAATAGAATGTAAGCACCTGAAGAGATAAAAGAGAGAAAAGAAAAAGAGGCAACCAAATTGCATGAGATTAAGTCCTCAAGAGAAACCCAAGGATAGTATCCAAGCTGCACGTGGTCTTGCGTTGCTTGAACACACCCAGTCAGCGTGTGCACCATTAAATGTGGCTGGCACTCTGCTACACATTCTGAGAAACCACATCCCCTATTATAGCAAGGGCTACTGTCAAATGCCTCCTGATACAAAGCTACTAATTATTGCTAGTGGCATCATTAATTGTCATTTTACAGCATATCAAAATAATATTTGTTCTTATTAAGCTCTAAGAGCACAAAGTCTCTTGGAAACAATGACAAAATAACAAGTCTATGCAGCTCTCAGACACTGGCTGTGCTGTGGTGGCAAACAAAAAAGATCCAATCCCATTGATCCAAGGCACTAAAGGAAGCAGAACTTTCATACAGCAAAAATAATAGGAGTCCTGAAAGGAGATCTGAAAGCAGGCGATCAGGCATATGCTCCGGCAGATCCTATCTTGCAAACAGATTTCAGAAGCAGACTTTAGAAAACAGCACCATCTGGATCAAATCTGCAACTCTACCCATAAATAAGAAGGGACAGCTTATGGCACCACTGCCAGCATATTTATAAAGTGTGGGAATATCAGGCTGAGAGGCAAGAGCGCTAAGGGGAAAATGCTGCCTACAAGAGTAAAAAAATACATCTGTACCACACTAAGGAAGTGGTGTGAGGAACCACTTCACAGCAAAATGAAACAAGGCAGGACAAAGATGACTGGAAATGAGGCAGCTACATGACAAGGACATTCAAAAAAGGTGCAACAAGCCAGGTTCTGGAGCTAAATCGCAACTCATGAACAGGCAACATTCTTCCAGCTCCACAGCAGACCTCCATTCTACTATGATGCTCCTTGGTGCAGAGATAGCAAAGCCAAACACTTAGGAAAAGATGACAGGCAGTGCCTAGTTCCCCCAGGAGTACGTGGAAAGAGAATGTCAATGTACATCTGAAAATGGTCCAGTGATTTATACCTTTGAAAATCCAGGCAGACATACGCTGCTCTTCTTTTGACCCAAGTGACTAGCCAGAAATGTGAGGGATTTGCATGCTGTCCCAACTACAAAGAGAAAATTCTTAAGTTAGGTGTTTTTTCCGTAGCTACAAGGAGGTTTAAACCAACTGCGCTCCTCATATGATGAAAGATATCAGTATTCTGACATTCACATCACCAATTTATATTGTCTTTTGGATGCTGAGATTGCTTAAACCCAGGGGTTTTTATTTCAGGTAAAATGAAATAGAAAACGGACAGAGTTTTCTGAAGCATTCTGCATTTTAAATACATAAACCAGGTCACGCAAAGAGACTTTGGCTGATTTTATACCAGGTGAGAGCTTCCAAACTCAATATACGGATTGCCACAAAATCATCAGGTCACCATATTTGCAGGATATATTTGAAACCAGGAAGAAAATAAATTACCTGGCAAAAACGGAGGAGGATCTAGGCAATAATTTTACATGATTAATCTCTCACAAATGTGAAACATGCACCCACAGTATCACAGGATGTCTCCTGCCATGGTGTCCCTTCTTACCATAGGTAACAGCATCATAAAACTGGATTCCACACTTTGACTTTGGGGGAATTTGTAGTTCCAAGCTTACTTCTGTTTCACTTAGTTTACTATGACTTCTCAAAAAAGAATCCACACTCTTTATGTGTCTTTAGAGATTTCTTCTGGTTTTACATATGTTTGGCTTTCAGAAAAGTTAGGGTAACTTGTTCAGAACAGCTTATATAGCTAAGTTACATTTACTCTGCTAAGGACTGGAGTGATTTAGGACTTTACCATCTCTTCTACTTGGTTACCACTTCACTGTGGAAGTTACTGTGCCTGTTCTCAGCCAGCTTGTGAACTACTTCAGCATAGTGTCAGCCAGCTCAGCTCAAGGCAGCAAGGGACCACTTGAAGCTAAACTCCCTAACTTTTCCCTCCGATACATTAAAAAGCCCTCACAAATTCCAATGAGACCAAAAGGGTAAGAGTTATGAAAGCATAAAGTAAGGTAAGAAGAAATAATTAAATAGGAAAGGTGCCAAAAAGCAATTTAAAAAGCCTTTGACTTATTCCTCTTCACTGTTTAAATATCAAAGAATGAAATTAGGACTGTAAGAGATCAGAATACCACCCTGTACACCAAGGCAGAAGCACAATATGTTTTATACTTCTGTCAGCAGCCTACCTCATTCATTCTCAACAAGAACTAGTTTCAGACACTTCACAACATTTCCTTTATCTATTGCACTGCTTCATTATCCTGACTTTTTGAAAGCATTTCCTAATTTTCCCAGTTGCTGCAATTTAAACTCATTACTTCCTGTCCAATCAACTATGGAAACAGAGAAGAGTTTATTCTCTTCATCTCAGCAACTTTTTCAGCCTCAGCAATCCAAATGCATTCAAGCTTTCCTTTAGAATATTCCTGTTGCTCTTTTCTGGATACTGACAACTTGAGAAGCTCATGCACAAAGCCAGACACTGTCCTCTTAAGAACTTCAATAACAAAATTGATAATTCAATAAATCTTTCTATGCTAGCTGTACAGGCGTACTAACTTATTACTGGTCTGATTTACTACTTTGCCTGATTTTCAGCAGTATCGGATTAATTCAAAAGACCTCTCCAGAAATTAGTCATTCTTGCTGTACAGCCCATTAATCTTTTCTGATTTCCACACTGTCTCCCATATAGCCTTCTTTGTCCTCATGTATGATGATTGCATCTGTCACAAACACAGATAAACAAAAATGACTATGGTATTGAGCTGTTTATTCAGTAAACACTATGATTACCACACTCATTTTCTGAGGAGTGGAGACAAGGTTGCATACACCAACCAGCACAGTGTCCAGGCAGCAAATTTGAGGCGGCAAATCCAGACAGGGAAAAACAAATGGGCTCCCTGCTCTTGTATAGAAACACATGGGGTTTGCACACAGGAAAGGGCATGAAGTAGTATGTCAGACAGATGACATTTCAGTTTTTTTCATGCTACCAGCTCTTCAGTTGCTTTATAAGGGAAAAGGAGAATTCAATTCTTCCGATTGGATTTTTTTAGCCTTTTTCTTCTCTTTTCAAAAATCCTTTCTCTCAGTTCTCTTCCAGGGGCGTGCATATGCCTGACTGTGCCTCCTCTTGGCTCTGCTGTGAGCTCATCTGTTCTCCAACAAAGAAAGCTATCACCCAGAAATGAAGAGAAATGCTTTCTTGTGGCTCCCTCATACCCAGCCTTTGGAGCAATCATGCTATTCTGCTGAAGTTATTTCTGCCTCTGAAGAACTCTGGCCTCAGTTTCCCCCACTCATTTGTAGATTCCTTTTTTTTCCTCCTCTTAAAACTCAGAGCAGCACAGATTAAAGTTCCTAATGTATTCCCACCACTGAAATGAATCTATATATATATGAATATATTAAATATTTACATAGTAGTATATGAAAAACTAGCAAATTTTTTGTTGTTGTTTTATTGAAGAAACAGCCACTGCAACTGGAGAATTCAAGACCTGGAAAGCAGATAAGAGCTGCTGAGGAGCAGCATCATCTAATATTTAGCACCACACTCTTTATGCATGAATACCTTCCATAACTCACTCCAGACTCTGCCAAGATTTCCAGCTCATGCATGCTTTAGCAGTTGGTACCACACATCAATAGGTTATGAATTTGGAGTTGTGACTGCTATGTAAACTCATCAAGATGCCACTTGAATCAGTAATAGTCAAGAATTCACTACCAACAAACAAGAATCCCGTAATTCCATTACAGTCTAGGAGGTACCAACCCATTAATAAATGGGCAAAGTATATAAGTAGTATTTTGTAATACTGCCTGTAAAATTAAGCTCGTACATATAGACACAGACTATAAATCCAGCTGAATCGGAAATATGTAAAAGACATTATTTTTCTAATCTCTTCTCTTACCATCTTCTTTACATCTTCAGGTCTGTATTTCCTTTATAAGCAAAATGACTGAGAACTTTTACATGAAGGAAAAAAGCACCCAAAAAAGATACTTTATTTCTCAGCAGTTCACACCCTTCTGTTTATCACCTGGAAAGTCAAAATAAGTTCTAGAGTCACTTTGAGAACAGTTATTTTATACTATAATAACCACAGGGCAGCTCCAATCCAAGCTGGCAAATGAACAGTAATGGCAAATGAACCCAGGAAAAAACAGGGGGTTGTGCAAGTAGCATGAAAAATAAGGGAAAAACCCAACACCCTGCCCCATAGCTCTGAAGATTATATTAACACCTTTCCAGCATTGTCCCATAACCCTGAATCAGGTGACCTTTGTACAATTAATTTTGTCAAGTTCTGAACCCATAAAAGCTTTCCTAATTTAGGAAAAGTCAAATTTCAGTTAAATGCCAATAGAATGGACAGGTAATACATCTCTAAATAAGAAGATCTGCAACAGAAAGATCATGAGGTTTCTGCCATTAATGCCACAGTTGGTGTATCATTAGTCAGAAAAAAGCATACTCAAGTCCAAATTAGCCCCCATACACCAAAAAAACAAACCCCAAAACAAAAGGCAACAAAACCCCCAAGGGAATTTGTTCTCACTTCATCTAGAAGTCTCAACTCTCTTGACCAATCCCATCAGCTTAGTTGAAAATCACTTACACAGCAAATACATGAAAATAATGTAAGCCTAAAAAACAGAAGCAGACCAAGACAGCATGTGTTTCCCTTCCTCCTTTGAAACTGTCACTCAAATATCATCTGTAGTTAACATGGCTAAATAAACAAATAAAGCAGCTGACTTAGGTGACCAGCAAAGGGTTGGGAGAGCCATCAGAGCTCACTCTAGACACAAGCAGTCATACAGCAAGGCCGTGCCTGAGCTATTCTACCAACCCTCACAGCTCCTGCCTTCACACAGTCCATAACAAACCAACATCCATAGCAGACTGTTAGCCAGCCTGGGTATACAGCCCTCCAACAGAGAAGCTCTGGCAAATACTGTTTGAAAGCCCCAAGGTGTCTTCCTCACCACTTTCTTAGTGTTTACTGTCTCTCACATGTATGTAGCAAAATGGGCAAGGGCCTAATCCTCAGCCACTCCAGCTGCCATCCTACAGGTAACTATAAACTGTTACTTATGCGTTTGGGCTAAGGACTGTGACTCTTACTCACAAAGTGATTTAAATGAGATGGCTGAAGCAATTACTGTCCTCTACTCTCTGTTCCTTCCTCTCCTGAAGGTTACACCTCTGTTTCAGACAAAGCTGCACAGATGTGCATCTGCTGCTTTATACAACTCAACATCTAAGTATTTAATCAAACCACTGCAGTCTTTAGTCTGCATCTACACATAAAACTGTAAACTCCAGCAGCTGAGGATACAAACCCCAGACATCCATTCATACCATGGGACTTCAACTTCTAGGAATGTGGCAGGGCTAATAGTCATGGTGGTAACTGTCATGGTCACCCCACTTAGAAATGCTTACAAACATAAATCAAAACCTTAAGCAGTGAATTGAAGTGAAATTGGTAGAAGTATCTTTGGTCTACCATACTCCAAGATAATGATGTGAAACAGGAATTCCAGGATAATGGCATCTCTCATACTCTGGCATTTCAAACTCTTTGTAATGGCCAGGAAATACTGAAAATATAATCCCAAGGTATCCACAATATTAATGGTGTGTTCTGCTCTGCACCAACTAGCCCCAGTGGGGACAACCAAGTATTTGTGATGTGGGAAACAAAAGTACAACAGGAGGTTGTACTGGTACAGAGATGCTGAACTAAGAGGGGAAAAACAGTCTAACACCACCTTGGGCTACAGCGCCCTCTGTATCAGGTGTTTCAAGCATTAAGATTTGGCTTTATAGAAAGATCACATCAGCTGAGGTGAGAGAAGAGGAAAGTAACATTCCTATAAGGGCTTTGCTTCACCTCTTCCCAAATCACTCTTCCTCAAAAAAACCTCACCAATCTCAAAAGGTTCACAACAGTACCCTGATTCGTAGAGATATAGTATGCCACTTTTTATTTTAGTATGTGTTAGTTTGAACAAGGCAGTAATGGCCTCTGAGAGAACCAGCTGGTGAATAAAAGCCTTTTTATGCGAAAATCAGGAGAATTAGGACAACACCCAACAAGGGTGTTCACTGAAGATATATTTTCAAAATTAATGACAAGGAGGCAGCTGAAGCCTTGAAAGATCAGAACTGTGCAGAGAAGTGCAAAACACACCAAAAATAAACCCTCTTGTCCCAAAGGACACGTTTGTGCAGTGAATAACAGGATTCAACTACTTCTTTGTCTTCAAACTTTAAGGCTGAACATCAGAGCTAAAAAATTACAGAGAAGAAACTTCCTTTGTGTGGCACCTCTGAAGTTGCAGTTCCTCACCAAAAACCAAGAAATGCAGAGAAGCCACAGAAATGAAATGTTCTATATACTGCCTTCTATAAGAAGGCTTTTTTGAAATCTCTCCTTGGATTCAGTTTGGCCTCAGATAGTTTTATTTTGCTTCAACAGACTGGCTTTTCCTAGTGAACACACGGGCAGCACCAGCACTACATTCAAACCACCAACCTTTTCACTTCATTTTTGTCTTTCACACCCTTTGTGCTCACTGTGTGCTTGAATGGGGAACTCAGTCTTGCAATTACTGCTTTAAAAAGTACTTCTGCATAGTGTTGAGAAGAGTTAGTTTCAGCAGCTAACACATACACAAGCAGACTAGGCAAGTGTGAAACAACCAGATGCCTGGGTTTGCACTTGCACTTGCTCCGATTCTAGCATAAGCACAACTGTTCAGACAACTGCCACTGAGTAAGTCTGAGACAAAACATAGCTTCTTTATTTGCATTTTTACTACTCACTGAGAGCAATGGGAAGCTGCTGACTGGCAATTCCTGATGAGCCAAGACTTGCATTCTACACTGTATGTTCACATAGAACTACAACAGTAAAAACCCTCTTACAGCAGTCTTGCATCCAGCAGAGGCATTCCCAGAACAGAAAACTGTTAATGCCTCCCATCCCTGTTGATTCTTGGTCTGTGCACAGAGATTGTCAATACTGCTTCTGGTTATGCCTAACAGTCCCCCTGGAATTGAGCTAAGAACACCAATTCGCAAAGCACAAACTACCAAGGACGTGTCATCTGGTTGCCAAAAGACTAAATTAAAGAATGAAAATTTTTGTTGCACTTTTTCCACTGAAAAGATGGATGGCTTGTGTGACAGCTTTTGCTCAGCTTTGTCTCCTGAAAAAGGTAAGGGATACCTAGCTTCAGTTGCTGGCTCTTTTAGTTATCTCCCCTGCAACCTTTGGACAAGTCATCTCGTCTTTCTGTGCCTCAGTTTCTCCTTCGCTAAATACTGGTTTTCTATTCTGATCTAATACAGCTAAAAAAGTGCTGCATATACACAGACAAGTAACTTCATTCTTCATATGCTTCAAAGCAAAATTTTCTTTTTCCTTACGTAATATAGCCTGAGACTTTCCTCTGGGTTAAGCTGGTTTTGCGACCATGCTGCCCCAGCAGCTCACCCATGTTAAAAGAGAACTGCTGTCACGCAGCCTGGCCTCCAAACACACACCACCTGGACACAGCAAGTGCTGCTGCAGCAGTTTAATTCTTGCTGATTGCAAATTTCAGTTCCTCTGGTTGGGTCCTGCAAAAAAATTTGATTCATACTTTACTTTCCAAATATTGTGGCTTTTCTTGTGCAACTGCTTAAGAAAGATGCATTGGTCTCTATTTTGCAAAGAATCTCTTATGACACATGGATATACACTGTGTATACAGTGTAACACACAAAACCAGTCAAGAGGCTGGCTGTTCTTTCCAGATTTATTTTATGACAAGATGCATATTAAGCTGCTTTTAAATGGGAAAGGAAACAGATCAGAGTGAAATTTCCAGATGTACCTTGCTATTCATGATGTTCATATTCAATAAGTAGAAAATGCTTACATTACAAGGCAATAGGCACCTGCTAGAACAGGCTCAGCATTGCCAGCTCCTCCTGGAGCACCCCACAGGATAAAGTCAGAGATAAGAGTCCTGAAAAGGAGCTCTACCAGATGCAATGCAAAATGGAATATCATCCTAAGTAATCTTTCTTTTTATCTTTTCCTCTGCTACTCAGTATAACTCTATAAAACTTCACCAATAAATCCATCCATAAAGGAAAGTTTTATCAGCCTGATCTGTTCACCGTGTCAGAATCAAGATGCAGCCCAGTACATTAAATATTCAAAGAGAGAACTTACAGTCAAAAAGAGGAAAACACACATTTCTTCAGGGTATGTTTTGCTTACTGTCAAGAGGAAAGAATAAGAAAGCCCTGCTGCATTTGTCAAACATACAAAAGCTCCAAACCCAACCAACAACAAAAAAGTCATAAAAAATGCGCACAATTTGTAATTTAGAACAGCAGGAAGGGCCCACAAATTATTTTTTTAGAGGATCATCATAGTTGGTGAATAAAGACTACGTAATGATATAGTATGCCTACAATAATCTCTTCTAATTTCAGAAATACTGGTCTGTCCTTTTTGACTTCTTCCATTCTTCCAGAACCAATACTCTCTCCAACTGCATTTAGTCCAAAAGCTTTAGTCCACTTAGTCCACATTAACCCACTTGTGCTTCTTAATGCTTTTTGCTCTTTCTCACTAACTTCTAAGTGCAGTTACTCTGGCATACATTACTTGTAAGTGCTGAACAGAGAAGGAGGAATGCACAGAAGTGAAAAAAAAGTTTGCAGTAAGATTATCTGTCCTTGTGCAATGGCTTTGCAATCCACTGCAAGGGAAGGCAATGGTAAACCAAGAATGTGAGCGCAATGTAAAGGCCAGAGGACTGAATGCAGCAGAACTCCAGAAATTCAGTGGTGGTAAAGCTGGGGGTGTGACTTAGTAAAAAGCCCAGGAACACAGATACTGCAACACTAGATACACTGAATTTTGTGTGCCCTGCACTGTTTGATGACTAAGCTGCAAACTCCAGTGGTACTTTTGTCTTGAATAAATAACTTAATTGATAAATCTCACTTTTTTAACTATACCTCCCCCCTCCAAAAAAAAAACACCTTTGTCCCATATAGCCTGAAAAATCATTATTTATTTAATGACAAGTTTTCACGACATGTTCTCCTCGTATGAGAACAAAACACTCTTGCCAATGCAAAGAGAGAGACATGTATTTGCAACAGGAACAGTTTTACACATAACATTTTATGAGCCAATGAAGGAGACAAACTCTGGGAAAAGTGTCTTCCCAATACCCATCTCTCCTTTTCCTGTTGAGGAATTATGCTTCTGACAACTGAATGGTCACAGCAAACACTTCTACAGCCCTCTTTGGAAGTCTTCCCCCACTGTTCTTCCTTCATTCTGTGTCTTGTCAACACCCTCTCCTCACAAACAGCTGCTTTCCATCTGAGCTGATTCCTGAGCACAGTGTCAGTAACACAACAGACAGAACCACCAGCACCCAGAGAGATATGACCTAAAAAATTATATGCAAGTGTCCAGTGATTATCATTTGAAGCCTTTGATTTTCCACAATAAAAAGGGAAGTAAATAAAACAGAAATAAACAAGCAGCACTTCATGTGAAGGACCAAAGCACTTTCAGTCTGCAATTACCTCAGCTCACAACTGTTAGTAATGACACTCAGAATTACATAATTAATATCCAGTTCTTTTTCACACTGTCCTAAAGTAGCCCCCACCCATTCAAATTGTATTCTCTGTCTCTTCCTCCACAGATCAAGAAAACAGAAAATCTCAAGTAACAAGGACAATAAAGTCAGTAACGACAAAATCTAAGGAAAACTGACAAAATGTATTTCCAGCATTCCTGGCCTGGCACCTGGAGCTTTCACATAATAACAAAGCATAGGCTATGAATCCATCCACACCAGCCACCAACACAAAGATGCACTGGGTCTGGGCACCCACTCTGCCACAGGCATCACTGTTCTACCAGAGTCCTATTTTAGCAAGATGTGCAACAGCGCATGGGGAACCTCAGGCTCTGCCTATACTCATAAGCTAGGAGTGACATGGCATGAGCCTGAGCATCGCAATTCTGTTAGAAAACAGAATACTTCCTGGCACCCTTCAGCCCAGCCTTACTCACATTCTCCTAAATGATTCTCAGGCATGACACCAGAGCTAGGATGGGCCATGTACCATTCCCAATAGACAATCTGAAAGTACCCATCCTACTTTGAGACTCAGACAGTTCAGTGGTACAAGACAAGACCAGATCACGCCAGTTGGCCTCAGGACCAGAGAATAAAGCCTAGCACTGTTTTGTTTACCACATTTGAAGCCTAAGTCTCTTGCTTAACAATATAGGGCATCAAACACTGATCAGATCTAACAAGACAGATAAACTTTTGCCTCCATGCCTTCTCCTTTGTGACCTACATATTAAATAGCACACAGCCTACCCATATATACCTATATTAGGTTTGTCCACAACAATCTGGATTTTGTTTAAGAATCAAGCTTCAGAGTCCAAAACATTTTACCAGGTCAAAAGTTTTACAGCCTTCAGTTATTGCCCCTTCAAACAAAATGAAAGGGACTTCTTCAGCCACCTAGTGATGAGGTTAACAGCAAACAGCTCCCTGTGAGGTGATGAATTCAAAGCACTTGTCAGATTAGACAGAAAGGCCCGTGGGACCAGAAACTTCACTGTGTAGCTAAAACCCACCCACCTCTGCAAGATAAGAACTCACTAAAATGCAAATTCTTATCAGGAGTCTGTCCCCAAAGCAGAGCCCTCCACCAGGGACAGGACACTTTGAGTATCAGTGAACTCCTCTCATTGTCAGCTTCCTCAGCCTCCAAAATAATCCCCAAATGTGACCTTTCAAGTTTTCCCCTCTTTCCTGACATGCATTTCCTTCATGTGTCCCATGGCAGGTTGTTCCAAGTTACTCAAACCACACTATGATGCCAGAAGCATGAGCAGGCAAAACTTTCAAGACAAAAATGTTATCGCTGAAATGACTTACTGCAGATAAGAAAACCTCTAAGATTTTGTGGATGATGTTGCTAGGCTTTTTTTTAAAATCCAAGCCCATTCGTTTACGTAAGCCCATTCTACCAAGGTAGTTAACATCTGACAGCCATCCAGAACTCACAGGTTCAAAGCTTCTTCTTAATTAAATTGCACAGATCACAAAGACAAGCATTACTCCTTGGCAACCTCAGCGGTCAGGGTTAGCAGCTGCAAGAGATCTTGCAAGCCTCTCTAAAAGCAGTCCACTCAGGAAGAGGTGAACAGTGTGACCTTTCAGCAATCAACATTTGCTCAGTCTGACACATTAGGGCAAGACATGTTATCAGAAAGCACGTGGATTTCATATCACCAGTAGTGACATCATTTCACAATTAAGCCAGCAGCTCAATTTGTGCAAGTCAAATTCTTAACCCAACCACACCAAGTTTTACACCCAAAACATGCAGCCAAGCAGTTCCCACTACATGCTTGATGGAGCTCTGAAAATGTTGGCCCTAATACTTAGACAGTGGCAACTACACAACTGACAAATCCTCAGGGAATATATATTCAGCACCCTGCATATGACATTGTTTACTCTTTTTTTTTCATTTTTCTTTTTAATTAAAGTGTATTACTGAGACAACTAAACAATGACTAGCCTACAAAGCTTTGTAATGACTAAAAGACAGTGCTTGTTAAAAAAACAAAAGTGGTTTAGGATCCTGCTGGCACAAGAACTGACCACAAGCAAAACCAGAAGTACAAATTATGTCAGGTTAAGAATGGTCACAAAATTTACTTCATGAGTCATGAGACATCAGATAAGTTGCAGCAAGGTATTATCTGAGTGGCTTATATGCTTCCATAAAAATAATTATAGCAATGACAGAGCAGTGAGATTGACCCAATATCTTCACATTAACATAAATGTTCCTTTTAACTCAGTTCCATAGTCCTATCATCTCAGTAACCATCCTAATCTTGAAGTAGTCAAACTGTAGAAATCTATTGCCTTCTCCACAAATCAAAGCTGCATGACATGAAATTGCAGCTGTTTCCAGCGCTGTACTAAGTCACGGGCAGCTTGTGATAAGTTCTTGTGCTAATAGCACTGGGTGAAAAAGCAGGTGGGCTTTTGTACCTAAGCATCATGATGCCCAGAATGGTCAGTATCAGAGGTCCTATTCAGCTTTGGGCAATCACTATCTCATGGCTTGACATATGGCTATCAGCTGTGTAAGCAGCCAGTTATTCTTCTAAGGATCTCATTAGGAAGAGTGAAGGAACTGTTTTCTCACCACAGAGCTGTTTTCTCTTACTCTGGTCTTGAGATCTGCAGTTCAAAGGGAGACAAGGCCTCTTCGGATGAGTGGCTTCTACAGAAGGGTAAAGGAGAGTATATATGCAGGAGTCGGGCATTTTAGTCCAGATAACCAGCCTGAGGTTCTCTCCTAATACCTATCTACTGGAGTTCTGGACATCCGCTACAGCTATACTCAACCTCATGTGCAGAAGGCAATGTTAAAGCTTTTATTGAGCTGCGGTAGGCAATCAAGCAGGAGTCTTCATCTACAGTAGCGCTTAAATCCAAGACTTTGCTCAGGTTGTTAGGCACACTGGATGCAACCCCCAGGCTGTGATCCAGCAGGCAAAAATAGTAAAAGGTAGCATTCAGTGCCTGCATGAGAGATGGCTTTGCATTAACTGCACTGCCCCATAATGAAGTCTCTGTAGCTGATTGAGAAATTACATTGTTCTGTATTTCAAATCTTTTTCCTGCCTATAGCTGTTAAAGGCTGAGAATGCTGCAGTCATTCCCACTGCTAAATGGAAACTCTTCAAAATAGATGAGAAACGTGATAAAATAGTGATACTTCCAGTCCATCCTTCCGAGAGACAGGACTGGCTGCTTCAACACAGACTGAAAACAGAGCACAAAACACTGAGACAAAAACAGAGACAAAAAGAGAGGCAGGGGAGTAATGGATTGAAGTCACCCTAATAGAGGAGGAAGTAGCAGCCACTCCATGCCACAAGCCCAACCTTACTTTTTATACCCTTAATTCAAACAATATTCACACACTCTAGAACAGCATCACCTGTGATTGCACTAATCAAGGGATCACCTCGCAATTCAGAGCATTTAATGGGAATACTGCTTTGTAAATATGGATTAAGTCTCCCACCACAATACAAAGATAATGGTAATAACCAGCAGCATTAGCGAACTACACATGATTTCATGTCATCTAAAGCATGACACAAAACTGTCCATCTGAAAAAGGACTGCAAAGAAACCTTGCCATACAGTCAGAGAACGATTCAGGACATTTTCACAGATTTGATCCATAAAGCAGGATTTCTGCAATTGTAGCAATTGCTATTTGCAAATGAAAGAAAAATCTTCACAAACAATGTATTTCCATTTCCCAATTTCAAGAGTATCTAAAAAAAGGAGACAAACTGCAGGAGAATTGAAAGTCTTTGCCTCAGGAAAGACGTGGTCCAACAAGATGTAAGAGGTCAAATAAGGTTTCTGCAAAGCTTTGTCATTAACTCTCCATTCTGTGCAAGAAAACTTATTGTAGTCTTTGCAGATAATGAAGACCTAAGGGATAAGCAGATATACATGGGACAGCAGTACTCTCTTGATGCGACCAGTATAGACTACCATCGCACAGAGATTTCAAACGTCAAATCAAACCATAAATCACCATTTATATCCTAAAACATACTACAACTGTGCAAGGCCTTCACCAAGAAAACTTTTTGCAGGCTGTGAAGGCACATAAGGCTGGAAACAATAACAATAGAAAAGGGATTCTACAGCTGGAAAGAAGAGGTAAATTCACACACAGTCCCTTAAATCTTCTTGCAACTGCCTGAAGGAAACAGTGGGCAGGCACAGAAAAAAGTAATTTCTCAAAAGCTTCATCTGTCACAACCCATCTGGATGCCCACAGGCAGACACTGCACTTGGGAGATGCTGCTTTTTCAAGCCTCAGATACCCTCTCAGTGTGGGATGCCTCTGAGGCTGCCAGGATCCGAACACAGGAAAGCTGACTGGAAAACACATCATTCTCTTTGCCTGGAGGAGGGCTCAGTGTTGCCCTTCCAGGGTACATCCCAGAAGTATAAATACTAGATTGCTCCCATAAATCCTCTATGCAGACACCTAGTCACAGTCACTGGGATGAGCACTGCGTTGTCCGCAAATACAGGTACAAACGCAGAAAAACCTTTCTTAAGGCTCCTGTGCTACAATAATATTCCCATATAAAATATAAAAAGTAATCCATTCCCTTACTCAACACTGCCTTGGGAGCATCTTGTTACCTGTATTTCGGACACTTGGGTTAAAAAAACATAAAGATTAGAGAATCCAGATAATAGCACAGGAATTGTCAGAGGCAAAATTAATTATTTTTTTTAATGAAAACAGAAAACGTTTTGACAATTTATTCTAGTCTGAGATGAAGTGTGAAAGCACCCATGGAATGGGTTTGAAGGGACTGACGCAGAGAGAAGGAGAGCACCCCTGAGCTCACTAAAGAAAAAAAAATTAAAATTAAATACTTGACGTTATGTTAGGCATCAGGACTTTTCCAACAAAAACATCTAAACACCAGGGTAAACCCCCAGAAAGGACCCTCCTTTCAGATCAGAACATGATGGGATGGGTTTCAAGACCCTCTGCAAGACTGCTTTTCATGATTCCGATATAAAATTGCACAACCACATTTCCCACCCGTGAAAAGCAGTACTCCTGCCCAGGGGGCAAACACCATGTGACCTGGGAAGTAGAAAACTAGCAAAGCTTTCAAGCTTTTTCTCTTCCTATATTTAGGGACAAACAGGCTCCCATAATGCGTACCAGCCTGCTTTCTGCAAAAATCAGCCAAAAATTGTGTCAAATCAAACATGCATGCAGCTGTCTGCAGCAACTCAATTTCTGCTATCTGCAATAGCAGATAGTTTCACTTTTTGATTCACATGCCCTTTTCTACCAAAGTCCAGAGTCTCCATCCCTCCCTTACCCTCACCGAGCTCCATGACTGCTACTGCAAGTAAGATTTGTTGCAGAGGCACCAGCATGGCGCTGAGAAAGCACAGGGCAGCCAAATACTCCCTCCCCTCAGAGATCCCAACACATGTTCAGACAACAACTGGCATCCCCGAAGTGAGAGGGAGGGACAAATGGCAGAAGGGTTGATTGATGATATTACTGCAATTGAGAGGAGGGAGAGATGTAGAGCCAGAGGCAGGTCAAATACCTCCTTCTGAATGACGTACTGAGACCAAAGCAGGTCTGAGACAAAGGCTAACAAGGGTCAGATGTTCATGAAGCTAGAACCAGCTAAGGGAAGCAAAGAGAAAGGAGTTTTGGTTTTCACCTGCGTGGCAGTAAACTGGTGAAACTACATAAGGGGTTTCTTCATCTTTGCTCATTGTGGAGATTCTGAGAGAGTTGCAAAATAACTAAACAGCTTTGTTCATATGAGAGATCTGCTGTACTCCTGTGTACCTTTGATTTGTAAAGCCTCACTGCAAAAGGCATGGGCTGGTCACACAGTTTTCCAAGTGAAAAATTAAGCTCAGACACACATCTCGGAGTGGAAAAGAACCTGGGAATTCTGTATCCTCCATCCCTGCTCTTAGACCTGTGGCTCATAAACTGGGTTCTACAGACTATAGGCTCAGATGAATGAGTATTTTCAGAGCTTTCTCTTTGCTTTATTTTGCTTTTCTGTTTTTCACTTCTGCTTCACATTATACATCCAGACTGTTTTCACTCTTTGTATCCAAAGCAAAAGAACCTTTAATCTGTTTGCATTTCAGCCTCTAGCAGCTGATTTTGCACTATGCTTAGTCTGAATAGAAAACCCTACTAGCAGAATTCCAACCCTAAATATGCAAGTCATAACACAAGCCTCTAAAAACTCATTAGCATTTATGTTTTGCTAATGTTACAACTTCAAACTTTGCTTTAGCAGCAGAAGGGCTACAAACATACCATGTAAAATGAAAGCTGTGATCTTCCTCAGTTTACATATGTCAGGAATGAGGTTTTTAAGATGCTCTGAGTGTTAAGACTCAACAGGAGAAAATCTTGATCATTTGCACTCTAACTGCCTACAGTTGACTGCATGCGACCAACTGACCCAAAATACAGAACAGCAAAGCTAATTTAGATCACTTACAAACAGATTTCTTTTTCCATCTCTTCCCTCTCCCCAATTGCTCTTTTCACTGTCTCATAAAAGAGCAACATTCCCCCACCATATGGTTCACCTTCTAGAATCAGTTTATCTGCATCTACTGAGGGTGAAACAGGCAGAGAACAGGGTAAGACAGGAAACCCCACCTTGCAGCTGAGACAAATGGTCTGTTTGCTGCTCTGAGTACCAAAGCCCTAATCTCGGATGCAAACAAGATTGTGAAATATGGCCAAAAAAAAAAAAAAAAGCCTGTGATGCTTATGTTTCAATATGGGTGGAGTGCAAACTCCAGAGATACTACATCTATTACAACTACAAAGCAAGAAAAGGGAGCGTAACATAAATATTTTGAGTCTGTAGGATGTGGGTTAATTTATCTGATGGCACGTGTCCTAACATAACATATTGATTAGATGGAAAATAACTCCTGGTCTTCATATAAAAATAAAGGATGGCAAAATATTAAAAGCTAAACATAGTCCTGGTGCAATTACTTCTCTAACTTGATACCAGCCTGATAAGGACAGTTCAACTTTCATACCTTTTTCATGTCTTCACAGATCACACAAATTGCTCAAGCTAGAAGTACATCCTGGCATTCTGACATTAAAAATTACAATTTGGTGGTTTGTCTCCGGAAAGATGAAAGAGCCATATTTATATACAATGTGGAGAACAATTTGGCTTTATATATTTGCAACTACCTAAGTTGTGGGAGCTGCATATGCAGGTTAGAACTAAATGTTCAGCGAAAGTAGAGGATAGAAAAAAACATGTATGCAACAAAATACCTACCTTTGCAACCTGGTGTATTGGATAATTACTGTTACTACACCTTCTCATGTAATTCATATGATTATATCTACAAACTGGTAAACCAAACCTTTAAATACTGACATCCACTGCTGTGTACCCACTATTCAATCTATTTTTAGAATGATAGACCATGAGTATGTCTGAAATTGCTCACGGTTCCTGTGTCTCCTTACCTCTAAGCTGGTCTTTAAGCACTGCAGCGTTAGTATCACAGATTTGACTGGGATTCTGTGGAATGACCATGCAGCGTTCAAACAAACCACAACCTTTCTTTTTTACAATTAGTTGTCTGTGACTCTTCCATATGGGTTGACAACACAGTCAAGAACAGACACTAAGAGAATGAGTAAGTTTAAGGGCTAAAATACACAGACATTGCACCTCAGTACCCAAAGGCTACTGCCAGCCATGTATTCATGTGCCAACCTGCATGCCACCAGACAGCTGCTTTTACATCTACCCAACTGGTCACTTAAACTAAATTACCACCTGGTTTAATTTTGGCACATAGAAAAGAAATATTTACAAGATCACATATAAAACAAACATTTCTGCATAGCTGCAGAGAGTTGAAAGAGGCTAAAGGGAGGCAAAGGATTAACTGAATCATGAAGTCTGGAAACTGAAAATCCTTATGGTTTGTGATCTCACCAGAGACTTGTAACAGAATTATCTGCCTTTATCTCTTTGAAGTTTATATTACTGCATCAGTAACCTTTAGTAAAGTTCCACTACCTTCTAACAACTTTTCACTTTGCTTCTTATTTGACCAGTAGTTCTTTAATAACATTGGCAGCGGTACATTTCATCCATTCCCTGTAGTTCTCCCTGCTGCTTAAAAGGTTTGGCTGCGTAATGAACCTTTAGTAAAGTTAGTAACATATCTGCACAACTGCAGTATTACCTATTAATACTCCTGATCTACAAAGCATTTCTTCAAGGAGGTTTTCTTATTTGAAACATCATACCTGCCTAACAAAATGGCAGACAAGACAGAACACAAAACAGCATGTGCATACTGATCGTTAAACCAGGAACTTCAGATCATTAGCTGTGAGGTGGTAGAAAATGGTTCACCCTCTCTCAGCAGGGTAACTCCTCATTTTTTGGCTCAATATTGGAGAAGTAGAGATATCAAAATCACTATATGCATATGAGTATCATATCTGTATTGTATTAACACTTAATATAAAATCCAGAGTCTGTTTTGCAAAAATAGCTATATTCCTTCAAATTGATCATCTCATCTTGTGAGATCTGGAACAACCCACAAAGAAAAGCTACTCAGTTTCATTCTCTCACAGTTCTGATATATGATACTGTAACATAACCTATCAACAGGAGTACCAGAAACTAAACAGGAGCAAAACTGACTAGGAATGCCTTCTTGCGTCCAAAATTTAATCGAATAAAAATGTTACAACCAATATACACACTGAAAGATTAACTGTACTAAACCTAACAGACTGAACAGCCTAACTTAGCTGTAGTGGCATGGGTCATCCAAGTTATATTTGCAGATAAAACTCCATATGTATCAGAATTACTTAAGGTATGAAATATAACAGATTCCAAAGATTAATTTTAATTAAATAAATATCTGAAGCATTTTTATTAAATGAGTAGAAAACTCACAGCAAAGTGTTCTTTATGGTGACTAACACAATTTTTATTGTGAGAAAAGAGAACACCACCTTTTATAACTTTCATGATATCCACTTTACTAGTCTATGGAAGCAAAATAATGACCACAATCTTTTCAGCTAAGCAAATAAGGATAGATCCTTATGTTTATAGCAAACCTACTTTTGCTGTGGCTTAGGGGGAAAATGTTTCAAAGTATACAAAAACAAAAGAAAAAGGAAAACTTTCCTTTGACATGGTCACATATTAGTCTTCTAAAAAGGACCAAAATACTCTGAATAAAAGTTACTTTGATTTATTTGCAAACCCATAGTATTAAATACTTAAGAGATTCTTTTACATTACCAGGGAACACAGGAAGCTGCTGCTAGCAAGCAATCACAGTGCTGTGAAGAAACCCATAGAATTTAGTTGTTTGCTTTTTAAGACATTGTTTATTGAGAATTCTTAATGAGGACTATTGCTTCAATAGCAAATATTTAACAAAGAACACATAAATTCCCTCACCTAACCTTTTTCTAAAGCACAAGTGTCCCATCCCACTTAGAGAAAACTCATTCTGATGATAGAAAGATATGAGATTTAGCTTTCCTTTATTTATCAAAGCTATTAAAGTTTCCTAAGCAAAGGAACCTGTACCCTGCAAATCTCTTATGTTTGACAGGAACAAGGTTCCATAAGATCTGGGACAACAATTTCAGTACACTATTAAAAAAACCCTTAACATCACCCAGCCACACTTGAGTGTTAACTAGGCGCATTATCCCAGAAAGTGTAATAGTTCACATTTATTTTGCACTGGGTAAGTGCTACTCACAGAGAACATGAGATGGTAAGAAAGAGACCCATGGGGCAGGAGCAGCAGTTCCTATGCAGTAACATCAGAGCACTCAGAAAAACAAACTAATGGGTATAAAGTGGACTTCATCTGTGAGGCCTAAGTAAATTTGAGACTACAGTGTCCCAGTGCTACAGCATTACTTTTATGAGTGTCATAAGGCAAATTTTTTGTCCTATAACTGTCTGTAATTCGAGTTACTGTATAATGATATTATCATTGCATGTCATGTCAGCTGTCCAATGTGGGAGGCAGGGCAGAATTCTTTCCTTTGTGCTATCTTGTTAGGAAGTATTAAGTTACGGCCATCCACCAAATTTATGCAGAAAGTGTTTCTTAAGCCAAACTTCATTTTTAAAAATTTCATCCCACCACTGCTCTTTTTACCCTCACATACTGCAGTAGATCCTCGTTCTCCTTTCCCTGGTGCTAACACCATTCAACTATCTGAACACAGCTGTATAGAGATTCAGCCCATAAGAACTAGGTCAATGACTCAAGAAACTGACATTTAGGACAGCACATGAATATTCAACACATGCTTAAAGTTAAGCCAATGCATTAATACTGTTCCCAACCAAGGCCTAGAGATAGGTAAGATCCTACCCCTCAGTGCTTTTTTCAAACACAATTATCTAAACATAAACTCCATGAGGGGGTAAAGCTGCACTATAAGAATCAACCTCCACCAAGACAGTACTACAGGCAATCTACATCTAGCAGCTAGTAACAAAGTGACTGTGAAGGGCTCTGACTGTCTACAGTGCCATCCTGAGACCACAACCAAGTGGTACTCTGTCAGCATCTCCTCCTGCCATTACCTAAGGCATATTACTCTCTACTGCTCTCATGAAAACTGCCAAGTTAATGAGTATAAAGATTTGTTTTGTTATTTAATATATGGAAATCCCATTAGTTAACACTGTAAATGCATTTTGCTGTAAGAACTGAAGCTAAAAATACACGCAGCTTGAATCTGCAGTCCAGCCTGCAGCTAAGAAAAATCTCAAATTCAGTACTTAGGACAGAGGAGTTTTCTGAGGTTTTTTTGGTTTGTTTTGTCTGTAGGGTGGGGCACTTCTGCAACTTGCAGCTTTTTTTAACAATCTCCTCACACAAAGACAGAATCCCAGTTCTAAAGAAAGCCAACTGGCACTTCAGTTGGAAGCTTTCTGAAACACTAAGTTTGAGAGAGAAAAGGAGGATTCAAGCAGAGACTAGGTCATAAAGCAACCACATCCTTTTCATTTATCTTTTATGCTGGACAGTTTGCCACTTGGGTGAATCTGAAAAACATTTTAGACAAACTGATTCCAAAACCAAACAAAAAGCTTGCCAGAAAGACAGGTCAAAAAGGGTCCAGGGTCTAAACCCATTTAGATGAAATCAGGGTTTAGTACTTATCTAGCAAAACACCAGAAAGAATCTCTACCCTGTCCAATCTTTTCAAAATCTCTACAGAGACTTCCCTTGCTTTAATTCTTGATCCCTATGTGATCAAATAGTTTCTTATTCTTCTTTTTTATGGCATATCTGTTATCTAGTAACTTTTACTGCAGGCTCTTCAAGTTATTTGCAGGAGTGCGGTGGTATGCTGATGAATTCCACATCTATAGCCCATATAGGAAAAAGGAAATATCCAGATGGAGTTTTACTTCTGAACTAGTCCGTGGCTAATTTCAGAGGCGGATATAATTGTCTCCACATGCACAGACACACCCGGCCCATTCACATACTTATATTTACCGTTAGAGAAAAACAAACAAACAAAAAAATATAAAATTTATTTATAAATAACAGGCAGCAAGGGTAGAGTTTCCAGGTGGGTGTAACAGCAACTTCTAAACAACAACAACAAAAGGGAAGAGGTGTTCTGAAAAGCATCTTCATGTCGGGATCGGTCCCGGTCACCCCCCAGCGCGGCGGAGGCACCCGCGCAGCGCTCCAGGGCACCGCCGGGATGCTGCGGGATCCGGCGCCTCCATCGCCCCGGCGGCAGAGCTTTCCCTTACCGGAGGGGAAAACACGGCTGCCGGCGGCCCCGCTCCGGCCCCTCGCCCCCTCCCTCAGAACTCCCCCTCGGCGGAACGGGCCCGGCCTCAGGCACTTCCCTCAAGTTACTCCAAGCGCTGCCGCGCCGCCGGGACTCACTCGCAGCCCCCGGCCCGCCCGGGAAGGAGCCGCTCCGCTCCGGGCCGCCCTCCCAGCCCCCCTCCGGTGCCCCTAAGGGGGCTTCCCCAACCCGCGCCGCCGCTCACCGACTGCAAGAAGTGGAGGGTCCCCACGTAGTCCCTCTCGGTGCTGAGGATCTCATTCAGGACGCAGAGGCGGAGGCGCAGCTGGCGGTCGGTGTCCTTGGGGCAGCCGGCGGGGTCCGCCGCGCTGGGGGCGCCGGGTGGCGGCGGCGGCGGCGCCTCCATAGTGGCTGCCACGGGGCGAGGCGTTCCGCTTCCCCGCCGCTCTTCTCAGGAGCCCCCCATGGCCGCTCGGTGCCCGGCGCGGCTGGGCAACGGCCCCCCCACCCCCGCCGCCCCTGCCTCGCGCGCGGGCAGCGGCACTACAGGGGCCGGTCTCTGAGGGGCACCCCGCTGCGGGACATGCCGGGGGAGCAGCACGACGAGCGCCCAGCGACGAGGCAGCGCTGAATGAAGAGAGAAGGGAAGCCCCGGCGGCGGGGAGGGGAGGGGGGAGCGAGAGGCGGGCGGGGGAGGCGGGGCAGGGAGGGCGAAGGCGGCGGAGCCCGGCCCCTCGGGGCCTGGCCGGGCCGGGGCAGCGGCGGGCGGTGGGGCCGTGAGGCGGGAGCGTGAGGGAGGAGGGGGTCAGAGGGCGTGGGCGGGGCGGCGGGAGCGCGGGCTCGGCTTCTCTCCGCGCCGCGGTCCTGCGGCTCCTCACGCTCCGCGTTCTCCCGCACGCTTCCCCTCACGCCCTCATCCCGCCTCAGCGCCTCGCAGAACACCCCTCGCACAGCCGCGGCCCTCACCCCTACCTTACGGCCGCCTCACGCCCTCGTCCCGCCTCAGCGCCTCGCAGAACACCCCTCGCACAGCCGCGGCCCTCACCCCTGCCTTACAGCCGCCTCACACCTGAGCTCACTCATCCCGCACAGCCCCCGTTCGCTTGCACTACACACACACGCACTCTCACGCAATCTCACCCCTATCCCACGCACCACATTCACACAGCACACCGGACACTGGACTCGGACCCCCCCCCTCCACACCACATTAGCACAGCACAGGTTGATGAACACACCGCAGCTGCTTGCATGCACAGAATTGCACCCGGGTCTATGGACCTCTCTCATCTGCACAACGCTGAGGAGTGGGTGCACAGACACAACTCATGGGTAAACATGCAGATATAAACCATCGCAGACTTCTATGCCAACAGAGAATATACACAACAAATGTAAGTGCTTTCATTGCTGTGAATCAAAAACCATGTTTGGGGGTTTTAAGTTGGTTGTAACTGCTTGTACAAAGTGAGTGCAAGGTGGGTAAACCACACAAAACAAGACTGAGTCCTGTAGTTCAGTGCTGCTCCCCCAACTCCCACAAAGATGGCTTGATTCATACCAGTGGAGGTTCTCCCAAACGCCTTCATTATACCATAAGAAAGCTCCCAGACTTTTGTCAAACTACAAATATGTGTTTATTTATTTTGAATTAAGAAAAAAAGCTTCACGAGGGAATTTTTCAAATGTCAGTAATGTGAACTTCTAAGTGGCATAAAGACACTTATTAACTATTGTCTTAAGCACTAACACAAATAATATAATAAATCATCTTTCTCAGGCTAAAACAAAATACTTCTTTGGGTATTTTACCTAAACACTGATTTTTTTTTTCTGTCTTGACTGGTCTTCTTTATTCTAGACATTAAGTTTTCTATTCAGAGGAAATGATGGCAGTCTAACATGCACAATTGTCGTCTTGAAGGCTTCATGGATATCATACTACACAAAATGAAAAAACAGTTCTTTACTCAAGGTATAGTTGCTGCAGGTCTGCCATATAAAGAAAGTACCTAAGATGCTTTTAGTCCTAAGTGCTGAAATTGCCTCTATCAAGTAATAATACATTACTTTGCCACGTTTCCTTACAATGTAGCCTTGGGTCAAAGTGCTCAACCTGCACCTTCGCAAACACAACTCGTGATATGTTGTGGCACCCCTTTCTGAAACCTCATCAATGAGAAATGTTTCCTTCTCTTTAAGTCAGTCTGAAACACAGTTGCTCACTATGTGAAGAAAACGTGGGAAAGCTCTTGTCTGTAAATGGAGGGAGTCTGAGGGAAAAGCACAGAGGGGAAGGGAATAACAAGAAGTAGTTCTGGGTTTTATGCAGATCTTAGCTGTACTGAGGAGCACTACGGGAGGTGGAAGAGCATCACAGTGCAGATTTGAGACAAGGAAGCAAGGTCTTCAGAAGGTCAGATCAGATTCAAAATTCACTGGTTTTCTTTCAAGTTGTTTATGTTTACCCTTTTGTTGATTGTTTTGGGGGTTTTGGTTTGGTTTGTTTTTTTCCTGAAAGTCTTTTCATGTATTTACTCAGTGTGTCTCTGGCTGATGTCTGTTTTAAAATCATCAAATGCTTGTTTGGGGCAAGTGGCAAGACTCTTAAAAGTTCCCAATTGTTTAAATAACAATACAGTTAGGAAATACCAGCATCCCTAAAGCTACGCCCCCACCCTGTGGCTGAATGAGAAAGCTGTTAGTTTTAAAGCTGCTAATTAGTTAACTCTGTCTCCTGTATTTGTCTCAAAAGTCTTACAGTAATTTCATTTCCTTAGCAAATGCTGAGACAGCAGCCTATCGCAGAGTCAGTAGGATGTTATCTGAGCAATGCCTGAACCACGGTAGCGTGTGTGCCCTTTTGGTGACATTGTATATGAGCTACATTGCTTCAAAATACTTTTCTAGCTTTATTGTCAACATTAGATGCTGTAAGGATTTTTAAAGGCATGTTACTTGTGACTGCAGAAATTAAATGTGAACAAAAAAGTTTACTTTAAAATTAAAGTGAGCTTTTCACTAACTTTAGAACTGGCTTTCTTTTAGCTGTAGGAAAGTTAATTTTGTGAAGTCCAAATTGATTCAGACATACACATAATCCTTATTTTATTAGTTGCTAGCATGGCTTTTCATTTTAAAAACAAAAATCTGTAATTAGCCAGCAAGCTCTTTTATTTTTAAAAGGTTATTGTGTGTGAACTGAATGATGCTTGAACTGAATATATGTTCCTTCTAGCTTGTTTTCTTTTTGCTTCTGTTTCTTTTATTTTTCCCCCATACTTCTAAAAAGGAAGTACTTTACAACCACTGTTCAATTTTGAGGAGAATTTTTACTGCCAATATTTTTTTCAAGTGAGCACTTCAAAAGCAAACAAAAAATGCTGCTACTGTGTAAACCATCGAGTCAATTATCAGGAGGCTGACATATCAATTACCATGAGATTCGCCATCTTCCGTGAAGGCGTAATTAATTTACATGTGCTTGTAAGTTGTTCAGAGCTGTTGCAATTGTACATTGTCTACCACAGTGGCACCAAGGTGGTAAGGTGTCTACATGGTATTGCAATTCCAAATAAAATAATCATCAATTATGTGTTTGTCTGCATACTGGCTGTATTCGCTCCTGTAAGACAAAACATTATTCACTCTTTGTCTGCTGAACACTCTAGGAAAGCTCCCAGAAATTTGTATGGGATGTGACTGGGACCCTACTTACTGTAGAATAAGACTTAGAAATCCAAAGTGATTGTAGAATTTGTCAGTTTATACTGACATACCCTTGAGCCTCAGCAAGGAAGATCTGATAAACTACCCACCTGCCTCTTGGTTCTTGTGGTTTTATTCTCCTTTAACCATTGTTATTCTTTTCTGAAGGGAATATCTGTTCATCAGGCTTCCCAAAAGGATTCTGTTCTGAAGTTTGCTAAAGTTAACAGATGTTCTTTCTGCTAAGCTTAGGAAATTTTTAATCAAAACCCCATTTCTGGCTTATCAAAAAATTGCCACTTATGCTTAGTTTTCCAAGTGCCTTGATGACAAAGGCAGATGTTCAAGTGCATTACACATTCAGCATGACCCTTTGTTTGTGCACACATTGTATAAATGATTTATATGAACCAATCCCATACATTTATTAATTTTTTGTGGTGCTAACTAAACTCCAGCCTCACATGCTTTGATTTATGAAAATGTTTATACAGATTTTCAGTGGACTTTAGTACTCCACAATACCAGAGTTTATTGAACCTCTCTATGGTGAAAAGCATGTGGACAACTTAGGAGTGTCAGGTACAGTGTGAACCTAAGAGACAAGGTATCTGCACATCACTCTGCTGTATTGATCTCCACTGGCTCTTTGTGTGTGTGTGTTCATATTGTTGTGTAAAAAGAGCGTCTGAATCATAGTCTCCTGTATGTTAGTGTACAAAGTGGATTGTCTGTATCTCTTTAGTGCATATGGGTCTCAAACAGTCCATGTATAGCAAGCTAACTTCATGAGAAACTGAAAGCTGGGAATAAGTTTGCTTGGAGCTGCACAGGAGCTAGTAAGTGCTGCAGAAAGGCAGGCCATCACAGAGGTAATGCTCAAATTACCACTTTTATGCTGTTTCCAGATCTGGTACATGATGTCCATGGGGCACCCTAAATTTACCATCTCAGTTCAGCATTTACTAATCCACAGCCCATTCCACTGAGCAATACAGAAATGCCCAAGGACTCATGCGAAATCAATTGGTTGGTTGAAACGTGGTTCCCCAAAGCAATTTTGGCATTTGGCATTCAAACCCTGTATATGATGTACCTGGCTCAAGGTAGTTTAAGGAACTAGAGGTTGTATCTGGACCATTGTTGTTAATGGTCACAAATATGCCTATTGCCCAATAAATGGTCCAAAAAGCTTCTGAATGCATTTAAAATTTTGGCTTTTCCAAGATCCTTTAGCAAGTGATTCCATATTCAATGATGTACTATATGGAAAAAAAAAATCCTTTTGCTTCAGACCTGTTAATTTCTACTGTTGCACCTTAACTTCAGTATTGCAAGAAATGGAGCCTAATCACTATTTGTGCTTTTCTCACCATTTGAGATTTTTCAGACCTTTAGTGTACTTCCCCTCCGTGGTCTCCACATCAAATTAAAACACCGTAATCTGTTAGTCTCTCCTCATACTGAAGCCATTTTATATGGCATCTTTAATGCATTTCTCTGTACCTGTAGCAGTTCTACTATATCCTTTTAGAGATGGAAGTAATGGATTTCTGCGATGCATTAAAGATGTATGTGTGTGTTCAGGGGGATTTGTTCAGTGGTACCATGATGTTCTGTGTGCTCTTTCCATATAGGTTCTAAAATGGTGCTTGCTTTTATGGCTGCTTTTGAGCAGAGAATAAACCCTGACTCCAGGATTGAATGGCAGTAGCTAATTTAAAACCTGTCATGTATCTGTAGATATGCAGAGTAATTCTAGAAACTTCAGTCAAAATAACATAGTTAATAGAGATTTCCATCAGTATAATTGAAATCAGATTCTGGCCTGTGTGTAGTGGGCATGAATCACCTTTCACCTATCCCTATATAATTCATTGCAGCTTACTGATTCACAAAAGCCACTGCTGATTTATTCTAGCTAAGAATTAATCCCTTTGATTTCTACAAATGATTTATTTTCAAGCAAGATATATGGAGGTAGTTTGCAGTGAGCTTTGCAGAAATAAGTTCTTAGGTTCTGACTCTCCAGGAACCCAAACTGCCAGTGGAGCATTTGCATTTCCTTTTTAACATCAGCATAAAAATAATTTTAGAATAAAAATACTTGGGTAACTTGACTGCAGAGTGACTTGAAACAAATAGAGGCTTAGAGTGAACATGGAGAACAAAGAGAATTGCTATGCAGGGTTGGGTGGAATTCTCTTTGATTAGAGGATAATATTGTACACACATTCAGTTTAATTCTAAAAGCACTTAATTAAACTCACAGTGTGTGGCAGAAGGAGGTAAGTGTTATTATGTCCATTTGAAAACAGGGAAACTGAGATATAGATAGGTGAAGTGGCTGCCCAAGAACACAAAGTCAATATGTGCAAAACTGGAATTCAGGAATTCATGGTTCCTGGGTTTGACTTACAGAGACCACTTGAAGACTCACAAGTCGCCAGTCAGCAACTCAGATTTTAACCATGGTGTTTGTTGTTCAGGCCATCTTGGAGCATGATGAGACAGCCATGCCTGAAGCCTGTGCTTCTCCTTGGCGTACCCATGTACCTACTTATTTGATATCTCTAATATGCCAGAGAAAACTGAAGGTTAACACAACTTCATGACAAAAAGGGGTTAGGATTTGAGAAGAAAGAAGGAGGTTCTATAGAGTATCTCTTCAGACAACATTTTGTAAAGTGTTGTATCACAGTTTCACTTAGCAGAGGGACAGCACAATGAGAATAAACGGTTGTTTCTATCATAAGGTCAGGTGACATGGACAAAGCTTTTTGAACATCTTTCTGGTATTGAACTTGTTAATTATTTGGAAATGCTGCTTATTTCCTTTTCATAGGCTTCAGAGAGCTTTGTGTCAAATTGTAAATGCATATAATCAAGGAAGAAGCATGTCTTATTTCATACATTCTGTAATCAAGTCAAGACATCCAGTTTTTGAAGACACTCTGGGAGGAGGTTGTATTTGTTATTACTCAATTCTGTGATACCTCTTTTCTTTCCACTGCCAAATGCCTCTTTTATCATATTTCCCCTCTTTTGCTCTTCCTCAATCATACCCACCTACTTAAAACTAATCACGTACTAGAAAGCGCATAATTAGATTTTCATGATGCTCTTTCCTGACATAATTTTTGATTATGTAATTAAGGGTTCTCATTGGGCTCTTGAACTGAGGGAAGATTTTTTGGTTTAATTAATCAAAAGGTCTTTCTCAATTCAGAATATTTTTAAGCAGGTTTTTTTTAAAGTAATGTGCAGAAAGAATTTCTATTATTTCTCCCATATAACATTATGTGATATACTTTTTACCCTCTAAAGTCAACAATAGAGAAGCATTGTCTTGACGGCAGGCTTAGGTACTTTTATCTAAAGCACCAGAACAAGGGCTGGGGAAAAAAAAGATGCATTAAACTTAAATATGCTTGAAATAGAATGATTTTTTTTTCCAACTTGGAAGTTTGTCAGATTTTGAGGAAATAGTTAAACTGGGGTTGTTCCAAGTGATTCTTTTCCCCATATGTGACTATTTACAAATTTACAATTCCTTAAGTTTTTTGATGACAAATTAACATTCTTATGAAATGTATGGTTTTGGGGGAGTACTAAGAGAGGCTGCTGGAGGGTTTGAAGATTGTATTGCAAGTATTTGCTGTGAGCTGACACAACCAAACCAAGCAAAAGTCACTTTTTGTATTTTTTTTCCTCTGTAAGTATATGAATGAAAACCAACATGAATGATGGTGCTTGTTTTTGTTTATGAATTGCTTCTTCCTAACTGCATGGGAATTGTTTTCAACCATTGGTACATCTTACAGGAAAAGCCACCTACCTTTGTTTCAGCACAACCAATGTGTATAAATGAAGTAATGAAGAGGTGGAGACTAGAATTTTGCAGCCACTTCTAAAATCGTGTGTCTTTCATAACTAGAGCTGGAAAAAAAAATCTCCCTCATGGAACAGAGATTTGAGGATCTGAGAAAAAATGTTTTATGAAATACATGTTATCCAGCAGGCATCCATCTCTCCATTCTTCTTGTCTCCAGTTCTATTCACTGCTTTCTCCCATCTCCTCAGTAGTTTTGAAGATGTAGAACTTCATTCTGGGGGCTAGACACTGGCATTAGCTTAGCAGCCTGTCATCTGCTGGCTTTCAATGGCAACATATGTTAAGAGGTTTGATGGATCATTCACATAAGTAAGTTCAGATCATGCTTAAGTGATTGACTTGGTTGGGGTCTGCTCCCTGTGCTGGTGTAAGAGAAAGGAGCTAGACATCATATAACATGATAACACATCAGCTGCTTCTTTGACACTCAGTGTTCCAAATGGATTTGAACAGAGATGTAATTTCTGATTTTTATTGTCTGCACCTGCAATTTTTGTCAGATAGGAAACCTAATATGCATTTGTGAGATGATATGTGAATCTGAATACTGAGAGTAAGGGAGGTCTGCATTTGATAAACTAAAGATCTTTTACTAAGGATGGGCCGAGTCAGATGTCACATTAGCACGAAATAGATAGCTTTGTGATATTACATGATTTTTCCATTTACAGTCTCCCTGGGCATCTTGTATTCAGGGTAAAACTCTCTCCATGGTTATTGTAGTGAAGATATTTTATACTCATAGGACTGAATTCATTTAATTGGGAAAAAATTAGTCCTGTATGTTGCTTAGCTTGTGGTTTTATGGTGGTACTTGAGTCAATCTAAGCGTTAGCTACTCTTTTTCTCCTTTCAACACTGATGCATGTTTTCACTACCTCCTTTGTGACACTGTGGTGAACAGGATCAGAAACTGATCAGCTGATCCTGCTGAAAATTAACCGGAAGGCAAACAAACAAAAGGCCCTTTTTTAGTCAGATTTGCTCCCTGACTGGCTCAGCATGCAACCCCCTGATTGCTGCTGCTGGCATGAGAGGAGGCGCAAGGTCTTGTGGTACGGGCAGGGCTGGGGAAAAGATGGGACTGCCTCCTTTGGCAGTAACTCACATGCAAATCATTTTAAAGCCATTTGTGAAACTATAGCCGTACATTGCTGAATGCACCAATGCTGAGTGCAGTCCATGGGATTATAACCACTTATATAAGGTCAGTGCATGCTCTGCGAGGTCACAGTGTAGGAGTAGAAAGACATATTCTGGGAAATCATCACCCAGCTCTAACAGAATTGTACTAATGGACTACAGCAGCCCAACTAGAGAATAGGAATCAGACTTTTTTTTGCCTTACAGATATTTTCAAAGGGGGCTTTTTCTTTTTTCTCTTGCTGATTTTGTGCAGAAGCATTAAAAGCAGGTATAGCAATAAAAAGGCTGTTAACCTCACGGCATCACTTGTGAAATCACAGAACACTTTCATTTGAATTACAGTGTAGATGCTGTACAAGTCATAACAGGAAGCCAGTGATAGCAGATTACAGTTAGAAGGAGGCCTATATGCTTTGCCACAGAAGATGAAACTTTGTGTAAACACTAATGGCTCAGAACACAGCATGCAGAAGGTTTTAGACTGAAGATGGAAGGAAACAGGGCAGATATGTGTTTCTTGCAGCTTTTCGTAACAATCAAGGTGTATAAAGGATAGCAAGCATGTTTGTTATGGCCCTTTTGCTTTCAGAAGCGCAGTACTTTTGAGAAATCCTCATTTTGGCCAAAACATTCTAGTCTAAACCCAGAGGAAAAAAAATTGAAGTTTTGTTCAGAATGCTTGACTGGAGTAGAAGTGAAAAAAATACTCTTTTCAAAACTAAGGAAAAATACCACCATGTGAACTCAATGCTATGCTGGAATTGCTTTTTTGGGGGGAGAGGGAGAAAAGCTGATTTGAACTAAATTTAGCTAACATGCTGCAGAATGCTTTGTTTAAACAAAAGTACTTAACTAAAGTCTAAGGTGTTTGTCTTCAGCATGGAGGAGGTTTGGATTTTACAGCTCATAGGTGCACTCTAGTGTCAGGTAACTACAAAGTATAAAATACTAAGGATTTTGTTTCCCTTTCTGAGGATGTTGACTTGAACTAGATTGTGCAGCTTTATACACATTGCTGATCTCCATGATGATTTATTACATGAACAGTCCCAAGTCCTGAAATGGACCTCCACAATTCAGGCTTGCAGACTTCAGACAGCAGCCCTGAGTTCCTGAGTCTCTGGGGGAGAAGGCAAAATACCTTTTATGTTTGCTTTCTCCCAAGTATAAGGAGAGGAAACACCTCCTTAGAAGTAGAATGCAGACAAAGCCTTCTCTTTGAATGGCTCATGCTTTGGGCTTGCACTAGAGCTGTATTTCCATTGTTCAAGCACCAAAATCCCTGGAAAGCACCGTCTTTTTCCTGTGGCCTTCTAGAAGGGCAGAAGTCTGGTTTGTATGTGAAGTTTGGGCTTTGGCTAGATTTCTGTTCAGTATGCACCAAGTCACAGCAGCAAAGCTTGTGCAAGTTAATTGTACAAATAAGCCAACTGAAGTCATTGACAATACCCGTAAGGGTGGAGGTGGGTGGGTTCAGTAATTCTGAGTTTCCACATTTCATTTGAATGACCTCTGATATGGAAATTATTTTTCCATTCTACTGGCTGAACAAATTGCAGAACCATTTCAGTTTCAAACTGAGCACACTTCCTAACACCAGCACACCAGGACGGTTAATACTGTCTTTCTTCTATGTCAGTACAACATAGTGCAACTAAATCTTTGTATAGGAAGTTTCCTTAAAATGGTAGCTGGGATTTAAGTAATGAAATACAGATATACAGGGGAAAACTGGAGCACTGAAATTCTGGTTTTAAAAAGAAGGCCAAAACAGCCAACATAATGATAAGACAGAGACATTCAAGAAGGTTGTGTCCAGTGATAACAGCATAGAAAAATAATTTTGTGCTTTATAAACTGAACCAGTCTGGAAGGAGAGAGAAAGAATCAGTCCCATACCCCCAATTTCTCTACATACACCCACTTCGGTTTTGTCAATATGTTTCTTTTGTTCCAGTAATATTTAGTCTTATGAAATATTTGAGAAACACTGAAAGGATAAAGGAAATTAACCTTAAGTAAAATAAGGGTGACTGGAGAGCTCATGAGACCTGTTGGGTTGCACATGTTAATTCCGGCCCAGTAGTCAGAAGATACAAGAGGCAAAACCAGAACAAAGCCCCTTTTGTCTAAATGAAGATTCCTCAAAAGAATACCTAAGAGCAAATTGAGAATAAATGAATACAGTAATGAGCAGAGAGAGGAAGCCTTTCCTGCTGAGAGGAAAGGAAACTAGTCTTCTTAAAACTGAACCAAGAAGCCAAGGAACTGTCTTAAACTGCCTTTGTGAAAAACATTAAGAGTTCTGCACATGAATAAAATCCGTACTGTATGGTAGAAGCCAGGGACATTTCTTAATGACTTTCTGACTTTCTTACAAGAAATGATGAGATATAAAGATCAGATGAAAGGTCAGAGAAAAGGTCATTTATCAATTTAATTCCTGGTGCTGCTAATAGCTCTACTTGTAACTGAAGTCATCCCACTAGTAAGCAAAATCAGGGCTGATGCACAGGCGTGTGTCAGAAGTGGAGATCAATTGCTAAACCCCTATAAATCCGCAAGCTACTTTTGGTTTAAGAAATTCTTACAGGATTTTGTTATATTGTGAACCAGGATCTTGGTAGCTTAGTATTTCATTTCCTTAATTTGGACTGAATACAAAGTTTCTGTTAACAAAATCTAAATAGTAACACTCTTAGCTATGTGAAAAGCATATATAAGGCAAAATACAATGCAAAACAAGTTTTTCTGTGCACAAGATAGAATGTGTAACAAATCAGTCCTGTGGTATTCACACACATGCAACTCTAGCACTTGCTTGCATAGTGAATAAAGTCTAATTATCACCTCACAGACAGGAAAAATTGGAAGTGAGTGATTATTCAGCCCTGAGTCTTCCACCTCACAGGCACTTCAGGGTGTGGGAGCTACTCAATTTCATTTGCATCTTTCCACTCAATTAGACTTCTCACTCTGCAGTCAAAAGCAGTGATTGGCAAAACTATTTTTGCCATCTGCTCTCTCACTCTGGCTGCTATTTTTAAAAAATAAATACACTTTTTTTTAAAGACAAGTTATTTCTAATGTTTCTATATATTTAGGTAATTGTAGGCTTTTCTGCCTAGGTATGGTTCTAAAGACTATAAAAGGAAAATAGTCTCAAAAATTTCAGGCCTGAGTATGTTAAGCTTCTTAAAATGACTGGGTTTAGGGCTGCTAACCACCAGAAACACACACTGATATCAGCCACTGAGTGGGAACAGTGGGTGTTCAGTAAAACAGGCCATGAAGGTAATCATATTTGGGTATATGTATACTTGGATTTAAAATCTGATTTTCAGATTCTATTGCATCTCTGATTGTCTAAACACTTACATTCCTAGCAAATCCTATTATTATTTGTTATTGTGACAATGAACAGACCCTGCATTTCAGGATCAAAGTGTCTTAATGTGCCTCTGTATGGCACATCTAAAGATGTGGTTTACAGTACTAAGTCATGTGAGCCTTGTATTCTACCTAATAGGTACCAGATAACTACTGATTTCAGTCAGGATCTCCTTCTGCCGGGACTACTACAGAAAAATGCACATCTAATTTGTTTTTGATTGAAATGTGGGATTTTAAAAAAATTATTCTGTGGGAGACATGTCTGCTTTCTTTGGACATGATGCTGATCCTTTGAAATGAGAAAAATATGAAAACTGCAGATTTCGGCTTTAGACAACATATTAGTTCTGGGGATTTATTTTTTTTTTAATAAGAAAGTCCAAGTTCTCTTGTAAGAAAGAGCTGAGAACCTGATCAGTTCTGTTGGCTTTAGAAAGAGGAAATAATTTAATTTTTATTGACTTAGAATTGTAGATCTCACATATTCCATATATGGCTGTTACCTGTTGTAAAATTTCTTCAAGGCAAAATGTGAAGAAGGTACAAGGTAAAACATCAACACTGAGCAGAAATAGTGACATGAGTTTCAGAGGCCTGACTGTGGAGGATCATTGCATTAGTGGAGTGCTGTATGTGGACTCATTACAGAAGCAGCTGCTCTGATTTGTCTGACGGAGCCCTGTGTAAATGCAGCTACATTGCCTCTCCTGGCAAATGGTATTTTTTTCATCTCGTGACATTGCCTGATGCTGTTTAGATATATTGTCAGTGTCCTTTTCTCAAATTACAGTGCTTCCCTGGGTAGGAATGCAAGTTCAGCAGGAGGCTGCTGGCAGTTAACCTGGTCAGAAAGACACAGAACTTCTGAAATCTGCATTTGAAGAAAACAGTGGGAATGAGAGGCAGAAAATTGTACATAAACTTCATGATGAAATGTCTGGCTAATACCATCTGGATACCCATATAAATACCCACTTAATAGTTTGTTTTAGTAATCCTTCAGTTACCTCAATTACACTGTTAGCAATGAGAACACTTTACCATTTGCATTTATTGATTTTTGGGCATGCAGGATTGAACTGGGAAAAATTTAGAGAGCTGAAACCGTGAATCAAATGCAGTGTCCCCTGGGAAATCCACTAGTAAGTACATTACTGGACAGCAGAGAAAACAGCTAGAAGCCAAGCAGGATAAATAGAATCAGTCCCTATGGAAATGATTTAAAATGGGCAGCACAAGGGAAAAGTTCTACGAGGAATTTCTGCTTATGCTGGACTGGGAACTGAGCTACTGTACAGACCAGTGCTGTTTTTCCCAAGACTTTTCCTGTGTATTCTGCATCTTGTTTTAGGGTGAGGTTTCCTTCCTAATGCAAAATACATAGCAATATGTCGGTGGGGGAAGTGCTGTGATGTTAGCCCTGTCAGTCAGTGAGGAGCACCTGGTCCCTGGGCAGAAATCCAGAGAAGCTTCTTGCCAAGGAAGTAGCTTACACAAACTGTGAACTGTGTCCACCTGTTAGGCATTGTATGCTCTTGATTTATGTCTCACACTACTGACATATTTGCTACAACTGGCTCTTTACATCAGTTTAATAGTAAGCCTTGTAATTGGCACTGAATTTACTTGCAAACACACACATGCAGCTACATGTATTCTTTCCTTATTCATCTGCCTTCTGTTCTATTTGAAAGGGTTTTTCTTCTTGTATGCCTCCAACCATGAATACACATCATGCAATTAAACTCTGTATGCACCACAGTGCTATATTCAGTAGTGACATTGAACTAGTCTGTGTTGCTTTTGAATTAGCCAAATAGCTCATGTTCTTCCCTCAGAAAATCAGCTAATGGGATCTTGAAATATTTGGAGGAAAATAATTTCCAAACTTTTAAAATAGTTCTGAGAATGATACCAAACCCATTATTCTTTCCCTGCAGTTAGTTGCAAAATCTCATTTCAGTGTGATGACAGCACTGTTTGCTGAGCGTGCCTAATTTGACACTAGAACTGCGTGTCTTGGGAGATTAAGACATTACGTGGGCCAGAAGACATTAAGACATTATGCCATATGCTGGAAAGCCCAGGTGTATTTGACGTGCAGGTGAAAGAAGCCCTCAGTGAGGCACTGTTCAAATGTAAATTTGAAAAATTCAAACCTATTTTCAATGATATATCAAGCAGGTGGAGACTTATCAGGACAGCAAAGGAGCTCCACTGCTAGCGTGTCAACCCGAACCAAAAGCACCCTTAAACATGTAACAAGCTGAGCTCTTAGTCTCTTCCACCATTACCATGTTGATGGCTCTTCTTTCCTTGACAGACCAACTTCACAGCTCTATTTGGCATTTTTGCTTATACTGTAGAAGGCTGTAAAACAGACATACTGCATTCATGTGCAAAAATGTTGTATTCACAGATAAATTTAATTACCCGGTTGGTAGCTACTAAGTTTGAAGGCTATTATTTCTTCCCTTTTTTGAGATCATAAATGGCTATTTGCAAAGATTCATGTGTTGATTCCCTGTCCTGCTTGTTCTGAAGTTCCCTAGAGGTTAACCATGGGAATTATAATATTGTCCTATCTGTCCTGGTCATTTAAAAATAAATGTGTTTCCTGCTTTCTCATCAAAGTATAGAGATGTTAGAAGAGTAGAGGAAAAAGAGTATGTGATCACTTTTTTATGAGATCTCTGGATGAAATCATTCTAATTCAGTCTCCCTAGCCAGGGCTATTTTGAGTGACATTCTGGACAGAAACAAGCAATTTCTAGGCTTGGCTTCACATATCCTGTAATTGAGGATATGCCACTACTGCTTTAGGAAAGTAGCCATGATCTGTGAGAACATTTCTTACATTTTCAAGTGGATGAATAGCTTTTGAGATTGGAGAGAAAATTGTAAAACCAGGAATACTTAAAATCAGAAGGCTAATAGAAAACATACCACTTGTGAATTCTGTAAAATCTCGTGCCTTTTAAGGCAATCTGATAGTTTGGGAAGCTGTATTCCTGCTTCACAAATGCTTGGATTTAGCACTGTAGGAAAAGCTAACCAGAGAACAAGGCGGCCAGGTTCTCACCATGGAAAAGTACCTTCTTCAGCTACCACAGTAATCTTACCAGAACTTGTTGCCTCAATCTCGCATTGGCACAGAAAGTAAAAGCCTGGGACATATTTTAATGTCTTTGTATATGGTGCTAAACTTTCATATGTGCTGCAGTGTGAGAACAGGAAAGAGATTCTGATCATATTTTCTGTTTTCTATATCTTTTAATGAACCAACTTGCCATCTGCTGACAGAAGCTGTAGGTTGTTCAACACATAAATTACAGGTATGTTTTAGAGGAAAGGTCATGTAAGAAACTTGTATTTGTTGTCTCCTTCCTTCCTTAATCTTGAGTAAAATAATTTGCAGACTGACATATCAGGTTGTGGCATATGGAAAACACACCCAAGCCACTAAGGGCTGAAACAGATAATCATATAGGATGGGCATTGACATATGAGAATAAGCCATAATCAAAGTCATCCAAGCCATGTTATCAACAAATTTTGAGGTTTTGGACAAAATATGAGTGAGATCTAAACTAGCCCTGGCCAACAAATTCTTTGGCATAAACCATTCTCCCATTCTGCCTCACTCTAAGCTCTCTCCATTGTTCAGCAGCACTGCAGTGTGTGCTATATTCCAGCTGAGCCTGGAAATGGTTGCATTGGGCTGAGGCAAACTCACATTACACAGCACTGGGTCCTTACTCATGATCATCTGTACTGATCAGTGTAGTTCTCTCTGGCTAGCTGGATTGCCTCCAAAATGATCAGTCTGGCAACTGATGTAGGAGACAAAGCAGATTTGTGGGAATGCTGGTGCGAATATCCGCAGAGTTCCTCTTTCTCAGCTACTGAATGCATGCAACAAAATGATAGGGGATTTCACTGCTTATGAAACCAGTGTGTACATTATTTTCTTGTATCTTTGGATCTCTTTCTGTTCAGACCTCACCACTCTCAGAGCAGTGGTTTACACTGTGACCTGGCTTGTGGCCTCTTCACGGGAGCATGGCAGTGCACCGGTGCTTCCTGAGCATGAAAATCAGGTTACTCAAGGTCTTTCCCATCTCGTTGACTATACCAAAAAGCATAATGTAATTAAATTGTTTGTCTCCAAATGTCTTGTTTGTGCTCTGGCTTTGTTTGAGTTAGCTGGTGCAGAAAGGAAGTAATGCTTCTATTTTTTTTAGATCTCTTACTCCTGCTTTTTCATTATTTATAGTAAAATATTACTTAACCATACGCCTGTAGTAAATGGATTTCTAAATTCCCAGTGCTGCATTTTGAATGACAAGCTTATGAAGCCACTGCAAACATTTGACATTTTCTATGTAGATAACAAGTACATAAAACGTCATAGATATGTAGTGGTCTGAAAGAGGCAGAGACAAGACACCACCAAAAGTTACGTGCCTGTTATTATGAGAACAAAGGTCTGTTTATCTAGGAACTGTTAAAATTTTAGAAACATGAAAGTCAGTGGTTTATCATGTAGGAGTTTATGCAATTTACTGTAAGAAAGCAGCCATATTACACCGGGAAGGGATCACAATTTTTATTACACACATGTGTAATTGGAGGCAGAATCTGGTTTTTGTTATATATTTCTATAGTGCCTACCATAAAGCACAGTGCAATTTGGGTACATAGTTGCAGTATTTTTTTTGTCTCCAAGTCTTTTTTCTCTCCACCAAGCAAGATACCTAACAGCATTTGGTTCAGGTTTGGCACTCGATGCTGTTTGGTTAGCAGATGTGTCACAAGCAACCAGTGATGGTCAATTTTGATGATTTACTTGTGCTGCCTCCATAAAGGTGTATGCAAATCAGAGCTATGCTCTTCTGAAAATCTTGTCTTTTTTCGTACATACCGACACAAGTGTCAGTGAAAACAGCTCAGCTGGTTTCACTGAAGTTAAAAGGAATGTTGATTAGATGAACCCACAGGAGACAGGGTCCAGTATGCCGCAGGTTTAAGGGGGTATAGCTGTCCCTCTGGCCTCGTTTATTGCAGTGTGGTTTCCTTGCCATGTAACAGAGACAAGGTCATGCTTCTGCTTATGTTCTCCACTGTGACCAGTACCACAGACAATGCCACTGCTGACAGTGCTGTCCTAATTCTCTGTGTGCAGTATAGAAGGATGTGTTCATTCAGTATCTCACTTTTCTCTTCCCAGGAGACCCAAGACAGATGATTTAGCTCATTCCCTTTCTTACCACTTGCCCTTACAATTTTTTTTCATCATCCATAATCACACATTCTGAAAATGCCTTGCCTAGTAAAAAAAGGCAGACAACCCTCCTGCCTGTCAAAGGCCATGAAAGCACACTTAGAAGGGCCCTTCCTGCTTCTGTTTTGACAGGTTTCGTGGTCATAATCTCCCACCAGCTTTCCATGTCCACTTCAGCAGCACCTAGGAATTCAGGTGACCTCACAGAGCAACTTGTTTCCTATGTAGTGGGTGGGAAACTAACCTAAGACAAATTGGTTTACTATAGATGGTAGGACAGGGAACGGAGCAAGCCCCACAGTGAAGGAGGGAGACTTACTCTCCCCCATGTTCACTTCAGGGCTTGTGCTGGACTTCATGGGGACTTCAGCCATCTAGTCATGCTATATTAAACATGCTACGTTTAATAGCATGAAATACTACAGGGAAGGTCACCAAGGACATATGCCTGCCTTTAGCCCAGGAAGGGGAGCTAAAGTGCTGTGATCAGTACCAAGAGGATGTTAGCAATTAAATCAGCATTGAAAGGACCACAGTTTACAGCAGCCCTTCATTCAGGTTCTGATTTTGGATGTGTAATCCTTAACAGATCCTGTCTTGTGTTCTCATTTATGTAGCAAGCAAAATCAAGCTACAGATGAAAAATTCCAGCAGGGCAGAGGGGTTTAAAATGACTGAACCCATGGTGGGAAGTAGTCTTCTAGCTTGAACAGACCGTAAATGTTTCAAATGAACTGCCAGGTTATCGTGAAGCAGTAGTCATATAAATAGTACCAGAATGTCATTAGAAACATTTAAACCACAACCCAGCACATCAGCATGACCAATATATTACTCATATGTGATTTAGCTATGAAAAGTGGCTTTGCTTATGACATTACTTCCTGAATTTAGCTGGTACTTTACAGCTTGAATGACAATTCAATTGTGAAGAAGTGGCAGATGCTCTTCTTATAGATCTTTAATATAAAATGACTACTGTGTGGATTAATGCCATGGAAAGTTCCTTGAAAAGGAGAAGCCAGAGGGAAGAGAAAGATAATCTGAATGAAGAGAACTCTTAGTCTGTGAGAGGACCAGATCAGCTGCTGAATTAAGTAGTAACTCCTGGAACTAAAATGAGCTATAGATTTGACATGTGTGGACTGGGGGAGACTAGGATCACATTCAGTGGAGACAACTACAAACAAAACCTTCAGGTCCCTGTTTAGCTTAATGGGCTGGCTCTGGTATGTGTCTGTCTGCTCGCCAATGTGGAAGAGGTATTGATCACAGGGAAGCAGATAATGACACTCTTGTCCTGGGTGAGCTCCTGGTCAGCTGCTGATCCGAGGCAGTCAGCAGCCCATGGCCATCTGTTAATGATCTGTAAGACAGCAGTCTCTTTCCATCTCTAGCACCCAAGACTTCATTGTGTTAATATTTGTAACTAAAAAATAATTATTTACACTCTAGCGATCCTTTCTGGGTTTGTTTATTTGGGTTTTTTTTTGTCTTGTGATACGCTTGCTAGCAGCACTGCTCGAGAACTCGGGCAGGGCTTTCGCCTTCCGGAGCTGGGCCTTTAGCGCCCTCAAGTGAAGAAAATCGGCTTCAACAAGTGCTAAGATTGGAAAAAGCATGATCCAACCTCAGAACACAGTTCCAAAGTAGAACAATGGTATAATCGGAAACAGTGCATCTTGCTCAGCATGGGCGTCTAGCTCTCTTGGCTTTTTTAGATTAGTAAGTCCAATGCAGATGTGCTCCAACCTACTAACAATACTTCAAATGGAACAATACTTCAAATGTTATGACATCTAACTATAGGGTAAACTCAAATAGAATTTATGACCACCTAAATAACAGGCTTGATTTTCAAAGAGCCAGTTACTTGTAACTGGAGCTCTGAGCAGGGTTAGCAAGTAGGTCAGAGGGAATGCTTTGCTCATGGGTGGTGCCTGTTTTTATTTTCCATAGAATGCTCCCAAGTAGATGTGATTTTAGGCAGTCTTTCAAATTCTTCTATTTGTTTTCTGCAGGTTTGAGGGCTTGGTTTTCACTCCATGTATTGATTCTCTAATGTGGTTTTTTTTTTCTCTATGGTGCCTGAAGAACTGTGATTTATAAATGACACATCTTTTTCATGATGATACGTTTGTGAGAGGAAAAAATATGTATATTCTGTCTATAGATATTTTTCTGTCTATCATTTTTTGTCATTGTCTCCATCTGACAATTGATGTTTGAAATTCAGGCTGCTGATGTGAGCTGGTTATGTAAATCACATAGAAATGTTTCTATTCCCTAGCTGGATGAATAGATTGCACTCAGCAGAAGTGGTTTGAAATCCCATAAGGGCAGTTCAGGCACAAGTAACAAATAAAAAGAATGTAAAGTGTTTTAGAAAATGTGAAGGCTTTTCCTTTTGGCACTGTGCCATCCCTGGGGACCCTAGAGAATCAGGCCATGCTGTGGATTGTTGGCTTGTCACAATGTGGAATGGAATTTGTTCTCATTTCATACCCTTTGTTTCATTGCAGTTTTGTAGCATCACTTGCAAAGTTGCAGGCAGATCCCCTGTGTACCATCAAGTTGCCTCTGTTGAAGCATTCTAGTCAAAAAGCTGGAGGGAAACTTCCTATTAGCCATGTCCAGCAAAGCTTTTTCCAATCAAACGCATACTGTTCCCAGTGTGACTATCGAAAGGGGGTCAGAGTGTTTTGCACAAATAAAACTAAATGGTTTAATCTGTGTGGCCTCTGAATAGCAGCCGCAAGACTAGCTGTGGCCTTCCATTTCCATGGCTGCCTCACCACCATCGTATATTGTTTAAGGACATATTATACCACTCAGTCTGCCTGGGAACTGTGTAATTTGCAATATTCCCTCCAGGTGACATTTGGAGCAGTCCTGCTGACTTGGCACAACATGAACTGTTTTGAAAGAAGATGTGAAGTGGCCTGTAAAATGCAAACTAGAGACACCCATGGTTTACAGTTGGGCAAAGTAAAACTATCTGAACATGTGAGCAAGCACTAGTTTCTTTAGCAGTAAGTGATGCTTCAAACAGGGGTAAGAAGAAAGATCTGACCCTTTTGAAAGACCAATATTGCATGCAGACACCATTTTTTATTCACTAGCAGACTGGCTGTTTGAGCTCATAGTCTTAAATTCCTGACGTTGGGATAAGGTCCCACCCAGAACTGACCATTCTTTCTGCAGCTGTTGTCCTTATATTGAGTATGGAAAATGCTTTGTGGGAATTGTGTCCAGTTACGTGTGCCCAGAATATTACCCAGTGGGAGATTACCTCAGGGAAAACCTCAAAATGGTACCCAGACTAACCTTTTTTTTGTATGTGAGTACTGGACAAAGGTCATAATCTCTCATAAAGGCTGCATCCATGAGGTTGCACTTCCTTTTGAATTACGGATTGTAAAAGATATATTCTCCGTGTCTTCCACATTTTCTTTCTTGAATTCTCAAGCAGTCTTTCATCTACTGAACTCATTAGTTTGGAACAAATTATTCAGGTATCCTTGGCCCCTGTATCCAATTGCATGCTAGCGCCTCTTGAGCTGACTTAGCAAGGAATGTGCTTATATTTTTAAAATATTCAGATTTCTATGAAAGTGAAAAGAAGAGAAAGAAATAAAGAGGAAGAGGGCTCTATTTCAAGAAAACAGAAATGAGAGTGGGTCTGGGTTGTGGATAGAAGTTCCTAGCATGTGATTCCTGTCACATGTGAGCACAGTGACAGACCTGCAATAGCCCAAACAAGTGAGAGACGGGTTGATATTAAAATAGGAAAGCATAGAAATAACAGACCTGCTATTATTTGTCATGAACCTCAACCTAGGCAGAATATCATCATGGGGGGTGAGTGCCTAGCTATGGAATAATACCAGTATTTCTGAGTTACTTTTATTGGGGCTGAGGGAACTCAGAAAGTCTCTCTGCTGGACAGCTATCTTGACCTCCAGGTTTTGTAAGCTACTGGTATTGTAGTAAGGGTTTGATCTACCTTTGAGTACTGCTGTTGATCGCATTTCTGCTTCTCAAATTTCCTATTTCATTTCATTTCTGAGAATGAGCTATAGATTCTTACCAAGTGTGCTGGTTTGGTGAGTAAGCAGTGCAACAAGTATTCTTAGGCCATTACAGGTCATACAAAAGCAAACTGGTGAGGAAATGGAAGAGAATGAAGAACAGTGAAGCAGAAAGAACAGGTCCCATAAACAAACTGCATGCAACATACAGGGTCAGTTGTACTCTCCTGGGGCAAGTCCAAAGAATTTGCTAGAGACAAAAGAACATCTAATATTTCTTATGCCTATTTCTAGAAAAGAAATTTGCAAATCCATTTCAAATGTCTGAATTTTATGTGTGATGGCATTTCCAGCACATGGCACCTGGTAAGGAGTGGTAGATAGCGTTTTCTTCAGATTATTCTGCGTGTGTAAAACTGTTTCCTGCAAGATGTTCCATTTGGCATGGACTATCTCATTTGGTTTAAAATAATGATGATGTTGGTGCCATGCATAATCAAAATAGCTAAAAGGATGTGAGTCACTGAACTACTTATGTTTTGCTGACTTGTAACACTTAACAACCTAAATTTAGGATTAAACTCAGCCGTCCCTTGTAAGCTCTGACTCTAACAATACAGAAAAATTTCAGTCCCTTTTCATTTTCCGGCTCCAGCACTGAATGCATTTTTATGGACATTTGAGAGACCACCTTATTGATATTTAAACTAAGCTCCCTCCTCCTTGTTGATAACTAAGCAAGCAGTCCTTTTCCACAAAATTAATACTGCTTCTCCAAACATCTCTTATTTTATACCAGTAAACGAAGGCATGTTCTTAGCTCATCTTTCCTAGGAAATTTATTATCTAACCCTAGTCCTAGCCCTAAGTCTAACCTCCCTCTTTGCTCTCAGCTAGTGACCTATAGCAATCTAAAAAACAATTGTTAATTAACACCTGATATCAATAGTAAACTTGTCTGCTTTTTTAATACCTCTCAACAGAATCAGAATCCTACCTCAGTCATTAACCCCACTCCTAACTGTGACTGTTATGTCAAACCTAAGGAGGAAACCTGTCTCCACCCCCCCTAAAACTGAACACAGTCTGCATTGTCCCAGTAGACTCTGCTGTAAATTTCATGTAGCTATCCCTTTCGGACACAGGGCTAACCTTAATTCACTTTACTTGATAAATCCAAACTCTAATCCTAATTCTACCTTGACTGTAATTCTAATGCTAAGAAAGTATATTTATTACCTCCAAAGATGAATGTAATTGGCAAGGCTTGGTGATATGAATGCTACTCTGAACCCAGAGACCTATTATAAAATCTAGCCTAACCCACCTTAAGGAGTCAGAATCCAAAGCTTAACCTGCATCATAATCTTAAACCTATTGTCAATTCTCTTGATAACCAGAAGAAAGCAACTGCTTTGAGCTTAACAAATATATGTGTGTAGCCACCGATGATACCAGCCCTCAGTTTTTACAAATTTGTTCTTTATAAAATAGGCCTAGCAAAAAAAAAACCAGTGAGTTTCAGTCCTAACAACAATCCTGGCCAAAACTCAACCCTTTGAAAAGTTTAAAACTAGATATAGTTCAGTACCTATTGACATTTCCTGCCTTAAATTTAGCCAAATAGATGCTTGGAGGCCAGGCGTAAAACTAGCTCTTTTCTCTTACAACCTCTTCCCTAATTCTGAACCCCAATTTATTATTAATACAAAGCACTGTACTCAAGATTGCCTTCTCCTCCAGATCTAACTTAAGCTCCGCAACCCTAATCCTAATCACAGTAATGATTCTGTTGCAAATCACAACTAAATAGACTCAATTTCCCAGTATGAGCACTTGTTACTTAGCTAAAGTCCATAAATAACCATGCTTTAACCTCAGTAAATCTCATACTGAAGCCTACCTTTAAATAAGGGAGCCTGCCATTCACCAGCTTCATGTTCTTCATATGCCACTAACCACCAAAGGGTTCATTTCAACTGAAGCATAGTGTTGACTCTTGTCTGAGACCATAACCTCAGTTGTAACTTTACATGTAGGAACTCAGATACTGCTGTGATTTGAAAGACAAGTTTTTTGATCAATATACAAGTTTAAAAAATCCACTTCCTAAACCTCAGCCTGTGTCCATTCCACTTCTCCCATGAAAACTAATCCTATCCCACAATAAAAATCCTAAAATCAGAAGTGGTAATTTGGCTGACAATATATGAAGAGCTTCTGCTGCTTAATTAGGTCTGCAATACTGTTGACAGTAATTACAGCTTTTTTATGTCTCAACAACTAAGTCAGCATCCCTCAAAAAAGATTCAAGGGCTTTCTAGTTATGCCACTTCTGCAGCACTGTAATTTCACTGATAACAGTAGAATTACCCATGATTTACACTAATGTAAGTAAAATGAGAATTGAATGTATAGACAGCAACAGCAAATGTGGGCAGGTCTTGGGGGATGGATTTGGCAGTCACATTTCTGATTATGCACATATTTGAAAAACATGCATCTAAAAATACTATCATGTGGAGATGTAATATATCAGTACAATAAAACAAACACTGCAGATTCCTGTACAGGATTAAGCAGAATCCTGTATAAGTTGCACAGCTGGCTTCAGAACCTGTCTTTCTAACAGGCGGTGACTAAACTCCAGGGGAATACGCTTGCTCTTTTCTGCAGATATAGGAGGTGAACAAACAAATATGTACAAGGAACACCAAACTATATATATATATATTTACCTCAAGTGAAGTCCCAGTTCCTTTAAAATAAAATAATCCAAAGCAAAGTAAAATAAAACTTAAAAGAATATACAGATGAATTAATGAATTCTAGAAAACAGAGAACCAGAGAGAAAGCAACTACTTGAATCTTTTAACACATACATCAGTTATAAGCAAGCTCAAAATGTATCTCCTTGGGCTAAATTTGACTCTCACTCATATTGCTGAAATCCAAAGTCCACTGAATTAAATGTAATTTACAGTGTGTAAGACACTGAAGATGCTATACAGCAGTCTGATTGTTAAACGGTTCAGGTCTATGCACAACAGGAATTGTGGTGAGATATGATCTGGGATTAGTATAGCTCTGCTGGCAGAATTTCTTATTGTGGTTAAAGAGACAAAAGTATACTTTGCCAGTAGCTCGAATGAATTGCCATCAGAGCAGTTCTAGTGGTTCATCTTAAGAATGCTTTGCTGGTACCACATGGGTGTGAATTTATCAGGGAGAATAATAGATACCTCATGTCATGAAGCTGTAACTCTAAGTTGTTTGGCCAGACTGTGCAGATTCATAGCTCCAGACCTTTACCATTAATATCTCTTCTAGACTCACCCCCAGAATATCCTAATATATTCATACTGCCAAAGCACTCCTTGTGTAGACTTGGCCCTGAGCTCAACTAAGTACCATCAGAATCCCAACAGCTTGGGGGTAGGTTTGCTAAACTCCACTCACTTAAAAAGTCTGTTTATTAAATTTCTCTTAGATTTGCTATTTCAGTTGAATAATTCCAGCAGAGATTAAACATGTGTGGACAAAAGCATCAAAATATTTTAAAGAATTATAACAAGTTGCTATATATTTCTAATGCTTTAAATGATCTTTCCAATCTACTGATCTTCTTTCCATTGTGATGTTGGTTACTACTATTTACATTCATTTTAGTCCATTTCATTGTTTTGCAGTGTAATACTGTGCTGTTTGAGTTTCAAGTACTGCAAGGAGAAAATCTAGATCAGTCCATTCTTTCTTCATCATCAGATTTTTTATTCATTAAATTAAAATAAATTTTGAAATGTTATAGGACCATTTCCGTGCACATTAGAAATGATAAAACTGAGAAAACAAAATAAGAACCCAAACTGTACTTCACCCAGAAGTCCCTCACTTCATCTCACTTATCATTAAGCATTCAACAGATACGGTTTAATGAGGATACTATACTATTTTGAGCAAGGACTTAGATTTAGGAGTTTCAGTAACTGAGCTCCTGCATTTAAGTATGAGAAACCTGAACTCTGATAACAAAGGCTCCAAACACAAGCACTTTAAAGGAGATAGAATCCAAAATTAATGTCTTACTCCTATTTAGCCACTGCCTACACATAGAGAGAGTCTTTTGTAGCAGAACTGGATTGGTTTTGTTGAGACAGAAGTAGCATCTGAGTAAAACAGTGTATGAGTGGGAGAACTTAATCAGTTTACATCCCAGAGCACTAACTCTGGGGGGAAATGAAAAGAGAAATGGAAAAGCTTTTTTGAGGAGGTATCCTGAGAACGAACTGGCCATTTGCACTGGTACATTTCAGAGGCATCCCTTGTCTGTGAATTCTCATAAAATCCAGTCTTGGGCTACTGAGTATCCATCCATTGTCGATGGGTTAACTGTTTTGCTGGAAAAATATATTTGAAGTATTGCTATCACATATTGCTAACACCAGAGAACAGACAGTTTCAACATGATTAGAACTTTACATTTGATAAAAACAGTGGATTACTTCAGCCAACAGAAACAGATCACTGTGTTATGTTAAGCCCCACTGCAGAAATGTGAACTTCAGGCTACCAATTTCATGCTGCTGGCCTGGAAATAAACTGTCCTGACATTCACTGCTCCTTATATTAACCTTTCCCTCCTTACATGAAGTCATGCCTGTCAGTGCCATTTACTGCCAATTGATAGGGAAGAATTGATATCATTGCGCTTGGAGTGAGCTGAACATGCTACAGCACCTCAGGTTATTGTCACCAAAGTATATTTTGATCTTCTGGTAAAAGGCCTTGACTAGAGGCATCGAACGCAGATGCACTGAGCTGCTGACAATTCCTCAAGCCACTGTTCTCGTTTTCTCTTCTCTGAGAAAAATGGGTTTTGTCTTTCTTTGTTTTGCTTTCTCATGGATATAACATCCTGTGTCATCTTCCAAGACTCTGTTGGTTTGAGGATGTCAGGTTATCTCTGAGTATGCTTGCACCTACAAGAAAGAAGAAAGATCACCATTAGTTTCCAACTCCTGCCATGTAACAAGACAGATGCCACAGGCAAGGCATTCCTCCCTCTTTTTCTTCATAGATTTTGTACATTTACTGGTGTTCTTTCTGCCTGCTCACCCAGAGTATTGCTGTGTTCTTTCCCTCAACCTGCCCAAAACCTGCAGTGCATCATGACATTTCAAGAATGTGCAAAGGTTTCTCATCAGCATTTAGAGAAGGAAAATAAAGATCCTGTCTATACTCCAGAACTCCTGGGCAGTGTGAGATCATTTGTGTTGGCAAGGAGACAGGTTAGCATAGATGACAAGCTATCTGTTTACTGCATATGGATTACACATGATCATACAAAAATCAAAGGCAGGCATTAAGCCTAATCAAGGGGAAAAGAACATTTCTGCAAAAAAGGGTTAGCAATTAGAACAGTCTGCCACTGTGCCTAGGACCAGGCGTTGATAAAGGAAGGGAGGAGATTGTTGGACACCTTCAGAACCTGAAGAATCTACTACTAGCAGATCAAGCACTCTATGCCCTGTTAGCTCTGACAGTGTGCCTTGCATATATGCATTTCTCAGGCTGTGTTGGATAATCTTGTACATTTGAAACAACAGTGTGGTCAGCCATGGCAACTCTGCACAATTTGGTCTGTGCACAGTCAGTCTACATCAGGAATCTGCTTCCTTTTGCCCCACATCCTGCAATAATAAAAGGCAGTTAAGGCAAGGCCATTCCAGATGCTAACAAAAGCCTGCAGAGACTTACCCGAACACTGCCTGTAACAATAAAGGATGAGGCTCTTTGGAAGCTTCAGATTATAAAAAGGACCCCTGGGTAGGAATGTAAATAATCATAATAGCCCTTAGTGCAAATGAGAATGAGAGCCCCCCCTTTTTGAATAACCATACTTAACTCTCAGGCTCTCTGCTCCTTTTCTTATTCAAATAACCACACATTTCGTCCTGTTATGGCAGAACTTGCAGCTTTTCAAGAGGTAGGTCTTACTTCATTACCGTTACTATTTAGAATAAGAACTTCATGGAAGCGTTAACATTGTCACCTTCCCAACACAACTATTTTTCACTCAAGTCTGACTACTGGTTTAACCTGTATCAGCCAAATCTTCTCTTCTAACTTGGCCATTATGTTCTACAAGGAATTGTCTTACCTATAACAGAGACTACAGATTTCAGCACTGAAAAAAAATGACTCTTGAGTCCAAGCACAATGAGTTTGTCTTTTGACTTCTGAGCAGCCAATGTCAGTACTTGACTCTGTGACAGGTGATCCTATTCTCTCTTTTTCATATACTCTTTCTCCATCTCTCCATTACTAATAGACAGGGATTATTAGGGAGACATACTAAACCTTTTCTTACTTTGGATGTGCTAAATTAAACAAGCCTGAAGAAATTTGATATTGTTCCTTTTTGTCACTTTTTTTTGGTCACTAATGAGGCTCTTCAGGTTTATACTGAGTTTCTTGCCCTTCAGAACAGAACAAATCGAATTAGATGTTTGCTGGTCAGTCAGTCAATGAGATACTCTGTGGAGAGGATTTGAGAGCCTGTGGTATAGCAGAGCCACAGTGGAGCTGAGAGTAGGAATTAAAGGAGGCAGCTGAGTCACAAGATACACAGCAAGCCACCTTCCCGATTCCCTCTCAGAGACATACTGAATCAGCATCTACCTGAAAAGCCTATTTTTCAGACCTTGCCTTTTGGGAACAAGTTTTTGAAAACTACAATTAAACCCCGTACTACTACGTGTAGTTTAGTCTCTGATGCAAATGAATTCAACCACCTGGCACTGAAACTGTCTCCCAACCCCAATACCCAAAGTGGTTTATTCAGAAATGGCACATGTAAGTGATCACAGGCATATGAAGATATACAAATAGAGTTTAAAACCTTAAGATGCTCGCAAGCCCAAATTATATTATGAAATATCTCATGGAACTGGTTACCCCATACAAAATACTAGACCATGTAATGACTTAATACCCAACACTTTCAGATGTATAGCATACTTTAAGAAAAAATCGCAAATACATAAAATGATTACACAGCTGATACTATTTAAAAGTAGTAGCATACTGAATCCTGCCAGGAAAACACCAGGAAAATGTATGGGCTACTTCAGCATTCTGAAATCAGCTGCATTTTTCTAAATAGCTAATGGAGTTTCTTGCTACTAAAGCAGCATGCATTACATGATTTCACTATACAGTGCAATGAAATTAATATGCAAAGTATCAGCGCAAAGCTTGAGGATGAAATCTACTCTCAGTGTAAAAATACTTCTGTTACTGAAGCTACAAGAGTGAAACCAGACATCTGTAAGTTAAAAGGAATGAATGTCTTTTGTATAGGAGACCAGAAATTCAAACAGAATACAGGAAGAACCAGACTGTATAATACTTTTAGCAGAAAACAAAAATGAAACTATAGTCATGATCTAGAAATGTCTTCATTAAAAAAAACAAAGTCCCCAAAAATCCCAACCAACCAAACAACATTTCATACCTGGATTTCTACATTATTTCTCTTTATTTTTCTGGTATTCCCATCACCATGATTATAGTTCCTCCATCTGCTAATGGACAGCAGTTAACAACCAGACCTGATATTAGGAAGAACTTCCTAATTGGATAGTTAGTGAAAGGCTGGAGGCAGCTGACTGAAAAGCTGCTGAATCTCCCCTATTAGAGCTTTTCATGAAGAGGCAAGGTTCTGCCTTTGTGCTTAGATGGACTAATGATCTATTGAAGTGCTTCCTAGCCTCCTATTTCTGTGATTTTGGCTTGGAATAGCAATTCATTGTGAACGCGCATTATTCACTTAGTGCAGAGGAAAGTTCAAGTCAGTTGCCTTATGGCAGTTTCAGCTGATAAACCCTCAGATTTTACCCTTCCAACAGTGTCTCACCTTTATTATGTGGTATGTTTTCTGTTGGCAGAAGAGGCAGAATGTCCTATTGCTGTCAGGAGCATAGATACAACTAGCAGATTTCTGAGGCAGTTACACCCTGATAAATTGCGATTTAATGATGAGCCTTGAAATCACACTCATATCCCACCCCATACTTGAACTGCTGATCTCCAGGGAAAGCTCAAGTCTTCAGATTCTAACAAACCTCAAAAATCGTTTAAGATAAAGACCTTTCCCTGCTTCTCATGTTATAATTTCTGATTTCCCATCCTCTAACTCATTTTTTTCCATGCAATTGGAGTCCTCAGCTCTGTGTGAACCACTTCACAGAAACTCCTGGACACAGGGGGTATGATCACAAAGGACCTGCCACTTCCCCTGTGAAATTATACTTAACTAATGCTTTGCACAGGTTTGGAGCCTTTGTTGGTGGTTTCTAGGACAAAAATTGCAGCTCTTGACAATTTGACACTTATGACCCATTAATTTTAAAGAATTTGAGTCCTGCTGCTTGGAAAATAGGGAAATAAAATTCCAATCTAGACAACCTGATGTGCCCCTGCACTCTCAGTTAGATGTGCTTGTCTTCATTTGATTATGTCCACTATGGAATGACATAGAAGAGATGCCTCCATCCCCGTGGTGGCTGCCAGATTATAGTGAAGGGTGTCAATGGAGTGAATTAACTCTGCAGATTATTTCCAAAGGTTGTGCTGGCTTTCAAAGAGTTCAGAATTTGGTTTGGGGTATGAGGCCCTAACCAAGTTCTATCTCCCATGTAGGCGTGAGGGTAAAGGGAGAAGGTGCAATTGGGCATTAAGTCATTAAAGGAGACTCAATTTCAGGGACTTGAAATTAATTTCTAATGATTCTTCTTTAACAGATGACTTTGGGTCTTCCACAGGTGGGCTTTCTGGGTGCCTCTTCATAAGACTAATTCTGTGAAAGTTAACCGTGATGATGCAGACGTTGAGATGCTTAGACTAGCATTGCAAAAATGAGTATTCTATTAAAATGAGTTCCCTTTCAGTAACTTAATTAGCACACAAAATTGCATCAGTAACCGTACTTGCAATTCTTACTGATACAGAAATTCCTACTGAAGCACAGCAAACCAATTCCCACCTCAGCATTTGGGATTACAGCAAGGACGATAGCGGGGCTTTGCCCCTGAAGACACAGGAACAGAAGAGGCGCGCACCCGCCGGGGGCGCAGAGCAGCGCCCATGCTCGCACTGGCGGCTGCAGCTACGTTAGCAGCCCGGCGGGCGCGCAGAGCTGCGGGGAGGCGCTGTTAATTACAGCTAATTACCCCCGCCGCAAGCTCCGCCCACCCCCCGCGGAAGGGGGTCGGAGGTCGTCGCGGGAAGGCGGGGTGGCAGGCCGAGTCACGTGACGGAGCCAATATGGCGGCGCAGTGGCGGCGGCGCGGAGGCGGCCGCTGAGCGGGGCGCGTCTGTTCCGGGTGATGGGGCCGTGAGCGCCGGCCCCGGCGATAGCCGTGCCCGCCCGCCATGCAGCCTGCGGCCCGCGAGCAGGATGCCCGCACCAAGAGCGTGTTTGTGTCGCGGGCCCTGGAGAAGATCCTGGCGGAGAAGGAGGCGAAGCGGCCCCCGCACGGACAGCTGCGGAGAGCCTGCCAGGTGGCGCTGGGTGAGTCCGCCCGGCACGGCCCGCGGCGCTGCCCCGCCTCCGCCGGGCACCGGCTGGAGCCGCCGGCCCTGCCGGCGGGGGGACGGACCCTGCGCGCCCGGCCCGAGGCGCGGGAGGCGGGGTGGGAGAGCCCCGGGTCCCCAGCTGACAGGCCGCGGCCCCGGCGGGGCTCGGGACTTCGGACCGGGGAGAAAGTTCTCTCTCTTAATACCAGACGTGCAAATGCGAGGGGAAAACCCCAGATACCTGTTTTGTTAAGTTCTGGTCTCGATGTGAAACAAAAGGGGATGTGGGCTTGTCACTTTACAACTGTTTTTGAGAAAATTTATTATAGACTTTTCAAATAGGAAGCAAGGTGTTTAAGGCCCTCGGTTTGTGGCGTCTCAAGTCTCCCAGGGCTGGTAATCTACTAACTTCTTATCTTCAACCCGTGTTTTGACTGGCTAAAAACTGTCGGCAGTGTAGACAAATATATACAGTGTCTGTGGTGTCCTGCAGAACTGAAAACACTTTCTGTGTAGTTGGCGGACTGATCCTGAAATCTGCAAGTACAAAACTGATGATACAGATCTCTGTGTTGAAGTTCCTGCAAACATACAGTGTGTTGTGAAGGGGCGAAAAGGAAGCTGATTAAAGCAGCTGGAGTTCTCTATGGCCTTTCTTAATTTGCAAAAGTGCCATATCTCCTACGGTTTTGGTTGCTTTGCACCAATATCTTTGCTTTAATTTGGAAACACTGCCTTTTGGGAGAACAGAAGTAAAGGCAGGTTGAGTACAAAAGGTAACTGGGCAGATGCAAGTTCCGACCAATGCACTGTGAAAGCGAGCTTGAAAAATAGCTGTCATTTTCATCTTCTTTGCTACAACTCCTGCCTTGTAGAGATATCTAGAGAAAGCTAACCAGACAGAAGGGTATTCTTTAGTATTGTTTAAAGTTGACATTGTGAGCAATGCTGTAACACGTGTGCCCCAGCAGTTAGACTCCTATTCCTACTTCCTTTTCCTGATATCTTTCCCAGCTCCCCCAGCATGCACCCAACCATTTACAGGATGGGGAAGCTGTTTTGCTGTTAGGTAAATATATTTAGAATGTGAGAAAGGAACTTTCTTAAAGGATTCCTATTGAAGGACTTTATATTTGCTAACACATCAAAGGTTATGATTTTGGGAGAGGGGTATTGTGCAATAGCCACCTATTAGTATTTGCATGGTGGGTTGTATCTATTCTGTGTCTGTATGCTTTACGGTACAGTACATCTGAGAGTAGTTAATGCCTGTGATGATGGACTATTTTTTGCTATTTCACTTGGAAAAAAAGTCCATGTGCATTCCTGGACTAAAACAAGCAGAGGTCAGCATGAATAGATAACCTTCTGTTACCCAACTGTCCTGCCCTAGCAGGGCTCCGATTACTGTACTAAAGGGTTTCTGTTATATTTGGTGAATGTTGCATCATTTCAACACGAATGTTGTTTCTTTTATTTACATGTGATTTTTCATCCCCCCAACTTTATTCTGTTTAAGCTCTTTTTTACTCAAATGAAAAAAAATCAGATTTATTTACATAAAGTTTAGTTAAGCTTATACTTTGTTTACTCAGACTATGTTTAGTTTCTAAACTATGTTATAGTTTATGTTTACTCAGTTTCAGAAGTGTTAGCTTAATTATCAAGCCCTGTAAATATGCTAAGAAATGTGGGAAGAATGTTACTTGCAGTCTGAGGATTGAGGCCAAACTTCATAATCTACACATACTGTTATGGATGAAAGATGCTTCAGTGTTTTGAATAATAAATTGAGTTAACTGAGTAAAATTAATTCAGTTTGAGATAAAGTCAACTTTATGAAGCTGGTAATTGTGTCAGCTGTTGTCTTCTTTCTTCTTTTCTCCACGTCATGCTATCAATAATTCCTTTCTGCCTCTTACTAAATTCCATTTGCTGTGCTGTCTTGTGTATACAGTAGTCTTTTTAATGGAGCCTTGAGGTATTGTACCATTTATAAACCAGTCAACACAGACACAGTGCATGTGTAAATTATATCTGCTCTTGGAAGTAGGGAAGTCTATGAGGAATCTTTTTTTCCATATAGAGAGTTGTGTTCTACACCTACCTAATACAAGTTAACCTGCATCCACTTCTGCAGTTTCTGCTGTAGCGTTACTGCAGTATTGTTTCTATTAAGTACGCATGCTTTGAATTTTTTCTTGGTGAGACAGAGGACTATATTTCTAACTGGGAGTGATGCTTTTGTTTTCTTTTACACAAGTTTTTCATAGTTTTGGATGTGTTCAACTCTTTAGAACTTAAGTAATTTACTACTGAAAATTACTGTTCTTCTTATGAAGGAAGTACAGGTTTTCTTTCATTCTAATTTTAAACTGTTCTTGCCCTTTTTTCTCTTCCTCTCCCAGTAGTATACCTTCCACTGGACTAATACTGTTCAGTTTAGAACTGCAGAATATCTTCATGATTTTATGGACATGAAAAATAATATAGGTTCAAACAGGACATAAACGGGAAGTATGGAAGAAAAGGAACAAAATTAGTTCCCAATGGTGTTTGTTTTTTTTTTTTTTGGGGGGGGGGGGATTCTATTTCCCTCTCTTCACCCCCTCCTTTGAAATATACAGTGTTAATGTTGAGCAAGCAGAGTTTGAATAGGTCATTCAGTCTCTTGCTTCATCAGTAGGTGTAACGGTTGTATCCTGTACTGTCAGTGCCAGTAAGCCCCAGGAGAGGCTGGGAGAAATGGAGGTTTTTAAACAGAGCAGCTTTTCTGCTCTGCTTTAGAAAACTGTGTTTTTAAGAAAACTTGTTTTTAACAGACAGACAGAGTATTGTATGAAAATAGTTGCTTAATAAGCATTTACATGGAGCTCTAGGTACACATGGTTCTTAGTAAGTATACTGAAATAATCGCTACCTTGAAAACTTTACAGTGGAACACAGTATGTATCACAGCAGTTCATATTGGTCTAATGCTAATTGTGTGCTTGAGTCTCTCATAAACTACTAGTCTTGCCCTACTAGGGCTATTTTTAATGACATACTGTGCAGCCAGCCTGGGTATGTGACCTTCTTTGATTGCCTGTGCACCTCCATGTACAGATCTTCAAGCTTTGTAAGAGCAGATTTTGTTTAGTTAGCTTGTTAAAAAATCATCTCTTAAGCCATCCTTTCACTTGGGAATCTAGTTGTGTGTTTAAGTCATCCCTGGATGTAGATGACAGATGTCTAAAACAAGTTTGTGTTTCTTAGTTTAGTAGCCTCTTGGCTAGCATATTTTGACAACTCTGGGGCAGAGGAGATAGTCTTGCTTCATTGTGGCAGCCTTTTCTAAAGGCTTCTCTGTAGATCAATAGAATCAATAAATGTGGGGTGTTAGGGGTTTTTTTTTTGAAGTGGAGGCAGTTTGGAATTCTGCAATGCAGTAGACTTGACTGGGTTGGGAGGAAGAAAGCTTTTGCTGCTGTTCCATGTGTTTGTATTGGCACTGCTGTCTGGAGTTGTGACAAGCTATGGGAAGACATTGCTTGTGTCCTTGTGCTAACACAAGCTATACCATTTTCTGCACAGGAACTAGTTTGCTTCTACTGAAAAAAAACTTGACTGACATTAGCATAGGATGCATTTACTTGCAGGCAGGCAAGTATTTCCTCTGTTTTAATATGTAGTTTTCAGTACAAGCAAACTTAAACCATCCATCTACTATATAGAAAGGTAGTTGCTCTCAGCGTGGGCTTCATCCTGCCTTTATTACAGCCAGAAGCTCTGGAAAAAAATCCTGCAAGGTCTTGCCTGTTATTCCAGTTCTGTTGCCTGGTAGGAATGCTGAAAGACTTGGGCTGAGCAGGCAGCACACATAGCGCCTGAAGATGTTTCTGACTGAATAGATGGGATGTATGCTGATACGTTCTGGCCTTGAGAGTAGCAGGTAGCTCTGAAGCAAAATCACCGAGTTAGGGGTCAGCGTTGTGCTACGGCTGATCAAAATTCACTCTCTTCTGTAGAATGGAATTGAGCTGTGTCCCTAGGTCCTATGACTGGAAGAGGAGAGTGGCAGTGGCCGTAGGTTTCTGGAAGTTGGCTGTGCCTGGTCAGGGCTTGGCAAGGTGATCCTGGCAACAGACTTCAATGAGGCAACGGTTTCTCTTTTGCTGTCAGACCACCAAATGAGCACTTAAGATGTGGAGGTTTCCAAACTAGTTTGATGCAATCAGTAGCAGAAGCATGCCTGCAATTTGGTTTTGTGCTCTCATTTATTCTTTTCTGCCAGCATTATCTACTAAAATGCTGTTATGTTTTCATATGGCTTTAGAACACCTTTATATAATAAAATTGTGGGGAACTTTGGCCTTGGTTAGATTTATTTATGTAATCTATGGAGTATCTCTGAGAGTTAAATGATTGTTGCTATTGTATGGGATGCTAGTCTTACATATATTTCCAGTACATCTTTGGATCATTTAATATGTTTTGTTCTCTGGAGCTCTGTGGATCATAACCATAGGAATGTGGTGTTAAAGATGGGGAAACTAATAAAACCAAGAGAACCGAATTAAAATTTTGCAGAGTTGAATTTCTGAATAGACACACTGTTGATAAACCAACTTGGATACTGAAATGAAATAAACAGTGATCAAAGAAGTGGTGCTGTAATAAAATTTACAGTGTCAGTCTCTTTGGCATGGGAAACCTTGGTTATTTCTTATAGACAGCCTCCATTCTGTTCACTGTCCTTACCAGTTGAAGCCTGAAGTACGAGGGGATGATGATGCTGTCTTTGCACTGTCACAGAGCTGCAAAGTTACTTCTGATTCTGAAATCCCAGGCACTGGGGCTATGGGCTTGGTTTGGTGCCTTGCTGTTGGCTTGTGCAATACTAGCAAGTGAAGATTGTCTCACCTTTAAAACTACTGGACATGGTTGTTTGCATAATGGACCTGATTAGGAAGTGGTGGGCTTCTGAACAGAGCCTTGGAGCCTTATGGATCTGTGACTCTTCAAATTTTCTGTTGTCTGTTTTGTTAACTGTAGGGTGGATAATGTTATTTCAGGTCTTGTTACATCATTTATTGCTAATGGATGTCAGGTTGACTTTCATTAATGAGAGAATATGGCAGATAGAATAGCAAGTCCCAGTCCTGGATGTAGTTTACCATTCACAGCTTGTAGTTATGCAGGTTTCCTCTGTGTTTTCCTTACATTTTGTCTATAAAATAGGGGTAGTAATGTTACAAAATAGGCACTCTTTGCAAGGATTAATTCTTGTAACATCCATTGAAGAGTAGGACTGTGCAAAAACCTGTAGTATGTGTTTGTTGCAATCCTTGTTTGTTAGTATGTTTTGTCTATTGATCCTTCTGACACAGAAGAAACAATTGAGGCTCACAAAGAGCACCAAAATAATCTGAACTTCATACATCCAATCTCAACCAACGGTGCCCCTCCAGAGTTGTGGAAAACTAGTATTGAGTGAATGATCTGTTTCTGATAACTTTGCCTTTGAAAGAAGTTCTGTAGGCATGATACTGAGCAGGCACATGATGTAGGGTGAGATGGAGAGGATTCCATGTGGTGTTACAAATGATTGTAGCTGCGCAGCCTTACTGCTTGTGCTATTTTGACTGATTTTATGTCAGCATTCACAGTAAGTGCTTATGCTGTGTGTGGGGTAGTGCGGTTCTGGCCTGCATTGTGCATCATGGTGATACATTACAAATCCTGAAAAAGCCGTGCTAAGATCTTTGGATTTGCTGCTGTATACAGGAGTAAGAAACTTTTATGGTTTGGTTGTTTTTTCTTTCTGTAATTAATTTTGTGAAAAGCTCTCTAAACGTGTAATTAACAAACAAAAGAAAATCTCTGCTGGCAAAAATGACAGCATGCATGTAGAATTTCTTATCTCTTCTGAGTTGATGTCATGTTGGAAGGGTTAATAAAGGCAGGTTAACTAGTTAACAGGAACTAATTGTTTATGCAGTGGCTTAAAGACTTCTGCAGACCTGAGCTCTCTGATGTAGACGTAACTCTTGAATAAAAATTGCATACCATATGTGTGTGTTCTAAAGGTGTCTTTTGTTAAGAATGTTTGGAAAAATTAGCTTTTTTTATGTAAAAATTGAGATACACCTTCCAGTAACTGTTTACAGCCTCTGAAGATGTTACAGCAAAGGCATAGCAAATACTGAAGTCTAAGACTTCTGGTATAAAACAGCTTTGCTTTATTTGTGTTATGGATAATGATAAGATGTTGGGTGTTCAGTGCTTTGAATTTTTTTTCTTTCTTGCAGATGAGATAAAAACTGAGCTGGAAAAGCAAAGGTAAATATTAGTTGCTGTAAGCTATGCATGAAGACAGCAAGGGGAATAATTTGATAGTGGAAATTTAAGAGGGCATATACATTACAGCAGTGAGTTTGTGAATTCTCATTTACATACTTGTCTGACAAAAAAATATGGCCCATGTGTTCCAATTACACAATGTTTGTGGCTATGGCTCCTCAAGCCATAACTGCCTCTGAATTTCAGTATGGAAAAGCTTGCAAAACTTCTGAAAGCTGCTAGTTTTTCACTTCCTTTTACTGGGCTTAATATAGCCTGAAAGGAAGTCACAAAGAGCAGTAGGTAATCCCTGTTTGATAGTATATCCTCATAACTTCCTAGATCTAGAATACATTTTTAAAACACTCTTCCAGCACTCTGCTATGATTTTAAAATGAGCCCCCAAATGGGCTTAGTATCCCTCATGTAAGCCATGTTTAGTTAATTTAAAATAACTGATAGATTTATCATTTAAGATGTAGGAGTATTTCAGGTAGTAGGACAGTGTTGGAGTGTAGCAAGAAAAGAGTTAAGTTGAAGAATATGTGAGGAGGTCAGATGCAATATAAATAAATGTAAAATATTTTCTGTGTGGCTTTTTAAGATTGAACTTCCTTTGAGAAAGTATGTGTGAGATAAACCTGCATTGCATTTGTGTGCTGCTACGTACCGCTCAGCTTTAAATTTGGAAAAGGAGGAAGCGTAGTCTGCTTTGATGTATATGTTTAGAAAAATTAATAACTCTTCTTATCTGGCCTAGAGAAGGCACTGCTGCTCCACCAAAGGCAAACTTCATTGAAGCAGATAAATATTTCCTTCCTTTTGAACTAGCCTGCCAGTCAAAGTCTCCACGCATTGTCAGCACTTCACTGGATTGTTTACAGGTAAGTGTTCTGTTTAAACTTGGCAGAGTGAAATGAAGGAACATGCAATTACAAACATCTTGTGTATATTCTTGGAGTGAAACAATAAGCTTGTCCAGAGTGCACACAGCTGTGCAGAAGCCCACTGTGGTTATCTGGATGCATAAACCGTACAAAATAGGTTACCATCAGACTTGGCTGAAAGTGTGTCTTGTCATAGTCAAAAGTGCTGACAGTGAAGTAAGCCTTTATTGACGCTTGTGAATGCTTACATTATTCAGTAAAGGTATTTCATCTGTGGTGCTCTAAAAGGAGTATTAACCGTGGTGTTTCTTGTAGAGCTGATGTGATGGGAGGTCAGACTCTGGAATCTTTCTACCTTTTTCCTCCTTAGATTCTAAAAGAAAAAATAAATGCAACTTAATTTCAGCTGATTACTTGGGCAGAACCTTTCTGTTGTGAATAGGTATAAAGATTGAGGTTTAAAAGTTCTGTTTGGCTATAGTAGGAAGAGATGGTATGGGTGGCAAAAGCTTGTGTATCACTTACTTAAGTCTGTTTTGTCTAGATGTGCAAAGTCCAAGTAGCTGGTAGCCAGACTATTGATGCTGTTCAATTTATGTGTTAAAACTGGTTAAGTGAGGTATATTGTCTTAAAACCTCTTCTTAATACCTAACTGTATCTGTGGTTTTCTAACCTGCATTCTTTCTGCCTAGAAACTCATTGCATATGGACATATCACTGGCAATGCTCCAGACAGTGGAGCTCCTGGAAAACGACTGATTGACCGAATAGTTGAAACCATTTGCAATTGCTTTCAGGGTCCTCAAACAGATGAAGGGGTACAACTGCAAATAATTAAGGTATTTTATTTGGTTCATTTGGTGCAATATTGATTTGCTTTCTCTGTCTTTGATTTTGTAATGGGAAAAATAAAATAATGGGAAGCATTACTTAGGGCCCAGTTTCTCCTTTTCTTACCTTGTTACATGTGTCACTGAATACAGGGAGGCTATCACAATGTCAGAATTGGCATATGAAATGTATTTCCTCTTGGTGAAGCAGAATACTTTTGTTCTTCTTTCTGGGATAAGCTGTGGCCTAGATACTTTATCTTGCAGACAGCTTGATGTTCTTCATCTAGGCTAGTAATGTCCATGTTCATTAGGCCAATGAATTGCTATGAGCCTTCAACTGAAGGCAGTAACTGTGATGCAGTATCATGGACTGGTGCTGTAGCCTGTTTGCTCTCCTGTCTGTTTTTCTAGAGGGATTTGCAGTATATGTTCTCAACAAGGCATAGTAGTACCTTATGAGCAGATGTGTTTCATAACAAACCCACTGATCATTATGGAAGACCTGCATGAAGTGTATTACTGCCTGTTTGCTTAGATTTCATTTTTACTGTGTTATGGACTTTTTCAGGCTCTCCTCACTGCAGTAACATCTCCGTATATAGAAATTCATGAAGGAACAATTCTTCAGACTGTTAGAACCTGCTACAACATCTATCTGGCCAGTAAAAATCTTATTAATCAGACAACTGCCAAAGCTACCCTTACACAGATGTTAAATGTCATTTTTACACGGATGGAAAACCAAGCTGTAAGTAACGATTACTTTTGCTCATCTCAAATGTTTAGGTTTGACAAATGAACAGAAAAGGTCTTTATTTTTAATGGGCCTGCCATTATACTTGGATATCTATTGATTTGTAATTTCAAAAACCCCTGTTAAATCCTGCAGTGAATCACACTGACTGATTAAATTATGAAGCTTATTGCTGTTAACAAGGTTTCACATTGTAGTTTCTGCCAAATGGCGTTGTATAAACAAATGATGGGATGCTTTTAAAATAAGCTTGAAGTGCATCTTTTTAATTTGACTGGCCAAGTGTTTACATATTCACTGATTCTTTCTTGTTAACATGTGAATTCACAAAGGAGCATCAGTCATCATAGGCACCTGTTTTCCTTTACTGTGTTTTGTGCCTTAGATTAACTTTTTCATATTGTTTTTTCAAGATACAAGAATCCAGAGAAGTAGAAAAAATGAATCAGCAGAAATCCCAGTCTCCTGCAATTCAAGCAGTGTCCAAGTCTCCCAATATCAGTCAGTTAAAGCACAGCTATCAAGAAGGGAAACCCACTGTTCCTATAAGTGTGGAATTAACAAATGGTGAGCCTGAAAGGGTGGAAAACGGGGACATGAAGTTGGAGCAGGATCTGACTCTATCAGCATCAGGTGAGCAAGAATAGTTGTGTCTCCTGCTTTCAATTACAATCCTATTGGAAAATGCTCTTTTAGGCTACCTTGGGGAGAAATGACTGGGGTTATTGACTCAAATAATGCTTGGCTTTTCTTAGTAGTTGTTGAGAGCATACAGGCCATCCTTAGCTCTACGTTATAGTGTCTACATTATAGCTGTTGAGGAAAGGTTCATGTTATCCCTAGAATTCTAGTAAAACTATGTATGGTTTATCTGCTTAGAATTCTAATGAAGTTAGACTTGATTAGGTTGATAAAGGGAAGGAGGAGAATAATGGCAATTCATGGAAAGTGACAATCACTTTGAGGTAATTGAAGTCCTGTGTAAGAATAATGTGTATTATGAAGACCTTATCATATGCATATACTGTTTCCAAATTAGGAATGTAGGATATTCCAAAACTAGAAGTTTATAGCAGTTGATAAATACAAATGACAAAATCACAACGTTAAAAATATCAGTGCTTTGATTTAAACAATGGAAGTAACATCAATGAGTATTTTTGTATGACTTCTTGAAAGTGGCTTTAGAGGAGAACTGCTAAAGAAAATCTGTAATTTTTAACCTTTTTGCCTCTGTCATGTTTCTCCTTCTGATCTTCCTTAAAAAAAAAAAGTACTAAATTCAAAATTATCTCTTTGTGTGTTTCATTAGAAGACGCAACTGACGGAGAAAAGGAAATGGTTAAAGGCATCTTGGAAGATGTGGTCAAGTCAGCTGTGAAAGGTAACAAAATCTCCTAAAATAGACCAGATGCATGTGCGTTGACAAACTTGTATTCCTGTGAATATAAAAGCATGGAAGTTATTTTTTGTTACTAAGTATATTGTCAAGAACATCTATTGAGGCAGGAAGAATAGGTTTTTGTCTCTCAATATTCTTCTTTTGCTGGTAGCTAATAAACTTTCTAGTTTACCAGCGCTAATTCTGTCCCACTTGGTCATAGAGTTTCACAAAGCCATAGGATACAAAAAGCTCAGTGGGTGATTTTAATCAGTTTTCCTTTTTCCCCTCTAGTTGCTGAAGAAAAACAGGTAACAGAAACAGTTAAAGCTCTACCTGCATTAGAGACTTCAGATATTCTTTCTGGCTCTAGTAATGAAAATGTACAAACAAATGGGATTCCAGATGATGGGCAATCTGTTTCTTCCACTGATAATCTGGTAAGTAACTTCACTGGATGCTAACATATATTTAGGAAAGAAGAAATGTGTTTATCATGCCAGCTAGTACAGTGGGATTTTGGAGAGAGAAGGGGCAGAAGCTTTAATGTATGTGTCCTGCTTGGGTTTGAAAACTGAAGCAGGAACCGCGATTTAAGTAGATACTGAAAACTGTTCTAAAATTGCTTATGTTGGCTGTATTTTAATACAGGGTGGGGGCAGAAAGGAAGAGTCAGTTAACACATGCCCAAAGATACGGATAGGATAGCTTGTAGTCCTGTTTAGGTTTAATTTAAACTTTGTCAAATGTACCTTTGTTAAAAAATCTGTAGATAATTCTGAGGAGCTGTGGAATCTTCTTAATTGCTCCCTTCCTTTGTCTCACTGAGGATCTGATGTTGTGTTTCTTGCTTTCAAGGAAACAGATGGATCTGGACATCAAGGTGCTGCCAGATTTTCCCATGTCCTACAAAAGGATGCCTTCCTTGTGTTCAGGTCGTTGTGCAAACTCTCTATGAAGCCACTTGGTGATGGACCACCAGATCCCAAGTAATGAGACAATATTTATTATACTGTCTTCTTCAGGTAGCTTTTGGAGACAGTTAAGTAGCTGCTGTAGAGTAAAGCAGGTATTCAAAATTCACCTGTCAGGCCCTTGTTTTAGTTACCTTGATGAATCTAGGATTGAAGTTTGCTTTAAATTATTAAAAATGAAATACTTGAGTGTTTCTTTGTGTAATGGGCTTATTTATCTTACTAGTCAAAATGGCCTTGATAGTGCTTTTTGTGGTGCTTTTGGTGGGGGAGTAAGGGAATGCTTCTCAGTAGCACTGAGTTGCATCTATTATCCTAGACTAAGATGTTAATACCCCTGGAAAATCTCCAAATTTTGTGGTGAATGTTGTCTAAAATCACTGTGGGCTGATTTCTACCTCTCCTACACCCCACACTGAAATTAATTAAAATAGCAGTCATTTCTTCTGATAGGGAGCAAATGCTATAGCGCTCATGTTAAATACAAGTATGTATTCAGAAACAAATAAAAATCTATTTAATGTTGACTTTTTTCTAGATCCCATGAGCTGCGTTCTAAGATAGTGTCTCTGCAGCTTCTTCTCTCAGTGCTGCAGAATGCTGGTCCAGTTTTCAGGACACATGAGATGTTCATCAATGCAATCAAGCAATATCTTTGTGTAGCTTTATCTAAAAATGGAGTCTCTTCTGTTCCTGATGTATTTGAGCTCTCTCTTGCCATCTTTCTCACGCTGCTTTCAAATTTTAAGACCCATTTAAAAATGCAGATTGAGGTGAGAGACTTTTTATCTTAATTTGTATGATGCTCTAGTTCTCAAATAAAATTACTGCAATGATAAAAAGGTAACTGGAACTTAGAAGTTAATGTCTTGGTTTTGTTTGTTTACCAAACTAGTATATTACTACTGTATTCAAATTCTAATACGCATGGGATGATACTCTTCAAGAGAAATTAGTGGATAGAAATGGATCTGTACATCTGACATGGTTCTGATAAGCTTCAGATCATCAAGTCCTTTACTTCCTTTATCTCACAGGTGTTCTTCAAAGAGATCTTCCTGAATATTTTAGAGACTTCTTCAAGCTCATTTGATCACAAATGGATGGTGATTCAGACTTTAACTAGGATTTGTGCAGGTATTTCCATTGTTGTGAACAGCAGTCACTTCCTCTGGCAACAGATGAAAATTATTGCATAGACAAGTGTTGGATATCATGTTTAAGTGTGGAAAAACTGAAGTTGATCCTGTAGTGTGTGGATTAAATGTCTGGATTCATCCCCACTGCCTGCTCCAACTGGCTGAATCCTTTTAAAAATGCAGTTACACTGAATGCTAATACTCACACTTTCTTCTATTTTCCAGATGCTCAGTGTGTAGTGGATATTTATGTTAACTATGACTGTGATCTAAATGCTGCTAATATATTTGAACGCCTTGTAAATGATTTGTCCAAAATTGCACAGGGACGAAGTGGCCATGAGTTGGGAATGACACCTTTACAGGTAAGAAAGAGCTTTGAAGGTAAGGTATGATTTTTTCCATAAATGGTGCTGTCTCTGCATCATCATTGATACTTCCAGGGGTTTGTATTGTCTGTAACCTACTGATGTTATGTACTTTTTATTACTTGATTCATTTGCAGTTGGATGCTGAAGCAGTACGATTAATTTCCATGGTAATTTTGATGCATTGTGAGACTGGCTTGTTCTGGGCTCTTCTGTTGGGCTGCCATGGGAGAGAATCAGACGAGCCTTTCTCTGCCTTACTGAAATAACTTTTTTTCTGTACCTTTTACTTCAGTACCTTCATCTTATGCTTGCTTTGTGCAAACTTTTTGTGCCATATCCCCACCACAAGTATTTTGTTTTTAAAATTACACTTTCCCAATCCTCAGAGGGAGGGTAGAGTACAGGCTGCTTTCAGCAAGAGCACGTTATTCTGATGTTGGCATTGTCCCGCAGCAATGTTTCTCTAGCCCAGACTTATGGCTTTCAGGGCGGAAATTAACTTGGTGCTCAAGTTGCTCTTAGAACTGAATACACCTCACACCTTCCACTGGAATTGTTTCAGTGTTTTACTGTGCTATTTTGATCTGAAAATGGGAGTGAAAACCAGGGCACCGCTGTTCAGATATTGAATAGAACTGTTTGCTGTGCAGTTAAGATAGTGAGACACTTGCCTTTCTTGTGGAAGGATCTGACACTGTAGAGAACTCAGTGAATGGTCATAATCATTCCTACACTAGAGGGGCTGTATTTTAGAATTTGGTGTTTGTTGCCCTTTGGTTGTACTTGTCAGTTATCAGTTGACAAAACCAGATGGAATGTGTTCTGGTGTCAGTATGGTTACGGTTGCTTTTGGCCCAGATGTATCCAGCCTAAATGGTCAAGGGGCAGAAACTTCGTGTAATCAATAGATTTCCCCCCCAGGTGACAAACTCCCTAAGATCTGAACGGCGTCATGTAATGTCTTCTAAAAGCTTGTTGGTATGCCTATATTGGGGGGGGGTGGGGTGTCAGCGTGTCTTTTGGCAGTAGTTTGGCAATTTTTTTAATTGTTGGTTTTGGTGTTGGGTTTTGTTTTGTTGTTTAGGAGCTAAGCCTGAGGAAAAAAGGACTTGAATGTTTGGTTTCTATCTTAAAATGTATGGTTGAATGGAGCAAAGACCTTTATGTGAACCCCAATCATCAGGCTAGCTTGGGTAAGATTGTTTTTTTTATGGAGAGACTAATTCCTTTAATAAGTTTCCTCTTGTATTTATTCAGTGGTTGGAAGCTCTTCAGAAGTGTAGATGCTAGGTTTTTACATAACCATTTATACAAATTAACTGGTTTATGAACAATTGTTAATGCTGTTGCAATAACCAATATTCCAAGTGTCTGCTTCTGATAACCAGGTTCTTTTTTCAGAGAGCTTTAGCCAGGGCATTGGCTACACTTATAAAAGCTGGCTCATGCAGAACAAAACATGACAAATCTTGCAGTTCCTAAGTTGAATCCAAGTTTTTTTCCACAGCTGCTGTTGTTCTTCTCCCTTATGTTGGCTTATTTTAGAATTGCATCGCTATAGCACCTTCATATAGTGTGGACTGCCATAAAGTAGACGTGGTAAAATAAGAACATTGACTCACATGTTTCAACTATAAAATAAGTAAAAGCTTTTGACTGAACAGGATAACTGAAGTCTAACCCTGTTTATAAATAGGCTCATATAAACCATCTGAACAGGAAATGGCTGAAGGTAAAGGCCTTGACAGTGGAGGGAGACGGAGTAGCGTCAGTTCTTTGGACTCTACTGTCTCGTCAGGAGTTGGAAGTGTTGGTACTCAGACTGCTGTCCCAGATGATCCTGAGCAATTTGAAGTCATCAAGCAACAAAAGGAAATAATTGAACATGGGATAGAACTGTGAGTCTAGTGTAACAAGAAAATAAAAGTTCACTAGTAAACCAAAAATTGTGTACAACCATATTGCTATGGTTTTCAGACAGTCAAACCTGTAGGGACACTTACAAATTGATCTTAATGCTGAAAACATTTGCCTGCTGTTGTCAAAAGCTAGCTTACCCTGGAGGCTATTGTAGTTAAAAGGAATTTGATAAAATCTAGAGTAAAAGGTGGTTTCACAGCTTTCACCAGTGCTGGTTCAGCTGCACAAGAGAAGAAAGCGTGTATATATACCCAGAGAGAAAGTGATGTGATCAGGCACTTAATGTTGTTTTACAGCTCCTACATCATTTGTTGTCTTTTATTGAAATGCTTTGGAGAATTAAATGATTATCCAGGTCTGCTTTTCTTCCTTAATTTGAGGATCTTTGTCTGTAAATGCAATAAGAAGGTCTTGAATAGCAATATTTTTAAGATTTCATGGGAAGTCTCCAATTTTTAATATTTTAAAAGGGTCAGGTGTTATGTGAGTTTTCCAGCAATAACTTTCAAGCTTATTTCAAGCAACTGAATGTACTTTGAGATGTAACCTATGGTGTGAGATGGATAATACATTTTTTCTAATTAGAAAAAGAAATATATTCTGTGCTATTGCTCTCTTCAAGTTATAAGGGCTCTGTAAAACTTTTTATAGGATGTGATATTTTTACAATTGAATATCTCGATTTCACCATGTTTTTGTCTGAACAGGTTTAATAAAAAACCAAAGAGAGGAATACAATACCTTCAGGAGCAGGGAATGCTTGGCACTACGGCAGAGGACATTGCGCAATTTTTGCACCAAGAAGAACGCCTCTGTTCTGTAAGACTACATTATAATTAACAAAATACTCTTGCCTCATCATCATCTTCCTGTCTTCTGATGTCTGTGTGCACTCTCTCTCTTTAGATCATATTTCATTAATAGATAACTGAAAGTGTAAGGGTTCTAATGAAGGTACTTGATAGTGCTAATTTCTATTTACTTCCTGTCCCAGGCTTTTTAGTAAAGTAGTTGTGCTTACAATAAAGCACTGGAGAATTCCCCATAAATGGGAACATGCATTTTTTTCTATTCCTGCATTAGTGGTATCTTGCCAACAAAGAAATGTCATGCAGTGCAGTGGCAAAACATTTTCTACTGCACTTGAAATTGGGCGCAGTTCAGCTTTCCTTGGCTCACAATAATGCAGATCTTGCTTTGGGAAGTGAAGGAAGCAACAATATGCAGACTAAAGGCATTTCCAATGACACTGGTTTCTTGTCTTCCCTCTAACGGTTGCTCTGCTTACTCAGTGAAGCATGTCAGTCTTACAAAATGGACAGCTATGCAATTCTTGTGCTATAAACTTTCTTGCAAAGCTGGCAGTTGGATTGCGTGGTAATAACTGTTCCTTGTGTTTTCAGACTCAAGTAGGGGAATTTCTTGGGGAAAGCAACAAGTTTAACAAAGAAGTGATGTACGCCTATGTAGATCAGCTTGACTTCTATGGAAAGGACTTTGTCTCTGCTCTCCGTATATTTCTGGAAGGTTTTCGTCTGCCAGGTGAAGCCCAGAAGATTGATAGATTAATGGAGAAGTTTGCTGCTAGATATATTGAATGCAACCAACGGTAATTCAAATCCTTTGTACTGGATAAGTGCCTGAAGAGGGCTGTATTGTTTGTGGCCCTTAGGGGCAAGATGCAGCTTGTACTCGTATCAGGTCAGGAACTTCTACAGGCTGTTCTGGGGAGCACATCTTCTTGCTGGTATTGGTGCTGAACCTAGGCAAAATGGAAAATTTGGGTCGAAAGTATACTGATGCTGACTTTTCATTAAATCCCAAATGCTTCCTAGAAGGAATTATTGGAAGAGGAGCCCCAAGTCTCTCAGTATTAACTATTCAGTTTTTAAACAAATGTAAATCATTCAAGTATAAACAACAGTAACAAACAGTGGCAATTGCTAAAACTGAAAATGCACGGCATAAGTAGCTAATAAGATGGTACATGGTTTTGCTTGCCCATTTGATGTTAAACCACATGTATATATGTTAGTTGACATCAAGTACGCAGCGTTGCTACTGTTTCTAATGCAATAAACTAGCACTGAATTTCAGCTACATGTTCAGGCTTTCTTGGTTCTTATTCTCTAGTCCAGTAGGTGCATCACTGCATTGGTTCTGTATAATTCTTCCTGAAAGCCTGGCAGTGAAAAATAAGCTGTTCTTCAGCTTTCACGGGATTACCCAAATGAGGAGAATGTTTAATCTTTTGAGAATGTACTTGAAAATTCCATTCATTGCTAGTTTTCAAAATTGTGAAGAAGATGCTTTTATATTATTTCCCTTTTTATTTGCATTTTAAAACATTTGAGGCTTCATGTGTTCTTAAAGACCAGTTTTAGGCTGTGTTAGCTCTTTGGTTGAATGCACAGCACTTCTGGGTACTTCTCTTGCAGGTAGAAAGAGAGTAAATGGATCGAGGAATTAGAGCTCTAAAAACCTGTTTTGTTTTGTTTTGTTTTTCTTTATTAGGCAAACGCTATTTGCTAGTGCTGACACTGCCTATGTTTTGGCCTACTCTATTATAATGCTGACTACAGACTTGCACAGTCCACAGGTAGGTTTTAAAAACCCCCAAACGTCATACTTCCCGAAGTTCCAATTTCCCTGGAACTGAGTTCAAAGTCAGATACCCAACTTCCTTGCTTTTTTACAGGTAAAAAATAAAATGACAAAGGAGCAATACATTAAAATGAATCGAGGAATCAATGACAGTAAAGACCTGCCAGTAGAGTATTTATCCACAATCTATGAAGAAATAGAAGGAAAGAAGATTGCAATGAAAGAGACAAAAGAATATGCAATTACAACCAAGACTAGTAAACCAAGTAAGAAGGAACTAGAAACTGGAAAGACCACAGTGCTCTTGAACTATTGTAGTAACTTTCAGGGTGGCATCGTGGAGTTCAGATCCCTTTTTGAAAACATCTTTGTACGATACATAAATTACGTTTAGAATGGCTAATACGGATACTGGGAATGAAAGTAGCACAGTTATTACTTAATAGTGCTGCTTCAGTGACAGAAACAGCTGTGTAAGTGCATCTGGCAACATCACAGAGAGGCACCAGAAACTGGATTTGGGTTTTTTTTTATTTTTAAAGAGAGGGGAAAATGGTGAAATAACTGAAGGTGGCACTTTTTAAGTAAACTTCTTGTTTTCATGTGTTAGACAACAGGCTTGGGTTGGTTTTTCTGTTTCCCTGTCAGTAGCATGTCATAGTTCAGAGGCTGGCAAGTGCCATAGTCCTTGGGATAATGTTTGAAAAAGAGAGATCAGAGTTTATCATGACCTTTATCATGACCTAATCACCTATCCTCCTCTAGACCAAATGAGGACTTCTCTGCCTAATGTACACTAGAAACCAGTATCTCCAGCTGTACTCTACTTTTACTCAGAATGGCTGGCAGAGTGACTTAATAGTGTATGCCTCTCAAATGATAGGTCTTAACATGTGGCATATGAGAAAGGGCTGAATTAGTTGTTTTGTATGGAATGAAGTCTGAAGTTGGGATGTGGGGTTTGGTGCTGGAGTTCATTGCTTGTAATGTATGAGAGCCTCCTGAATTCTAATGTTCTGGAAGATTCTTATGTTCAGATTTTATTTGCAATACTTTTAACATTTTGTGATGCTCAATATGAAGATATGCAATATTCTCATAAAAAAGGAACCAGTGCAACTGTGTGGTGTTCCCCTTAGGTGTAGCTAATGAGAAGCAGCGGAGGTTATTGTACAACTTGGAAATGGAACAAATGGCTAAAACAGCTAAAGCCCTCATGGAAGCAGTAAGCCACGCAAAGGCTTCTTTTACTAGTGCCACTCATCTGGATCACGTCAGACCCATGTTCAAAGTGAGTGTGAAGTTCTCCTTGTATCTTCATTGCTAAGAATTTTAAGCATGAAAAATAAAAAGGTGGAAAACTACTCTGAAGAGTTAAGTATTGCAACAGTGGACTTCTTGGATATATTTGGTTTCACTTACCTGATGTTTTGGGCTAAAATTGTAATCGACTTCTGAACTTAGTTTCTTCCTTTCTTTAGCTTGTATGGACTCCATTGCTGGCAGCTTACAGTGTTGGCTTGCAGAACTGTGATGACACAGAAGTTGCATCCCTTTGTTTGGAAGGAATACGCTGTGCAATCAGAATAGCCTGCATCTTTGGAATGCAGGTTTGTGTAAGATTTGGCATGGGGCTTGTTAAGGGCAGTGTAGGCCCTGGGAGGCAGATGAAGAATTACAAGCTTAAGCATAGAAAATGAGGAGTCTCATCCACTTGCTTGAAATGGTAAAATGAAATATTATCATCTTGTTTTAGTTTAAGATCCTGATATACCACCAAGCTTTTCTTCATCTCTGCTTTCCTTTTATTGCAGTCTTCTATTAAGAGTGTTTGCTAACTGGCATTCTACTCTCCTTCAGCTGGAAAGTGCTGTGATAGTGCCACACACATAGAAAACTGTGTAGGCATGCTGGACAAGTAGCTTTCTCTAGTTTTACAGGGATTTGATTATGATGCTTGTTTCTGTTTTGTAGCTTGAACGGGATGCTTATGTACAGGCCCTTGCTCGCTTTTCCTTGTTGACTGCCAGTTCCAGCATTACAGAGATGAAACAGAAGAACATAGATACCATTAAGACACTTATTACAGTTGCTCACACAGATGGCAACTATCTTGGGAACTCTTGGCATGAGGTAAATCTTGATTAGTTTAAATAGCACAACTATGTTGTTCTTTGAAAACTTGAAGGATTTTATTCTTGTACTACTACTGCTGTGTTATGTTCTGTGGCATCACTCTTTGACTATGTGATAATGTGAGCCAAAAGGTACTCTAGCTGGCAGATTACTTGGACCTGGCTTACAGCATACCATCACAAATGCTTGTGCCAGTCCAAGGGATGATGTGAGGGAGCAAGAAGGAAGTCAATTTTGTACTGATGGCAAGGCACAATTTTGGCATTTTCACTGCCAATGTTGGAACATCATTACTCAAAGCGGTAGCTGTAATAATTCAATCTTTTCACCTCCCTGGGACAATGCATTCTTTCAAAGATCAACTGCAAGTTTATAGTTTTGGAAGTTGATGCTGTGAGAAGTTATAAAAAGGTTTCCTCTACTAGTTACAGATCCAAGTTAGACTTTGTGGGTACTGTTTAGTTTTTCTTGTCTTGGAATGATTCATGGCAGCTGGTGATCTTGAATGAATCACTCGACTTTATTTCCAGTTGTATTAGTAATGTTTCAGCTCCATCACAACTGTTACTGTTGTCAAAGTAATTTTAAAGGTTAGAGAAAGTAACCTTTAAAATTTTTTAACCTTTTAAAACCTTTAAAATATTTATAACTTGGAAAGTTATAAATATTCAATATAAATATATGGTAGGAATAAAAATATGGTGGTTTCCAGAAACACAATGTTTAAGTATTTTTTGTTTTAGATCTTGAAATGCATTAGCCAGCTGGAACTAGCTCAACTGATAGGAACTGGAGTGAAAACCCGATATTTATCTGGCTCTGGGCGTGAAAGGGAAGGAAGCATCAAAGGTTATACATCTGGAGGGGAAGAGTTCATGGGCCTGGGATTAGGTGAGAATAATAATCTTGTACTTCACAAAGATGCACATATAAATCAAGTGTGATGGCTAAGAAAGATCAGTGTTACAGGATATTAAAATACATTTACTTCCATTTGAAAACACTCTGGAGCTGATGCTATACGCAGTGATGCTGAACGTAACAACTGTGCCCAGCATTAATTACTGTGTCTGACTTAGAGATCGTATTTTAAGAGAACATTTTATCATTTCCAATCTTAACAGCATTCTATCATCTTAACAAATGTGATGGTCAAAACACAATGTCTTAAGGAAAAAAAAAACCATACTTCTTACTGGATGTTTAATTTTGTAATAATCTGGTAGAGGCAAAGGCACAATCTGCTCATATAAATTCCAAGCTAATTAGAAGCAGTAGTCACGTGTCTTTGCTTGTATACAGTTGGGGTTAAAACAAAGTCATGATTTCATGATGCTAAATACTGGGGTTTAATGGCTTTTGTTGCAGGTAACCTTGTTGGAAGTGGAGCTGATAAACGGCATATGGCGAGCATTCAAGAGTCTGTGGGAGAGACCAGTTCACAGAGCGTAGTGGTAGCAGTAGACAGGTACTGGGAGTATCATCTCTTTCTGGGGAAAATGTGACGTGAAGTTATTGACCATCCTCACTTCATTTGCAGACTCTGAGGGGGGCTTTTGTTCTCAAAGCCCATTTCTCTTGTGAGACAGATGTTGATACTTAGATGCTTTCTCTGGAACCAATATGTAGACTTCTTTAAGCATGTAATATTCACAAGCCAAAGACTCTTTAAATAGCAGTGCAACTAATGTAGTGTATTGTGAGAAGGGGCACTGTTTGTATGCATGTGTTTTGCAGTAAGCTAGTGAAAACCAGAATTAGGTTGGTGTTACAATATTTAGGTATTTTTGGTTTACAAATATTTAGGTATTTTTGGTTTACAAACCTGTCTCTTATCCAATTAAATTGTGCAGTTTTGGTCTTGTGAAAGTCAGTATTTCAGCATTTCTTTAGTTGCTCTTCTTCAGCTCTTTATTTATTAGTCACTGTATTCTTGTCTAAATCGTTATCTTTCTTAACAGTCCTCCTGAAAATGTTGTTTAAAGAGATGCTTGTATCATGAACCATGTGTTGGAAGGGGAGTTTTTTTTTTTTATAATGATTGAAACTATTGGGCAAGTCTGTAGAATCATATATTTGGACTTGCAGCATTTACTGTAACAAATGTCTGTCACCATATTGAAGTCTAAAAGATTTGGGAACGTTCTTCACTTTCTAGTGGTCTATATGAACCACTATAAGTGGTCTGAACTCCCCTCAAGACTCTAGAGAAGGGAGAAGGGACAATGGTGCATCCACAGTCTGTCTGCTGCTGTTTTGACAGCCAGAACTTCAGTATTCTTGAACCATGTAAAGATCAAGCAGATGGCTGCCTCCAGTGACATCTTGCAGCAAAGCTTTCTTAATGTCTTTATTCTCTCTATGAAATTTAACATGCTGGCACCAAAATGAGAGTCCCAGCAGTACTTGCTCTGGATAAAACTGTTAGTCTGTGCCTCTTTCCTGCAGTGGGGCAGGGGCATAGTAGACTCTGACTAGCAGCAAGGACAAGAATGCTTAGACTAGGAGATAGGACAAGAACTGCTGCCAAGGAGTAAGAATAAAACAGTTGCTTTTTATGGCATGGGGGATTGTCAAGTACCTCCAGGAGATGTACTGACATTTACCTATAGCAGTAAAATGTGATTGACTCTTGTGGATGTGCAGCTAAAACTGCAACTTACTTATTTGTTCCATAGGATATTTACAGGATCAACGCGTCTGGATGGAAATGCAATTGGTATGTATGCTGGCCATTTCGTGGGTTACAGGAACTCTTGCAAAATAACATCCTAAACTTACTGTAGTGTCTTCTAATGTTCAGTTGACTTTGTCCGATGGCTCTGTGCTGTTTCCATGGATGAGCTGGCTTCCCCACACCACCCACGGATGTTCAGCCTGCAGAAGATTGTGGAGATATCCTATTACAACATGAACCGCATTAGGCTGCAGTGGTCAAGGATTTGGCATGTGATTGGAGATCACTTCAATAAGGTATTTTTAAAAATCAAGTTACAGAACATACATGAATAGCAGGACTTATTCAGTCAGCTTTTACCTTTTATCTTCTAAGTGGTGTAGGCATCCAATAAAGGCATTTAAAGGAAGCACCTATTTAAAAACCTAGAGTGTATGCATAGAAATGGAATGCTTATGGGAATGATCTTTAATCAATTCATTGCATGATTTTTGTATTTGTGAGCATTCTTTATGTCATTGTCTTATTCTTCTGATCAAACGCCAAGTTAGTTTTCCTACAAACCTGTATTTTTGTAAAATATATGCAGGTGATCCTGGAATAACAGTTATTTTCTGTTGGAAACTGGTCTGTGTTTGGGTGGGGCTTTTTTAATCTAAGTTTTTTTTCTAGGTATCTAGCTGGCTCTTATAGTTATGCACTTGTTGCATACAAAATCCATGGGTCTGTGTGGTTGACTGAGAAAAAATGACTGAAAAAGCCACCTCTGAAAGTAACCCCTACTTCCTAAATATCTGACAACTAGACTGTATTAATGGTTTTTAGTGGTCTGACTTGAAACTTGAATGAAGAATTTGTTACTCATATAAGCAATAAGTTAGCTGGTGTTTGAAAGTATCTTTTCATTCTAGGTTGGGTGTAACCCTAATGAAGATGTTGCCATCTTTGCAGTAGACTCATTAAGGCAGCTGTCAATGAAATTTCTTGAGAAGGGAGAATTAGCCAACTTCCGCTTCCAGAAAGACTTCCTGAGGCCTTTTGAGCATATTATGAAGAAAAACAGGTGTGATGCACTGCACTCTCTCTGTTCGCTTGCTTTAGTACTGCTTAAAGATGTTACTTGGTGTGGGTTAGATTGTCCTGTATGTGGAAGTGGTGCAGTTACTTTGTGGCTGTGTGAAGTTGTGCCACTTGTGAAAGTCTTGCTTCCCTTTTTCTTTTTAAGATCTCCGACTATTCGGGACATGGTAATACGCTGTATTGCTCAGATGGTGAACTCTCAAGCTGGTAATATTCGTTCAGGCTGGAAAAATATCTTTGCAGTCTTCCATCAAGCAGCATCAGACAATGATGGGAATATTGTGGAGCTGGCCTTTCAAACTACAGCACACATAGTTAGTAAGTAATGCTTGGCAGATGCGAGTACCCAAATTAGATTTGCTGCTATGACTCTGATTTAAAAGGCCTATCTGAATAAGACTTTCGTATGTCCAGATAAATAAACACAAGATCTTGCAGCCAGACTGTTTAAACTCTGCAGCTATGTTTTACCCATTTAGTCTCCTGATTGCTATGGACGGGAAGACTTAGGTACAGATATCCTGCTATAGAACTTTGGAAGTTTGGAATAGATTCAATAAGCTTGTATGCTGCTCCATCTGTCACACTAAGTTGTTTTGGATTAAGGAATGCATTTAATGATCTTCCATACTGGTTTATTCTTTTTTTCCTCTGTTGCTGCAGAATATGAATAGTTACAGGCTTAGATAATTTAGGTAAATTTAGTCAACTTTATTCACAAGCTAACATCAAGCTTTACTCCTGTTATTTCTCAAATATTTTAAGATCTTTGGCTTGTATATGGTGTGGGAAGAAACTGAACCATATAAGAAGCCATGAAATAATCCTAGATTATAAAATTGATAATTATCCCACCTTAGAGAATGTTATGCCGACCAGTTTGGGCAGTGGGGTGGGATGGGAAGATTGTAAGGAAAGATAGACTCGTCTTTAATCTAGAAGATCTGAGCCTTTCATGTTTGTCCCTTTGGTAGTGATATACCATGTCTGACATATCTAGCTCAATGCCAGTTTATCTATGGATGCCAATATCAGTAGATTTTTAACAGTGTGCATGGTTGTTCTTCACAGCAAATATTTTCCAACAGCACTTCCCAGCAGCAATTGACTCATTTCAGGATGCAGTAAAATGTCTTTCTGAGTTTGCCTGTAATGTTGCATTTCCGGACACCAGCATGGAAGCCATCAGACTTATTCGCTATTGTGCAAAATATGTTTCAGAGAGGCCACAGGTATTTTCTTATTAATTTTTACCCCTTTGTATTCTCACATTGTTTTGTGCTGTTAAAACTGAGGCTCACCTTGTAACTAAAAAGAGCTTTTGGACTCAAACTTCAGTCTGCCAGCAGCAAGTATATGCATTAAAAGCAAATTCAGAATTAGGAGTCAGTCTGGTATTATGTAAGCAGTAAACTAGGACTAACTAAGAAATTTAGAGTCTTATCAGGCCGAATTTGAAATAAATGAATTAAATAGTTTTGTTTTAGTAGTATTAGGATGACCTGCAAAACAATATTCTTGTTCTGTCATCCTAATTATGTTTAGTTAAATGAGTTACCAACACACATATTTTTCTACATCAGTTTATTGTGTGAATACTCAATATAATAACCACTTCTCTGAAAAGAGTTTGGAATTAAATTACAGTTGTATGTTACCATTGCAAGACATGTACGCTGTATTCCATATGCCAGAAAAGTATAGAACTACTTTATACCAAGCTTCAATTTCCGTATGGCCTATATTTATATAATTGTTGCCTGTCGCAGTTAAACTTGCTTCCTGAAGTCCAAACCTCTGCAACTTGTAAAGCCTTTATCTGGACTTAAGTAAAATGAATTTAAATACTTATTTTCCATGTATTATCCCCCTAGTATTTTCACAAATAGTTATGTCTCAATTATATACTTCATATTTTACAGGGTTAGAGTGTTGTGGAAGAAAGTATGCTAACTTTTCAAGTCTAACTTTTCAGGTCTCTCTGTGCCACCAATGCTGTCTAAATCTGTCAGATTTAAAGATTTTTGAGAATATTGTTTTTAATATCTTACTTTCTTGCCCATCTTTAAGGTCTTAAGAGAATACACAAGTGATGACATGAATGTTGCTCCTGGGGACAGAGTATGGGTCAGAGGATGGTTTCCCATTTTATTTGAACTTTCTTGTATCATCAATCGATGCAAATTAGATGTTCGAACAAGGTAATAAAGCTTTATTATTGTTGTTATTATTCAGCTACTGAAGAGATCACAGGTGCACATTTTAACATCTCTTACTTTACTTGTGTGGGTTCGTTTATAGAGGCTTAACAGTGATGTTTGAAATAATGAAGAGTTATGGCCATACCTTTGAAAAGCACTGGTGGCAAGATCTGTTCAGAATTGTGTTTCGGATTTTTGATAATATGAAGCTGCCTGAACAACAAACAGAGGTAAAAACAAAACCCCAAATAGCAAGCAAATGTTAGTTATTTTTTTTAAGAGCTCGAACAATCAAAGCAGTAGTTTGTATTTTTTGTCTTGCCATTGTATTTCCAGCCCATACTGCCCCCAAAATAATGATGTTCTGTGATACGTATGAAGTTGTCATAGTATTGAGTGACCTATCTGTCTGTCTGAATATTTGCAAGGAGAATATTCACTCTTTGTTATGAAAATTTATAGTTTTCTGAACAGCATCCATGTGGCCAACTAAATGCTTCTGACAAGACATCTGCGGTAGTGAAGCTTTTAGTTTTATCTAAATTCTGCTCCTCAGAGGCCACATCCTTTGTTGAACAGCCATGCATACGCCAAGTGCTATCATCACAGAAGATCTCACATAAAAACCAAAGACTTTTCTTTTTTTCTCATAGAAATCTGAATGGATGACCACAACATGCAACCATGCACTTTATGCAATCTGTGATGTATTTACACAATTTTATGAAGCTTTAAATGAGATCCTTCTTCCTGATATACTTGCACAGTTACACTGGTGTGTAAAACAAGGTAGCTTATTTTACTTGCATCTTTTGCTTAATGTATTTTTCTGAAATGACCATTAATTAAGAAGGGAAAAGTTAACTGAATTTTGGAAGAATGAAAACTACTGTTATGAGAATATGTTATGTCACAGATGAATGCACTATTCTAAATATTTGAGCATCTTTCTATATAATCATTTAGGTAGCTCTTCTGTTAATGGTGCTTCTGTTTATTGTGCTATTGTACAAAAGCAAAAGCTTTTGAAGAGTTGCATTGATCTTCTCCCAGCAACCTTTATCTATTTGTCTGCATGGATAAAATACCTCATTTACTTATATGCACCCACATATATATGTATATATACATATGCATTCTGATTTTTTTTGCTCTTTTTTTTGTTTCCCTTTTCCCTTCACTCAACCACATAGTACTTTTAAATACAACTTCCTAAAGAATGTGCTTTCTTTTGGCCTCCAACTGTTATGCCTGAAATCCTGCATGTTGCCAACAGGGAATATGGGGGGGCTACTTTCAGGAAATCATGAGCTTCTAATTGGTGTTTTTGCTTCCGTTGTCTCACTGTATGCTTCCTTTCTGCTTCTCTTCTGTCCTTTGTCTTCCCTGTTTGGATTTCAATCTCGTGAAGTCTAGTTTTAAACACTGTTTTTTTATTCAGTAGGTTCTTAAACTTGATACTATTTTAATACACTTTATTTGCCTTTGATACCATTAATTTCACAATATAGGTAAAAATGTCTAATGGAGAATGTTTAATTTTTCATTGATACTGTAGAATTGATAAATCTGGAACATTTCTTTCATAGATAATGAGCAGTTGGCTCGATCAGGTACAAACTGCCTAGAAAACCTGGTAATATTAAATGGAGAGAAATTCAGCCCTGAAGTCTGGGGACAGACATGCAATTGTATGCTAGAAATCTTCAAAACTACTATTCCTCATGTGTAAGTTCATAAATGTAATTCTCATACAAATACTTGCTTTAAGAGCAACAATCTTTATCTATTTTTATTTTGTTTTATTTTTTGAAGCTTGCTGACATGGAGGCCTGCAGGGATGGAGGAAGATGTAGGTGAAAAACACTTGGTAAGAGTTAATTCAGTGCAACAAACTGACTTGAAGGGTTTTGTGTTAGGTTAGTTTTCAAAATATTTTACTGTAGAAAATACACTTGACAACAAACACTGGAGTTTACATCAGTTTGTATTTGATATAAGGAACGGATGCAGGAATCTAAGATGTCTGCAAACTGATGGCTGTTTCATAGATACTGTTTTGGATTGCTAGAACTATTCTGCATTCTCTTCTAGGATGTAGACCTAGATCACCAGTCTTTAAGCAGCATGGATAAAAATGCTTCTGAAAGAGGACAAAGTCAATTTTCAAATCCCACAGATGACAGCTGGAAAGGTGGTCCTTATACAAGTAAGGAAAATGTTCAGGTTTATTAAATAAACTTTCATAGCCACTCCTAGTCCATTTTTGTAGTTCTTTAGAGAAAGTTTAGAGGCACTTTAAACTTGGAGTACAGATGTACAACTTGTGTTTATGCCTCGCAGAGATTTTCTCCTTATAATTCACAGCATTGCTGTATATCAAACTGTTAATGGTGATGTAATATTTTGCTAACCTGTTGTAAGCGAATTGTCGTAAGTTGCTTCTGAAAGTTGCATTACTCCTTTTCCTTAGACCAGAAACTATTTGCTGGCCTGCTTATAAAGTGTGTGGTACAGTTGGAATTGATACAGACCATTGATAATATAGTGTTCTATCCAGCAACAAGCAAGAAGGAAGATGCTGAGCACATGGCTGCTGCTCAGGTATGGTCAGACTTATTTACAACCTTGTTGTGGCAATAAAAGTACTAAGAGCATGGCATGCTCTCAAGTGTGTTTTACAAAATAGGGTATACAGTCTCTTCCTGTTTCTAACTTTCAGCATTACCCTGAATGTGTGTATCATTACTCTTAGGCTGCGTATTCAGGGTAGTGTTTTGGGGGATGGTATAGCTAAATTCCTAATGAAATTAGCTAAAAATATTGACAGTTTTTAATGAAATTTGACATTAGCTGAGGATGGGGAACTTCTACACTGTGCAACATTTAAACTTGCACTATTTTTGTGGTTCATCTTGATGTTTTTTCACAATGTAGCAGACCTACTCAGCTTGTACAGGAGAGGAAAGGTTTTATATTGTATTGCTAGGACTTTTCTGTGCCTTAATAAGGGAGATTCTTCCCTTGTCCTTCGGGTTTTGGGTTGTTTCCGGTTTTGTGGTTGTTTTTTGGGGGTTTTTTGGGGGTTGGTTTTTTTTTAGGGTTTTTTTTTTTTTTTTTAGGGTTTTTTTTGTCATATCACTAGCTAGGATAGATCCTAACTTCTCTCTTGTCAAATATCCTATTGAAAAGAGTATAACTCTGATATTTGAAAGACCAGTCTGTTGTATCGTATTGCACTAATGTTTTGCTTATATTTAAGAATGGTATCTGGAGTTAATGGTATATGGTCCATGAAGTATCAGAGTCTCTAAAGATTATATAAAAAGAATGTTATTGACATTCCTTTCCCTCCTTCCCTCCTCCTCACCCACTTCAGCGAGATGCATTGGACGCAGATATCCACATTGACACAGAAGACCAAGGAATGTATAAATATATGTCTTCACATCACCTCTTTAAGTTACTGGATTGTCTGCAAGAGTCTCATTCATTTTCAAAAGCCTTTAATTCAAATTATGAGCAGCGAACTGTGTTATGGAGAGCAGGCGAGTCTTTTATTTTTGTTTGATAAAAATAGAGCTCCACTTAACAGCTTTAGCTATGGAGATAAAAAACTACACTATTGCAATAAACTCTGCAATTAATCTGAGGGTGTTGCATGCTTTTATTACTTGTCTCCTTCTTAATGATGTGGATAATTCTGTTTGCTAAATTATCTGCTTTTTTGACTAAAGTAAAGATGCACAGTTGGTATCACTGTAGTTAAATATCTTTATAAATAGATTAGGTCTCAACTAAAATCAAGGAGGAGATACTGTGTGGACAAGACATTTTTACTATACATTAGTGGAGGTATTGTTGATAAACTTCACCTCTTGTCAACTACAAATGTGAATGTTCCCTCTCTCCCTATGTGTAACTGATTTCTAGGGTTCAAGGGTAAATCCAAGCCCAATCTCTTAAAACAAGAGACCAGCAGTTTGGCTTGTTGCTTGAGAATACTCTTTCGAATGTATGTGGATGAAAACCGCCGAAACTCCTGGGACGCGATACAGCAACGGCTGCTGAGGTGAGAGCAAGCTGACTTGGTTCTGCTGCCTTCTGTTTTCAGCCACTGTGGTGCATCCCTGCATGCAAATGCTCTGGTTTCGGTTGCTGAGCAGAGCATGAAAAGTATATATTAGGTATATATGTCCAAAAGTGGTGGTATATGGACACTTTTCACATCTGAGTACATATGCTATTTAGAGGCATACGGAGTGCAGTCTGAGCTGCTGTATACCTGGAATTTGGGTAAATGTAAAAAAATCTAAATTAGCATAAAAAGGTATTAGGATCCCCTTTATTTGAGGAGCTGCAGGTACATAAAAGTCCAGAACATTAATATCGAATGTGAAGAACTCTTAAACTCTCTATTGGCACTAGTGCAGTGGATTTCAGTAGCATTCTGATTTATCAGCATCTGTGGACATACTAATCTTTTCATGTGTAAAAGGGGAGGTCCTGTGCCTCCTGCAGTTAAAGTGGCACCCCAAAAAAGCCATACCACATGCTACAGTTTATACCTTGTGTTGACAGTCTACATCAAGGACCAAAGATTTATTAATGCCATAGTAATCTCTCTTTAATCCATGATGTCGACCTCTGCAGATCTTTAATAAAGCAGTCTAGATGTGAAGGGAGAACTCTTTCCCATTGCTGTTGCCTAAGCTGTCCCAGTGTAAGGATCAGGAAATAATGTTTGCAGGTTGAAGGTGGCAACACTTTAATTACAGAATGTTTGTGAGGAAAATTGGACTGTCTTCCATCTCCGACTCCATAGTTCTTTTTTGAAACTTTCAGTTCTATTATCTGTAACAACTACTGTGACAGAAAAATATTTGAGACAAATTTTGTAATTAAAGTTGTTGCAAGTGATTGAAGATTTCGCATGGAATGCATCTTGCTTGGAAACAAAATAAACTATGAGAGAAGAGTACATGTTATAAAATCTTTCTATGTGTTTTCTTTATGGCTTGTTTGAACTGTGTTGTCTCTTCAGTGTATGCAGTGAAGCCCTGGCATATTTTATTACCGTGAATTCAGAAAGCCACAGAGAAGCTTGGACCAATCTCCTGCTGTTGCTTTTAACCAAAACACTAAAAATCAGTGATGAAAAGGTAAGAGCAGGCTGGAAGTCGGTTCTCTTTGCATTCAGGTATTTTTTTGTTTCTGTTGGGTTCAGTCTTTATTATCATCCGTAACACAGGGTGGCCAGTTTGCTTACTCACATAACATGTACTCCTTGAAATACAGCAGTTGTTACATCTCTGGTTTTTGCATGCATTCTGCATTGTAAAAGTCAAACTGCATCCATGAGATTCACAGCCGTATAGAAACATGAATAGAATTACTGTAGAACTTGCGTATAAAAGCACATTGAGTGTGCCATAGAGGATGGGCTTGTGTTGCATTACAGCTGCACAAGAAAGGTTGAGGTAAATTTCACCACTATAAAACTCAATTCTGGTTCATTGACAGTGATGGCAAAAAAAAATAATGTTCAGGATCTCAGCCCTTCTGAGGAAAAAGGTGAATGCAAATACTCACTGCATTAGGATGTGCAGAGAAGCTTCTAGAAGTTTGGGGTTTTTTTAACTTTCCAATACTCCATGTTTTTTCACATATATTTTCCCTTTTTGTTTTTTGCCCTGTATTGCAGAGTGTGTAGTTTCACGTCTTTCTTGTGAAGTTTGGAATGTTTTATGGCAATTTACTAATATTTGTGGTGGCTTGGATTGTCTGTGGAGAAGCAATTCAGTGATAGCATTGTGGCTATGGTGTGCTGTGAGAATAGTTTAAACTATTTGTAGATAAAATGTCAGCTTGGCTACTTCTTAGTACACAGTCCCAGTATCTTTTTACTATAAAAAGTTCTGTGGTGAGTGTGTCCCATTAATTTCCCCTGTAACTAACACTGAGCATTAGAGAAGGATAGAGAACAAAATGTATTTCTTATTGTATAAAGTCATGACAGATTTGCATCTTGAGTACTGTTTGCAGTTCTGATCCCCCATATCAAAAGAGTGTAATAGAGCTGGAGAAAGGTTGAGAGAGTTTAACAGGAAAAAGGGATATAGACTGACTCACATACATGGAACTGTATGTAGGTTAGACTTTTACTCAGTTATCCTTTACCTGGAAAAGAAATAAAAATGACACCCATAAAGTCGCTATTAGCATGAAGAGAGGGAAAGGATTGATAATTCTTATACTGGAAGAGATGGTGAATAAGAGTTCTGCAGATGATGGCAAGTCACTGAAGGGCAAACAAAACCCCAAATACACACAGAATGGAGATCTGTCTTCATGCACTGGTTCAGCTGTGGAAGGCTTTCTTACATACTGCGGCTATTTTAAAGAGGCAGATGGGACAAAATAACACCAGAAGTGGGTGTTTCTGCAAGTAGTCCCTGCTACCACCTCCAGCCTGAGCAGTCCCTGAGCCACAGAACAGTCTGACTCTGTTTAGGGAAGTTGTGCCAAGTGCATGCTCAGTGGGTGGTTTCCTGTAGGCATCTGCTAAGGCTGCTGCAGAAAACTGTGCTTGCTGGCCCTTTGGCCACCCAGGGAGGGCCTTTGATTGGGTGAGGACTTGTGCTTTAATGAGTTGCTATAGCCATGTACATAGAAAAAAATCTGTGCTTCCCTCTAGTAATAGAAAATAACATTCTTTTTTTGTATCTTTGGTAGTTTAAGGCACATGCTTCAACGTATTATCCATACTTGTGTGAAATCATGCAGTTTGACCTGATTCCTGAGCTTCGAGCTGTGCTGCGGAAGTTCTTCCTGCGTATAGGTGTTGTGTTCAAAATCTGCATAACAGAGGAGCAGATACGGACAACTGGGATGAACTTACCTTCATGGTAGCCCTAAGCGTAGGGTTGGTTACTTCAGTTTGTACATAAAGCTGTGTTCCAGAGATGGATTAAAGTGGATGGGGGAAAAATGGGACCCTGGTGCATAAGTACAGCAGCAAGTTATTCTTACCAGTTGCATTTGGGGAAGAGGAAAAATAAAATCCTGTTCTGTCCATCCTACAAAACGAATCAGCAGTTTTATTTAAATTATTGCTTACAGAGTTAATACAGTAGATGTAAAGTCTTTGTTTCGATGCTAGGCATCCTTATGATCAAGTCTGTCTCTTCTAGTCTTTTATCAATTGTTCAGTCTTGCATCCCAGCTAAATCTGATGAATCAGCTGGATTCCTCAATAGAAATTATGCCCCTTGGAAACAACAAATATAGTTGTGTAGCCTTGTGATGTTAGCACATGTGTTCATAATAAACTATACTGCAGTGGCTGATGACCACCTAAGATCACTCTGGATTTTTCTTTGTGTGTACATGACTAGACAAGGCAGTGTGCTAAGGTATTTGAAGTGGACAGTCTGTAGGTTACTTAGGGAAGGGGTTTTCCTCCTGTTTAGCTAAAGTCGCTTGTAAAACTTTTTTAATACCAGTGCTTCATCTTCGAAGATTTTAGGTTTTATGGAAGGTTTTACATCCGGAGCACACAACAGCGAACAATTTAATACCCTGTTCAGCTTGTTAGTCTGGAGTTAAACAAAACCAACTTTTAGCCTTTCCCTTTACTTTCATACATTGCCAGCTCATGGACAGAGCATATACAGTAATACTAAAAACAAGGTTCAAAACAAATAAAACCGCTTCTTTTACACTTGAGTACAGCGTATTTAGTAGTAACTACGTCTGTTTGGAAAGTCCTATCCTTAATACATATAAGGTTCTGCCTCTACTGCACATTTGCAGCTTCTCATTTGTCTTTTTGTGTAAATGAGTTTTGTTCTCAACTGTTAGTTCCTATTGTCAGCTAAAAAAAGAAAATTGAATTCCCACGAAACTGCTGTTGCAAAACTAAAGCAGTTCATCCATGGACTGTAAGAGTTACAAATATGTTTCTGTGTTTTGATGGTATCTGTGAAGCAACTTTGTTTGCCCTAGAGATTTCTCTTTCTTTCTTTGAAATGCACCCGTTTTCTGTAACAACTGTTGCCATGACAGAATGCCAGTTTACACTTGAAGCGCTGCAGGAGTGAGGTCTGTCCTTTGAAGTAATTCATTATCAAGTTTTAAGACTTCTCTGAACTGGAAGAGTGGTAGTTTGGGAGGAGTACTGGCTGAAGTAATGTACACAGAGGTGTTAAATATTAACTGCTGTGCTATCCATAGTACAAACCTAAAATATAACAGTATTTAAAAACCAAACAAACCAACCAACCTACTTGAATGGTATTAACTTATTATTTTGCCTTTTGAGTTTCCTGGTAGGGTGGCCTTACTTGAGGTTGTCTGGGGCTATTCCACTGTCAGAGCTGTTGGAATTTTTTTCTTTCCTTCCTTTTATTCTGTTAGCTGTTTCCAAAGGGTTCATACGGTGCTCTGCAGTGAACTGGGTTGTTCTACCTAAGCGTTGTTTGGGAATGGATTTGCAGTCAACAGTACTGATAAGGCTTTCACATTTTTATTGTTTAACCAAAGAAAAATAAATGGTGGTTGTAGTTCTTTAACTTTTAAACATCCATCAGATTAAACCTATACACTAATATTTAGTAAAAGGAATATATGGCTATATTTTACAATAGGGAAAGACTGAAAAAATAAGCAATGCTGATATTTAACTTTGCTGCTTTTGAAATGTCCTTTTGTGTTGCATATAAGTATAGTTGTTCATTCCATGGTAATGTCACTTCATCCACTGCAGTAAAAGCAAAGTATTTATTTAATTCTATTTAAAACTGTAAGAATAGGCTATTCCTTTTCTTTTGGTCCTAGACAGTTCTGAAGAAAGTATCTGAAACTTTGTCAGCGTTTGAATGTGTACTGGTTCATTGTATACCCTTATCTCCTATCCAGACACAGACTTCTGACGTTGCATGCTTTTTGTGCATCTCACAGTTTTGAAAGCCTTACAACTCATGCCTTGAAACAAGTCTCTCAATTTTCAGATTAGATTAGTTACATTGTGGGCTTTCTTTACTGTAATGTGCAACATATGTACTATCTCTGCATATAGACTAAGGGTGTTTAAGAAGTCCTTGCCTTAGTTCTGAGACTGTTCTTTTACTTGAATAACGCTTTTGTTGTATTTATACCATTTATAAACTGCTGAAATTAGGTGCGTGACATCAAAACTTCCTAGACTGTAGCGCATGAAGGAGTAACGGGACTGGAATTCAACTGGATTATAACAGCCTTAATCCTGTCAATTGTCTGGAATTTATTGTACATGCTAAAGCAATAAGAATGATACGTTAAGTGTGATAACCCAAGACGGTTGTATTCACATCAGTTGTTTGGTTTCCCTTATGCAGTCAGAAACAACATAACCCATAGACACCTTGAATGAAGCTAAAACCGCTGAGCCAAAACTCTCGCTGCTGCTCGCAGCCTTGTCCTGACTCTGCTGACATAGACTATCTGCCTGTAGTGGTTTAATTAGCTTTACTAGGACTGTGAGTGAGAGCAGGGTTCTGTGTCAGCAGAGCCTGGTGCAGACCCGAGGCATCAGTGCAATACATGGAGTAAAGAAAGTAACCGCTTAGACTTCTGAAGCAGTGTTACACAACAAGTCAACATATAAACTGATTTACCTGCAGTGGTAGAGATAGGGAGACTGCATGATCTTTGTTATTAATCTTGTCTGGAACCCTCTAGGATGTAGGTAGGCAGGGGGTGGATGCTGAGGAAACCTCAAAAACTCCTGTTCATGTTGACTCTATTGTGTCTTACAGTACAATAGTTACAGCCATTTATCCCTGTCGTGTATCACCAGAACCATCTAACCCCATGTTCACTAATACAAGCGAACACCCCCAAACTTTAGCTCAGTCTTACTATGAAGAATGAGAAAGATTAAAAATATAAACTTTTAGTTTGAAGTAGAACTCAGCTTTTCCTGTCAGAACTGCAGCTCCCTTTAGTATGTAAATTCCACCTGTTCAGCACCTTTCTGTGTAAAATGTATGTCTGCACATATTTAAAATTCCGATGTCTTTTGGTTTTTTTGAAGATTTCCGTATTAAGTGCATTTAATATGAGTAATTTAAGGAGCATTCCTTGCCAATGGATGTATACATTTTTGAGAGAATAACAAAATTATATAATATGAAAAAAAACCCTATTGTAAAGTTTTCTACATGAAAATCCTGTGTATAATACTGTTATAATATTCCATGCTTTAATCCAGTGGTAAATCAATAAAGTTTTAAGAAGTGTTGCTCGTTTTCTCACGCAGTTTATCAGAAGGGCAGCGAGCGCGGAGCCCGCTCTGCCCCAGGGAGAAGGGAGCGCGGGTGCTCCCCGCGGGCCTCTCCCGTTCCGGGCTCGTTCTCAGCTGTGTTTTGGGGCGCTTCTCAAGCACTCCTCGCCCGCCGCCCTCCCTCCTCCCGCCCCCCCCCAGCCCGCTCCGTCCGCCCGCGGCCACCGGCGCGACCCCACCGCGGCCTCCGGAGCCGCACGGCCCAGGCCCGTCCCGGGGAGGGGGGAGGGGGCAAGCGGCGCCTTGTGGGAACAGCCTAGCCATTGGCGGCGGGGGGGTGCGGCAAGGATTGGCTCTCGGCGGGGCGCGTCACGGAAGGAGCGCCCGCTGATTGGCCCGGTGGCGCCGCGGTGTGGCCGCCCTGCGCGGTGCGGTGACGGTGCCGCCGCCGCGCCCTCTCCCCGCGGTTTGAATGTGAAGCGCATCCGGAGCTCGCGGAGCCGCCAGCGCCGGGGGCGGTCGCCAGGTGAGGCAGAGCGGCGCCGAGCGGCGGCGCTGGCGGAGGGGCGGCCGCGCGGAGGGGCGGCACGCACGGCCCGCAGCCGCCCGCCGCTCCCCTCCGCTGCGCTCCGCGCTGGGCCCGCGGCGCGGCGAGAGGCGCAGCTCACCATGCTGGGGCGCTTCGTCCCGCCTCCCTCAGCTCGCGATTGGCCCGCGGGGAGCCGTTTGCTCTTCTCATTGGCTCTCGCCGCTGCCAGTCTGGGGGCGGTGGGGAGGGGGAGGGGAGCGCGGTAGTGTGAGGGCGGTCGGGGCTGCCCCGGCGGGACCGCGGCCCGGGCTGTGGCCGCCCCGGCTGCGAGCTTACGGGCAGGGACCGCGCCGCCGCCGCAGGAGGTAGCGTAAGCGCCGCCGCGGGGCGGGCGTCGGGTAAAGCGCCTGGCGGCTTCAGGCCGGGGAGCGCGGGGTTGAGGCGGCGGGGGAGGGGATGGGCCGCTCCGTGGGGAGCTGGAGCTGAGGCCGGGCTTGGAGGGCGCCTCCCGCCGCTCTGTCCCGGGCGGCCGCCCCGCCTCACAGTGGCCTCGCTTCTCCCTGTGGGAGCGGCGGAGGGGGGAGCGGCGGGGGAGCGATGGGTCCCCGGGGCCCTGCTGTGTGGTGAAGTAGGAAGTGAGCGTAATGATCCTCAGTGCGCTGTAGAGAGAACCCTCGGGGATAAATCTGGACCACGAGCGTCCTCAGGCACGTAGATGGTGTTTGGCGGGTGCTGTGATGTGTGCAAGAACAGAGTTGTGTGGAGCTCCTCACAAGGTGTGGAGCATAGCCGGGCTTTGGGGTTTTTTCTGTTCCATAGGTGGTCTGTCATTAGCGTGACTGAAAAAGGTAATGCGTTAAGCACATTTTATGGGTTTTCGTGTGGAGAGGTGGTCTGAAAATACTCTAATTGCCTGTGGCCTGTTTGGGAGGTGTATGTCACAACATAGGAAGGAGCATCGTATCGGTCGGGCAAGAACCATCAGGCTTTTGTAGTGGAAAGCAGACCAAGTAAGAGAGCAGTTAGAGAAAGGGAAGGAAATGAGAGCAAGTGGGGAGCAGGTGAAAATATGTGTCGTTTTGTGTGAAAGGCTGAGTGATGGATTCACATCCTCACATTTGGCTTTCAGAGTGATCTCACTGTCAGCTGGAGGTGTATGTTTCTCACATGGGCCCCCTGGGTTGCACTTGTATGAAGTGTTTGTAAAAGGCCATTCAGGGCTGTCATCTCTTTCAGTTTGGTCTCCCATTTGAGTCAAGATTAGTCTCCATAAATGATTTCTGCATAGGTTTGCATCTCAGCTGCACAGACTTCCCTGGAGCAGATAACTTATTTGGTTTTAATTAGGAAAGATTTAAGTATTCGTTTCAACATCATGGAAGTGATGCGCGAGGCTGTTTTGTAGAACAGATGAGCCAGCTGTTATTGGTGCTGAATTTTATTGGGGTTTTATTGCTCGATGTGACTTGGTGAATGGGACTGCAGACAAGTAAACCACCGAAAGGTGAAGGGAGTGAAACATGGGAGACAGGACTCTTTAGGCAGATTTTTGACTTCTAGCAAAATATGCTGGGATGTGAACTGCGCCTTTAACATTCAGTGAATTTGGGGGTACTGCTGCTGTCTCTTTTACTGATACAGAAGGCACAGTTTAAATGAAAATTGCCATTAAAGCTCACTGCTTTTGCAGGCATGCTTAAATAGAAACTGTATTTTTTGCACTGCTAATCAACATAAAACAAATCGAAAGTGAGACGGGCAAACTTCAGTCTATTTTGCTAATTAGAAACTCCAGATTAAAAATGGAAATCTTTGTTTCCTCATTACTGCTGTAGACAGTGAACTGTGTTGCTGTTACTAAGAAAGGTGGGCAGATTGATGAGGGTATCCTGAGCATGTCCATTAAGGCATGTCTTGCTGCTGGTTTAATGTTACTGTAAGTTTAATTATTCCAGTTAAAGCTGTGAAGTAAATAGATCACTGAGGTTAGTGTGAGAATACGTGTGGGAGGGTTACTAGAGAGGAGTAATTTAGACTTATTGCACAGAGTTATTCTGTAATAGGTATTGCAGTTTAAATTAACTCCCACCCTCCTCTCAGTTAATTTTAGAGGGTGGACAAACCCTGTGGCTTTGCGCAATCTTTTGTCTCTCTATAAAGAATTAATTTTCTGTTAAGTGTTTTCATTAATAAAGAATATTTAATTTTAAGCAAGCCTTGACTCTTCAATACACTTTGGATTGTTCTATTTGCAATTATGTAGGGCAGGACTATTCAGCTTTTTCAACCAAGAATATGATTCTGGGGCTGAGAGTAGTTCTCAAAAGCAAACCCAGACTCTTGTTGTCCTGAAAGGGCAAGAGGTAATCTTTTGGCCCTACCTGATTCATGGTTTGCTGTATTTGTGATGCTGTTCTAGGAGTTTGGTTTCAGTAAACTAGAAAATAACAGTTACTTGTCATTGAAGACACAGAATGTGTTCTGGTTTGTGCTTGGTGCGTGCTAAGTATTGTTATATTGCATGAGATAGGGAAGATAGGGCCACGATTTATAAGGTGTGATCAAAAAGAACTGGTGTGTGCCTTCTGTGGAATCTAATTTTACATATATGTATCTAATAGGACAGATTTCCTGATCTGTGTTTATAACTAAGCTACTTGTGAGTTTTAGGTTCTGCCAAAATGGAGCTGAGTGATGCCAATTTACAGACTTTAACTGAATATCTAAAGAAAACATTAGATCCCGATCCTGCTATAAGGCGTCCTGGTAAGTGATTCTCATGACAGACCGAAAAAGGTTTGGTTTCTTTTTGGCTCTTCCAAGGTTCACTTCTACCAGGTTATGACCTTTAAAAGTGGTGGGGAGGCAATATTTCTACATCCTGCTTTGAAGTGAGAGCTTTTGTTAATAGCAGGAGCATTATAAAGAGCTTATTAGTAAAGAAAGTACAGTGCCTTTTGTCAGACTTGCTCTGTGTTTCTGTTCTTGCAGAACTCTGGGAAGTATTCATGTGTTGATTATTTTAAGTGGACACTTGAGGAATCATAGGATTCATATTAGAAAAATTAGTCCAGCTTTTGCTAACCTTCATATATTCTCTTGCAGCGGAAAAGTTTCTTGAGTCAGTTGAAGGAAACCAGAATTATCCGTTGTTACTCTTAACGCTGCTGGAGAAATCACAGGAAAATGTCATCAAAGTTTGTGCATCTGTAACGTTCAAGAATTATATTAAAAGGAACTGGAGAATTGTAGGTATCCTAGTGAATAGTTGTGCTAAGACTTAATAATCCTTTTGAGGTACAATAAGATATTCTACAGTAACCTTGAAGAATGTATGTGAGTCTGTACTCTGAAAGAAATTAGATCATTCAGAGAGCAAACACAAGGTGTAACTTACTGGTGAGGCACTAAAACCTGAACTATTGGAGTCCATTTTATTAAAAAGAGCTAGAGCTGGGTGATAAAATGATGAACAAATAATTTTCTCTATTATATGCATATTTTGCAGAAGCAGATTATTTAAAGCTCATTTAACTAACAATATTATTTAAACTGAAATGATTGTGAGGTGTCTGTACAGAGGAGCTGGCCAATTTGGCTTCTATCTATTGTCCTGGTGTTACAAAGATTTCAAGCCAACCCTGCAGCTGAATGTGATGATACTAGTTTCTCTTTCATGCTAATGCTTCTGAGGCACAGAACAGTGTATGTTGGTTGCCTTGCCAGTTTAATACTTAGAAGTATTTGTAGACATCAGACAGAAGTATTGCTGGTTAATCCTTTTTTAATCCTTTGTTTTGAAGAGTTCAGAAATGTTTTTGACTCAGCTTTTAACATTCATGAAATCTAATTTGTGGTAGAAAGAATTGCGTTCAAGGGCTCAGCTCCTTCAGCAATGAGAGATTTTAAGTGATTCAGTTTATGCTGTGTTTCACTGAAAGTACTGTTTGAATCTGGAAAATAACAAGTGTATAATGTTGCTTTACTATGGGGGAAACTGGTATTTCATCGTTACGTCTTTGTTGGTACCTACTTACAGATTTGCATGCGATTTCTCCCCTACCCCTCACACTAACATTAGGAAGCTGTAGCAGTTCTAGAGCTGGTGATGTTTGATAAGATCAGCATGTACAGCCTGGCATGAAATTTCTAGAACTTTGTTTCTGTAATGCTGTGTTCTCAGTCATTTCCCCCAGATTGCATCTTTATCTGTAGTGTATTGTAAGTAGAAATAATATTCTGTTCTGGAAAAATCTGTAAGTGGCTTCCTTCTTATGGATTGCTGATGTGATTCAGGATGAGATTTTGTTTTGAAGTAGGTGGATACGCTATGCAGTAGGCGCATCCAGAGGGCTGTTATGATTGCTGTGTGGCTTCAAGCGCATTGTTTTGTCCAAAATTGAAGCTTTTATTTCATGAGCAGCTGTGTGAATATAAAATACAGCTGTAAGGCTGGCTTACCTACATCACATGGTTTAATTTAGCAGCCAGGAACCTGACTAATACAAAGCCCAGTGAAAGTAGAAGGGTCTTTTCTATTCAAGGGCTTCAATTTGGTAGAGCCTGGAAAGCCAGAGGGAGAGGGCATTTCTGGGGAGAGAAAAGAGTTTGCTTTGTTTAAATGCATTTTGATGGATGCACAGAACACTCAGCTCTGTGCTGCCTCTCATGTCCTATTAAAAGGTCTCATTTCTTTGAAAAGTCTCATATATAACTCCAGAGTAGGATTTGCTGTTGTCGAGCTCTCCACTTTCTCTGTCCCCATCTATCAGAATACATAGCAGTGAGCCCTGCCTCCCTGCTTGGAGCTTGCCTCGTACTCTTAGCACTGCTTTTCATATCATATGAACCTGTAAACCTTAGGTTTTAAAGATCGTCATATTTTTGTGGTTTTTAATGTATATATATAGTTATTCTGTACATTCTTCTGATTAGTGCATTGTGATAGAAGAAGAAAAGCACGTTCTCTGTGAATTATTTTTATAACTGCTTGTTTATATAATCATCGAATCATTTAGGTTGGCTATAACCATGATATAAGATCGAGTCCCACTGTTAACCTGCCACTGCAAAGTCCGCTGCTAAACCATGTCCCATATGTGCACATCATTAAAATATCCCCAAGGATGGGGACTCCACAACTTCCCTGGACAGCCTGTTCAATGATTGACAACCCTTTCAGTAAATAAATTTTTCCTAATATCCAATCTAAACTTCCCCTGGTGCAACTTGAGGCCATCTCCTCTTGTCCTATCACTTGTTACTTGGGAGAAGAGACTGACCCCCACCTTGTTAGCTGAAAGGAGGTTGTAGGTGTAGAGAGCAAGGTCTCCTCAGCCTCATTTTCTCCAGGTTCAAGAGCCCCAGTTCCCTCAGTCACTCCTTATAAGATCTGTGCTCTAGACCCTTCACCAACTTCATTCCCCTTCTCTGGACATGCTTCAGCACCTTAATGTCTTTCTCTTAGTGAGGGGCCTCAAACAGAACACAGTATCTAAGGTGCAGCTTCACCAGTGCTAACTACAGGGGGACAGCCTCTTTTGTTGTCCTGCTGGCCACACTATTGCTGATACAGGCTAGGATGCTATTGGCTTTCTTGGCCACGTGGGCATAAGGTGAGTCATATTTAGCTTACTGTTGACCAACATCTCCAGGTCCTTTTCTGCTGAGCAGTTTTCCAGCCACTCTTCCCAAGCCTGGAACATTCCATGGCATTGTTGTGACCCAAGTGCAGGACCCAGCACTGAGCCTTGCTGAACCTCATACCATTGGCTTTGGCCCATGGATCCAGCCTGTCCAGATCCCTCTGCACAGCCTTCCTGCCCTCCAGCAGATCAACACTCTTACCCAGCTTTGTGGTGCCTGCAAACTGACTGAGGGTGCACTTGATCCTCTCATCGACATCGTTGATGAAGATATTAAACCACCACTGAGCCCTGAGGAGCATCACATATGACTGGTGTTAGAGCTAAAGCATAGAATCATAGAATAGTTAGGGTTGGAAAGGACCTTAAGATCATCTGGTTCCAACCCCACTGCCATGGGCAGGGACACCTCCCACTAAACCATGCCACCCAAGGCTCTGTCCAACCCGGCCTTGAACACCGCCAGCAATGGAGCGTTCACAGCTTCTCTGGGCAACCCATTCCAGTGCCTCAGCACCCTTACAGGAAAGAATTTCTTCCTCATATCCAATCTCAACTTCCCCTGTTTAAGTTTGAACCCGTTACCCCTTGTCCTCTCACTACAGTCCCTAAAGAAGAGTCCCTCCCCAGCATCCCCATAGGCCCCCCTTCAGATACTGGAAGGCTGCTATGAGGTCTCCATGCAGCCTTCTCTTCTCCAGGCTGAACAGCCCCAACTTTCTCATCCTGTCTTCATATGGGAGGTGCTCCAGTCTTGGGATCACCCTTGTGGCCCTCCTCTGGACTTGTTCCAACAGTTCCATGTCCTTTTGATGTTGAGGACACCAGAACTGCACACAATACTCCAAGTGAGGTCTCACAAGAGCAGAGTAGAGGGGCAAGATCACCTCCCTCGACCTGCTGGTCACGCTCCTTTTGATGCAGCCAGGATACGGTTGGCTTCTGGGCTGCGAGTGCGCACTGCCGGCTCATGTTCATTTTCTCATCAACCAACACCCCCAAGTGCTTCTCCACAGGGCTGCTCTGCATCTCTTCTCTGCCCAACCTGTAGCTATGCCTGGAATTGCTCTAACCCAGGTGTAGGTCCTTGCAGTTGTCACGGTTAAACTTCATCAGGTTGGCATCAGCCCACCTCACAAGCGTGTCCAGGTCCCCCTGGATGTCATTCCTTCCCTCCAGCCCATCAACCGAAGCACACAGCTTGGTGTCATCAGCAAACTTGCTGAGGGCGCACTCAATCCCACTGTCCATGTCACTGACAAAGATGTTGAACAAGACCGGTCCCAACACTGATCCCTGAGGGACACCACTCCTTACTGGTCTCCAGCTGGACATTGAGCCATTGACCACAACTCTGCGTGCAGCCATCCAGCCAGTTCTTTGTCCACCTATCAAATTGATGCCTCTCCAACTTAGAGACAAAGGTGTTGTGTGGAACAGTGTCAAGCACTTTGCACAAGTCCAGGTAGATGACATCAACTGCTCTAGCCCTGTCCATCAGTTCCGTAGCCCCAGCTGGAAATCTTGAAATTGCTACATTATTTTTTAAATTTACAGGAAGATGATGAAAGGGAGGTGAGAAGGAGGGTAATGGCATCGAAAGGTCATTGAATTGCTCTCTGGAGGTGCTGACCTATTTTAATTGCTGGATGATTGCTAGGTTTCTAAACTTCAGTGCTGTCATCACAAGTAGTGTGGCTCTCATGGCTGTCACTGGTTGGTGACAAGCCTCCGTATTTTATGTCTCTAGTAGAGACTGTAATTTACTACTGCTTGGCACTGCTGCCTGATTGTTACTTTGATTGGATAACTCTTAAAGTCAGTGTTATGGTTTTGATTGTGTAACATGCATCTTCATGTACAGTTTCTAGAAAGTATGGCTTGAGGCAGCTTGCACAAAATAAATCCTCGATGTCTGCAGAAGTGAGGACAGAGGTGTGATTTTGTGGTGGAAGAGGAAACTGTTGCTTAAACATGTATATTATTGGCAAATGCACCCACCCTTGCTACTGCTGAATTGCCGATTTGAAAAGTTTCTGTTAGAGAAGGAGAAAGAACTAGTTCAAAGTTGTACAGAAGGATTTAATTCCTTCCAGCCTTTTTCAGGTCCTACTGTTGCAGATTCACTGTAGGCAATATTTTAAACAGGTCTTACTAGTTTCTCCAACAATGTCATAGTTACATAAATTGGTATGAGCAGTTGGTTTCTGAAATGCTGATATTCACTTCTTGCCTGAGTGTACTGACTTAATTACTGGTTTAATTTCAGGTTGAGGATGAACCGAACAAAATATGTGAATCAGACAGGATAGCCATTAAAGCCAACATAGTGCCCTTGATGCTTAGCAGCCCAGAACAAATTCAGAAGCAGGTAATATGTCAATTCCTGGTTGTGTTTATGCAGCTTTGGAGTATTTTAAGCATGTCTAGAGGCTCTAGCAGAACTCAGTTTTCTTACCAGCGAGGTCATCCTGATCCAAATAACTTGGAGTGTATTGTTATAGCTACCTCTGCCTACTTTTATTTTATTTTTAAAAAGGCAATTAAAATATAATCTTATAGGTAAATTCTAGTATTAGGCAGCTAAATGCAATGTGACATTTCTTTACTTGTGGTGAAAAGTAGTAGGTATTTAACCCAATGATTTTTGAATCTGACAACAATAACAAGGTATTTTCCCAGATATTTGCATCATCTTGTGTGATTGTGAGGAACCTGCTATTTGTATCATGTAATGGTTATGTTTCCTTTCCAGTTAAGTGATGCTATTAGTATTATTGGTCGGGAAGATTTTCCTCAGAAATGGCCAGACTTGCTGACAGAAATGGTGAATCGCTTTCAAAGTGGAGATTTCTATGTCATCAATGGGGTCCTTCGCACTGCTCACTCTTTATTTAAAAGGTATTGGAAATAAGGGAGTTAGTATATGCATTGTAAAATTGCTGTTCGACTCTAAATTTTTACCATGAGGCTTAATTTTGTAGGTTTACAAAGCCTACAGTTGTGGCTTCTACTTGCATGTACTGATTTTTTTCAATAAGATTTAAGTGCTTGACAGATTTACACCTTGCATGGTCTTGAGCTATGTTGTTTAGTTCTTGTTTACTTGACAGTATTTGTTTCAAGGTCCAGCACTTGAATTGTACACAAGTTAATTTGGTAATGAATGTGAAGACTGTATTCTCTTGTCCCATGTATTTCTCTTCCATTTCTCAGGTACCGCCATGAATTTAAGTCAAATGAATTATGGACAGAGATCAAACTTGTCCTCGATGGCTTTGCTTTGCCCTTGACAAATCTCTTTAAGGTATTTCTTGCTGACTCATTTCTAAAACAAGTTTAAAGTTTTGAAATGCTTATTGTGAATGCTGTAAAATAAAAACTTAGGAATAATTGCTTTGAATCTTTAATGGGGGTCGAACTAAAGGGGAGGAAAAGGAACTCTATTTTCTGGTTTAAAAAATAAAGTTACATGACTTTTCAATGCACTTGCCAATGTGGTCTGTGTGTGTTACATGATTGAATCTTATGTCCTTTTCCAGGCAACTATTGAACTTTGCAGCACACATGCAAATGATGCTAGTGCTTTGAAGGTTCTCTTTTCTTCCCTCATTCTAATTGCGAAGCTGTTCTACAGTTTAAATTTTCAGGTGAATCTCCTTGTTCTTCTAATAGTTCCACTTAGATCTCGTGAAGCCATTACACTCTTATTTAGAGGATCAATTTGAGGCAGCTTTTAAGGCCATGCTTTATCACAAAAATAACAGTTGACAGTCTGCATCAGTGCTGGAGTAAAGACACAGTAAGGATGGGGTTAGTTAACACATTAGCTTGACCCTATCTAAACAAAAGTTCAAGGGAGTCTAAGCTGGTATTGTAGCAAGGAGGTGTTGTACAGGTAGTTCTCAGAGCATGAGCTGCGAAAGAAGTCAAATGCCTGAGTTTGTACTCACTGTGCTCCCTAATAAATATGTCTATACTGACATGAACTCAGGCATGTAGATGAAAGTCAGTTAAAAGCTAGTAGCTCTGTAGCACTGTAGCAGTGAGTAATTCTGGTAGCAGTGTGGGTTTTTTTGTTTTGAAACGGAATCTTAATTTCTAACATTATTAAATAAATGTACTGTATAAAAAATGCTAAAAAGCTACTTTGAGGTGACATAGACTTTTAGTGTCTCAACGTGAACATGAGTCTCTGAAGTGCAATGATCATGCCTTGATTGCTTGGGCTGTTTTTCCATATTGGGCAAAAGAGGACGCTGGAATTAAAAGGGAGGCTTGTGCTTGCTTGTTCTGAGAGTAAGAAGCAATAGTGATCTTTCTTTACAAAACTGTAGGCTGTATAGGGTGTGAGCAACTAGTTTATTTGGAAAAACAGTGTTCCAAAGCCTCTATCTGGAGGGATTTCATTTGGGAGGAGGAGGGAGAAGTGTTTTGTTTTGCAAACTGTTTTCCACGCTTTGTGGTCCCTCATTAGATTAAAAGGTGGATACGTACTACTTACAATGTAGGTGTGTTATTTAAGCAATGCAATCAAAAATTAAAATCTAGATTTGTGCTTTTCCTTCACAGGATCTTCCTGAGTTTTTTGAAGATAACATGGAAACGTGGATGACAAATTTTCACAGTCTCTTAACTTTAGATAATAAACTTCTGCAGACTGATGTAAGTACTGCGTAAACCTCCTGGTTTACTTCTGTGTAGTGCAGAGAGAGAACTTAGATCTAACTGTGAACAATGCAATGTTTCTTTTGCTGGGTAAGCAAAGGAATAGAACGATGATAAGAAGATGGGGTTTAAGAGGAGTTGCGTTGTCTAAATTTGAGGTCCGGTTCTTGAAGCTGTATCTCAGTTACAGGCATACCCAACTGTGCACGGAAAGCAAATTACAGATACTCATCAATGAGTAGATTCTTTAAGGGACTTCTGCTGAAGTAACCTGGGCTTTAGTGTCAAGAATGCTCAGTTTTCCGGTATCTTTCATCTGTTTCAATGCACTGTGTTTTAGAAGACAGGGTATCTTAACTTGAAACAGTTGAACATAGAAGGCACGACATCCTTAAGTGCTTCAATTTAGCATTTTGTCTAGTTATAAGAAATAGTAATTTTACATGTCAAAGATGATACCAAGTCATCAAAGCTCGAATTTTGTGCAAGCTCTCTCCATTTTAAATGTCTTCGAGATGCAGCACAATACTTTGCCACGTGGTGGAGACAAAGCAAATCTATAAGTTTCTTTGCATAAGGATGCGTATTAAGTGTATTCTGTGCTAGAGTTTCACAGTTGTTTTAGTCTGATGCTGCTGCTGAGAGAAGCCTTGTTGCTGTTTTCTCTTGTGTCTGGAGCTATTTCCCAGCACAGACATTCATGCAGCTGTGTGCTGAATTGAGTCAGGAAGTGATAGGCGTTAAAACTGAAAAGTGGGACTGGGTGGAGAAAGAACTGGGGTGGTGTTTGGTTGTTTGGGGTTTTGTTTGATTTAATTCCAGCTCAGTTTCCCAATTCACTTTGCTTTGTGGTTCCATGACTGTCTTTGCTGGTATAGGGAATGGGACTACTTTTACAACTACTCCCTTTTGAAGTAGCAAGATACAATGTCTTCTAAGCATATTGTTTTCAGTGCCTTGTATTGTCTTGTTTTCCTATTAGATTTGTAAATTATTTTCATGTTAAACTGTATCAGGTCTAAATGATTTAAAGTGCATAGTGCTTTCATTAGAAATGTAGGTATGATTTATAACTTGCAGTGCAGTTCCAGTATACTTCAGCAAAATACTGTAATTGAAGGGACGTGAGAGGGATTTCTTTCACCTATTTGGAACAAGCTAAAATAATAGCGTAAATACTTCCTTAAAATGTGTCTATACTTTTATGTAGTGTTGAAGTTTGGATGTTTTAAGTTGTTAGTTTTGTTCTATTCAAGGATGAAGAGGAAGCTGGATTACTGGAGCTCTTGAAATCACAAATTTGTGATAATGCTGCTCTGTATGCTCAAAAATATGATGAAGAATTCCAGCCCTACCTGCCACGTTTTGTGACAGCAATCTGGAATCTGTTAGTCACAACGGGCCAGGAAGTGAAATATGATTTGGTAAGTTGTTGTAAACTGATTTTGTTAAGCCTAATAGTGAATTATAAGTTGATCAGACATGCTAAAACCGCATGTTCTGTTTGTGTTGTTCCAGCTGGTTAGTAATGCAATCCAGTTTCTGGCCTCTGTTTGTGAGAGACCCCATTATAAGCATCTGTTTGAAGACCAGAATACATTGACAAGCATCTGTGAAAAAGTTATTGTTCCCAATATGGAATTTAGAGGTAACTCTTTGGGACTTAAGTTTTCAAAGACACAATAATATCTAACTGTAATTATGATACGTTGCTTTGCTGGACTAAGAATTGAGGATTACTTCTTGCGTACTTTAGTACTACATTCAAAATCAAGTTTCTGTAACTTATTGCTGTCCTAAGTAGAATTGTGTGAATATATCTAGTAATTTTTCTGTCTTACTTTTCAATTTGAGATGCTATTATAGGAAATCTAGGCTGTGTACCACTAATAACTTTTCATGCTTAAAGTTTGTATCAAGGAGTACAAATAGGTGTGGATATTAAGCCTACTAAATCGTAACATCTGTTTATCCAGGTTTGGATGGGGTCACATTGATCCTAGTATATAAAATGCAGTGAAAATATATTGCAGTGATAGATGCTTCCCTCCTTAAGTCTGTGAGCCAGGAAACATCTTTAAATGCACTTAGTGTTGAATATATCTTACCTCTGTTTGTCTGTGCTTTTCACAATTTTTAAATCTGGAATGCGTCAGCTCAGGAGTATGAAAGAAGGATTTGTGAGGCAGCAGCAAGCTAAGCAGGCTAGTCTGGGTACTTCTGATTAATTTGAATTAGAGTTATAGAAAAGTCCTTGGAAGAAATAGCAAGTTGATGGTAATACGCCTTTTATCGTAAAAAAAACCCCCGGAGACTTCAGTATTTAAATCTCTCTGCATTTTATATTTTCAGCTGCTGATGAAGAAGCATTTGAAGATAATTCTGAAGAATATATAAGAAGGGATTTGGAAGGATCTGGTAATCCACAGATTTTTACTAAGAATACTTGGTCTTTAAATATAGCTCTGAAGAGTTGAAACACTTTACTGAAGCTTTTATAAGTGATTTCTTAAATTGGGAAGGTTCCCCCCCCCCCCAAGAGTTTTATCCAGGTTTTGATCAAGTCTGCTGTCACGATTTCCCATCACAGTGTCTTTTTGTTTTGAACAATGTTCCTATAGGCTTTTTTCCTTAATTGGATTGGTATGTCTCCTGCACTGCACATGTTCTCATTTCAGCAAATATAGCCTGTAAGTCAGCACGGAATAGTAGCCACAGTTGTGTATTTAGTTCCTATGCATAGAGTTTTAAATAACATGGAGAGACTGTGCCTGTATTTAGTAGTCTGTCATGTTTAACTGAAATTCTGACTGGTGTTGCATGCAAGTCTGTGATCTAGCCAGCTGGACACCAGCCAGCCCTTGTACACAGGCACTGTGTTCAAACCAATACAGTAACCACCCTGAAAACACACTGCTGTGCTAAGAGAGCTACTTGATTTTCTGATTGTAGCTGTCTGGGCTTCGGCCAGGTCAGAGCACAAATGAACCAAATCTCGGTCTGTGTGACAGTTCTGGATATGCTGCTCTGTGCTGCTCACAGTTTGCTGAGCAACACTTTTACATTAATAATCTTAAAAATAGATTCTTAAATCTATTGAGATGAATAGATATATGCATGCAGGATTAGGTATATTTTAGGTATTTGTGAAGCTTTTATTTGTTAGCTACTTCTGCTTTTAAGAGAATCGAGGCAGGAAGTATTTGTTCTCCAGAGATAAATATAGAAATGTCCTCTGTTGCGCTTAAGTTGACTTGCTTTATTTTCCCTCCCTCCCTTCTGTTAGTACATTGTAGTAAAGGCCAGCTGGCTTTTTTTTTTTTTTTTCTTTCTTGAAATAAGGCATTTTCATAGATTTTTCTTTCCAAAAATGCACTGGTTCAGTGTGGTGGGCCAGCAGAAGGCACCACTCAGCAGCTTGCTCATTCCCCACCCTGCTGCAGTGGGATGGGGGGAGAGAATAGGAATAGTAGAAGTGAGAAGACTCCTGGATAGAGGTGAAGACAGTTTAAGTAAAAGGAAGAGGAAGAAAAGACAAGGGGGGGTGTGTGTGTGAAGAAGTCAATGACTTGCTGCTTCCTACAAGTAGACTGATGCCCAGCCTGCCCTGAGCAATGGCTACCTCCCCAGAAACCATCCCCCCTCAGTTTTTATTGCTGAGCATGGTGTTACATGGCATGGAATAACCCTTTGGTCAGTTTGGATCAGCTGTCCAGATTGTGTCCCCTTCCGACTTCTACTTCCTACTTGAGGAAGGGCAGAGCAGGGAAACAGAGAAAGCCTTGACACTGTGCAAGCACTCTGTAGCAACAGCCAAAACACTGGGGTGTTATCAACAGTTTTAGTCGCCAGTACAAAACGCAGCACCATATGGGCTGCTATGAAGAAAATTTAACTCCATCCCAACCAGACCCAGTACATTCTGGTGCATAATTGTCGAGATTAAAAGACTGGCCCTGCATACGTGCGGAAACATTCTTTAGAGGGCAGTAAAACCTGTGAACACACAGGTAGTATTGATGGGTGGCCATTCCTTTCTTTGTTGTACAAATAGTCCCTGAAATGATAGTAACAGTCTTTTTAGTAAAAGACTTAAAAATGTGTTGTTATGTATAAGTGTGGAGGAGTGCAATATTTAACATAAGGTGTGGCTGTAGTTTGAGGATCTGTATATTGTGTGTTATGTTTATTACTATGAAAAGCTGTATACTTTCTTATAGCCAAAGAATCTTTGGTTCTCCTGCAGATATTGACACCAGGCGCAGAGCAGCTTGTGATCTGGTCAGAGGCTTGTGCAGATTTTTTGAAGGACCTGTGACAGGGATTTTTTCTGGATATGTTAATTCTATGCTGCAAGAATATGCAAAGAATCCATCTGTCAACTGGAAGCACAAAGATGCAGCTATTTACCTTGTTACATCTTTGGCATCCAAAGCTCAAACACAGAAGGTACTTGCACATTCTATTCATTTTAATCCATATTCATTCAAATATTACAGTGTGCATGAGGACTGATTTGTTTTATGCTGCTTCAGAATGGCACTGACTGTGTTTCTAGTAGTTTAATGTTGATAAGACTGAAGGTTGCCCATTATATAATCCTATTACAGTTGTTAATTTGTTGATGTCTGACTTTCAGATAGATTGGGCAAAGGCAACAACCATTTGTGGCCATTTGGTGGGTCTTACTAGCATGTATGAAGCAGCTATACAAAGCAACACAATTAGCTTGGGTCTAGAACCTCTGAACTTTTAAATGGTACTGAGCCAGAGTTTGCAAGCCATGGCAGGCCAAATTTAGCTCTACAGGAGATGATCAGAAGTGTTAAGCAGACTAGAAGGAAAGTAGGTGACTCTTACAGTTCTTGTCATTATGTTTCCTGTTATTTGAGTGTTTATGATTTGGAAATGGCATGTGAATTATAATGATGGTTGGAAATGGATCTTAATACTTGTTTGGGAGAAAGTAACTAATTGGCTTGATACATTGAAAAGCCACACCTGAGCTCAACTGTATTTGGAAACAGTAGCATTGTATCAAATGTCTCAGGACAGATCTTAATGCAGCAGTTAATCACAGAACTATAGGATGGTTTGGGTTAGAAGGGACCTTAAAGCTCGTCCAGTTCCAACCCTCTGCCATGGGCAGGGACACCTTCCACTAGAGCAGGTTGCCCCAAGCCCCGTCCAACCTGGCCTTGAACAGTGCCAGGGGTAGGGATGGGGCAGCCACAGCTTCTTTGGGCACCCTGTGCCAGCGCCTCAGCACCCTCACAGGGAAGAGCTTCCTGATATCTAATCCAAATCTCCCCTCTTTCAGTTTAAAGCCTTTCCCCCTTGTCCTGTCCCTACAAGCCCTTGTAAAAAGTCCCTCTCCAGGTTTCTTGTCAACCCCTTCAAGCACTGGAAGCTGCTCTAAGGTCTCCCCTCAACCTTCTCTTCTCCAGGCTGAACCAGCGCAGATCTCTCAGCCTGGCTCCAGAGCAGATCATCAAATAATACCAAATAAAGTTTTTAAATGTTATTACAGTTCAAGTCTCAGTGGCTTTCCAAGACAGCTTTGAGACAAACGTAGTAAAACATGTTACATGGCATCATTACGCAGTTTTGTTTGAAGGTTACTGGTCTTTTCCTGAAACTCTAGTTATGTACCACTGCACAGCAGTTGCTAGTAATAGTGCTGTGTACCGGGAACTCGAGTCTTCCAGCAGTTAGTAAACTGCTGACTTGTACATCTTTCATTTTCTGTGCTATTTAGTGGCAAACATGGGATAGCATCACTTAGAACACTTGATTGATAAATATCCATCTGAAAACCCTGTTTTAAAAAGTAGTTGCATTTTCTGTAAGAGAAAACTAAGTAGTCCTTATTTTGCAGCTGTAATTCAGAATTGGAGTTGGACTCCTAAACTTTCCCTTGTTAAAAGGCTTATCATAAAAAGAAGTGTCAAGTTAATAAGATGCTGATATTTTCTACCTAAAATTTTGGTTGATTATTACTATGCTATATGCTGCTATTCCTCAACTCAGAGTTTATAACCTTGAACCTCAGTAGCACTACAGCCGAAACCTAGATGCTAAAAACATTAAGAAAAAGAAATTGGATGGCTCTCTGTCATAAATGCAGTTTGAACAAGCTCATCACGTGCATGCACACTTCGGGTTACTTTTCCTATTCCTTTTTATGTGCTTTTAATAAAACCAGCTGAATGTCACCATCTAAAACCAGAGTTGGTTTGTTTTTTGCCTTTTTAGCATGGAATAACACAAGCCAATGAACTTGTAAATCTGACAGAATTCTTTGTGAATCACATTCAACCTGACTTAAAGTCTGCAAGTGGTAAGTCTGTGTTAATTTTGGTATGGCATTTTTTATGATACAGCTACAATCTTGACAGCGACCATTGTTTCCTGAAGCTCAAGAACTCATATCTCAGCATAATCTGAGACAGAAGGCTGTGTCACCTGGCACACAGAAGCAATTCAGATTTGTTTGGCCAGCAGTGAATGAGCTTTCAAACAAAGGTGGATTGCCACATGCTATCTTCAAGATCAGAGCATGCACGCACATGGTTGCTATTAGCTACATGTTTGAACTAATTGAATCAAAGTGATCTGATTTCTGTATTTGAGACTATGGCAAACTGCTGTGCTATACAAAACTCTGAATATCAGCCCATACTGATGAGCTTATGGATGTCTAGCTTTAAGCCACATGATTTATTTTATGCCTCAGCAATTATCTTGTATTTGGAATGTAGTGGGTTGTCTTGGAATATGTAATTGGAGGCTAAAATGGGAGCCAGAAGGGGAAATGTCATGTGAAAGTGTTGGACTGTACACTTACTGGTACTAGGGCATGATTTGTACCTAAAGCTGATACTTTGTTAAACAGTGCCCATACAGAAATGCTGAAACCAAGCAATGTAGAAAAACTGTGTATTAGTTTTTAGGGGAAAAATCATGCCTTAATGTCACCTCTAGATATAGTATATGTTCAATAGTCACAGATATATGAAAAGTATCAACACAATTCTTGTATTTTTCTACTGCAGTGAATGAATTCCCTGTGCTAAAAGCAGATGGTATCAAATATATCATGATTTTTAGAAACCAAGTAAGTTTCTCCTTTACTCTTATGATAAAAACATATTGTGGTTTGTTACTTTATACTTGCCAAGCCTAATTTATCTTACTTGGCCATATGTTAACTCAACAGGTGTTTCGTAGTCATATATAACACTTCAAGCTGCATTTTTAGTTTTGAAAGTGAATGATATTGTTAAAAATATCCAATTAACATGTAGTCTGTATGCTACCCATATGCTGTGAGAGCACTGAACATCTTATCTTAGCATGCTTAGTTCTGTGACACTCAGACTTTTCCAAGTGAATGTTAGTCTAAATATACTTGATTGCTCGTATCATTGCAGTAGTTTTTAAAGAGAGTACAGCAACTTTGTGCTTTTCTGATTTGTGAGATGCAGTAAGAAAATGTAATTTTAAGTGGTAGATTACCTTTATTCATCTCTTATGAAATATCTGTAGTTGGCTGGATTTCTTTTAAGCTTGATATTTTTTTTAATTGCCTGTTACAGTAAAATGGGAAAAGAAATATACATTTGGAATATCTGCATTTACTGTTGAACAAATGTAACATTGATGCTCAGGAGAAGTACACATGCAGTGACAGAAATAGGTACCTCTTGGTTGTCAAGGTGCAATTTAGCAACTGGAGGAGCCTTCTAAGATTGCTTCCTTTGCCAAGCTTTCATTTTGTGCCTGATGAGCTCAGTGTGGTTATGCTCTAGTGTTGAACCATCTGTAGTTTTATGTAACATATGTATAATTTGTTGCTATATTTTTGTAGGTACCTAAAGAACAACTGTTGGTATCTATCCCTCTCTTAATCAATCACCTTCAAGCAGAAAGTATTGTGGTCCATACTTACGCAGCCCATGCTCTTGAAAGACTGTTTACCATGAGAGGGACAAATAATACTACCCTGTAAGTTTTCAAGTAGAAAGAAATACACTGCTACATTGGTTTTGTCCATTAAGAACAGAGAAATATCTACAGGGGATCTTTTATTTCTTAGTATTACAATATTGTAAAATGCTTGACATTTGTGAATATCTTTCATCATTAAAGAGCTGTGTTTTACTTAACAGCATAACAGCTGCAGAAATGGCACCATTTGTGGAAGTGCTATTAACAAACCTTTTTAAAGCGCTGACACTTCCTGGCTCATCTGAAAATGAATACATTATGAAAGGTAAATGCTTTGTGGTCTGCAATATAAGAGTAACTTTTGTTAACTTGAGGTCAAGGCTTATAGTTACAGGCTGCTGAAATTTTTCTTTGAAAAACTTAATTTATACAAACGTGTTAAAGAGTTTTGTGCACCCTACAGTTATTTACCAGCCTGTATTAAGTCATCTGTGACTGCATTTATGGTACCAATGTGAAATACTAAACATAACACTGTTGTGGCAAATTATTTCTCAAATGGTATTCTCTGTAGTCAGGACAGCTACCTGAGCAGCGTCAGTAGGAGATCCAAGTGAGTTATGGCTAATAGTATGCCAAGATTTGATACTCGCCCAAGATAAATGATGGTCTGTGCAAAGTCGGTTAATCTTCTGTGCTCTGTCTGTAGAATGGGGATAATAAGGCTTTGCTTTATCCTTTGTCATGGTTATAGATTGATTGTTCTTGCAGCAAGTGCTCTTTTTTATTGTACCTAATTCCTTGGGATTCGATTTAATAGTAAAAGGGAAGGATTTAGGCATATGATGGATGGCAAAAGTGTGTGTTTGTATTCAGAAGATAATACTGTCGATTTATTTGCAGCCATCATGAGGAGTTTTTCTCTGCTACAGGAAACAATAATTCCATACATCCCTTCTGTCATCACACAGCTTACACAGAAACTGCTGGCTGTCAGTAAGGTAAAGAAACAGCCCAAGCAAAATGTTCACTTTTAACTTTTAGAGCAGTCTTTCTAAAGACTTACGTATGCCTTGTTGTTTGTATTCTCTTAGAATACTGTTCAGTATTTTCTGGCTAAATAAGTTAAAACAGCCTTCCAATGAAGTACTGTCTTCCTTCTGGGACATACTTTCAAATCATTCTTCCCTTGCTCTCATCTGAAATTTGGAAGCAGCATATGAAATCCTTTTCATATGAAATCTAGTATGAATGTTTGCTTGTGCAGAGGCCACCATTACACTGATCTGTCATTCTCACAGCTCCTTTTCCCTTTGTCCATGAAGCTTCTGAGCTGAATATTAAATTTAGGCACTGAAATGTGGCATTAAATAAATTGCCCTCCTACTTTCGGTGGCTAAAATTCTTAGTTTAGTTTTTTGTTCAGACTGGACTCAGTCTTCAATGTTGATGTTAGGAAATGCTTTAGAATATCAACTATCCAAAACCCTTCTACTACGTGCAGATTAAACCTCACTGCAGCGTGTAAGAAGTGTTCAACAAAGGTTTGACTAGACACAGGATTGAGAAATAACTTTTCAGGTTTTGTGTTGTGATACTTTAAGTGCTTGCCAGTTTATGTTGAGCTTCTGAAAAACACTTGGTGTCTTTAAAGTATTTATAAAGCACACCCTTCCTTTATGCTGTAAAGGTTTTTGTTTGCTTTTATGCAATTAATTTTATTAGCATATTAGTAAGTCGTAAGTATCCTTATTCCTAATTGCTAACTTAGAATTCAGTTGGAATAAAAAATATATTTTGTGAAATAAGTGACTTGGCTGTGAGTTTGGGTTGATTTCTCTTTATGACTTGTCTTTAGAATCCAAGCAAACCTCACTTTAACCATTACATGTTTGAGTCAATATGCTTGTCGATAAGGATAACGTGCAAAGCAAACCCTGATGCAGTTGGAAGCTTTGAAGAGGCTTTGTTTATGGTGTTCACTGAGATACTACAGAATGATGTGCAAGGTAAATTAAAATCAGTAAGTGCTTGTGCTCTCTCTCTGCTATAATTGATTGCTATGGTTTACCTCATGGCAGATTTTGTGTAACACAGGAAATTCAAGTGAGAACACAGCATGTTCACAGCCACTTCTAGGAAGCATCTGGGTCGTTTGTAGGGTACATCAACTGTATTAACTTCTTAAAGCAGACTACTTTAAAGATACTTAACAATCACTACTCCGAAACCTTTTGTTATTCTTAATTATACTGCCTTATTTCTAGTAGTTCGTTTTCCATGTTCTGAAACATTAGCAAATAGAGGAAATAGAAATTGTATATATATAATACTTGCAAATTTTGGGAATATTTATAATTGGGAAGTGATACATTTCTCCAGGCTTTTATTTGTTGAAATCTTTGTGTTAATATCATAAAACTTAGCTTCAGTAAATGGATCTGAGGTTCCCAGGAATTGACAGTGAGTATATTTACTGAATTTGTAAATGTCATCATTTCTTTTCCAGAGTTCATTCCGTATGTGTTTCAAGTGATGTCCCTACTTCTAGAAATGCATAAAAATGAAATCCCAACATCCTATATGGCATTATTTCCTCATCTACTTCAGCCGGTATTATGGGAAAGGACAGGAAACATTCCTCCTTTGGTCCGACTCCTGCAGGCTTATTTAGAACGGGGTGCCAATACAATAGCAAGTGCTGCTGCTGACAAAATTGTAAGTTGGACTGATTTAGTCGCATGTTGATTTAAGATTTAATATTATAAGGAACTTTTTCTTTTAGTGACTAGCTGGATTTGTGCAGAATTTGTGCTTGTACTTTAAATGAATGGTGCTTACGTGGAAATACAAAGCCCACTATGCGTGCTGGCTTTTTTGGATGCTTTTTTGTTATGTGGATGAGGTAAATCCTGGACCGTCATGCTTTTGCCAAGTAAGATGTATTATTCCTGCACACAGTTTTTGCAAGCAGGTAGGTTTCCACAGTTTTCCCATCTCATTTGCCTCATGTTGAACTGTGTATTAGGAAAGCTCGCAGAGGTTCTGTTCAGAACACTCTTGAGTGACTGAAGAGGAGCCAAAATGTTGGGAGATCTGAGGATTAGTGAATTCAGTGGGAGACTTATTCTGCATACTTCTGTTATTTCTGCTGCATGATCTGCTAGAGTCAGACTTGGTTAGACCATGCCGTTGATGAAGCAGACGTGTCAAATTGGCTTTGCTGTTCATTTGATCAAGGTTAATCTTAATGCTGAAAGCAACATCACTTGGTCCTGACAGAAATCTGTCTCCCACGTCCTTAACTGCAGAAACAGTATCCTGGTTTAGGTTATGAAAGCTTTTGCCTTGGTGTATGTCTTAGATGGCAAAGGCCAAATTTCTGGTAGGTCACATATGAAGAACTGTTGTATAGAGTTTTACATTTGCTTTGTTTACAGCCTGGATTGTTAGGTGTGTTCCAGAAGTTGATTGCCTCTAAAGCTAATGACCATCAAGGATTCTATCTCCTAAACAGTATCATAGAGCACATGCCTCCGTAAGTATGAGTTAAAATCACACTTAAAACTAGTTTCTGCAGAGTTTAATATATGGTATGTTTGTACACTTCATGGTTAATGTTTAACAAGTGAAAAATGACACATCAGTAAAATAGATTTGTCCCATTGTATACATGTTTTCTGTGAAGTGACATTAGTAAAATCCTAGTATGAATTGAATAACTATTCTTTTAAATTTCCAGTGAATCAGTTGACCAGTACAGGAAGCAGATCTTCATTCTACTATTCCAAAGACTTCAAAATTCCAAAACAACAAAATTTATTAAAAGTAAGTTCCTTGCTGTATGAAAAGCTTCAGCACTTTAGAACATGCAGCTGTACTCAAGAAGTACCTGCCAGGCCCTTGACTATGCAGATGGAGGGATACTAGGGACTCCTAACATCAGTGACTTGGTTCAGCTTACTTGTGTAATCAAGGATGACATGTAGGGCAGTTGCCACAGCAGGTGACGCTTATTTCATGAAAACTGAAGGAATGGAACTAAAATATGGGAAAAGACTTCTGATTTTCTCTTACTTTCTTACTCTGTGGTATCATCAATTTTCTGAAAGTGTTTCCATTTTAATCTTCCACTAATACCAGCAAATTCTCACACAACACAGTCGTATAGTCGTATAGCCCACACTTCCTTTAGTTATGTATAGTTGTGTGCTATTACTGTTAAATACTTTATCCAGTTGTGTCATCCTACTTTAATATTACTTAAGTTATGATAAGGTTTTACGTTAAGCTAGCAAAGCTGTGATGAATGATTGAAATACATGTACTGGTTATTCCAGCTCTAACAACAAAACTATTGTCATACTGATTAATGTAATGATACTATCACTACACAAATTACGCAATGTCTATTAATCCTATTACTTAATGCCACCTGGTAGCAGCAAGGATGATAGGATTGCTTTTACTGGTCTTTCACAAACAGAATTTAAGTGGTGCTATTGATGCATTGCATCTGCGCTCTGGTACAAAGGCCAAGCAAAGCGATTCACAACTGACTTGAAAAATTGCATTGCATTATGTTTCTGGCTGAAAGTATTGAAGAGTTTGTTTGGTCAAAATTGTAAATGGCTTTCCTAATGCTTTATAATGGCTCTAAGGGGAAAAAAGTCTGAATCTTGACTTAGTTGTCTTGCAGTATGTGAAGAGATCAGCAGTTTTTAGGCAGGTTTCAAGGTAGCAAGTTAATATACTTCACTGAAACCAAACATTTATAGAGACTGCTGTTTCTGTCCTCTTGAAAAACATGAGTGTATTTTGCTGCTTACTCTAAAGCTGTTCTTTTGCTGTTGAGTTTTAATTTGACCTTTCTCTTGTTACAGGTTTCCTAGTCTTCATTAACTTATACTGCATAAAATACGGGGCACTGGCTCTGCAGGAGATATTTGATGGCATACAGCCAAAGTTAGTATGAGTATTTTTTTAAGACTGCTGTGTAATTTTTATCTGTTAAAGTAGGAAGCAGTTCTCAGATAAAATTGCAAACTGCGTGTCACTAATTTGACTGACAAAATGCTGCTTCTAGTGTGGTTGTCTTGCAGTGTTTCTTTCTGATTTGCTGCCCATAGATCCTCGTTAATAGTTCACTCTCCTAAGCAAGTTACAAAAAGCAGAGTCATGTCTCTATTCCTTTCCCTTTCTGAAAAGTTTCTATGCTCAAATTTCTACTAGGCATCCACTGCAGCAGGGCTGCATCTTAACGATTTATCTGGTTTTCCCTTTTCCCTAGGGATTCATATTGTTTCTGGGTTTTTTCGCCATAAGATTGATAAGGCTTTGTAATACTTTTTCTTTTGATGTCACAATAGGATGTTTGGAATGGTTTTGGATAAAATTATAATTCCTGAAATCCAGAAGGTTTCTGGGCAAGTTGAAAAGAAAATCTGTGCTGTTGGCATTACAAAAATACTAACAGAATGTCCTGCTATGATGGACACCGAGTACACCAAGCTGTGGTATGTAGAGCACTTCTTCAGGTTCTGGTAGTTGAGGCTATTTGAGGTTTCGAAAATGCAAGCTAGCATCAAAACAAGGTCTTCAAATAAACTCCACTGTGGTTTCTTCACCCCTGCTATTGTTCTGAGGCTGAGTTTCAGGCTTTTCATACTGCTTGCTGTTCTACTGGTCAAGAGACCTGACAGAGGCACAGCAAGATCTTAGCTTGGAAGCAGAATCTTGGGGAAAGCTCTCTGGGAATCCTGTAAGGCAGCGTGGCTGTCTGGGATGTCAGACAGCCTGAATTCAGTGACAGTAATTGCATCCCTGAACTGGAACTTTATTTTTTAATGTACCAAGATAAAAGATATAATCTGGAAAGTCATTTTTTTAGGTATACTTTGTGACATTTGAACCTGATACATAGATACGTTGTTCCTGCTTTCAGTAGGAGCCTACATTATGCCTGTAAAATACACAGATTCACAATGCTTCTAGCTTAGCTTACAATTTCATTAGCTAAGCAAGTACCTGCAAGGGATAAATTGTAGAGGGTTCCAAGTAATTTGAACATTCTTGTAAAATACCCTGTGTCCTAATGTATTTTAAGCACTCTAATTTTATCCTCCCCTCTTTCCATGAAGGACTCCTTTGCTGCAGGCCCTCATTGGCCTCTTTGAACTGCCGGAGGATGACACTATCCCTGATGAAGAACACTTCATTGACATCGAAGATACTCCAGGATATCAGACTGCATTCTCTCAGCTAGCCTTTGCTGGAAAAAAAGAACACGATCCCGTAGGTCAAATGGTGAACAATCCTAGGATCCATCTGGCACAGTCTCTTCACAAACTGTCTACAGCATGCCCAGGCAGGGTAGGTGACTTCTATACATGCATGCTAATGCTACATTTTACAGAGAAAAATGTCTTTTTGATAATGGGTTTCTCTTGCTGATGCTCGATAATCACCAAAATGAAGTATATCATAACCAGAATGCCAGGTATTGCTCTCTCTTACTCTTTACAGGAATTTGTAAGGTTTTTCCCTAGTAACCTGAAGCTGTATTTTCACATTACCTAATTTAGCAATAAGCTTAAATACGCCATTTCTTAAATGAAAATTGGTCCACTTTTATGTAACTAAGGACTTCCCTCCACTTCAGTTTTATGTACTTGGGAAATTCTGGGCAGCTCACATTCAGTTAAACCATTTCAGTTTGCAGTTAACTGTTTTAACCGGAGGCATCTTTGTTTTGTTCAAGATTTTGGTAAGTAAAGATTGCTTGATCCAAATACCTGCTTTAATAACTGAGGCTTTCTTCACTCTTCGCTTGGATTTGATTCAGCCAAGTAGTACATAAAACTGTCAGCATCAGGCATTGTAATTCCAGCAACTGCTTTCACAGTGAAAAACTGCTGCTCTCAGAATGTCGTTTGACTTCAGACCGTATGTTGACACACTGATTAACAGGCTGTAGCAGTAGTTTAATGTATACACACATTGACACTTCTGCTCTGTCATATGTTTTAAGGTTCCATCAATGCTGAGTACTAGTCTGAATGCAGAAGCGTTGCAGTATCTCCAAGGATACCTTCAAGCCGCAAGTGTGACACTGCTCTGAGTTGCATATATTCCACAAGCAAGATCAAAAGCGGTTTTGTTACACAGAAGGTTAACACTGACATTTTTTTATAGCAGAGCTCAGACAAAATGAAAAATGCTACTTGAAAATGTATTGCAGAATCCATCTTGTACAAGACAAATGTGGCTTTAAGCTGAAATGGAAAGAATGTGGTGGTTTGTGTACTCATAGATAAAAGGTGGCTAACTTTCATTCCCAGTTTAATTTTGAAGGGAATAGTCATAGCGGTTTGTTATGGGATTTGTTTGCAGTCTGCATCTGCAGTGTTTGGATAACATTTTGCAATGTATGGAGAGCACTGGCTGTAGAAACTCACTTTGGTCACTAAAATTCCTTTTCATTTTGATGTTGTCCTTTGTATTTCTTTTGTCTTTCCTTAAACTTTATCTAAATTGTGAATAAATAAGAAGTACTTGTTTAAAATGCCTGTCACTGTGCGCTTACTGTTTCAGAAGGATGTAGTTGGTTTATAAAGAGAGGCTAATGTTTTAAACTTAGGATAGAATATAAGGCAGTGGGACTGTGAGGATTTTCCTTAATCTGTTAAGTAATAGTTTAAATATGTTGTAGGATCATACAGAGCAAACCTTAAACTTTGGCAGAAGATCCAAAGCTATTATCGCTCTTGATATTCACCAACAGGTGCACCCCTTCTCCTTTGAAGAAGATATGTCAGTGGAGTGCAGTAAAAGCAAGTAATACACCCTCTTAGAGTGGATATCAGTCTCCAGGTGGATTTTTGGTGATGTATTAAAGCTGAAGCAGTGATCTTAGAGTTAAACTTAACTTAAGATGTTCTCCCTGCCTCCTCATAAATATACGGATTAGCTTTGGTAGCCTTGAATTGTAAAAGCAACAGTTTACCGTGTAGTTACAGCTATTTAAGTGGCTAAATGCCTGAGCCTTACTGTGTTCTCATGTGGCCTGGGCAGCAAGCTACTAGACCACACAGACTTTTAGAGCACTGGTACTGCAGGGGTATAAATAGATCTAATTATAGAGACTGAAAAACTCCTGAATAAGAGTGAAGTCTCGGACTTAATGTCATATTAAGCCATGTCCTACGTGACAGATTTTAGTTACTCGTCCACAGAAATGCTGCAGGTGACTTGAATCAGGACTGGTTTTCTGTAGTTAAAATGCCTGTTGAAGCTGGGCCTTCTATCAAGAATGTTAGTGAAATTACTGAGGGTGAAAACACAGGGCAGAATCAAGTGTTCTTTCTTTGTATCTGTGGCTGCCATGTGAGAGCACAGGCTGGCCATTTCTCCTTATATATAAGAAATTAGCTGCTTGTTAGACAATGGATTTAAACTACTAAGTGCCTAATTATGGATCGAATGAGTCAGTGTCAACAGGTTTTCTTTAATCTGGTCTGTCATACAGTGTAAGACCCTCTTTGTTCCTTGGTATGAAATAAAAGCAGTTCTCAAGAGTGAAATAATAGAGTGGTGATCAGAAAAGCATCTGCCTTAATGCTGATGAGAGAGACTGTGATGTGTGTTACAAGTTTGCCGGAGCACCTTGTGGAATGAATTTCAATAGACAGGCTGAAACCACATGAGAGATGTGTGACATTTGCAAGGAACTGAACGCCTACCTGCAATGTCAATGTTAATTGAGCTGTGGTCATTCAAAACCTGCAAGCCGAAAGGATATGCAGGAATCTGCTCTGCAGCTCTGTCTTCTTCCTTGGATAATAGGGAGAACGATTCTACAGAGAACTTGCAGACCTCGCTTCCTGTCAGCCTCAAAGAACCAGAATTAAATTGGTACTGGTGGTCCTGTAACAATGCTGTGACATGTTACATGCTACCTTTGGATCTCTTGAAGCAGGCAGCCTATTACGCATGTGTGCTAGACAGCCTTGTGCTGAAATGGGCTCTTCAGCACGATGCAATATTAAGGGGTTTGTATTAGACCATTTTAGTTCTGCAGTTCTAAGCAAGATTTCTTTAGGGGTCAGGTTGCTGAGATACGCAAGTTAACAGATGTTTCTTATCTTACCAGTACCAACATAGCTGGAACTGGACAGGATTTACAGCAACAAGCCAGAACCTTTTTGAAAGGCAGCCAGAGAAAAATTGGCTCTTCTGAATGGAAACATATTGGTGAATCTCAATGGTCACGATCTTGCACTTCTGCAACGTGTGACTTTTTGTTGTTGGACAGACATTCTGTGTGAGTAAGTGCCTAAGTGACTTCAGATCAACAAATACCAGTGGCATAGTTGTCCTTTAGTTCACTCAGAGTAACTTGGACTTTGTAGACGTGGCTGTGGCACCATTAGTGACATGTTATTTAGTCCTGACATGTTCTGCACGTTTCACAAGGCATGCAAGTGTTTCTACAGAGCACTGACCCTTTCAGGGAAATGAACTTTTCAAGTGTAGTGCAGACAAGCAGGTGTATCTCTGCTTCATGGTACGGGTAAATGGTATTGGCAGTGCCCTCATCTTTGTTTAGGTGGGGACCTTAGTGCTGCTTCTGACACCTCCCCTTCTCAAGATTCAGAAGGCAACACAAAGTTCCAGCTACACTGATCTGTTAATTTTAGTGGGAACTGATGCAAGTAATGCCTTAACAGTGTTGTTGCAGACTGCTGAACTTCTCCAGGCCACCCTTCAGTGTATTCCTTGTTAAACAGTTGGGCAAATGCCAGTTGCTTTAGAAAGCTTAAGCTAGAAACAGCCTGGTGTCAGGGGATCTTCTGAGGACTTGGGAGCATCTAATTCAATGTTAACCTGAGATCTTCTGAAACTGTACTGAAAATAAGTGGCCAATTCTCCCTTGCAACTCCAGTAGTAGATTATTCAAATGCAAGGGGAATAAGATTACTTGCTCCTTTCTGAGTATGAAATGGGCGAAGGGACACCTGTTGTGGGATCTTCTGACACCACAGAACTCTATAATCTGCTGTCCTTTTCCGGAGCCTACTGACTGACTTGTGGTTGTCAGCTTCTAAATAATGTCCTCAGGCTCTTGTAGCAGAAGAAATACCTTATTGTTGGTTTAAGGTGGGGGGAAGATGGTCACCACCACCCTCGAGACCAGTCATATTCTTGTTTTCTTGGGTTATAATTGGGCCATTATATGGCAGTGGTGGCAGCACATACTGAAGCACAGTTCTATTTTCCTGTTTCTTCATGCAAATACGTGCTAAGATGAGGGTCGTCCTCTCAGTGAGTCAGACATCTCATTCTGAAAATTCTCTGAGGAGGTCAAAGCACCCTCTTTCAGCTGACTTCTGCTTTCAGAAACCTTGATCTTTAGGCTCTTCTATTAGGCTGCATGTCTTCGATTGTGGTGTGTACTTTTGTACTCATTCCATCACCTTTCCAACAGGAACAGCCTTCCTGAGAGCTGTAATATTGTCAAGGAGGGGGGGTAGGCCAGACTGAAGCTGTCAGAGCATGTCTGTACTGTAACCAGCACGAGTTATCATGCATCATGTATGATTCTGGCTGGTCACAGCAATCTTTGTTTACAGTTCGTTCAGTTACACCTTTCTCTGACGTTCTCTCATCCTTGTACAGCAAAGGGTTGTCATTCCCTTTGTCAGTCCCAACCCTACATGCTTCAAACTGTCAAAAATGCTGGTGAATCACCTGGAAAACATTTTGACAAAGCTGTGGAAGAAGGTTGGAGCGTGGGATCCATGCACCTGCAGGAGCTTGGATAACAAAACCAGCTTGGCTGTAGCAGTATGGGGATGTCAACATCCAGCTCTATTTGGGGGAGTAGATTGTTTCACCTGACAAACAGAGCTGCCTCTGCCAGACTGCGCGCAGCGCTGCATGGAAATTTAGTTTGGATATAGCTACACCCCGTGCTCCACAATGGCTGGTACTTCTCTTGTGCCAGAGCTCCTCAATGTCAGACCTTGACATTTGTCTTAGAACAGCTTAATCCTTTCTTCATAGGAACAGCAGGATTGCTCAATACCTGTTACCTGTATTGCTGATTCCATCAGCAAAATAAAGCTGAGAAGAATCATACGTGTGCTTTTAGCCCTCAGCAGAAGTATCACCAAAGCATCTCCTGTTCCAGGTGTTTGCTTTTAGAGTTGTGCAGTTGCGAACTGACAGAGACACGCTCCAGGCATGAGCTCTCTGAAAATTTAAATGCACCTCTGAACTTCCCAGCCCTCACAGTATGATAAATGCTTTGTTTTCCCTTTGCTTTCTGCCCTTACTGATTTAAATGAAATCATTATTGCCTTTAATGTAATTTAGAGGAAATCTGAGGTGTTCCTGGGGAATGTGGGCTGTAAGACCAGGTACCAGCTGGCACACGAAAGGCTCAGTTCTTCCATTGACAGCTAGTTGCAGAGTGACTATAGGCTTAAAACTTGTCAATAATCTAATTTACAGGAGGTCAAGGCTTGTGCTGGGCTTGCTGCATTGGATTCAAGATGGGAATAAAAGAAAATGCTTTAATAATAAAGTAATAATAGAAGGTAAAAGGTATTTTGTTACAAGTGAGTAATGTGTCAGAAAAGCAAAATAAAAGGGGGTTAGCACAGCTAGTTCCTATATTTAGCTTCCTGGTAAAAAGTTGTCATTTTTGAAAGCTGTGAAGAGCGATTCACACTGGTTTTGTGCCTCATGTAGGGGTATTTTGAGATAAGTATTTAACAAAGGAATTATATTAATAACAAATAGCAGATTGGTACATGAGCAGCTGAACACAGTGTAATTGCAGACTGCTGCGTAAAGGACAATGGAAGTCCCAAATATTTTACTAATTATTAGCTAGAAATAAGTCTCTGTCCTTGTTTAAGCTGCTGCATAAAGAGTGGAAGAGTCTTTTGTAACAGTTTTGAATAACTAATAATCATGCACGTAATAGAGGAGCAAATATCCTTCAAACGGAAGGACAAACGTGGTGGGCATTTGAGGTTCTATGCCAGGCGTTCCTTGGACTTCTGAGTTCCAGATGTGTCCGTTTAAATTATGTTCAGCTTTGTAATCTGGCCGCAGATACGTTTTTATCCCGATCCTGCGGATTTTACACTAACCCAGAAGTTCCAGAGAACGTAAACCTGAAGTTTTAATGTAACTCAATCAGGGAACAGAAAGTGAGCTTTGTACTTCCCTGTCTCCATTGAACTTTCAGCACAGAACCTGCACCAATGTTGTTTCTGTTACAGACAACATGAAGCTGTTATAGGAACCATTACACAACAGTTGAAGTTGCATTTCCTTCTGAAATACAACTGTTGCTGGCTTGGAATACTTAAAGCATCGAACAGCACGTATTGTTATGCAACAGACACCATGAACATATGAATTGATGTTTAAATGTGATATGGGTTATATATCTATATACTTATATACTGGAGAATGTCTTCTAAATGCTCTATTGTCAATTGATTTTAAGTGTATGATGTATTTTCTTTATGGTATCTTTGGAATCCATATCAGTGTTAAGTACCGAAGTGGCTATGGAGCTTTAGGTGCATTGGGTTTTATTTCTGATTTGGTTTGCAGAAAAGTCTGTGATTCTCCGCACTGACTGGAGGCTTTTGTGTCTTCTGTAGAATTAAGTTCCATGTGTTGGGTCAGTAAATGTGGGCTGAAGGCCCCTTTGTTTTGCTGAACAATGCCAGAAATCACTGATGTGCAGTTTAATGATGCCATAGGGTTTAAATGCACCCTTGTGACTTAAAATGTATTTTTACCTATTAAGAAAGATAAAGTATTTCTAAACCAAAAAGTTCTCATAGTTTCTTTTTCTGACAGAACGGACTGAGCTATTCCAGCGCACGGGGGGACTGCTGAATGTTGCACTGTGATTTCTTTGCAGTAAAGCAGTTGTATTGCTTTAAGAAACCATGCAGGAAAAGTGTTGTCTTTATTACCCCGAATGCTTTTTAACGTTAAGACAATTAAGGATGCCATTTGTTTAGATCTTGTAGAGCATTTCCATTGTTACACAAAGGGAACCTTCCCGCTGTGTCAGGGGTGAGCAGGGCAGCTGCACGCTACTGTGCATGTAGTTTTCAGTTTTCTCTCAAGAGCTATGGTGTCTGAAGCAACGTAACGGCATTTAAAGGCTCATTTGGTACAAGGCTACGGTTATTGGGAATTACATGCTGGAACTTTTGCTTTCCCGATGTAAAACGTACATTTACATCTTGGCCTTGACCCAACTGAGGTACACGGATTCAGTCCCGGCCCTGATCTCGAGTCCAGCAGAACAATCCCATGGTTGAGGTGGTGCCACTTGTGGGGGGACTTTGGGAAACGGGGAGACAGAGGGGAGATAGAGGCAAGGGGGGCAAAGTAAAGCTGCGCACTGGGTCTGAGCAAGCGGCGTTACCTTCCGCATACGCTCTTCACATCCAAACGCAGAGCCCGAAGTGAAGCATTCATTTAAACCCCCCCTCTCTGCCGCCGTTCGCCGTTAACGCATCTGGAAACGCCTTCCCCCGGCGCTGCACCCGAGCGCTCCCGCGCCCTCCGCCTTTCCCCTCTCCCCCGCCCGCTCCCCGGGGGCGCGGCCCCGTCCGGCGCTCCCTTCGCTCCAGACCTCTCCCGGGGCGCAGCGCCGCCGCCAGAACGAACGCGTCTGTGCTGTACGCGGGCACGGCCGAGGCGCGGCCCCGCTCCGCCGCAGGGCCTCCATTGCTGGCGGGCCGCGCCGCGCGGGGCACGCCGGGAGCTGTAGTCCCCGCGCCCCTCCCCCCCCGCCAGGTACGCCGGGAGCTGTAGTCAACAGGAGGGGGGCGGGGCCGCCGGCCGGCCCCCGCGCCCATTGGCTGAGAGCGCAAGGGAGGCGGTGCCAGCGGGGGGCTCGGGCGCGCTCGATTGGCTGCCTGGCCGCCCGGCCTCCCCGCGGCGGTGGCGTCACTTCCTCCCCGGCCGGAGCTGGCCGCGCTCATTCTCCTCAGTGTTTGCCCCGCGCCGCCGCCTCCCTCCGCCGCCGCGGGGCCCCCCCCCCCGGCCCCGGCCCATGGACTGAGCCGCCCGCTGGCCCGCACCGCCGCCGGCCCGGGAGCCGCAGCCCAGGCAGCCAGGTGAGGGGGGGCGGCCCGGGCTCTCCCCCCCCCCCCCCCGGCGGCGGGGCGGGGGGTGGCGGCGGCGGGGCCTAGCGGGGGCCGGCGGGGCCGTGGGGAGGGGGCTGCCCCCCCGCTGCCCCCCCCCCCCCCCCCCCCGCTGCCGCCGCCGCTCCCGCCCGGGGCTTCGGCCGTGTCCCGGGGGCGGTCGCGGGGCAGCCCCCGGCCCTGTGCCCACCGCCCCGCGGGGCCCGGCGAGGGGGAGCGCGCGGGGAGCCGGGGCAGGTCCCGCTGAGCCGCGATGGGGCCGCTGCTGGGGGCAGCGCGGGTCCCCGCCCGCCATCCGAGTCCGAGCGGCCGCGGCCCCGGGGGCGAGTGGAGGGGGCGGCAGGTGGCAGGGCCGGCCCCGGCGAGCGGGGTGACGGCGGCGGGGCTGGGCCCCTCCGGGCGCCGCGGGACGGGGCAGGGGCAGTACCCGGCGCCCCGGTGCCCCGGGCGGGTGATGGTGGCAGTCCCGCACTGCCCGGTGCGCCCGTTCCAGCTCGGAGGGTGACAGTGGCGGCTGCGGCCCCGCAGGAGCAGGGGTTGGTGCCCGCAGAGCCGGGTCGGGCTCTCTGATCCCCGTGAGAAGGCGGCTGCAGCCGTTCTGCTTCTCCAGGCTGCCCAGAGCGGGTGACGAGTCCCAGGCTGCGGAGTCTCGGGGCACATGAATTTGGCAGCAAAACTCCCGCGGCTGAACTGAGTGTTCCGATGAGAGGTGTAGGTATGGTGACAACAGCAGGAGACACCCCCACCCCGCACAGCTTACAATGCAAACACTGAGACAGCGGGCATTAGCAGCCTTAGCTCGCTTTCTGAGCCCCAGCATCATCCCACTTTCTCCTGTTTGCCCACTGGGTTCTGCAGCCATTGCTGCACAGGGCTCACTTTTCACTGTTTTTCGAGCACAACACGAGTTTTTCAGGAGATGGAACAGCAACAAGTGCCTTCTAAATCTTTCCACTGCTTCTGCCTGGCCTAGAAGTGATACAGGGATTGATGTGGTTGGGTTATCCGTGTAGGTGATACTACAGCCAGTCATGTTGACAGCCAGTGCTCTGATTTATTCATCTGTTGGGTATTTTTGTCATGCCTTTTCTGGCAGGTTTAAGGCAAACCTGGGAGGAGCATCATTTGGAATGTAAATGAAGGCTAGGTGAATATATGGCAGTGCAATAAAATCTCTGAATGAAGCCCTTTGTCTGCTTTTGGAATAGTAGATTTATAAAGTCTTCCAGCCAGACCCTGAAGTGTGCTCTGTTGCTCCCGTGCTCAAACTGCCCAAAATGTATTTTTCTTTAACACTGCGGCACATCAAACTTGAGTTTTAATGCTGCAGCAGTAGCTGTGAGGTAATAAAGTGATGTCTGGTTTATCTGCCGACCCTCTCATGGAGGGGACGAATCCGTATGTTCAGACTTAAAGAGATGAAATTTTCAAGGGCCAACGGGTTGAATATTTTACTGTATTTTCGACTTTCTGATGCTGGATCAGAATCTCCCCTCGAGGCTGTCCTTAAAGGATCCATGCCAGATATGCTGCTTTTACTGTAAGCAGCCGCTCTTCCTTTGTTTGACGTTCTCCATAACATTTACCACAGATCATCCTTTCACTTCCAGTGTTGGGTACTTTGTGGCAAAATCAAAGTATTCATAGGTTGAAATACGCTTGGGGTGATTTAACTGCACAGTCAGAGCAAAACTGAAGTCTGCCTCTCACGCCTTGCTGAAGAGCAGCAACTTTGTTCTGAGGATATAGGAACTTTCAAAACAGATGTAATTGCTTTGTCTAGAGCCCTTGCCAAGGGGTTGATGATTTTATTAGAGTTCTTGAAGATGCAACTGCAACAATGGAGTCGATCCATGCCCTGATTGCCCTGGTAGCTGTGATCAGTAGCTGTGGCTTTGTGATCTGTTCTACAGCAGGAAAAAACCTTAACTCACGAAGTATCTTGTCACAGTAGTAACTAATTCAGCTCAAAGTAAGCACTGAAGCATTTATCTTTATTCATGATTGACTTATCGCTTTTTGGTTTCACAGTTTGCATCATGTTTGGAACTGTTCTGTGTGCATCTGTCAGTTCCCTCTTTCCCTTCAGATTTTACTTTCAAATTGTAGCTTTTCATCACCTGTTTGTGTTAATAATCCATGTCTTAGCTCCCCAACTCGTTTGCTCAATATTTAGTGTTTCCACCCTTCAGAGTTCATCTTACCAGCACTTGAAAAGATCGTCTGTATTTACAGTGATTGTTGCCTTTGAGGTGTACCTTGTCTTACCCAAATATTGTAGAAAAAGATTTATCTAAGAAGAAAGCATTATTCACCTGGTGCTTTATGTGTAAATAGCCTCAAGTCTGTAGAATCTGTGGTCTTTTTCTTGGGTTGGTAGTGACTATTTATTTAGTCTTCCCAAGTGTAAATAGTTCTTAAACACTGTTGTAGCTGTCAAACACTTTACAGTTTTATGCTCCGTATCACAAAGCTACCACTGATGGGGGGTTTTGAAGGTGTATTAGGGAAGAAACCATCTCAACAAGCCTAGAATTTGTGCAGATCTGTTCTTCGTGCTCCAAAATGGTCAGTGTGGGACGAAAGAGACTCAGCCACCACATCTGAATTATTTAAAACCCCTTTTAAAAAGGGAGGGGAGAGGGAACCTCTGACCGATGCTTTATCTGGGTGATGAATGCTCTGTAGTGTTCCCCAGCCTGCAGACAACAGGTGAAACTGTTGTTGCTGAATAGAGGGTCTGTCTTTGTCATGGCTGTAAATTCTGATTTGAGCCGGGGGAGACTGGCCTCTAGCAGACCAGCTCAGATTGTTCCTGCATGGCAGGTAAGGGCTGTGGTGATGCTCAGATGAGGCTTGGTTGATACTGAGTGGCAACACAGCTACAGGAGTGTAAAAATACAGGTGACAAAGGGATTCATGAGTAAATGTTGTTCATTCCAGTGCTTGTTTAGGTATATCAGTTCTGCCTGGCTCCCACCTCAGATACCTAAATCCTTTTGCCCCGACTGGGGTTTGTGTTCTAGTTGCTTATCTGTGAAATAGGGATAAATGAACTTCCCTTCTTTGGGAACAGAGTTTGTTGATGCGGAGCAATTAATCTTCCTGGTTCTGTGACTGAAGGGTCAGTAACTGTTCAGATGCACTACACTGTGAAGAATCTACTTTTGAGAAAGAAATCAATGCTTAATTTAAAACCTCATTTCCTATAGCTAAAACTATCTCTTGGATATTGTTTGTGCCGTGATTTTTAGTTGGTGATGTCATGAAGTCCTTGTAATTCGAATCTTGATGGGTTTATCTGGTATCTGTTCTGTTTCCCGTTCTGTTCTATTCTCGTTCCATAAAAAGCCCTCCCTGCTCGGTGCAGGTGAGTCATGAATGAATGCAGAGAAGGCTTTAAATGGGGTACATGCAAGTTCCTAACAAGTAGCATAATGAGAAGATCGTAACTTCCATCCTTCCAAACGTGCGTCTCCTAAGGAATATTGGGAGTTATTATAACCTTTCTATATTCAGGTCCTGACAATGAATAAAACCTATATTACAGAATCATCAGGGTTGGAAGGGACCTCTGGAGATCATCCAGTCCAAAACCCCTGCCAGGGCAGGGCTACCTAGAGCAGGTTACACAGAAACACGTCCAGGTGGTTTTGGAATGTCTCCAGGATATATTCCTTTGAGGATTTAGTCTCTTTTGTGCTTTCAAGTGGTTTATGAGAGTTCAGAGCAAGTCTGTGGTAGGGCCCACGTGAGATCCCCTTTTTACCAAACCTTTGGCTTGACAACAAGGCCATTGTCTTCCTCCGGTCAGAGACAGAAATGTGCTGTTACAGTCAGGTGCACAAAAGTGTGTTCACAGCCATGGGAATCTGGGATAGGAGGGACAGGAGGGAATGAAGCAGTCCATCTCTCTGCAGGGTCAGGTATGCCAGCCTCCTTCCAGATAGATATCTATCAATTACTTAAAGTTTGCCAACAGTGAAGTCACCTCTGTCACCCAAAGCAGTATGGTTTATTGCAACCATTACTATCGGAAAGCATTTTCTTGATGCACTTTTAAGCCTCTTGCCTCTAATTCTGTCACTTTAAGCATGAAGAACAGATTATTCCTTTCCACTCCAAAAGCCTTTTCTTCATCACACACAAGCCCAAATCCTTTTTTTTTCCTTAAAGGTTATGTTTTCCTAAAGCTGAGTGTCTTGTGCTTTTCCTGCTTTGTTTTTGCTGTGTCCACATCTATCTTGAAACGTGGTACCTGTGTGGATGCAGCGCTCCTGCTGAGGGCTTGGTAACACTGAGTGCAGAGTAGGAGGACTTCTGCAGGTATCTCTCAGGTTATGTTCCATTTCTGCATCTCGGTATGGTGGTGACTTTTCCTAAAAGAGCTGTGTTAGGTAATGTGTTACGTTGGTTGTAGCTCTTCTCCCGCCCCGCTGGTGTCAGTTGGTGCTTTTTCTGTCCTGTGTTTGATCTGCAGACAGCGCCTGCCCAGCACCTTGTACTTGTTCCTGCTGTGATCAAATGACTCATTCTTGAGCCTGGTTTAGCCTCCAGAGATGGCTGGAGAACATGCAGTTGTCTATACAACTTGGTTTTGATTCTGCCCGGGAACATTATCCATTTCCTTACTTTCCTCGTGTTTAGTTAAGCCTCCAGAAAAACTTAGAGGAGAAAAGTTGAACTGATAGGACTGTAATCCTCGCGTCTTCCTTCTTTACTCTCCTGTTAAACAATTAGGCACCATGTTTGCTTCTTCCAGGCTCTGTGTCCTCATCTGTTCTTCAGGACTCTTCCAAGATAACTGGTTATAGCTCTAAGATTCACTGTAGGATTTTGAAGTGTCTGAAGTAAATTCAAGTGCTTGTTTGTCCATGTTCTAACCTTAATCAAGACTAAGATCCCGCCCATGATGCTGGTAGTAATGTTGCTAGCATCTGTGCGCAGTTGGCTTTAGTCATGGAAAAGAAGGATTAAACACATTGCGCTATATTTCTAAGCAGAATAAAATACATTTTGATTTCCATTTAGAGCAGTCCATGCAGTGACAGGTTTCATACTCAGTACTGAAACAGCTTTATTCTAAAACAGTTTTAACTAGGTTGATTTCTTTTTATATGCCTGTTTATGAGTGAAATCATTAGGCTGGAAATGTAGCCAGAAGGTAGAATTTGTATCAGGTTTTTGCAGTTAATAGCTGCCAGAGTTTCTCAGGTTAGTGGCTTGCTTTCGGTTTGGCTGTGTGAATTAAGGTCTGCGTCTGATTTCAGTAGCTGATCTCTAGGGCTGTTAGGAAGAGGTTTAACTTCAGCAGAACTGGAAGCCTTACTACAGAAAAGAAATTGGCCGGTGACTCTTGTAGTCCTGCAGAGAGCACTATTGTGAGATTCCACTGCTTGTGTAAGAAAAATCACTTGGGTTTGAGGGGGAAAAAGCAAAGAAAGATGATTCCTAGATCAGGTTGGAATTTCTGCTTGGAAAAACACAGTTTCTTTGAGCAGTCTGTCAGTGAGTTTAATGGTCAGACAAATTCTTGTCATCCAAATGGATGAGGCAAACTGGATGTAGTGGTGAGACATTGATACAGAAGATCTTTTTGTAGCTCTAGGAAGCAAAATGCTAACTCTCTGTTTTTCCTTTTAGGCATTCTCCATCATAAATATCCTATTCAGAACTAAATCCAAATCTGCACTCTCTGGATCTCCTAAAGGTACAGGAAACTTACTTAAAACATTAAAGTTTCTTACCTTTTATTTGCATCATATTAAATAAGCCACAAGTTGTGGTAAAACATGATTATCCACAGGAAGTATCTGGTTTTTGTTTGATCCTCTGGCTTCTATCTGCAACACCTTTGAGAACTATAACACGAAGCCCCAAGAGAACTTTTATCTGACAGTGCTAGTTTCTTGCTTTTAGAAAGGAAGATTTTATTTTCAGCTGAGTGGACTGAGGCGATGTTCACATCTCTGTGCATTTCTTTCCTTGCCTTTTGGTTACCTTAATGAGTTCCGAACTTTGCATTTTAATGTATTCAACATTTCTGGGAATGTTCCAGGCAATGCTGCGCCAAAGGAAAATAGAAATCTACAAACTGGAGTGGGGGACAGTGCTCTGTCATCTGAAAATCCATCTCTGAGGTTGTTACCATCCATAGGTCATTGAGTTGTTTGATGTAGTCATTACCATCATGAGGATAAGGCTCTAATGCAACACTGTCTCAATGAAATTTAAAATATGAACGTCTGAGTTAGCAAAAAGTAAGTGTGGAAGGGTGGGAAAGGAGCAGGTTATGTGATTAGTTGCCAGCAAAGATGCTGTGAGTAGAACATTTGTTTGCTCACCTATCTTGCGATGTTTGTGAGTGGTTTAAAGTTCCAGCCATTCTTTGTGTGTCATATAGGGGTCACTTACTTGTACTAGTATTGGTCTTGTTAAATTTGAATTAACTATGGAAAAACCACCTGAAGTTCTGGCATCTCTATTTCTGTATCCGCTGAAACAGCCTTTAGAAGCTGATGGTCTCAGCTTTCTAGATTATGGTCCTTTTTTCTTGGATAGTTAGGATTTTGTTATCCTGTTATAGGGTAGAAGGCGTATTACTTTAGAAAAGCACTGTAAACCCTAAATAGGATCCCCAAATGACCTATAATTAAGTGTGCAATGATGGACTGTTCTTGTGTCCTAGTGAAATAGTTCACAGGAGTCAACTACAGTATCATAAACTTCACAGGTAGCTGAAAAAATACAGACATCATTCCTGTTTTTTTGTCAGCCTGTTCTTGGAAGATGCTTGTTAAAGTATGAGCTGAATGTTTTGAAAAAGAAAACATATATTTGTGTATATAAACTTGCAAGGTATAATCTTGTAAGTTACGGTGTAGTGTGTGAAATTGTCAGAAGTGGAATCTCAGCAATTCACAAGATGCTTTTAATGCCTACTCTGTTTTGGTTCCTCCTGAATTCAATCTAACGAACTCTGAAGTAGTTCTGAATTGCTGATGACTTACAGGATGTAGATTCAAGTTTTGATATGAATATAAAAGCATGTGAGATTGGTGAAGGAGAGAGAAACATAATGATGATGTGGCAGCAATTTATGTAGAAATGATACAGCAGTTTATGAAGAAACAAGCATTATATTTGGTTAGGTTAAAAATGATACCTTCATTGGGAAAGTTTATTTTCATTGCAGTTCAGCTCTTTCCCTGACAATAACTTTCTCTTCAGCTGTGCTTGGCCAAGTTCTCAGCTACTTGAATGTCTTGGGGATAAAACCTGAACAGCAATGTGTTCTACAGGTTTCAGATTAATATCTCAAGTAAAGACGTAGCTTCCCAATTCCCTACAAGTTCCTTTCGGTTAGGCATTGCAGCTTAGCTTTCCTCTACCTTTAGAAACAGTCATGGAAAGGAGCACTCCCAAGATCTTCTTGAGGACATCTTTTCTTTCTTGATAAATTAATGGCTCCAGAGGCCACATTACAAATACAGTAATTTCAGTTATCAAATCATGGTTACATTTATAATTGCAAAGCATTCTGCAAAGAAACATGGGTGGGATTATTACTGTCTTACAGATGCGTACAGTGAGCTGAGCTTAAACTCTTCATACTTGGTTCCTTGTGAGGTTGAAAGTCTTTTGGATTCCCAGAAGGTACTTGAGGGCTGAATTCTTCAGTTTGATGAAAGGCTGGGGAGGGCATGTGGTGGATTCCAGTGAAGTGTACTTCAAACACTTTCCTAGGTCCTTCATTGTCTGTTCAGATGTGACCAAGAAGCCAAACTGCTGAAGGAGTGGGCGATTGGTTTCTGTGTTGAGAATAAGCAGGTTACGAGCTATGGATGTTTCTGTAGCAGTGTCTTTTGGTCTGGTTGTCTAATGTGCGCTGCTGAAGTCCGTCTGAAATGGGATCGATTTCCAAAACCTTATTGTTTCGAGCACTAGGATGTGACCTCAAGTCTCCACAGATTTTTGCGACTAATAGCTGACGTGTCTGTCCTGAATAGTATTCTAACCAGAGGTGTTTAAAGAAAAGCTTTTCCAGGCTGAACACTGATGGCTGTAACTCTTGACGGAGAGAAAGCTGGGTAGAGAGGGGTCTGAGCTGTACTGCTGTGAGGTTCCATAGTGCTCTGCCATAAATACGGAAAGTGAACGAATAATATCCTTGTCAGGGACTTCCCTTCTTGGGGGAGGAAATTTACTGGAGATTGGTATACTGTTCTCTGCATTGTATGACTAGAAAACCATTTTAATGTATGCATTTTGGAGCAGAAATTCCATGTTCCCTAGAACCAGGTGATGGCCAGTAAATGAAGGGTAATGCCCTGCTTTAAGAGCAGAGTCCTGGCAGGCAGGGTCTCCAGAAAAGAATTTCAGGCTTCCTTCCCAGCCTGATCTGAAAGATCCTGAAGTTGCTGACTTCAAAATAAAAACTTTTGGTGTCATCCTCTCAAAACGTTTGGGTTAGAAACTGTTTCATTAACTTCAGTTACTTTGAAGGGCATTACAGTTCAGCAGGAAAGGGAAATTAGCTTTTTTTATTGCACGGGAAGACTTTCCAGGCAATTCTTATTGTTGTATTATGTTTGAAATTTGTCAGCATTTCTAGTGATGCTCCTGGGAATGAAACTTGGTGATTATAAAATTATTACCCTGGAGTGTTATTCTGCATCCGTCTCATCTTTGTCTTACAGCTTCTTGGAGTTCCTTTAGATTGACTCCCTGATACCATTTTGACAGTGCACCCAGCGTGGAATTTCTGCAGATTTAGTAGTCAGATACAGGGTTTGTTTTGAGTATAATCTACATTGTAGGTCTTCTGAACTGATTTTGTGCTCTAGCACAGAGTTACCCAACCAGTAATAAGATAAGCCTGACATGTTTACGATGTTTTTTTCAAAGTAAAAATATTCTAGATGGTAGATCTCTTGGTTGTATCTGTTGTTTCCCTCTATCTTCTTTCTTCTTAACACATAAATAAATACATTGATCTTTGTATCCATGAATGTATTAGCCTAGGTTCTCCTCTTAGGTTTGTTTAGTCAGTAACTAGCTAAAAACTTCCCTCTGACTCATTGCTGCTCCTCTTACATTTGGAAGTCCATTCACAGGTTCAGAATTTGAAGCTTACAGAGCACTAGTGGAGTTGTGTTGCTACTAATAGCTCCCTGGTGGTATCTGGAGCAGTGATTTCTCCTTTTCATCTCTAAATTCTGAGAGAAACCTTTGTTTGCAGCCCCAATAAAACCTGTCAGTGGCCAGTGTGTGTGTGTGTGCGCACGAGGGTGTGTGTTTGTGTGTGAAATGTACTTACTTGGCTGTAAAATTTATTTGTAATAAATAAATTGATACATGGATCGTAAGCGGATATGGGCAGCTGAGCTCTGGCAGCCTTCAAACCAGGAACCTGTTAGTGTATATTTAGGTATAACTGTGTGAGTGTGAAGATACTGTTGCATCCATGTGGAAGAGAAATCCAACACTAATTTGTTGGTGGAGAAGGGACCTGTCCCGCTACTTCACGTTGACTGGTGCAAGTTCATCGCTTGGAGGTGTTTTTTCTTAAATGAACATAGGTGTCTATGAGCAATTCCAACATTTGCTTGTGGTGTTGCAAGGCCAAAAAAATCTAAATTGATGCTTGAACTGTTACTGAGACATGTTCTGACTTAAATAGAAGTAACCTTCAAGAACACATGTGGCTTACAAAACTTAAGAACTCTTGCACCTTCACTTTTCCCAGTTGTAGCTACTTCAGCATTTTCTGCTGGATACCACTTGTGCTCCTCACTAAAATGGCTGGGCATTCTTCTTGGTCATCCTGGGGGTCAAAGGTACTCCAAATAGTTATTTTGTAAAGACTGCATTTATTGCTTGTCCTTCCAAATCAGAATCTTTAACTTCAAATGGTAGATTGCCTGAAATGTAATCTGTTCATGACAGTTGCTCTTTGTTTAGTATATAAGCTGTGGCTATCAGTTTAAGTACCTGGATTTGTGTTGTAAGTGGATTGAATGATAGGGAAAACAGATGGGTAGTTTTCTTAAATGAACAAGCATAAACAAAGCTTCTGTACTACTTTTATAAATGAAAGAAATGTGAAACTTAGATGATAGGGTGTATAGATTGAATATGCTATTAAAACTGGATGCATGACTTACTGCATACAAAATGGAAAGTGGATGCTTGATTGAACATTTCTGCCCCTTTTTGCTGATGGAGAAATAATTTCAATAGATTGAGTTAAAGAATGCTGAAAATTTAGTATGATTTTTTTTTTCTTCATGTTTGCATTTTAGGTCAGCAATTTGGCTTCATCACACTGAGTTTGCCTGCATTCAAAGCTGTTTCCCTACAGTAATTTGCTCTGGTTGGAAGTGAACATGTCTCAAGTTCAAATTCAGAATCCTTCTGCTGCCCTTGCAGGGAACCAAATATTGAATAAAACCCCATCTCTTTCACAGCCTTTGAGTATTCCTTCTACTACAAGTTCTTTGCCCTCTGAAAATGCAGGTAGACCTATCCAAAACTCTGCTTTACCCTCTGCATCAGTTACATCCACCAATGCAGCTGCAGGTAAGATTGAGTGTCTGTTAATTAAGTTTCTGTATTCTTAGCATTCATAGTTTGGCATGATATATTCCTGAAGTCCCGTATCTGCAAATACTTTAATATTAATCCCAATGCAGTAGCTTGTAATGCTTTCTCCCTATTGAATGAAGTCTGTTTGAGACTGATGGAAGCATACTTTTCCATGAAGTACTAATAATCAGCTGAAATGTTTGTATTTAACATTGTAAAACACTGAATTCTTAAAACATTGCTATCCAGCTTGTCTACAAGTGGCTTGTTTTAAATGTAAAAAAAGTGGTTTTTAAAATAGTTTGTTTAGTTCTATTATCTTTAGTTCTTTTATGACCAGCGTACTGATAAATACATTGTGCTAATAAAATCTAATAGAGCAAGTAAAAGGTAATTAATAAAAAATAACTAATAGGGGAAAACAGAAGAAAAAAAAAAGAAATTAATGTACTTTCTGAAATTACTCAAAGTATATGACTGTGATGAATAATTAGAAGATTTGCTTCTTGAAATCTTCTACATAAGATGCAAGGTAAGTGCGGGAGTCTCCTAACCTCATGACTTCTGGCTTGCACTGAAACATTACATTTAAAGATGCTGTCTTTTAGGCACATGATTTGCTTGGAAATCCCAGAGTTCAGTAGATCGTTCCCAGTTTGTCTAACAGCAAAGCTGTCTATTCCAGCAGATCTTTTCTGAGAAGTGGTGTGTTGCAGACAACTAAATTCTAAGCCAATGAGATTTTTTTTATTATAAAAAATTGTAGTAGAGTTCACAGCTGTTCATTCATCCGATTTTATGTAATCTTTCAGCTCCTTCAAACATGGCAAACCCCAAAGAGAAAACCCCAATGTGTCTTGTGAATGAGTTAGCCCGTTTCAACAAGATTCAGCCTGAGTATAAGCTTTTGAGTGAGCAAGGTCCAGCTCATTCTAAGGTAAATAGTCATAGAAGTTTCTTATTGCTGTGGTTTGTGCTCTTTCAGTTTCATAAGTGGAGAAAGGAAGTATACGTTTTTGGTGCAAGATAATGAAGAATAATAGAGAGGAATGGGGAGCTCACCAAAGTATTGATAGGGGAGTGTGAAGCTGGTAGACGTGTACTAAAAGTTGGTTTCCCAAAGTACACAGAGGTTGAATTTACCTGTTACTTAAAACTACTTAGCTTTTTTGAAGAGTTACTTATGTTAGCTCCATTATGAGAAGCCTGGCTTCCATTTGATAAAGCCAGGTTTGTCCTTTGCACTCTTTACTAAAAAACCAATGTATTAAATATGGATGGTGTTTTACAGTCATTTTCTAGTACGATGTTTAGCTTTTGTTCTACATCTTGCCTGTTATGCAAACTTTCTGTGTTATTCCTGTGGTGCATTTTAACAGTTTGATATTAATCCCACCAATCTTTAAAAGATTAAAATAGTTTATTAGTCCAAATAATCCTGTGAGATGCAGGACGTTCTAGGGCAGTTATGTTTCTTTAGGAAAAAGGCTATGTAAGGAATTGTGCTTACTACATACATTTGTCTATGTAGTTGGCGAGGTACAAATCTGTATTTATTGATATGTCTGGATTAACTTTTAGTATTTAAGAGTCGTTCTCTCTTGTGCACATCATAACTGAACATTGCTTTGCTGTTGCTCTGTTTTAAATAAAAAGGTTGTAAATAAAATGAACCTTTTTATCCTTATTACCCGATATTTGGGAAACAAGGATCTCAGTATATATTCTTTAATGCCCGAAGTACAGCATGATTGAGCAGAATGTTCCAGAACATTCACCTGTTTTGGAACAGTTACTTTAACAAAATAATCTTTAATTCTTGTAAGAATGCCAAGGGTAGATCAGCATGTGCTCTTTCATTCCATATCATGGTATATCTTTTACAGTGTGTAAAAATCTTGGTTATATACAATTCCTCTGGTGTTCTGTTCATATGTAGAGAGAGTTTGTCAGAATACAGCAAATACACAAGCAGTTTGTGCTAGTTTAAAGAACACTGAAGGAAGTGAGTTTTAGCATTACTAACCTTTTAAATCCTAACAAGAGCTCTTTTGTATGAGAAGTGAGGTCCAGGCATATGAGGAAAATCAGCCTGGGATGTGTCTGTCTAACCTGACATTGTCTCTTTAAGGTGTTACCTGGAGCAGTGTTTGTTGTATGTTAGATTCCAATAACTTGGAGTTTAATAATATTAAGAACTAAAATGCGGAATGTTAGTGTCAATGTGCAAAGGAGACAAGGTTTGCATTTAGAAAAAGTATTGGAATAGCATTCAGAGCAGCTGTTCATTTGTGTTTTCATTCTGATTGAAATTAAACTTCATTTAATTACCAAGGAGACTTGTCTTGCTGTTGTCTGATTAATTTGTGAAAATTTAGGGCAATAGATGTTCTTCTTTACCCCACATACTTAAAAAGTGCCACAGAGCTTTGCTTGGTAATCAAATAGGCTTGTGCTCACCTGTGGGCATGTAGAAGCTTTTGTGCTGCAATGGGAGCTTATCTTTTTCCAAACTCCTGAAAAATATAGTGGGGAAAAAAAAAGGAAAAAAACCAGAACGCATTATTAAAGCAAGAACTGAGCTATGTGGAATACAAAAGTCTGAATTTCAAGGCTGCTGTTAAGAGTAATGTTGGCATGCCAGCTGCCCACGTAGCTCTTACCTCTACACACACAGTGCCTTTTGTTTCTTAGCCTGTATGATCTCATGCAGGATGCAGGATGGTTGTGAGCTACAACTATTGTGAAATCCTTAGAATCAGGAAAATCCTATCCATGTCCAAGGTGCTTAAAGTCTGGAGACGACATAGTAGTTGAGGAAAGCTTTGATTACCATATTCTTAACTTTTGCATCACTAAAAGACTCATTGTTTTGTGTAAGAGGGTCTAGTAAGTTATGTGAATTCCAAAGCAGTTCATAATAAACCTCATGTTTTCTATTTTTGAGGTGTTTACAGTGCAGCTGACCCTTGGGGACCAGCACTGGGAAGCTGAAGGAACTAGTATTAAAAAAGCGCAACATGCGGCAGCTGCCAAAGCTTTGGAAGGGACAAAATTCCCTAAGCCTACAGCTCGTCCATCTCGGAGTGAAGGCAAGAATCCAGGTATGTGCCACAACAAACTGATTTGAAAGGAAGTGCACAGAATAAGCCTTTCTGGTTTTGGTATGTATACAGAAGTGGGATAAGGATGAATAAACCCAGCAATTCTGCATATTTAACAATGGCAGACATCAGGTTTTCTTGATTTAATCTTTGATAGTTGTAGGCATCATGATAAAAATCATCATATTAACAAATTAAAGGTATAGGGGTTTTCCATCAAGTCATTCAGGCTTGAAGAACCCACTGCTTAGCTTACTGTTTTGTATTGTAACACTTGGTGAAACCCTGGAAAAGATGTTTATCCTCATCTTAAAAAAACCCAAACCCTAAGTACAAACAAACCAACCAACAACACATGACAGATTTGGTCACAGCAAGGAATGATCTTTTGCAAGGGCAGAAGAATGTGTTTGGTGATTCTGATATGATCATTTAAGAGCTTGACAGTAAAGATTTCTTTGGAAATGTTTAATTAAAAACACCCAACAAAACAAGCAAACAAACCCAACCCAAACAAACAAACCAACCCGACAAAACCCCAACCTCTTAAATTTGTGTTGAGGGATTGGAGCAGAACTTTGGAATTTGCTTCATTTGTACTTCTTTAAAGAGGCATGGATGTTGATTTGTATAAAGGCATTTAAATTGTAGTTTGCTATGTTTAGGGAACTTCTTAGTTTACTGAGATTGCTTTCATTTAAAATGTACATGAGATTGTTTTGGATTTACTCGTAGTGACTTGAATTCAAAGCTATTGGGATAGCATTAGCATGTTCAGCAAAGGTTCAAACCTTTAATCTTTTGTGCTAGTTGTGTTCTGATATTACCTAAATTCTTTCTTTAGAAACACTTTACACAGCCAACAGTGAAAATATTAGAAGCTAGCAATTACTGATCTTTGTCTGTGAATCTGTTCCATAATTTCATTTTCTTTTGGCAATAGCCCTACAACAAAGCACTGTTGTACTTGAGGACACACGGATTTTTGATCCAGTGAGGCCTGTGATAGAAAAAAATAACCATTTACATGACTGTTCTTTCTCAAATGAGAATAGCCAGGAAGTCAATTCTTCATCCACATGATATCTGCATCGAGAGAAATGTTTATAGCCCTTGGTGGCAATATAACTTCCTTTTGAATAGGCCAGTTGCAGTTTGAAAGTGAAGAGTCATAAACCCCCTTCTTAGGTCACAAAGTACAAAGAGAAACATTTGATCATTCTCAGTAAACAGACACAGAAGGTATGTAGCATGTCTGTTCATTTAATTTAAATGTATTCTGGGGGAAAGAAGTTTCTGTTCTGCAGACCACGTTGTTAGACACCCTGTAAAAATAAATTAATTGGTTGCTTCACAACTTTAAAGCAAAATAAATAGAAAAAGCCTCTAGCAAATTCACTTTCCTGTATCAGGATTTATCACAACTCATACCAGTCTGCTAATTTAACATGCATCAAATAGACTTTTTTTCTTTGTGTTCATTAGCATTTCTATTCAGAATTCATTAAAGATACTCCGTGTGGCAAAACTTGAGCTCATTTTTCCCTGCTTTGAGACAGCACAAGAGTTTAGATCGTTTCAGTTCCTGTGACAGCTGTACAACTCTATATTCCTTTTTATTTAGACAGCGTAACCCCCACAGTGGAGTTAAATGCACTTTGCATGAAACTGGGAAAGAAACCTATGTACAAACCCATTGATCCTTACACGGGGATGAGATCCACTTACAACTATACTATGAGAGGTGGTACTTATCCTCCACGGTATGTATTGCTTAAGTTTTTGGGTTTGCAGTCTCATTTCCACTCTCATCATCTGAGTGCTTCGATGCTATCTTTTCAAAACTAGCTAAAAATAGAATGGCCCTTAAGGGGATGTTCAGCTTGAAACACAGCCATCTTATGAGGCCACAGGTTTTGATAAGTACACCCCATTAATACCTGTAATTTGTCTTATTTAAGTTGCTTTTTTTGCTTTGGGGGTAGGGCAAGAGGAGGAAAAAGGGAACTGAACCATATGATGAAGCTTTCTTGAGGACATTTAGATATAGCCAGCTTCATGAAATGAATAGCTAAATATTAGCTAAATATTTTTTGTGTTTCCTTTCTGTGGAAAAGCAAAAGTGAAGGAATCAGTTTGATGCTATTTCTAAAGCTATTTGAAAGAAAGCTTCCATTTAAAGAATTTTATATGGGCATAGGAATTGAGAATTCCAAACTCACTGGCCTGCCAAGCCTATAAAAGCATGGTTACATTGTCTTTCTCTGTTCTAGTTGGTTAAACAATTATAAAACAAAAAATGTTGATATTCTGTTTCAGAAATCTCTCCCTAAAGTTTTTTTTATAGTCTTTAAATCAAAATCTGGCTTTTTAATACTTGGACTTCAGTGCTAAGTCATGGTTACTAATATCTGAGCACATCCACATGTAACTTATGTTTCTGTTTACTTTGTAGGCCAAACTCTTTGCTTATTTAAATCCATTTCTTTGCAGGTACTTTTACCCATTTCCTGTTGGGCCCTTACTTTATCAAGTTGAGCTTTCAATTGGAGGGCAGCAGTTTCACGGGAAAGGCAGAACAAGACAAGCTGCTAAACACGATGCAGCTGCTAAAGCACTGAAAGTTCTGCAGAATGAGCCCTTGCCTGAGAAACCAGAGGTGGGAATTAATCTTGGTGTTGTAAGCATAAACTACTCAGATAAACTGAGATACTGTTGTAGGGTTTTTTCCTTATTAAGAAGAAAAGGACAGTTGTGAAATTCAGTTCTGCGTAGTAATGTTGACCTACTTGTGACAATAGAAACAGCTTGATATAAAAACATAAATTTCAGTGAAACTATAGAGTTTTTCTAAATGCATTTATGTTAATTCTTTTGCTGTCATTTTTTTCTACAGCAATGCTATAGACCTCTGTCAGATATGTCAGTGCTCTGTCAGAGCACTGGAAGCATAGATAGGAACTAGTTTCTTATCAGGTACAGATCCCATACAACCTTCTGAAGAAGCGTGTAAATGGGGTGCTTGCATTCTAGTATGGGCAACCTAGAAATCACGCATAGGTTTGCTTCCTGGGCAAAATTCCTATGTGATTTTTTGAAAGAACCATGGAAATTCTAGAAGATGGGGAATTTCATGGAAGTAGTAAACTTGTTCACAGATTTTAATATGAATATAAGAAGCAGATTTTTGTCCCCCAGTATATTTATAGCTGTCCAGCAGTTTCCATTCCAAGACCCTCTCATTGGGTTTTTATCCATGCTTTTTTGTTAGGTTACTTTAGGCAGAAGGTCTCATTGTGCGCACACAAGTTTCAGCTTCTGGGGCTGGCTGACTGTGTGCACCCTCTCCCTAGGTGTTGGCTGATTGCTACAAAGAGTGTATTCAGTCTTTCCTTTATGGGCTCATTATACCTGAATTATGAGGGCTTGATGTTAGAACTAAGAGCAAGAGCAAGAGACCCATCGATGTAGTCCGTGCTGGCATCTAGATTGTGTTGAGGAGGTCAGGGACATACAATACAAACCTAGAAGCAAGAGAGACTAGGACACTGCCTGAGAGGTGAGGAGGAAGCGGAGGTCAGACTGGTAACTTACAATAATGAGAACTCAGATGGATATAGAGTCTGGCTGTGTGCTGAGAAAGAAGGAACATGAAGAATTAGGCAAGAAGGTAATAAGGGATCTCAGACTGGGAACTACTAGGAATGGCGGAGCAAGAGGATTTGGGAAATGTGTTGTAAAGACAAGGGACACTGAGGTTAAAACTTCCAAGTCTATTTGTGGGAGGGAGTATTGCTCAGATAATTAAGCCAAAGCACTGCATCTGATGGTTCAGAAAAGAGGCCTAGGAGGCATTGATGGTATTGCTTTGGGTAACAGAAAGCTCTCCTTGAGAAATGTAAATTAGTGAATGATGGAGGATACCAAGAGCCAAGGGATTACAAATGCTACTGGGAGAAGAGAGTGATGGAGGGAATAAAAGCTGAAAGAGTGGAGATGAGTTCTGCACTGATATACAGAACTGGTGAAAGGCAGAGTGTGATCAAAGACAAGCTGGAAGCCTTCATGCAGAAAAGGTCAAGCCTGAGGGTGACACCCAAATTCTTGAGTATTGTGTGCCAGTGATGCACATCATCTTTTTGCACTCACCCTTGTAAAAGGTATCATACCATCATCAGCCAGTTTTTCATCTCAAGTAGCAAAGTTCCGCATACTGGACCTAAGGAGTCCAACTGTGAGGAACATAATAGGATCACGTGTGACTTGTTAACTTTTTTTAAAAATGCTTCTGTACAGGTGACTTTCTGAATAGTGGTAGAGTTGTGTTTAAAGTTGAGTAATGTGAGACCTTCAGAACAAACACTGCAATTGTCTTTATGTGACCACGTATCCCTTTCTGTAGGATGTCTCCTTCAGTGTAAGGGGTGTGAAGCAGAAGGAAAAGGAAGAAAACCTATAGAGTCTCTCCTTTTTGTAAGGAAATCATAAGAGAAATACTATTGTGAATGATGCTGGAGATTTCAAGAAGGGAGAATTACTTTATGAAGAAACCAGTTGCAAGCTCACTGGGAACTGAATGCTGTCTTGACCCTGCTCTTTTGCTGGGCAATTCACTTACACTTTCATGAGAACCATGCATTTGTCATTTTACTTTTCTATTTGTTTGACTTGTCTACAAAAAGAACAGTAAGAACTGCAGCTATGCTTAAGGAGAGCAGTCCTTTGAACAGAGAGTACAGTCTGTACTGCGATAAATCAGGTCTTAAATGGCTTTCAAATATTGTAGTTTTAGAAATGTCTGAGGGAATTGCTGATTTTGTAACAGCATTTTGCACTAGAAAGGAAGATTCTACTACAGAGCGAGCACTGTTCATTCTTGCATTCAGTGAGGCAAGGTCCTTGAAGGATACAGTAGTGTTAGATCATGAAATGCTATTATAAGGGGTGTCTACAGGGGAGGCAAAGTAAGATTTCAGAAGCAGACATAATCCTTGATGCTTCCTACCTGTCATTTGATATTTTCAATAACTTTCCTTTTAAATCTACTTATTTTGTGTATCCCATTTGTGTGTGTGTGAACAGAACATGCTTAAGCTTGAAGTCTTGTATTTAGGGCAATATTTTGTGCTTCTTATTTATTTTATTCTTATTTTACAAATTTTTGTATTTACAGGATTTTACTCTTGTATTTTTTTAAATAGAAAATATTCAGTGCTTAATAATGGTTGGACTCAATGATCTTAAAGGTCTTTTCCAACCTAAATGATTTTATGATTCTAAGAAGAAATCATTGAATAAAATGATTAGACTTTATGGTAATGTGACCTTTTCCCACACCTTCTCAGACTGCAAATCTAGAAGCAAGTGGCAGGAAAAAATCAGTAATATTCATTCTCAACTGGACAAAGCCCTGGCTGAACAACCCAATTAAATTTAAAAGTTTGCTCTGCTTTGAGTGGGAGGTTGTAAGAGACCTCCAGCAGACCTTTCCAACCTCAATTAGTCTGATTGGAGTTAAGACACACTGACAAAGTTGCAGAACAGGGTTACTTTGCATATTCAAAGACAGAGAGGATAAAGTATCGATTTTAACACTTAGAGAAGAAAACATAGAAAGCTATCCTTTCTAGCGTAATTCTTAGACAGAAATTCTAACTTTTGCCTGAAAATACTAAAACTGGAATTGCCTCTATGTTTTTTGCCAGCTTATTTGGTAAATTTCAGCTGCTCTTTATACCATTAACATGGAAGAAAGCAGTCACGTTGACTGCTGTGTTGACATCAGTGTAGTTCTAATCAGCAACTCCAGTGGCTTTCATAATTTGCTAATAAGCAGTCTTTGAGGAAGTGCATGTTGAAGGCGTTCCTAAAAGGGCAAATCCCTCTTGAAGGAGTATATTACTTCTGCAGTTTGCTTGGGAATTTTTGAATCTATCACTTTGTTTCCTTTGGGGCTTTTTTTTAACTTGTTAGAGATGGATTTGAACAATTTGATTAGAGCTGAGAGTGGTAAATGCTTGTATTTGTGGTCTCATTCTGATTTAGTCCTTGGTGAGTTTAGTCTATGCACACATGCAAACTACTTTGAAAGCAAACTTTATAGGTCATCTGCCTTGAGATGTGCAGGGAGAGAGAAGGAGAGTATGTGTGATTAGTTAGTTTTGATTTAGAAAATAAACTGATCCAGAACTCAGGTAGAGACTGCCAAAGTAGAGGGGTCTACCAAAATAATTGGTAAAATAGCCAAGATCTCTTAATTGTTATTTTGCTATCGATTTACTTCTTTTAGGTAGAGGTATTGAAGAAAAGTACCAGTGTTTTACACCATGTGAACAGAACTGGAATATGTCAAGAATGCATACTGTAATACAGTAAAGCATTCCATACTATTTATTTGTATTCTTTTAAAAAGATATGAAATAGGAAAAACTTCATCACATAAAAGAAGTCCTCATCACCTTTGCAAGGAAAAAAACATGGCACTTGAAAAATAGTATGTATCTGAAATTAGAAGGAGGGGAAAAATACTTGTAATTAAAGTGATTGTGCTAATGTTTTGACAGTAAGGGTAGTGAGAGATTATTCCTAGAGATACCAGTGGTAAACTTGCTGTAACACCTAGACCATAATAAGACCTTAGTAGTTCAAATATTTTTTTCTAGGCATATGATGCTATTCCTTTTGAACTTACCAACTGCTTTTAAAATAGGTTTTAGAATATGATGCTCAAGACTTTTGACTCCTGTATTCGTTCTCGGTTTTCGCAATTTTTACCTGAGTTTTGCCTTCTGCTGAGGTATAGTATGGTTCCTCCAGCGTAGGTGTTGCCTCCTTGTTTCTCATGCAGTCACAGCGCACCTGCCTTGCTCCCATAGGAGTGGTGCCATCGTGTGGTCTCAGTTTTCACAGACCCGAAGATTGCCCTAAGTACACCTCCACAGGGAGTTTGGAGACTGGATGTAGTAGTGGGATCAGAAGTATTAGATGTTATCTTTGTAAAAGGATGTTGGGCTATATGTGCTCTTCCGAAATGGTTGCAACTCAAACCTGAAATACAAGGTCAGCCCATAAGTACAGTGTAAAATCTGATGGGAGGAGTGAAAACCACAGATTGATTTTACTAATACTTCTGTCTGAGATGGGAAGAGGCTACTTGAAGTGTTGGAAAAAAAATTTCCTTCATATTTTAATCTGTCAGTAACATACACTGGGGATGCTTGCTACCATCAAAACTAGTTTCAATCAGTGAGAGCTCTCTAGCACATTTCTGCTGCTCCGATAAAATACTTAAATCATTTTTATTACCTGGTTGCATAGCTAGTGTTGTGGCATGATATAATTGGTGAGATTGTTGCTATTCATCTTTATCATAATCTTTCCAATATCACTGCTAGACACTTAGTCTTAAAATTTCTCTGTTGCTGTTACCACACCTCTTAGTTCATGTCCCAACATCAGTGAAGACATTTTCGGAATCACAATCAAAATTTACCTGGAGACATGCAGAAGTGCCTGTAGGTAAGCTTCAGCTTGCAAGGTTGTCCTCCTAGCAGGTGTAAGTTTCAGAGATGTACACCATTTGATTTAAGGCAAGTTCCTGATAGTATGTTCTTTAGATGAGAAGAAAATCTGTAGATGAAGCACTTGCCAGGGAACATGTTAAAGACAGGACTGTGCCAGGATCTAATTAGCCATCCTTTATTCACATTGGTCCCATTCTCAGAATTCTTTATTTTTCCTGCCCTTTCTCTTATCTGATACTGTCTTAGTGCCTTTGGTACAAATGTCCAATCAGTATATGAAAATTGCATTTCATAAAGGTACTTCCATTTGGAAATCAGTTCATTTAACACTTCAGTTTGTTTTATCTAGAAATAGATTTTTATATTGGCCCATATGCCATTTGTTCTTTCCTGTAGCGAGCACATGAAAATATGAAGGTTTGCTGGCTTTTACACATACACCTTAAATGAGCTTCCTAAGTTTCAGTTCCATAGTATGTGTGCTGCATTTCTACACATTCACGTAAAATGGCAGTAAAGGTTAGACTACTTAAAATTTTTGAGAGCTCAGTAAACTGGTTGGATGGATAAAATTCAATTTAATAGGATCTTTATTTTAAATAGAGTATGCTTCTTTTAGGTTAACGGAAAAGAACCAGATGATGAAAATCTCAATAAATCTGAAATAAGCCAAGTTTTTGAGATTGCACTTAAAAGGAACTTGCCTGTGAATTTTGAGGTATGTTTACTTTACAAGCTCTAGATTTGTTTTTGTTAGAATATTAAGGGTACACATTAAGTTGAGTATCTTCTAGATAATCCAAACAACTGACTTTTAACATGTCTTGTTAGTTGTGAATACACTTTTACCTTTGACAGTCACACTGATTGTCTTGGAGTTTATATGGTAAAGTGACGTAAAAAGAAAAACTCATCTGTTCACAAATTCATGCCCTAAAGCCATTCCATGAGTGAACAGCTATGCTGTGGTTGTCTGTGCAATCTTTTTTCCAAGCTTTTTGAAAAACCAATATTCCAGTGAAGAAACACAACAAAACTCCACATTAATGGTTGTAACATTGAAGTGCAGAGTCAGGGCAAACAAGGATAGCTCACTTGAAAAGACATTTATGGAAGTATTTGCTTAATTAAGCACTGATATGGACTACACACAAGGTGCAGAATCTCACAAATAGGTTTCTTTTCTTGCCATGAGGTGACCTCATGTGCATCTTTCCTTTCCCTTTGGCCTGGCTGCTTGCTGCCTCTTTGCCCCTCCCTGATCATGTTAGTTATCTTAAATCAATAGCTTCCATAGGAGCATCTCTGTTTCACTAAAGTATTAATTTATCATGCTGCTTTCCTGAGCTGGCAGAGTAATATTTAAGTCAACTATCTGAATTATTATAGTAAGAAAATGCAATTGTGTGTAACTAAATTGCTTCTAAAACCGTTCTATGAAATTTTACATGAAGCTTTCAATTATTGGAGATTAGCTTGAGCATCACTGGTAAAAACATACTGTCACAAAAAGCCAGTTGTGGGTGGAAGTTCTTAATTGATTTTTACTTTTTATGATTATTTTGAAGTAGGATGTGTTGTTATGAATGGAGTTAAAAGACTAAATCTGCAGTAGGCATCTATCTCTTAGATGTCACCAGAGTTGCTGGTTTCTGAACTAAAATGCTGGATCCTAAAGAATTGCATTCTCTGTAATGTTCTATTACCACAAGATGGTGTATTTAATGAGGTGGTATTAACTGTGTGAAAGTACATGCTGATGAGATAGAACAGCCACATCTTAATACTGAAGGAGTAAATCAGTAAATTAAATGAGATGGGTTAATGACTTACATGTAAATACTGTTTACTGCTTGCTGCGTCTGATCTTTTCAAAGTATCTTGTTTATTTGGGTGGGATTATGTTATTAGAATGAGTATGATTTACATGTCTACTCTATGGATTATATGAGAATCTAAAATGTCATTATCTGTAGTTCTTGAGAGAAGTTTGCTATAAACAATGTGCCGTACCATTTTTAATAAGTGTTTATCACGCTTTCACTCAGTTTTTCCCTCTGAAACAGGTGACCAAGGAAAGTGGTCCTCCCCATATGAAGAGCTTTGTAACCAAGGTGTCAGTTGGAGAATTCTTGGGTGAAGGTGAAGGAAAGAGCAAGAAGATTTCAAAGAAGAATGCTGCGATAGCAGTCCTAGAAGAACTGAAGAAATTGCCACCCCTTCCTACGGTTGAGAAAATGAAGCCACGAATCAAAAAGAAAACGAAATCAATAGTGAAGGTAAGAGACAAACAGGTTGGAAATCTGCCTGTTATAAATAATCAACAGATGAGAGGAATTTCTGAGTTAATTATAAACACTCTTCAACTGCTCAGTGTTAATCAGCAGTCTGGTACTACAAATGAAATGATATTTTGCTCCCACTCTAAATGGGGTTCTGACACCACCTTTACAACAGTTAGCAGTAAATTCAGGATGGAAGACAAACCTTACAAAACAATGAGTGGCAGATAAAAATGAAGCTCTGACTTTCAAATGTTACAGTTTCGGGTTTTGCACACTATTGCTTGTGCAAATTCTTGTGCAAGCCTGTCCTTTCCCATATAGCAGGATTCGAACTTGTAAAACTGTTACCAGTGGTAGGTTAAATGTGGTCAGCTGTAACAGCAGAGCCAAATAAATTGAGTGTTTCTCTTTGGCTGCTCCAGTGTTTCATTAAACAACTGTTGTTGCAGAGTTTTTATATTCTAGAGGTTAATGAATTTAGCGGCATGCTGCATTTTGTCTATTAAACCAAATATTCACAAATTTTTGGCTTATCCTAAACATTGTTCCACATAGCTGCAAACAAGTCCAGAATACGGTCAAGGAATGAATCCCATTAGCAGACTTGCCCAGATACAGCAGGCCAAGAAAGAGAAGGAACCAGAGTACATGCTCATCACAGAACGTGGTCTTCCAAGGCGCAGGGAGTTTGTGATGCAGGTTTGTATATTGATTTGAGAAATCTAGTTGCATGGCTGTGATGTCTTGGTTTTTTTGCTTACGGAAATCAGGTTGTCACAATGATATACAAAGTTAATGGTATTATGGACGAATTCCATGAAATTTATTAAGAAAATATCTAGTGGGCAACATTCAAGGAGGATAAAGGTTCAATAAAGATGATCTGAGCCATGTCTTTTAGAAAATGGCATAGGGCACCAGAAGTCTATGTTGTAACTGCCTAATGTTTTAATTAACAGGGGTATTAATATTCTGTGAGGAGGTACTGAGCTGCTTGTGTTTTTTGATATTTATTAACATGAACCTAGGTATCCGTCATTTCCTCCTTCCCCTGAATTGTTGAGTGTTGCTTTAGAGTGCAGCACTTTCTGCACATAGTACTGCAAATCCCAATAGCATAGCAGTGGTTTTAATACTGAGTGTCTACTAGACTCTTAATAGTTAAGTGGATTCTCTGGACCTGTCACCTATTCTGGCCAAGACAGTTTATTTCTTTCCATTACATTAGCAAATTTTCTAAACCTCTAACTTCAGCTTGGAAGATTTGTATCTGCTGTGTTACCAGTTTTGAGCCTTTAAGCTATTGCCAAGGTGAGATGATGAAATATAGCAGTTTGTGTGACTTCTGTTGGGGGTTTTGTGCTTGGAGGCCAATGATTATTGACAGTGAACGACAACTTGCTTATTAAAAATGATCACTTGAACTATTTTTTGACTTACGGAGCGCTTGAGACACAGACCACTAATAAGTGAATCCTTAAACTACTGTTTAAGAATCTATTTGTTTCGTCTTCCTCTTTGCCTAGGTGAAAGTTGGGGTACACACAGCTGAAGGAATGGGCACAAACAAAAAAGTTGCTAAACGCAATGCAGCTGAAAACATGTTGGAACTTTTAGGTTTCAAAATCCCTCAACCTCAGCCTCCAAAGCCAGCATTAAAGACAGAAGAGAAGGTAAGAGTCTTTAAGAATCAACTGCTGTTTAATACTACAGCCAATGTTGAAGTGAAACAACAGCAAGGCAGCAACAGTGTTGTAAATTCATGCCTCCTCTCCTAGCCAGGAAGCAATTGTATTGAGATGACTGTTAGCTAAATTAGTGTGTTTTAGATACATTAAGGGTTTGATTTTGCAAGTAAATCAAAGAAGGCTAAACTAATGTATTTCTTCTTTATAGAATGGCTCAGAATCTGGGATGATTGATATATTTGCTTTAGAAATCTGCAGACTTGTAGGTTATAGGACTTTTTGGTAGCAATAGGTTTTATATAGGCTCAGCAGAAATTGCAGTTGAAAGTCTGTTACAGGTCTCTTCCTTTGGTGGGCCCCTAAAGGGGGAAGAGCCTTGTGTGAATCTGTTGATTCAGCAGATCTTACCAGATCTTAGCAAGCCTGGGTTTAGTTATACCCTTTTTATGTATGTACTCATTTGTGTCCAGTATGTTGTCCTCAGCAACTCCAGTAACCTTGTGTTAGTTTAACTGGCTTTATTATGGTATCTAGTTCTCAGTATCTATTCTTAATACCACTTCACTGTTCTGTAGATAGTTTTTGTCATTCAGTCAGTGAGAATCACTGAACTTGTCTCTTCTTAGTAGCTGTATAATAATTGAGGTTTTTTAATAGATTTTTCAGTAAAATTCTGACTATTCAGATCACCTACATCTTAAAAACTTTAAAACCTGGGGCAGAGGGATAAAGTTTTAAAGGGATATTGTGTGTTTGGCTTTTTTCTTTTTATTTTAAAGACACCAGTGAAGAAACCAGGTGATGGAAGAAAAGTAACCTTCTTTGAGCCAGGCTCTGAAGAGACTTCAACTAGTAAGTAACCTAACTGAAAGAAGCACAGCCCTGTTGGCATGTGTGTGTGTGTAAGATACGGTTCTCAGTCCCTTCAGTAGTGTCATTTAACACACTGCAATGAGCAGAGGTGTACAAGAATTAATGTTCAGGACTGAGCTTGGTTCTGATCCAGGGACTAGGCTCCTTCAACCAACAGCAGTACTTAAGCGGGGGAAATTTCTGTGCAGGGAAAAAGGTAAGGGAAGGAGGTGAGATCAGCCTCTGGCTCAGAAAAATGTTTGGCAGAAGCTGGAGTTGAATTATTTATTCACTATCTTGATGCTGAATCTCTGACCCACCAAAGGCAAATCAAGCTCACTAAGTTTGTTAGTGTTTCAAAAGTAATCAGAAATACATTGGTTTATTCAGAAGTGGCTTTGATGCTTTATCTTTGCCCTTGTGTGCCTGCAGAAGTCTTCGCAGAACTGTCTAGCATCTGGTTAGTGTGTACCTCTCTCTTCTCAGGTAATAAAGAAGATGAGTTTAGGATGCCTTATCTCAGCCATCAGCAGCTTCCTGCTGGAATTCTTCCCATGGTCCCTGAGGTCGCACAAGCTGTAGGAGCCAATCAAGGACACCACACCAAAGAGTTCAACAGGGCAGCCCCAAATCCTGCCAAGGCCACAGTAACAGCCATGATTGCTAGAGAGCTGTTGTATGGTGGCACTTCTCCTACCGCTGAGACCATACTAAAGAACAACAACTCATCAGGCCACGTACCCCATGGACCACTTACTCGGCCCTCTGAGCAGCTGGACTATCTTTCCAATGTTCAAGGAATCCAGGTAATTGTTTGGCTTTGCAAGATTTCTTCCAAAGCTACCCAAACTGGTCCAACCTGTTGCTTGTTCTAAAGCTTTTTAGTTCTGCTGGTGGGTGACATATTCTGAAGGTTGCCTGTTAACCTGAAATTCATACAAATGATTTACTTATGAAATGTACTGAATTTTACAGCTGGTTTATATAGTTTTCAAATGTGCATTTCCTCAGCCTTAATTCAGTGCTATTCTGAAGTCTTGGAAGAATAAAACTGAAAGTTGTATTTTGTGATTGTCATGCTGTAGGAACATAATATGAACTTGAATGTGGCTGATCCGAAATCAGGGCTTTTTTGAACAATCTTTCTTACATTAACATTTGCTGTAAGCAGTACATTTTCTTCTGTTTGGTCACTTTAATCAGAATTGCATGTAAGTTCCTATACTGATATGTTAAAGGAGCTCAGTGGATTAAAAAGTGTGGGAGGGAAACCTTTAAATGGCTATAATAAAAAAAAGGTCCCAGCAACAATCAATAAGTAGCCACTTCTAATCAGATGTGCAGAGCTCTGATGATTGCTAAAAAACCATTGCAGGTGAAGACAAACTTCAAAGTTTAGGCTGTCAGAATGATTAGAAGTAAGGTTCAGCTTCATATATGGGTAAATAATCTGTAGCAGCTGTGATATATTTTCTGTACGTGGTTAACTTAAAAGAGCTAAATCCTTCTCTTTTCTTCAGGTTGAATATAAAGACTTTCCAAAAAATAACAAAAACGAGTTTGTATCTCTTATAAACTGTTCCTCTCAGCCACCACTGATCAGCCATGGGATTGGAAAGGATGTAGAATCTTGCCACGATATGGTATGATGAATATTGCTGAAATGCTTTTTCTTTGCCCTTCAGTGTGAACTGAGGGATGCAGTGGATAGACCCAGGTTTCATATTACTGCTGCACAGCAGTGAATAAATGCTGTACAATTCCCTGGCTAATTTTTGTCTAATATTTCACAGGTTGCTGAAACAACTGATTAACAATATCTGAATCGAATCTAAATAACCCTTGAAATGCTTAACACATGCTCACAATTTTTGTCTATTAAAAATTAATTTGTTTTATCTTGATATTATTTGTATGAGCACATGTTAAAGAAAATGTATGAAAAGGAATCTTTGAAATACAAGAGCATATCATTATTTTCTGTAACAGAATGGACTGATATTTCACTGGGCACTGTAACACCTGGGTTTACATTACCAGACTTCCTGAGAGAATCCAAAATGGAAGAAATGCAATTCCCCATTAGGTAGCAAGAGATGCTCTACATCTGTTAAGCCCCCTTTATAACAGTAGCGGTTTCTTTTATTTCGGTATCCAGTGATGCCCTGACTACTGACTGTGGACTAAAGTAGCAATTTCCAATATGTAAATGCATAGGAGAACCTGGGTTTGCTGACTTTATATTAAAGACATTTGCAGCCATTTTCTAATGGCTATAATTTGGTACAGATTTCTTTGATCTTTGTCACTTAATGTTGACATTTTCCCACCCATCTCTACATCTGACTGTAAAGAGCTCTTGAAAGCATGAGAACTGTCTCTGTTCAGATACTCAGCTTTTGCTAATGCCCATGCCATAATGCATCAGGCGTATTCTGAAAAGGGAATCCTGAAATTGATCAGAATAAAGGTGACAAAATTTTTCAGTTCTCAAAGGAGGTGACTTACTTTTGCAGTAGCCACATCACTGACTCTTTCAAAGTCACATGTGCCCTATTAGTTTTGTAGATTCTTGTGTAACTTGTATTCTTCTGCAAAGAACTTTTTGATTCTGTGTATTTTAATGTCCTTTATCTTAAGCTCTGTACAGTTTTTGAGCCATTACTAAGTTAGCATCTTTTTCCTTGATATTAATAGTACTTAATTTATTATGTTAATAGTAATTATGTATAAGTAATTAATTTTCCCCATTGCTGAAACAAACACAAAGGAATGCCCTTGCCACAGCGCCATTTGATTGTTTAATGTAGCCAGATGAAACTACACCATTGCATTTTTGTCCACCATAATTACGCATCTTAGGAAATGTATTACTAAATTTAGTGTATTTACTTTAAGTGAGCCCTGGTCCTTTCACTGTGCTAACAGAAAGGGCTCAGGTTGCGTTGCTGAGTGCTCTCTCTTTTCTTTAGGCTGCACTGAATATTTTAAAATTGCTGTCTGAGTTGGACCAACAAACCACAGAGATGCCAAGAACGGGAAATGGACCAATGTCTGTGTGAGTGTGTCCCATTGACTTTCCCTTGCATTAACGGAAGCCTCTAACCCCATGATGTTCTAGAAACAAATAAAATGTGAGGGTTTTTTTTTTCTTTGACAGAAAAGTTAAAATGCCAAAGGCTGTTACCTTCTTCAGAAGGATCAGAGGGTAGGTTTTATGATCAAGCTTGTCATTTTCACCTGTCAAATGCAAATTACTAAGCACTAGCAAGTGGTTACAATGTGATGGCTGTGACACAGCAATTCTGACTGTGATCCCTCTGCTTCAACTATCCATTTACATGTATTTGTAAATCGTGTGACTCCTCCGTGTGTTTAAGTGATACAGCTGCTCTTCTCTTTCTAGAAATCTCTACAAAATGTGAACAATCTATAGGTTTCATAGATTGTTTTCAGCAGACACATGGAGGGGTTGTAAATTACTCCCTTTGAGCATGGGGAAAGAAAAAGCTTAACCTCCCATTTAGATAATAAACATTCAGAATGGTGGAATTAACAAAGTGCTAATTGGTTGCAAATGGAAGGAAGTTACCTGGAAACAAATTATTGGATGCCTCTCAAAATCTTTGCATGTGATTTAGAAGCACCTTATTCATGGCAATAGTGTTTTATCTCCTAAGTAACAGGTGTTTTCTCATTTGTAGATGTGTGAAACAAGAAATGGAAAGTGACCCTCTTCTCAAACCGGCTAACTCAAACACTTTGGGACAAACACTGGACAGCACTGCCTAAAAATGGCTTTTGACTGGACCCAAACCTGAAAGCACCAGAGAAAATCAAATGCTTCCTATTAATGTAACCTAACTGTTTTAGAGTGCTACAGTCTTTACAACCTACTGTAGTGTCTAAATCATAACCGTTGCTTTTTCTTCAAACAGTGATAAATTTTTAGTTTCATTATGTTGTTTTGATTGAAATGACACTATAAATTTTTCATTTAAAAGTTTCTTAATTGTATCTAGAACAATAGCACAGTTTAGAAACTTTGTCTTCTGAGACTGACATGTTATCTGTGAACTAACTTGGGAAGATCATATCCATGTATGTGGTTATTTTGTTTTTATTGAAATAGCAAAGTTTCACTGGAAACAAATTGTGTGCCCACCATTTTAAAAAGTCCAGGATTTTTGCATTTAGCTTAATTATCCAACGGTTGAATGAATTAAAACACTTTAGGAATTTTAAACTTTGATCATTTTTGGTTAATTTCTAGTTTTCTTGGGGGGGGGGGGGGGGGGGGTTGGGGAACCTGAATGCAACGTGACTTTAAATGATCTCTGATCTATGTTTTAAGGATTGTGTGTATAGATGGCGCACAGCTCACTACATTACAGGATATGATCTCAGTGTAGTGCATATAAAACCGCAGATTGATTTTCCTTGAGTGCTTTATACTGTTTAATTACATCTCCATGTAGGGCTGAAAAAAATTACCTATGTTTATATATAAACTGTGTTGCTTTTGATGTTGTGTTATTGCGCACCGAACTGTGCGCAATAAAGTTTTTGCATATGGTCCAGGTAAAGCACGATAGCCTTGCAAGTTAAGTACTGCTTCAGTTCATTGTTTACGCTGGAATTTTTTCTCCCCATGGAATGTAAGTAAAACGTAGTGTTTGTCACCAATAAATGGTAATACTAAATTTTTTTTTTGGGGTTAATTTATTCTTGTATGCCACTACAGGGGCTGCTTTTTTATAGGATTTGTAATGCTTGTGATATAGTACGGGCAGTATTGTAAAGCTATGGAGTAACTGTACAATGGGTATCAATTACATATAAATAACTACTATTTAGTAATGTGGAGGATGTGAAAACCTGGCAAGGTCAAGGAAATTCAAAAGTAACGTGGGTACGTTTTGTTACTTGTGCCACAGTGTGTTAGTGCAACTGTATCAATGGGAGCTTAAACTAAAGTTATGATTATGACAAGAAACCTGGCACAACAGGTTGGTATGAGTTCAAAGTTTAAGTCTCTACTTTTAAGTTTCCTTGTTTGCTTGTAATCTGAGTCACAACCTTGCCTTGCACTTAGTAATTTTTGGAGGGTAGTACTTTCAAAACAGAACTTTCCCTCCAGCAACAGAAACTGGCACGGCAGACTTGACACATGACAGTGTATCATTTGGATGTGAACTAGGTTCCCTGTGTGCTTAACTGGTAACCTACAGCAGCGCTTGTAAACACCCCTCTGCAGTGCGTGCGGTAGTGCCTGTCACAGAAGGCAGTTACTGCACATGCTGTATCTCAAAGCTGAATGTCTCTGCTATTTTATTTGCATTATCAAAAGCAGTTGGGCCATATTAACTGCATACCAAATTTTATTGAATCAGGTCGGTTTTGATCATTATAAGCAGAAAAAGACTCAACATTGTAAAGGTTTTGGGTTCTTTGGTTTTGTTTCATTTTGGTTTTTTTCTTTTTTACATTTGTAGAACTAAAATGCTGTACATTTAAAAATTAAAAGAAACTTGCTAGGCTGAGGCTTTGTATTGCAAATTCTTACAACTTACCAAACTACTTACCAAAATAATTTATACTGGAAAACAGGTACCACATGGATACCAATGTAAATTGTCTCCCTACCTTTACCTGCTGCTGCTTAAGTTTCCTCTCTGGATGGAACTTGAGCCTATTCTTCTGACTGTTTTGCAGCATTCATTTGTTGAGAATGCTGTTTCATATGATCCTGAATTAAGGTACTTTGCTGTAGATCCTTCTGTTTCAGTACTCTTACATGCATCTGTCATCTTAGAGGTGCTTCATCAGAGAAGGTTCTTTTGTCAAAGGCCTTGTAATCACAGCTACATTATGGAAGACTTCAGGTCACTGTGTGGATTCTAGGTAAGCCAAAGGGAGTTCTAGATAAAATGTGTTATTTCTAGAGCATCACAGCCGCTTTCTTTTTCTGTTGTCTCCTTTGTGCTTGATGCAGCAAAGGCTAGGAAGATTATGGTATGATATGTAATCCCCTGAAAGCTTTATATGACACTTTTCGTTAACAGATACTAAGACGTTCTACAAAGAATACAAATACAAGAAACCTGAGGTGAAGGTGCAGTTCTCTGACTGCAGCAGTCCAGCCGGCTAGCAGCGATTCCTGAGGAGGCAGGTCACTGGGGGATGGAAGATGTGATGTGGCAGAATGAGACACTGAATTTCAGTGCATTTCAGTCTTGTTCATAGAATCACGGAATGGTTAGTGTTGTAAAGGACCTTAAGATCATATAGTTTCAACCCCCCTGCCATGGGCAGGGATACCTCATACTAAACCATGTCACTCAAGGCTCTGTCCAACCTGGCCTTGAACACTGCCAGGGATGGAGCATTTACTACTTATTTGGGCAACCTGTTTCAATGCCTCACCACCCTCACAGTAAAGAACTTCCTTATATATAACTTGAAAGGCTCATTTGGACCTTTCTTAATGCCTGCCCATCCTACTTCCCCATGTGGAGAATACAGGCTCAAAGGAAGTAGCTGAGGAGTTTGGAAACCAGATTCTGGAAATAATGATATCCATTTTCCAGCAGTTCAGCTTGTAAGTAAGATCAGCAGAGACCTGACAGTGTAGGTAATACATTTTCCTCCACCAAAGAAAATGTCCTGTCTGCCTGTACTCCTTCACATGTCTAGGCTTTGACAGACTCCAGTCTTCATGTTAATTTTCTGGTATTGGAAAGAAAGCACTTACAACTGTTCTCTCAGATTTCAAAGCCTTAGGGCAACCTCTAAATTCTGTCAGGTTTTGCACTGCTTTCCTTCAAACCTTTTCTTATTCGTCCAGTTATGCAGCTGCATGTAATTGTCAGAAGAGTGATGCCATGCCACTGTTCTTTGAAGAAGTGCAGGCAAATATCTGGTTGTAATGCCCTGTATAAGAACCTGAAGAGTGGCTTTGTAGATGGTGCTGCAAATGAAGTCTGTTCCAGTGCTGTTACTGAGCTTGAAGACTGCTGCTCAAGTCTCCCATCTGAAATAACATGCTGCACTCTGAAGCTAGAGTACCAGAAGGTAGTCCATGTTCATCCAGGGATTTTGGAATATCATCTCTCTTGAATGGGTCAGTTTGCTGTACTTGAGGCAAAGAACTGCATCACATGAAAGTTAAAGGGGAATAATGAAAATTGGTCAGGGAATTTTTTTAAAGCAGAGTATTTTATTCATTAGTCAAGTCCTGATTCCCCAAAGGAAGAAACATGACTCTTCATGGTCCATCATTCTTGGTTTCAGGATGGAGATCTTGCAGAAAAGAAGGATCTGTCCAAAGTTTAATTTGGGGAATGCTGACCTTAGGATAGCTAAAATGTACCTATAGAATGTGAATTATCCTGGATTCACTGTGATACCCGTTTGTTCCACAATATATTAAAATACATTCCTATAATGTTTTGTTGTTTTCGTTTAGGATATAGACAGCTGGTATTTCTTTGGGATAAGTCCTATCTGAATGGATTCAGCTAGGGAGTCTGAAACCAGCAGGGGAGTTATTTGTGGTGCCAGTTCTCTGGCCAAATTTTAGTAACACAAAATGTAGCTGTATGTGGAGTTCTGCTGCAATTGCTGCATTACCGAAGGATGAAACCAAAATTCTGTTCTTACCCACTAATCAAAGTTTAAAATTGTTTTATTCTGCCAGAATGTATGAAGACAAGTGGTGGAGGTTCCAAAAGTGCCTAACTGCAGGAAGCAAGAGAGTGTGTAAACCACTTCACTGATAATCTTTTGTAATTGTTTGCTCTTTTATTTTGAAGGTCTGCAGATAGAAACCAATGGAGTTAAGTGTGAGTCAATGTAATACCTTCCTTAAGGGCTTCTATGTTTGTGTGATTTTATTTAGACTGCTTGTTTAAGCTCAGACAAAGGAATGCTGCTTCAGAGGTTGTTACAAATCTGAAAATACTCAAGTTCGTCTCTGTGGCTGTGACATCCTGTATTGCTTCCCTTTAACTGCCAAATGGATACGTACACTTACTTAACATTCAGGAACTTCTGAGCAAGAACTGAACACCCCATGGAAAAAGGCTGGGGGAAAATAAGTTGTTGGAGCAAATTAAAATCTCTAGGGTATTCATTTAATCTCTGGATTAGAACTGAATAAAAGCATACAGATGGTGAATAATACCTAACCAAGAGTGTATTTTATTCTCCAGTATAATTCTTCTGTTATACCACTGGCAGTATCCTAATGCAAAAAAAATAAAATTTGAATAGCAGTGAAAAAATTATAGTGCTTTTAAACTTCAGTCATTCTCCCACTTCCACAGTGTTTTTGGCATCTTTGTAATAGGGGATGTTGTAGATTTTAAGTGTCCTGTGTTAATGATGCAGAAAATATTCTTCACAGAGTATGCTCTCAATGCTTTCATCCTCTGCTACCATTCTTTCATGTATCTTTACTATTTCCAATCAAAAGATAGTCTTTTATGTTTAAATGCCTCTTTTTTTCCCTGTCCCCCTCAGAAGGGAGATTAGTGCTCCCGAAGAAAGCAATGCTAACCCTATGTTAAGGGACAAAACCTCTGAAATGTTTTATGTCAAAGCCCAAATGCAAAATCTGGGGACAACAGACACTAATTCCTAGACCCTGTTTTATTGTGGGTGCAGTCTCTCAAATTGCTGTTCTCCCATTTTAAAGCCACAACCAAGCACATCACAGTAGGGATATGTATTGTCTGGTTGCTAAGCATTGCTTTCATAGTTGTCTTCACACAGCACTTTGGTTTTAACATTTAGCTCTTGCCTAGAAAAAACAACTGGGAAGGGAAGGCATCACTGGGAAAATAAATCCGTCAGTAGTCTGCCATCAATAAGATTCAGTATAACTGTCCTACAACCTGCCACTGCATTTGTATAAGAAGTTTGTGAATTCCCTTTAAAGCTTGTTAAGTAGGTAGAGAAGCTTATTAAAATGTTGAGCCACCAAGTTATTTTAATTACTAAAGTGGATAAAAACTTGAAGAAAATGTGCTGCTTCAAACTCACAGAGGCTAATTACATTTAAATAATTGTCTCTTTAAGCATTCTAGCAATAACTCTGTTGTGCTTTCTCTTGTACTGTACTTACTTCAAAGCTAAGTGGTGTTTTCAGTGAGTGTTTTAACTTCTTGTATTTTCATCTGCTAAAGCACTGATGTAGAAATTACAGCTGATTTTTGTTTAAAAGAGAAAAAAGGTTATTTAAGAGCTTTTACTGTCTAACCCCTCCCCATTCTGCTGGTCCATTATTGTATGCAGACAGGGAAGATGTACCTAGATTAAAGTGATACTTAAACTGGGTCAAATGCAGATGTCTTGTCATTCATCAGTCAGCTGGATATAACTTTATTGGTTTTAGTGGCCTTCTGCCACATGCTGAATGTGGTGTTTGTGTTTAGTCTGGACATTAAACAAAGCTAGTCCCCCTTCAACCAAGCACATGACCAGTGTTCAAACCGTTAATGTGCACAGGCTTGCACATATTGCATCTCCACACACAGTCTCTGGTGGCCCACAGTCTCTGGTCCACCCAGCAAGGGAATGGACGAAAAGTGTTTCCAAATTCCTTGTAAATGCTGACATTACTTCCCAGTTTCTTGTCTATCAGTATTTTTTGTTGGCCCTTTCTTTCAAAAAACTGTTTTAGCCTTTAGCTATGTGGCATGTTCACTCCTCCCTTTCTACTAGTGGTTTTACTTTATGGAGGCTTACTCTCTTCCCCTCTTCTCTCCATGAACTCCTACTGTTCCTAGAAGAGTAACATCTGTTAAAGTAGGCTTTAAGATGATCTGATTTGTGATGGGCAGATTCCTGCATCTGTGAGGTGTATGAAGTGTCTTTCCTCTCCCTAGAGAGAAATACATTTCAACAAAATATTCTATGAGGTGTTCTTCCAAACTCAGGAAAGAAACAGAGCAAGCTGTACTTGCCATCAGGGCTGTGTGAAGTTCTGTGCTCCTCACCTGACTACCTTGGAGTGTTGTCATCCTCAGTGCAAAAAATGTTGAAAGATAGCTCCAAGTACTGCTCTGTGAACAGGACAGCTTCTTAGATGTGTTTTCTCTTCATTTTCTGCTGCTTACCTTGACACAGCCTGATCCCAAAAAGCCACTAGCAAGGCATGTAGTGCCTTTCTGATAGTAGCTAATAACACACTGTTCAGATGAACTAAACTACTGTTTCTGTCTTGAACCAAAGTGTTTCCATCTGTGTTAAACTGAGAAGTCTTGTGTTCGAGTTCTTGGACGTGTTCTTTCAACATGCTGCAGTTGAAACTTGTCCCATGTAAATGGACTAAAACCATTTGGTTATTTTTGAATGATAAAGAAGGATATAAACATTTCTAAAGTATTTTTTAAGTAGTACCATATTCGTCTACCATTTCCTTTGTCTTTTGCTCCACCTCCTTCTGACAGAGCAGTGTCTTTCATCAATGCCTATGTAAAATTCATTTGCTAATAATCACAGAGTAATCTGTTAAACCACCAAAGCTCCTTTCTCCCTCCAAAAATGTTTTCTGTGGAGTCTAGCCAATAATTTTGCAAGATCTTACTGGTGTCATGCAGCATCAGAAAATTCTGTATCCTTAGTACACAGCTGTTAACATGGCAGTCGCTTGTCCAACAGGCATTTATTGTTTCCACGTTAAATGGTTTATCTGAGCTTAGAAATACTGTTAGAACATTTTGAATAAGGCTAAACCTGAGCAGATGCATAAAAATCAGCAAAGGACCCGGTCCTGCAAGGTATAGTGCTCTGCACTGACCCTGACTCAGTGCAGTGTCCCTAGGGAAGACCTGTGTTCATGAAAAAATGAATGTCGGGATCTCTTCGTAAGAGTGCTTTGTATGTCTTGTGATCCACAGCTACTGACCTCTAAACCTGCTGCTGCAAACTGGCCCGAAGTTTCTGCTACAGTCACACTGCGGCTGTGATTCATTTCTATCATTTCTGGATGGAAACCCTTGACAGTCTGGAGAAAGAAAGAAAAAAAAGATAACATAATTTCTGTGCAAATAGGCCTATTAAACTGGTAAATCTGAATACATCTCCCTGTTGGGTCTCTTGCTGAAACTCAGCTGGGTCATTCACAGCCTTCATTTGTTTCTAGTTGTAGCTGCAGGCTAGAAAAATTCTGGCTCCACAACCAAATTATGGCAGTTTCTTTCTTACTGCCCTTTAATCCATTCTGTAAATTTTGCACTTGGAATTTTTCATATTCCAGAGGACCAGTGTATGTGATTTGGCACATGCTCACACTTTTTTTTTCAATACCCTGTCAGTGCACTGTTTTATTTTAATTACTGTAATACCCCACAGTGAAGTTGCTGACCCAACAATTCAGAGAGATCTTTTCGTGGCTTCTTGATGCATAGCTTGCTTTTTGTTATTACTGTTATTATATTACAAAACTTAATGCTAGAGAATTACAATCTGTATTAGAATTTTCCTGAATATTGGAGACATCTGGTACTGGGGTTTCAGTTCAGGTTATAATATTGGGAAGTCAGAGGTTGCATCCCAATTAAAATTTGGCTTTCTGCAATATTCAGTTCTGATTGAAAAGAAAAACCCTGAACGTAACAATGTAGCAGTTGGATGGTGGCATGTGAAATATTTAATCATCCCATGAGATTAACAAGGTCTTGTTTAGCAATTCGGAAACATTTCTTCTTTCATCAGGTTTCCCCTTCCTAGAGAAAGGAATGATTCTGTGCTAGCACTGAGTGTTGGCATTTGGACGAAGCTGAAAACGTGTCCCTGTGAAGGCTGGCATATAATGCAAGAGTGTTCTTCAGAAGTTGTGATACTTCTTAAAACACATACATGACTGAACTGCCTTTCAGCCTTTTTCCTTGGCTTTAGCCACTCATGTAAGGTTAGGCGGAGTGTGTGACTTCTACAGAGCACACACAGGGACACAAGACAGGAGAGGCCCAGCCCCTTAACGCTGGTGCCTGCAGCTGCTGGGAATAACCACACTGTGCAAGAAAAGCACAGAGCTGTCCTGCAGCCAGAAGTCCTGCTAATCAGCTGTGAAGTGAAGCTTGCATGGGCTGGCTGCTCTGGCCAGCAACGACCCACAGAAGAGGTTCCTCGGAAGTAAGTAACAAGGACAAGTGGGACTTGTGTATGTCCTGACTTTTGCTGCCTCTTGAGGAAATTCCTGACTTCAGCGAGTCTTGCTACAAGCCCTGACTGAGCTGAAGAACTCATCTAGAGATTTTCAACATTTTCTGACAAGGAGAATAAATCCCAGTGAAGTCAAGTAAGTTTGATATTAAGCTCTGCTGCAGCCTTTAACATCCCAGACCTTCCCATTTCTCCTTCCTTGCCAAATGAGGCAACACAAATCACATTCACAGTTCCTCTTGAACATGTGACATGGGTTTGCAGCATAACAAGATTAGTTTTTCCTGTAATCCTCTTAAAATGTCTTTCATGATTGTCTTTTCATCTTTTGGTGTTCTGGAACTTGGATTAATGGGATTGAGATTTATTCCACAGGTCCTGTTTGATAAGCTGCTTTCAAGAATTAGTTGCCTACAAACACATTTAATTCGGTAAAAGCATTTTAATGCGTAGTTGAATTATGCAGTGTTACACCAAACATACTGTAAGGCCTATATATGTACTTGCAGTATTTATGTCTGTAGACACTACTAGACAGGGAGGTGAATTAAACAAGATAGGCTTACTCATTTCAGAGTGTCTAAAATACCTCATGTGGCTTCTCTTGGCAGATTTGCAAAGCCTCAGCTGCATGCCTGCAAACTGGCCAACAAATTGACCATGTGCCTTTTCTTGTTCTCATCACGTTTCAAGCACCATCCTCAACCTACCCCTGCCATTGGTCCCACAGGACGTATTCACCTTGCAATCAGCTGCTTACTGCATGACTCAGGGTTGTTTCACCTCTTGCGTTGAGCCCAAAAGACCACCCTGCCGATGTAAAACTAGTATATGGCTTTATGCCTTCCCCTGCCTGTCTTCCTGCCTCTTACAACTGACTCCATTTCAACCCCATCTCTTTAGTTAGTCTTATTCTAGTGACAAGATTTCCTACCTTCCCCAGGAGGTGCTGGGAGGGGGGCCCACGACTGGAGAACATTTCTGAATCATACGGTGGCACCCTCTACTATGCAGCGACCTCTGGTGTAGGATAAACACTGTGCTTGGCTGACCTTCATGCCCCATTTCCGAGGTGAATTTACAGCTATAAAATCTCAGCACACAGCAGTGCTTGGGTTACAAGCCAGGCTGTTCTTATTCAAGATACATCCTTTGCTCTCTCCTCCATTCCTCACATTACTCAGTGGCAACCTATTTAACACAACATAAATTGCCTGTCTATGGACACCTAAAAGCAAGGTAACTGCTGCTGTGCTGTGTTCCCCAAACTGCAGTGGGCATTCCCTAAGTGATACGAACCTACGCGGAACCAGTCACACATCAGCAGGAGCCTGAGCTGGGAGAGGAACAGTGGTGTAAACCGGCAGTCCTTCAGTTACCTGTTTGGGAGCTCCTGCTCTGGAGTAAGGTTGGATCACAGGCTTGATGTTGCCACTGCACTTGTACATGCTTTTAGACAAGTCACGAAACTTCTCTGAAGCTGGATTTTTTTTAATTCCTAAGAGGAAAATACAAAGAAAATTAATTTCCAAGGCTTCACTCGCTCATCCCAGCAAAGCACATTACATATCCTGATGCCGCAGGCCCGGGTGCACTCAGCACCGGTTTGTCCCCAGACACCCATGCAGTGTGACGTCCCATGTGTACTGGTGCCTGTAATGGGGCCAAGGCTTCCCTGTGGTGCTGGTGCCAGATCTGGGTGGGAGGCTGCAGCCAGAGGGTCCAACTCTGAGTGCATGGAGAGGCACATGGCTGCACCCACCCCCCTTCACCCTGTCACCAAAATCTGGGAAATAAACTCTCTAATGAGACTAATAGTTGAGAAAGCTGACATTATTATTGTATTGGGTGCATGGGGGATCACTCCACCTATGATGCACACCCAGAACAGACATTTTACTTAGACCCTTATTATATACGTATTAGTCATAATTCCAAAAAATGCTCACCCAATTCTTGTTATTCATTGCATATGGTAACTTTGGCAGGTAAGGCCATAGCACAGCCGCTGTGAATTTGAGGAGTGGTCTCTGGGGGTCATTTGGTGAAAAATACCACTACTCGTTTTATCCTTTATGGAAATCTGTTAGTTCAGGACACTGGAAGTCTTGCCAATTAACTACAATTACAAATGGGCTAGTTTATGACCCTGAGAAGCTCCTTCAGCTGTTTCCTTTCGCAGCTGTTTACCTATTTCTCGGGCCGTACTGATAGAAGGCCCACATCAATTTGAAAGAAGGCGCGTGGTCATCCTGTTGCACGCCGTTTCTTGTAGCCTTGTCTGTATCTTTATACACAATGAAATACTCGTTCAACTCGGCATCAGCGCGCCTCCTCACACAAAGCCCGGGCACAATGGGGCCGGACTGCAGGCGCGACCCGCGCGCACCGCCATGAGGCGAGCAGAGCCGGGGCGCAGCCGAGCACGCCCCGCACTCGTCCTGCCCTTCGCCGCGAAATGGCGGCAGCGGCCGCCCCCGCTGCCGAGCGCAACCCAGGACCCCGCCACCAGCTCCGAGCCTGACGGAGCGGGCAGCGGACGGCTCTGCCCACGGCCTCCCCAGGATCCGAACCCTCCACCACGGCAGCAGGACGGTACAGCGCGGAACGCACCCAGACAGCGAGCAGCCCGAGCCGCACCGCCCAACATGGCGCCGGAGCCCGCCCTCCTGCCTCGGCGCGGGCGGGGCCGGGGCGGGCCCCGAGGACGCTATAAAGCGCCTCGCGCGGAGCTTGCCGCCCTCTTGCACCGCCGTGGCTGAGGTAGCTGAGGGTGAAGGGTGGGCTCTGGGCGAGCTCGGGGGGATGGTGGGTCCCGGCGTTTTCTTTTTGCGCTTCCCTCATAGCTCTTGCCTGAGCGAGCTTCTGGCGGCCGCCGGTCTCCTCTCCCTGCCCGCCCGCTGAGGGAGGGGTGAGGCCTGGTGGCATGGCCGCCTCTTCCTGCTCAGCCTCGGGGGCCCAGGGCTCAGCTCCGCGCTCCTGCGGCGCTTCCGGGTAAGCGGTCCCCCGGCCGCCTCTGGCGGGGAGGTGCGGAGTGTTGTCCTGGCCCTGCCAGGGGAGGCGGGAGCGCGGCGCGGGCCGGGGGCTCGCTGGTGGCGGCTTTTTCCCCGTCAGAGCGGCGGTGTTGGCTTCACTGCTAAAGCCAGGTCGTGTCTGATGCACCAGCGGGAAGCGCCGCTGTGTCCCAGGCAGTTGCGAGACCCGGTGCTTACGGTTCCCTTCGGCTTCTCTCGCAGGGCCTCCGGGAGATTTGATGCTGCAGGGTCAGGTGTTCGAGGAGAGCGGTTGCCTGGTTTACTCTGCCATGGCTCTGGCAGGGGGGAACGGTAAGTCCGTAAAGTAACTGTGCCTCACTGCCTTAAAAATAGGTATTCCTTAAATTAACTTCTGAAAAAAATTATGAGCTGTATCTGCAATGCTTTGTCAGGTTGGTGTCTTTGGAGACGTTTAGTCCCTGGGCCTGCTCAGTCTAGAGAGGGTCTCATTAATGCATATGAATTATCTCAAAGGTGGGTGCCAGGAGGATGACGCCACACTCCTTTCAGTGCTGTCCAGCAACAGGACAAGGAGCAGTGGCAATAAGCTAAAACACGAGAAGTTTAAACCTCAACATGAGGAACAACTTCTTTACGCTGAGGGTGGCAGAGCACTGTAACACGCTGCCCAGGGGTGTTGTGGAGTTGCCTTGTCTGGAGACATTCAGAACCCACCTGCACACATTCCTGTGTAACCTGCTGTATGTGGCCCTTCCTTGGCAAGGGGATTGGCCTAGATGATGTCTAGAGGTCCCTTCCAGCCCTAATGATAACATGATTCTGTTAATAGATGTGTAGGTATGACAATTAGCATATATTCTGTGGAGCTGAGAGGGTTTCTTCCTGCAGAAGCCTTGCCGCTCGGCCCTTTTTGCTTTCTCACTCCTGTTGTGTGCAAGATCGCAGGTCCAGCAGGTCATGAAGTCCACAGCCTGGGAAGGCCAGTGGGTTGAGTGCTCAGTACCCCGAGGCCAGTGGGCTGGGGACCAGGCCATGCTGCAGACACACGTGCTCTGCTGCAGCCCTGACATGGGGCAAAGCTGGACTGGTTGCAGTGGGCCCTTGGAGGAGGGGCTACTTCTGCAGTTTTCCTGCCCTGCCCCGCCCCTTGCTGGTAGTAGCGTTCACTGCATGGCCTGTGCTGTGTTCCTGGCCAAACTGACCTACCTTTGCATTGGAAGGTGGAAGCTTCACGTGGCCGTAAAGGCTGGGCCTGCAGGAGCATGAAATCTCTTATCTCTTGCCTGCTTCCTCTTTCCCTGTTACAGCTGTCTTGTGCTCTGCTGCTGAAGCCCCATACATCAGTGTTTTCTCTGGATTTTTGTAGTATTTCCATCCCATGTGCCTGTTAAACATGCTAATCAGCCAGCTCTTTTTGGGAAAGGGTTTGCATGAATTCACTCAGTGCCCATGAGTCTGCTGCGAGAGGTGGGAGTGTGGCACAGCTGCTGTGGATGTGCAGCTACCTAACCCCATGGGGCCTGCTGGTGTAAATGATGACTAAATTTTTTCCCCATCGGAGCGACAGTGTTGATTTCTTGCTGTTCCAAGCCAGATCATGTCTGATGCACCAGTGGGGAAGTGTTGGCTGTGTTCCACAGCCCTGGTATGGCCTGGTGCTAACTGTTCCTTTTGTTTTTCTAGTAGAGTGCTGCAAAGGCAGAGGGTCTGTTGAGCCTCTGGGAGACCAGATGTGGTGGCTGTAGTTGGCAGTGATCAGTTGTGTGACGAGGGCAGTTGCCTGGTTTACTCCAACATGCTGAATCTATAGCAAGTAAGGATGGTAAGTCCTTGAAGTAGTAACTGATCAGTGGTTTAAGTTGAATAAAACAAAAAATGAAAGGTGGGGGATATACCTTTCTGCAAGGGAGTTGCTCAGCAGTCAGTGGTCACCATATGCGTGCATGGCTTTGCCACTTCCTCTGCTGTAAGTTAACTCCCTCCCTGCATGATCTGCCACAGGAGGTGGGAGCGTGGCACAGCTGCTGTGGATGTGCAGCCACCTAACCCAGTGGGACCTGCTGGTGTAAATGATGACTAAATTTTTTCCCCATCAGAGCGACAGTGTTGATTTCTTGCTGTTCCAAGCCAGGTCATGTCTGATGCACCAGTGGGGAAGTGTTGGCTGTGTTCCACAGCCGTGGTATGGCCTGGTGCTAATTGTTCCTTTTGGTTTTATTTGTAGGGTGCTGCAAAGGCGGAGGGTCTGTTGAGCCTCTGGGAGACCAGATGTGGTGACTGTAGCTGACAGTGATCAGTTGTGTGATGAGGGCAGTGGCCTGGTTTGCTCCACCACGTTTGAACCTCTAGCAAGTAAGGATGGTAAGTCCTTGGAGTAACTTGGTTGAATTAAATTTAAGAAAAGAGAAAAAGGCAGGGAGAGATACACCTTTCTGCAAGGGAGTTGTTTCCATTTTTTCCCTAGAGACTTGGCTGATGTGTATATCTGGGCATTAGCCTAGATATTGTAGAAGTAAAAGCATAGAGGTTTCCCCCAAGTAGAAGCACTGCAATTGGGTCGTTTGTGCCTCGAGTTGCTCCTGTTCTGCATGCCCAAGGTGGCAGGTGTGGCTAGGGAACAGGAATCAGCAGGGCGAGGAATCTGCAAGCTGCATCAGTGCAGGCTGAGCTGGAGCAGGATGGCAGTATACAGGTCTGTGCCATTGTCCCTGATGCATTGTGTTCAGAAAGCTCATTTTAAGAACACCCTGCATGGAGACCTACGGGTGACCTGCCCAGAGCAGCTGCCTCAGTAAGGGGGAAGAAGCAGTCATCCTGGCTGAAGTGTGTCCCTTTGGAAGAGAAATGCTGTTGAGTCTTTTTTTGCCCTTTCCCTTGTTGGTCAACTTGAGGGAGTGGGAGGGGATCGAAGATGTTCAGCACTTAGTGGTGGCCCTACATATGCATGGCTTTGCCACTTCCTCTGCTGTAAGTTAACTCCCTCCCTGCATGATCTGCCCCAGGAGGTGGGAGTGTGGCACAGCTGCTGTGGATGTGCAGCCACCTAACCCAGTGGGACCTGCTGGTGTAAATGATGACTAAATTTTTTCCCCATCAGAGCGACAGTGTTGATTTCTTGCTGTTCCAAGCCAGATCATGTCTGATGCACCAGTGGGGAAGTGTTGGCTGTGTCCCACAGCCCTGGTATGGCCTGGTGCTAATTATTCCTTTTGGTTTTATTTGTAGGGTGCTGCAAAGGCGGAGGGTCTGTTGAGCCTCTGGGAGACCAGATGTGGTGACTTTAGCTGACAGTGATCAGTTGTGTGATGAGGGCAGTGGCCTGGTTTGCTTGATCACATGTGCCCGTGCATCAGGGAAGGTTGAATGGTAAGTCTTTGATCACCTATGTTCACTGGTTTAAATAAAGGTAAGGGGGGCAGGGGGGGCGCCACCTTTCTGCAAGGGAGTTACTTTGCAGTGCTCTGGCAGGTTTGTGTCCCTGGAGATGTGACAGATGTGTAGAGTGACAGAGTGTTGCTGGAAGGGCCCCTTTAAAGTGTCAGGATGGACCTGGGTGTCGGTCCCTGTTGAAATACTCAGGTTGCTTTTTGCCATCTTTCCTGTAAGGATTATAATACTGTGTCACTTGTTCTGGACATGAAAACTTTTCACAATGTAATTGATTGCCTTTTAATGTTTGGCTGAAGAGCATCTGTAATAATGACTTCAGGCTTTTCTTTTTTACCCCACCAGATTGGCAATGCTGATGCATCTTCTGTTATAGCCAGATTGATTGATGCCATAGATGCAAGATGCTTCAGTTCCTCATGTGGCTGTATATTGAGCCTACATGCACTTGAACCTCTATTGCAGGGAAATACATTGCATGCTTTGAGGGTCGGCAGCACTGGAGGGTGCTGTCTGCACATACAGTAACACTGATTGTATAACACTATCTGACATGTGAAAAAGAAGATCAGAAGTAAAAGAATTCTTTCAAAAGATCTTAAGTAAATAGCAGATGGACTTCAGTTTAAGGGCACAGCTTTTTTGCCCCATTTAAGCGGTGTTTCAATTAGGTGCTTCTTACAGACAGCCCGTGAGCTTTTTTGGTATTTGCCCCCCTTCCTCCTCAGTAGAAGATTCTGAATGCCTTGCAGAAAGTGGATGAAAATCAACATCCAGCAGTGTGTATATTTGCAGGAGGGGGATTGCTTTTGGTGTTTGTTTTGGGTTTTATTGTTTTGTTTTTAGTAGATCAATGATATGACATCTGAAAGCTTTACTGTTTGATTAGGATTTCACAAATGCTCCAGAAAAATGTGCTTAATAGAACTTCCCTTCATTGGATAACCAGCTATTGTCACTGGCTTCATTCAGTTACAGCCTTGTATTGCTGTTTAGGTGCCTCTTGTTCCACTATTGTATCTCAGAGTCTCTTCGGTAACTCCTATCTATGAAGAGTATAAATGTGACCTTGCTATATGGCACTGTTGAATTCAGAAGTTGTAGAGTACGAGTGGTCTGTGTCAGGTGGTGAAGCTGGTAGAGCTGACCACATATGATCCTCCAGCATTCTCTGCTCAGCTCTCCTAAGTTTTTATCAAGTACTGTAAAAGCTCACACAGTTCTAAGTGTGTCCCACTTGGGGTGCCTGGCAGAGAAGAAGTTTTTGCTGTTTGCAGATGAACCCTTGCTGTCTAGTTTTGTGGGGCTATTTAAAAGCTGTATGTTTACTGTTTGCAGTAGAGTGGACTGACAAAATGTTGGCTGTTTTCTTGACAGGTTGAGATCTGTCAGAAGTTGTCCTGGGACCTGCTGTGATTTCAGTGCACTAGCAGAAAGCTGTCTTCTGGTAATGATGTCCCTCTCCATGCTGCTGCCTGTGATCACTTGTCCAAGCTACAGCATTCACATCGCCCTGCCAGCAGCTCTGGTCTTTTCTCAGAGCTAGCAGGAGTGATAAATTGGTGTCCTGCCAACTTACAGAGGGTGATACATTTTTCTTTCCCTTGGTATGAGGCATTTAACTGTCATGGATTCTGGAACTTGCTGCATGTTTAATGTAATTGGATGCTTTTTTTCTCCAAGGGCTGCATTCACCTGACAGCTAATGCTACCCTACCACAACCATTAAAAGTAAGGAAGCCTTTCCTTACAGAGCAATTGTCAAGTTGGGGATGATGGGCCGCTGTGTAAGGCAGGTGGGGTTTAAGTCTTGGCTCTCTCCTGACATCCGGAAAACTTTAGTGATGTATCATTGGCAGCCTATAAAGTGGGGAAGGGGCAGCTTGGATGCTGCAGCACAGTGGCATTTCTGTACTGTTTAGAGCCTGTTTTTAATAAAATCTGAGTGCTAGACAAATTCAGCTGGTGACTGAAATTCTCTTCACATGCCTTTAACAGCCGATTTCTGGATCTCTTAACTGTTTTTGGGAGTTGGATGGCAAGAATGCTTCTTTTCAATCATTGCTTACATAGACGTGTCTGCTGCCTCAAGCTAGGAGACCTTGTGACCTCACGGTCATAGCTTCACATACCCTGAAGTACAAGTGCTTAGCTGGGACTTGTGGCTGCTGCTGTGCTGCAGGAAGCAACACGAAGGCGCAGCTCCCTGCACATAACAGCTGAGTGCTAAAAGATTGATAACGGGTCTGGATTTTGGACTAAAAGGGAGGGGTATAGCCTGCACTATGTTTGCAAAAAGGCTCTCCCTCAGGTTCTTCCTTAGAGTAGAATTATGATTCAGTGGTGGTTTTAGCTGAACTGATAAAAGTTACAGGTCAGCGTGTTCCTAGGTGAGTCACTCACTGGCTCTACAAATTATTCTGTACACGAGTCTTGGAAGTGACAGCAGCCTGGGAAGGAGGGGAAGCTGATGTCAGCTGTTGTGAGGAATTGGACATTTCCCTTGTGCCATGTGTTCATCTAGCAGGAATGACTGCTTCTGGCTAGAGACTTGGTGACAGATGTTCCTCCAGATCCTGCAGCATTCCCCTGGATGCTCTTTGGCAAGCTTCCAGCTTTGCAGAGAAGGAGAATGAAATATGAACTCCACATATGTGCTTCAAGTAGGGAACCACTGAATAGGAGGAAGCTAAAGATTTTTCTAATGCCAGAGAGGTAGCCAAGAGCCCCAAGATGTGTTGTTTCCTGTACCTCTGACTTGCATATCCCAGATCAATTGACTCTACACATCTGCCTCAGCAGGGGTGAAAATTCTGTGTAAATGTACTTGTGCTGTGTCATGTTTCCACACATAGAGGTGTCAAATGGTGGTGAGGGTTCTGCTGGGAGGAGAAAGCATTCTTGGTCTGCTGTGCCCATTAGCCTGGCAGTCAGGAGTGATGTCTCTGTGATGTACAAATGGACTTTGGCAGATGTCTCATGCAGGTCTTGATCTGGTAGCATTTGTGTACCCCACTGCCAATGCAGGTGAAGTAAATGGCCCCTTCAGATCAAGCTGTTGTGAAGAACTGGAATATATATTAACCTGCAGTGCCTCAGACAGTGGATTCAGATTCAAGCCCTGGGCCTAATGATGGAAGTAGGTATTCCCCATGTGCTGTTGGAGGGAAGCAGCATGGCAGGTATGTGCATTAGGGATGGGGTTAAAACCCAATTCCCCTGCAGCTTCATTAGGTTCCTGAGGAGTAGGGCCATCTGGCAGCTGTTGAAGGTTCCTATGCTGCTAGTTCTGACCCTATGGAAGCCTTTCTCTGATGGGTCATACATGGTAAATACACAGGGGCTGCTGCCTGGAAGCAGCAGGGGCTGCAGTGAGCTAGCTAGACCAATGGGGACAACTGGGCTTGAAAAAGCAGAAGGGCAGAAGTGAGGCATGGGTAGTAGGCTGAGGAAATGTTTAAGGGATGATGTCCTGCAGGATTTGAAACATTGATGTGCTATTTCTACTGCCTGATAGGAACAGCCTAATTAGTACCATAGTGGATTGGAGATTATTTACAGCAACTACCAGTTTAGAGGGTATTTCTGCTACTTAAAAGCATAAGCAACAGTTTCAGTGGTTAGGGGAGGGAAACTGAGCTGATAGTGGCCTTTGGCATGTGTATTTAGTAGGAAACAGCAGTGATGCAAAATTAGCTATTAGCATTCAAAGCAGTCTTCTATTAAACTGGGTAGAGATTTTTCTCATTCAATTAATATAAGCAGCATGATGTCTTGAAAAAACATATTGATGAGGGATCAGAACTGCTAATATAATTACTTTCATAATCTAATGAGCATACCTACCAGCAAGCATGCTTTAGGGAATGGAGAGTGCTGGTTGTGCAGTAGGAGCTGTAAGGACAGATGTAGCTGGAACGTGCTCTTTCCATGTTTTATTACCTCTCCTAGAAGAGTTGTTCAGGTTAAGATTCAAGCACTGCTATTGCATACATGCATAGGGATGGAAGACAAAACTGTCTCATAGCTGATCCACTGTAGGCAACCTCTAGACTGGATGTGGGGGCTAGTTAGAAGCAGGAGCTACCCTGCGTGACAAGCAGCGACTCTGGATCTCTCCTGACCTGGCAGCTGTAGGGGGTGCTGTGTGCAAGCGTTGCCCAAAGCTTAGGGCCAGATGGAGTCTCTGAATCGAACTGCTTGTTGAGTTGTTCTGTGTGTATATAGTCGGGGCACTTTCACCTTGTTGCTATAGCAGTGTGCTGTAATAAACCTCTGGATCAGTGGATATTAGCTTATCTGCAAGAAGTGTGGCAAAGTGGAGACAAACTCTGAAAGTAATAGCTGAACTTGTCAAAGTCTTTTACTTCGAGGAGTTGAGGTGGATGAAGTCTTCCATACTGACAGGCTTTTGTTTCAGAGCTTTCATCTGCTGGAGTTGCTAATATACCTGCAAACAGTTGTGCTCCTTAAGTGCGCCTTCATTTTGTATCTGTCTCTGTGGAGATTTTTTTTCTAGTTCTGGAACTGGTTTGGGTCTAGAGTGGAAGGCCAAGAGGTATGTTTTGGGCAAAGGCTGATTCACAGCTTTTTCTCTGCACAGAGAGCTCCCTACTAGCTCTCAGAGGCTGGCAAAGGGTTATCACAGCATGTCCTGAGCTCATATTCTGCTGAGCTGCTGTGAAGTGCCTGAACAGGGCAGTGAGGACGAAGGCAGAATTGTTTTCATCAGGTCTAGTTCCATCTGGTCTAGCAGGAACAGACAATGCTGTACATACTTCAGTGTAACTTTCTAAAACTGAAATCTGGAGTCACTCACTAGGCTGGTATGTTTAAGCAAATGTTTACTTTTCTCAAACAGCTCTGTTTCTTGGTGCCATGAGCATTTGAGAGGAAAATAGCACAGATTATTTCTGTCTGACGTTGGTTTTAATAGACATGTTTTCATACACAGTGAGAGGTTTAACATTTATATTCCCAAAGACCCAGGCATCATTTTGACTGCATGGTGATTTTGCTTTTCAGATCCATCTGTTAAGCGGCTGCATTAGCTTATGAAATAGCATGGTCCATTTACTCATTGCTGCTTCTAGTCTTTGCATTATTTCCTCTGCCTCCCTCTCTTCTCAGTGATGGATTAAGTTATCTGACACATCAGCTGTGCTGACAGGCTAGATGTTATCATGGACAGCAACGAAGCAAAGCTTGGTTTTGTGAGCACCCTACGAAGACCCACGTTTCAGGACACTCAGACTGCCACACAGGTATTAAGGGGAAGACTTTTTTTTGAAGCAGAGGGTTTCTTTCTCCTACAGCATCCAGTGTTTTAGAGAGATGTTCTGCAGCTGTAGACTTCTGTTCTTCTTTCACCCTTTATGCCAGATCCCTTGCAGTAGTGGGGTGAAATGTGTGTCTTGGTTCAGCCTGATTCTCTATTTTTGTGCTGTGGGAACTGCTGGTTTATTATAGCATGTAGGGTTCCCAGGCACTTTCTCATCCAAGTGTTGGGCACAGGGTGCAGGTGGGGCTGAGGCACTTGGGCACTGACTGGTTGTCTTCTGGCAGCCTTCATCTTGCAGAAAACTGCAGTTTATGTCACTCTGCTCCCTGCTGTGACTTCTTGCTCAGACCGCCTGGCCAATGGCATGGTTTAGTGGGAGTGTCCCTGCCCATGGCAGGGCAGCTGGAACTAGATGACCTTAGGGTCCTTTCCAACCCTAACTATTCTATGATTCTATGAGCAGGTTCAGCTCACTGTAGAGGGAGGACTGGTGTGCTCTCAGTAGGGTGAGAAGAGAAGGGACAGTGAGAGCTCTGGTTTTCTGCGGAGGTTCCAAGCCCGCAACACCAAAATCTCCCCTTTGCCCAATGATACCTACCAGAGATTGGTTCTAAAGCCTTTTAGATTGTTCCACAGTAAATTAAACTGGAGAAAAGTGCTAGTTATCTTCATGTTTACAGAAACAGGTACTCGGGTGTCTGAAGAAATTCTCTTCACCTGTTTCCTGCTCAGTGCCAATGTAAGGCTAGCAAGGACTGGATGTCACCCCTGTCACATACTTTCCAGTGACTGAAATGGGCTCAAGTCTTCCATAAAGCGGATGGGAAACATCTGGCAACTTGTAGGTAAAAATGTTCTTTATGCAAGACCATGTTCATGGTGTACATCAGATACCCCTGCACCAGATAAATTGCAGGGGGGTTGGACTAGATGACCTTTGAAGGAACCTTCCAATCCAAACTATTCTATAATTCAAAGCAATTCCATTCTGTTCTCTAAGATTGATTTGGGTTCATAGAAATGGGTTCAAGACCATTTCTGTGTTACCTGAGAATCTGCCTGATTTCTTCAGTGTTATAGTTAAAAAAGTTTCCCCTGGATAGTGTGCACTTCACTGTGCCAGTCACTTGCTCTGTTCAGTTTTGAATGCTGAGGCTGGGTCAGCTTGAAGTCTTCCCTCTAGTCCTGAGAATAAGCTTGACTTCCTTAGGCTTTTTTCAAAGCAAATATTAAAGCCAGAGGCTGTCCTAATTTCTCGACTTTATGCAGATTCCTTTGAGTTCATGTAACCTTCCTCAGTGAGGATGTCCAGGGCCAGAGAGACTTGGAGATGAGGACTCGGCACTGACTGCACAAAGGAATAAGGGATGTTTTCAATCTCCAGCAGGGTGGCAGGTGTCCTTCCAGGGGGCTGAGGAGGCTCATCTGATGCATGAGGGTAGTAGGTAAGCAGATGCAGCCTGTGTGGTGTTGCTTGCTCAGATGGATTCCCTGAAGCCTGTTCCTGAAAGCAGCTCTCTGAAGGTAGGGTGGTATGTCAGCACCCAGGGGCTGGCCTGGAGTAGCACACATGCTTTGTGCTCCACACATGCTTCCATTTCCCACTGTGGGTGGTCATAATGTTTTCAACAGCTCACTGCTGCTGGTTCAGTGCTGCTTTTTAATTGATAGGGTGAGGTTGTGCTTTTGATCCTCCCACATATACTGGAATGCTTGCATACTGGTCCAAGATAGAGCCTGGCCTGTAGGCAGCAGCTATCTTCTAGATACCATTCCTCAGTGAGGAGAAATCCTAAGCTATACCTCTGCCCTTGTTTAGCAGCTTGGAGCGCTTCCTTTGTGATACATAACTGCAGCAATGGTAGATGTTACCTTACCTCCACCAATTTTCCCAGATCAAGCTGGAGAATTTAATGGCTTGCTGATGAAAAAAGATGGATGCAAACCATCTGCAGGCTCATGAGAGTGTTGTTGTAATTGTTACACATTACACCAGCTTAGTCTTCATTCATGTTTGCAAGAATTTTGTCTACCAAGAGGAGATAAAAACTTACTTTTTCCCTGAGATATAGTGCTCAGGGGAAAAGCCTGTCTTGAGATCGAATCCGTTTTTCAGTGGATGTGGATCAGGCCCTTGACACCACCAGTTCAAAACTGACTGAGTATTCGCTGTCACTTTTTTACAACAGGATATTTGTAAGTGTAATTTTGTTGGAAATTTAGAGAGAACTGGAAGCATCTGAGAAATTCGTTAGTCACCAATTTATGTTGCTGTGGAAACACCTCAGTACAGCTTGGCAAAACTGCTTGGAGAAAAGGTGGTTGCCAAAGGTGCTAACAGCAATGTGCATCTCTTGTTCCTAGCTTCCCTAAACCTGTCCATCAGGCACATGCTTCACAACAGCTGTTGTTATCGTGAGGGGAACACTTTGTTCTTCTGGCAGTGATTTCATCTGTAAACCCTCTCTGTTCTTCTGAACTATGGCACATACTCCCTGCTAGTCTTTCCTCTGATTCTGGATGATATGCTGGGTACCAAAGTGGTAATGGAAAGATCACAGTCTTCCAGGAGCTGCCTTCTTCCTGTCTGAATTGTGGCAGGAATCTGGCAAAGGCACTTACCCATAGAGGAGCCTAATGATTTTCTCTCACACTGAAAAGGAAAGTTCACCCTTATCTGGCTGTTGTCAGATATTCCTTCTGTCTGATGATGGGAGTCACAGCATTGTTATTTCCCTGACTGTGGCTCAAGAGCTGAAAGGAGGAAGATAATAAAACTATATGGGAGGTCCACAAGGTGAACAGAAGACAGAATCTCTCAGGCCTTCAGGAGTGCATCACTGGGTTCAGGCACGGGTGAGAGGCTTGTTGATGAGTTGTGGTTTGCTGTAGGTTTGCCTGGTCCTTAAACCTGCATAGGATTCCTGAGAGATCAGCTAGTAACCCTGTAGAGAGAATTGTAGTGATGGGAGTGTTAAGAGGATTTATCCTTCATCATCACAGGGTTTATTCACCTTCATTTCCCTCACACTGGGAGCAAAGACCTCAGGAGCTGAAATGGAATGGTTCCCATATCCTGTGAGATCTATTGGCATATGCATGGTGCTCTGGCTCTTGGCTCTGCAGCTGTAACTCATCCAAGTTGCTGTCACAGTGAATTGTGAGTTCTCTAAAGCAGACCAGTTGGCAGTTTAACTTTTCTTGTAGAAGCAAACATTGGTTTTGCTCCCTTTGGACCATGTTGCAAAAGACTCTGTGCAACTGGTCTGTGCAGTCCTCGTAAGAGATGTTACTTGGGTCATCTTATTCAGAGATCTGTTATTATCAGAGCACCAAGCATATGGAGGTGGAAAGATGCCATTGCTTTGGTTTTGCCTTCGAGGCAGTGGTTAGATAAACAGCAGATACACAATTTTCCCATAGCTGAGCTTTTTGTACCTAAGTCAAGGCAGTGATTGTAGGTAGGGGGATGGTTTCATGCTGAATGTCGATAACCTGTTTTACTGGGCAAGTATAATCCGTGGGGTTTTCTTGTGGTGGCCTCTTCTGTCTGATCCTAGTTTACTGAGGGTACGAATAAGCTATGTGAGCACATAGCACACAAGTGAAAGACCTATTTGGAAAGGGGGTGCATAAGGGTGATTTTGAGATTGACCAAGAAGTAGTTGAAGCCAACTGTGTTCCAAGTGTCTGTGATTGACCAGTTTGCTGAAAGTGTTCCTTCTATATTGGTGAAGATCTTACATACAGAGAGGGAAACAAAAGAATGCAATTCTATGGCTATGAGCTGGTTGCATGGGTGGGGACAGGCACTGGAAAAGCTTTTCTGGATCATTTTTCATCTGTCTCTGTTTTCAAAGCACTGTGGATTTAATACATGAACATCAACACAATTATAATTCTTAAAATCTGAATTTACACGTGGAAGTTCCCTCAAGATTTAGATTTCTGGTACTTGTGAGCTGCTCTTGTGTCTCCCTTTGCCAATGTACTATTAAGCATTATTTTCATTATCAAGGAAATATTCAGAGATAGTAATACTTGGGCTTTTAATGCTAGTTTCCTGGACTCATTAGAGATGTTATTTAAAGTCCCTTCAGAGTGTTGTTATTTAAAGCCTAGCAACCTTTTCTGTCATCCAGATGTCAACTGCTGTTTTCTTGAAGGCTCCGAGTCAGACAGTGTTAATAGCAATGCTATGCTGCAGTTGGAACAGAAATGTACAGCACTTCTATTAATTTTTAATTTGGCAGCATCACATAGGTCCATGGAAATATAGTTTTAGGAAAAGAAACCAAAAAGCTCTTAACTTGTTTCTCTGCAAGGTGTCAGGATAAAGTCCTGGTCTGGCTACTGAACAATAGCTGCGAGGTCTGCAGGTAGCTCTGGTCATTCAGCGAAAACACATTCCTTCACCATCCATAGGACAATTAAGCTAACTTGTCAAATATTGCTAATGATCCCCACACTGTAGACTTGTGGCCCACATCCTGCAGGCAATAGAATAAAGAGCAGATCCTGCCAGAAGACCTGGAAAGTTGGACTTGGGAGTCTGCCTGTGTAAACTTGCTGTGAGGTCCCAGGGCAAAAGGAGAAGATGCAGTTAACCCATTCTCCCCAAATCTTTGCATCCTCTGCTTGTATCATTGTCGAAACTTCCACAGTGACTAATTGTGACTTTAATCAACAAAAGAAGGCACCTCCTGATAAGAGAATAACAGGAAACTCCTGTTTTATGCAATTTTCCTGATTGATAAGAAACAAAGCACTTGCACACTGCAGCCTTGCACACTGCAGTCTTCTGAATGCGGTGTCTAGAAACGTCTCCATCTGCTGAATTGTTTTAGATCAAACTTCTTTTACCCTGTATCTTTCCAGAAGCCACTAGTCTTTAATAGTCAAGTCTTCAATATGCTACCTCCTACAGTTACCCTGAGAAAAATACAGCAAGTTTCTTAGCAATGAGAACTGAATTCCACTGGAAATAGCTTGGTGGAGTTTTACAGCTTGTTTATATGAAACACACTTTGTCAGTGAAGCGGGTAAAAATGTTTTCCTCACATACTTAATTTCTTTATCTTGTTTACAACATCTTTCTTCATGTTGTAATTTACTGCATCATTTTTTGTGGATCTGAGTAGGAGCCTTGAAAGATTGAAGAGCTCAACTGAAGAGAGGAATGTGAATTAAGGAGGTAAATTAAGTTTCTCCTAGAGTTTTATAATTCAAACCTGGGTATAGCTGAAATAGTGTTGAAATAGTAAAAAAAGTTAATTTCTAGAGGAGAGGGAAAAAAAAATCAGTGCACCTTATTCCAAGTAAAACAAAGCAAACTATTTCTCTCTGCATTTACTCAATTGCAAAGTGCAGAGCACTCTGTGACTTGGTTTTGCCCACAGAACATGAATGCTTGACTGGTCAATGCCTCCCTGTGCCCGTAACAGCTTCTGCTGTCATTTAAGAAAATAAATGTGACCATTTATGTCATGTAAATTGCATCAATTGAATAAAGCTGTTAAATAGGTGAGGCAGTGTTACAGGTTCTGTTTATTGTCATCCCTGCTGTTGCTGCATGCTGCTTCCTATTTGCACTCAGAAATGCCAGGCACAAAAAGAGTCTCTGTGCCGAGAGTTGACTTTTACCAGTTTGGGTCAATGCTTTGGTTTTTTGCTCTATTTTATGTCATATTTCTATGCTGCTTCTCAATGTTCTGTGTTCAGACTGGGTCTGTGCAGATGTGTGACCTTGAATCTCTTGTGGAAATGTATTAGCTGTAGATAAGGCTTTTGGTTTCATCACCTAGGTGGTACCCAATTGCAAATAAACATCATCTTTGTAGATTAGCTATAACTTCATTAATATTCAAGTGTCAATTTGCTACCTTTTTCCTGTTAAAACAAGGGGAAATGGGCATATTTCAAGAGATAATGTGGTTCCAAAGCTGAGGAGGGTCCCAGAAACTAGGACTCATTTGTTCTGGGTCTAGTCTTACAAATGCTTAGTCAAGTGAAAAGACCCAGTGAGGACAAGGAACTGCCAGTGCAAATGAGGCCTATTTGGTAGATAGGACTCAGCAGGACCAGGCTTTGCTTACAACACTGAAACAGTGATTTCTGTGACACTTGGTAAGACCGATTGTGCCAGATGTGTCTGACTCATTGCATCCATGAGGTTGTAATGCACTCATATTACCACTGGCAGGCAGAGGTGTGGATCAAACCAGGAGTCTTCCTCTTTGTGGACTCCAGGAACCCTGCACAACAGAGATTAAACTGGGGTCTATTTTCTGACATCTTTGACTTCTTGATAATTGCCATATATAAAACAAAGTCAGTGTGACTGCATGGTACAGGCAGCACTTGGATTGAAGAGATGCAGACAGTGTAATCAGAAATCAGTTGCTTTTTCTCTTAATGTTGTTACCAGTGTCAGCTAAAAGCTTGGCTGATGTTGGCAACAGTCAACCTGTTTTCCATCTGGGCAACTGAAATTTCTGAAATGTATTTTGGTTCTAAACCAATTGTCTTTCAAATTTCACCTGTTGCAGTCAGATCCTGATGCATGTTCAGTTTGTTGGAGAGATTCATTTAAAGCGAAGGTTTCTTAGGATGTGCAATCAACTAGGACCAGTTCTAGTAAGTGTATTTGCTTTCTTCTGCAGCTTGTATAGCTCATTATGGAGCCTGATCAATCAGAACAGTTATGTCTGTGTGCAGTGTAATGTTTTTGAGTACCATACTTAAGCATGCTCTTGAATTCAGAGACCCCTCAGCATTCTGTTTAAGCAGCGTGTATGCTGCTTTAAGATTTGCTTTGCTTTTCTTTCTAAAATCTGGGGAGAGATTTAGCAGAGTGAGAAATGTGTGGCCTGGAGAACTGCATTGAAGAAACTGAAGGCTGTTACCAACTCTTCTGTGTTGTACAGGGTCACAAGGGGACAAGTGGTGCCATGTCACACTGGAGCCTAATGCTGCAACTTGCATATGACCCATTTGCAATTGCTGACTTACAGAACAGCTTGAGTGACATGACACTTCAGTAAATAATTGGGGTTTCCTTTAGTTGTGGGTGGATTCATTTATCCTGAGTCTTATGCTGCATGAAAGGACAATATCAACTTTTTGTCCTTTTTAGGAAACCCATTGTAAAGAAAAATTTTGTTTCTCTTATATTTATTAGTTCCAGAAAATGAAGGTGTTTTATCTATTTCATCTTAATCTTATAAACAGCCACTTGTCAAAAAATAAAGGGGCCTGTATTAATGCCTGTGCAGTTGTAACTGTTGCCTTGTGACTAAAGAGAAGGAGAAATGGTGGCCTGGAGTCCCAGGCTCTTACATTGAGAACACATTAGCCAAAATGATCAACTCGTGTGAGACAGCGATCTGATGGTGACTGGGAAGGCTGATCTTGTGGGCTGTGAACTGAGCTGCTGTTTCTGGGGTACATGTGTGTTTCTTGTTTCTTGGGGTAGCATCTCATGCACACTCAGAGGTTCCTCATAGGAAGGGAATAAAATAGTCTACGTTAAAGAAGATAAAAAGTTTCATCTTCTTGTTGAGCCGTGGGTTCTTTGGAGTGAACAGTGTTCCTGTTTATCTCTTTCATCTAAAACACCAGCAGCGAAATGCCACAGGCTACAGAAGCAGGAGGCACTGAGCTGCAGCTCGAATCAGTGAAGGGAGGGAAGGCTGCTGCTGCTGCCTGCTGCTCCTGGAGCCATCTCACAGCATAGTGTGGGCTGCAGGAGAAGCATTGCTGGAGGAGGATGCAAAGGTGCAAGGGCTGAAGGAGGAGGCAGTTGTCTGTGGAGGCAGCTGGTGAAAGCATGAGAATGGAGCTAGTTTGGGAGGAATCTGAAAAGTGAGACACTGCTTTTGATTTAATGTGGGAGAGGGTCATGTAGCTTATGGAATTGATAGAGGATTTTAGGCATAGTGTTCCTTCTGCTAGAGAATGTGCCTTGTCATTCTGGATCTAAAAGATTCCCAATAATGCTTTGTGGAATCAGGCTCTGGGCCTTCACAGACTCGGGGAAAAAATCCAGGTCTGATTTGAATGTAAACCTGTTCAAGGCTTTTCTTCTGCTTTGTGAAAGGAACATACCTTGCCTTGTTCATAGGGTCCCCTCTCATGGCTCAAAGTCTCACAGATTTTTGTCTTAGGAAAAGAAAAGCATTAACTGAAAGTACCAGGTTCAGAAAAGTTGTCTGATTTTCTTTCCCTTCCATTGGGAAAGCAAAAGACCCAGAGAGAAAACCACTAAAAGCTTTTTATTAAAGTATTTATCTTTCCTATTTTCTAAATAAGATTTTTGGTCACTTTGAACTTTCTCCACCTTTCATTAAAGATAATAGCATTTTAATGAGAACAAGTTTGTTTCCTTTATGCCCTAGGGTGAGTCATAGCCCTGCTGTCTATGGAGAGGCAGTACATGATGGAGTTTTGCAGCGGCTCTTGGCAGAAGAGAGAAGACAACACCTGTGTTATCTGTGCATGTGGCCTCATCTGAATGAGTGGGAACTCCCTACTTCTCTTCCAGCCTAACTTCCCCCCATGATCTTTTAATGCAGCATTACATACGAGAGAGGAGAAGGCAGAATAAACACATCACACTTCCCATGTGTTGGGGTCTGCTGGAGACACTAGTTTTGCTGTGTTGAGATGAAGTCTTTATCAAGGGTGAATGCTATAATGGGATTTAAATCCAAGAAGGTGCTTGCTCAGCCATAACTGCTCTGCTGTGGTGTGGATTCTCTTGGCAGTACCTTGGGGACAGAACTGGTGACCCGAAAAACAGCAGATGCTTTGGACCTATTTGGTCATACAGTGGGGCTCTAGAGAAGAATGCTGCCCTCTGCTAATCCACTCTCTGCGCTCCCTCTGCAAAGCTCATGTGGTTCTCCACAGCCAGCTGAGAGTGAGTTTTGCAAGGGTGGCAATGGCACATCTGAAGAGGTGTGCAGCAGTTGTTGGCCTCCTGATGCAGAAAAGTTCAGTTCTAACAAGAAGGGATGCTTTTTTCTAGATGAGATGCTTTCTGGTTCCTGAGTCAATAGCTCAGTTCAGGTGTGCTGACCAAAACTCCCTTCAGTCCTAATGAGATCCCATCCCTTTTTTAGAGTATAGGACTTTTCCAGGGTGTGCCTTGTTTGCAGGTGGAGTTTTGGACTATTTGGTTCTATGTTCTTTACTTTGGCAAAAGACAGAAGAATCTTAAATACATGGGCTTGTAATCTGATTGTATTTTACATTTTCTTCTGGAAAGTCTAAATCTTGTGTGGTATCAACTCTTCTCCCATGTCCCTGTGGTCTGAAAACTAGCAGATGTGTACAGAAGGGGAATGGTGCTAAAAGGTCTTTTCACTTCTATTGTAAGATCTCTAAGAACACTGCTAAGGAAAATATCACAGTACACTTTGAAACTCCTCCAAGTAAAGAGGTGTTAGGATCCCTGTAGATGTATTCTTTGCTTACTAGTTTTGACAAAAGGAAATTCCACCTGGATCTTTTCTTAAATAAGCCCTTTTTAATACTCAGTGGTCCACCTTCCTCCCTTTCCTGACTCCTCTTCCTCCCAACACTTCTTTAATAATGGCTTTCTGCACAGGGTGCCTTGGGGAAGCAGGCAGACAGGGATTTTAAGAAAGCTGGTGCAGGTGTGGAAGTAAATAAGCCATCTCCTCCAGTTCTTACTATTATTACTTTGAGTTTAACAAAAGCAAGAAAAAGCCTGGATTCTTGTATTAGGATATTTTCGTACATGAGACTCGTCTCTTTTTCTCAGCACTGAGAGCTTGTTATCTACCTGTGTGAATTTGTTTTCATCTTGGCCTTAAGTGCATGAATACATACTGCAAGTGGGGTGCACAGGAAAGCATGAGCACATCCACAGCAGTGATTTCTTTTGTTGTCAAAGGCTACCTAACCTCTCCCTGACTCAAGCCACTGGCCAGGCAGCCCCTCCTGGCAGGGTGGCTCTTCAGCCTGCAGGATGGACAGTTAACGGACAGTTCAATGGAGATCTATAAAATCCTGAGTGGCCTTGAGAAAGTCAATGAGAATTGATTGGTCCCTGTCTCTTCCAATACAAGAACTAGAGATTCAAATTAAATTAGCTGATGTTAGGTTCAAAACAACTTTGTGCCCTGTGCTCTGTGGCATTCTGTCATGAGAGACTGGGGGCGTTGAAAGTTCACATGGGCTCAATATGAGATGGGAGAGAATGGTGTTTAAGGCTGGATTGGACATAGCCTTGGGTGGCATGGTTTAGTGGGAGGTGTCCCTGCCCCTGGCAGGGGGGTTGGAACTGGATGATCTTAAGGTCCTTTCCAACCCCAACTATTCTATGATTCTATGACATGGACTGAGGCAAAGGTATCACCTATTAGGAAATCCTGTAGGTGAAATTAACAGAAATGTGAAAGTATTCTGGGAAATACTACTATGCATTTATCCTATCTTATATCCTGTCGTTGGCATCTGCTGTTAACCACTATTGAAGACAGGTGCTGGGGGGAGATAGGTCTTTGTTTTGACTCAATGCAGCTTTTCTAGTGGGTGAATAAAAAGCTGAGCATTTATCAGCAGTAGTCTGAGCTCAAATCCCAGTTTCTGCTATTTGCACTCATATGGTTAGATCAGTTCTGAGGAGGAATAAGAGGATGCTCTGCAATAGCTTGTGCAAAAGACATCTTTGACCTGTCTTAGGAAAAAGCTGTGCACTAAGCTTGGTTGTTGAGTGTCTGGCAGGACTAAGGCAGCAGAATCCTCTGGGTCTTGGATGTAATGAATGGCTGAGATGCTTCAAAGATTTCCTGCTGCCAGGGTGTGGGGAAGGGAGTTAAACACTTGAATGAAACAAACAGTAAAACCTCAGGTGGATGTTATTGAATGGAGCCGTTGAATGGCTTCAATGGACTAGCCAGGCAGGGTAAAATCCTCAGAGACAGCCAGGTGTTTCTTGCACATGTTCCCTGCTTTTCCTGTGCTGGAGGCATTTTGTTCTATCTGCGACACAGAGGGAAGAATCTGGGATGGGAGAACATTCAGAAATTGCAGAATCAGATAAGTGCGGTGAACACAAAACCACAGCAGTTCCCTTGGCCTTGGCATGTGGCCAGCTTACCCCTATGCTGCCTGATCAGTCAGGCACAAGTGTAATGGACAGTTTGAAAGGGAGAGTTAGTTAAGTGTAATGTAGGGCAGTTCAGTCTCTGTTTGGATTCATGTTGGTGGTCCTCTCCTCTGCTGCACTGTCTCCAGTTCAGCCAGGCAGGGCGTAAGAGCAAATGCTTCTGCTCACCCAGAGCAGCAGCCTAAGAGGAGCAAGGGGAAAGGTAGGGCTTGTGTTGGAATGTAAATACTGTTGAAAATGAAACAACCTGTTTCAGAGGATGCTGAAGCATCTTCTGGGTTTCCTGGTGTTGGAGATTGCTGCTTCTATTAGATAAGTGAGTTGTAAGAAGCTTGAGCATTTGCCTCAGCTTTTCTTTGACAACATTAAAGTTTCTACTCCCCTGATGATATTTAGAAGCTGAGAACAAAGCTGCTCTGTGCAACTGGAATTCCTCCTGTGCACCTCTGTGCCCAGCAGGAATTACTTTGTTTAGGACCACGTGTGCCAAAACTCTCAACAGCAGAGCCTGGAAAAGTGTGTCCTTGGATGCTCTGGGTTTGAGATAGGAAAAGCAGCAGAACACAGCTCAGACTCTGCAGCAGAAATTGTTTTTTCAAGCTAATACCTGTTCACAGCAGCAAAAGTGTAGGTGGAAATATTGACCTTTGCCTTCTTTTGAGCAAGTATTGTTGCCACTGCCATAGATTTGCGTCATGTTCTGGAAAACTTGTGTGAAGTGGTGGTGCTTCTTGCTGAATTATAATGAACAAGCAAAGCAGCCCTTGTGATAGCCTAGGAGAAGGGTTTGAATGAAGTGGCAGCCAGCTCTTCTGTGGCCTTCATGTATCTGTAGAAATCAGCTCCAAGAAACCAGATCACTTGGTTGGCTGCTTTCCTTTGATGCTTTTACAGACGTGGCTGTGACAATGGAAAGTAAAATCAGACACTCTAAATCAGAATCCTTTTTGTTTTTTGGGGGGAATCCTGCATACTCATAGCTCTGCTAGTTTCCTTATTGCTGATATACACAGGAATCCAAGTCCTGCAGAGAGGCGAAGGGGTAAACACTTGGGAATAGGGTAAATTCTACTTAAAAACCTGTTAAATCCTGCCCCAAATATGTTTGGGGTTTTTTTGGGTTTTTTTTTTGGGAGGGGGTGAGGGGAAGGGTGAAAGTTGGGGTGAAATAATGTTTAAGAAGGGGCTGGTATTGGACAGCATTCCCCATTCCACAGATGGGTGGATCAGCCATCACTGATTAACTATCCATAGTGAAAGTGAGAGTAAGCGTCCCTTTGTTCCTTGGAGAAGGGACTTTCCATTTGCAACATTCTCCCACCCCTCAGAGTTAATGAAAGGAGCAGGAGGGCCTCTGGGAACTGGGTCACAGTGGCAGCTCCAGCACAGTGCAGCTCAATTAAGTGAAGGAAAATGAGCAAGAAGGCAGGACCCCTGCGTGTCCAGCCAGGAAAGCAGCTGCGCTGGAGCAAGCGGATAAAGCTGCATTTCTACCTGCTCTATCTAGCTGCCTCTTGATGTTCCCAAAGGCTGGAAGACACAATCTCCACTGCCGAGGACAGCCCTGTAAGCTGTTCTGCTTCTGAAGCTCTCATTGTAAGATGGACTAGCCACATTTCCTATCTGTAAAGCACACTTCCTTGGCTTCAATATTCCTCACATAGCCAACAGTCCTACTTTTAGGCTCTGCAATTGTCTTGTAAGAAATCTGTAGCTGGGCTGATGTGGTCCAGCATGGCTTGGGCCATGTTTCCCTTGGCTTCTTTAACATTACCATCTTGAGCCTGTCAGGGAAAAAAAACAACCCAAACAAGCCCTAAAAAATCACATAGAGCTATGTCAACCCAGAACAAGGGAGAACTGCTTGCAGACTGGGAATGTAAGATGAGTGACAAAGTTTGCTTCTAAGACTTTAGGTGGGAGTGGATTGAATATAAACCCTACTGAGATGTCTGGACCCAGATCCAATTTTCCTAACAGCACAGGGCCCGTCAAAATTGCAGTCTTTATGTGGACACAGTGCTTTTTAAAGCTAATTTTCATTCAGTCAGTTCTCTGCGTCTCAGAATGATGTGAAGGTGTTCCTCCTACCTCAGGCACTGTTGGCAGGGGGACTTGGAGCATGGCAGCTGGACAGAAGCACTTAGGAAACGTGCTTTGGTGCTCTGTTACTGCCCCTCTGCTAATTGCACAAGAGCTGCACAGGCCTCTGGTTTGCATTGACTAATTAGCTGAGTAATGCAATCTCCTTTTAAATGTTCTTTCTCTTCTAGATCAAGAATGAGACATACATTGATTAAATGACTTGCCCAAGGTCACGCAGCGAGTGACTCATTGGCAGAAGCAGGAGTTAACACCTGGTATCATTAAATTCCTGCTTCCCAGACCCCATAGCCTCTTATTTCTAAGTGCTTTTCTCTTTCCTCTCCTGGCTCTTTTGCCACTTGCCCACTGCAGGATTTGTTACACGTGTGATTTCCAAGGTGACAATATCTGACCACTGCCAAGAAAATGAGACATCTGCCCTTTGCTGCAGACTTCTATTGACACACTAAGAAGCTAAAGTTCCTTCTATTCCTTATCTTTTTGAAACACTTTACCATGTTCTGCCTGAGCTGGTGGGGTACCAGATCTCCTCTGCTCCCATGCCTCCAGCACTGCATGTGATGGTGTTAGCCTGTCCTCTAGTATTAGTTTGTGTTTTTTCTAGAAACATCTTTGCTGCAGTCTCTGAAGTGGGAATGCTCTGCCCATACTCACTGTTAGTAGAACAGCATCATCAGTTGCAGAAATATCAGCGGGTGGGTTTTATTAATCCCACTTCAGTGCTGAGCAAGGGGTAACACAGAATCATAGAATGGTTTGGGTTGGAAAGGACCTTAAGATCATCTAGTTCCACCCTCCTGCCGTTGGCAGGGACGCCTCATCTGTTGTGATCAATATTTTAGAGTAAGCCTTGTTTGATAAAAAGTTTCAGTAAAGCCTTTAGCTTCCTAGTGAATACCCAAATAATTCACAGGGGTGGCTCTAATCCCTTTAAGCTTCTTGTGTTTGAAGGTAAGGAGAAAAATTTGGAGTACTTCTGTAGAGAGGCACTATAGCCAGCTGGACTGTGTTTCTTAAAAGCTGTACTGGGAGTGAAGTACTTTCAGGTTTTGAATGGCTCCTGAGGTATGCTGAAGTCAAACCCGGCAAAAAAATGGTCTCTTATAATTTCTTTCTCATCATAACCTTTGTGATTCTTGGCTGGTAAACGCTAGCAGTGAGGAAATGATACCTCTTAGCTTTTAAGTCTGCAGAAACGGAACAATTGGACGCAGGGTCGTTAGGCGATGCCGCGAGGGTTAAGGCAAAGAAACGCGGTGGTCGCGTCGGGAGAACAAGGGGCGTTTGTGCGCAGGGCCCCCGCGGCTGTCAGCCCGCCCTGGGACGCGGTGGAGCTGCGAGCGGCCGGCCCGGCTCACGCACCTGCCCGCATACAGAGGCGGGGACCGGGCACTGCCTCTGGGCGCGTCGGCGGCCCCGGGCCGAGGCGCCGTGCGCGGTGGTGCACCGGGGCCCCGCCCGCCCGCCGCTTTCCCCCGTGCAGCGCGGGATAGGCGGGCCGGCTGCTTCGCCCTCAGCGCCCACACCCAGCGCCTTTAAGCCGGCAGCCGGGCCGGGCGGCGGGGCGCCATGGCGGGCTGCCCCCGCTGGGCCGCCGTGCTGGCGCTGCTGGTGCTGCCGGCCCTGCCCCGCCGCGCCGCCGCCGGGTGTGCCGCCCGCGGGCTGTGCTGCCCGGGCCGAGACCCGGCCTGCCTGAGCACCGGCCGCCGGCCCGACGGCTCCCGCGGGCCATGCTACTGCGACCAGGCCTGCGCCCGCACCCTCGACTGCTGCCATGACTACGCCGAGGCCTGCCCAGGTGAGTGGCCCGCGGGGCTGCGGCCGTCCCCAGGGGCTGTGGCTGCGTTCAGGCTGCCTGGCTCCCGGGGGAAGCGCGGAGGGGCAGGCGCGGTGCAGGTGGCTGAGGAGGCACTGCGGTCCCCACGCGGGTTGTGGCTCTCAGGGATGTAAGGTCCCCAGCAGCAGGTACCTGCCGGGTCACGTCAGGATGCAGCGTGCTTGTACAGGGTACAAAGCGAAACGGGACGTTTCTTGTCTGAATCAGAATCTCCCAGCCCCTTTCCCTTGTGTGGATTGAATTACTGTGGATGGGATCAAATCTGCTGCTCCTGTTAGTCCGTGCTCCCCTGCAAAAGGCATCAACATCAGCGGCCGCAGCGTTTGATGTGGGCACTCAACAGCAGTGCCCAGGCAGCTGAGTGCTGGGGTTCCCTGCAGCGCTGCATTTCCTGGGAGCACAGCAGCACTCCCTCCTTAAATGTCTTCTGTTAAAGTGTGGATGTGAATTAAGGAGGTGAGTTATTTAACGAGTGGTACAATCTCATATTCCTGTCCCACAAACAGCATCCTCAAAGCGTCTTACCTCCTCACATAATGCTTTTTTCAGACATGCATGTGCCTCAGCACAGTTGTGCTCTAGGCAGATTTGCAGACATTCCTATGATTTAATTGCAGTTTTCCATTTGAGAGAGAGCTGGAAAATGGGTGGGAAATAAGTTTGCTGCAAAGTGCTTTAAACAAGCTGTGTCTGTGAATGAGGACAGGCTGGTGGGTCTGCAGCTCATCTCCCAAGTGCAGCAGAGAGCATGGAATTGGTGCCCACGGGACCCTATAAACCTGCCTCACCTCTGTCCTGGTGCAGGGGTGCAGTGTGGCTGTCGTGCTGCTCTGGGGCTGGATGCCCCATTGCCTTTGATATCGGAACATGATCGGGTACTCCTTCAGCACCGCTGTGTCTGAATCCTGTTGCTTTCGGCAGTCATTAGGGATAACAGGGATAGACAGGGAGCCCTCGTGTCTATTCTTCGTGTTATGGAAGAGTAGTAAGAAAAACGTGCTCGCAGGCCCTTGTTGCGCACTGTGAGGGGCTGGCAGAGGGCAGTCACTGGTCCCTTTCTGTGCTGGGTGCCTTGGTAGCCGTGCCAGTGTCCCAGCTGCAGCCCTTGCTGCGCTCGCCCAGCCCTGTGCCATCCTGTGGCTCACGGGGGGAATAGCAGCGTCTTGCTTACGGAGATAGGCGAGGTAGCTGGGTTTGCGCAGGATGAGGGACTTCCGTGTTATTTCTTGTGGGTTCATTGTACTGGATGTAAGGGACCCAGTTCTGCTTTGAGTTGTATTGCCTTCATAGCCTGGCCTTTTCTTGGTAGTTTTATTTCTCCCACCACTGAAGAGTTACTTTAATAAACTAATTTGTAAAGCAGAGTATTAAGGAAAAGGCATTATTATCTGACACCAAGCAAAACTGAAGAGGGCAGAACATTCCAAATACATCAGATGCACAAAAGGGTTATAATGTTGGGTAGCCTACAGTCCTGTGCACAGGCTTTTTGTACTTTTTTGGTTCATTGCTGTGTATGAGAAATGTCTCAATTATTCAGGTAATTGATTTAATGCCTAATCTTTGAGTAGGTTAAAAAAGCTGCTTGTGTTGAGTTTAGACAAAGAGCAATAGCATTTGAAAGATCTTCCTAAAGTTTCTGAAGACAAGGGCAGTTTCAGTTGAGGTTAATGCTGTAATTAGGGGTTATCTGTGTCCTGTGGGACAAGCATTAAGCTGCTCAGAAAGGCTGGGATTCATAGCAGCATTTACGAGCTTATGTCCAAGTGAAATCAGTGAAGCACAGGCTTTCGAATGCCTTTGTAGATCAGAGTGTGAATGTCTGTTACTGTAAGATGCTGGGCAGAGAGGCTCTTAATGGATTTGACCTCATCTGCTTCTAAAACTCTTCTCAGTGCACCCAGTGCAAGTCCCAGTTTGCAGGGGAGGCTTGCAGTGGTGTAGGAGAGGGAGGTGACTGGCCCCTGGATGGCTGGAGCTTCTGGGCAGGTAGTTTCTTGGGAGCAGAGTGCCCTGGGTGCTGCCCAACACAACTGTGGGACAGGTAAGGAAGATTGTTCTGATCTATGTTGAAAAGTGTAATTTCTGGAACAGGCATGTCACTGGTATCAGTTCTGTAACATTCCACATCCTTGGTGGTTATTTTTCCTCCAGTTATCCCCTGTGCTGTATCTCAGTGGAGTGTCTGGAGCAGCTGTGCAGAGCCTTGCAAGACAACATACCGTGTTCGGAGGAGACACATCATCCAGGAGGCCAGGAATGGAGGAGAAGCATGCCCTCCTCTGGAGGAGAGGGCTGGCTGTGTGGAGTACTGGACTCAGCAAGGAGCAGAGTGCAAACAGTCCCTGAGTAAGTCCACTGAAAATGTAAGTGTCTGGGTAATCAGGGGGAGGACTCTTGTTTGTGTCAGCAGAGCTGATCTTTCTTCACTGTATTTAAAAAGAGTCGTTTTCAGACAGCAGCATGTTTGCTCTGGGCCTGTCTGGTGTAATAGAGAACTGAGCTTTTCACACAGAGGCTTAGAGATGTCCTTCTGAGGACAGTATTTGAAGGGAGTGCCTGCCATTTGCTGTGATCTGCTGTGTTTCAGAAGTGAAATACTACAGGCCTGTTGTGATCTCATGTATGCAAGTGTAAATCTCTGGCAGTTTAAGTGGGTGTGGAACACTTTTTTAATGTATTTTTTAAATTTTATGAGTCACCTGCAAAAAGTCATGAAGGAGCAATACCCATCAAAGGCATGATATGACTTCTCTGCTCTGGAGCAGAGTGCAGGCAGAGGGGATTTCCAGCTTGTTTCTGGAGACAAAGCCTGGTTACAGTTTGTTCAAATCCAGTTTTCATGACCTACCTGTAGTAAGTTTTAGTAGAACTACTTGTCATTTTTGCTGGTATTTTGGGGTTAAAATCTGTCCAGTCTGGATGTTGGCTACGACTGACTTCTTCAAACCTGTTTAAAGTTGGTATTAAACGAATATTGTCTCCCTGCTCTGTCTTTTGGCTGTGCCTGCTTATGCTGCTCATGCAAATATTTGGCAACAAACAGATTCTTTTTTAGTGAAATGGTTGATGGTCATGGATAATAAGAAAATACAAAGTTATCATTGTTTTTCTCTCCTGCTGAAGATAAAACCATATGACATTAAAGGCCAGTCTTTACCGTTTTGCAGACGTAAACAGCCTTAGTGTAGTATTGCCATTTACACTATGTACTTTCTCTTTGATATACACAGTCCCAGCATTAATAACAACAGGAGGGTTTGGAAAAGCGAGGAAAAAGAGAGCTGCAGCTGATGACAATGAAAGAGCAGGGTAAGTTGGAGGCTCAGCACAGGGGCTCAGTTATACTCCACCTTCAATGTTTGTCTGGTTGCAGTTTTGGGCTCAGCTTTTTGCTAGTCAGAATTTGCATTTCCCAGCAGAAGGGCAGCACTTCACTAGAGCAGGGTGCTGCTCTCCCCTCAGTGACAGCAGTATCTACAGTGTGTCTGAAGGTTGTGGGTCTGCCTTGATGTAAGGCCGGTACAGGACTGAAATTTGCCTCATTGTTCATGGCATCACTGCTGTCTACTTTGTGATCAATCAGCCAAAGACCATTCACTTCAGCTCTTCCCAATGTGGAATCTGGTGGTTTGCATTTTTTTAAATAAATGGGGTAAATTCACAATATGCTATCTGATTGCATGGGAAACACCTTTCCCATTTCAGCTCCCTTGCTGTAACACTGCTTGTTTTCCCGTGCAGCAGTGTTGCACAGCATGGGTACAGACAGGGTTGTACAGAAAGCTCTGTTGCAGTTTACTTTGTGAGACACAGCCATCTCTGTGTCAGCTGCTCTACGTCCAGGCTGGTGTCTCAAACACATGGGAGCTGGCATCAGTCTTTACTGTTCTTTCCCAGCTGGGGTTATCACTAGCAGTGACACAGTGGAGATGGGAAAGGTTATCTTCCACAGTGTACAGTTCTGCTTTTCTTCCCCTCGTACACAGCTTTGCAAGCTAGATGTTCCCAGGGATTCTTATTGCAGTCCTGGAGTTTTCCTGTTTCTTGTTGAGAGCTTCTGTTGCTGTAAACACTGTATGAAGTTTCCCAGAGCTGCTCTTGCAGCGCGAAGCAGCCATGCACTTGTTGATTGATTTTCCCACATGCTGTTGTACATGTAAGCATTTCCATAGTGCACGGGTGTATCCATCCTCCTCACTTAAGTGTCTGAAGGGAAGAATATCTGTTCACCCTAAGCCTCCCTTGGTCTCCTCATTAGTTAAGGCTTCTCGCTCTAAAATGCAAAAATATGAGCACAGCTGTATTGCATGTGTATTCATCCTTGTTGTCCTTCCCTCAGATAAGACGGGGAAGCAAACTGCTTACATGGTTCAGTGTGCTCCCTGAAGGTGTTTGGAAAGACTTGTGATGATTGAGACAGAACCAGTCTAGACTAGATCCCAATTCTCTGCAGAGCTTATAGATGATTACAGAACTTCTTCAGTTTTCCTCTCCAAACAAGGCCAGTTCTTTTGGGCTTTCGTCTTTGGTTTTGGTTTGGTTAAAGTCAGAAGCACAGACAAGTCTGAGCAAGGCAGAAGTGCTATGTGATGTGGTGGTCCTCCCACTGAAATATGGCAACCTCATGATGTCTTTTAGGAGGGAGATCATTACAAGGAAAACCTCTCCAGACTAAATCTTATTTCCTGTATCAAGTTACTCCACAAAACCCATCATAGGTAACAGAACAGATGATAGAGAAAGTGGTGCAACAAATGGATAGCAGACTTGGAATCAGAAGACCTGTCTGTTGGGTTTCTTGGCTTTAGTGAAATGCTTGACTAATCTGTGTTTCTATTTGTAAAAACAGATGCCAGTAATACCTGATATTTTTTGATGTTAGTTGAAAACACCAATGGAGTAGGTTTAGTTCCCATTTAACCTTGTCACAATGAGGGTACACCATATGTTCTCAGTTTTATAGCCTTGTGTGTAGGTTAGTTTGGTTTTTGTTTTACTTAGTGATCTGTGGTCACCCAGTTTATTCACCCAGTCCCGTGGAGGTCTCTAATCTGGTTACTGAGCTAACCTACTTGGTTATCTTGGTTGCAGGTACTGTGTTGAATTCCAGCTTGTGGCCATCACGCCGGGGTGCTTGCACAGCCACCACTCATACACTCACTGGATGCAGTACCTTAGGGAGGGCCACACTGTCTGCGTGGAGTGTCAGCACCCAGCTTTAGACTCCAGAAGTCTACATTGTTATGGGGATGGCAGTGGAAGCAAAAAGTAAGAGTTTTAGCTTTTGTTTTCACATAAAATTTTTAATTCTTCTCTCTTGATCTGCTTTTCCCAGTTTCATAATGCACAGCACAGCTCTCTGGAGGGCTCTACATATATTAACTGGTCTTTGTTGCATACCATGTGTTTCTTGGAGAGATGAAATGACATGGTGAAGCTCACATAGTAAACCGGTTGCAGAGCCAGGACTGAAGTGTGGGAGTACCTGCACTTAGTCTGCTAAATCTCACTGACTTTTAAGTGGTACACTTCTGGAGTCCTTTTGTTTTAAAGACACTCCAGCCATGCTTCTAAGGTTAGCAGTGCTGTCAGATGTCAAATAAAACCAAATCTGTTTCTGATTTTTAAGCACTGGGGATTTTGTTTCTACAGTTGACCCTTTATTAGTGTTTCTAGTGAGTGGCAGTGGCTCAGGGACTTAGGGTATGTGCTGGCACCTGTGGTTGGATGGAAGTACAGCTAAATCTTTGTGCTTTTGGCATCTTTTCCCTGGAAAGCTGAAGCAGCTTTGGGGTGACCGATGGTGACCACACAGCTAGTACATATTGGGCATACTGCAGCACAGATGAAGGGAAAGACTTGAAGCTGTGAAACACACATGTGGCAGAGCCAGCAACAGAAAAGTTCTGGCTGTCAACCCTCTGCTGTGGTCACTGGAGGCACAGTTTCTGACTGCTTTTATCCTGATACTTTTAACCCCATTGTTAGTTTATTAAATCATCCCTGCCTGAGAAAATCATTGCCCATCAGTCTAGGCAGGAATATTTTTGAAACTTATATAAGTATTGAAACAAGCACATTCATTTGAATTAGAAACTAAACTAGGATTGTCAGGCCTCAAGCACACAATGTATTGTACTACCAAGACTGCCAATACTCACCTTTTTAGACAGGGTTTTTCACAGGCTTTTAGTATGAGGAAGTCATGTTAGAGGCTTTTTCTTCCCTGCCTCAGCTTGTTATATGCAAATGTTCCAAAAGCCTTAAGATAAAGAAGAAAAAATTAACTGGTGTGGCCAGAAGTAGCTCTTGCCTGCGTTCAACATATAAATAATTATAAAAGCTTACAGTAATGTTATTTTAGTGAAACCCTGGAGCCAAACAGGAACATCAGATTAAGCAAAATAAAAAATGTATTCAGGAATTCATTTCCTCATTGGCTTGCAAAAAGAGGAGGCATTTTCATTCACCTGATCTGGTGAATAGCACTATACATGGAATGGAAGCACAAAGGAAATGGGATTGTGCCCGTTAGGAATGATGGTCTGATTGCCAGGTGCTGGCAGGCTTAAGGCTGGAGATGGGTAGTGATAATGGGGTTGGGTGGTGACTGGTTCACTGAAGTCAGGACTCAGCCCGCATCTCGGCAGATGGTTTAAATCCATCCCAATGGAGCAGAGCCTGGAAATAGTTCCCAGAGCCTTTCTGGATGTCTATAAAATGAACTGGTGGATCCATTTTGTTATAGGCATATGAAAACCAGCGGAAAAGCCAACCTTTACCACAGTGAGCTTTTATCCCTCCAGTGTTACTGCCTGTAATGTCAAATGAAGTCATGCCTCTGTCGTTTTCAAGGCTAGTATGAGCTGTCTGTGTTTGTGCCAAGTTGAGGTACTGTGTGTGTTCACCTGAGTTCATTGGCAGGTGTAGGCTTGAAGGACAGGCAGGGCTGGCCTGATCAGTGGACAAAGCTCCCATCTACAAAAGGCAATGGAGATGCACTTTAATCCTCCTTGAACCAGCAGCTTTGTCAGAGACAAGTGACTGGCAGGTGGAACATGACTATCTTTGGTCTGCAGCTTCCTCATCATGTGTGTGTCTGAAGCCTTCCTTACATTTCACGTGAATCTTTTGGATAACTCCCACATGTCCCCTAAATAGGTAACCTCCAGGGCATGGTCTGGTGTTCTTTAGCACTATTTGACTTTACTCTGGTGGGTTAGTTGTTGTCTAGGGTTGGGTATCTTGCTTAATTTTCTTGATACGAATATCTCAAGTGCAAATATTTACTATAGGTATTCTTTATCTGAACAGAGCTATCCCCTAATTTGTTCCCAGAAACAGTAATCTTTTTTCACTAGGTTTCATGGAGGAACCAACTGACCTCCCTGATCTCTGAGGAAATAATTGTACTGTTGGTGGGAACAGCCATTGAGGGGGATGAGGGAAATGTCTGTGAAAAGGCTTCTACCTTCTGTTAGAGTAAGTGGCCATATCTGAGCATGCAGCCTTGCAAGGGAGCAGTGCTCTGAGGGGGTTGTATGGTGAGATTCTCAGGCTGGGGTGTTCTGGTCAGATGTGGAAGGCATAAATGTGATGCTTTTAAAGAAAGATGGAAGAAGACAGGAATGCAGCTGTTGCCCTGAGAAAGAGGATGGTGCCAGAGCCTAGAATGCAGCATGTGCTGAGGTTGCCGAGATCTGCTCAAAAGTCTCTGGCTGTGTACTTGGTTCACCCTCACTGTGGATTTTTGCTGGTGTAACTCTGCCAGGAGATGTGGACAGTTCGTGGTGGCCCCAGGGCAGTGGTGATGCTGGTGACCCCAGCTCTCTGGGGCTGCTGGCTGGGGCTGCGTATGGAAGCATTCACAGCTGCTGCCGTCCCACTCACACCGTGCCTGTGCTTTGCTTCTTGCCCTGTTGGTTCGGCAGCTTGTGCCAGCATTCAGTTCTCTGAGATATTGTTCCAAGAGTGACTCTCAGGAAGGAAAACATCTGACAGAGTTTATTTTAAACTCAGCAATGCTGGTATATTTTGATGAGTATTTCCTAATCATCTTTTTGTGTCTAAGTGGAGTCTGGCTTGAAGTTAAAGAGAAATGCTTGTTGTCTGTGCCTTCGACCTGTCTACTACTCTGTAGAAGATGCTAGTTCATTTTAACCCCTGTTATGCAAGTGCAGGAGGTTTACCAAAGTCCTTGGTTTATGGCCATCAGGTGAAGGCACTAGGAAAATCTTGCTTGCATTGGCTTCTTTCTTCTAGAAGGTTATGAGATTAAACAAGGCAGAGCGTTGAGCTGGGAAAGAGATTTGTTAATTTTGGATCATCTTCTGAAAGATCTACAAATAAAGTACAGACTTGACACCTGTGGAATTGTTACTCAGCATGTGTCTAGGAGCATCAGTTGCTCTTCATCATCTTGAGCAAGATGTAGTGGTTGTAGCGCAAGAATATCCAGACTGCAGCAGTTTATGCCCGTGCTCATGGGAGAGAAAGGATGTATGATTTATAGCAAAGTCAGTATTTGCCTTCCCCACTGGCAAGATGAGAGTAAGCAAGTCTAGCTTATGTGTTTAAGGAGCAAAGCACTTTAAAGGTAAAACTGCAGCCCAGAGCTTTGAGGGATATGGGACTGCTCTGTGCGCTGCCTGCTTTATCTGGGATCTTAATCCTCTCTGTGCACATTCTGGTATTTTGAAATGACCCCAAGCCAAAACAAAAACACAGTGAGCCTTCTGCAACCGTGTGTGATGCATAAACCCCTGCTTTGGAGCATGACATCTCATTAAACCAAGGGCAGGGTTATCTTTGTGGAGCTAGATCAATAATTCCAGTTTCCACAGAACTATAAAACAAGCAGAAGTTAGAGGTCTGTTGCTATTCTGTGGGCAGCTCTCTGCACAGGGCAAGAGTTAATCCAGTTGTGGTATTTATGCTTCTCCAAAGGTCAGGGCTGGGACACAGTGATGTGAGGAATTCCCTTAAACCACTAAATGCTGAAATCTGGCAGTGCTATAACAAAATTTCAGTTTCTGTCACTGATAGTCCAGCATTGCTTGTGCGGTTGCGGAAAATGGCCTGTGGATCTGCTTGTTTTAATAAGATATTTCTCTGTTCAGTTCTGGTCAATGTATTGATGGACTGCCTGGAAGAAAAGAGGTTGGTTGGTTGTTGTCCTCTGCTTACGAGGCCTGTGAGTAATGTTGTTCCAGCACTTGTGGGTCTGGTACGTCCAGCCAGCTGCCATCCACAAACTGTGTTATTGTGTACCTCTTAGCCAGGTGGAAAAGCTTGGGCAAGTGTTTCACTAATGTGGTTATCCAGAGATGTTCATGTCCCTGCACCTGCTCACACAGACCCGTGCTCTATTTAGCATCTCGATGACAATGGCTGGCAATAGAGCTCTGCCTGCTTGGTGTTGTAAAGAAAAATGGAGAAAGAGGTGTTTTGCCCACTTTGCAACCTGTCAGGTGTTTCAATACAGGGGTTGTGGGGGTGTCAGTCTGCTTTGTGAGCTGTTGCATGCAATGCTGGGCACCTCAAGTGGATGTTTCTGTGAATCCTTTTAGACTGGACATCTACAGCATGCGCTGCTCTGGGTTCTTCCAGTCCAGTGTTCCTGACTGTGGCTTTACTTTACTATAATCCTATGGGGGTCACTGTGGTTGCTGTGTCTTTACAGCAGTAGAAAGGCAGAATTGAGTTCATGAAGTGAAAATGGGTGTTAGAAAACTAAATGGGATTTACTGGGTGATTGAAGCCAGATTCAAGTACAAGTGACAGCCCTGCAGTGGAGCTGCAGCACATTAACTTTTCCCCTCTTATGACTGTTTCAGGAATCAGCTGTTGCACTGGCAGGCAGTAGGGAACCCTCGGTGCAAGGGAACCTGGAAGAGAATTCGCCAGCTGGACACTTGCTCCTGTCCTTCTGTTCACAGCTTCTTGTTCATCTAACTTCTGACAGTCTCAGCAAGCAAGTGCTGTGATGGCTTGTCTGGCACCTGCATGCGGCAGCAGTAGGAACCACAACCAAAACAATGACTTCTCCATGTCAGAGGCTATGCCTCTGAACTTCAAGAAGCTTCTGTCTGTACTGGCGCACCCTGAATCCCCTCTGTCTGTGTGTACTCCTCGGTTTCCAGAGAAATGAGGCTGGCTGTGAAGTGCCAGTCTGTTTGTGCCCACCCATCCCTGAGAGAGGCCTGTTTGACCCTGATGACATCTTGCAGATTCCCTGTTTCTTGAAATGAACAAGAATTCACCAAATATGAATAAGGACAAAAAATTCTGCATGAGCCCAGGGTTAATTATTATTTTTCTAAAGTCTCAATGAAGAATCAACAATGCAAAATAAATTAACTCAAGTGCCTTCTTTTCATGGCAGTAGCACTTCTTCATGGATGCTTCCTGCTAGTACTTGTATATGATTGCCTTTTGTTTTCACCCTCCATGGTCTCATCATTTCGTATCGATCCTCAGTCTTACAGAGGGCTGATGGTTGATCTTGTGCTGCTGAGATAATGGCAAAACTTAGCAATGAGCCAGTTCAAATCTGTGAGAATAGAAGGTACCAGGGATAAATTGGACTTGGACTTAAGGTTTCAAGGAGCATCTCTGAGTTGCCCCAAAACACAGTGTAGTCCTGGGGCTCTGAATTGGAAGTCATCCCAGCTGCACCAGGAGGGCTAGCTATATCCTTGTATTTTTGACTGTAAAATATTTGAAATATTTTCTTTATATTCTGCTGATTTATATTCATACTTTTCTATAAATGAAAATAAAAGAGACTTGGAGATATTCTCCCAGTGTGTATCTGTTTGATTAATCTGTGTACTTCCATCTCTTTAGTTCCTGAACCTGCCTAATTTGTTCCAGCTAATCTTGCAGCTGACTCCTCTTCTCCAGGGGGTAAGACTAGAAGAAAAGTTGCTGCTGTCCAGATCCAGAACTTACAAGTGGATTTCCAGGATATCCAGGACTTACAGGTAGAAGTCCAGCACGATAACCCACCGCTATGCAGAAGTGGATGTGGTATTTCTTTTAATATACACATACTTCTGAATCTGCTTAAACAAAGTTACAGAAAGGACTTGCACTTTGTGGTAGAGCGCTGCAGTGATGAGCATCTAGGTAATTAGATCTGTCAAAACCCAGGTGAGTGGCTAGGGGTGGCTCTAGAAGAGTTTTAATGCTCAAGTCTGTCTAGATTTGGATCATGAAAGTCATCTAGTGGCCATGTTGAGGGTCTTTCATGGAAGCATTAAAGGACACTGTGGATACATGCTTGAGATGTTCAGAGGTGTGTGTAGTGTGATGATGAGAGGTCAGAAAGCGCCTGATGCCTCTTAGCCAGTACAGTAGGGCTTTGAGAACAGGCTCTGCTTTTCATTGTATGTTACAAGCTGTCTCTGTGGATTAATGACTCACAGGGGGGGTGATGTCATTCCAGAGTAACAAGATTTAAAGAAAAAGAGAAAAAAATGGCTTATGCTTTGTCATCTGACATAATCTGTCACTAACTTGTGGCCTGCTCAGGAGTACTTGCTGGTTTGTGAGCAGAGGGATGTGATTCTCTGAGTAATGGCTTGGGAATAAATAACCAGTGTACATCATTTCAGTTTTTGCAGTGAGGAATTTCTATCAAGCTGAAAGCCAGTTTAATTTTCTTAGTAGAGATATGTAATCATGGTAGCACTCATTCATTGGAAGTTTTTCTTTGTCCTGCAGGAGCTCCATATTAGGCACCATGACTGTAAATAGGCAGCTGCTTGTTTCAGGAGCAGAATGGAGCCAGCTATTGGAAATATTTTTCATTTTCAGAATCGACCCAAACTTTTGACCACATGAAATCCTGCTCTTGTCAGATGCTTTCAGAGTTGGGTACTGAAGCTATAAAATTTGCTTAATAATGCTTAAAAAACCAAATCTACAAGTTGCGTTCACCTCAGTGCCTGTCTCCTACAGCATCAGAGCCAGTCAGGTAGGAAAAGGCAGTATTGCTAAGTTATAAATGATAGTCAAGTCGGAAAAGCCTTTATTGTCATCAGTGAAACGACGTAGCACCTTAAAGCACCTTAATTGCAATCCCTTTAATTTACTGACTACTTAGATGTTAGCTCTACTATATTTATGTGAAAGACTTTTATTAATGTATTTGCCATCAGTTATTTAGTCCTGACAGATATTTAGTCAATCTGTTTGGCTGTGAACCTTTCAGGGTAAAAGACTGCCCTCTTGCTTCAGTGTCTGGAGAATAAGGGAGCCTTCAGGAGAGGTTCTTCTGGTAATACTTGGTCCTATTCTGGCAGAAACAGCAGGAAACTGTAGCCAGTTTTGATATGAATTTGATGTTTAGGGATTCTGCAGAATCAGTCTCTCGAGTGAAGGTAGCTGTGAGAGTTGTTAAGTTTGAGAATAGGCTGCTCAGAAGTAGTATTCTGGGCCAGTTTATTACAGAATCTGGGCTTGATTATTTCTTGAGGCTCAGGGTAGGTTTGCTAAAATGCATTTTAGGTTAACTGAAGCTACTTGTGAATTCATGCCACGTTTGATGATTAGTCCTTGTAGATGGAGACAGAAGAAAGAGAGGGATTTAGAAGTGGTGAAATGTTTTTACACGTCTGAAGTGTTTTGATTTTTTGATTTTTGGGATTTTATTTCAAGACTGAAACAATCTGAGTCAAACAGAATATTTCATTCAATCTCCTCATTGTTTTCAAGTTTCTCTTTTGTAGAAAATGCTGCAGGAAAAACCTCCTTCTGAATTGATCAGAATGATGTATTTATCAATAATCTTCTCTTCTGGGTCCTGCTTGTGAGATAGCTGTGATACTAAGTTTGTAAGCACAAAGTCTGTTCCTATGGCCAGTGACTTGTTGGTCAGGGTTTTCTTTGCTGCTGCCTCATCCCTGAGAGCTGACAACATGAGGTCCTAACAAGAGCTGCTGATGGTGGCATGGTAGGACTTCCAGTCTTTTGCTTCTGTCACCCTAGCCTGGAGATGCAGGAGTATGAAAGAATTAGCCCCCAGGGGCCCCTTGTGGCAATTATACTTCTACACAGGTTATGTCATTCGATGAAACAAGACATTGCAAATGTCTCAGTGCATCAGCACATTCTAAAAAGGGCTGTGCAACGTCCTGGCTTCACCTCCACACCTTGGGTGGCTGGTCAAACAAATCTCATTGGTAAATTCCTGGGGAAAAGAAGGAGAGGTGCAAGTGTGTGTGAGAGAGAGCAAGAGTCAGCCTTTTTAGTAGAGGAAGATAACGAAGCTCTCAGGTCACTTCCCCTGCAAATGAAGGTTAGCTCATGGTGTAGACACATATTAGGTCCTGCCTGTTTCCTCCTAGGGGCTTTATTACCATCCATTGTCCTAACTTCCGTAAGTTCTAGTGTGCCTGAGTTTTGGGAAAGATAACACTATTGGAAGTCCAAGGCAAAATGTTCCCGAAAACTGGCTTTGTTCAGTAAACAAGCAAGGCAGGCTCACACTGAGGAAAGGCTGTTCACTGAAGATGACAGCTGTTCCCATGACAACGCTGAAAACCTTTCACCATTGGGTATCAACAGGAGAACATCTCCCACAGCAAGTACATGAAGCCAGGAGCTTAGTCCTCATCTTCCATAAATCATCCTGTTGGGCACCGATAATAAGGAGCTGCCAGTTGTGCACACGCAGCTCTACCTTATAGGTACCAGCCTGGCTTCAGATGAAAGGAAGAGCAAATAAAGCCAAAGCACTGGTAAGCTGGATTTATGTAAAAGGAAAATTAAGCTTGACTGATGTTCCTGCACTTCCCTCTGCTCTCCAGCTGAGGATCTCAATTTTTAATGATGAAAAGCCGAGCAAAAAATCCAGGCCATTTTACAAACTGCTGAAGAAGCCATGTGATTTTCCCTGTTGTAGAGAAATCTGTTGTTCTCATGGGATGGAGAGAGGGGGCGGCCCTGGGTGAATTGTGCTTTTCTTTACCCTAATGCTGTGGTGTCCAGCCTGGGATTCAATAGTTCACTTTTGAAACAGAAGGTGGTAAAAGACCATGTGTTACCATGGGATCTTCATTAGGCCTATCAGTTCCCTGCGTGTCATGATACTTGGGATTGCAGTCATCTGAATGTATGAGGATCTGCTTCCTTTCTTAAGGAGAAAGCCCTTATGCATTTGAAAAAAAAGAGATAAAATGTGCCCAGAAAGCTCAGGAACCAAAGTAAAGAAAAAGAACAGCAACAAAAAAAGTAATTTTCTGAAATAGCCTTGTTGCTTTTGTTGAGCACATTCTTCTTGAATGGTAGGAGTTAGCGATACTTTCCCAGAAATGAGACTGTTCTGTTATCTTTAGCTTTTCAAACCTATTTTTCTTTTTCATCCTTAAGCCTTTAAATATTAAGATCGACTCTTTTTTTTTTCCTTTTTTTCCTTTTTTTTTTTTTTAGGTTTTTTTAAAATCTATTCCAGTTATAACATTAGTTGCTTGGTGATAGTTGTGATACTGCAAGTGGAGGAGTAGAGGTGAGAAAGGAGAGGAGAGTCTGAACCAGCAGAGATTATTCTGTTCTGTAAATATGTCTCCTGCAGCTTAAAACTACAAACCCAAATATTAGCAAGATACTTTTTTTTTCCCCCTTTCATTTTTAAACACTCTGATTTCTCCCATTCTCAAACTGGGTGAAACACATTCACTTCTGAAGACTGGTCTATGTATTCTGCAAATCACCACCTTTTTAAACCCACAGGGGTATGCTGGGCTTTCGGGCTCTGGTCCATGGTACTCATGGTTGCTCTTGTCCTGTGGCACATGTGCACAACTCACTGTGACACTAGTGGGACTGAGACACGTATTCAGGACAGGATGTGCTTGGCTGCATCTTATAAACATCTTAAATTGATACTGGAAAGGGTGAAGGTGGAACCATGGAGCAGTTTGTCCATGACTGCTGATAAATATCACAATATTCCTTTTTTTTTCATGAGTTCAGGTGCAGTGTTGGACCCCATGCTTCCCAAAAGCCATGAGTCCCACACCCTGGTTAATGCTGGAAAGGAGGTGCAAGGTTTCTTATTACCACAGTTCCCAAATGTTCAGGATCAAAGAGCTGATCCTGTGCAGAGGTCAGCATCACCATGTTTCTGTGCATCTTTTTTTGCTGTTACTTGCTGTGCTCAGTGCTTGTTTTACTTGAGCTCTGTTGTGACCTTTCCATACTACTGATTGTATGCTTTTGAATTACTGGAAGGGTGTTGCAGGGAGATGCCAGTGCTAATGGGCTTTCACCTTCCTCCACTTTCATGACAATCCTCAGACCAGCTAACCAACTCTTGATTTATTCCCTGTGCCATATTTCAGCCGTTAACGGGTGGAGCAAAAGCTGTCTAAAAAATGGGCATTGCTCAGCTCATTCAATGTCATTTCATTGGTGAAAGCCAGTGTGCTCTGGCTTGCCTAATCCTGTGCCTTGCTGCTCACCCACAAGATAAGGCTGATCTGTGAATGCTCAGAGCTCCTGTTTGAGAGCACGAAGTGTGACTGGACATCTCCCCCCTCCAAGGGAGAGTGTGTCTGTATCCATGTGGGCTCCCCTCAAGCAGCACCTGTAACCCAATTCAGCATCCTAACTGCTGGGACAAATGATGGGATGTAGGAGAGCATCTCCAGGAAACAGTTGTTGGTTGTGTTAGAAGGATACTAGCTGGAGAAACTGGGTTTCTCTGACATGACAATAGGATGCTGTTATTTTTCCTTTCTCTAGCTCTGTTTAGCAGCTGGATGCAATATGGAAGCAGATCCCTGAAATGCTTTAACAAGAAGGGTGCCTTGAGGCTCGATTTCAATTCAAGGGGATAAATGAGTGAGTAGTTTCACAAGTGATGCTCAGGCACAATGTGAGTTTCCTCACCCACCTCTTGCCCTCAGCTCCCTGCTGGGGACTGTGCTTGTTTGGGCACAGCAGTGTGAAAATGCAACCTGTGATCACTGATGGAAAGAGCTGATCACAGGGAGTTATGAAATCCCATAGCCATGGAGCTGGTGTTCTGCTGGGCTTTTCCCCCCTTTGTTTGTCTGTTTAGGGTGACAGATACATGGGTTCATGTGCTGAGCTCTTCTGCATGCTGTACTCTGAATATTAATGTCTAATATTTGTAGGATTTTTTAGGAATTGTTCCTAATGAATTTAGGAACAAAGTCATAAGTCATTCATATTTCTCAGGCAGGAAAAAAGCTCAAATATTTCCAAGAAAAGCACCACTGTTTATTATGCTGGCTAGGCTGGAAAGTCTTAGTTACAGTGTGTACTGAAGACTGACAGCTAACCCCAAAAGACATAAGCACACAAGCCCCCGGAGCACAGCTACCACCCAGGCAGCACACTTATATGCAGGGGAGTGCAGCAAAAAGCTGCCTCTTTTTCCTCTAGCAACTAAATATATTAGAAAGAAGCTGTGTTGTGAGAAAGGGAGAGCCTCCAGGCTGTGGGGGGAATATCAGGGCTTCATGCAAGAATAGATCCCCCTGAAAATGAACTTATCATCAGTTGGGAGGTGGCAAAGTGAGTTGCAGTCTCCTCTGTACAAAATGACCCTTCATAAGCCTGCTACCAGCATGGGTCTAATGAAATATTAACACTTTTGATCTGAGACACAATTTCTTCTTGTTGTTGTCTTCAGAGCTGCCTGGGTGCTGGGAGGCATGTGAAATGGCCCCTATGTCCTGACAGGGGCAGGGTGTTATTGGCAGGCCAGAGAAAAGCTCCCTGGCAGGCTGCCGCCCTGTGAGACAAGGCTTGATAAAAAAAGGCAGGAAAAAGAAGAAAGTCATGGAAAAGAATCTGCAAGATCTCCACCTTCTGCCGCAGAAGAGTGGAGCGTGAACTGCAGGACCTGGTGAACATAAACATCTCGGCTTCCAAAAACTGGCTAAGCTTTTGCAGTCAGACAGCAAACGTCAAAACAGAAGTAAGTATATATATATATATATATATGCGGGACCAGCCAGCCCTAGCAGTGCCCCTGTGTGCTTCACAGAGTCTTCATTACCCACTTACACCATTTCCTTATATGAGCATTTTCTTTGAAAATATTATATACTTGAAGAACACAGAAGCAAATCAGTTTTGTGTCCTATAAACCAATGCTCACCCCTGCTTTGTTCCCCCAGAGTCATTGTTTTAATAATCCAGTAAATATTTACCTGGGTTTAGTTTTTGAAGGTCTCAATTTTGATTATAAAAGCCTTGAACCTAATGAATTTTTTGAGCAGTTCTTAAGAGCGATTTCCTTGACTTCAACAGGACTGCCTACACTGGTAAAGGTAACCATATGTCAGGTATCAACAGAAGCACAGGTCCATCTTTGACAGCATGTTCCATGCATACAGTCCTGGCTGGTGGCAGCTCAGAGGACGAGGCAGACACCCTTCCCAAGGGGCCAGAGGCAATTAAATCTGAGCTAGTTCCATTTTGAATTTAAGTGGTCTCTACTTGCCAGCAATAGTTCAAAAGTTATGTTACTCTTAATCCATGAAGTAGTGGGCACAATTTACTGTGTACATCTCGTATCGTGTATGGAGCAGCTGGCCTGCAAGTCAGTAGCAAACTCAACAGAAGGATCCAGACTCCAGCTGAAGTTGGGAGAAGAAAAGCTGTATGTGAGCTGGGGTGAGGGGCTGGTGGCACAGGGCACCTCCCGAGTCTTTCCCTGCTTGGCTGTACAACTGCATTTATCTCTCTTAATGGTTCCTATCATGATATCAGCTTTTCAGGAATAGCTGTGTTTTTTGTTTCATTATAAAGTGGATGGGCTTTTCTTTTTTCCTTCAAATTCAAATGATGCCCAGGGTTGATACTGCTCCTCATGAACAGTGGCCCTACCTGTGTGGCATGATGAACATCTAACATCAAACCTTTGGTGCAGGCTTGCAGGACATGCGGTGGTTTCTCTGGCATATCAGCTGCATGGCTTAATTTCTGTGTCAAACCACAAACAGACTGATGGAAGGATGGGAGCTTTGGATTTGAGCATTCATTCAGCTCCATTAAGATTTATATACTTATTTATTTATACATTTAGAATTGCAATATTAATGGTGGTTAACAGAGGTTTCCTGGAAACAGAGATGACATTTAAAAACCAAAGTACAATGAAATTGATGTGATTGTGGGTATCAGAGAGAGGGAGTGCTTACCATAACTGGAATAATAATTGACATTACTAATGTAGACATTGACATATCAGCATCGTTATAACAGCATTACAGCTGCCCTGAGTTGGAGTTTGAAGGAAGCTGTGCAGTCGCAGCGTGTCACTTGCATCCTCAAAGGAGAAGGGAGCAGAGCTGGGGCTGAAGCAGGACAGCACATCTGCTGACTGCCTGGTGCCTGGGACAACCTGAGACGACAGATGTGTTCAAGGGTCCCTCACCACGCAACTGCTATATGAGCCCTGAGCTTCACTGAGCAGCGCTGAGTCATGAGTAGTCATGGGAATAAATTCATCCAGTTAGTCAGAAGTGTCACAAGGAGCAGTGTCCTCTGCCTGCTGGGTGAGGAAATGAAGGATGCCTGGCTGGAAGAGGCATGTAGAGGTGGGCAGGAGGGCAGAGAGGAACTGCTCTGCTAATAGGTAGCAAGGGAAGCACTCTGTAATGTTATATATCTCCAAATGCACTTCTGACTGGCATTTCAAGCACTGGCTTCCAAGTCAACAAACTGGAATGGTTGCTACATTCATGTATTTGGAATGGTTTATTAAACAGCTGTAATTGTGTGACTGCAATGGCAAAGATGTTTGCTTTATGGTAGTACATTTCAGTAAAAATGGCTTAATGACTGTATTGAAGTTGTTTGTTGGGAAACGTGGAAGCTATGCAATTAAGTGAATGCATTTTCCAGGATTATGATCATCCAGTTTCAATATATCCTATATGCTTGCAATGGATTTAGTCAGTCCTATGACCTTTGGTAAGAAGTGGGCAGAGGTAGCATAAATACAGACTTTTCCTTCTAGCTCATGGATATGCAAAATCAGTTTTCTCTCTTTTTGATATGGAAAGCAACCTCACTTTCATGGAGCATGGCAGGCTGAGGTGTTGTTAAAATCAGCCAAATCCTTTAACCCTCTCCACAAATGCACAGCCTTGGGCCAGACTGGAAAGACAATGTGCATGAAGAGGTCCCTCCTTGGCCTGTCTCTTGGGCTGCCTTCTCACTTGCTGTGTGCAGGGTTTGATTAAAAAGCCTATCCCTTCAGTGTGTTTGTGGCCTTGGAAAGGAGGTAGAGAAGATTAGGAGAAGCAGGCTTTTACTTGAAATGGGGGGGGAGTCTTATGTGAGATCAGTATGACAAGTCAATGTTCACACTCTGTGCTAGTTTCTGGAGTGGGGCAGAATTTCTTCTTTAATAGTCTGTCTTCTGCTTTGTGTTCCCATCCTACAGCAAACCCCACCATTCTCAGAAGAATCTCAATTGCTTAGACCAGAGGCTTTCCACAAAATGGGATGGGAGTGGATTTTCCAAAGGCTCTGAGGCAAGTCAGATAAAGCTGAATGTTAACTGCCTTCCATGCCTTGAGCAACTAGCATTGTGCCAGCAGGAACCCAATGGAAGTCAGTGATCTCCAAGGGGGCTGTAGATGGCTTCAGGATGGGGCCAGTAGTGTCCATACTGGTGGATTCACAAGGGGCCTGTAAGGGTATAAAATGGCCAGGTCCATAAAAGACTTTAGGTGCCTAGGATAAGAGAGAAACATCAATTATGGAAGGTTTTTTGTCATCATGACTCTATACCTACTGATCAAAGGTGAGAGGGAAGGGGGTCAGAGATGATTTAAGACCCCAAACTACAGTCACAACCCTGCTTGCTCTCAGATCTCTGTCCTTTGAGCACAAACAGAGGAAAATCAAAACCAGTTCTCAAATCAGCTCGTACTCAGTCTCCTCCTTGACCTCTGTCACAGGGGGAGAGATTCTAAAGCTTAATAAGGAAATCCATTTCACACAAAATCCTGCGCCTGTAGATAGCTACGGTATAATTGACTGTCTTAATTTGTGTGCCTCTTTTGCTCCTTTTTTTAATCTTTGCATCTATTAATTATTGCAGAACAGTTCTTAATGATAACTCCCAGGCAGTTTGTGCTGCTGTTCTGAAATTATAAAATGATATAGTTGGCAGAATGGGTACAGACATGTGCAGTTGATTGGGTTTTCGCAGAAGGAAATTACATAGTATAATAATATGCCCAGGGTGCCTTGGGAAGTGCAATTTCTTATTGCTTTAGTAAATAGGATTGGGAGAATATGAGCTCTGCATTATAAATTGTCTCAGAATTTATCCCAAAGCTGTAGAAGGTTTCAAATCCCTGTCACTGAGTCCTGGCATCACAAAGTCGTTGCTGTGAGGGCCCCTCTTTATTTCCGCTCCCCCAGCTCATTCACTAAGGTAATAGATTTAGCTTTAGAGTCCCAGGGACGCTGGTCTAGTTGGGTGTTCTGTGCCTGACGTTGCAGGAATCACGCTATCATAAAACATGTGATGGGTCATGGTGGCGTATGAGAGGTGAGCTCTGAAAACCCAGAGCTTTGTGGAGGAGCAGCACTTCTGTTTCTCACCTCTGTTTTTAGGAACTAGGATTGGATAGAGGTCGTTGTGGAGGGTTTTCCTAAGTGAGAAAGGTTGGTGGGAATGGATGTGTTTAATTTTCTGCTAAATGCAAGTCTCAAAACCAAGGCTTCTCCCACAGTCTGAATGCACAATCTTGGGTCAGCTTGAGAGGTGATACACCAGCTGGGTAGTTTTGATGTCTGTGAAGACTTTCTTAAGTAAAGGCATTGAAGGAAATTTGAAGGATAAATGGAGATTTGAAGTTTATTTCTACCAAGAAGCCAGTTCCTATGCAAAGAACAGCTCCTCCCCCAAAAAAGTTCAAATGGCAAACCTTGATTATTGCTACCTGCTGCCTTAGCTGGAAACGTCAATAATTTGATATCAGCCTCAGCACTTTGATATCTCACAAATGCTGCCAGCTGCAGCATGGCAGAGAGACCTGAACCCTGATCCTGGTTTAGCTCCTGGCCTCCTGCACACCCCTGAGACTGCAGTACTTCCCTTCTCCATTTCATCTTCTCAGCTGTCAAAGGGGGTTGTAAACTTTACCATTTCTGTGAAGGGCTCAGAGTCTCTCAGCAAGATGCTCTGGATGCAGGCAGCGTGCTCATCTCTTCCTGCATATATATAGAGTGTGCAGCCTCCTCCAGCTGTCTCCACTAATCTCATTAAAACTCTGTTTTTATGAGTTGGGGATTTAGAATTTCTTTGTTGTTGTTGCTGCTACTGCTGGTTTTCTGTACCACCACTCAGAATTAGGTGACAGCTCTCGAACTGGCATGTCAAAACAGCATGGTTGAAGCAGAAAAGTACTGGGAACATCATCTTTAATCAGACAACAGTGATTCATATTTAACGGGGTAGATGGTAAGTCCTAGATCTAGCTGGCTCACTGTGAAGTTTCCCCAAGGACAGGCTGTTGTTAAGGGTTTTACACAACTGTCTAGGCCCCACTGCTTGGGGTTTTTGATGGGAACTATTTAATATGCACTTTCTGTCATTGTGTCAGAGCTATAGCTGGGGAGCTCTGAGCCCTGGTAATTCTTTTCAGGCTCATTTTATAGAAGCTGTACAAAAAAAAAGAGACATAAAAGAAATTATTTTGGTTGAGCCCTCCAGCTTGGTTGGAAATTCATTGTTTCCAGGAGTCCCAGCTCTTTGTTCCCCAGTCTTTCAGCGTCACAAAACCTAGCATTAGCACATGTGGCTGTAGATGCCACATATAAACCAGTCTTGCGTTCCTTTGAAGCCTGCTCAGTGTAGCTGCTTTCCTAGAAGGGTTTCTTTTTCTTCCATGCACCCAATGCAGGGCCATTCAATCTGTTATAACCAGACAGCTGCAGTCCTTGATACTTCAATATGTTCCTGCTCTCAACTGGTAACATCCAGCCAGCAAATACTTGTTTTCCCTTCTGTACACTGCTGACCCTACCATTAGGGAGGTGCTGGAAGATCCTGGGGGTGGCTGGGCAAGTGTCAGGGTTATGTTCAGGTGTCTCAAGGGCTTATTTGGCCTTTGGAAATCCTGGGGCTGAGGAAAGGGGCTCAGTCTATGGGCTGACGGAAGGGAGGCCCTGATCAGGTCTTGTTCTTTAAGGTTCTTATGTCTTTCTGGGTTAATAATGCTTCTTATTACAGATTTGCACGTAAAACTCTCTTCTTCCTCCTTCCAGTGCATTCAGCTGAGTTTGATTAACTGGGATCTTTGAGCTAGACCCATGGGACATGGGAGCATCTTCATTGTTCATTTAAGATGCCCTGTGATTCAGCAAAGAGCTATCATGGCAGCCTGCATGTGGGGAAGCATTTAAATTTATCCTGCTTACAGTGGCTGCTCTCCAGCATCCTGGTTTGTAGGGTACCAGAACCCTGGAATAAAGACAATATTTTTATATTGCCTTAAATAAACTCCCATTCTTGACCAGAGCTTTGTACTTCATTACATTGGTATGTTAAATGCAGTATTTATTTGCAGTGCTCTGCAATCTTAACAATAATAACATTTGATGCTGCTTAGGATTAAAAGGCTCAGGTTTCAAGAGCTGAAAGGATTTCTAGCTGGAAGGAATCAGCCCTCCAGTGCTCAGATGCCATGTAGCGTGGTCCTGAGCTAACAGTTCACTTTCCAGTAATGTTTCTAGTGCTGAAGCTACTGACCCTTGTGAGAAGACCACTGAACCTGGTAGCCCAGCGTTGCTCTGGTGTAGCAACTTCTGTATTCCTGTGGTATTTTACTTCTGACACATTATTCTCTCTCTATACATAAACAAAATCAGTCCTGATTGGTAAATATCATAGAATCCCAGACTGGTTTGGTTTGGAAAGGACCTTAAAGATCATCCAGTTCCAATCGCCTGCCATGGGCAGGGACACCTTCCACTAGAGCAGGTTTCTCCCAGCACTGTCCAACCTGGTCTTGAACACTGCCAAGGATGGGGCAGCCACGAAAGAGGAATATGCGGTTTGTGACTGTTCTTTGCACATGTGCTGCCTGCTGAAGGTCACTGAAAGGGGAGTTTGGTCCTCAAGTGCCACCGCTGGAGTAGTGCAATGGTTTCATGGGGACACTGGCCAGTTTAAGTGCTGCCAGGATCTCTGCCAGAATGGAGATGAATATACATGGCATGCTTGTGAATTGCTCAAAGAAATAAGTGGGTGGAAGGGCAAAGAGAAGGGGGGAGGTGGAGTTGCCTTTTTCTCCTGCACTCTCATACAATGGAAGGCTAATGACTGGGAGCTATTGAAATGCTTATAATTGTCTCACTATGGACAGAAAATGTAATTAAAACAGACAGTAATCTTTCTCCAAATGGAAAATACTGCTGCCTATCTTTGAAAGCAATTCTGGCTATTAGCGCAGGTGGTAATGTCCCAGCAATTGAACCCAATCTAATTTAGGTGTCAAACCACTAAGGAGAAAAAATGAGTTCCCTTCCAGATGCCTCCTGACACTGCTGCTGTGTGTGAAGGGATAAACGTGAGCCTGAAGCAGTGTGCAGGGCTTGGATGGGACAGGGTGAGACAAGCAGCCCTAATACAGGAGCACATGAGTACGCAGGTGGGTACCCCCCAGAGATGTCAGGGTCTTTGCCTGATCTGTTACCCCCTGGTGCTGCCTTGCCCCGAGACGGAGATATGATGGGTACACTGAGCAGCACATGATGATGCTGTCTGCAGATGGCATTGAGTGCATTGCATTTGCTGGAGATGAGCAGTTCAGCCAAGTGTCCTCCAGAACAATAAGCAAATCACTCACGTCTTTGTCTTGTTTTGCTGAGATGTTAAAGCAGCTCCATGTTCTGGGAAAAAAGGGTGTTCCTTGAATTTGTCTGCAAAGCAGAGATGTGTATGAGGGAGACAGCTGGGTGAAAACGTGAACCCTGTGCTGGACTCTGTGGCTGTTTCCCTCTCTTGCTCAGAGAGGCATGGCTTCAGGCAACCTTCTGTGCAGAAAGAGGGAGGTTCACCCAGGCTTGCAGCAAGGAGCCTGGATAGGTGCAGAGTTAGTCCAGCCCGGAGGTGCTCTCCAAGGCCCTCAGAAAAGCCTTCAATTCGTCAGAGCCCTGAAACTGCAAGGAATTTAATTTCACGTTCCTCAGGCATTATGAGGTTAACCCCCCCCCCCCCCATTTTTGGTGGAGTAACCAATAGGACTTGACTTCAACCCTTGGTGTACTTCCTCTGAATGAAAATCTACAAAACCCTGCGCTCTCCCTCTATTGTTCATTTCTGTGAGCTGCTTTTCTTACGGGATCAAAAGCAGAGGAGCTGAAGTGCAGAGAGAAAATGATCTTCCTGCTCTTCCTCCCTGCATGAAAAATTGAGTAGTTAGAGTTACCGCAGGTAAAAGAAGTTCCTCTGCATTGGTTCCCTGTGGCTTAATGCTAGGCTATGTGACAGGCTGCTTTGGCGTTTGGCTGATGCAACCGGCCTTTTCATATTCAGGTGCTGAGTTCTGGAGAGGCCACCGCTGAAAATGAGCTGCTGCTCCTCTGTTAGGTGGGGACTGATGGCTCGGGAAACCCTGCTCAGAAAAGCCTATGCATGAGTAAGCATTACTAGGGGAACCAGTGGAAGCTGCCACCTTGAGGTACCTGGCCACGATCTGAAATGTGTCTCCATGGTCTCTAGCTTTAAGACTTCATGTCTCAACTTTGCTGCCTGGAAAGGGGAGGGTGATGAGGCAGTCTGAGAGGAAGAATTAACAATCAAAGTAAAATAGCTGATTTTTTGTTTCATTCCCTGAGACACGAAAGAAGATTTTTGCAGTTAATGAATTATTTCTGAAAACACTGGTAATAGCTGCAGGCAACATAAATTTCCAGTTTCCCAATGAGCAAGCATCACTTATGTCCTGATTTACAATTCTAATGTACTTTCCTTTGCAGTAGCTCAACTCTAACATGACTGGGGGTCTGGAAAGAGGCCAGAAGAAGTAGCCATGTTTCCAACATTTGAGTAATCTCCTTAGATGCAGCAGTGGAAAACAGTGGCCAGATCCTATTGAAGCCTGGAGCAATCAATTATCTCAGCAGAGAGGCTCCAGAGCCCTTTGTTAGCACCGGGGAGTTTCTGGTTGCTGTGAGCACCACTGTGATTTCAAGCTAAGCAGAAAAATCAGTTGTGTCACAGACCAAGCAGCTCTGCTGCTATTAAACAGAGCAGGGGGGGATGCCAGCCCTGCTGGGAGCAGTGCAAGTTTTGCTCTGGACTTCAGAGACACTGGGGTTTCTGCCTCCTTTTCAAAGGAAACCTATGGCCAAGCTGGAGTTCAAACCCAGCCAAGAACGCGGACTGGAGCACAGTGATCCACCAGTGCCTGATCCCCTCCCTGTCCCCAGGTGGAAAGGTGGTTATTTGAAGTCCCACCTCACACCAGGAGCTGAGGCTGTTGACCATTGTGGGCATGGGGAAGAGGGAAGGTGCTGCTCTGGCTGAGTCTCCAGGGTTGGGTTGGCATCCCAGTGGCACTGCTCAGTGACTGAGGGATGTGTCATCCAAGAGAAAAAGAGAAACAGATGGTAGAGGGAGTTACAGTGGGAGGAAAACCCAATTAGAAGTCCCAGCATGGTTTGTGGTGGGGATATGGATCTTATACCTTAAGTAGCAGCCAGGAAAAGAGGCACCCAGCTTTTTCACCCGTGGTGGAGAAAATTCTTGTTTCAGGCAGAGAATGATATTGAAAAAAGCTTTTGCAAAGATTTTGAGAGATCATTCTCTAAGGGGTGAGTGAATAAGGGAGAGACAAGAGAGGAGATGGACCTAATATATCCAGAATGTGGGCCCATTATTCCAATATAGTATTTTTACATTTCGCCTCCTAGAAGGATACTTCATATATAAGACAGCAGCCTGGGAGTTGGAAGTCCACAGTCCCACCCCTGGGAATACCCCTAGCCTCTCCTGGCATAAACACACGGTGTCTGTGGGGTCATTTTGGCCTGTTTTGGCCATTCAGAAGTTAATTTGCAGAAGCAGTGGGCATTAGGATGAGCTGATGGGCAGCCAGCACCTCTGGGCCTCAACTGCTGTAGATTTCCTCATTTGCGAAGCAGAGTTTGCAAGTTTTCACTGTGCAGAGGCCGGGCACCAGCTCTCAGGGGTGGGTATGTCAGGAGATGCTGTGGTGTGATTCAAGGCCTCTGATGAAGAGGGGTGACTAGGGCTTCTCTGCAGTGAGGAGACCGCGGGGTGCTGTTAGCACTCAGGGTTATGCTCCTCCCTGTGAGGTGGCAAAGCCAGTGGACTGTCTCTCAATGTCCAGAGCCCATGACAAGGCTAAAGAGAGCACATTTCATGTTCTCAGCAAGTGCTTGGGGGATGCTGGACTCAAAACCAGCTGGGACAGTGACTGTGGAAGGGAAACTGGTTTGAACAGCATCTGTATGTGTCCAGAGGGGGAAATTACATGCAACCCCCCTCTCCCCCATTTGTGCATGTGGGTGTTATTTAACTTGCAAAACACAAACCTTGGATATCAGAAAACACCCAATCTGTATTTTCCTGAGCAGTTCTTGCATTGTCATCGCATCGCTGATGCATTATGCTGGAGCATGACTGCTGCAACCTGCCCCCAGTCGTGCCCAGCCGCTGGGATAGCAGGCGAAGGCACGACTGCTGTGCTGATCTTTCCAACTTTCACACGCTTGATCTGCTGTCAAAGCCGTCTCTGCTCCCCCTGCAGCCCTGCAGTTGGTCATGGTGCTGCTTTGCAGGTGAGCTGCACAGTGTGTACTGAAGCATGCTATTTATAGGAGGGCAAGGTGTCTGTTTAAGGAACAGGGTACATGTTCTGGGAGCAGGATGAGGAAGAGTGATTAAGCAAGAAAGATCAACAGATTTATGGTTTTATTCCCTAACAAAAGAGCTAGGGAATAAAATCAGAAAAGTAATTCCTGACTAATATGAGATATGGCAAAAGTAACGTATTTTTGTTTATTCTTTCTCACTGTGAGCACTTTTTTCCCCATGAAACTGTATTCCTACCTCTTACTGCACTCTTAATTATCTTGCTGAATACACTGTGTAGTTCTCAGATCACTAAGTAATGTTAATAAATTACTCATATGAAATAGATACGAGTTTTCTCCCCATTGAAGGGTGCTGAGGAGCAAAGGGCTAGAGTTAAATATAGGACCAGAGCTCAGGCATTCTCAGACCTCACCATTATGCTAAAGACATCGAGTCATCCTAGAAGCTCATAATAGCAACGTGAGTGGTAATGACTCCCCATCCTTCAAGCTTTTTCTTTACATAAAGAAGTCCAAGAATTGCTGTTCAATGAGTTTATTCTGGAACTCTAAAAGAGCATCAATAGCACAAACCATGATGTAGGCATATTTTAAGAAAACTGCAACAGAGCACAGGATGCTTGGTGTCCTGGAAATCCTCTTTAGGAACCTCAGCATGTCTATAAAGTCTTCCTACAGCTCTGGGTATGGTCCAGTCAGCAGAGTATCCCATCTCAGCTTCCATTCATCCGCCCTGACACCAGAATGCCAAAAGCATGGAGTCAGGAAGCAGGCATTTGCAAAATCCTTCCTTCACTTTATTTTTTGTTATATAAGTTCTACATTTCCTGGAATAGAGGCTCTGAACTGCTGAACTCAGTCTCAAATCAACCCAGCTAACAAGCTCATTTATATTAATAGGAAATCAACTGTTCCTTTTTGCTGGATTCCCAGTGGAGCAATGAGTGGTCTGCTTTTTCCATGCAGCCATCCTATTCCATACTGAAATGCCTCAAAAATGTTTGTTTGCTAGGAGATGCTAGTGGAAACCAATATTGCTGATGGGAAAAACAAATAGAGAAACCCACAGATTCTTCTGGTCAATTAGACCTTCAGAAAGTGTTCAATCTTTTGCATACAGTTAGATAGCACTTAATAGCTGTCTTCCAACAGCTTCATGGCTTTTAATGACTAATCATTTTAAGAACACCCAAACAGAATAAACCAGAGTTAAAGCTATGGTCACATTATCTGCCAGGAGCTTGTATTTTGGAGTTTGGATGTAGTTTCTATAACACCTTACCTAGCCCAGCTGGTCCGCTCTGGCTGTCTGGGGAAGATGTAGAAGAAAACCTGTATGGGACAACTTATTGGCTACTCTATTCATGGAGGAGAATGAACAATTTTTTCTTTATATCATTAGGCAAAGGGTTTATATATCTTCTATTCTTTGTCTCGTACTGTGATTTTCTTTCCCATTTAGTTGCCATTTAAAGTGTTTAGACTCCCTGGAGTTCCTGGGACATCCAGACTTTCCCATAAGTGGTGTGGGCACAGCTGGTCAGAGACTGGGGAGCCACTGTCACTGTGAAGATGGAATGGGGCCCTGTGCTTTGATCCTCACAGCGGGCAGATTGTACATTTACATAATGATGCAATTGAGTGACCTGCCCACAGCAGCAGTGGCATGTCTTTCCCAGCCCCTCATTACCATTGTACAGGGTTGGACCTTAGCCATGAAGTTAGAGAAGAGGGCATCTTCTCATGCTTTAACTAAGCCAAGAGAGAGAGACACTCTTGGGATTTGTTTCCTGCCTAATATTGTCTGAGGTGCTGTGCTGGGGGTCCGGGGCCCGGTGGTAAACCCTATGGTCTGCTTTCCCCCTTGACATGGCTGCTATTACTTTCCCTATGGCTCAGCTAGGTGCCTGGTGTCACCCGCACTGAGTTGGCTGTGCTGGGGTCAAGAGCAATGAAGGGCGGCAGTTCCTGCACAGCCACACAAGCACTAAGTCTTCCCACATGCTCTGAAGGTAAGCATATGCTTGTGTAGAGCTGCAGGTATTTGCTAAGCTCTGTCTCAGACTCCTGCACTTTGGGGACTTGATTTTTAAAGGCTTTTTTGGTTTTGCTGGCCTCCCATGATTCAGAAAATAATGTCTCCAATTTATTGTATCAGCTGCCTATTAAATCTGCCTGTGAAGAGGAGAAAAACTGGACCATGAATATCCATGGGAATTAATTATTGTTAAATAATTTAAATTCACATTTTTCGTGGCTACATCAGTCTTATTCTCACTGTCCCCTTGTGTTTGCTTCTCCACCATTCAGGAGAGTGCTAGAAGCTTCATCACTGTGCGGTTCATTGTAAGATTAATTATCATCAAGATGTGAAAACAGTGGATTACATTATCTATTTTTTATGTTCAGCACATAGACCAATTCATTTTAGCGTCAATTATTGTTAACCACATGTCTGCCAACATTATAAAAACAGGGCTGGGTATAGCAAAACATAAACCTACCTTCAGATTAGAGATGTGGGATCCTTGTTTAATTATATAGGGATTAAATTGAAGGATGCAATGTTGCACAAATTTGCCCTTATTTTCCAAAGCTAAGGTTAATGCTCAGTGCTTGTGTTTCTAATCAGAAACCACAAAGTTTTGCTGCTGCGACACATTAGTCTCAGCCTCTGCCTAGATGGTTGCAGATGATACTCTGGGGCAAAGTTACCTCTAAGTGCTCTAGCTTGCTGAATAATAATGATGTCACATCTTTAAGTAGCTCCATTTCCTAACAGAAAGTAAGAATGAACCTAAGTAAGTAGAAACAGACAGTATGGAAGAATCTAATCCCTATTTTATAAGCAGAGATTTTCATGCAAAAACCCCTTGCAAACAATTTAAATTATAACTTACTCTTCTGAAATGATTAAAGTATATTGAAACGCTGTTCAGCTGTTTCAGTTGAAATACCTAAACATCCTCCTTGGCTTTGATGCCATGATATGTTGTAACATGGGAGCAGAAAAGTCCCTGATGAAGGCAGTGGCATCTTTAGGAGCAAGGGCCATGCTGCATCATCTGTACTTTCAAGCCCAGCGTCCAGCACTGCACACCAAGTTAAACTCTGGAAAAACACCCTTGGGTTTACTAAAAAGAGAACTGAAACTAACTCAATAAAGTGCCCGTGGCCTAACAAAGCACAGCATGCACTTGCCAGGTCATTGCCTAGTACGTATTTAACATCTGTGTCTGACTGTATTAAGTAAAGCTCTACACAGTGCAGTGGGATCAGGCCATGCAGACACAGCAAGGAGTGCCCAGGCACCAATGAGTGCTGCCTGTGCCTGGTGTGGTGCGTCCCTGCAGCCCTGCTGCTCTTCTTGGGTCCCTCTGCCTGACAGGGTGATGGGGAAGAGCTGGACAAGCCCCACCACTGTTGGGGCTCTTTTGCCCTGACTCAGGATGTGCACTCCCTTGCCAGACGGTTTTGTTTGATTAGCATTTGGGATTATTGGCTGTCGTGTTGCTTGGTGCAAGGCGGACATTGACTTGCTCAGGGTGTTTGGAAAACAGATACAATGGTTTGTAGGTGCTCTAGAGCATGGCGTGAACCAAAGAAACAAAAAGGTGTGTAGTTTAGCCTAAATAAGAATCACAGGAAAACCCATCCAGGTAGGAAGGAAGCAATAGTGAGGTTATTGCTGATGGAGACAGAGGAGAGACCAGTAACATCTGGTGCCTGAAATAATGCTGAGGCTTGTGCTGAGCAGGCACTGGGCTGCCACTGGTGATGTGGGCTGGGGGATCCTGATTTCCACATGGTGCTTCTGCTTTGTGGTTTACTTTAACCCGCTCGTTAGGGTCTAGGCAAGGCAAAGAAACGTTTCTGCAGTATATGTTAAATAGAGCATAAATAATTCATATCTATAGATTTGGCACACAATAATGAACCACAAGGCCTTAGGAGATAGGCATTATTTTAATTGATTTGATAAAGTAAATCAACTCATAGAGAAAACCTCCTTGGACAGTATAATTACAGATCCCAGATTATAACTCAGGAGCTTGCATGCTCAGGCTGGCAGGCAAATAACAAGAAAATTCATTAGCAGAAAGTGGAAGCGGAAGACATATGGTATAGGAATTCCTCCACTTTCTAGTTCTTCATTTGTAAACTGCCCTTCAAGTTCAGTGCTTTAATCTTATCAGATGTCATTGTCACTGCTGTGAAATCTAATGATCATTCAGATATTTCTTAAAAAGATCTTACTAAAGTGAAAATGAACACAAGTAAATGCAGAAACATTCTGCTAAAATACCAAGGACTTCTGTGAGATTTGTCCACTTGTGCCTTTAAGTGTCTCGTTTCCACTTGCAAATGTGGTGGCTGTATAAAACCAGATGTAGAGCCGTGCACTTCACCTTTTTCATTTGATTTGAATGTGCAGGAACCCGCAAGGGTCTGTGGAGTGCAGAACTACATAAACAAGTGGTTGGCCTGGGAAGAAGCTTGTGCTTATTTGTTCTTGTTTTCATTTTTAAATGCCCATGAACTAACATCTCCATAAATCGGGGGGTTCAGATTAGAGCTTTGGAGACTCCTACAGAACTACATGCCAGGATACGAAGATGTTGATGTAATCAACTCAAAGAAAATATTCCTGAGCAGTTTAAATACCTTTGCTCTGATAACTTGCGTAATTTAACCGACCCACTGCTTAATCTAAAGGAGAAGACCACAGTGTCTCTAGCAGAAAGCCCAAGTTTTTGCCTCAAGTAGCAGCAAAAGCAGCCTGTTTGTTTGTCTAGTTTTCACACCCAAAGCTCTTTGTCTCCAAACCTTGGCTGTTCTCCCATCTGCATGTGGCTCTGCATCTGCACAATCACGCGACCAAGGTGCTACCTTCCAGGAGCTGTGTCTGTGACAGGGATCTCCCCGTGCAACACATCTCTGGTCCATGCTCAGAGAAGCTGGGAGATGTCCCGGTCCCTGAGCCCAGCCGTGGCCATAGGAGATGCAGGTAGATTTTGTCCATGTAGGGTGAGGGCTGAAGCCCACAGGTTTATGTACTGAATCCATCAGACAAAACAGGAGGTGTCAAGCTTGGCACTGCTTTCCTGAATCATACTCTTATCAGTGAGCAAATAACATATGTCTAAACCTGCTGTCAACTGCAGTGAGCTAAAGCAGAAACTCAGTGCCAGCTGATGGTAGTTATGTTTTTGGCCAGTGTATATGACCATGAAACAGAGCAAATAAAGGCTTTGGTTTTATCCATACCTTTTTATTTATTTCTGTAGTCTGTAGTAAGGGACCATTGCTTTAAAATCCTTAGACATTTGGACATATTTTACAAGACAGTACAGTTTCTGAATGTCACACATTGATCACAGTTTCATACTACTACATGCATATCAAGACACTGATTTTTATTAGTTTTTGTAATAATTTGTTTACGGAAACAACTGGAGAGGTCAATGAACTTCGACAAAGAATGACTAAATCAAAGGTACGAAAAATGTTAGACTCTAAGTACACTAGTATATGGCTAACGTTGCTGTAATCGCCCCAGAGTGCCGGGGTATTGAAACATTGCTTAAAAGGGGAGAAAACATCTGCTGACGCATTGCCCCTTGGGCTGATCCAATATAACCCAATGAAGAGATTGTGCAAGTCATGCAGGAGTGGCTGGGCTGTTGGGCAGAAGCATGAAGCACTGCCCTTCATTACAGACACACTGAACTGGATTCCCCATTGCTTCCCCGTTGCACAGGTTAAAAACTAACTGAAGTGCAAGACAACGGAGAAACCTGTCATGTTCTGCCTTTTCTCAAGCTGGGTCACAGTCAGTTTCAATTTCCACATACAGAAGCAATTCAATCAACATGTACTAGCAGAGCCACAGGAAACTTGTTTTCCCAGGTTTTATTTGTTGCTAAATATCACATCTTTCTTTTAAAGGGAGCCCTCCAGCTTTCTTATCCTTCAATGACTATGGATGTTCAGCTTTGGAGATGGCACTGGGAAGCCCTTGCCCAGGGCTCATGGGCCGCTCTTCAGGCCCAGCAGCTGTCCTGTGCTTTTGGAAAAGGAAGACCTGAGCTGTTTCCTGGCCCTGTGAAGTGCTGAGTAGCCACAATGTGCAGCACAGCAAAACACTGCCTGGCATCCTTCTGGAGGCATGGAGTTGTTATTAAACAGCACTTGCAACAGTGCCTCATTAAGTGTTTTCTCCCCATTCAGGAACTGCTTCACTGGCCTGATTTGGAAAGCAGGATTCTGCTGCGGTAAGTTGGGGTGTATTTTTTCGTGCTAATCTAGTTGGAAAGTGAGTTTGGTTGGTAGCTGTGGCTGGCCTTTCTGATTGCAGAATCATGGCTTTGGAGTTCAAAGTAACGTGGAGACGCTGCTCTCTCCAAACCCTCCCACCCAACCCCACCAGTGGGGAATGTTTCAATGCAAAAGCAATTTTCTGCACCCACCACCAAAAAGCCAGAAAGAATGGGGAAAAAAGGTTCTCCATCTTTGCCACAAGCTAACAAAACAAATCCCAGTGGTCGTGTGAGCCAGGGGGTGGCTAATAGTACTTCGATGCAGGGACACGTAACAGGAAGAAGAGGCATAAAGGGCAGAGCTCCTAAATGAAATATGGATAGTAGAGAAGAACTGATGAATCCTAAAATTGTCTTAAATGGAGATTGCCAATAGGTCCAGAGGTTGCTTCACAATTAAAGGTAGCCGATGGCCCCTCTGCCAGTAGTGTCCTTCCAGCAGCCAAGGGCTGGACTGAGGGCTGAGACTGTTGAACCATGTGGCTGAGCTTGTGGTCCTGCTGTAGGGACAGTCTTCTGTGAGTTTGGGATGCCACTTGCAGCATCAAGCCTATGAAGAGTGAGCTCACATGAAGGGATGCTCAGTCAAGATTGGGATGATTATCATCTTCTTGCCTAAAGGATTCCTTCCTTTCCCAGGCTTTCACTGACCTGTCTCTGTTTCCAGTTCCCTCACCCCACTGGTTTCCTCATAGGTGCTGTGGGCAGAGACCTCTAGCCCTGAGGTCATAGAGAGCTTTTAGAGATATGGGTCCTAATTCATTTTTTGGCTAAATGGGGCACAGCTCCATTGACCTCAGTGGGCTTTTACTTACAGCAGCAAAGAATTTGGCATTTTGTGCAAATTTGGCTCCCTGGTTTCCACAAGGCTCTAGTTTGAGAGGGTCTTTGTACTGCACCCAGCCAGATTATCAGTTTTTGAAGGTAGTGTCAATACAGTCTTGAAAAGACCCCTTTGAAAATGTCAAAGGTTAATCCTTGTTCAGTCCTACAGAATATCAATAGTAGTATTTCTAGTTAGAAAGGAAAATGAAGCTTTCTCTTCTAAGCCTCTAGACTGAAAACTTCTTGTGCGATGAAGCCAGAATCAAGCAAAGCAAAATTCTGAGTAGTATTTACATATATGAACACTTGTGGCACCCTACCATTGGTGTCAAAGGACACTTATTTGTGGCTTAGGTAACACCAGCAATAAAGGGGATCACATCCTGAATGCAGACTTTCAGTTTTTCCTATGGTTTCCTTTGTCTGGCCAGGACAAAGTTTCAGTGCAAGAGCTTAAATCTGATCAGCATGGGGTGTGAAACACATGCTGGAAAATAAACATCTCTTCTTAGAAGGCTGGTATTTGGGTTGTTTCTGTTGTGCTGTGGGAGGGCTACCTGCAGGGGCAAATTTAAGACTGGTCTGACTAGAAGCTTTCTGTGGTTTTGTTGACTACGCTCAAACATGCTTACTGATATGGAAAATGCCTTTTGAAGGGATTTATGTGATTGTTGATGGTTTTGATAGATATGGTGGGCTACTGTGTTAACTGCCTTTATAGAAAGAAAAAGTCCACCCGGTTTTTATACTTCCATATGTGAATGGGTGGTATACATTGATACATAATCTAATGCAAAACTGCGTCTGCTGGTTATTCTGTTCATTCAGGTGATATCTGTACCTTCTGAAGCACATGATTTCCAAATTTAATTCGGTTTTGGGTTTATTGGCTGGTGTGGTGTGCAGGTAAGAAAATCACAGAAACAAACAAAAGGAGATAGGACCAAAACTCCATCTTTGGGAAAAAACATGGTCAATGACCAGACTGTTGGGTGGATTCAAAAGGAAATGTTCGTACAGAGCTCGTCTGAAGCTCTTTGTCATGCTGAACTTCAATAGGCCATGAGATAGCTTCAGGAGGCGCATTTATCTCATGGGCTTTTTATTCAATGTATGTGATGGTACAGCTATAAAGGAGCAAGGAAGATCGTTCAGTAAGCAGATACATGGACAGACTTTACCATAACCAAATCCAAATCCAGTCCCATTCTCAATGTTTCCATCCAGGTTTTTCATTCCCCCATACTTCTTTTTTCTCATTTCCTGATTTTGTCTGGGACTGAAAACAGAAATTCCAAAACCCAGTGCAAAATGAAAGTCTTGACCCTTCCGTTTTAACCCAGGAAAAACTCCCCCGAAGGTGGGAGCTTTGCCTGAGCATTGTCAGGTGACTGCCTTAAAGTAAAAGCCTGAATTTTGATGCTTATCCCAACTCCATCACAATTATGAAGACAGTCAGATTCAAATCCTGTCTCTCCTTTATGCTCTCCGCTTAATCGACATAAATCTGGAAAAACACTGAAGTCCAGGCTGTGGCTAACACTGAAGCCAATGGCATTCACTGGCATTTATGCTGCCATAACCGAGGGCAGAGTCTGGCTCCCTCTGTTTCTCAGAAGGAACATCTTAGTTTCCATAGCCAGTCCCTGGTTATTTCGAAGTACCACAAACAGGAAAATACGAGAACACGACAACATCAGACAACTCAGTGACCTTTCGCAGACGCACTTCCAGGAGGAATGTTGCAGGTGTTTTTCAGGACAAAAGAAATAGCGACAACAGACAGGTTAGGGGATCAGCTATGTAAATGGACACCAAGAAAGCATCTAATATATTATTCTGTAATACAAAAAGAAGAAATCTGACTTGATTGCCCTATTATAAATTTGCTAAAAATACAGATATATATTTATATTTTTATATATATATATAATTATTTTTTTTTTTTAAATCTGAACAGAAAAATAGACTACTCTGGAATGCATGAAAGTCACATGACTTTTCCATACATCAGATACTTATAAAGCCAACACAATGGCAAACAGGAGGTACAGAAGTAACTAGAACATCTGTACTTTATTCAAGAACTATTTAAAGCCATATTCTCCCCAAGTGGGTGATCCTAAAGCAACCTAAGGTAACACTTGTTTGGTCTCATTACTGTAAGCAGAAGTGACTGACCAAACATGAAGAAGTTGGAGCTAATTTGGAGTCGCCGGGGAAGCCCACCTCCCCATCTCGCTCCTGACTGAGCTGCACAGGAGGGCATTGGTGCCACACGGTCTCCATTGCTTGGCTACTTTATTCAGTAATTCGACTATTCATTTTAAAATGAGGAGTTAAAAACTGTTGGAGATCATGTTATGCGGAGCTTACCGACAGAGAGAGAGAACTTGGCTTTAGAAACCTTGTCTTTGTGATGAGTTTTAAATACCCTTGTTATTTACTATAAACTGTACCAGTCGTAATTCTGTCAAGACATAAATATACAATAGGTACAAATATTAACAATACATTACAATTTTACAGAAGAGAATACTGTTTTCCTCAGAAATGTGTATCTTATTAGCTGCAAGGGAAGAAAAGGCTACAGTTTATCACAGCCATAGTTGCCAAAGAAACCGACCGCCTCGGATGTGTTTCTGCGTGACTTGCACAGACAGATATTCCCCGGCATTTGACACACGGCATGTTCAGGAAGGGAATGTGCGTTCCGCGGGTTTTCTTTCCTCCTTTTTTTCTCCTTCTTCTACCTTTATTGACTTCCAAACCTTTTAGAAAAACGTGGATTTTACAGGAGACTCTTTTGTTTTAGTTGGTCTGTAAGTGTGCTTAGGTGAAGTTTCTGAGAAAAGGCACTGAGAAATCTACTGCAATGTGACTGCTGTTTTCCCATGTTCAAGGCTAAAACTCAAAGGATCTTTGCCTCCTGGTTAAGAAAACTGCACCCATTCCTTCTGCATATATATATTTATATATATGTTTATATATATGTATTAAAAACTATGTTGATGGCGTAAGATACAAGCAAGCGCAGACATCACACGTACATAGTCCTTTCAGATATGATGTCTTCTGCAGCAGCAGGTGAAACTCTGTCAGCTTGCTTGATACATGATGCACAGTAAATTCGCAGACCTGAATGCCAAATATCAGTGATTAAACTGCACACTTTAGCTTGATGCAAGAGATATTGCATATTTTCCCCAACTGTTACAAGCTTTGGGAAACATGTGGCAAACAAACTATAAAATGAAATCGTCTTTCTACTGTCTATGGGATTTGGTGAGCATTATGTTTTCAAAGCACTGCCTTTCCTTTTGTAATGAGTACAGATTTAGTCTATCATAGCTTTATGTCAGAGTAGATTTCCCAGTGCTTACATTATATATATGTGTATTATGCACACACACACATATATAGATACATACTTCATATTTAGACTTTATTTCATTAAAATAAATTAAACATACTTCCTTTTTAACTGGGCACAAAATGAGAGCTACATTTTCATACACAAATAAGAAAGAAATGCTCTTCAAGCATATTATATGCTTAATTTTATATTATTTGCTTTCTATAAGAAATCTATAGGACTTTGGCTATTCAGACTTAAAAGGTAGATTTTTAATGATACTTTTGAATTTGGCTTTCAAAAGTGACTCAATAAAATGCTACTTTAAAGGTAGGACTAAATAGATGATATAAGGTGTGTGTTGTGAGTGATCACACAAGGCAGACAGAGGGCCTTTGGTTACAAGGAGAGTTGCACCAGTTGATTATCAGTTATAAAATGATAGAATTGTTGATCTATACATTTTTGTCAGTGCCATCTATAAACCAAATACATTAATTTGGATGAGAGTGTGGTAAATACTACACTATATGGCTATATTTAAATACGTTCACTTTTGTGATATGTAAAATATGACTTTTTTTTCCATGTGAAAGCATCAGCTCTAAAAATATTTAACTTGGAATTCACTATTACTTACTTTATCAAAAAATTTTTCCCTGATTTTTCCTCTTTTTATATTTGTGCTGATGGCAGACATGAATGATCACTGAAACATAGAGAATATGTTAAGACTGTTCTCTTTAAGATTTCTCATTGCTGCTCTATGGCCTCAGAAAGCCACAGAATAAATCGTTATTTAAAGCTTATCTGCTGGAAAGTCACTTTACTTTTTTTGTGACGACTCAATCTTAACTAGTATCTCAGCAATACATCGCTTCCTCTAAGTACACTTGTATTTACTATGGCCAAATCCTAAAGTCCTTCACCAGCCAAAGGGCCCTCTCAGAGGAATGGTCGTTTTGGCTGAGGGAAGGCAAAGTAAAAGCTAACAAACCTCAGGAATTGGCCCTGTGTAAATACTTTGGAGAGCATCACTTGCACAGATAGGTGCCTTAGACTCACTTTGAGTGCCTCCCATGTCACTCTTTGCACGGCATGAGGTCTCTTTCTCTGCCAGCAGGCTAATTCCTGAGGTGGTGGCTCAAGTTTTACTGTGCCTTCCGCAGTGTCTCGCCTTGCTGGGACACAAGGGTGACTTCTGAGCGGGTACCTCGGGCTGTGTCCCACTACCTGGGGATGAGGTCGGCTGAACAGAGCAGAGTTAACGCCAACGGGTGTACAGTTTTGTGCCAAGGAGAGACCTAACAAAGCTACCACTGTAACCCATAATAGTTCCTAAAACATATATGTGCTTATTGCTTTTGTCCGTACATGCTGCATTCACTATTACGGATTACAGACAGAAGTACTATACAGCTTAGACGGACAGACATTTACATTCAGGACTAACCAACGGCTTTTGTTTTTACAATAGGTAGGAACAAAATGCATTGGACTTGAGCAGCTCAGGGTCTTCCTCCCGCCTGTGTGCCTCTGCTCCCACATCCCGTGTCTCAGTGCATCCCTGGACCTGCTGCTTGCAGATCGTTACATGCCCCGGCAGGTACTCAGAGATAGGTCAGGAAACGCTCATTGACAGAGTTATTTACAATTGAGTTTTTACAGTAGAAACAGAGAACAACATAAAGGATTACCATCACAGTTATCACAGGACAGGTTGTGACTTGCTACAGGCATGTAACAAATCACGGTCACAACAGGAGGCACAAATTAAAGTAGTGCTTGGTTAAAGTGCTTGATTGTTACACTCTGCTATCCTACTCCCGCATCGCAACAACAACAACAGAAAGTCAACGTAAAGTGCTTTTCCCCCCCTCCCGAGATTAAAAACCAAAGACAAATTATTTCCTACACAATTTGACATAACTTTATTGAAACAATAAGATTTTAAAAACCTAGGCTGGTGGCTGCTAGTTCTGTTCATTTAAAATGGTCAGATCCTTTTTTTTTTATTTTTCTTTTTTTTTTTTCTTTTCTTGTTTCATTTAAAAATGACTGGATGTTATTAAAACATCAGGCCTGAGTCTCCTGTCTCACAGCTGCTTCGTGCCACTGCTTCACAGGAGCCTCTCCTGCCCGACCTCCTCACGAGAGAGAGCACAGCCAGGCCCAGGGCGGGTCGCTAACGAATCCCTCTATTTGCATATATATGTTACACTTGCATATCTTTCACTGCGCCTCTTGGGCGCAAAAAGCTTCAAACCAACCGGTTCCTCTCCTACGCCAAGGGTGAGACTGGCTGATGCCTGGATTCGGCGTGCCGGTGGGAAGGGGATGCCTGGGAGCCATCCCGGTACCCCCGGCACGTCCCCGCGGGGCAGGGCAGCGAGCATCTCCCCTCCATGGAAGGGCAAGGCGAGAGCTGAACTCTCCTTCCAGCCACATGCTCCCCGGCACCGGGAAGGGAGTCTGGCTGCTATGCCTCCGGAGAGTCCTGCTTCTGCATGGCTCCTTCACACCTTCCCAGCGTGGGCTGTGGGTCCCTCTGCGGGCCACGCGCTGGCCCTGGGGCAGGTATCGATCTCTAGCAGAGGGTAAGTGCAAGTTTCACTATGTTCTAGGGGATGTTTGGAATTAGATACAAGTGGTGCAACTCACCCTGCTATTCCAAAAGAAAACGTCAGGTCCTACAGGATATCATATTGTTTAAACACACACAGAGCATTTTAATAATTGGTTTCTCTAGACTGTTATTTGTTTTAAGTGGTTTTCACTTGGGTTTTCCAATAATGCAAGTGTTCCCTGTTACCTTTAGACATAATATCCATCAGAGAAAGATGTAGATGGGGAACAGCTGCCCTGAAGCAGTGAGCATTGTGTTTTTGATAGCTTTATACCAACCCCAGCAATTTATTCCAGAGTTCAAATCTGGCTGCCTTGGCATCCTTTATGGAACTAATGGAAATCAGATGTTAATATTTCCAAAAGGAGCTCTAGTGTTCAAGGGGAATGGATGGATATTTGGTCACATTGGCTTCACTGGACAACATGAAAGGAGATCAATGTGTGATCATGATTTGCAATCCTTATTTTTGACTGATGTGGGCAACGTCTTTAGAGTTGTTTCAGAGAAGGACATTTTCACAAACCCACACTGGACCTCCCCCAGACTTTTAGAAACAGGTAGCTTGTTTCAGCCAAGTTCATGCCATGCAGAAGCTCTTTTTTTTGTGTTTACTGTAAAGACATTCCTTTAAACTTTCAGTTAGTTCTTTTGGAGCCCATCTCAGATGCTTTGATCATGTGTGTTAGCATGTCCTCCACTGCCTGGTAATACATGGACTTCTGGGGAAATGTGATTTTCTAGTCTGACAGTCTCCTGATTACCCTGGGTTCTTCCAGTGATACCTTCCATAGAGTAAATGCAGTTTTGCCCTATCAGCTTAGGGGAGGTGGGTAAAGCAGCAGCTTCTAGATGGTTCTTGTCTGTTCTATAAACATTGTCTTTTTGCTTTAGATAGCCACTGTTTGTAACATTGTACTTGGGACTCACATTTCTGGGTGGACTTGAATCATAAAGCAGCTGACCTTCATCATCAGTGTCAGCGTCTATGTATTTGTGTATACCAGCATCATGGAAGTTGAAAGCTATGGCTGACTGCATCTCTGGTGACTTTGGGGGTGTTCTCGCACTCGCAGTTGTGTAGACCGAGGTTTCTGGGCTCATGAGAGATCTGTCAGAGAGTAAGGAAGTATCTGTGGCAGCAGCAGCAGCTCCCCGGCTCTTGAGAGGGTCTGAATATATTCTCAGTACATTTGATGCTGGTACTAATGTGCTGGTGTCCTCTTCCATAAAGTTGACTTTCAGAGATCTTAGTTTTAAAGGGTTACTGGCCTTTACTGAGCTTTTGGGACTCTCTATGAAAAAAGCAGAACGGTGGCTGCCTTCAGAGCTCGGGTTCATGTCCACATATCTGGCACCGCTCCCCTCTGGCCTGCTCTGCTCCTGAATCACATTAATGCCACCTTTGCAGGGAATTGTAGTGAGTGGGCTGTGGGAAAACCTCCCGGAGTCAGGGAACTCCGCTGCACAACTTATGAAGCTGTCAATGCTGGACATGCTCCTCATGTCAATGATCCCATCAGTGCGAGTCGTCAGCAAGGGCACCATAGGGCCAGGAAGGGTTTCCATTTCTAGCTCTTCCTTTTGCTTTCCAGGTTGACTCGAGTCCTTTGTGTTAAGGTTTGGCTGGGACTGCGTCTTTGCCATTTTGTTATACATGTCCTCTAGCTGTTGGACATTTAGGTGCTGGGGACTTGAAGATGACCTGGCTTTTTCTGGAGACCCTTGTTCCTTAGTTTCAAAAGATTTACTAGAGCTAGTTTCAGAGAGTGTTCTCTTGGTCCATTTCCATTTGCTGGGAGATAAATGATTGTCCTGAACTTTATCCTTTTTGGCTATGCTTTCACCATTCTTTTCGACCACAATGTCCATGAGTTCTATACTACGGGCAAACGCATCCTTCATGTTCATGGAAACAATACTGCCATTCCGTTTTGCTCTTTCAAGAGCTTCCCTGCGCTTAATGGCTTTCTCCTGCCTCTTCTGCTCTTTGTAGAACTCAGAGAAGTTATTGACAATAATTGGGATGGGAAGAGCAATCACCAGCACTCCAGCAATGCAACACAGTCCTCCTACTATTTTACCTAAAAGTGTTTTGGGGTAGATGTCTCCATAGCCTACTGTTGTCATGGTGATTGTTGCCCACCAGAAAGAAGCTGGGATGCTTTTGAATTTTGTATCATCCTCATCCTTTTCTGCAAAAAACACTAAACTGGAAAAGATCATAATGCCCATGGCCAAAAACAGGATGAGTAATCCAAGCTCATTGTAACTCCTCCTCAGCGTAAATCCCAAGGACTGTAAACCTGTTGAGTGCCGGGCAAGCTTTAGAATCCGGAGTATCCTCATAATCCGAAATATTTGGACCACTCGTCGTACATTTTGGAACTGAAGTACACTTTTATTGGATTCTGTGAGGAAGATAGTGACATAGTACGGTAAGATAGCTAGCAAATCAATTGCATTCAGTGGGCCTTTGAAAAACTTCCATTTCTTAGGCGAGGATAGGAACCGCAGGAGGTATTCCATTGTAAACCATGCAATGCACACTGCTTCCACGTGGGCAAGTTGGGGATTATCTGTGGTCTGCCCAAATTCATCCACGCCTTGTAGTTCAGGAAGTGTGTTAAGGGACAAGGCAATTGTAGATAGTACAATAAACATGATGGAAATGATTGCCAAAATCTGGAAAGGAAAGAGAAAACAGTGAGTTCATCTCAGAATGTATTATGCTGTCTGTCATTGCCATTAACAGATGGCTGTATTTCCACTTACACATTTCAAGACTAGTTTTGCTCTTAGTACACAGAAGTCAGATAACTAATGTATCCTGAGGTGATTTTATTTTGGAGAGTGCTTTAGTTGTGTCAGGTACATAAAGGAGATAAAGCATCTAATTCAACTCATGTGCCTTCATCTCTGTGCAGTCAAGGAAAGCATACCAAGCAGCCAGCATGCCAGGAGGGCTTGAAGCACTTCACAGCAGGAGCTTTTGATTAGCTACTAATTAGGTGCCCAACAAAGCCCATCTGGACAACAGGCTCTGAAATCTAAGCAAGAAAGAATGCAATAGTGAATTCAAGATTTGATTAGAGCAATGTCCTCCATTTAATGCACTGGTATGCCTGTAATTTTGGGTGCCTATGGCTCATTACAGAGTTGTGTGTACAGTTCTACTACATATAAATGTAAACTCTTCTTTTAATGAGTCATCTCTAACTTGAAACTTGATGGTTGTGAAATACATGAAAACTTTACCAACCTTTCTAAACCATGTTGAGCTACTCTGCATGTGACCAACTGGCTATCCTAGCTCCTCATTGCAACCTGGGAAAGAACAAAATCATCCAGGCAAACCAAACTGCACAATGCTTGAGACAGTCAAGGCAGGGCAGGTTCAACCACTGGAGAGTTCATCCGTTATCAGAAACTAACTCTTGGGATAAAGCGTGCAATGAGAGGAGAAGGGTCTGCCGTGAGCAGCCTCTCTAAAAGCCCACATAAATCTGATCAGAACCTGGGCCACCAACTCTACACAGAGCTGTAAAACATGAAGTGCTAGATTAGTGTATATACATCTGTCCTTCCATACCTGTAGACATTAATGCTGTACGTTCCAGTTTTCTCTAATTACATCTTCTTTTAAAGTCATTTTGGGGAGGTTTTATAGCTGACAGACAATTTGAGGGTTGTTTTTTCCTACTAGTGAATTCTTTCTCTAGTTTGTTAATTGGGTGGGATTATATCTAATTTCTTAGGTTACTGACAAAATACAGCAAGGATTTCAAAATACATGTATATGTGACTAATCTTTTATATATTCATTTCAGTGTAAGCAGGTCCCTTATGCTTGCTTTTCTCCTGCTTGATAGAAAAGCAGCATGAAATCAATTGCAACGTATGTGCCTGATGACTAGATACACAATATTAAGCAATGAATTAAAAAACATATGACAAGAGTTCTGCATCACGAATTGCAAATCTGACACACTCCTTCCTTGCCAATAGAACTAGATTCTAGGCTTCCTCACAGCGACCTTACTCAGCCAGCCTCACAATACCAGAACATCCGCAGCTACCACTTGGGGCACTGGAGAAACAAATTCTTGTACAGACATCCTAACTGCCAGGAAGTATCCGAATATAAACACTACAATGGAACAAGCCTTGCTGCCGTAGGAGAAACATCCAATACAGGTCAGAAACACTGTGGTTTTCTCAAGAAGAGTCTCACCTTTTCTCCAAAGCTGAAAAGCAGAAATGGTCTACAAAGGCTGGAAGCTTCACTTATGTTTAATTCCTGTGCCAAGCTTAAGCTATGGCTTTAGAAGAAATGCCCATGTACGTTTAAAAAATCCAAAGGGTTTCAGTTTTGAAATTTTGATTTTAACAAGTGCTTTAAAATCCACTTGCTGTCAGGAAAATATTTCCTTCCAAGTCAATGTAATAAAATCATTTACCTTTTAACTCACTAAAATGCACTATATAACTTTGATATATACATGACACTGCAGATGTAGTAATTTAATCTGAAGATTGAGATTTGACTAGAAACAAAAATTATCTCCATTAAACACTCTGGTTTCATTGTCTAAATTGGATTAAATGGAAGAAGTGAATGGTGTAAATAGCCTGCTATGCAATGCTCTAGTACCAGGAATTTTAGAATAGCCTCACTTTCAGTTACTAAATTGTTGCCAGGAAAGATGCTGGGAATATTCCTTTTCCTTTAAAAGCAGGTTGCGTAAAAGAATGTTTGTTGTTAGCTGTGCTGTGCACCCTCACAGTGCTAGTGAACCTTTCCACTCCTCCCCACTCCCTTCTTCTTCCATAAATTTGCTGCTGAAATACAAACAACCCCGCAACAACTTGTGCCATGGGGCATTTGCCTTTCTGCGCGACTTCTCAGGTGAATGAACCAAAGCAGCTATGGGAAAGACTTGGGGGCTGCAAAAAAGTAAGAAGAAGAACCAAGGGATGAAGACAAGCAGTTTAGGATGCAGGGGAAAGTGCTTGAACTGATGATTTCAGACTCAAGAGAATAAAACCTAAGACGAGTGCATTCATTATGGGGAGAAATTTAGATAACTACTTCTGCATTGTTGTTTGTTTCAAAAGACCATCTCCCAGAGATCAGGTAATGCCCCTCAGAAGCTGGGAACCTGGTTTCCATTCCTAGAAGGCTCTTTTAGTGGTTGTGCTGTCATTTCTTGGTTTACCACCCAACATTTCTGAAGGTGTCTGGGATGTTTTCAGGGGTAATTTCAAATTTTTTGCTTGGTTTTATCTCTGCCCACTATATGCAGAAGGGCTTATCTGTAGACTTGGATGTACCTCATGTGTTTTATCTCCTTCATTTTCAGTGTAAATATTAAACACTCCATCTTTATTCAGTAGATGACATCCAGCAGCAGTAATTGGTGTCAAACCTTCTGTTTTCTTTGATATAGCTTCCTGCTTTGAAGATCAAGGCAATGCCGGATGAACATAAATTTGAAAACTAGGAGATCTGAGGGTAAAATTTGGTTTTGGTTCAGCAGATTTAGCCACGGAGCTGAGCAATAAACAGAAAGAAACATTTATCATTTCTCCCGCAAGTTGCAGCAAGATGTCACTTCTGCTTCTAAGATACGGATTTTCCCCCTTATTGGTCTACTGCAATCATACATCTTCAGGAATCTTGTCAGGGTAAGAAAAACTTCTGAGTGTGTGTTGACTGTCCTCAGGTATTGAAAGCAATTTTAAGTTGGAAAATATAAAAACCTGAGCGATGAAATATCTCCAGCAGGGTTTATAGGATCCTTCTTCTCTAAAGGAGATGCTACTTTGTCCTGATAGCATCCGCCATCCAGCAAAAAACACCCAAGGAGCAGTTGTCCACAGAAAACTGGAGCTAGTTGCTGCTGTCAGGCATTAGCACTGCATTCAGTGGCACAGTGCTCTATCCCAATGTATTTACTGTCTGGGATTTCAGATTAAAGAAATCACGATCTGTCTGTTTAATAAGGTTTCCTATCTTGGCCATACTAAAACTCTAGCTTGGCAGCTTTTGTATTTGCCACTGTCAGTAACGAGGCAAAAAGATAAAAGAAAGACATTTATACCACCAAAAATGCCTCTAGAGATGCTCTGTGTGGCAGGCAGCCTTTTCATTTGATTCCTGGCCTTTCCTCCTTCCCTTCCTCTTCCAGGTTTACTTCTGTTTAACAAGAAAAGCCAATGGGACAAATGTGGACTTGAGCAAGAGCAATCCCTTTACAGTGAATGAGGCTCCAACTGTTAAGGTAAGCAGTCTCTGGAAAAAAGTGCCTGTTGTCCCTGCTCCAGAGCACTGACCCAAAACCTTGCTGCTGCATCAGCTGCTAACTACTGCTCGAAATGGAAACGAGGGTGGGTAGAGTATGCCCCATGTCTGCAGTAGATCCTACAAAACACATAGCTGAAACAATGGAAAAGCCTGAAGTCCAAAATTTGGAGGCACAAAAGGCTGAAATGACTAGCCTGAGGACAGGCTACATCAGCAATTGAGGCAGGCAAGGAAATCTATGCACTTCTGGTGCCACATCCATGAGAGCTGCTCTCCACTGTCTGTGCATGGGTTTCATTGGAGCTAATGACAGGAGCACACGTCCACAACAAAGCATCACAGATATCCTTCAGCGGCCAATAAAGCTGATAGGTTTTAAGACTAGTTGCACAACTTTCAGACCATTTCTGCCAACAGAATGCATGGGGCAAGCTGTGTAGTTCCCTTCCTCTTTGCTTCTGTATTTACTCTTACATTTCACCTGGAGCAACACACCATAAATTGTAGAATTCCCCATCAGGTACTTATCTTGGTGACTTGCAGAGGGTGTTGGATGGTCTCCTAACGACAGCACTGGCTTGTGGTGCTAGCCTCAGTATGTATAGGCAGGATTCCAGAAAAAGATCTCTCCTTTACTAAAATAACTGTTCCACAAAGATTTTTATTGAGTTGAATCTCTGGATTGATGCTGCAGTTCTTTTGTGAAAGCTAAATAAGCCAAGGACAGGCGGGGCAAGGTTTTGAATGAATTTAAAGCAATTGCCTTGAAGTGATTAGCATGATTGTACACACGTGATAGTTATTACACATGCAAATGAGACAAGCAAGCTGATTATGTACCTAAGTGCAGCTAGTCCGTGTGCAACAGCTGCTTTCCAAGGCAGGGTGGGTGTGCCATGCTTGCAAGCCATTAATCCCCACCTCCTCCAAAATACCCCCCAAAATGAGGCAGGCAACCTCTAGTGGACACCTTTCAGGAGATACCCACTTGCACTGGGCCTGATCCTGCTTGCTCTGTGAGAGATGTCCCAGGGATTCATCCTTTGTCTTGGATGTCTGGGCTCATCCCTGGGGAGAACAGGGCTCCCATAAAGAAGCCAGTCTGTTCAGAAATTTCCCATCAGTCCGTTGAGCTTCTGGTAGCAGCAGCTTGTGAGCAGCAAAATGGTGTATGCCACCCCCCAGACAGCACAGAGCAGGGTAAGTTTTAGGCAGCAGGAACTAACATTCAGGTTTGATGATATTTATTGCTTGATTGTCTGATCTTTGCACTGCCAAAGACCTTAACTAAGGTCAAAGCATAAGACCAGAGACTTTCAAGGCCATTAAAATTGATGCGAATTGGCTGTACAAATCCCATAGATGGCTCTAAAATCCCAGTGTAAGCATCTGAGATCTCTCTGCACATGGCAACATGCCCTACACTTTTTCTGTCTTCATACTCAGTAATGAAGCTGATATAGCAAGGAGAAGGGGTGGTGCGTGGGAGAGAGTAGGAAGGTGTTTGAATATAGATTCAATATTCTTGGAAATACGATGAGGAAATTGTTATGTAATCAAGAAGTTCAATAATGGTTTTGTCTAATGCGCTTTTTTAGTTCCATCGAGGCCTGCAGAATAAACTTGGCATCAGAAGCAGGTTTCATTCATATGCTCCATTTATCAAGGGGTTTTTCCTGCAGCTTCCCTACTTCCCCAAGCAAACAATATACTTTTGAGTCAGACTGTCCAGCTCCATCCTGCCATGCCTATGCCGGGCTCCGTCTCCCCAGGTTCTGAGAAATGGAGAGCACAGTGTATTTTGAGCAATATCCCACGTGCTCCGCAGTGCAGAACCAGATGGAGAGTTCCTTAATCTCCTCCCTGCTTCGTTCTGCATGGGAATAATGTCTTCTGCTCATGGCAGCTATACATGTCTATGGTATTTATTGATGGGGACTTGTTTTAGGAAACATCTCTTCACTAGAAAATGCCAGTTTTATTCGTTAGCTGGGACTGTTAATGAATAAATAGGCACAGAACATGGTCACTTCTGATGTCATGATTCCAATCATGGGGCTTGCAGGATGTTATTGCCAGAAAATGCTGAAGCCATAACAAAAGGTAACACTTGCATCCTGGACCATGACAAGAGGTTGAGGACAAACTTGGAGATAGGGTTGCAAGGGAAATACAAAGAATATTTAATCTGTTTTTTCATGTGAAAGGAAGTTAAGATACAATGTAAGACCTTGAATGTCCAAACTGCTTAAGTCTCACTGATTCCTGTGAAGTAGAAAACAATGCAAAGGGTTTTACCTGGTCTGGCACTTTACATGCTACTTCTGTATCCTTCCCCAAGGGGGTTCCTGAGACCCATTTGCACCAGATCTGTGTTTTTGAGGCGCAGGACCTTGCACACACCAGGTCACTCACATCACTGTGGTGCCCTCAGTGACTGTGCCCACAGTCCTTGAGAAAGTAAATTCCTATGCTCTTCTGTAAGTATTACATAATATAATTTCATTAAAACAAAGTCAAGATAAACCCATTTATATTTTTCTTTGGAAATATACAAGATCTTAATTTTGCCATTGCCTGGAAAGGCCCAGACTGAACAATGGTTAATTATTTTATTTCAGTTATAGCTGTAATAATTTTATCTGCTGAGAGAGTAAGTCTATTTGGTTTAAAAGGGAATACAATACTTCTGCTGATTATATGTCAAAGCTTCCTTTGTCTGCAGGCACTCAAAGAGCTGTAGCTACAACTGCTTCTGACTAAGCTAAAGTGGGAAGAAAAGTAGCCTTCAGGCATGGCTGTCTGTAAATTCCTTAATGCTCCTAAGAACATGTTTAGTTGTTAGAGAGCTATCAAGCCCCATTAAATGATAAATAGTGTCAGTCTTCCTTCTGAGCAAAGCCCAGATGCAAATAGTGCAATGGAGAAGAAAATGATAAATGAACAAAAATAATTGAACAGGCAAACTTCAAAGCCATTCACTGCCTTTAGACATCAGTGCAGTGATAGTGCTTTAGACATCAGTGCAGTGATAGTTCTCAAGAAAGGACTGAAAGGGGAGCATCTGTCCTATTGCTGCTGCTGCTAGCATGGAGAAAATCAAAGAAGAAAACAAATGCGTGGCACATTGAAGTTCAAGTCTCCCATTTTAATCCTGGCCTTGCCTTCTGCCCAGGAAGACTGCAACCCCAGCAAGCAGCACTACTACAAGTAGTGCTTGTATCCAGCCCCAACAGCACCAGACAGACCCAAACTGTTTGCATGTCCTCCATGCACGTCTGTGCAAACAGACCTTATGCCATCCTCAAGCCACAGAGCATGTTCTGCTCACACCTTGCACATCAGAAGGTGATACATACTCCCAAGGAAGCTTCCAGCCACACCAGCACCCATTCTCACCACCTCCCCACCAGCCTGACCCTCACGAGCACTTCTACCTTCACCCTTCCCAGCCCTCTTGCCTGACCCATTCATCATGCTTGCGCGTTCCCATCCCTTGTGCCATGCAAAATGCTGGTCTTGGAACACAGAAGCTAAAATGGCAATGTGGTATTGCACAGCCTGATCTTTTCAAGGAAGACAGCTAAAGAGCCAGACCCTAATGGTGAACCCCCCCAATACAACACACAGAACATCCCACCTGCTCTTCAACTCCTTGCACTACAGCAAGTCACAAGCTGTTATCCGCTCAGGCTCCAGACCACCTACCCAGTCAAAACCTTCCTTCCAGCTTGGTGCTCCCTTTCAGGCACTTCTCCCATTCCTGCCACCTACCTTGCATTCAAGTAGACAATGGTTTGGATTCAGAAAAACTAAAAATGAAAAATTAATGCCTCAACCCTCAGCGCTGGGAACGGCTCCTCGAGGCTTTCCCGATTTTACCCTGCACCAGGCAAAGACAACGCTCGTGATCGACTCCCACCGTCCCAGGCAGTCTGCTCAGCCTCAGACACTATTTACAGGGGATGCTGAGCTTGAAGTGATGGTGTTTGCAGGAGCAGTTGTGGGAGGGTTTTTTTTTAAATGGTTAAATTCAATCAGGAATGTGCCAAGATAGCATGAAATCAACCAAATGTAATTAAGTAAAAACTATTAGCTTGATTGCTAAACCAGTCTTCCTCTCATGAATATGCATGAGAATAATTGATATTAATTCTTTTCAAACCTGAGGCACATTAGTCCTGCACCTTATAGTGTGGATTTTTTGGAAGACTGAACCAGTTTCATCGCTGCTTTCTCACCAAAAGATACAGTGAGTTCTGCTGCAGGGAGATTCACCTAGTCATTGATACCATACACGGCTGCCACATAGAGAGGAAATCAGAACAGAGCTCAAGTGATGTTCTGTCTGCAAAATTGGTGACCTGTTTAACATTTGTTCCAGAAATGTGTTAGCGGAAGTGGCAAATCCGGTTACCAACATCAGTCACCCTAATGACATTATGAAGCCTGCAGGAACAGTAAATCCCTATAGATAGAAAGGCAGTGGCAATATCCTCTACCTTTTTAATATGTTTGACACTAGCATGGTCCTGTTGCCCAAGTGTCTGAGCATTTCAGGAGGCTGTTCCTAAGGGCCAGTTTTGGTTATTTGGGTTGCTGCACCTCAGCTCCTTCTGTAGGTCATGGGAGACTTCTCCATCCGGTTTCAGACGGTTTTTTCCATTCATGCTTGGAACAAGGGCAGAAAACTTAGTCTGAGGCATCTGTGATGCCTCACAAGCTGGAGGTGTACTCCTTTAGGGGGACAAATCCTCCTGTGCCATGGGTGCAGCCTTTGCCCAGGGTGCACAGCCCCAGACTTCCATACACTGATGTAAGAGTACCTTTGGTGGCATATCTTGCACTGATGAGAAAGGCTCCCACGAGGAATTTTGGCTGTTAATTGTTTATTCCTTGCAAGTAGCCTGCAAAGAAGTTGAGTATTAGCAACCCTCCTTTTGCAACAGACATACAAAGCCTGTGCATGGTGGGAAACATCTCTGGACCCCTCTGAGCTCTCAGCACCTTCCCTAGTTCTTAGTCCTTTATTCTGCTGAAACCTCTTGTTTTCCTGATCGGCTTCTCTGCTCTTCATCATGCCCACACTTATCTTTGTGTTTGACAGGCAGACCTTGTATCAGGCAGAAGGGCTTTGATGCAGGGACACATCCACCCTTCCCAAGCCTGGGTTCCCAAGGCTTTTCTCTAACAACAGCGGAGCCCTTGGTAAAGGCTTTGGCACAAAGTGAATGAAGTGTTTTAATCTCAAGCACAGATGGTTCTTCCCTTTGTAAGCACTAAACACTGGATTAGATATCACATATTTAATAAATAGCAACAACTGTATATAAACTGTGTGCAAAAGCAGCTAAAAGCTAATCCTTGGCAATTAATGATTCCTAGTAGTATGAGACCATAGCAGGTGGTAAGTAGAGACAGTAGATAGCAAATCTGTTTGAACACAAAAAGCATTTCAACAAGAGAGCTTCATCTCAGCTGAGTAAGAAACAGTTGTGATGCATTGTACTTATAAATACAGAGGATGAAACTGAAGTGCGGAGAAGTACACTTGGTTATTCGTTGGGGCTTGGGAAAGGGGTTGTGTGGTTTGGTTTTGGTTTTCTTTTTTATTATAGAATAGTTAGGGTTGGAAAGGACTTTAAGAGCATTTTTAAACTCTATTGAGCTTGGAAAACAGATCTAACTCTTTGAAGTGTCAGCTGGCAGTCTGGGAACACTCAATCCCATGCTTACCGACTTCTGGACATTGACACAACAGTAAGCCTTTCCAAACCACATGAAATAAACACCTACTCTGGATAGCCCTTGACTTTCTGATAGCTTCTAAATCTCTTATGATAGCCTTTCCTGTGTTATTGCATGCTCCCAGCAGACACTGCACAGGCAGGGCAGCAACCAGATACACATCACACAGTACAGTCCCTTCCTTCTCTCTCCCTCTCCTCAACACAGACCTCAGAGATCACCCTACTACTACCAGCAGCAGCAGACTCATTTACGCTGCCATGGTACCTGAGAACTACATTTACAACAAGAAACTCACTTTTTCTTCACTATGGTTTTAGCAATGCTCAGGGGACTGCAGAAAACCAGCACTGAACAGAAAGAAGGAAAAAAATAAAGGAGGAAAAGGAAAAATAAAGCCTCTCAGGCCATTTTGATTGAAAGCAGAGCTGGGTTTGTGCTGCTTCTTTCAGGTTTGGGTTTGGTTTTTTTTGTGGCTATTTTACTGATCTTTTTGCCCTTAACCCTAATAAAAGTTACCTGAAACTGTTTGTAAAATGCAGCTGTGCTGCCTTTTAGTGAATGGTTATTGATGAGAGGGGAGGAGACAAGGTTTCCTGTAAATGGCAGCTGAGCAGTGCCACATCGTACTGTGATCCCCATACAGAATGGCAAAGACCAGCACTGAAGATTAAGGGAAATGACACTTTACCGGGTTTCAGTGCATTTTTCAGTTGCCTTTTTTTAAATTTGGGCTTTCTGTGTTAATATAGGATGAGACCACGCTATAGACTGGCTGGCAGAAATTAATCTTGTCACGAATGTACTTCTTTGAAAGGCTGAGCCTTCCTGAGCTCTTAATTTGAGCTGATTTGACTGTCTCATTATCATAGCAGCAGATTTTGGAATAGCGAAGTTGAACCTGACTTGAACTTGTTGGCTAAATTAGCACTGTTTTTCTTTCTCCTCCCCACCTCCATCCATGAATAATAACACCCAGTATCAGCTTTTTTTTATCCTACTGAGGCCTCCTAGTAACTGTTTGCTAAACAAACGCATGCTAACATGGCGCGCTGGGGGAGAAGCATGTAAAAGAGCCTGAGTTTTGTTTGCCAAAGATAGAACTTGTCATTCCAGGGACATGTGCGGTTTTGATGTCCTGGGAAACTTGGGATTTTCTGTCAGGCTCATGGTCCCGTTATCTCACCCATCAAACAGGCTGCGAGCATGGCAGCTTTGGGGTTTGCAAAACACGTACTGTGTGTGGACTGGAGCCAGGGCACTTCTCTTTTGTGTTTCTGTTCTGAACTCTCACTGCAGTTCAGCTGAACAGTCCTTGCCTGGGCACGCTGTTTTCCTCTCGGAGCACGGCTCGCCTTGACTCATCCTGCTGTGGTTCCCAAGTCACTGCAGGGAAGCAGCTCCAGTGTAGATTGGATGTTTCAATTAAGGCTCTTCTTGGCCACTAGAAAACAACCTGTCCCTCTAAACACACATGGGCTGTGGCACATCTGCGTCCTGAGTGCCATGGTCCGCACAGCAAAGGCATCCATCCCTTCCACCTGCAATAACTTTCTTTGGAAAGAGAGAGCAGGTCTGCAGAGGCCATGCCCTGGGAAGAGACTCTGCAATCCAGTGCAAGGTCAGACCAAAGCCACCCTGCGGGTTCCTTTAGCTGCTGGATAAAGCTCTGTCTCCAATCAGATTGCATTATCCCTAACAAGCTTTGGCAGATACTTCAGCTCTCTGCTCTTCCATCAAGACAAACTGGTAAGACCCATCTTCCCAAGGGCAGCGCTTAACCCTTTCCGTTGGGAAATGAGACACAGAAGAAGCCTGGCACAGAGAGAAACACACTGCTGAGTGGGAAAAACAAATCCAGTCTAAACTGGTAGTCATTTAAAGAAGGCAAAATACTAAGGAAAAAAAGAACCACCTCAGCATGGCAGGCAAATAAGTTTATAGGAATTGTCAAGGGATCTAGGAATAACCTAGATTCAATGGCTGCAATCTGGCACAGATGTGAATGAGAGTCCCCAGCAGCTGAGGGTGTAACATGGAATAAGCTGGCAATTCCCAAGGCAGTCCGGAACGGCCAGGCTCATCAGAGGAGCTAATATTGGCTTATTGTTTTCCTTTCTTTCTTCGAGAGGAAAGTACATCCTAAGAGTACCAATAAAGGAGCTGTGTGTCCCAATTAACCTGCTGCAGGTAGGGTCAGTCTGCTCCTTCCTGCATCCCTGTCAGAGAGCACAAAGCATGACTGTTCCCGTGGCCACTCTCCCCTGGAAAGAGAGAAGAAGGAAAAGAAGTGCTGCTCTATTTGAGAGAGAGTTCTGCTTTATGGTGCTGCCCTTCCTGCAGCCTGGCCGGATGGTCTTTTTGCTTTTTCTCTTTCTCATTTCTCTGGCGATTGACTGCTCACTGCCGGGGGTACTATTGGCTTCAAAAGCTTCATTTTCTGGTTCCTGAACTGCTCATCTCCTGGCTCATTGCTGCTACTGGAGGTCAGATCCAAGTCCCACTGACATTAGGCCAGTTTGGGTTTGACCTTGAGAGCTTCATTTGCTCATCCCATCACATGAAAAACCCCTTTGATCATTTCAGACACACATTTCTTAGAAGAACATGAACAGTCCCAATGGCAAGAGATGATTCGATTATTTCAGTGATAGCAAGAAATAAGCTGGAACCAAAGTGTTCCCAGCCAGGTTTAAAGAATCCTGCAGAGCTGGGGGGCTGCAGCAGCACCCTGGCATCCTGCACACCCCAAAAGCTTGCATCATCTCTGTAAACAAACAGCAATTGCACTCTGGTCCCAGCTTTTGTTGTGGATAAATTCACAAGTTGCAGTTGTATGATTGGCATGAAAACTGCAGCCTGTTGCTGGAGGGTTTCCATCTGGATTGGAAATTCCCAAACTAAGTTTGAGTGAGTGGCCACTGAAAACACAAGGCAAAAGAAAGGACTTGATAAATCCTGAGGTTCCAAACTGTGCTGTTCAACTTCCTGCTGCCCGGCTGGGTAACCACAGAGAAGGTGCAGTGGTAAAAATGCCTTACAGAAAACAATTGTTTTCTTAACACCTCATGCATTGCTCCCTGCAATATTGCAGGGAATCAGCTTGTTCTCTGCAGTTTTCCTAGCAAGCTCTTACGAGACTCAAACCTTTGATGTGAGATTTCCACTGTCTTCTGGGCAGAAACACCTTTATCAGATTACTTCAGATTCATGAGTAGTCAGTGGGCTTGTTTAGGAAATGGTTACTTAGAGCATGAGATCAGCAGGCCAAGGAGCAGACATTTCCCTTGGGAAGGCAGGGAGCTGGGGTGAATAAGCTGGATGTGGAGCTGCTTCTCCTGCGGCTAAGCTTGACTGAAGATGCGTGACTTTGGGCCTGTCAGTGGGTTAACTCATGTCCTCTAAGGCTTTGCACCTTTGCAGAAGGAATAAATAATGCTCTGTTCTGGATGGTCTCATCCTGTGCCGCTGTGAATGTGCCAGTGCAAGTTCCCAGCCAGAAGCCATTAACAGAAGCCCTTAGCAAGTCAGGCTTGTGCTGACCATATCTGTGGCCACATGGAAAGCATAGGTGAGATACACACTCTGCGGGCAGCTGGACATAAACATCAGCATCCCCAGTTCAGGACCAGAGGTTACAGGTGCCAGCTCGGGGAAAACACTGAGCATGACGTAAAGCAAGGAGAGAGGCTGTTCACCCATGGGATGCAGCCAGGGACAGGCCGTGAGGTGGTGTTCTGGGGAAGGGCTGAAGAAGTCAGAATTGTTCTTATTTATGAACTTTTTCTATGAAGCTTTTGAAACTCGTCACTTATGGAACATTCCATTTAAAGGCAGAAAATAACAGTGGTTCAGGGTTAAAGAGGTCAAAAGGAAAAGTCTTGACAAAAATAATTTAAAATCAAAATATAGTGGAAACATGAAAATAATGAAAAAGCAGCTTTGTTTCACACTCTTCTATAATGCAGGCAGCTTCTGTGCATTTTGCAGTGCTCGTGTGGTGAGTCCCCACTCATCAGCTCTTTATCTTCATGTACAGTGACATGTCTGCAGGTGAGAGGCAGTTACAGGATCCTGCTTCTGACCTAGTGGCAGAAATCTCTTGCTTCAGTAGGGCACTGTTTCACCAAGCGTCTTTCGTTCCATTCTGCTTGCTACAATACAGTATGGGATAGAGGGATGAAGTCTTTTTCTGACCAAAAAGGATGCAAACACTGGGTCCTGCACTTGCTACCCTGCTGGGGCAGTTGCTGCCTCCCAGTCATGCTCTTGCCACCAGACCCATGAAGGAAGACTTGAAAGCTTAAACCCATTTGAATTCTGGCTTTGGGCAAGTTGGATGCCAAACCAGACAAAAACGAGGTATTCTGGATGAAACTCTGCTCCTGCAAACGTGAAAAGTTACTCAGGCTGTATTAAAGCTACATTGAAGAGATGACACTATTGGAAACCAAACGAAAAGTGAATACTTTGCCAGTGGGGCAGGAGGGGAAGGGATGGCTCCTATTTAAAGATGCCTTGATCAAATCCAGCCACTTCTACACCTCTAGATTTTGCTCTATAATACAGTTAAACCACTAAGATGACAAAGACCCAGGTTACCAAAGGGAGAGACAATGAAGATACAAAGGAAGAAAATTGGCTGGCATTGAAGCCATGCGTCTGGATTATTTCACTGCTCCATGGGGGAGCACTGAGATGCCGACAGTTTACCTTCCAAATCTCCCAAATAAAACAACTCTTGAAAATTGCTAAAATATTATCAACACAAACAGCAACACAGCAGCAGGGGCTCTTTGTCAAAGTGACGGCAAAGGCTGCGTCTCCCCTTGCTGCCAGCAAGCAGCGTCTGACAGCCATGCTGAGAGGGTTTTACTCCATGCACACCCGGGTGCAGGATGTGGGACCCCCCTCCCTTGCACCATCACACTTCCATCGGTGGGAGGTTGTCAGCCCGGCTCATACACTGAGAGTGTGACTATTGCAGCCTGAGCAAAACTCGCTTAAGCAGAGGGTCTTCAAAGATTGCAGTATGTGATGCAATGGACCTCCACCTCTTAGTTCTGTCTGCTGCAAAACCTCCTCTCTCTACATCAAAACACGATTCTCAAAGAAATGAGTTTGAAACTAGTGTGGGACCATGCTCAGTTCCTATGAAAGGCAGCCCGAAGACTGGAGTGCCTTTTGTAGGGCTCACTTGGCACTTCTAAGACTTCTCCCTCCAGCTTTGGATACTAGGAAGAACCCAAGTTGGATGTTCTATCCCCCCTCCAAAGTTGCTGTTTGCAGAAAACAATTGGAGCCAATCTCCCTCTGTACAAAGATGATGGAAAACATGGAAGGAATGGGAAATTTGGAGAGAGCTATATGGTTACTCAAAAAAAAAAAGAGAGTATAAATTAAAGAAGCATAAAAATATATATTAAATAAAATTCTGTTGAAGAAAAACCATAAGAATCACCAACTCCGCATTTGCAGCGTCTGCTGCTTGGAAATCAGGCTCTAGCGGATGTTATTTTGGGGTATTTAAGCCAGACTCTTGCTGTCACCATCTCAATATTTTTGGCTTAGTTGCTGATTCTTTATTTTATTATTCTGAAGAAAATAAGTCTATCAGTGTTCTTTCTTTGGCAGAGGAGCAGTTGTGTGAGAAACAAACTGAAGGACTCTGGCTCAATGCTCGAGTCCCTTCCTCCTGCTACAGTCCGGTGCAATGCCACTGGGATTTCCCTCCCAAAAGGGGGTTTATGGGCTCTAATGGTGTATCCCTGCATTAAGCACCTGTGCTGAGCTCCAGGCCTGTGGCCAAATCCTGCCAAATGGGTTGCACAACCTGGATGTGAGGTTAGGCCATTAGAAAGGGGTGCACTCAAGCGGGTGTCTGTGTGTCCATCCCAGCTGGCTCTGGTCTACCCCATCCCTGCCTTCACAAGGGCCTGGACTTTAAGTAAAAAACCCAAGCCTTGTTATATTGCCCAATTTACAATCCTCCATAAGCATCACCCTGGGCATGCGCACAGTGTCAGTGAGCCTTTCTCCTGCCTCCACACAACAGGGCACTGCTGCTCTGCATGCACAGATGTGCTTGTGTAAAGAGACCCCAGCAGCAGATGTGACTATCTGCTATAGCACAGGCTATGAACCAGCCCAGCTTCAGCAAGCTGTTCTTAAGATCACCTGGAAATAGTCCGACAGGGAGCCAGGCAGATCTCCCCCCTCCAGAAGGCTTTCTTTTAAGAGTTTATTAGTTGCCTGCTGTTAGTGTAAAGGCTGGTGCTGTTACAGGCTCTTGCCTCCAAGTGCTACTTAATTGCCCCCTGAAAACCCTACACACAACAGGTACCCAGATAATTTACCAGCCAAGTTTTGATGCCTGTACTTAAAAGGGTGACCTTAGTCTGAGAAAGCACTTTTTTTGGGGCCAATCTGTAATTTGAAAGAGCTTAAACATGTTTTTAAGTAACCCTGCAAAATAACGCGCTGCCAAGCAAGAGCTTTGGGTTAAATTATACCCCCATGAAAATCACAGCGTGTAAAGGCGGCTGCTGGAAGTTGACAGAACCTTAATTACGGCAGCCCCAGTGGGCGATACAGCAGCAGTACTATCAAGCCTCTGAAAACCTGTGCTTTAAGGCCACCGGTTAATCCTGTGTGTGTTGCACACATCCTGCTCTGGAGCTGTGCTGCCAGCACAGGTCATGAGCCTTCAGCCATGCTTGCAAGGGAAACAGCTCCAGAAAAGCCAAACTAGGGCAGGTTTCTGGGCTTTTTCTTTTCCTAGTTCAGGCTGCTCCAAACAATAAACTCAGCAACTGCTCTGCACAGTGTTTCGAGACACAAAGCCACTGCTCTGCTGTGTTGCTTTGCGACAGCAGTACCGTAAAATATACCTTCCTTTTGCTGCTCTATGCTGACATCCCCAGCTTGCGACTTACAAGTCAATATATTCCCCCTACTCAGCCCTCTCCCACATCATCTCCTTTGAGCCAGGAGTATCAAAACACTAAGCCTTGTTGCCAATGGCCTAAACAAATGATTTAATCACAGTGATGTAAAAGGAGTGAGGAGCCTGCAGGATGGAAAAAAATGCTTCATAGACAGTAAGACTAATGAGGTAACGTGTAAACCCAGGCATTTGCTAACAGATGGGACGTGGCAGAGCTGACATGTATACTGAAAGGGACACAAAAACACAGACAAAACAATAGCCAGGGTTGGCCATAGCTTGATTTATGCAGTGGAAACATTTTTTCCTCTGAAGGCGAAGGCAAACGCAAGAAGCACAGAAGGCTCTGTGCTTGGCAGTACAGTCACAGCATTGCAGCATTGCGTCTGGAGACGCAAAACGCCTGGACCCCAAGCACACCCAGGCTCTGTGGCTGTGGTGTGAGGCTGTCTCGTGAGCACTCATGCAACAAGTTTCCCAGGGCTCTGCAGGATTATCCAGCATCGCTGTGCCCGCAAGGAGAGGGGAGCCAATTTGTTAGGCATCTCAGCCTGGGAGAGCGCGGGCGCTGTCATCGAGGCAGCAGACTTGATGCACAGCAACCCGTCTGCATTGCTTGTGATGGCCACTGCTTGCAAGGTAGTTCTGAAGGCAAACTCCGCTGCTCTGCAAAATGAAGCCTCCCGTGTGCCATCCATACAAAGCAGAAGGTGCCACTAATTCACACCTTCGGCTGCCACAGGGTAACATCTGTGTGCAGAGAAGCTCCCACTTAACACCATGGCGGAGTTCGGGTCGCATGAAGATGCGGGTGCTCGGCGGTGCCTGTGGGCATCGTGGTACCTCACCCGTCCCCAGAGGCTGGGATGAGCCATCTTCTTCCCAAGCCAGGCTGGGCACTGCTGGGCGAGAGAGCCAACTGACACAGCTCCTGGGGCAGCCAAACATATGGTGTGCTCCACATGTGAGCACTGTAAACACTCCTCAAAACCACCAGCTGCTCAAGGTGAGAGCGCGTTGGGGAGGAGAGGACAGCTCAGGTACATGAGCATGTGTGCCCAGTTTCACCTTGGGATGGCCATAAGGGAACTCTGTATTTTTGTCTGCCTGCTTTTACTGGAGAAACCTCTTGGAAATTGCTGGTGGTACACTCAGAAAAGCATGAAGCAAAAAAACTGAGTCATTTGTTTCAAACTCTCATAGCAGCTTCCCCTGTCAATCTGCGTGACCCACTCAATTCCCATCCATTTCATCCATTTTGGGGGAGTTGTGAAAAATAAATACAATCATTCCAGCTGATTGGTTATAACATATGCTCAAGCTGCAGTTTTACTTGGCCAAATTCTCCTGTGGCTGTACCACAGCTTGGGCTTTATATAATCCAGGCAGTAACACCAGACACAATCAGAGAACTTGGTCTGACTGCATTGCTGCTGTGCCCTGAACAGATTTACCACAGTTCAGCGCCTGAAGGAGCTTAGCCAGGGCTAAAAGAAAAATAAGAATTTAGTTATTAATGCCATTTTCCATTGAGATAGTGTGTGAAACCCATCTATCATGCTAAATCTACAAGTTCCAAGCCGCATACATACAGTATATTAAGGGATTTGGAAAGATTAAGAATAGCTCCTAAACGTCTGAGTGTGTATATTAGCAGTGATTGTTTTATCTATGAATTACCTGCTGCTGTGCAGAAAAGGCACAGATAAGGAAACCAAGCTGAATCAGACATGCTGGGAACAGCATTAGTGGGATCCTTTGCTCACAGAGCTCTGCCTCCGCTTCTCAGGTTGATATGGAAGTATCGCAGAGGGGCTCTGCTCTCAGAGCCAGGGGAGTCCAAGCAATACCTGCTGCCCCTAGACCAGCCAGCATTTCTATGCATGCTCAGCAGGTGCCTCTCACTGGTCACCTCTGCATTTAAAAAATGCATTAAAAAATACAGCATTAACATGCTCTAGTGCCTAGAGCCAGTGGGAAGAGCCCTCTTGCTTACAGTGCGCCTTACTTAGGGTGCCTGCTGGCATGTCTCATTCAGTTTAGTGTTGCCAGGGTGTTTTGGTGCAGGGGAAAATCCCTCTCTGTGTGCATCAGCTCCTGAGCAGGATGGGTGGCTAGACCATGACACTGGGCTGCAGAGCCATGGGAGGCTCTTGGTGTGCAGAGCCCGCCTTGCATGTGGGCTTCCCAAGTGGTAGTTCTCTTATGAGCAATTGGAATACCCTGAGCGAGAGCTCAGGACTGGGAGCTGTTAAAAATCCGCCTTGTTTTCAGTGCAGCTTGCTCTCCATGGGCCATGGATAACTACCAGGGTTTGTAGCTGTTCCCAGTTAGTGTCAAAGCATCAGACTCAGTCTGGCTTGTCTCCCGAAGCACCAGCAGGGCTCTGGCTCTCACAGACCCAGGAGTCTTGTTTCTGCTCCTAATAAGACACGCTGATGAATTAGCCATTCACACATGAACACAACCCTGCTCTCGCCTTGTGGCTTGCTGAATCCCATCATTCCCACAGGGAGGTGGACACCCACCTCTCTGTGGCAGTGCCGTGTGAGCTCAGGCTTACCTGGCTGAAGGCACCTGGGCTTTATTCCCAGGATTAGTATCAGAGGAAATGCTTACAAAGACAGACCATTTTATGGGGTAGCAAATACATGATTTGTGCTGTTAGTGGCAAACCTCAGTGTGCCTGGCATGGCAAAACGTGTGCTATGCCAAAGCGGTTACCTGGGCAAACCTACGTGAGGAAGGATACCTTTTCCCCAACACTCATAGCGTGCGTAACTGCGCTGTTTATAAAAAGCATCCTCTGAAAGGATTTTCCTACTGGGTAAAGGCCCATTATGAGGACTTCCTGGCTTATGTGGCTGTATTTAGCAGCAGTAATCCTATTATGCTTATCCTAAACTGTCCTCCACCAAATAGTGAAATGAACTTTACAGAACACTAGAGGCTTAATTAAGCCTCCAAGCCTGCTGCGAGCAGCACAATTCTGCTTGTTTGCAGCCACACAGTCTTGTTATCATAGAAAACACAAGCAGCACACCTGTACCATACACACACCAAAGGCTGCATCTCTGGCTTCGTTGTTCTTAGCGAATACAAGGCAAATTCTTTGCAGTAAGAGTAGTCTTATTCATTCTGTATCACTGGGAGCCCAAAGCCACAACCACACACATGGCGATAACTCTGCTCTTGCAAATAGCTGTGCTGAGGCTGAAGACTAGTTCTATGCTCTTCCATATTTTCATTGCTTATCTGTGAGGATAAATACAAATGGTACCGATCAGCCAGGCCCTGAGCCTGCCCTTACTGAAGGAGCTTTTGCAAGTCTCTAAAGCAATATCACACCTACTGCTAGTGAAAAACAGCTGGGTTGCAGCAGCCCCAGTGCCTCTATGGACTGCTTTTGCTGCATATCAGCATGAACCTTCAGAGCACGCACACAGACTGGAGAGCTGTCAGGCTGTGCTGTGGGTGTCAAGGCAGATTTGAGTGGCCTAGCCATTCGGTGTCAGCTGCATAAGGCTGGGTGACAGCATTCTTGTTTCTCCCTTAACACCTTTTCACACCATTCACACTTGACAGTCTTTGAATTGCTCCAGAAAAAGCTGAATGTCAATGCAGCTCCTGGGCAGAAACCAGAGGGATAAGAGCACACAAGCTGCAGCTGGAATTGGCTGAATGGGTGATTATGCTGAAATCTCAATAGAGCTAACTAATATTTTAAATGTTGCTTTAAAAGCCACAATGCAGCTCACATCCCGCAAACAGCACATCTCCAACTGCCACGTGGTCTGTGCAATGCATGCCCTGTCCTGGACAGGACAAAACCTGACCTGTGGATGTCACAGCACATTTGCAGCACAGCAAGAGGTGCTGACATCACCCTGTACGTAGCCAGCATGGCTTAACCGTTACCCATCACTAAACATGGATTCCTGTGACCTTGTTAGATCTTCCTCATTATTTTTCCTAATGGAGGGCACCTCTGAGGCTTAGCTCTAGAAATCAGTATCTTCAAATGCTTGATTTTTTGGTGTAAGAGACTGAGATAGGCTAAATATTTTGTGGTTTTGTCTTGCCCAGCTGGTAACCCAGATACTTTTAGTGAAGCACAACTGGGTCATACGAATTAATATTAGCATCTGCGTTAGCTGCTTTATTTACAGCACTGTAGCTGTCAAAAGTTGTAGGTAGCTTAAAAGGAATATGGCTTATTCATGTTGACACTAGCAGTAAAATAGCTAGATGAAAGAAGGCTGGCTCCTCAGGACAAAGAGGCAAGGCAGGGCCTGCAGCAAGCAAAAGGGCCAAGGGGGGGCAAATGCCCAGTGAATGGTCTGATCAGTGCAGGGTGAGGGGAAAGCTCATCCCAACTTTTGTTGCCAGCAAAAGTCTTGGCTGGCAACCACAGTCTAACAATGTCCACCAGTTTTCTGTATTGCCCAAAATGAGAGTGCTGTTGAAATAATAGAGGATGGAAGGACCCTGATTTTCCAAGGATCCCTGCTTCAGGCAAGACCCACCAGCACCACTCTGGCTACTGCTGGATGCAAACATGAAATGTACGTGTCCTTACAGCTAAGCAGCAGGGATAGAAGTCAATACTGATTGTTAAAAAGGAAACGCTCACATTTCTGAAGCTATCTTCATATATTCTGGGTGAAGATCTGTGATGATTCAAGATGTGGACCTGGCAGGGCTTCACCAAGGTTCAAAGTGAACCATTTCTTGATGGCTGGTCCATGGCTCTGGTTGCTGCAAACTTCACCACGTGGTGCTGCTGTCACATCAGGACTAAGGAACCCAAACCCTGTAACTCCCAGCTCCTACTGTGGTGTGTGCCCATCGTGGGACATGGGGAAACTGCTCTGCAGCCCCTAAGACACCCACCACCACTGATGTCCTGCCCTGTGAGCTCAGGTCCTCCCCTAGCATCTCACTGCGCTTCAGTAGGGCTGCACGAGGGCTGGGGCTGGATTTCAGGCATCAGGTAGAAGAGGTTAATTTTTTAAAGCTCTGATCATGGTTTCAATATAATTAAGGAATTAATTAACTTCCCAGCTCAGTAATTATGGAAGCTTCAGCCATGTGAATCAGTGCCTCTTTCCACAGGTGTGTGTGGGCCTCACAGTGGTCAGCGTGAGTACCCTGCAGCTCCTGTTTGGGGTGGATGGAGGAGGGCTGGGGGGTCGGAGTTTGGAGGGGTACTGGTGTGTGTGCAGTCAGACTGGCATGAACCTGAGCACACAGCATTCAGGTATTACTATTATTATTATTATTGTTATTATTATTATTACTACTACTAAAGTCCAGAAAATGCCATGAAGCACAGGGTCAATCACACCTCTCCACTGACGTCTGCAGCCGGAAGCTCTCTCACGTGTAGGCACTCAGTCATGTCTCTGTGAATGGATTTAAGAGCCAGGGCTTTGTCTCCACTTTAAAGCCTACCTCTGTGAGAAACTGGACCTGTCAGCTAGTGCATCTCTTGCTGGTTTCGTTCCTTGGAGGTGGCTACTACCTTCTCAAGTGGATGCCATGTCCGTGCTGCCTTCTGCCCCCTTTCCACAGTCCCGCATGAACAAGACCCAACCATCTCATAAACAAAACCAGTGCTGGGGTTTAACTTTATAGGAACTGAGGTAATGCAAATTTCTGATTAATAGAGATGTCAGCAGGGTGTTATTTAAGTAATTGCTGGCAGGGTGCTTTTTATCAGCAGAATCCTTAGGAATTCTTTTTCTTATCAGCAGAAATTGTATCAATTTATTTTTCCAGTCTGCTCAAAAAGACCTTGAACAAGTTAAACTAGAAAACAGTTTCAGAAGCCAGCTTTACCGGGCAACAGCACTGTTAAATCCCCGGGTGTCTAAAACTTGGATTCAAAAAACAGCATAAAACATCAGATCTTCAACTGCAGTGGCACACACCTTCCAGACAGGAAAGGAGCTTGGGTCAAGCTCTGCTTGTGCCCCACAGAGCTGCCTTTGCCTTGGGTTCAGGCAAGGGATGGAAAGAGCTACCAGGACAGCGTAACACTGCAACAAATAGCTCTCTGGATTCCCTTAACCCTTGCAGCTGGATGTCTTATCGTTTCACTGCATGGCTCAGAGAGATCAGCAACCAGCACCAGAAATGCAATCACTTACCTGCTGAAGAGTTCAGTTATCAGTGAACTAACCAAAGCAGAAACCACATCCTCCCACACAGGCCGGAGAAATTACTGTAATCCTCTTATATTCCTGTCTCAGTTGTTATATAGACAAAATCTTAAGATGTTCTATCACATTTTAAGACAAAGAAAACATCTATTATTTAAAGTTGAGCTAGTAAAAGCAGAGCTCTAGGAATCAGGTGTTTCTGGAGCCAGAGTTATTGTTCTCTGCTGGATTTTGGTGCTACTGGCTGCTAAGTTTCTCTTTGCCTTCAGGAAATACAAGTAGCCATCTGGAAGCTTCATCAACACACCAAAACAGCAGCTATAATTGTGCTTATTAAACAAGAGAGTAAATCTCTCCCTGAGAAGGCAAAACTCTCCCATGGACTGAGTACACGAATGTGACCCTGGACCCATGGCAAATCTGACCTCCCAGTTACCAGCAGTACACTGGTGAGAAGAGAAAGAGTGGCTGAAGCACAAACTTTAGGATAGGACAGACAAGCCCTACTGCACTCAGCTTTGCTGGTTATTGTCTGGCCCATGCACTGATTTTACTCCTCAAGCTGTCAGCTTCAGTATAAATATTCTCAGACTACGAAAAATGTCAAAAGAGAGTGGCTTTCTCCAAGTGCATTTAACACAGCAAAATCCTGCCAGTCCTTGGGATTATACTGGTCTACTTATATTGAGAATAGGTAGACAAGAGGCAGGAGGAGTCAAATCTTTCCCCCTGCTTGCCCCAGCAGTACAAGGACAGCACAGCACTTGACTTATGAAACCACCCCAGGCCCAACCAGGTGGTGACTGCTCCACCATCTCTCTCATTCTTGCTCAGATATTCCCCAAACCTAGCTCCAGAAGAGCCAGATGCGCACATGCTGTGGCAGGAATTTGTCCCTAGAGGCTCTGATCACACTCTTTGCATACAATCAAGCTTAATTAACCTTGAGAATACGTTATACCCTTAAATCTGCATGATTTTTCACCTAGAGTTACACAATATTTTCAGTTCAACCTTTAACTCAAATTTTGAAGACTCCAATTCCTGCTATCCCTCCCCACCACACAAAATCCAATTCCTTTTGCCTGATCAATCAGCTTGATTGCTCTGAACTTGCCCAGGTCATAGACTCATAGAACCATAGAATAGTTAGGGTTGGAAAGGACCTTAAGATCATCCGGTTCCAACCCCCTTGCCAGGGGCAGGGACACCTCCCACTAAACCATGTCCCCCAAGGCTATGTCCAACCCGGCCTTGAACACCGCCAGGGATGGAGCATTCACAGCTTTCCTGGGCAACCCATTCCAGTGCCTCACCACCCTTACAGTAAAGGATTTATTCCTCATATCCAATCTAAACTTCCCCTGTTTAAGTTTGAAGCTGTTACCCCTTGTCCTATCACTACAGTCCCTAAAGAAGAGTCCCTCCCCAGCATCCCTATAGGCCCCCTTCAGATACTGGAAGGCTGCTATGAGGTCTCCACGCAGCCTTCTCTTCTCCAGGCTGAACAGCCCCAACTTTCTCAGCCTATCTTCATATGGGAGGTGCTCCAGTCCCCTGATCATCCTCATGGCCCTCCTTTGGACTTGTTCCAACAGTTCCATGTCTTTTTTACGTTGACGACACCAGAACTGCACACAGTACTCCAAGTGAGGTCTCATGAGAGCAGAGTAGAGGGGCAGGATCACCTCAGAAATATTACAGCAATATTTGTGACAATACAATCATTTATCAAAACAGAAACATTCTGGGAACAAAAGCTGTGTTCCTGTGGTCTGGTTAAAAAACATCTGCATGTTTTTGCATATTCAGAATGTTCTCTTTCAGTAACATTAATAAAAAGCTCACTTCTGAGCTCATAAATGCCTTCTTTCCTGTGTTTGGTTAATTAATTTTAAATAAATTATGAATGTTTTTGAAATATCCTGGTCTGAAATTACTGAAATAAAGTATCTTCCATATTCAGGCCCAAAATGTAGGATTCAAAGTATTAACAATTATTTTAAATGAAACAACTATTTCCTGCACCTCCCCACTCCTGTGCCTTAAGGAGATATGGCCCAATTCCTGCTTAGACCTTCTTTGCAGCTCCTGGGATGACACCCAATGCATATCAGCTTTTCTTACTGTATTTGCTGATTAAAACTGACATTTTTTACGAGCAGCCTTTACAAGATGCAGGAATTTCAATGGAATTTGCAAGTTTCACCCTGATTGGCATCTCCGTTATCCAACTCATGAGCCTTATACCCAGCTGTGTGACACTGCACTCTGACAGACCTCCCTGCTGTAGCATTCCCATGAAAGCCCACTGTCCTGGTCAGCCTGCATCTCCTTTTTGCATCAGTAATGTGAGGCAAGACTTTTTTTCCCTCAATCAGCTGCAGGCTCCATAGGTGTTCCCCCATCAGTCATTTCCAGCAGTAATCACAGCATCACCCTCTCCTTGCCTTGCACTATATCTAGACAATTCCCTACCAGGCCTATATAGCTTTGCTCTTTGATCTCCAAGGGAAGCCAGGAATAATTATGAAATGGTGCTTTTTTTGGGCTGGCAGGTTTAACAGCCCTCTGGCTGGCTCTTTGGACGCTGTCCTGCCTGCTGCCAGTCATACTTTGTAGAGGCAAATCCGTAAGTATTACCTCACCTTGTCTAGAAATCTCACAGAGGGCTTTTTAGGGGATGATTTAGGGGATGATTTGTTGGTGTTGGCTGAATAGCCCTTGCCACCAAAGCCCTTTGAGCTGACTCTTTTACAGATGACTATAAAGACAGCTTTTGAGTTACCACCTTCATCTCTTATGGTGGTACCAGCCCTGGCCACTGCCCCAGGAAGGGTGAGAGCAATGATTCTACAGTTAGAATAACTTCTGTTGCTTATACAAATACATCAGTGTAAGACACCTTGCATATGACTTGCTCCTCCTCATCTTTCCAGGAATCACACCCTAGCCCCCCCAGTTCTCTTCACATAGAGCTGAATTGCTTTGAACAAGAAAGGCTTCTAAAGACAGAGGTGATGCCTTCCCTCTGACAGGCACTTGCAAATCCCACCTAATGATTACACAGACACTTCTCCCAGCATTAAAAACTCCCAGGAGTACAAAGCAAATTAATTTGGAAGACCTGGGAATACCAGCAAATGCTGCTTCTGATTTGGGGAGCTGTTTTGCTGCTCTCTACATTGCTGTTGTGGGGTCAAGAAGTTGGTCTGGGGACTGCTCTACTTATCCCAATGTCCCTGGGAAGGGAAGTGCAGGGAGAACAGAAAATATATGAAGAGCTGGTGGAAAAAAGAATTGCTCTGGCTGTTTATTTTTGACAGAGAGCTCTGAGCATCTGCTGGCTTTAGTTTTGCTAACTGTACTTTTTAATGTCGGCAAGGATTTCTCGACCCAGGAGAGGAATGTATTGTATATATAATTATAAATCAAAATATAATATAATAAGTAAATGAGCACTGAAAAATACCACTCTCTAACCGCATATGCCATCTACCTAATAGTTCCAGGTTGTGAGTCACCACTTGAATTAAAGAGGTGCAGCGAGGTGGCGGAGGGCCAGCTCTGCAAAGGTAGCAATGCCTGCCTGGGCACCTACCTCTTGTTGAAGCTCCCATATCTGATCTAAACCCCTCCAGGGACCCTGAGCTCAGCAGTATCCTACCTGGCTGCCCTCACAGAGACCTCTTTGCTGGGCTGTACATTGCCTGCATTATATAGGCAAAGAGTTAAATGCCTGAGAAATGGGATCACAGACCTGCCTAGTGATCAGCCTAAAAGGAGCATAAGAAATCCTGGGCTCGGGAAGAGCTAAACATCGCCGTAAAAGGCAGATGGGAACTTGGAGAAGATGGACACCTACACCAGGGCAGTCCTTTCCTCTAGGAAAAAAGGGATTAAGAGAAGGTGTTGCCATACGCTGAGGGCTGGAGCATGTATCTGGGATTAGAGGAGCCAGTCCAAGCTCTAATTCCTGATCTTCCAGGCTGGAGCAAGCCTTGCAGAGAGGAAAACGACCCAACAGCGCTGCTGAGCTTTAGTCCCTGGGGCATGGGAGGCTGCAAGGGTGGCTCTTCAGAAAAAGCCTGTGTAAATGGGGTTTTTAAAGTGACCACTTAAGGCACTAGAGAGTGGAAATGTGACAGTGTGAGGAACAAGGATACTGGTGCAAGAGGTTTCTGCTTTTAATGCCCTGAACACAAGATCGAATTTGCACGAAGATAATGAAAGGGTCTTTCACGTGTGCAGAAGCAAATGTTACCCGTATGCAGTAAAGCTCTCCCCTAACACATCTGCACACACACATGCTTGCACAATGAGTTGCAATGCCCAAGCAAAGCCACCAGCCAAGGGCTAGACCTTCTCTGAGACCCCATGTCCCTGGTGCTTCTGCTCCTCATGCTTATGAACTTACAAAAACCAGCAGTGCAAAATAATTTAGCTCTGTTCCGCTGTGAGATGTCAAGATCCCATAATAATAACTCATGATGACTTCACAGCAACCTTAAGCCAGACAGTTTCCATCCTGCTGTCAAGGCCATGTGTCCTTGGCTTTGAACTGCTTTGTCCCCACTGGAATTCAGCCACCTCTGTACTGGGACACACTGGGACTTTAATCCTGTAAGTGACAGCATCAATCCTGGCCTCAGGGGCTTCCCTGGGAGAGAGGGACTTGCTGCAGGATCTTTCAGTTCTGTTTCCAGACAATTAAATATTCCCAGCAAGCTGTTAATCTTTGAGAAACACGCTGGGCTTTGCCAATCATTACTTAAATGGAGTGGATGGCAGAAAGCAGGCACCTGAAACCTTACTAAAAACCCTGGCCAAAACGTGTGAATATTGAATTCCTCTACCGGAGCAGCAGCTACAGTGTGTGACAGTGCTCTGATTACTGCTGTCTTGCTGCTCTGACTGGCCAGAAACAGAAAAAAACCCATTCTGTGACACATTTTTCTTCACAGGATTCCAAAAGAGCTTTAGGTCTTTCTGAAACATTAGCAGCAACCTGAGAAGACTTAAAGTATTTCCTTCAGAGCAGTGTTTGTTCCTAGAGTGCTTTACGTATCTTATGTTTGGGAATGGCAATAACAACGAAGGAAGCCCATAAATCCAGCAGTAAGTCTCCTAAACCACCTTGTGTGTGGTTTAAATGAAGCAGATTTGTTTTTGGTATATTAAGGGCATTGGGAGGTTTGAGCATTTTCACCAACTGTTCCTGGTGATTTTTTTGGCAGCTCTCAGGATGTCATTGTCATTCCCAGCATATCTGGAGATGGCTCTCAGAAGCCCAAGGAATGGAAACCAGGCACTTCGGCACCCTCCCAGGAGGTTTAGTGTGCATTGCACGCTCCGTTGTGCTCACTAAAGAAAAATCCCCCTGCTTTGCAGCACCTTGGAGAGGTGTGCAGGTCAAGAAGCTCCTCTCTTTGAATGCAAGATGCAAAGACGGGGAGAAAGAACACCTTTTAAGTATTATTCTTGTCTTTTTAAAGCTTCTCACTAGAACCTTTTGAATTGTTGAGAAAAAAGGTATTAACTGTGATACTGGGAACACAGCCCCTTGCCCTGGGGCTGAACCTAGACAGGGATTTTCCAGAAGATCTCACAGCACACCTTGTTCATGCTGATTCCCACTTACAGTAACTCCTTCTGATATTTTTATCTGCATTTGTTTCCCTCTGCAGGAAATGAACTGCTAAGCTTAGTGCTTGCTCCTTTACCTGATGGGGGATGGACCTTTCTGGTTCTCCTAAGACCTTCAAGAGATCCAGGTTATAATTTGGGTGTTCCCTTTCTTGCACATTAAATTAATTTCTGATTTGCTTCTGTAAATAATGGTAGAGAGTTTTTTTGTGATTTGTTAACGTATTTTCTCTCTTGATTGAGAATGCTTCAGGGGAATGTGATGTATTTACCTGCAAACTCTGGCAATATACCACCCATTTTGTCTTGTGAGAAGCCTCATCCAGTTAATGCACCAAGGAGTTAAAATTAACTCAGATACTGCTGACGATCATGCGGATGCAGTACCTGCTCTTTATACTTTTGAACTTCATTACAGGCAAAAGTGCCTTTTGTGAGGCCATCAAGATAATCAGAGTTATCCCCACAACGACTGGGAGACTGGAAGTGCATGAGATTGAAAGACTTTGGTGTGTCCATAGACTGAACTTAGCCACAATTTAGGTTGATGAAACAATCAGTTCCACTACTTTACAGAACAAGCTTTTAAAACCCTGTCATTATTAAAGGTTAAAAAAAGCTATAGTCTCTCAGGTAGCTCTTACCAAGGCAAAACAGAGCAGAAATTAGTATAAATCAGTGCCTCAACACAACTGTGTCATCTGCATTTAGAGTGCTAAAGAGTCAGATGCAAATCTCACTCTACCAGACACAATGCTTCACTGAGACTGACTACTTTGGTGTGCGCCGCTATGCTGCTGAGTCAGAAATGAAGGAGTAGGATAGGTACCAAATGAGAAAGAGATCCAGCGTGGAGGAGGCAGGGTGTAGATGACGGAGTGCCCAAAGGAGAGTTAAGTCACAGCATGGAGAAAAAATAACACTTGCCATTAAAGCACAGGAAGAGGAATTAGGCAATCTGGGTCCTTTTTCTAATTATGGCCTTTTGGATTTCTTCTGTGACCTTGGGTAAATAATTTATTCTGTTTGTGCAGTTTCCTCATCTGTAAAAGAAGGTTAATAGCTACTGCTCAAAAAGGTTGGCTTTTCTTGGCTTCGGTGAAGGTATGAGTCAGGGCAGACTTTGGCACACAGCAAGCCTGTGACATGCCAGGAGACACTATGGAGGTAGAAAGTTCAAATAATTACTATTTCTTGCACTTGCGGAAGGTGTTAACCACAGCTGTATCAATGGCACAAAGCCGGCCAGAGGAGCTGCCTGCACTGGGAACGGGAGGAGCTGCTGGGGGTCTCTGGGTTTCACTGGGGATGAGTTTGGACCAGTTTTGGTCACCCTTGCTGTGGGTTTGCACTTTTGTACACCGGAGGGGCAATGTGAAGAGGAGCAAAGTGAGTTCTGACAGCTTTAGAAGCACACAGAGAAGAATAGCTGCTTCTTGCACTGTGGATAAGAAGCTGCAGCTTCCCGTATGACTACTTGCATTTCTACCCTTCATCTTGAAATCCATACTGCTATTTTGGAAGCCACTCAGGAAGAATAACACAATACTGTACTTCCTTTTTAACCTAGCTATAATGTACAGTAGAAGTATGGGCCTTGGAAACTTGTTTGCTGCCTGAGGGTCATGCAAAAATCCATGAAATACAGCATTTTGGGTCCGACCACATTTTCAATCCTTTTTTACTGAAGCTGAGATTCCCAATGTGCAACACTCCTCCACAGTCCAAGCTCCCTGCGGAGCCTTCCTGTCTGTATTTGAGAGCCTTGGAAAAACAGTACTTACAATGGATTTGTGGGATTCATAGGCAACTATTTTTACTGCACTCCAGCCCAGGGTAATTGCTCATCTTGGTAACACAAGGATCACACAGTGGGATGTGGAACATTCATATAAAATTCAGTGACTTGATCAACACAGCAGTTCATGAACTCTGCAGTATGGTTTGACCAAATTACTGAATTTCTATGAATACCCGGCATTTGCAACAATATAACTGGGAAGAGAATTTATCTCCTGACAATAAGAAACCTTTTTATGACAAGCTATAAACGTTGACAATCTGTAACTTTATATTCACTTGTCATCTTCCAAAATATTGGTAATGTACAGTCTGTTTCATGGTAATTCCCAGCAGAACACTAACGACAAATTCACTGTACAATTTACTGTTTTTTAGTAGTGTGAAAATTCAGAGCCCAATTCATTCATAGTATATCAGTGCTGGCCCAAATCCCTGAAAAGTCACTTATTTTAATTTCAGTGCACAATAAAGCAGAAAATCCAAAAGCCCTCATGTAAGACTCTGCCTTACCTAACAGAGACCTGGGAACTGGATGCAATGGAGCAGAGCTGGGGAGTCAGACAGCAGAAAGGGACCATCTCCGGTAACACGGCGCAGTGTTGTTCTGTGCTCTGTTTGTTGAGGATGATTAAATAACTGCTTTGTTCCCCTGCAGGGCACAGTTTTATCCACTGCTATAGTGAATAATATACCAGCCTGGACAACAGATGGGGTCTCCTGGCTATATAACAATGAACAGCATCCATATATTTTTAGTGAATTGCTTAGATTTCTGCATCTTTTATAAAAATGAAGCTGTGGGTGCTTATAAGGCAGCTCACATTTTAGGCATTTCCTATTATAGATGTCATTCCCAATGGTTAATAACTCATCCAAGTGTATCTTGAGTAGCCCACATCATTAATATTAAATGTGACATTTACTATCAAGAGCAAAGTTTCAGGGCTGCTGCCAGCCCCACTCACTGAGCCGTAAATATTTTCATCATCGAACAGGAAGAAGAAGGAGCTGATCAGCCTGTGCTCATGCTGGATACCAGTGGGGAGTAAATGGGTGTTTTCACTGAGCCCCAAGTGGCTCAGCAATTGCAGCCTTGGCAGAAGCATTTTTGGGCTGCTGGAGCCAAGGCAGTGAATAACGCGCCTATGACCCTCTGCCCAGGCTGGTACCCTGTGCTGCGGAGACCGCGCTGCTGCTGAATGTGCCAATAGGCGCATGGGGGAGAGATGGAGAAATTCCCCCTGGGGTTTAATTGCATTCCAACTGGGAACACTCTGGAGCAACAGTACAATCAGTTCTGTAACTGTTTGCACTAAGATGAGCATTTGGCACAGCCTGGGGATGGAGGAGCCCCAAAACAAAGACTTTTGATAGTTTTGAACCAGAAAGGTTACCTCAGTACTATCTCAAAAACAAAAGGGGAACCATTTCATTTAGACAGTATTACAACAAACCAACTCCTCTCATCGGTCCAAATAAAATGTTCAGCTGTCACCCCTGAACCTCACTTCCCAGTGGTGCAGACTGAACTATTCCCCATGGCTGTAAGCTGCACAAAGCCCCCTCTTCTCCTGAAAAGGAGTATTTGGCAATGACATGATTTGCTAAAGAACATATTGCTCAGCCAGGGCAGTAAGGGAATGCCAAACAAATACCAGTAAATAGTTATTTTGAATTTTTTTTTTCAGAGTCCATTATTTTAAGGGGAAGAATTTTTGGAAAAGTACCAAGCTTGCTTTTATGAACTTGACTCTATAACTACACATGATAAATAAGTCTGGAAGGTCTCATTACTGTGGATTAACACTGTATAATAAAGACTGCTAATACCAAATAGCTTCATTATTCCCATTATCATCTTTTATCATCGTTTAATTGTGTGTATCAATTTTTAATAAAGAAACTTCATGTGTCCATGAATTAGATCATACTGAGAGGGGCTTTCATTGACTGCACAAACATAGCCAGGCTAGCTGGGTCATCCAGGCTCAGGAGCAAGGTGGAGCAGGATTAAGCATCTTAGTTATTCTGGTCTGCATGATGAACAGAAACACTTGTTAAACTTTACTCTGTGTCACTTATTGTTATTAGCCCTCCTGGACCAGAGTGATTTTACTGTTTCCTCCAAATAATGACAAATCATGCAGCTGGACAGAGCTGAGCAATTCACTGCAGTGATAATTGCCGCACAATGATATTAAAGAAGCATTCACCAAAAACTTCCCTGGTTAATGATGTTCAATTCATTATTAAATGCAGCTCATTACTGTTGGATAGAAGGCCATTTAGCAGCCATCAGCTCCGCTAATATTGCTGAATGTCTTGCAGTGGCCAGAGGCATGTTTTTAAAATGCAATTTTCACTTTGGAATAAAAATGGAAAAATTTCTGGCAGTGTTTTGTAAAGAAATAATGTCCAATACCATCTGAATTTGTTGCTTCCCTGTAAAATCAGAGCAGTCAGTTGTTTTCTCCTAGAACTGACATCTCCCTTATATGAGATTTTAAAGGTGTAATTTCATTGCAAGGAAAATCTTATTCAGCACTTGGTCTCCTCCTGCTCGCAATTGTCTTTGCTGCAACACAGGTACAGGCATGTTAACCACAGCCTTTCTGTAAGCACTTTCCTTGCTGCCACTGAGCCACCAGATTTCTCCCAGCAGATACTGATGCTCCTGCTCTTGCTGTTGCTCTCACCAAAGCAGCAAACCCCAAGGACAGTGCATTCCCCACAGGTTTAAGCCTGTTACACAAGGCAGCTTCGCTAGTACACCTGAATACACAGCTGCAGGATGTTCTTATCTCTGAGGTGCTGAAAGTGAGGACAGATGGTGCTCCACTTCTGAAGCTCATTAAGGAAAGGTGTTTGGTGACTCACGTCTAATACCATGTTAATGTTTCTCCAAGCCTTCGGGTACGATTCCGAATGCTTCTCCTGGGCAGGAGTTCCCAGATAGACCCTGCTTTTGGTCTACAGACCCCATCACCTAGAACTGAAGCTGTGCTGGCAGGTCACCCAGATAGCTCCAAAATAAATCCTGAAACTGCAGCATAAATACCACCAATATAAGGAGACCAAAAATGTAAACCCTCTGAGTAATCTATTCTGGAGTCTGCTATTTCAAGGCCCAGGTAGTCCTGTTGGCCATCCTGATACCACAATATGTCACTGTTCATTAAGCAGAGAAATGACCCAGGGGGTGAGATGGCAGAAGGCACAAGCTGCCCTCTGAGGGTGGCCCACAGGGGCTCTGTGGGGCTGGGTAATCCAAAGATCCAGATGTGTTAATGGCACTACTCCCTTCTTCCATAGCTCATCTTAAAATGTAGAGGAGCAAAGCACAACGTAAGATCAGCTACTGCTATACAAGTAAGTGGCAGCTTCCCCACCAATGCACTCCGAGACACACACCATATGTTTACAACAGAGCCTTTCTAGATATTGTACAAACATTGCTTAATTAAACAGCAGATAATTCTTCTGAAAGGCCAGAATAGCACTTTTATCATCAACATTTACACATGCAGAACTGGGATGTAATGATTGGCCCATGTTTACACCAGTTTGTGTGTGTCAATGCATATGCTCATCCCTGGGGGCAGTGGGGATGGTACCTAGATCCCACCATCCTCTCATGGCTGGATGCACTTCTAAACCATCTTAATTTTATTTTCTTCATGCTGACATTAGAAGTATTACCCAAGCATGACAAGATGAGACACCTGAGTAAAGGGATCCAAATGCTCTTACTCCTTGTGGTATAAAAGAACAGGAAGGGCATGTCCCCTAAACAGAATTAAATAATGTTGGTTTAAGTTATTTTCTTCTCTTTCTTCTCTTTTTTCCTTCCTTTCCTCCCAGAACTTAGTCTCTGGAAAGGCTAGTGAGAAAACATGTAGCTCTAGTACAGGAAAGTTAAACTACCTTTATCCAGATAACAGCACTATCGAGCCAAAAGCAAATCTGTACTGATAAGATGTGACTGTGTGGATCAGGAACATGCCAGTCCTGTTGCCTCTAATAGCCCTCAGATGCCACATGACACAAAACAGCATTTTGCTCAGAAGGGAGCCATGAGGAGAGTTAATCAGTTCAAGGGACATTGCCTGCAATGTGCAGCACGACTGAGAAGCCTCCCTATGCTGTGGCTCAGCAGCTTGTACCTCCTGATGCCCATGGCTTGGAGTGGGGCACGAGCTGTGCCTGATGCATCACCTGCAAACACTGCTCTTGTAAAGGCAATACATTTACCCAAGGGAGCCATACATGAGTACCAGAGACAGTGGGAAGGAGCTGGGCTGCTATGGAAAAGACCGATTTTACCTGGTATGATGGGGCACACCAGAGCACTCAGCTCAGTTTCTCACTCTGCCCTCCTCAGACAATCACGGTACTAAAAGCAGAGGGAACTGGGGGGCCAATTTCCTCTGAGGAGATATCTCAGTGCTAGTTCACATCTTTTGAGCTAAAAACTTGCACAGGGTAATGTCAGGTTATAAAAGAGGCCCTTGATTTGCCCTGGTTTAATTAAGATAATGAGAGGTGTAGGATGATGAGCCATGGTTCCAGACAGCAGGAAAAAAGAGGGAAAAAAAAAAAGGATGAAGAGCAATTACATTTGGAACAGAGAAAAGCCTCCGGAGTTGGGGCTGGGGAACAGGCTGTGACAAAGGGGATGTCTGCAGGAGATTTATTGATACCAAAAATAGAGCAGGGCAGGACTGGGTGACTGGAGAAGTTTGGTGTAGCAAAGCCTTCTGCATCCACAAGGCAGGTGACAATCCAGCCTGCAGGATCTCTCCAGTGGTGTCTGAGGGATGGAGATAAAATGAGCTGGCAAATCTCAGCACAGTTCCTAACAGACACAACTGCAAGCTCAACTGACCCAGCAGCCAGGTCTCTGCTGAAGGGCTGCACCATGGTACTGCTGACTGCCTGTGAATCTTTCCCATTTTAAATGTGTAGTTTCCAACCCAAAGGGTTGTCAAGCATTGGACAGGCTGCTCAGGGAAGTGGTAGGATCCCCATCCTCCACGGAGGTATTTAAAAGATGTGTACCTGTGCCACTTAGGGATATGGTTTAATGGTGGACTTGGCAGTGCTGGGTTAATGGTTGGACTTGATGATCTTTGGTCTTTTACAATCTAAATAATTCTGTGGTTTTATGATCTGCCCAAGTGCTTTGTTGAATTGAGCTTAGCCACCCCCGGTACCCAGACACACATGAGAACATTTCTTCCTTAATGCAAAATGCTGGGGAAAGTTGGTCTTACTGTGAGGCAAAACCCCAAATAGGTCTTTATGTATATGCTACATAATTCACCAGCATCATACTGGATCCCTATCACTTAGTTTTACAAGATGACCTTCAGCAGTGTAATTAAGCTTATTAGTGATAAATCAGAAGAGCAGCCAGAGAGAGAGTTAGTAGCAACAGAAGTGGGAGTTTAGGCTAGAGACAACTGGTCAATATTTGGGTGACATGAGACTCATTATATACCTCCTTAATAAATATGCATTTAATTTGTGTTCCGCTGTGTCTAATCTACTTTTATGATGTTGTATTATATTGTGTTTCTGTGGAGTTTTTATAGGTTGAGTCCCAAGAACCATGATTTATTGACATTAATTCATGAATCTTTAAAAGGGCAAGAAAGATTGACTTAATCAGAACGAATCATTTCCCCTTTGTTTGGACTTGTTTAAAATCAGTTGCTTGCTACTTGATACAATTTAAGTGACTAATTGTGACTTGATTTTCTCCCCTCCCTATCCCTTTGATTCATAATCAGCACTTTCAGCTAATGAATTTACCATTATCAGAGTACCATTAAATACTTGGTCTTCTCAATGAATAGTCTTATTTATGCAAGTACCCCATTGACTTCAGAGAGCATCAGAGTGATTAATTCACAAATAATTTATCTGACAAATGCTGCTCCCCCCTCCCCACTCTCAGAAACTGCCTGTGGGCAAATTGGAAAATTCTTAATTATTCATTATTCAGAATTACTTACAAAATTTTCTCAGTAGATTATTTTTACCCTAAACATTGAGAAGCTGCAGTGTATGTGAGCACACTTGGTGCTCTATCGGTCAGCTTCATAGCCTCATATCAATGCAAAACCAGCGTGATTTCAATACCTAACAAACACAGAAGCGATGGAGAATTTTACTATTTGACATGCAAAATGACAGCTAATTCTGTATTATCTTCAATTATTTATCTGTGAGCCCACTTTGAAGTATTTTAGGCAAGAGTTACATAAGAAGAAAGCATTGTTATTCCTTCACGTGCCCTCCTTTTCCCCAGGACAGTGCTCCTCGCTCCCGCCTGCCTAGCGACTGCAGGCGTACCCTGCTATTTTAACTTCTGCTTGGTGGGGCTCAGGAGGGGATCTGCACTGCAGGAACAGCATCCAATGCTGATGGGGAAGGATAGACTTGATTTCTGAGTGCTGCTCCTCCCTTACCTCCTGCCTTTTCCCCCTGTTGCCAGGATGCCTAGGACAGGGAAATTCCCTGTGCTTCCCTGCTCTGACACATCAACATAACAGAAGCTGAGCTCCTCTGAACTGAGATAGGTTGGACGGGGCTTGGAGCAACCTGCTCTAGTGGAAGGTGTCCCTGCCTGTGGCAGCGGGCTTGGAACTGGATGAGCTTTAAGGTCCCTTCCAACCCAAACCATTCTGTGATTCTGCGGTACTCTGAGTGCTGGATTTAATGGCAAGGAATGAGCTTGTGGAGTGGTTTGAGTTCCAGCCCTGGTCAGGGGTAGTGGCTGTACAGCCCCTGGGAGCAGTGGCAGCAATGGGTCAGTGCTCAGCCATGTACCGTGGACCTGGTACTGTGGATGGGCCGCAAACAGCACCCAGAGCTGTGCCAGTAAAGGCATCGACCACCCAGAGGGGTCTCAGGGATGCCCCCCAGACATGCCCAGCATCAGAGTTCCCAGCAAACGTGTGTGTGCTGGGCTCAGGGAGAACTACTGTCATGACTGCCCAGCATTACACTATCTGGGGTGTCTGAACCCCAGCAAAGCAAAGGGTGTATTGGAGGCAAGCAGCTGCAAGGCCAAGTGAAGCAGCATGCATGAGCTGTGGAGAGAAGCTTTTTATTTGCTGGGAAACCGGATCATTATCTGACAATGATTTATGACCAGTCACTTACTCCCCTCTTTCTGTGGAGGGTTTTTCCACATTTTGGGCTCAATATTATATGTAAATAGAATAGATTTAGGTCCTAAGAAGCAGCTCCTCAGCACAGGAAAACAACCAAGTTCTGCACAGGGATGTTTGCCAAGACACACGCTGTGTCTCTCCTTGAGCAAGGGGCCCCTTTCTTAGAAAACCCTTCACATGTGAAGTGTTCCAGTGACTAACAGAGCTTCATCTAATTTAAATGAAATTATTCCCTCTCTTTCCCAATCTGACCTCTGGTGCTTGCTGGCTGCCATGGAAAATGGACAGATGAAACACAAAGAATTTAAAGGAGAACTTAACCAAATTGATATTGCAGCCCTAGAACCCTGTTCATCAGCCTGTTTCTTTGGTGGCCTGGCTATTAAATAATTGAACAGCGGCATTGATAAAGCATATATCACAAATCAAGTTAAATAAAGGGTCAGGTGGATGAAGGCAGCTTGGCAAATGGCACTTTGATCCATGACAGAGTCTGCTCTGAGTGGAATCAGCGCATCCCAGCCTGTGTTGAAAGGGATGTCAGTATCTTCTGATTGTACCTCCACATGCCCTTCGGCTGTCACTTGTTCCTGCCTGATGAAGGGCTGGACTGAGGGCAGTTACAGAGACTTGAGCCAGGTCAGCCAGAGAAGAGGAAGGATGCCTGGAGGGCTTATTAACATGTGCATGGGGCTGGGAATTTCCCTCTCCATTTTATGGCCCTTCTGACCCCATCTCCACTCACCAACACTGAAAAAAAAAGAAAAGTAGGTATCTATTATGCATAAATAACCTTGTTGCCATGACAGCAGCAGTATCTGCAAGCACTAGGAGTATCAGGAGCTTTTAGGTAAATGAGAACTGACACCCTGCTCACAAAATGAATCTCCCAGCTAACCAGGTGGAGAAGAGCTCAAGTCATCCGCCAAAGGGCAAAGGGCTGGATAGAGTTGTTTTCTGTTTTAAAGAGGTTTCTGAGCACAATAGATATTTCACCACTATGCTGTTGGAAAGAAACCAACCTCCAAGGCGTAGGCTCCACTGTAGAGCAGGATGCACGCACCAGTGACAGAGGAGATGCAGCACTGTGCCATCCATCACAACTCTGACTGCTCGCTGCAGTGTGTGTCATATGTCTGTCCTGTCCCCAGATCTGCTGTAAAACTTGTTAGTAATCGAGGAGCCAATATTCCTAAAAGATCTGGCACATTTCCCAAGTGCCATTTTTGACTTTCATGAATGAACAGTGACTCACCCGCTGCAGGGAGAGCCCAGCTGTAAGCATGGGCATGGCAGGGTTCAGGCTTGGCCCATGCCAACAGAGATGGGTTACACAATGGATCATCCCAGTGGTCTAATTCATCATCATGTCTTAGAGCAATCAAAACCAGATGAGGCCTCTCAATTTCTCCCTTTTGTTTGCAGTTAGCTGCCTCTTGCTTTTCAAGATCACATGGAAGGAGAGAAAAGGAGTGCTGCGAGAAGACAGGGTGGCATAGACATTATGGTGGGATAACCGGCCTTTTTCAGAATGCTCATCTTTAAGAGACAGAGGGATTACAAGGTGGATGCAGTGGTTAGGTTTTGTGTGTGCGTGTGTGCTTTATCAAACCCTAAACCTCCAAAAATACAGCCAGACCAGGAGAGCTCAGAAATACTGCTCTGCCTGGTGCCTTGCTGAATCCTGAGGTCTGGATGCTCTCTTTGCCTTGGTGATTCTGTGTTTTTAAAGTCTAATGAACAACGATTTTGGATTAGGCATTTCCAGCAAGTGGAGGCTCTCTGTCTGCTCAGGTGACAGCTGAGCACCCAAACACCTCTGGAGTAAGGTTTCCCTTGCTTCCTTTACATAGTCCCTGTCTCCAGACACATGCTTACAAAGCTTAATGCCCAGGTGATTACTTCAGGAGAGATGATCAGCTGTTCTACACCGGCTGCAATAGGCCTGGTATCAACCAAGACCTGGGAGAAATCTCTCTCATCCATAACATACAAGCAAGCAAGGACGAATGCCAACCAGAGGCTCTCCCTCATCTTTTAAGCACTGTTTCAGGAACTTTTTCTCCAAAGCATTTTTTGAACAGGAGCTGCAAGCATTCAGTACAAGTAATATTAATGGCTTAGGTTTCATCCCAAAAATGCATTGCTCAGTCTTAGGTTTATGCTTCTGGAAAATGATTTCTGCATTAAAGGGATCTCTGTGACATGCCCCTGCTCTCTGTTCCCGTGACTGTTCCCATGACCATCACATCCAGCACTGGTGAACTGGCCCTGTGCCAGCTTCCAGATTTATTTTTATACACCATTTTGTGCTGCAGGATCACTGGTGCCAATGCAAACCTCTGCTGGTGCCAGATGGAAGAGAGAGGCCAACAGGTCATTCCTGCCCCAGATCTACCCCAGCCCCTTCCTGCCCTCACTTCACTGGCACTGCTGTGTCTCAAAAAGCCCTTGCTAGAGGGGAGCCTACACATAAGCTGAGCCCTGAGAGTGACCCTACTTTATGCGAACTGATGACTCCAGTTTTTCCATGCAAAGAACTGTAAGAGAAAATTTCCCTCACTGACTGCTTCCGGCCTCCAAGGAACGACTCCAGAATGTTCCACAGACCCTCTGTAGATCCCACTTTGGGAATTACTACTGTAACCAGGACATATTTTCCCCAGGGAATAAGCAAAGGGTTTTTTTCTAAAACATTTTTTATTTCTTATGGAAAAACTCTTCATTGTTGAAGTTTCGAACATAAGGTGGAAATCTTTCTTAAAAACATTAACTCTTCCCTTACTCTTATTTTTTTTTCAACTGCCTCTTAAAACTCCCCACACTGAAAGTTACCTCTTGGCTAAAAGGCAAGAATTGCTGTCACTGTGTGCCTCGAGAACTGCAACATCGATGTGCCCCCACCTTCCCCTGCCTGAGCTCCCCGCTCAGCCTACGGGCTTGGGGAGGATATGCAAGAAGGAGCTCATAGAGGGAACAGGAATATACCAAGGCCAATGGTGGCCTTTCTGGCCACCCTTTGAAAGGAAGGAGGATCTGCATGTAACGTCCACCTATGGTACAAAGCTTGTATCTCCACACTTAATTTTACTGAAAATCAGCACTTACCCTTACTCCAGCAACACTGACACATACTCCATGCACACCTGTTTGTCAGACAGCACGATCTTTTAATGCTACAACACATCGCTGGCTCTGCAAGACTTGTTTAGAGAAGACAGAGTGAATAGGGTCACCCCAGCAGTAAAGGCACGTAGACTTATACATCCTACGGGGATGTCCTGCTAATTCCTTTTCCTTTCTGGAGAGTGGATACTCACTCATGAACTACTAAGGAAACCTTCTACATTTGCCTATTTAAGGCAGAAATAATTACACTGACTTAAATGTGAAACCTCCAGCAAGCTTTCTCCACCATTAATATCTCCTTGTATAGTAACCTTATTATAGCCAGAGATAAGTGACCCCACCACAGTACTGGCCTTGTTCAGGTTTCTCAGTAAGTATAAGAAGATTACTCTATATATATATATGTATATATCTATCTTATTTCTGTTGTGATAAGCAGCTTAGACAATATGACTAAGGGTCACTCCATACAATAGCTCTATGCAATTATGTATAAATTTCTAGTGTGCAATGAAGAGAGCTGAAGGCTTCCAGTACGCAGCCTCAGGTCTTTGCCATTAACCAAACAACTCCATGCTACGACTAGAACTTAACAAGAGGCAGGGTTTTGTGTTTCCCATAGGAAACGAGGACATTTTGACATTTACTGCACAACAGCATTTCTGAAAATACATTTCAGATAACTAAAACCCTTTTGAGAATACTGAAGAATTCTGTTCCAAAACCATGACCTTAAGAAACACTCTTACCTGTGCAGTAGGAAATAAGATGAGTCTTAGGGAGAAAAGTCATTCCAAAACTGAATCTATGTTTTACCGTCTCAGCTTCATCAAACACAGTATCTCCTTACTGTTTTCCTCCACAACTCACATCTCTGCTGATATCCACACTCCAGAACAGGCAGGTAAAACATCCCACTGTGCAGGTAACTTTGTGCTTGTGTGGGGAGCAGACCCTGATTCAGGCTGGTCTCTCATGCAAGCCCCTTTTTCCCAGCAGAGCTGGCCAAACTTGATTTGGGCTAACACACAGGTCAGCACACTGTGTCTGCAGAGCCAAAATGCCACGGAATCAAGAATTTTAACAAAACACAAGCTTCTGTAGGCAAAGTGCTTCAGTGGAAACTACCTGGGCAGCTCTGAGAGTTTAGATACCAACAGGGAACTGCTGATTTCTTGGTAGGTAGCAGTCAGTATGACTAAACCCCACTTTGCCCTTAGTAATCCCAGTTCAGGGGATCCCAGGGAGCTGCTGTGCTGGGTGTGATATATGGCAGCCCCAGCACAAAGAGGCAATGGGTGCAAAGCCACATCTCCATGTCCTCAGACTCAGCTCAGACTCAGGAGAGACCTGTGACCTGCTTCTTTGTGAGCTACATCAGCCCAAACTAATCCCCAAACACGGAACCACAAGACTTCAGAAGAACATTGCAAACCCTGCTTTTAAAATGAACTGCACAGGGCTGGGACATTAGTTGTTCATGGGAGCATCAACAGGTCCAGGCAGAAAGCGCTCTCCTCCTCCCTGGTTCCCAGAGTTGTATAATTCCTTTACTCAAAACAGCTGAAGCCTACTAACTACTGCATTTCATCTCTGCTCTTCAAGTGTGCTGTTATGCTGCAGGTTTAACAGTACTTCAGAGCTATGCTGGTACCATCCAGTAATGTTTCCAGCCTGCAGTAAGATCCATTAGCAAGCAGGTCAAGATGCCATTTACTGAATTTGCCACTGGAAAACACAGTCCAATGTTAAAGGATTCACAAGATAATGCAGTTCAGGGCTCAAGCAAAGTTAACTGACCCATGTCTGATTTTGAGAACACTTACAAATGTCAAGTTATGAGTTACAGAAGGAGAACCTGGGGTATTATAACTGTATCAGTATTTGTCCTAATTGAAGGATTCCCTCTGGTCCCCTAAACTGAGGTAGAAGAACCACAGTACTGTGCTCCTCATTACACAGCCTTTCTGACCCCTGAAATCTACTGCTCATTCACATCCAGCAAGTGCAAGTGTAAAGAGCAATACAGGTACTCAATGGACAGCCTAATTTACAAGCCCCATGATACCTATATAACACGTCAAATGCACCCTAGATCACGTATAAATGTATAAATAGGCAAAGCTGCATCTCCAGAAGCAGAGAAGAATTTTCCCTTCAGCTTCTTACTTGCTGGGTGTGTGAAGGCTGCTCCAGCAGCATTGAGCATGTAAGATCCAGTGGGTTTGGTTATGAGGAGTGCAGGTTGTCGGGCATCTTCTAGGAGCCCTGTTGAGATGCCACCAAAGGAGCACTTCCCTGTGCTGCCTTCGGCTGGGCTGGTGGGACCAGAAACATGCCCTGACAATATGCAGTGTTTCCACTGTTCAGGAACCCAAAATCTCTCCCACCTGGAAATCCCTTCTTTAAAGAGTGGGGCATAGTGGAACACTTCAGGGCTCTATGTCTGTGCTTCTCACTTGCCATGCTCTGAGCAGACTGAAGGAGCTATCAGACATGCAGTGCTATACCCAAAGGAGATTAAAATCCAGAGAAAGAAATGCAGGAGCATGTTAAGAGACAAAGTGTTATCAGAAGCAGCCACTTCAGCACTGCTACTGTAAGAAACTTCCCCTCCTGTCCATGCTAACCTGCAGTCTTTGACGAAGGGGCTGACTTGCCCCTGGGAAGCACTCATACATTCCTGTGAAGTTGACTCTGGAAATCCCTCTTTTCCGTGGGCTAGCTGAGCTTGCAAGGTAGAGGAAAGTGCCAGCCAGGGAAAATGCTTCTGGGCAAGCTGGTGGGATACTGAGGTTTGTTGATATTTACTAGGGGAGTGACAGCTCTCCCTTAACTCCCAGAAGAACAGCCTGATACTGTGCTGCTCTTTCAAAGGTGTTTCATTTTCCTAACTAACCAGAGACAAAACACCCCTTGAGACATGAGCTGCAGATGACCAAAGCTTTTCTATGGTCCTGAGAGAGGACTGCAAGTCAAGTCCAGGTCTTATTCGGCCATTAAGATACTGATTTCCCATTGACTTTGCCTGCTGAGCTTCCTACAGAGAAAAGTCCTCCTTAGCTGGGTCCACCAACCAATTCTGCATCTGGAACATTGATTAGGGGAACCTCCAAAGTGGTGACAGCCTACAGAGTTTTTGTGTGTGAGAAAATGGCATGGCATTTTATAGTGAGACGAAGCGGAGATCTCCATCTGATTTCCTACAACCCATTTCCCATTAGCCTGCAGTTTGACAGGGAGTAGATGTTGCCAAACAGTAAGGCCTGAGCAGGTCAGACAGTCTGAACCCCATGCTCACTCCCTGTATTCTGCCAGCAGGATCTGTAAGTGCCACTGGAGAAGGAGCGAGGGAAGGTGCCCTGGTCCCTGCCATGGGGCACTGCATGTGATCTGCAGATACAGCCTTTGCAAAGCACAGAGCACCTTCAAAGTCTTTCCAATGAATAGCTCTGCAGCTCAGTCAATCCCTGGTATAATTACACACATCATTTACCATTCCAAGCAGATTCCTTTTGAAACCAAGAGCTTAATTGTGACCTACTTTTTTGTTACCGGCTTATAGAAGTTTTTGAGAGACCTTTGAAATCCAGGATGCTAAATGGCTCCATGCAGGAGAAGGAAATCTGGGTTTCTTCCTTCCTTTTCTCCTTCTAGCCTTACCATGCCCCAAGGATGACTTTTATCCTAAGCAGTGTGTATGTCAACAACTCTTTCCATAAATCAATTATTAATACAGGCCTAGCAAACCCCAGCTGTTTGCAACCTCACTGAGTTGACATGGGAATTAGAGAGAAGTAGGAGCATTAATAATATGGCTGTATGTCAAGTGGAAATCCACCTAAAATCACATGGCTTTTGTTCCTAATCAGAAGAGACTGAAGGAGGTGAAGGGGCCACAGCTCTCCTTCACTGTACATCTCACTTCTGCACATCTGTCTCTTAGAACACCATTATTTGCCTCAAATTATTCTGACCTGTTTCTACTGATCATTGGAGGTCCATGGGCTGAGAAACAGCAGACACATTCACCTCTGCAGGGAGAAGCTCTGACAGGACTAACAGCCCTTACAGCCTTCACCCTGCAGCAGCAGGCAAGCACTGCTAGCTCCCCATGGGCTGGCTCTAAGGATGACTGCTCAGCTTCCTGCCCTATGTGAAATCAGGGACCTGGCTTCATCTTGTCTGGAATAAGTCGTGTATTTATGGAGCAGCTCCCCTTTCCCCACTTCATGTCATCCCAATGAAAGCCCTCAAGCCTCGCTGCAGCCCAGGATGCTGAGGGTGTTGGCTGTGATGGAGGTCTGGAGGGGGACAAGCAGCCTGTGCCATAGCTGGGGGGAGAGTGGATTAGGCAGGGAGGAAGGGGAGGTAGTGTGGGGTCAGTACTGTGCCTGCATTTAGGGAAGAAAACCCCAGCATAGGCAGTGGATTTGGATTTACAGGCAGCCTGTTCTCACTGGGAAGGGGACAGTGTCATTGAGAGGGAGCAAGAAAGGGGAAAGGGGATCATGTTTTCTCAATGCTCTTATCTGAAGCAAACCCTTAATAAGGATTGGGATGAGCCTAGATAGAAGGGAGGGTTACCTGTGGTATGGTGTAAAGCTGGTGGCAAGCTTTGGGCTGCTGAGGAAGGGGGTGAGCTATGTGGAACACAGAGGACATTATGTTGTACTCTACTCTGCAGGAGAGCCCATGAAATACAGGGGCTCTGGAAGGCACCTCCATTTACAAAGTATTTTCCTTACAAACTTGCCATGGATGGAAGTGGGGATATGGGAAATTTGCAAGCTACCCTGCAGGGTACCAGCCACACATCCCTGAGCCCTGGATGCATCATGCCAAGGGTATCAGGAGAAGACACTGGAATGAAGTTTGTGCCCGGCACAATGGAGTCAGTTTTTTGCCTATTGCCACTGTTGATACTGATAGTTATTGACCTTAGCAAAAGCAGAGCTAACTCTTTCAAGGTCTCCTGGGAAAAGCCATGTTGTGCCTGACCCGAGGAAGAGAGGTTTAGCAGCAGCGTTAGTGGGGCACAAATGGGTACTGTTTTCCTCGTCCCTCACCCAGTTGTGGCTGCTCTCACAGAAGCATGGAAATGGGGATTAGAGGATTGAAAACTCACTGGATATTAGAGCTATGAAAATACTACTGGTGCGCATTGGTTTGCCACAAGCTAGGTGAGAGCGGTCTGCATAGGGCAATCACAGCACAAGGTGTGGGTCTCCATCCCCTTGGATTAGGGGTCAAAGCAATTCCAGTCTCTCCCAGTGTTTCCATCCATTCGGGGAAATCTGCTATACTCACTGGAGCCCTAATATACCAAGAACCATCAGTCGTGACAGAAATTCCTCTCTGAGGGCTTGGAGAACTCAGAAGTGCCATTATTTCCTGCACTTAAAATGACTGGTAATAAAAAGCCTTGTTTGGAAAGCCCCATTTGTGCCTCACACAACCCTAAGCTCTGATGTATACTAAAATCTCACTTTAATTATGCATGAAATGTGCGTCTTTGGCTTTTAGGGACAGAGGAAAGAGTTTTGTCTTGGGAATAACCGAGAATTATTTTGGCCTGGAGTCAAGAACACACAGCCCCGTGTTTGTTCATTTCAGTTGGTTTTGGGTTACGTTCTAAGTGCAGGCAGCTGTTTGACGAGGGCCCATTTCCTACAGAAAATGAAGTTGTTGTGTTCTCTGCAAAATTTCTCAATGCACCATTTCAAAACCAGAGCAGGCTGTGTAGTGCCTGTTTCCCCATCTCCAGGGCTGCAGCCTCACCTGTAACCCTGTTCTGAGTTGTGTTGTGTGTCTCTATACGTGAAAATCCAACCAAGAATACTCCAGCACTCCTAGGCACATAGGGAGTTTCAAAACTGTGGGCTACGTAGCCTGGAAAAGGGTTGAAGATCATTAAGTACCTCAGAAAAACGTTGCTTCTCATTTTCTTCTCATATGTGAGCCTTTTGCACTGGTCTGCAAGCCCCAACTGCCAATCTGCCACAGCGCTCACATATATTTGAAGACCTCTTGTTTGATCTCAGTTGAACAGGGTGTCCATGGACCCGACAGTTTCCTGTGATTACAGCTAAAATCCAGATGATGCTGACTCCCCTCCTCACCTTATGCACACATGCAGCCAGTGGACATCAGATGTATCCCTGAGCTGCTGCAGTAGATACTCATCACTCAGCAAGGAGACATAGGAGCTCTTCTGCTTTCAGATATACAGAAGTTACAGGGGGAAAACAGTTAATACATGGCAGCAGACCCCACCTTCACCATGTGTCCTTATCCTCTCTGTGGCACTCATCACTCCCACCCACTGCTCACTGATCCCTCTCCTTGCTCACCCCCTGTGCCTGTGCCATGGCAGTTCCCTAAGGGATTAAGGAACACATCTTGGAGAGAGTTGGCAGCATCCCTTCTTCCAGGGCTAACACACACTCAAGGGCTCAGTGCTTCTGTCTCTGCCACAGATCATTCATGCCAGGTCGATCCGTATGTTCTAGGACTTCCCTCCTCATTACTGACAGTGATAAAAAGGGGCTTTTGGAGATCCCTAGGTTCACACTAGCTTTTCCTGGAGGAAAAAGTTTGCTTGCTGTAAACCTCCCTCCCCTCGCAGCCTTGAACAGGGAGCTGTTTGGAACCTGAAGCACAGCTGGCACCTTAAAACCATGTCTGGCTGACTGTGTTCATTGATAATTTGGGGAGCATGGCAGGAAATGAAGTCCCTTCCACTCTCTGCAGGTGCCCGGCAGGGCAGATGGGAGGGCCAAGTGCACTGTGGCACTAGGAGAGCTGCGAAGCAATGCAGCCTGATGATGATGGGAGATATGGAGCTGGAAGGGGTGGAGGAGGATGGGGGAAGCTCCCTATGGTGGGCCCAGCCATGGACTCATCCCAGCTCTGCTTCTGATGGTCGGCAATCTGGTTTCCTAGCCAGTGCTAAGTGGTAAGGGGTGCTGAATGCAGCATAACCCCCAAGGGAGAGATGTGGCCCCTTCTCAGGCACATCTAATGTGGATTTTTGCTTTTTCTCTACTGTACAGAACAGTCTCTCAAGAGGTAAATGTTAAAAATAATAGAAGTTGTTCTAGCTCTGGCCCTAAGAGCCACATAACTGGACTGTGATTCTACTTGCTCTCAGCACAGGCTGAATGAAATCCAAGTGCCACTGTGCTCTGTGGCAGGCATCTTGCTCACAGTCTCACTCTCGACTTCAGGAGCATCCCAAGAGCTTCCTATTTCCAGATTATGCTTCCAAGGAAGAGCAAACAATGCACCATGATATATTTAACGATGAATCATTCTCTTAAAAATTATCAGCTGTGAAAGGCTTTCACCACTCTGGGAATAATGCAATGATGTATTTCATGTGAATCAGTGCAGAGCGTATCCATGGCAACCCCATCCTTGCAGTTTGCCAACAGTTGGGGTAACCAGCCTGGAAGAGTTGCAGAAAATAAACCCGCATATTATGGGTTTTTAAAGGAAAAATCAGGCCTGTTTTGAATTACAAGTGGCTTGTCTGTATGCTGAGCCTGGGCTTGTTTGGTTGGCATATTGCGAGACCTTCAGCGGGTGTCACTACCCAGCGAGGTAATTCATCATCTCTGTGCAGCTTACATCCCTGCTGGGTGGGCACAGACACCTAAGGTCTCCTTCCCTTGCAGCACCCTGCTCATCACACACTTGGCTGAATGGCCATGGGCTGGACCCAAGGACCTGCAGCAGCTTCTGGCTGTGGAGGCGCAGGGGTACAGGCACGAGCACATAAGCCCTGTGTGATGCTCAGAAGTAAGCCCTTGACTTAGTAATCTGCCTTCTGCTCTCAAAAGAGGCACAGGCACCGCAGAGCAGACCATCATTAAGGCTACAGGCATCCGAGAAGACAAACAGATCCTAAGCCCATCCTCAGCGCACTGATCAAGGCAATGCAAATCCCGCCATAGGTACTGCATTTCTGCCTGTCAGTAACTTTAAAGCAGATGAAATGCTTGGGATGTGCTCAGAACCCTATTTCCAGCAGGTGCTCAAGAGCCTGCAGTATTTGGGAAGAGAGCAGGAAGCACCTGCATCACCATGGGGGCTTGATCCCCAGGATGCGCTTTTGGAAGGCTTGGAGAATACCCTATTGCATTCCTCAGGCAAGTTTGAGATCCGGGAGGGTGGTTCATGGAAAATTGCTCCCCTGCCTCCCAGGAACGTCAGGGAAAGCCACAGAAATTCCCTGTGCAATGGGAAGTTGGACTGAGCAGCTTCTTGCGTTACTCAGGAGTTTAATTTTGAAAACCAAAAGGGTTGCTGAAAGTCTCAAAGGAAAAAACATATTCCTGTTTGCTCTTTGGCTCTAGCACAGGTGTTAGACTCTCCCTGGTAATAAGAATCCTTTAGAAAGGGAAAAGATGTTCTGTATGATAGCAGGATTTTCATGAAGTTGCTTAAAAACAGCATCCTGCAGAGGAGTGCCATGGCTTGTTTAACACTCATTGGGTCAGTCTGGGGTCTGTGTCTGCCTCAACGAAAGAAAAAGTAGAGAAGGGCAGGTTCCTTTAGGGAAGGAAATGCAATTTTGATGCATTTCACTGAGCATTAGCAGCCCATGTTGGAGGTGCCTTTCTGTGAATTCAGATCAGGAATGGTCAAGAATGGGCAGATCTATTGAGCCAGTCCAGCTTCCGAGCCTCAGCCCATTCCTAGCGCTCCGGAGCCCTACAGACGTGTGAGCTCTGCTGAGCTTTGCTCTGTGCAGATACCTAAGGGGTTTTATGACTGGTGTCTGGAGCTTGAAAATCCAGCCTGAGGCAGCATAAAACATGATTTCCCCCTCAGTATTATATGCTGAGTGACTCCAGCCCAACCTTATTTTCTCTAAAGGGTTATGAAAGACTAAACACTCCAAGAAAATGCCATCCATTCACAGCACGCCAAGGGCCACCGGCAGTGCTAATAAAAATTCTAATTGCAAGGATAACTATCAATCTCTCTGACTCATGCTATGGAAGATGCTGAAATGGCACTCTTGTTTTTGTCTCTCCAGCACTCTGTTGCAAAGAGTGTCTTTATAACAACATCTATAAAGCACATGCAGTTTTTGATATATTTCCTAATTTCACAGAACATATCCCTTATATTTCCCCATTAAAAATAAGGAGCAAACAAAGGTGGGAGGGATTAAAGGATGAAAAATGGCAGAGAGAAGGAAAGAGAGGAAGAAAATTGGATAAGGAAGGGGTAAGAAGAGTAACATTTTGGCTTCTGCCAACTTAAGGTGTTTTGGTCTTCTATAAATTGAAACCAAATATTTATCTATTTCCCCATGTTTTGCCTCTCCAAACTTCACCAGCCCAGCTCTTGTCCTGGAGACCACCTCATCTCCCACTCAGCAGACACAGGCCAGTTGGCTACAAGCATTTTTCAGAACCAGTCCTTCTGCCATGTGGAGAATTTCCAGGATGGTGGGATATATCCCAAAAAATCATCAAGCCAGCTCAAGGAAGTAAACTTAAGGATGTATCCATTATCATATTAATCCTCCTACTAACTTCCAGACAAGAGAATTGTGTCTTGGCACAGCCCCAGACCTCATGAGCCCATCCATGTCAGCAGCACCTCCTCGGTCTCAGCCAGGACCAGTCAGTACAGCCTCAGGGAACAAATGTGATGTAATTTTCTGCTGGATCAGCCTCAATTCTAAGTCAACAGTTAGTTTTCCATTGCTTTGCAGGGCCCTTTGGCACTGACCAGGATGCAAGTTGTGCACAAGTCCTCGTGCTAAGGCTGGCACAGGTGATGGAGCCTGCTAGGTTAGGAAGACTGACTGGATACAGGTACTCAAAATTATGGGCAGTCACTAACACTCTCACTGCATCATGAGTACAGATGATTAATTACTGCACAGTACCATAGAGAGGCTGGTTGTAACCAAAGTATGTGAAATGAGAGCAACAGATATTCTGAGATTTACTGGGAGATTTACTGCAGACCCATCTTTCCCCATCACTACCTGCGGGCCCATGGTAGCTCACCCTCTGAGTGGCTCCTGGTTAGTTTTCAGCAATGCCAGGACTAACAGTGTCTGTCTAGAGAAGGCAGAGAATGTAAATATTGAGGTTAACCTGGATGTTTGTTTCGTTGTTAATATGTAAATCCTGGGGCCAGACTCTGCCAGGTGACTGTGATATTTAATATAATTACATGAGTAGTTGCAAAAGCACACATTTGAGGAAGGCTGAAAGCCATCTATATACACATATGCAGGTATATTCCGGCTTTGGAAGAATGGAGACTCAACCACCCAGATCATAAGGGAGCTACAGGGTGCTCTGTCCGTGCTCTACACTTGGACAGTGGTAGAACCAGAATTTCTGGTGTACTCCTATGTGTGACTAGCCTAGATGTAGTTAAAATGATGTGGCAGTACGAGTGCCAGTGCCCAGATATGCCAGTTCTCAACATCCTGCTTTCAGAGAAAGCCATTCTGGTCCAAACTGTCCATTCAAGCGGTCTTCTCTACCAAAGACAAGTGGTGGTATCTATGATTCTGTGATAGAGTGGAGTGACCAAGACTCACAGTCCATGTGCTAAGGTAAGAGCTTTGTGCTTCCATATTGAATAAAGAGGGCACAACCTAGAAAACCATGCTGTGACTATCCGCCTTAGCCTGTACCTTAATACAGACCTCCTGTTGGACCCATCCATACCTTGCTGTCAAAGGACAGCAATATGGGACCAAGCTGACCTGCCTGGACTCTCCTGTTCTGAGTGTTTGCCAAGGAACCTGCAGGAACCTCTACACAGGCTGCTGAAAAGCTCGCTCCCACGTGCTGCTTGCCTTGTGCTGGGCAGGGCTGTGTGTTCCTCTTCCTCTCAGCTGCTGCAGCCTGCCAGTTCCCATTTGTTCCCCTTCTCAGTAACACTCCAGCACCAGTGCCTCTCTGCTGTTGCCTATGTTTTATTGATATAACTTGGTCACTCCCTTGGCAGATGACTTGAGAAGTTTGGTTTACGAAGAAGTGCCTCACCCTTCTCTGTGTCCTACCTGGTTCCTGTCCACGTTCTCCCTATGCAAGCCCACTGCAGCCTGAGCTGGATTATGCCTGCCAGCTGGGCTTGGTTGTACTAATGACCACCAGATACACTGAAATCACTCTAATTAACAAGCTCGGCAAAGCACTTTCTGTAGTTAGCACCCTGCAAACATGCAATGCCAGTCATGTCCAACAGGACGCATTTTCCTCACCCACATCTGCCAAGAACCATTTCAAATACTTATTTGGAGCAAAAATAAAACTTGGTGGATAAAGCAGGCCTGGGCACAAAAATACATATGGAACAATACAACTTCACTGGCCTCTCCCCAAAGCAGCAGTCCTTTTCCGCAGAAGTAGTAGCACACTGCTGGCAATACACATGTGCATAATAATAAGATCAATGAGTCTCTACCACTTATGGTAGAATGAACAGAGACTTCTTTTAGAGGAAAAGACAAATGTATAGTTTCAGAGGCCTCGGTCTGCCATGAAGCTGGCGAGTACCGCTGATATCAGCAATAAAATAAGATCTGAATGATTTTAAGGAAACTCAGCAAATCACGTTGCGGTGCAGGATTGGGACCTGCAATGCTATTTTTGTGCTGTGTTCTTTTCATATTCATGCCACTGGTGAATCTGCAGCATGCAAGCAGGCAAGACACAGAGGGGAGGTTAAAAATACTTTTTCCTGAATACATAGCCCTAAACAGTGGAGACTGAATTTCATCCTATTCAGATAAGCAAATTGAATATGCCATTCTGATAATACTGTTTTCAAGAGGTGAGTTTTCCTCTGGAAGCTGACACCCTTTTAATACTCTATGTCCTGGTCTTACCTTTCATTGCTTGCATTTTGCATCACCAACTGGCAACTGTGGCAGAAATAAATTGACCACTGCCCCAGTTTTATTGATGACACTGTGTCTTCCAGAGGTTAAAGGACTTTATCAATGTTGTATTAATAAAGAATCCATTACTCTTGATTGCTTTCTTCCTCCTAGGTACCCTGAAATCTGTATTTCCACCTTAGCTGAGAGCAGAGCCCTCATGTTTTCAATTCTCAGCTGCCTGGTCAAGCCCCGAGAACCCCCCAGCCTCCCATTAGAGTAGGTGTAATGTAATTTAACAGAAAAGCTCAACAATATCATAGAATCATAGAATAGACAGGGTTGGAAAGGACCTTAAAATCATCCAGTTCCAACCCCACTGCCATGGGCAGGGACACCTCCCACTAAACCATGCCACCCAAGGCTCTGTCCAACCCAGCCTTGAACACTGCCAGCAATGGAGCATTCACAGCTTTCCTGGGCAACCCATTCCAGTGCCTCACCACCCTCAGAGTAAAGAATTTCTTCCTCATATCCAATCTAAACTTCCCCTGTTTAAGTTTGAACCCATTACCCCTTGTCCTATCACTACAGTCCCTAATGAAGAGTCCCTCCCCAGCAGCCCTATAGGCCCCCTTCAGGTACTGGAAGGCTGCTATGAGGTCTCCACGCAGCCTTCTCTTCTCCAGGCTGAACAGCCCCAACTTTCTCAGCCTATCTTCATATGGGAGGTGCTCCAGTCCCCTGATCATCCTCATGGCCCTCCTCTGGACTTGTTCCAACAGTTCCATGTCCTTTTTATGTTGAGGACACCAGAACTGCACACAATACTCCAAGTGAGGTCTCACGAGAGCAGAGTAGAGGGGCAGGATCACCTTCTTTTACTGTGTTGCCTTAGTGGTCTGCATTGATTGCTGCAAAACCCAGCCATGGCTAAATCCCAAATGCTCACTTTTTTTTATTCCTCTGATAATATTTGATTCCTGGACTGCATATGCAGCAGCATGTTCTTGTGTGGCTTTTAAGATGGCTTTTGCAATCATTCTTTGCAATCATTTTCTCCTGTGGACCAGCTGGGAATGGCTCATCAGAGCCTGCGAATGTAATACAGGAGGAGAAATACAACCTGTGACTCTCTCCCTGATTGTCACTGTCACCAGAAGTCAAAATTCTAACAGCTTTTCTAAACCCTTCCACTGCTCGAAGTCTGGCAGTTGGAGAATTATCCATTTCCTCGAAAACCAACTTATGAAATGAATCATTTTGATAGGTGGCAGGATAACATTGTCCTATTTTGTAGGAATTTATGTTCTGAAGCGATACGAGTTGAGTTACAAAGTAAGTAGAAAACCAGAAAGATATGTGAACACAAATTTGCATGGTTGGTATGACAACAGGGATGTTTTGTTTAGATAAGAGTGAAAGGCCTTGAGGGGAGAATGGAAGAATCCGTACACTCTAAAAAAATGCAAATCTGGAATGGCTTCCCCAAGATAGACAAGAATTCATTAATAATTTCCTTCTGAGACAAGATAAGGTTGGCACACAGGAGAATTAACCTGAGAATCATCAGTTTGCAACGAGCTGAAACCAAGTGGTAAACACACATCATGATTACATTACAGCTGCAACTGGAGAGATATTTAATTATTAATTGTTAATCTTATGAAGAAGTAAATTTATTCTGCCTTTGTTAACAATGCTCTGTGTGTTTGAGAGATGAAGATCTACAGCCCCTCAGCACCAGTTACATTCAGGCTTGAAAGATTCCCCCCAGGTCCAACTTTGAGTTTATAGTGCCAGGAACCTCCAAGAATCCCCGTTTTTGGGGGTGAAGCCTTGGAGATCTCCTGTCTCTCACAGAGAGGCACAAACTGGGGGAAACTCACTGCAGTTGAGTCCCAGCCTACAAGCATAAGAGAAAAATTGGCTCCTGTTTGTGTTACTTATAGTGATTTTCATTTGAAAGCTCCTACAGGGACACAGCAGCAGGACTGCCCAGGAGCAGTTGCCATTTTCCAGCATGGTACTTGCATGATGGAGAAAATCCTATTCACTCCCCAAGATACACACGACTGCATCTGCAAGGATGGTGGGGTGATGGAGAAATTCATGAGAGCAAAGTCAGCCCAGCATGGCAGGTGCTGTGCTATTCCCAGCTGCACTAAAACAGACATGGAATCAAATACTCCCTTTTCTTCCCAAATTGCAGTGCTTTCTGGCTTGTTTCTTTCTCTAATAGCCAAGGCAGTTATATGGTTGCTACATACTCAGCCTTTTAATGTGTTATATGAACTGCTGTGAAGCACTGCTGGGTTTGTTATCCTCTCTTTTCACTGCAGATATAAAGTCAGATGGAGCCATCATTGCTGGAATGGCCCTTCGTCCTGCGAGATGGGTTGTCCTAGAGCAACCCAGCTGGGAACTTGGAACATACACAATGGCAATGAAGCTGTACAGAGAAGGTAGCAGCTCATGAAAGTTATTAGCAGAGAACTGTGGAGCATGTGAAGCGGAAATAATAGCACATATATGTTCAATGTGAACTAAGAGCAGCATTGAAAATGCATTTCCAAGTTCATTCAGTATTTCTATGCACAGCAAAGTTAAAAACTCCACAGGTATATGCTGACAAACCCTGCCAGAACTCTTCCCAAAGGCACTTCTGATGGGGGAAAGAGGGACAAAGTGCAAAGGAGAAAGCCTGCACATTTCCCACTCTGATATTCCCTGATTTTACGCACCACAGACAGATTTCAATCCTCCAAACTCAACAGGTATCTTACTGCTTTTATCTTTCCTTTAGCAAAGCTAACCATAAAAATCTGTGTTGTGGAAACTTGTGATGGTCTGGAGAGCTATTGCTTTTGTTTCCTTTGGGAAAACAGGATAGAGAACATGGGATTACAACATGCTTTGATAATGTTGAATTGTTTCAGTTTGATCAAGTACAATGTTTTGTGCTGAAACTGCAGTCATAATCCACTATAAAAGACTAAACAGAATCTGTACCTTATAGTCTTATACACTCACATTTTAAAGCTTGTATTTTCACCTAACATAGAAGCCAAACTGACGCAAACTGAAATGATCAAATCAAAGGGAAACATTCCTACCTTAGCAAAATGAAACACCTTTGATGTTACTGAAACCAAACAAGAAAGTCAGAATGATTTGACATTTCCTATCAAACACTTAGTCTGTACTGACACACTTCTGTGAAACATTTCTAACTTGAGGAGGATCTGGGGAGGCCCTGCGCCATCACAGCAGGAGATTCTCTGTCCCTCTTGCACCAGTTCCTGCTCCCTTCGAGGTGCTGGCTCTGCACTGGCTCACTGGAAAATCATTACAGTGGCGCAAAATGTCTCAGGTTTCCCAACCAGGACTGATTCTGGGCATTGTGTGGGGTGTCTGCCATTCCTCTAGAGGTGCTTTAGCTCCTAAAGCCTTCCCTTATGCCCCCAGACCCTTCAGAGGAGGAAGTCAGCTCATGGGTTTGGGAGGCTGGAGACTGCACAGCTCTGGCATGAGGCTTATGATCTCCATTGAGGAGCAGGAGGTTTCAGTGTATGCTTACACTCTTTCCTGTTGGCATGAAGAGCCACTCAAGAGCAGTGTGAGCCTCAGCACCTTCCTATCTCATGTGAATCGGTTCCTTTGATGCTCTGCCTCATCTCCCCCTCTACAAAAGTCTCTCAGATACTTGTAGGGACAAAGTGGGTAGAAATCAGTTCCATTGCTAGAGGCATTATTGTAACCTGCAGGCATTAATAAAAAGTTCATGGAGAAATTTATGCAGTGATTTCCATGATTCCACTGAGAATTACACTTTATCTGTATCATCTTATACTCGGTTTAAGAAAGAACATTATCCTTTGTAAAATCCTGCAGAATTTTTTACAAGAGACTTAAAGAAACAAGTGCATATCTAATTCATTCAGTACCCAAGAAGTATCTTAATAAAAATAGAAAACAACACTTTGCACTACAGTAAATGGCTTTCCCAGCACAGGTGGAAAAAAAATTGGAATTGAATGTTGAAGCCAAATAGTATGTGATTTTCTTTCAGAACACCTGATATTTCTAGGTTTGCCCTTCAATATTCTAGGGAGGAGAAATCTTATACCCTGTCTTTGTGTTTTGACTTCAGGGGACATGTGTTTGCCACCTGCTTACAGAGCAGCATCTGAGCCAACCAATTATTTAAATATTAAAACAGAGACGTCACCTGTGACTCAATTAAGCTGTTTCTCTACCTGTGCAATCTGAGACAATCTCTCTTTTGCTCTGGGGCTCTTTCTCTGGCTGCTAAAGAAACAGCCTAGCCAAAAGTAATTTGCTCTGCTCCTTCCAGCCAAGTCACCCACAGGAGAGGAAACTTCATTTAAGTGGGATCGTTTTACACTGCTTCAGGCATCTGTCTGGAGCCACCCCAGGGTCCAGCTGTGTCCATGCTTGGTGCTGGAAGACAACAGTAGTGACAGAGCATACCACAAAGCCAGCCTGTGACAACCCCTGCAACCCCTTGGAAGTCTGATGTGGAGAGGCCAGGGATGCCGGTCCTTCACTCCAGATGGCTGGAGGAGCCTCCTCCTGCCTGAAGCAGAATTGCACGTTTGTGCTGAGGTGGGGTTTTACACCCAGACAGGAATAAACTTTGAGAAGTCCCATATGGAAATGAATTCCTGATGTGAGTAAGCAAATAGGCCTGACCTGTGCTCAGGTGTCATGGGGCAGATGTGGAGAAGAGGCGGGGAATGAGCTCTTTTTCCTGCAGTTTCAAAGAGGTCTAATAAAACCTTGGACACCTCAGAAGCAGCCACAATAAGGTTAAATAAGCATCTGTCCAACTGTTCACTAAAAAAAATGAGTTTTCAGATTACTATCTTGACACGGTAATGACACATCAATATTACAACACCGTTGTTCTGACGATGAATGTGAGACAAAATGATTTCTGGAACTAACAGCAGCTTGTAATAGGTCATAACCTGGAGCTATGAAAATATATGACAAAACAATGCCTTAAAATAGAAAACCTTTATGAAAACAAAGTTCTGAAAGGTAGGATTGGGGTTTCCCACAGAAGCACAGTGAGTGCACGGAAAGGCTCGGATACTGGAAGGATACAAGACAAAGCACCCATGTTGTGTTTAAGCACAAGTGAAACTTTTGCACCGCATTGGCCTCTCCCACATGCCATCAGCCTTTGGAAAAGACAAGCCGTCTGCCATCCCTGTGTTAAACTGGATGCACCAGGAGCAAAGTTCAAAGAGTAGAGATGTTTCTCCGCAGAGAAGCAACGTTCACCTGAGTTCACTAAAAATGTCGAATAAGAGTCACAAATACATCAACAGTCACCATATAATAACATTTGATAGACTCTGAGAAGGAGACCTTACCCAAGAGTACTGAATATTTATGACATGGATCTATTCAGCATTCAGACTCAAAGGAACAACCTTTAGTTTAATAGCTCCTGTTTGTTGAGATTGTCTCCTCACTGCCAAATTTTTGTCAGGGGGCCCTATCTCACTATTTAGCAATAGCTATTTATTCCTCTTTAGTGCCACCAAAACCTAATCCTATACATTAGCAGTCTCTTCCTAACTTCTGTAACAAGAGATGCATCTCAGCCTGTGAGATCCTTGGGTTTCACTTGGTTTGCAAGTACCTCAGTGAGTTGTAACTCAGTGTTATCTAGAATTACTGCTTTGAAGAAAGCAGAGCATTTTGTGCCTGACAGATTCATTTGAGTTTTTACTTCAAGCATTTTGCAGAATAAACTTACAGCAAACAGCTGAGTTACACAACTGCAAATGCACTGACAGAAAGAGCCTACAAACATAAAATGCATTTGGAGCTAATCCCTTTGTCAGGCCATTACTTTGGGCTCTGAGACACCCCTTGGAAGTACCTGAAGAAGGTCCTATCCTTCCCTGTGCCCTCTTTTGGGTTACTCCATTTACACCTGGGGAGTCAGACCTGCCTCCCTGCACTCCCAGCTCAAGGAAACTCATCATGTTTGTGATTTGACTTCATAGCTGGTGTTTGTAGACTGCAGGGGTTTGGCATGCTCGGAGCCTTTGCGGTATGTTGACTTCTCCCATCAGACTCTCTCCTGCCAAGGAAGTTGACTGAATGGTGATATTCCTGATTTCTCCTGTCTCAGAGAGCATGACTTGCATTTTGAATGCATTCCCAGGTCCAGAGTAACTTATCATACACGTATTTTTCAAGTCTTCATTTTTTCATCTCTACACAACATGTTGATAGCCTTCCTGCCTGAGAGCCTGATGAGATCCTCTGGAGGCTGCATGTACAGGACAAACATTACTGACTGCCTTTGGGGTCCTCAGTCTTCTCCCCCAAACATATCAGCCAGAATTAGAAGCACAAGCTGCTTCTAGTTATGTCGTTCTAGTAGTGCTCCTAGTTATAATGACTAATAACTTATTTAGCACTTCTATTTTCAAATCCAAAAACACTGCAGTAAGAAAGAGAACAAGCAAAATCCCAGGTTGACGGAAAGAGAATTTTAAGTGAGGAGTTACACAATAATCAGGATATACGGGGAAAAAACCCCAACATTCACAGCTTGAATCCTATGAATCAAGAAATTCGGCAATAAATCAGTGCCTTCTAACCAAATCAAAAGCATGCTGATGTTTGGAAAGAGTTCAAGGGGGAGGGAGTGGGACAACAACCATTATTTTTTACATCTCTTTGTCCTGTAGAACTGGCTGAGCTGAATCACCATAGTTAATACATGTTCTCAAAGCTTTTAAGAACAGTGAAAAAACAGGAATACTGGAACCTTGTTGGGAAAAATCATATTCCCAATTTGAAGAGATTATCTGGGACAAGTTTATAAAAAAGCTTTGTGATCTATTGGACAACTTTCTAAAAGAACTCTTAAATCCTGGAGTTGACTAAGGGCTTGAGTCCAAACCATTCAAGGTATCTGAAAAGCAAATTAATTGAACAGCTTGGAATAAGGTCTGAAGTGATTCTCTTACAGTTTTCATGAGGCTAAGCAGGGCAAACTGTACTGCAGTCGACAGAAAAAAGGTAGATCAAATGGTTGTAAGAGTGAGGTCAGAGTCAGTCCTTAAACCACTGTTAGATAACGAGCCATGCTGGCTTCAATATTTCATTCCATGACACATGAACTATGGAGGTGTGGGAGTAGAAAATGAATATCTGAAAAAGCCAAGATTCAAATGAAAATATTTTACACAGATAAAGACTCATTTCCTTTCTTTGAGAAAGCTAAAAAAAGAACAGGGAAATAACTAGAATAATTAGCCCAAATAACGCCATTAATCCTAAGCATAATAAAAGACTTATTCTGCTTGGATCCTTGGAGTAGGACGAGAACATTTTATCCTATGCAGAATAGTGATTTTCCTTGTTTATATATTGCACACTCTATGCTTCTCTCCTAACAAGCAGCAGTCATTGCCAGTCCTTCAGCAGAGCCTAGCCTTAGTGTTCATATTATATTCATCACTGTTTCAGAGCCAAAATGCTGTAAATAATCTACCTCTCAAACTTATTATTATCTTGACTGCCAAAGCCAGCTGCTCTTGCTGCTTAGCATCCTTTTTCAAAGGAAACACATTGTTTCTTCCAGCTTTGGGTCTCCTCTATACACTGGTGGAAGCAGGAACAGCTCTTCTGAATCCCATGGAGTTGTAGAAATGTATGTTTTTTGGCACGCAAGAAAGAATTTATTGCTGTCTTCTTGTCTCTGTTTCCATCACTCCCATAGCCCCTCAACCAAATATGTGCTCCAGTTGTGCTGGGAGCTGTACAAGATGTAATCCTTGCTGCATCCTGACTCAAAACAAGCCTGTTTTGTTTTCTCGCTGGCTTATTCTGCTTATGTGGGAGCTCCTGTGAAGCCGGGGGCATGAATACATTGCATGATGCTACTCAGAGCTTGAAGAATGAGTTGATCTTGGAAAAGATGATGAAGAGCCAGGCTGTCTGAAATAGGATGTTTTTTAGCATTTTGTTAGCTACTGGCATGATCAACTCACCCTCAAGACAGAAGGTGAGATGATGAGATTTACCTCTTTAGAAGATGAGTTAGGTCTTATCCAAAGGTATTCAGTGTAATGTATGTTGTATACAACAGCTGAATATTTTGTGCACCTTACAAAAGAGATATGTAACTAACATGTGGAGAACCCAGGACTTCTACAATGCAAACTCCATTCCACAGTTTTCTTTCATCTGCTCAGCTTCGCCTGCTCTTCACACATGACAACTGCTCGCAAAACAACAGGGTCCTGGATAACAGAATTAGAAACTGGAAGCCATGAGCTGAGCTAAGCTCCAGCCTTGCTGCATGAAAAGAGCCTCTGAGCTCAGAAGACAACAGGCTGGAGTAGGAGGAAGAGACAACTTTTGGAGGATTGCAGGGGAAGTCCAGGAGTGCCTCCACCCTGAGGAGACGTGGGATGAGGCTTTGTTTCTTGCAAGCTTTGCAGACCCACTGGATGGCCCTATATCTAGTTACTGGCATTTTCTTTTTAATTGAGAGACCTCACTGAACATGCTGCTGGGTGACAGGACACCATCAGGCTGGGTGTCACTGACAGCAGTGCTGTGCTGCCTGTCTCTCTGAGAAATGACTGTAATGTAACTTCACACCACACATGACCAGTGAGGGCAACCAGTTGTGATTGTTGTGAAGAGTGGACGTGTTGAAGTGGCATGAAAAGCTCTGCTGGGACAGGGATGGAAGGTGAGCATGGTGCCTGAGCAAACCCAGGCAAGGTGTGCCAGGCTCTGGCTGGGCGAGAGCTTGCCATATGACTGGTCAGCACACAATACTCCCCTGGTTACGTCCATAGCACATTTGGTTTGGGAAGCTCACAGAGCTCCAGCACCTTTTGCATGGAATGATGAGATACTAAATGTATCAAAAAAGGGAGAGAAACTGCTGGCATCCTTTGGGTCTGCTTGCCTCTTTCTCTGCTGCAGTAATGGTCTCTGGCAGAACATGAGCAGCCTCTCACACCTGCTGCTTAATGCACTTTACACATGTGATCATCATACAGATTGCCTTTTATATGCCTGAAATGCAAGAATTTTTGCTTTCTCAACTATTCGTGTCACTTCAAAATGCCTGGAGGTAGTTCCCCAGGCACATACACAACACTGTTCATGTGCTACATTAGCTGGACATTCAAAAGACATTGGGGCAAGATCAGTCATACTGGCAAAGGGATTTTTTTTCTGTAGGACCAGTTTATTTCTTCACAGAGAGAATGAAACAAGGGGACTAATGCTTGACTATCTCAGCTCACCTGTGTTCTGACTAAAAGAGATGCTGTAAGATCATAAACCAGACAGGACAGCACTTTATTGGTCCTAGAAATGAATGGAAGTTAACATATGGATGCTATAAAAAAACTCAAATTCATTCTGCATACAAACCCACACCTGGAATACACAGATCTAACACCAGAACTAAGTGTCTGTGGCAATGGCTGCTAATTGTGCTAATTCCTTCTCATCTCCATTAAAAAGTACTTCTGCTCATTTGATGGCTTTTCAACCATACCAGAGCTCTTCATCTGAGAACACTACTTCAGGCATTAAGTAGGGTCTTAGCAAAGGTTTTAAGTGAGGCTTCCTGGATATATTCCTGTTTTCCTAAGTTATACTTAAGAGCTGGCTAACCATTTCAGCCCTGAAACACCTAGGCTAATGCATCTCAGAAGCATCTGGAGTGCTAAGACAGAGCCTGGAGCCCTTTGGCTCACATTAGCTGTGAAAACAGTCACAGCACAGCATCAGCAGCTGAATAACTGCACCCCCCCAGTGACCTTTTGCCGTTGCTGCCTGTTCATCACATCCTTCAAATGATGACCCTGCCACTCTATGTTGCTGCGCTGGCCCTCTTGTGGCTTTGGAAACAGCCTCAGAGCATGCTGCAGGGATCCCTCTCCAGCTCCAGACTTGCCCTTTGCATAAGCAACAGCAGCAGGGAGGGAAACAGCCCCAACACAGTGCACCCACCCACAGAGGCACAGGTTGGAAGTCTGCTCTGCAGTATCTTCATTACTTTTATTATACACATTAACTACGTTGAAGATAAGCCTAAGCCATGCTGCGGTCCCCATGGAAACAGGTCCAAGGAGCTTTGGTTGACTATTAATCAAGGTAAATGAATGCTCTTTCTCCTCCAAAGGTCCTGAGGAAATGACTCCCATTAGAGGCCCCAGGAGCAGAGGGCAATGCAGTAGGACATGTACACGGAGGGTGTAGGCTGCAGTTGGCATGGGATTTTACTTGCTTTTCCCACAGGGGATGGAAAGAAGGAAACCTGCATGAGAATTCAGGAAGTCTCTACCCTCTTTATCCCACAGTAGCCACAATGACATTGTTCAGAGACATGAAGTCAAGCTTTTTCTCCTTGGTCTCAGTGCTTGAAGGCCAGTGGCAGCATTTCCAGGGCTGGCATTTGTGATGACAAAGTGTTTGCAAGCAGGGGTGAATCATTTCCCTGAGGACACCCTCAGACTTGCTGCAACATATTCAGGAGGAGAAAATGTTCCGCCTTTGGCCTTGACAGTCTTTTAGCATCTCCCATATCCACCCGTCAGACATGCAGACACACAAGGTGCTTGTACACACTTCCTTAGCTGTAGCAATTACTGATGCTCCCACCACATATCAAACACAAATCCCAGTGCCAAACTGTCTGCATGTCAAGAGTTAAGGGGCAGGTACGACAGATTACAAGCAGCACAGTGAGAAAGGAGCTTGAGAAGACTCAGACCCCTTTTTCTTTGGAGTAGATGACAGCCACCAAGAAACAGCACTGGTGGGAAGCAGGTGCCCCATCCTCCAACCTCACTCAGTTCCTTGACTAAATTTGCACTGGAGAGTGATGGAAAATTAATGTTCAAATTAGAAGATAAAATAAAAAAATAAAATAAAAAATATATAAACATTGAAAATACAAGAAAATTCATATAAGCAGGATAACCTAAATTATTTTTATATTATTTCAAATACTTTTTTTATAATTCTAAAAATTGTTCAATTTTAATATCGATTTTCAGCATAAATTAGCTGAAATTTCATTATAACAGCTGTCTTGAATCACACATGAGAAAATCCCATTTCAAAGCTTCTTTTAAACACTTGTTTTAAACTTGTTTCAAAGAAGGAAGCCCTGAAAACTGACACTTCCATTTATGCAGCTTTAACTTCAACAGTCATCTTCTAACCAAAATATTTCACCAGCAAGTTCCCAAACAGCATTTCTACAGCATCAGATTGTTCCCAGATCTTAATATAACCACATGGTCCTTCTAACCTGCTCTTCTAAAAAATGAAAGCAGTAGATTTTCTTTCTCCATTGCCCCATATTTATTCTCCCTCAACACAAAGGGTACCCTGAGGAATGATAAACTCCTTCCTCCCTTTGCCACTTTCCTGACTAGCTGCAATCGGCTTTGCTCATGAGATGCCACAAACCATATATACAAGCTGCCACAGAAATATGCAATTAGAGTAGATCTATACCATACATGGTTACAAGCCCTGGGAGCTACAGAACAGGAAAGTTTTTGTACTCAGACCCAGGCCATGAGCAGAGGAGCACAGAGCAACCAGGCAGCCACCGAAATGCCAGCGAGCAGTCCCCCAAGCATGGCAGCAGAAGGGGGCATTGAATCGCTTGGAAACTCAGTGGGATCTCATTGTTAGCTTGCAGTTCAGTTCTTTTGTGGCTCTTGGGACAGCCAAAATGTTACGAGACGGCAAAGTCATTGATCACATTCCTCTCCCAGGAGTTTCACAAGCTTTAAATGTCTAAACAATACAAATAGAGCAGCAGTTATGTACTGGAAGTTTCCTTTTCTGTCTTGCATTAAACAGTCTTTTTTCTTTCCATCTGTTCTGGAAGATTCAGGATCTCTGGGCTGCACCAGAGAGAGCTGCCTTCCCCCTACCCACAGCCGCATCATGGCCACAAAATGATGTAATCACAGTGCCACAGGGCTGTGAGGTTGCACAAAGAGCAACAGGACTGGGACTTAATCCCTTAAAACTTCCCTACAAAGTCTTCTCAGCTAAAAGAAATGTCTTCGCTGAGCCATTGTATGTTCTTTAACCGATGACATTGAAAATAAGACTACAACAGGACACTCAAAGGAAAAAGACATCAGTTCCAAGGAGTTACATGTTCCCTCGCTTGAGGTTAGAAAAGCCTGCTCAGAAGAGCCTGCTCAGAAGATGTACGCAGCCCCTGGATCTGTTCTCCTGCTAAACTCAAACAGGAATTTCTTGATTTCTGAAGAGTGACTTTGTTTCGCACATTTTCTAGATAAAATGTGAAGTAAAGGCATTTTTACAAAGAAAAGAAAAGGTCCGTCATCTCCGTCTGAATCATAAATGGAAACCTGGGTGGGTTTGTGTGCATGCTAAGATGAGGGTCAGAACAGGTCTAAGTTTTCTATTTCTAGTCAAAAGCTTTACAGAATAACTCTGTGCCAGCAACTCCCATAACCTTCTTTGCATGGAAAGGGCAATGACCTCTTGGCCAGCTAAAAATGAAAATATCCAGGGTCCTTCTGACCTCATTCCTTTCTTGTAGAAGAAAAAAGGCTGGGAAGAGGAGATGGAATCCACAGTGACTGAGGGGCGTTCAGGATGCCCTGTTTGAGCAGCACTATCCTCTTTCCAAATGACTCATGACTTCAGCCAGGCTCCAGCTTTTCACAGCTGCTTCAGCACAAAGTGAAATACAGGGGTTAATCCTCAGAGGCAGCAGCTGAAATAACTGGAGGTCAGATAGCTAGATCCTGCCTGGCATGTTTTAGTCCTTCAGAGGATTATGAACTTTTCCATAGAAAGAAAAGGTTATGCATGGTCTCCTCTCTCTGCCCAGAATTAAGGTGCCCTGGTCCCTTCTCACCATCCTCTGCTCTGCCCTGCAGGGAGCCACAGTCAAATACATTTGCCAAGAAACAACAAAATATTTAGCTACTTAATTCCTAGCTGGACTAATAGATACAGGCTGCTAGGCATTTGCATAGGAATTAGAAACTTAGGGGCTTTTGGAAACTGGACTGGAGTTCTGTTTTATCCTTAATGAACCAGAAAGCCCATGGCATCATCATGAGCCCAGCGATGATATAAAGGCTGGCTATTTTCTACATCACTGCCTCATCCCTTGGGCATTAACAAGTTTGAAAATTCATGGGAAAACACACGCATAAGACCTCTTAGAGCAAAAATCTCTGGCCTTGAAGAAAATGCACTGGTGAATGATGATCTCAGGATGAAATTAATGACCTGGGAGTATTTTTGACTGTTCTTGCCATGATGATGATTTTGTAGAACTATGACAGACAGCGGATAAATAGTTACTGTTCCACTGCAGATGGCCACAGTTTATTACTATTATTACTATATTATTGTCATAATGACTCAGAGACTGGCAGAGGGAAGCTGATGAGCAGCCCAAAATCTCTTGGAGGTGAACGTCACTTTTGCGTTCCTCCAGAACTGTCTCTTCTTTAAAGTCATCTAACAGTAACTGCTGCCCAGCAGCCTCTCCAAAAATTTACCCCTATCAGTTGCCTGTGCTGCAAACAAAACCAGGGATTTCTGCGGGTAACTTCCCCTCGGAGCAGGCACTGTCCCACAGGCTCTTGCCAGGGCACACTGAAGAGGTGTGGTGGTGCTTTTCAGTCCTACACGACTGGCAAGGAGAGCCTATTCGCATCTACCGGGATTTTAAAAGGGAAGAACTGAAACATTTCATAGCAGCAAAGTTTCCCAAACTTGACTTCTAGCTCAGCAGCCTTCCTAAGCACAGCTCATTTGTCCCTCCCAAAATACAATGTGTACTGAGCACAGTTTGCTGTGTCTGAACAGCTTTACTGCTCTACTTTTCCTTTTTAAAACATGCATATTCCAAGGTTGCTTTTCTCTAAATACCTTGGTCTGGTCTGGGAAGAACGAAAGGCAAACACAGCAGAACAGGCCAGTCCTCTGCTCATTCTTTTGCCATGCATAATCTATGGATGTGGTCCAGTCTCAGTTTGAATGAGTGGGAATCTTGCAGGTTAGGCAGTAACAGTGCCAGTATCTGAGTTTTACACAAGGGAATTGATGTACAGGGCAATTTATTTTTTACGGGTTTTTTACTGTATATACTGTGTAGAGACTGTTGAATCAAGCCTTGGTCGAAAGTCTCTTACATTAACACCTTGGCTGACAATACCTCCTTCCCTGACTTTTCCTGATCCTTGCATAGAACCTCCACCAGTTTTGCTTACTCAACTTTGAGCAAGATGAAAGACTAATTCAAGTGTGATGCATCAGGGGACCTTTCAGACAGGGAATAACAACAACAAAGGCAAACGAGAGTTATTTCCACTGTTGCAAACAGCCAGAAGAGCACAAGGAAGCCAAAGGCTGCATCAAGTCAAAAGCAGCGGGGTCCTGAGGGGAGGCACAAGAGCCCTCCGACTTTACAGCTGTTAGTGCCAGATGGGATTGAACTGATCACCACGCAGAAACCAATGGACATGAAGCACATCAAAATAAAGGCTCTTGGACAGCACAGCCTTAATTTCTCTTGCTCCATCACCCTCCCATTAAACTCAAATGGAGTCTGATACGTCTCTCTGCTAGAGATGGGTTGCTTGTGTCCCCTAACAGCTGGCCAGCCTGGCTTATGTGAGCAAGCTGCTGGTATGTACTGCACAACCTAATCAATGACAGAGGATGTATTTGCCATATTGTCCCCAGGACACCTTCAGTATATTAAGAATAAGCAAGAAATAGCATTCAAAACAAACTAAAACAAAGCTGATTTTTAGTGCTCCAGAGATTTTACCTTGGTGGGGCTGTCTGCTGCAACTGACAGGAAAATGTTACAATAAAATCAGATGATATTACAAGAGTTTATGTCAGAGGATAAGAGCAAGACACAAAAAGCCAGCTGTAATTTTAACAATCTTGCCCATAACATTAAGGCACACACCAGTGCTGCTCAGTCTCTGGGTAACATGATGCATATTTTACAGCCACATTTTTATTGACTATAATTTATACCCTGAAGCATTATTGCCTCTGTATGAAAAGAATGATTTTATTTTCCAGCAAGCAAACAGCTATCCAGAAGGCACCCAAGTCCTCCAGAGAGAGGTACAGGCAACAGCATGTTTAAGGCAGAATAAGGAATTCACTGCTGGACCAATACAGGCTATAACCTCTTTTGCCAGTGACCTTTACTGAACAATGCAAATGTGATATAACAATCTGACAATCTGCCGCTCGAATGTATAGTGTCTGAGGGGACAGAAAACTCACTTTCCGTGTAAGAAGGGATGCAAAACACCAGCCTTACGCTTCTGGTGGCTGCATGTAGGACAGCAGGCCTGTGGGCACTTGCACTCTGTTCTTACCCAGCTGACAGCAGCATGCCAGGAGTGCTGCTCTCCTCATCCCTATTCCCACCCAGGACATCCTTCAGGCCCATGGAGAGCTCAGTCTCCACAGTTTCCCACAAGAGACTTCCAGGGCAAGGTGGCAACCAATCTTATGTACATAATGACCATGGGATGACAGAAGAACAGCTGTAAGTGGATCCTCAATGTGTTTCTAAGTGATAACATTGATCAGCAGCACTGAAAGATAACAGAATTTTGTAGAACCAAACCCAACCATTTTTCTTCTCTCCCAGTAAAATGGATTTGTCACCCATTAGTTTTTTCAGCCCTCATAAGCCATCTGAGCTTTTACTAATTAAAAGGTGAAAAACTTTTCATTTCAAACAGCTGTATTTCACAAAAATGTACCTAATTTATGCACATTTAATTATTGCAGTCGCAGAACCAAATAGCCTTTGCCTGTGCATTCCCAGTAATTGCATGCGAACATTAGCATAGTCTATGCATTAAAGAACATTTTAATATTTAGTGGTAAAAATAGTATCAGCTCTGTAGATGGTATAAATGAATGGCTAGAAAGCTCTCACAGTTTACATCCAGGGAGGTTTGCTCTGTAATTTTTAACCAATCAACATCTTTGCAGCCGACAAATGTGAGCCGATATGTATCATGTTGCCTTGTGAGGCTGAAAATAGACTTTGCAAATACGTTTCTGGGTGCGGAGGTGGTTCATACAAGTGAAGCAAAAGATGAGGAGAGGAAAAAATGGACACATTTTGGTTCCTAGGGCTGAATCTGAGTCTCTCTCATCTGCCTATGCTCATTAATCAGTCCAGAAAGGAAACTCTCATCCTATTCACAGAGTGCACGACTTGTACTCAGACTAGAGAATGGGGCCTGGGAGTGACAGTGCTTCAGATTCATATAAAAGAATATAACAGAAATACCAGCTAACACGTCCTACTGTGTCTCACCATCAGATAAAACAGCAGGCACTTGTACGCGGATTCTTATTTCTAATGGAACTTATGGGATTTTACAAATTGCATTGAATTTTTTTAAAATCTAGACACTAGCAAGGGAAAATAGATTAAAAAAATTGACAGCAATCCATTTTGCTTCTGTACATGTGAAAAAGTTGGAGAAGAGCATTGCTTAGGTTCCCCTCACACTAAAGAAACAGGCTTGGTCATATTTCTCACAGTCTGGGTACCTGCAGTCCTTCACCCTTTAGTCTGGCTCAGGGCATTGGTCCCAGAGAGCCAGAGGCGGTGATGCTTGCATGCACATAGAGGAGAGAAGGCAAAGTCTCCTGCAGTGTCTGATCCCTGAACCAGCATGGCAGCAGAGGTTGTCACTACAGGACCGACATCCTTGACTGGAAGAGGTAGGGAGGGTGAAGATGGAGAGCCCAAACACAGGCCACAGCTAATAGACAATTCAGTGTCCAACTAAGCCCTAAACACTCAGAAAATCTGGTATTTAAGGCATACATATCTCAAACCTGCTGCTCTTAAAATTTAAGATTCAAGATAGTGCTAACCTTCACTTAACTAAATGAGAACTGGAAGTTTGGTTGTTTTTTAGCTGGAAGACAGTTTTAGGATGTAAAACTCTACTATCACTTAACATTTTTGGCATACTCCGTCTTTTCAAGTTCTTCTAAAGAAAGAGACACTTCATTGGCTTGCTTATTCATTGCAGGAAGAACAATATTTCACAACTGAAAAACGTTCAAGAGCAACTTATATGAAGAGCTGTAACAGCTGGAGTGGAACCATTATGTCCAAAACAAGAGTTTGCGACAACTGTATGATTTTTATAATTGGCAAATTATAGCAAAATCATCCATAATAATTACTTACAACTGACCTATTTGTATTTAGAGCAAGCAGAGAAAAGTCTCTCCAAATGAGCTGGCAGGGGAGGAAGGACTCAGAGGATGTCTACTAGAGCTACAGGGGGCTGAACCTGTTGGAGAAGAGGTACAAGGAAAGGATGGTCACGCTGTGTCTCAGGGATGAAGGAAAAAGGATGGGTACCTGAGGAGCTAATTTCACAAACGTGGACATGAAAAGTACCTGAGTAAAACTTGCATAGAAAAATTTGGCTGTTCTCCAGCCTATGGCTATGATTTGGTAAAATTTCATTGGGTGGCTTCCAGCCATCCAGTCCGTGAGCCCATAAGGGAAAGTGCCATTTCATGGGTGTGCAAGTTCTATAAACCACGCGTGAAAGCTTCTGCAAAGGCCTGGCCTCTTGGTAGGAAACTTGATGAAAACCATTGGCTGAACAAGGCAGGGAGCTGGTGGTGAAGAACACACGCACAGCCTGATGCCTGTGACCCACACCAGTCTCCAGATGGGTGGTTTACACAGCGTGCAGGAGATTGCCCAGGGCAGTGACCCAGCCTGGAGCTGCCCATCTCCCAGCTCCAGAGCTGCTTTCCTGGGGGTGGTGGGCAGGTTTCCCTCCAGCCAGTGCCTTGATTTCCCCTAGCTGGAAACAGCAGTGCCAGCACCCTCCATACACACTGTAGAGTTCAGTGGATGAGAGGCCAGTGTGCGCGCTGGCTGTTACAGACATCTGCACACATGCCAAGACCTAGGTGAACCACAGACAGAGGGTCATACTGCTAACTTTAGATATTCAGATAATAAAATGGGTACAAATACAAGTTTTTTCAAGCTTTTTAAGTGCTATCTGCTTTTTTAACCTTTAGATCTGTATCTTTAGGCTTTCTCTTGCATTCATGAGGACCTGAGACTCTTATTTTTTTAGATGAAGCTGAGACCATTACGTACTCGCAGTTTTGTCACGGAAGGCTTTAAAGACAGCATGACTAAAAGACTGGACAGCTTGTACTGAAGCCCTCAGTCCATTTGTACATAGCCACTACAGTATAATGTGTTTGTTTTCCTAGTTCGATAGGTTATTTCTTAGCCGTAAAGTACCCACCACCTACTTGCTGCTGAAATCATGCAGAGAAGCGAGCTGAAATAGGTTCTGGAGTCATCTGCCAGGGACATCCATGCAGGCTTCTAAGTTTTATGATCTTAAACAACTACATACTGTTCTGTCCCTAAAGGACATCTACGCAGTGAATCACAGCATATATGTTCACAAAGAAAGCAATAAATTTCTGCCTTTCTTATGTTACTCAAACTAATATAAAATCTAAGCCAACTTTTGTCAAGTATCTTATGTACCAGCATCCACCATTGCTTTCCAGCTTGACTTTCCTCAAAATCAAAGTTGTAGTCTTAATCCCATTAAAGTTGAGGCAAAATTCACATTTCAAAGACTGGTATAACATCCTTTGTACTTAGTCTGTCACTGTGATAAGAGCAGGTACAACAGTAGAGAACATATTTTCTGCTAAGAAATATATCCTGATGCTAGATACTGAAATTCAAATACTGAAATTCTCCGAGAAGTTACAATTTTATCCAAACATTGCCTATTAAAAAAAACCCCAATCCTGCTTTGTGGCTGCAGCGGTTACCTCCCATGCTCCCAATTCCATTTACCCTTTTTGTTTTGTAATGAAAGTGTTCTAGAAAATCCACTAAAGCGCTGTAGCTTTGAATTCTGCTCTGAGTGACACTGGAAATGCGTAAAAGGGGAAGGAGGGAGAGTAGGGAAATGCACTTCCATTTCCACAAAGCCATGTGCTCCCATGCACAAGGGGTGCTGCGCGGAGTCACGCCGTGCTATAGCAAGCGATAAACTCACACAACAAGAAGCAGCAACACAACGCAAGCTGTTGTATCTGACATAAGATGACACAGATTGTCACATGAGTGCTATATCAAACAGGCAGGGAAAGGAAATAACAAGAGACACTTCACAGCTGTCCAGACTGAGGTTTGGAGGCATAGCTGTTTGTGCACTGCAGGGGCAAAAACTCTTTGTCAGGTCTTGTAGAAAGTGTGTTTCCTTCTATCTACAGCAAAACCACACCAGAATTAGATGTGTTTTTCTTAGGAGCTTCTTTCTGCTCCTGTGTATTTATAGCCTCTTTCAATACAGATAACGTGGCTGACAAAGCAGGATTGATTTGATTAGCATGTAAATAAAGCCTCATTGCTGCTCCTAGCTTGTCTGTCACGGTTATGTTTTGATGGGATTTCTGTCTGCCTTCCCTATTTACTTCTACTTCTTGTTTGCTGACTTCCTGAGCCTGTGTGTTCGGAAGGGCTCAGGTCTCCAGGAGCTACTGGACGGAGTCTTCTCAGGCAGAGGCACACCAAGGCACATAAGAACAGAGATCCATAACCGATTTCCCACTGGGCCACGAGCACCACAAAGAATGTGCTGGTGCAGTGCATGTCCCGCATTGGTCTTCACTGGTCTGGTGGGGAATGAGCAGGGATCAGTCAAGCTAAAAGAGCTGCATGGGAAAGTAAGCACTCCAGGACATGGCCAGGTTTGGGAATCTCCTAGAAGGTTGTTAACTCCCTTGGTTTATTTCACTTACAGGCATATCTAACCAAGCTGGTCTCGGACATCAAGGAGTGAGTGAGGAAATGCCTTACTGACACAGAGGTGTGCCTCAGCTTTCAGACCACAAGGAAGAATGACTGGTATCTTGCCTGCTATCTGTGTGGATGGTTTGACAGTACCTTTGTGCTGCAGCTGGTGCAGAACCACCTGAAAAACAGCCATGTGCCAGCTCAGCCAGTCCTGTCTCCTTGGTGTCTCAGCAAACGGCTACTGAATGGCATGCTCGGTTGGCCATGGCCAGCTCATGCTGGGGACAGACAGGGACTTCTGACCATGCTTTCCCTTGCACTCTGTTCTCCTGCAGGGCTGCTCAGCCTCAATTCTGAGCAGAAGTCCCTAGAAAAGAGCCGAAGTTCCTATCCCGAACATGCGGCACTTGCTCCTGGTCGGGCTGCAGAAGCAGGATCCCATCAAAGCCATTCTGCACCACCCTCCTCATCAGGGGGCAGGAAACACTGATAAATTAACATCTCATTCTGTGATTCTATGATTCTCATTTCTCATGAAAAATAGTTCTGAACAGCTTATGGGAGAAAGAAGCAATTCAAGCATGTTCCACTAAATGCTGGCCACGTAAGTGCATGCGTCTCTGGGAACAGCAAAAGGAGCCACAGATGGAGAGGTTCCAGACTGAATGGTTCAAGTAATGGTTAAATATGTGCTCCCCAGAATAAAACAAACAAATCCCCTTTCCAAATAAATTCTACCACTCCCGTCACTTAGAGATGGGGCTGGTTCAGTCGCTGTAGCGAGGAAGGATAAATCTGCAGAATTTTGCTCTAAAGGTAACAGCTACAGGGCTGAATCCTGACAGTGAAAGATGGTTTGCAATAACATGTTAGCAGGAGACATAATCCCGATAGCTGAAAGTGGCAGAAATCCACAATATGAAGCAACAGACTGCAAGATAAAATTGATCACCAGATAGACCACTACTATCAAAGTAGGACTTAAAAATAAACATAGAAATCAACAATTTTTTTGTTTTGAGAGTTGTTAAGAGAAGGAACAGGTTTGTGTATGTAGGGATGTATATGTACATTCACATATGTGTGCATGACAGCCTGTGTGCAGACATGTTCACGGGTGTGAAAAAGGTGTTTACAGACTGGAGATATCTTACTTTCCTCAGAGCCACAATATCCCCAGGGATGCTCACGCACACCTCCAGCAGCAAAAAGCCTCTAAGGGAGTCACAGGCCCAGCCCTGAACTGAACAGGAGTCACGCCATGTCCCCAGGAGGAGGAACAGTGCTGTTCTCTGCTATAAGCCTTGATTTCCCCAGGGAGGATGGAGGACACACAACAGGCATTGCTTTTCTTCCCTCCGCTCAGAGCAGACCAGATTTTTGCTGTGCCAATGAGACTGTTCATTGGATGTTCCCTTTGCTTCTCAAGATGAAAGTCTCTGTTTCACATTTAACAAGCCCAGGGAATGAGGATGGCTGATCTGAGGCCAGACCTGCCTTTGAGATCCCGCACATGGAAGGCTCAGCCCTAGAAAAGCAGCCGTGTCCCACTGATCTCCCAGGCTGCCTTTGGATGGGAGCAGGTTTTCTGATACTTAGATTTTGATCTTGCAATAGTCTTGAAGCACTGCAAGTACATTCGGGCATTCGTGCCAGCCAAGGAGAAAAATTACAGTTGTGCACTGTTATTTAAGACAGGTCTCTGTCTCTCAGGCCCAGACGCCATGCTGATGGGCCCCCTGGAATAAGATGCCCAGTCAGCCATTACAGCAACAAGGTGAATTAGGAAAACCAGAGCTTCTGATCCAAAATAAAGGGAGAAAACTACGGGTTTGAAGTTTACTGCAGAACACAAATGCAGAAAGCTTCTGTTAGAGCAATGCCAAATCAGGTTTTTCTGAATGCGTTGAAGCAGCCAAGACAATAAGCACACTACACCTTCACACCAGTCGCCTCTGAAAATGCAGTGGAAAGGGTTCATCCTTACATGAAGAAGAAAGAGAAGTGCAAAAGAAATTTAACTGATGCCATTATAAAACAAATCCAACAGCTTATTCTGCACTTAAAAATCACTCCCTTACCATCCCTGAGGAAGCACAGGGGAGGACCCGGTGCCCAGGGTTCCTCACTGCCAAACTCCTCAGGTGGCTCTGGCAAAGAAAGAAGTCATTGGGTGTTCAGTGGCATAATGGCATTTCTGAGATAAACTGATTCCATCGCAAACAGCAGGCTATAACGCTGATGGCCAGGGATCAGGAATGGAGGAGCCAGCCCCTTGCCCTCCCTTCCCCTGCTGCTGAAGGTTTCCTCTGATTGCCTTTTAACCCCCTTGAAAAAACTCTTTATTATTATCAACCCAGTAAAGATGGCACCTCAGAAGCACTTCCCTTTTATTTGTGCACACTCTGGGGCTGTGGAAATTAATGGGATTTTTGTCTTTGAACTGAGGCAGAGCAAAGGCAGAACCTGCAGGACTGCTCCCTGCCCAGGAGCAGGATCAGTGCTGTGCACTGCAGCCCTGCTAAGGGTTTGATCTCCTGCCATGGCAGGTTTCAGCACAGAGGCTCTGCAGCACAAAGCCTTAGAAACTCTGGATGTTGACAAATTTTATTATGAGATAAATGCCAATATATCCAATGACCCTCCCTGTTCGTGCAGTGGGGTTAGACTGCAGGCTGACAGCCTGCACGCTTGGATTATATTATCCAAAGGAAGCACCAGCTAAAGACTGCCTAATGTCATTTTCCCTCATTAGGAGGTTATTAGTAATTCCACTCATAGGGCTGTACTGCATGCTGCATACTGACACTCAGCAGTACTTCAGGGGATGGCATTTTCTACCCTCATTTATGAGAAAATGGAAAAAGATCAAGTTCCTGACCATGAATGCAACCTGTGGTCTGGTCTGGGCAGGGAAGTGTTCGTCCATGCATTTTTCATGGTGTCCTTGATTCAAGGTTTCACTGGCATCTGACAGCATGATTTTATCAATATATATGTGCCTAGTTTGGGGATGGATGCATAGAGGTGAGGGACTGAATCACATATGTACCTAGAGCTTACAATAACTGCCCCTACACAGCACGCTGCCACCCAGCTTGGTGTGATTAGACGCAAACCTGGCGAGCACATATGCCCTAAGCAATAATACCCCACACAAAAGGGTGTGTGTCTGTGTGTGGTAGAGCACATCTGGTCCTGCCCCCTCCATTTAGCAGCGGCACTGGCACAGCACCGCAGCCACCAGAAGAGCCCCAGCACAGCAACAGGGGGGCAGCAGCAGCTGGAGATTGATGGAGCCATGTGGGGAGGAACCAGGACTGCCAGCCGCAGGAAATCCTGATTATTATAGGGTTAGTTTAATAAAATCCTTCTGCCTTGGAAGGGGAAAAAAAGGGCAGCCCTGAATCTTGACATTTCCTACGGAATGAAGTTAAAGAAAAAGTTGACTCACTGAAACGTTGTGCTTTAACAAGACTGATATGAATATTAACTATAATAAGGAAATTATAGTTAAATATAATATCTGTATTTAACACAAAATTAAACAAAACAAGACCATCAGTTCATTTGGGCTGTTCCAGTGGGGAATTCAGACAAAATTAACACAGCCCACAGAGCATCTTAATACGAACACGGCTGAAACGCTGTGGTTCTGCTGCCGGATTTCTGAACAAACCCAAAGTTTTTAGCTATGCTACATGGCTTTAAAGCAGAGCCATTTTTCCTCAGGCACAGTCCTACCCTAACAAAAGCCTGGACAAGATCTGAACATTTCCAGAGCCTGAGGCTGTTCCTGGCCAGTGGGAGTACAGTCCCTGCTCCTGTTTTGCTGCCCTGCAGCCTCCTGCTTACTTAAAACCACCATATTTAAGCAAACATTATCCAGTTTCTCTCCCCAGTCTTCCCTGCTCTCTTCTCAAGAGACCGGCATCACTAATCACTTTGGTGTTCTGAAACCCTCCTTTTAAAAGCCAACTCTTCCCCCTTCCTCAGCAGACATCTGACAGAGCTGCTGCAATCAAACATCGCAGGACGCAAACCAGGACAGCGAATCTTGGGGCAGGCACTCCCCTGTCTCTCTCACATGTTCGCTATTTTTATGCATTACAGAGAGCTAAAAAAGGATGATTTTTTTTTTTTTTAAGAAGTACTTCAGGGAAAAAGAGACTGCCCTGAATCCATCGGGAATTGCTGAGCTGCTCATCCTCAGTGCCCCCCAGCCCCTTCCCCTTGCCTGCTCCCCTTACTGTTAGCAGGGATGTAGGGGATGGTTGGTGGGTCTCTGTTTGCCTGTCCCCTACTGGAGCTGCTGCTTCAGCCACCTCACTATCAGGGTGCCCCAGTGCTGCTTGCCATTTTTGGCAGTCAAGCCCAGAAATATGCAGAAGACATAAATAATTCCTTTTATGAATTTGGTCAAGAGGACAGAGCGCTGGCTCCTGCCAGCAGCGCTGCTCGGCAGGCTAGGATGCAGGCAGGGATACATAGAGCAACCCGCTGCCCTCACCCCCTGTGCAGGAGGAGGTTCTCCTAACTGTCAACTATCCACCCTTTCAAGGATGAAGGAAGGGAGAAGAAGCCAGAGATGTGGTGGCAGCGCTAGACAGGACATGGTTTTAATGCTAATTACTGCAAGGAGCGCTGGGGGAGCACAGCAGAGGCTGATCCAACAGGCATCAAAGTTTACAGTAGAGGCTGCCAGACCCTGAAATACCTAGTGGCTGTCTCAGGGTGGCAAATAAGGTAGGTTCAGAGCTGTAGGGGCTCACCATGTGCTGGCAGCACTGCAGCCACTCTCTGGACCCAGCCAAGAGCATGGTGCTGGGCAGCAAGGACCCTGCTTCTACCCAGCCTTTTCCTGTGAGCCAATAGTTTGTGTAAAATGCACAGTCTGATTTCAGATTTCTTACAGGAAGGCAGGCAAAGGCACAGACTGGGTGGTCTGGAGCAAAGGAGCATCCCCCAGGACAGTACAGGAGTCGCTACCCAGGCCACCATGTCTCCCCATGGCTGTTCAAAGGGGTTGTGTGCTGGAAAAGTGCCCTTAGAGAGTGAATTCCTCTTGCCCTGATCCAATATGTGTTACCTACATGAATGCTGCCATCTACTTAGTCCTTGGCTTCTCCACTGCTTCTGCCTGCCAAGAGACTGAAGATCACAGGCAGAAAAACACTTATTAGGGAAATAACCATTAACCATACGCCATGACATGGCTCAGTCTTAGAGTGACACAGAAAATTGCTGTCAGTTTCTGAACTTCTGCAAGACACATTCTCCCTTTCCAAGGCCGCTGACAACCTCCCCAAAACAGCTCCAAAACATATGGGCTCGGTCCCCCTGGCCCCTTTACTCCACCCTGTGCCTATCAGAAAATGCCAACATCTGATGAAGGCCACATCTCCCAGGGCTCTTAGTTCAGAGCATCCTGACTCAGCAGCAAGTACCAGCACAAGCGAGTAAGAAGGTGCTGGCACTGCATTTCACAACTCATAACAGGGCAACAGCTTATTGTAATACATCTGACTGCCTTCCTTCGGCATGTCTCAGTTAGGCTGACTTTGCTCTGACCAGAACCTATGTGCCATTGTGCAGCAGCAGGAACCCCAAACCAATTCATGCTCCAACAGATTCCCATTGTGTATCTGGTATCAAAATCCATGGTGACCAGCTTAGTATGAGAGCAGCTGCTCACATAGACGGAAGGCAACAGTGTCTGACGCAGCATCGATTCTTTACCCAGGAACTGTCACATCCAGGCTGAACAGAGGAATCACAAAATATAGGAAAAAAGCAAGCAGGAGACATGCTTTCGGGTCAGGATGTCTGTTATCAACAGTGAACACAGCCCAGCAGTGTCAGGAAGGAGGTGATGTGAAGAGCTATCACCAGATAAGAAAATGGACCAGTGCTGCTCCTTGTTCAGTTAAGGACTGCACTTAGATTTGATAATACCCTCCCTCTCTGATCACTCACCGCCCTAGACTTGCAGGCAGTCATCTCAACAGGTCTGACAGCCCTGTGTAGTTTCTCCCCACCCCATTTCAAATCCACCAGCAAATTGCTCTATACCCAGGCTGTGACCTTCCCAAGGCTCCTCCTGTGCTAGAGGGAAAAGGGTGAAAAAACTTAAAGCCCGTTGCAATTTCCCTCCCAATTAAACAGATCCCTGTGGTGAGTCAAAGCAGCTTAATTCCCCACATCTACTTCTCAATGCCTGCAAAGCAAACCATGCACAGGGCAATCCATTAAAAGAGAGGAAAACTGCAGGCTGGGCAAAACAGCTGACATATAACTAGGGTTCAGGAGAGCGCTTAGGACATACAAGGAATCTGCCTCCCCAGCTGGGAGGACAAGGAGACTGGCAGCCTTGGTGGAGGGCAGCTTTGGAAGGAGGTCCTTTTCCTACTGATGGGGTTCCTCAGCCCAGGAGAGGCTCACCATTAGAAAAGCTTACAGGAACCTGCAGTGCCATTATACCTGGTCTTGCATAAGAAAGGTCTCAACCTGAATACCTGAACAGGGTCTTTAACACTGGCCTGTGACCATGTCTCATACTGAGAAATAACCCGCCCTCTTGAAATGTCCTGGGATTCCATTAGCTGCCAGAAAGCCTGTCCAGCAGAGTCCTTAGGCTGAGACAGCCGCTTTATGCCAGTATTTGCTTCAACTCTCCAACTGCGAGGGTTAGAAAAGAGAGGGGGAAAAAAGCTGAAATATTCTGCTGGTGCCTGAAAACAAAACACTCCAGAGTTTTGGCACCGCAGGCTGATCCTTAGTAGGTGGAGATTTGCATCAGCTCCAGCTGAGCTTTGCTCTTTGACATCAGCACAAGAACTCGCCTGCGTCTGCAAATACCATGCTTATGCAATGCTACTAAATACATTCCCTTGCTGCTACTCACACCGGCTTGTAAATACAACCCACTCCAGCCACCAGCCCCGTGCATCACAGGGGCTCGCAGGAGCACTCAGTGCTGCGGCTGGCTGCGAGGGAACGTGGATGTGCTGGAAAAGCAGGATTCCTTTTCTTTGGTCCAACGGCACAGTGGGTATTGACGGGGAGCTCCTGAACAGTTGCTCCAGTCATAAAGATGTGACCCTACCTTTGCAAGGGGACCCAAAAGCCATTTTCTACCTCCCAACCAGCAACACATGGCAAGTGCTGGTCTCTGCCTGCTGCTTCCCCTGAACCAGACACCAAGGGCCCATCCTCTGTAAAGAGGGGGAAATCTCAAGTTTACTCACTGTGGGTGGAAAAATATCTGCTAGAGGGCCCAGCCTAATGAATAATGAGGGGATTAAAAGGCTGCAGCAACCCCAGTAAATCTGTTTCATGCTTGGGGCTTCTTTTTTTCATCGTAATCTCTCCTCATGCTGGATGCCAGTGACTGACAAACTGCTTTGCCTCCTGCAAACCGTGCATGACGTCTGCTGCCAATGCAATAAATAGGGGATAATTCAGGGATGCTGAAGGAGGGAAGCTCACAGCCTCCCTCCACCTCGACACGGCTGGGGTTCCCCAATCTATAGGCTCCAGCCCAGCCTCTGTCCAAAGAGAACAACAGCCCGCATCTGCCTTTGACAGCTCCAGAAGCTGGGACTGGCAGACAGCTGTGAACCAAACCGGGTCCACTAACTGCCCTGCAGGCTTTGCAGGCTCCAAATGAGTGGGGTGTCTGGATTTTCCTTCTTGTGCTTTTAAAGTGTCCCCAGTCGCAGCTTGCAGCTCCAGGAGTGGGAATCAGCTGCCATGGAAACCTTGCAAATGCCCTTTTCTAACAGTGGCTGCCTAACACACAGCTGAAGAGCGTTTCCTCCCCAAGACACACAACTCTGAAATTACCCCTGCTATCCCTTGTGGGATCCGGTGTATGCCTGCAATGCTAAGATAAATGGTTTTGAAACCTGTTGTGGAGCAAATTCACTGCAAATGAGGCTGGGCACAAAAGGATCATTAGCCAGAAATTCAAAGAAACCCAGATCTTTCAGTCTTGTCCTGGGCTAATGAGTTTCCTTCAATGACATTTGCTGCCACAAAGGTATTTCCTGGCGCTATGAGACTTGCAAGGAAAAAAGAACTATTTCCATCTCTTGCAGGTAGACCATGATTCACATCATCCCCCACCCACGTTGCTCTCTGTCATTAGGGCATTGCAAAGTGCTGTCAATAAGCCACAAGCTGCTCAGCTGAATGAGGCTGACGGGCAAAAGAAGGCAAGAGATTGCACTCAGAAAGTGCTGAGCTGCATGCACCAAGGCAGTGGGAGGCAGGAATCCTCAAAGCCTAAAGCTTCACTGGTGCTGGTAACAGCGTGGGCTTGAAAGAGTTTGGTGAGCATTCCAAAACATGAGTGCAACAGAAACCCCACATGCTACCCGGGGTTGCTGAAAATTGAGGTGTTAATGATGCAGCTTGAAAACTACAGACCCATAAATGTTATTTAAGAAAAGTCAGCAGATACATAACCTGCCTGAGGTCTCAAATAGAGCCACCATCAGTTCTGCATCTACTGGTACCCAGAAGCCTTTCGGAATCTGGCCCAGGGTCAAGGGCTCAGGGTGACAGGATCCTGACAACAGCAGAGGTGCCATCCTGGCTCCCCATCTCCTGCTCCAGGCATACAGAAAAGCTCCCTTTGAGGTGTGGGAAAGGGAGCCAGAAGTGCAAACACCCAAACCCTGAGTCCTGGAAGAGCCTCCTGTTGGATCCTCTGCTGTCGGAGCCATGCTCACACACCAACCAACACTGAACATCCCAGCTTATTTGTTGTTTAATAAGTTTTGCAGGGGTTTGGAAGAAGAACAGCAGATAAGATCTGTGCAAGTTAACTAAAACTGCTATTGAGGGATATTTTGACAGACTGATAAGCAACTAAATGCAATTCTTGTGACAAGAGCTATCGGACAGCTTAAGGATTAATGAACTGTACCAGCCTCAGGGAACAAGGCCACTGGAGCTGTAGGACTGTCCCAGAAGACAGTGTGCCAAGCCCAAGACATGCCCAGACAGCAAAAACAGGGACATAGGTGAGGAAAGAGTACTGGCTACGAAACTACTGCGCCAGTCATTCACCACACAGCTTAGCTCTAGGTTTCTTCTGCTTGGTATTTGGGTCATTTGATTGCCCCCTTCTTTAATGAGAGGAGGGAGGATTTCACAAACCAGCTAGAAGTTATTTTGACCAAAGAACACACGAGTGTTGCCAGAGTACACTGCAGGCAAAGCTGCAATGGCTGGAAAGGAGAGGAGAGGGCATAGATTTCACTTGTTTGAGGATAGATGATGAATCTGGGTTTTATTGTACAGGCCACAGAACCCCTCCACCTTCTCCATTTACCTGCACCCCATCATGTCAAGAGGGCTCAAGTCAGGTGTTCAAACATCAGTTCACCCTTGACAATCAAAAGAAAGGGTCTTGCAGCAGTAGTGCATCAGCTTGTGGTGCATCCATAGCTTTGTTCACTTGTTGTGCCAAGTTAACCTGTCTTTTATCACTTTAAGTTATCTAGCATTCAAGGGAGATGCCATTTACAGGTTTTAATTGCCAAGCTCCTACCAAGCTTTTTTGCTGCGAAGTTCTTGTGCTGTCAATCAGAGGTGGTCCCTTGTTGCAAGAGACACAAAATTTCACTATACAGAAAGAGAGATCTTGTATAAGGCTGGCATCTGCTTACCAGAAAAATCAAGAAGTTGACAATATCTGTCAAAAGACAGTATGGTACATCTGACATACAGAATAACCAAGTCTTAGTGCCCAGGTTTGCCTCAGTGCTCCCTGGTATTCCACCTCATTATCGCAACACAGCCAGGTTTGCATGTCCTGGAAATCTGCTCAGCCACAAAGAGATGTTTCCCATTCTGTACCTGAGAAAAGCAATTAGCAGCATCTTCCCTGCCACCTCCTGCAGCTGGCACTCAATGCAAAAGCTCTCGACGGTCTCCCAGAGCACAGCACATTCACGGATTCCCTCAGCTTTCTATCGTTTCCCATGCAGGTTTCTGTGTACAGGACTAAAGCAAAGCAGGCAGCAGAACCTTCTCTCCCCAGCTCCTGAAGCACTGAAGGCTGGCTTAGGCCTCAGCTCCTCTCGCTGTCAGGACAGGGAGGTCCCTGCTCTGCTGCTCATCCCATGTGCTCCTGGGTCCCTTTGGCCTCTGGGAGCAAACACCTCTTGGCTGATCAATCGCCAACTCATTTGGGAAACGCTGTGGGCACCTGGAAATGTCAGGAATTCAGGCAGGCTTTTCTCCCTCTAACCTTCAAACCCTAGTGTTAAATCAGATATCGCTCCATCTCTGCAGCACCAGCAGAGCTGGGTCACTGTCACTCGCAGCTGGAAATGGCCTCGGTGCTCACGTTCCAGCCAGCTCCGTGCTCAGTGATCTTCATCTGAGCAATAAGTCTCCCTCAGAAGTCTTTTTCCTCAAGGACTGCTTGAATGGAGATAGCCTGACCTCTTCTTAAGGCCTCTGAGGGTTGACAGTAAAGAAAACTGCAACAAAACCCTGGCCTGGCATTAGACCTCTTCTGGGCTCATTTTCAGCCAAGGGCTGATTTCTATTGGCCTATTTTCTTTCTCTTTTGTAGGTGCTTTTTCAGCTCCTTCACACCGTGGCTCCTCTTCATTGGCAAGATCTATGATGGCCAAAAGTCTCTTGACTCTCCAGTCCCAAGGGAAGGCTGGCACAACTGCATCTGTGCTCAGCTGCCTGCTGGGATGCTTTATGCTCCTCTCCCCAGCGTAAACTCCATCTCTGCTTGCAAGGCATCTTTCAGCCTCTCTGGAAATCTTTCAGATGCTCCTTTAACTCCTTTTTTTGAAGCCTACTCTCTTTATTAGATGTTGCTCTAATCTTATTTTAATTCCTTGTGCAAAGTCTCTAGCTGCCTTAGATCTACTCTAATTCCTTTTGCAAGATCTCCACCTCTTGTTTTAAGCCTTCATTTAAAGTCTTTTGGCCTAAGGTCCTGGGCTCTGTGCATGGCTTGATCATTTCCTCCATCAGATTCAGCAGCGATACCAGCCTGCAGCCTATTCCTTTTAAACTGGCTCCTGCTCCTGACAGCCAGACTTATCCCTGTTTGATCTGGATCAAATTTTGGGGCCTCACTACATGACCCAATGTCATGGTTTAAGCCCCTCACACAGTTTGCTCACTCACTCCCCCCCTCCTTCTTCCCCTGGCTCCTGGAGGGATGGGAAGGAGAATCAAAAGAATACAACTGCCACAGGTTGAGATAAGAACTGTTCAGTAACTAAAGTATAACACAAACCACTACTGCTACCACCAATAATAATAATGACAAGGGAAATACAAGGGAAGAGAATACAACTGCTCACCACCCGATACAAAGCCTGACCCAGCAGCACACCCCCACCCTTCCAGGTCTCTGCCCTTAGTTTTTTACCTCCTGGGCATGATGCACTGTGGCACGGAATACCTTGTTGGTCAGTTTGGGTCAGGTGTCCTGACTCTGCTTCCTCCCGGCTTCCTCTCCTCCCTGGCAGAGCATGAGACTCAGAAAGTCCTTGGTCAGACCAAACATTCTAAGCAGTAACTGAAAACATTGGTGTTATCAGCACTGTTCTCAGGCCAAAAGTCAAAAACACAGCACTGCACCAGCCACTAAGAAGGAGAAAAATAACTGCTGCTGCTGAACCCAGGACACCCATTTAATAGGAAAAAATGACAAAGAGCGTAGGCATTTCTCTGATGAAAACCTTCTTATTTATGCAGAATGAGCAGCCTTGGTTCCCTGAAAAGAAACAGGAGTGAAGCTTCCTTTCCTATAGCTCCAGGCATGCATCAGCCAAGATTTAATCCCCCTAACTCCTCATTTTAAACCTTTCTGGAGTAAGTCCCTCAGGATCCCCCTCCTGATTTCTTTCCCTCCCTGACTCTGCTTCTTGAACTTCTATTCTCCTCTTGCCCAGGTTGATGAAAATTCATCAAGCATTTGCCTGGAGCTCTTTGCCTCAAGCTGTACCAGATGCAGTGAGCAGATGTGTACAGGAGGAAAAGAGCATATTTTAGAGGCATAAAACCAAAGGGTCAGCTCCTACTGACCCCACAGCTCCCACTAGCTCAGTCTGGGGTGAGTCACTTCTTCCCTTTAAATTGCATCCTCCTGCTTCAAAAACGAGGGCATGACAAAGCCTTCAAGAAAATTTTGTTCCAGTTTGGATGGGAATCACAGACTTTGTAAAGAAATGACCCATTTGCAATATGCAGGTATCCTCTAGGTGGGCAGCGTGCACTGCCTTGCACACACACAGACCATACCTTTGGTCTCCTTTGAGGACCTGGATGTCTTTTTATAAAACCAGGGTCTCCAAATAACGTCCCAGGTTGCCTCTGACCCCTCACCCTGAAGTGGCTGCAGAGGAATTCAGCCACCCTGCAACTGCCCGAACTTAAGGACGGAAAAGATGGAGGGGAGGAGAGAACTTGTTTTTCTGCTTGTCATCTTTTGGAAGTGAAACCAGCAGCAATAGGAATTGCATTGGCAGACAGAAAGACAAGTTTTCACTGTTGGTAAGGCCTTAAAAGACAATTGTTTATTTAAACTAATGCAAAGTCACAGAGATGTCCAGCTTAAAAGAACTCATTGGGGTTTTTTCCTTTCAAAATTCTTCATCTGAAGTTGCTCAAAAGATGAAGCAGGACGGTATGTGCATGTGGCTCCTGCTGATATTGGGAGGGCAAAGAAGGGCTGGGGAAGATGCTGGAGTCTGAAGAAAAGCAGAAGCTTTCTGTGAAAGAGTACAGATTTAGGCAGCGTGGAAAGGTCAGCCCTCCCTCCCAGCAAGAGCAAACCTCGGAGGCAGCCAGAGGATTTCACGGTCTCTTCTTCTAGTTTTGGAAAAAAATTCAATCCCTACTTTTTGAGCAGTGAGGCTTTAAATGCTGGGCTTTCCTAAATACCACAGTGAGTTTCCCTGGACACTGCCGTCACTGACAGGGCTGCGGCATGGCCAGGTTGAGCCAGGAAAGCAGTATGGTCCTCAGAAGAGTTCCTGAGCAGCCAAGGACACATCGTTCTTGTGACCCCATGTTTCACCCAAACCTGGGGAGACCACCATGTCCCCTCATAGTGTGTTCCTGCACTTGGACATGGGGTCTCTGAGGAGCCATGCTATCAGTAAGACTGACAGTTGGTTGGGTCATGGGCACATTACTAGCAGCTGAGTCAAAGGGAAAACACAACCACCCCAATCTCACATCCTCTTCCAGTAAGACCAAGACCAAAACATAAAAGTGGTGTTCGTCCGCATTTGGGGTGTGACTACCCAGGTCAATGCCTTGCGCAAGCTACTTTACTAATCCTTCACAATCTGATGCTCTTTTGGGAGATGCAGATCATTCCTCCCGCCCCTACTGAGGCCTCGCAGGCAGCCCCATCCCTGCCTGCTCTGGCTGGCTCACTGGCACCGAGCGCTGCTCTGCCAGCTGACAGCAGCAAACTGGGTCCCAGATCCCATTTGATACAAAAGGCTTTTGAAGGTCTGTAAAAGCCCCACAACCACAAAGCCAGTATCTCCACAGGAGGGGGGGAAAGATGGAGAACTCACATGGCAAAAAGAAAGTTTGACCCTTTTTGTCTGAAGAGACTCTGCCTGAAGCCTGGAGAAAGCTTTGAAACTCAGACCTTGATTGTAAGCACAAGTCTCATGTTGTAATTGGGAAGACAGAACTATCCAAACTCTTTGGATTTATGGTTACTGGAAAGCACTTCCCAACTATTTTCAAAGTCGGTTCGCTCCAAAGGCAGAAGTAAGCTCGCTCTCTGCAGAGATTTTGCTGAAGAAGTGAAGCATTTCCTTGGAATTTAATTTTGCTTTTGCTTGGTCAGGGATTGGGTGATTTTTATTTTTTTTCCACATGGTCCAGTACAACAGGAACTGACTGAAACCGGTACCATGGGAAAGGGAAAAGTGAGGTTTGCAAATGTTAACTTCTGTTTTCCCTAAGTCCTTTCCTTCATGGATTTATATGCTTGTGATTATGTGCTCAGCAGACCCATGACTTAGTCACTTCTTAAAGACTTCTTTGCAGATAAAAGACTTTCCATGATGCAGAAAGGAAAAGTCTTGAGAGCTGGCATAAAGCAAGCAGGCTGGTGCAGTGAACAGATGGGATTCCCAACTCCCCTCGGATGCTTCCCTCCACAGGCAGCATGTGCTGCCCGCAGTGCGTCCCGGTCCCACAGCAGCCTGCTAAGCCCAAGGATGTGCCTCTGGGAATACTGCATTGACTTTGAGACTGTGGCTCTGCTTGAGTGTGCAGTTCCCACTGCACAGCCTGTGCTAGTTTTCATTGGGAAGGACATGGTTTGTCTTCCCAGCACAGGTTTGTTACTCCGAGCACACCAGTCAAATGCAGAAAAAAGCCATCCCATGACAGGTTTCCAGCCATTGGATGGTGACTGGAATGATAATTAAAAACTATGGAGCAATGCAGCCTCTCAGAGTGTTGCATATTCTTTCAGGAGAAAGTTTAGTTACTCCAAACTGGAAATACCGGTGCATTCTTTTGCTGAAGAATGCTTGCAATTTTTGACCCAGCTTTGACCTATGACTGGTCAAATATCCATACATGCATAAACCTGCACTTGCAGCTCCAAACTGCTTTATACATACACTGTAGGAAAAGTCTGTTACTACCAGGTAGATGTAGAGAGTGAGAAGAGCCCATATGCTAGAATTTGGTCAGCAGATATTTGATGCTTACAAATACAGGTATCATATATATACATGCTCAATAAACATATATATACACTATTTAATTACTACAGTAAGAACTCCCTCAAAACAATCCCCTTTGTAAAATGCTTATAAGATGACCAAGACAACTCAAATTCAAATAAATTAAAATTTAAGGATAGTGGAATTGCAAAAGGGAACGTGCAAATATATTCTTCTGAATTCATAATGATTCATAGGTTGGGGTCCCAGGGTGGCAGGTTTTGGTCAAGAGGGACCTCTGTTGTCACATATGTGACCAAGAGGAGGTATAGCATTGAGGGCACCGGAGAATGAGGTTACCTCCTCTCAGCCAGAGCATCTTGCTCATCCTAACACGCGCTCCATGCACACTGCATGCTACCCATGGCCCCAGGAGCTCAGCTCATCCTCATGTGAACTTCTCTGAAGGAGGCTGAGGACCTGGACAGTGGCTGGTGCCAGCTGTACAAGTGCATGCCTGTGCCAGAACCCTGTCCTGCCACCTCCAGGCAGCTTCAGACCAGGGCTACCTCCATGGCTGCCAGCACAGCTCAGTGGTATGAGAAATGAGCCTTGGCTGCAGCTGTCCATTCTGGTGCATGAATGGGAATCTGGAAACCTTGCAGAGGACAGGGTTTTGGTTTGCATCCCCACTCTGACCTATCCAGTGCTGTCTGGAGACATTAAAAACTTGTATGTGTCACATCCTAGCTTGGAATCCACAACTGCTTCATTTTCCAGCTCTAACAGTCTTGACCTCTCCCAGCCTTTTGTGCACCCCTGAGACTCATACTCTTCTTGAGATCACACTGGGCTTGTGTTTTTTCATTCTCATGTGATTAATAAATTATGCTCTACAGATATTTAAGCAGCTCATGTTTATTTTTCTGTCAATAGACTCTTATTTGATCTGGGAGTCCTATTTTCCATTGTCTGAATTCAAAGCAAAGTTCAAAACAAAACCTTCAGATATGAGGTGATTTACGAGCCTCTGCCAAAAATAACTCAGCTCATTCTCAACAGTGAATTTCCCATTTTGCCCTTAGCAATATCCCAGCAAAGCAATGGGTGAAAAAGGAATCCAAGTTGATGGCTGCAGGTAAAGACACTTGTGATGTAAAGACATTACATCAATCTCTGCCCAGACAAGGCACTGTGAACACCGTAGGACCTCCCATGCATCTGGCAAGGCTCTACCATAGAATCCTTAAAACCCCACTATTTTTTGTTCAAGTTATAAGAACTTCTAGCTTTAGCTCTTGGATTGTTATTCTCTGTGGCATTTAACCCCAGCTACTGCTGAGTTTGGTGTGAACACCTCAATTCAACCTTAATTTTTGGACAAGAGGTTCTGAACAAACTTCAGTTACTACACAGTTTCCTCCCTCCATAGACCTATGTGGTACATCATAAAGTATGATCTATCCTGGGAGCTCAGAGCAGAGGGAAGAACAGGGATGCAAAGCACTGGACTACGTCTCCCACGAATCCCTGCAAAAGCACCAAAAAATCGTTTCAGGTTTTTTGGCAAAAAAATTCCAAATGGCGTATAGGGGAAAAAAAAAAACCCACCCCCAAACCAGCACATTCCCAGCAAAAACCCCTTCATTTTGATGAAATACATTTTCAGTTAGAAAAAGCCTTTCCTGGAAATTGCTTCCAGGGGCCCTGGGAAAGGACAGCACTGGAATAGCCAATGAGCTGGTCTGCTGTCAGAGGGAAGGAACCGCAGGCAAAAGACACCTTTGCCATGTGGGGAAGCTTCTGTACGTGGGTCCTGCTCCCCTTTAGACCCAGGGACACAGCCCTGCAAAGGGGCCATTTGGCTGGGCTCTCCGTGAGCCGGAGCAAGGATCCCGGCATCCCTCCTTCCTCCTCGGAAGGTGCTGTGAGCACATGTGCGAGGCAACCCCTCCGCGCCGAGGCGGCTGGGGAGTGTGGTTCCCACCTCTATATAAAGCCTCTGATTTCCTGTGATGCCGAGCGTGTGGGTGTCAGCGAAATGGATGTTTTCTGTCAGGGATGACAGTACTGGGGTGAGCGTCTGCTTCCCGCAGCGTGGCAGCGCTGGGGAGGCAGGCACGAGCCGCGGGTGGCGCAGCTGCCTGTGCTGCCATGCGGATAGGAGCATCCCTTGGGAAGAGAATTGGCTTTCCACTGTCCTTTCACTGCTTTAATCCCCTCCCTCCCCCTGAGATGCTGAAGCTGTGTTCACAGCTCAGTGAAATGACCTAATTCGTGCCATGTCCTGCAAGGTGCTTTGGCAGGGGCAGAGCAATGGCTGTGCACAGAGCTCTAGCCCCCAAGGAGCGCAGTGTAAATAGCAACATCTCCCCAGCACCCATCCGGGCCCACCTGATATCCCCGTACCATTTCTCTGGATAAAGAGCAAAATACAACTGGAATTTACAGGGCAAGGAAGGTCTTTGAGGTTACAGCTTAGGGGATAAATCATGAAAAGCAAATAAGCCGGTCTGTTGACAGAGGGGGCAGAGCCAAAAGCAGGGAGAATGAACCTCAGCTGTGCTGCACAACAAGCTCAAAATCCACAGGAGGGTCCCTCAAAAGTAATAAATCCATTTGCTTGGGTGCCTCACTGGGAGAAATGGGCCACCATTTCCTCCCACAGGGATGCAAACCCATTATTAACCTGTCAGAACGAGGTAATGGCTCCCACCCTGCTACCTCCAAAAATCCATCTCTACCAATGCCAGCTCTATTTGCCTGTTCAATGTTGTCTGTTCCGGTGGCAGATTCCCTTCCCACAAAGGATGGGAGCTGTGGCCACAGGGAAGAGCCTACAGGCAGGGCTGCCTCGATCATCCCCATGCAAGCGACCCACTGGGGTAGGCAGCCTGAGCTCATGGACTCTCTCAATTCCTAATTTCCGGAATACGTCAGAAAAGTATAATTAAGGAGCCCACCCCTTCTGGTGGAAGCCTGCTTGTGTCAACAGAGAGACGGGAGTATTTAGCAGAATTCTTTTTCCATCCTGCTAATTTTAGCCCCTTATATAACATTTCTTTTCAATACAACCCAGTTTCTGTAGCCCACTGAAGGAACGGCACTTCTCATTTGTCTTACACCAGTGCCTAAAATATTCCCCAGAGCCCATGTTCTGGCTCTGTGCTCCCCACCATGCATAGGGCCAGATCTGCCCACAGCAGCTCGAGGTTTAAATGAATCAGTGTGCAGGGGAAATAGAGGCAAAAGACGTAAAGCAGCAGAATAAAAGCCAGTCCCCCCCATGCAACCGCAGGACCCCAACTCCAGGTACCCACACACAAACATCAGCGGAGAAGAAGGTTGTTGGTGTGACACCTCTCCAGCCTCCACACACTGATGATTGAACCTCCTGGTGGGCCTTGGAGCTCCATACAGACACTTCAGCTTTCAGCCCTTACTGCAAATTCTCTCAGCCCCTTTCCTGCTCTGCTTTTGGCTGTCATTTCTGATGGGGAACAGTTCTTACCTTCCGAAGTAAACCTCAAAGTTTAATCATGAAGCTCCAGAACGCATCAAATATACATCAAAATAACTCAAGCTCCCTTTGGCAGACCACATAAAGTTTGCAATTAGCATTTCAAAGCCACGATCAGGCATGGAAGAAAAAAGCAAACAAGGCAGCAGACAACACCCAAACCTGCCCATTATCCAGCTGGTTTTTTTGCACAAGGCTGGGGGAGCTGCAGAAATCACTGCCCAAGGCTAAGTTCATCCCTGCCATGGCACTGCTGACCTCAGTGGCTTTACACACGTGACGAGTTTTGAGTTTTCTACATGCTTTTTCATGTGAAAAGGTTGGTTATCCAGCATCACACCACTGGGCAGCCCCAGAGCAGGTTGGTGTAACAGAGCCGCCAGGTCAGTGGTGATGTGGCCAGTACACTGGTTAAAATGTAAGGAGTTTTCACTACTACTAAGGGAAAACAGGAGCTGCCTGCAAGCACAGAGAACTTGGTGGAGATGCCACTGAAATGACATGTGTAAAAGAGTGTCAGCAGTGGGAACAGAGGGAAGTGTGGTGATTCCCTGCGAGAACGGGCTCTTCCCACACTGCGGGTGTGGATCCATCCCACGGTCGACCTGCTCTGTGTGGGGAAGCCGCTTGGTTCCCTTTCCCTTCAGCTCCTCACTAACACAGAGACAAGCGTGGTTATTTACACACCACCTCAGTGGCTTTGTCCTTTCCCCTGTATCAAGTCAGGCCTCTGAGCTCAGTATCCACCAAGGCTTTCTAGTGAAGCTTTGAATAAATAACGAGCACCTTATTTCACTTTACAGTAATTAATCTGGGGGATAATGCACTAATTTGCCAATGCTGGGAGCATTTATCTTTTCCTCAAAGAGAAGCTTTGCTATGAAACTTTCATTCTAAGCCAATAAAAAGCAAACCCTTGTGCCAATCCCACACTAATAGCTGGGTTTAGCACCATTCTAGAGAGGAAATACTTGCTCTGCAGCACATTGGGGCAGTCCCCTCCCCTATCTAGGAAAGTAAAATCTTTCTCTTATTTCCAGCATCTCCTACTTGGCAAACCTACAAATGCTAATCCCCAGTCTTCACATGGGGTGACCCCTGCCTTTGCCTGCTTTCCCTACTCTTTCCTCTTAAAAGCTATAGTAAAGCCTTTGGGGCAGGGTGCCTGTGCAGCACCTAATGCAGAGGGCTCCCAGCCCAGGATTAGACCTCCTGAGCATTACCATAATATAAATAAATACGATTCATAAAGCCTAGCTTTGAATTTTTCAACTGATCATCTGAATGAAGCTGGTGAATAACGCCCTGAAGAGGTGGAACCAGACACAGCCTTCATGATCGCATTAGTCAGCATGCAGGAAATCATCGCAATTGTTCTGACACGCGAGTTCAGTGTGATCTAAGTGTTGGCAGAAAATTACTTTCATAGTAATCTGAAGTGTTTGACCTTCTCATTGAAAATGATACCAAAGAGCACTTTTTTGTCAGCCTGCAGTGCCAGATCCTGAGCTGGCACCGACCAACAGTACTCCACTGCATTACGTTAGCAACAGGGCTTTACTAACACCAGCTGAGAAGCTTCACAACAGGTAAGAAAAGAGGGATTAAATGTTAACATTACTAACGCAGGCCAGAATTAGAATAAATGACGAAGCAGCCTTTTGCTTTTGCGGTAGCTCACAGTTTTGGATTAAAATGATGGACAGTGTGTTGCATATCGTTGTTTAATAACTGTAATATTACTATGTCAAGACAGTGATCCTCAGGTAATCAGTTACTGGTGGCTGGTGCAGCCTGGCTGGCTTGAGGGGGGCTGGGACGGTTTATAAAGGCTTGGGATGGCAATGGATCTCCTCCTGCATGGGTACTACAGCTCTCTCCAGGAGGGGTTTGAACAGGGTGACAACATCAGCTCAAATCAGATGATGTATCACAGGGATACAGGCAGCAAAATGGGCAGAGGAAGCACTGAAGGAGCTGTTCCACTATGTGCCCAGCAAGGCAGGGGCCCCTGGCAGCAGTGGATGAGCCACACACTCCCCCTGCCCAGCAACACACCAGGGTTATTCAGGGTGCAGACTGATGACACCCCAGGACAACCTCTGCTCACAGGGCTCCACGCCTAACAAGCTGCTGTGGTGCTGCCTGCAATGTCTCTCCCTAAGGCTATCCCTAAGACAATAGAAATATGAATTAGAAGTGTATCATGTCAGTGTTTGTGAATTTGTCAACAAGGCCCATTAGTGGGGATGTTGAAAACCATAAAATGTTTGTAAGGCAAGAATCTACAGACAGGGAAAGTTAAACCTAGAGAGAGAGATGGTCTGCTGATGTGTGGTCATCCTCCCAGCCTTTGGGAGGACCGGTCCCTGAGCCGTCAGTGCTGCACACAGAAAAGATGGTACAACAGCCCAAGGTGTGCTGAGGGGGCTGGAGCACCCTGGATGTGGTGACAGCCCCGGTGGGTATCATACATCTGCCCATGTGAGCCTCTCTTGACTCTAAAAGTACCATCTCTCACCAGTTTTCCCTGCTCCATCACCCTGAGGCAGGTCTGTGCTGCATTTCTATATTAAAGCCTGAATGGAGGCAAGGACCTGGGAAAGGTTTTCCCAGGCTTTTTGGGCTAGGTCACCTCAAAAAAAAAATCCCCTGGTTCCCTGTCAGTGTTTGTACCACTCTGCTTCCTGCACATCTTTTCCCCAATCGCATTTGCCTGTATCATCACCTCTGGCCAGGCTAGGTCTGTCTGTCCCAGTAATGTCAGTCCCAAGGCTGGCATTACTGGGACAGACAGACCTGCCCTCGCAACCTCAACAGCTACCTGAGCTCAGTTAAAGATGGAAAAATTCAGTTACAGCAAATACAGTGAGAAGCAGGGCATCTCTCTGTGAATCTGAAAAGCAAGGGTCTTGCCTCTTCACAGACCCTGCATCTACCTCCCTCTCGCTCCTGTCCTTACATAGCAGGAATTTGGGATGGAGCGAGTGTCTGCAGGGCAGCTTTCTTCAAAAAATGGGGAGAAATTAAAGCCAGGACAGAAAGCTCAGCTCACAGCAAGAAAAAGAAAGAACTCTTTCCGTGCAGCCTGAACAGTGCGAAGGATTTTGTTCAGAACCTTTCTCACCTTATACTGATCCACCTCAACCTTGAACGCAATACAGCTACATTTATGGCCCTGAAAGAATATCCCACAAACTTACAAGCAGCTCAGCATAAGGCAGTAAGACTCCCCTTTACTAAGGCCCACAACTGGAAGAAGGGAGGGAACCTCCATGTAAATTTTATTACCTGCATTTTATATAGCAACAAATAAAGGAAGGAAATATATAGTAACAGGAAATTTATATACCAATAGAAAAGGAAGATGGTGTTTTAGGGCACATACAGATGATCAATGACAGGATCCAAAGTGTGAGCAGGTAGTGAGCAGCCCTGCCTGCCACAAATCCCCTTGCTGTGGGCACGGAAAAGTGGCCTGAGCTTGGCCAGACTGAAATAAAGGAGACAGATGCAGGTGCAGGAGGAGAGGAGAGTCAAGGGAAAATAAACATGAGAGAACGCGATAGATGAGATGTCAGCGCAAATACAAGGGAGAACCCATAACTGTCACCACACACTATCACATAATTTCATGTCTTAACAACCACCACCACCACCCCTCGAGTTTTGGGTAACTGGCATTTAAATCTTCTACTTGTGTCAAGCCAACAAAGCTGGGGCTGCACAGAGAACATTTCTCCTTTAAGGGTGATTATCCCTCGCTGCCATCTGTGGTGACACAGTCAATCAGGTGGCAGAGGGCATGGAAAACAGCATTAGACCCAGCGATCTCACTCTTCAATGCAGAACTGGAATCCAAGTGGATCACCTTCACTGAGAGGGATCCCCAAGGGAGTCAGGGGTGGCAGGGCACCCGCTCACCATTGCAGGAGGGTTTGTGGAGGTTATGATGGATGTTGCAGCTATCATCAGAGAAACTTCGGCTGGGCAGAGCGAAGGGTGGTGGAAGAGCCATAACAGCTTGTTTCTCAACTGAGGTTCTTACTGTGGCAAGTGAATGAGGATTGCAGGGGAGCAGAACAGAAAGAAGCCAATTTCACAGTGAACGTTTCCAATTTCACGGTGGTGGCCATGCTGTTCAGTGGGGGGTGCACAGTGTCAGACATCCCCTGCGCTTCCCTTGGCTGAGACAGACAAGGCAACCCCAGACTCAGCACTTTAGTATCATGGGAGCTGACGTCCAGCTCATAGCTCCTTTAGCCTTTCAGTTAATGTTTATAAAGCTCAATTTGTCCAAGGGGAGGAATATTAAGCACAAAGTCCAGAGAGGGGGTCCAGGAGAGCAGATCTTATCCCAGGCCAGACACTGGCTGCTTCCCTGCCTGCAATGGGACACGCAATGTAACACAGAAGATGAGAGAATCAAAGGCAAAGTTTTAGCCAAGGGCGTTTAATCCATGGCTATATGCGTAAGCATGTCTGCAGAGATAAAGGGCAGCCAGGATAAATCCTTGGGTGCAGTGGCTGAACTGCCAAACTAGAGTTGAACACTGCTACGTTTTTAGTACTGAAATACTTGTAAATCAAGCCAAGAAACCGGACTTTAGGGAAAGATCAAAGGATAAGTACATCTTACCGACCTGTTTCCTTTTGGTTTTGGTGGGTTGTTTGGTTTTGGGCAGTTTTTTGGCTGGAAATGTGTTTTAAAGAAGCGAGAACAAGCTGCCCCTCCAGAGGACTCTCCCCTGCTCTGCCTGGAGCCGTATTAACTCTGTCTAAAAGAAGTAGCCATGTCATGACTCATACTTTCCACTCCCCATAATCCCTCTCAGCAGGGCGCAGATTTAAGAGTTTTCCTCTGACTTCAGTTTTGTTATAATTTATGCACCTGCTTTGAAAAAGCCTTTGAAAAATCTGATAGTGGAGGAAAAAAGGAGCCCGTTTTATCTGTCTGACGGACAGGCTGAAAAAATACCCCACTGCAGTGGAATTTGGCATTACCAAGAGAGTAACGTCGGTGCCAAACTTCCTACGAGGCTGTTTGTAATCAAAACCAAACTACTAGAAATCCTGTCTCAGAACAAGGGCAGAGCTGAAGTGAAAGAAGCAGCAGTTCATCAGCCAGAAGTGTGTGGCTGACACAAGATAGAGCTCATGTTCTTTTAGGAAACACACCAGTGAATTCTGTACGAGCGCACACTCAAGGGCCCAGGTCTCATGTCCTGCTCTCAGTGACACCAGCAGTGGCCATGCTGGGTCTCACACGCTTCCCGAGCCAAGCACGAGGCAGCCGGTACTTCTGTAAAAGGATTTTTTTATGATGTTTTGAAAAGGCCAATAAATAAAATCTGAGCCTTGACATGCCTGTTATTTTAGGAAAAGTGAGGTTTTTCCATTGTCCCTGGGTCTGAAGCGGTGGATACCACTTCTTTGGAACCACTCTGGAGTTGCAGTTTTCTACATAACGACAGATTATGCCACCATTGCACCTAAAACTCTGCAGGTGACTACCCATGAGACCTTCCCCATGCAATCCAGGTGGCTCCCCGGGTCCACAACCAATGCAGATTATCCCTCACAACCTCACTGCAGCCTGCCCTCAACACAACTAATTCCACCTGATTCCCCCCCACCAGTCACGAGTGCTTCCTCTGCCTGCCTTTTGTTGATGTCGGCCACCAACGCTTTCCCAAGGTAAAGAGCTGTTCCTGGGCTCAGGCGTGTCTCTCCTGCTCTATTTCCAGCTCTCTGTTCTGCACTGCACGTTACTGCAGAAGGGAAAACACAAATTGCATCTCCTCGCTGGTTTCTATGAAAGCTGAGTTCATCTCAAAGGACCGATTTCATTGCTCCCATCCTACAACAAAGAGTTTCCAATGGGAGCTATCTCACCGTGTTCCCACCTGCCTTACAAGCTGGTATCATCTCTGCCAAGAGCTGCATCCAGACCTCTTTGCAACACTGCCCAATGCACCCGTCAAATAAGATCCTGCTGTGTAACCTTTTCTGCCTCAGCAGCTGTAAACCAGGAAGATTTCCTTTGGCTATTGTTTATTTAGCATCGTTTTACAGCTCTGTTGGTCTAAGTTGTGTATCGTTACCATCTCATAGACGGCTCCCTCCACCTACAGAAATAGGGGTGAGTGCACAACATATGCTGGAAAAACAAACAGTTTTACTGCTGCCTTTCTGGAAGCTTTTGGTAAATAGCTACACCTAGTTCTAAGTGTACTTTGTTCTGAAGTGCTGATAGGATCTACCTGCCTGATGTAGTGCTTTCCAAGGTTGTTAATTACGAAAATATGGAGTTTTATTGGTGTTTGCATTTGGGTCTGTGTTTTGAGCATGCGAATGAATGGTGCCCCTGGGGAAAATTGTTATTTTGGCTGAATGCAAAATGGAGAAGCACATGAATAAGAGAGGCAGACCCTCTTCAAACAGCTCCGTTTATCTGATCCATTTCTAGAAAGTCATTATTCCAGCTGAGAGTGTTTAAATGATACAAAATTGCCAGGGAGTTGAGCTCTTTTGGGACATTCCAAATGCAAGTGATAATATCTTGGTACTCCTGTGATGGATTTATTGAGTGCTAAACCTTCTGCACAACATCTCATTCAGCAGTCAATGAGTAGCTCTCCTCTGAAAAGCTCAGAAGCCTTTACCATCCGTCATCTTGATAACTGCAAATATCTCTTTAATGGTGCAAGACCCAGGACTGATTTGCACCTATGAGAGTATGAAATTTTAAGAATACCCCTTTGCCTGGACCTTCCCTGAATGCTAATAATGGGAAGGGAACACGAGGGCAGTGGGAAAAGATTTAGAAGTGTATCCCCCAGGTAACATTTCCAGGTTACCTGTGACCTTCACCATTCTTAGTGCTGCCGATATGGACACCTTATTCTGTACGAATCTCATATCATTAAACAAATTTTAAAGGAGCAGATTTGATAGTTTATGCACTTTTACACCCTTCCCCCAGCAGTGGGGGAAGCATTCACTTGCAATTCTCAATTATAACACAGCTGTTGGCTCTATAATTAGACTGGGTAGGTGCTTTTGAGTGTAGTGTGTATTGTTCACCTCAAATAACAAATAACCTGCCACTCCACCCACACTTAGTGAACCTTGCCAAAGGCTTAGAAATACACATAAAGTCTGTGTGGTACTACACAATGAACATCTACTGCTTTGAAAACCCTGGTGAGGAGACCTAGTTGTGGGCATAGCTGGGACAGAAGCAGCTCACACCTTCTGCTAGAAGTAAAGGAGAGCACTAGCTTGTATTGCTTCTCCTCTGCAACACAGAGCTCAAATTAAAGACTTTGATCAAACGCTGCCAGAAGCGCTGGCAGCACTGGGAAGGGCTCTGTGAGGATGAAGATATGAAGGCAGCCGTCAGTGCAGAGCTTTCTCAGGTCTTTGCCAGCATAAGAAACACTATTTGTCAGCACAGCACTCTGGAGCATCCTAAAGCACGCCTGCATCTTGCTGCCCCACATGAAATCTCATAAACCATGTGAGATCTCTGTAAATAGCAGGGAAAGTATAAGCCAGACCAAACTACATGCCTTGGCATTAATGCAGCTATACTATTGACTTCTGAAGCCAAAGAACCTCAAAACACCCACCCCAAAAAAGAGTTAATCAGACAACCCCAATGCAACTGGCCTTTCAGAATGGTTGTCATTTGATCAATATAGCTTAAGTCATTAATCAGAAACCCAGGTCCTTTTACCTAATCTACTTCTTTAAAAAAAAAAAAAAAAAAAGAAGTAATTTGGCTCATACATATGTTGTAAATCCACCACTTGACTGAGTTATTTTGGGATAATATGTGGTAGGGTCACAGAGCACCTGTGATGGAATCATTTGCTGCAGAATACTTTTATTCAACCCTCAGTGACTAACTCAAGCACAAACACAAGGTAGCCTTTGCTGTCCACAGTCTCCATGGCTTCAAATACGCAATCAAGGAGTAAACTGTCTTACACATGGGGCACACAAGCACATCACTGTGGGGAGTTAGTACAAAGCTGGTGTATGGTAAACCCAAGCCCTGGCTTTCAGCAGCCCAACTTCCACACCCAGGCAAGCCTCAGCAAGCTTTCAGCTAAGCTTTTCACTCTGCCTGGGCTGATACAGCCACTTGCTGTTGAGAAAATAACATAATTGCACACCAAGCACTAAGTTAATGAAACTGTATTGATTTTGTTGTTAAGGCCTATGGTTCTAGGATTGCCGGCCTACAAAGAGAGACAGAGAAGTGCAGAGAAATCTCATTAGTGATAAAACAACCCAGAAACGCAACAGAGCTTGTTTCACGTTCAAACACTAAAGGTGGCAGATTTTAATGTGCTTGGCATCTTTCCTCCTACTTGATGAGGGATAGTTGTGAATGGCAGTAGGCCACTGGTCATTAATTAGAGGCATCTTTTATACTGTACCCCTACCAACAAGGCTCACAATGCCAAAATTCCTCTGTACACAATCGCTGTGAACAAATACCTACAGAAAGTGGGAGGGATAGTGAAGAGAGAGCAGCTGCTATGCAAGGTGAAAAACTGTATTATTGTGAGTAGTTTCTGGCTACAGAAGCGGATGATGCTGAGCAGGGATTTCATACATAGGGGACTGCCCAAGTTGAAAATCTATGCCCATACCCAGTGCTGGGATCATGGCCCTGGAATAACTTGAGGAAAGTTTCTCTCCTCTCCCTGCCTTTTTCTTTAATTCCTTCATTATTTTTCAAAGTTTTCAAAAGGAAAGGTTGTAAAAGAATGATGAAAAGATGACCTGAGGGTGAGTGATGGAAAGTGGCAAGCCTGGGCAGCTCAGAAGGGTGGTGAGTCCTGTGGTCACCTCTGGCTGTGAACATCTGGAAGAGGAGGCCAGTGAAGGGCACCAATGTCTCCTCATCAAGAGGAGAAAACAAAATGAAGGCTTCACCCAGGACTTAAGGACAGGAGGTAAATACTGAGACAGCATGATCTGTCTTGATCTGGTCTGATGCCTCTTCATGGGCCAAATGGGACCCACCCCTATTGCTAGGAGGGCTTGCTGGTGATAAATTTCTCCCTGATGTCTTTGCCTCTCTTGTGTCAAAGTGCTCCAGATTGTCTCAATAGACACCCAACTCTTCCATGGCACTGAACCTCTTCAGGAGAGACGTATACATGATACGAAAGTGCACACTGAAAATGAAGCCTTACATATACATGCTTCGTTGAATTAGGCTGAAATAAATTAGCAGCAGAGAAATAGCGTTCAAAGATTTGATGCAGGCACTTGCACCTAGACACTATTGTTTCCCATAAATATCCCACAGACTTGGAAGAGAGGTGGAAATCACTGTCAAAAGTCAACAGACAAAACGTGGTTTCTCCAGCAACCTCTTCATCTCATTGTAGACAGAAACTATGGCAAACATTAATTGTCTTTATGATAATCACTGCACAGACTCAGTGCCAGCTACCTGGAAGCTTTAAGCGCATTGAGAAATGTTTCTCTCCCAAATTTGGCTATTCGCTATCTTTCACTTCCATGCAATCTGTAGGGCAAAGCTTTCCAGCACAGCCTCCCCAGGAAAGTCTCTTTGTCAGAAGGCAGCACACTCTCATGCTTACAGTCCAAAACACAAGCATGCAAGAGTACACTCTCCAGAAGGAAAACAGAGCCCAGGATACATATTAATTACTGGTGGCATAAAGCCCAGGCAAGATTGCTGCTCCATAGTGAAGCTATAAATCTGTCCAAATAGGATTCTGACCATGTCTGCCTTGTTTATATTAGAAAATTTTATGGCCATGTGATTCTTCACCTGGAGAAGAATCGTATCCCTCCACAGCCAGTTAAGGACTGAGATTTATCATCTAACAAAAAAGACCTCAATGTTCTCTGCAGGAAGGGAAGCATCTGCCTGTGCTGGCTGGGGGCTTTCCTAGGGGAACCACTCAGCTGCTCCCTACAGCAGGACACCACTTCAGGAACTGGTTAAGAATTCCTGTAAAAGCTTCGTACCTTTGTTTTCCTGCAAAAATCTTCAGAATAGCAGAAAGGTTTAAGCCACCCTACCCCTACCAGCCTATTGATGTGAGCACCTGCAAGGGCATCCTACTTCTTCACACTGGTGAGAAACCTGGCCCATCAGAGAGCTGCTGTTATATGGATTTCTGCTTTGAGAGGGGGTTTGCTATGCAGTTTGGGAGGATATTTGCAAATGAGGTCAAAAAACAGTTCTCCTTGCTTAGTCCCACACTCTTGCAGTGAGACTGGCTCTGCAATGCTGGCAGGAGAGAATCCTAGTGTTGCTTTCACCAGGGAGGGGAAAGGACTTGATCTGAATGTGCAATGGGATTCCGATGGTTGAATTAGAGAAAATACAGATTCCCTTCCCTGTTTCAGCCATACCTCACAGCTCCTGCACCCAGCATTGTCACAATCATAGCCACAGAAAAGCAGATGAGACCTTAATGGTCACATAAGATGCTAGGCTCAGGCTCATGAGGCTTACCAGTGTAGTGTGTCAGCTGAGGGAGGCAACCACTGGTGTGCCTGCTGTGAGCCACAACCAAGGAGCCAGAGCACACATCTGGTGAGCACCAGCCATACACTGCCTGCATGGCTGACTTGGTGTGAGAAACACTTGCCTGTGGCTCAAACCTGACCTGGCAGTTAGGACAGCTGCTAGTGTCTCAGTGTGCCTCAGTTTCCCTGCCTGCAAAGAGGGCTTAAGCAGATTCCTACAGAGCACTCTGTGATCCCCTAGGGAAGAATACTGTGGAGACTGACCAGGGCAAAGAACAGCCTTTCCTGCAGACGTGCATGATGCAATTTCTGCAAGCAGAAGCAAGAAAGCATCCAAACTGACAAAAGAAATCTAAAATACAGATTGTTGAACATCTGTTCCCCAGAAACAACCTCTCCAGGCCTCTTGGATGTTGCAGATGACACCTTAACCTTAAACACTAAATAATTTTAATAGGAGAAGGAAAATGTCCTTATTTCATAGAAACACAGCAAGCACACACTCCTGGCCCCCTCAGTGGAGCGGGTCCTTTAATTGCACCATAACTCACTCCCTTTTTGTTACATGCTTTATGTTAAGCAGATGCTTAAGACTTGTTGACTTCAAGAAGTCTACTCACATGCTGGAAGTTATGTGTGTGCTAAAGTTTTCCATTCTTAACAAGGTTTTCATTTTGCCTCTAGCCATGTGCAGCCAGAGGGTCAGCTGGATCGAAGCATCATGTATGCACTAGGCAGAACAGGAGGATCAGCTGTCTGTTCTGATACTCACTCTTAAGAGATAACTTTGGGAAAGGCTGGGGGAATGCATCCTCCATTCCTTGTTATTATACGAACATACAGTTCCAAAGATCTCCATTCCTACTGGGTCCCAAAGGAAAATATTTGAAACAATCCATATTCATTAGATTTTTAATCCCTCACACACCAGAATTCAGCAGGCTGCTAATGAAGGAGACAATTATACAGCACTTCACAGAAAAAGCAAACCAGAACAGGTGCAAAGGCTGGAGCTTTGCCATACTGGCTCTCTGTTCTTTGGCACAGGGCATCATTGCTTTACTTAAAATGTATTGATATGTAAGCTCCCAACAGCTTAAAGGAGTCAGTATGGAAGGAAGAGGTGACATTTAAGATTAATCATTAGCTGCTGACCACCTAAGGGCGACAGCTGACTAAACTAAGCTTTATCTGCATTCCTTCTGAAGAACACAAGCAGAAATGATGATGTTGTGCCAGAAGGGCAGTAAAAAGACAGACTGTGTTTGTTTTGCCCCTTGAATTAGGGCTTTGATGCACAAGTACAGAACAAAGAAGTGATGCCCAAAGAATTTATGCCCTACCAAGACAAGCATGGGAAAAGCAAAGAGAGATTTTCCATCTTTTGCAGATGTCGGTCAGAGGCTCAAGAGAGAAAAAGCACTTTCTGGAGTTTGTGCAGAAAACACGCAGCAAAGCCATGACCCCTGCTCTGCCTATATCAGCCACATCACTGCACAACAGACTGGCTCAGTTTGGGGTTTCATCCTGCTGCCTAAAAGGAAGACAAACCAGAGCAGTACAATGCCATGGGGCTGATTTCATGAACACGGAGCTATATTTTGACTCACTGGACTCACCAGAAACACTTCAGGGAAGACTGCAGCAAGGAGGTCAGTGGTGAAGGACACTTGCTGAAAGAAACAGGCTTTTAAAGAGAGGGCTGTAATATACATCTGATACAAAAGGTTCCATGGGCGGGAAAAGGGAGACTATTACCAGTGTTATGTCTTATTCTCCCCCAAAAAATACTAAGGAAAAGAAGTATTCCAGCAGGTAGGTGATAATAAAAGGGAACATGGGATGAAATGACAGCTGAAATTTGACCTGTTTCAGGACCTGGTAGAAAAGGAAAAAAGAATAAAATTAGGAAGAGACTTAGTACTTAGTTTCCCTTAGGATATGAAGTCATTAATTACTGATAGAAAGGATCTGATTTGCTGACCATTTAAACACACAACTGCACTGTATGCAATGATAGGTCTAATTTGCACACAATTATCCTGTTTTTACACACAGAGATTAAGTAATTGCTTGTATAAACTGCAAGATACATTTGCGTATTCCAGCTACCCAATTTGCATGCTAAATCACAGCAACTGTGTGAACCACCTAACTGCTCATCCTTCCTTTGCACAAATCAACACCACAGATTACGTCTGTGTGGAAAGTATCAGTAACACACTCAAGTTACTGGCATGGAGCACCTGGGGAATGCTTCCCAGCTGCTTTAGTTTATAGCAACAAAACCTGTGAGGCAACCATCTTAGGTGAATTAAGCAGGGACAGCCAAAGCAATAACTTTCTCTCCACTTACTGTTTTGGAGATCATTGCATCTGTGCTAGAGGAGGACTAACAAACTGGTCCTTTAATCTCTCAATGCTTTGCACAGCTCAGGGTTCTGCTGAAAACTGGGATCCCAGTTTCAGCAACCAAGCGGTGATGAGGTGAGCAGCACAGTTGAAGAGCAGGGAGAGGCACACCATCCTTCTGCCATTCCTCCTCAAGAAACAGGTCAGTTTGGCTATGGGATTAGTAATCATGGAAACCAAACCCATACCCTTTTACAGTAGCTTTTGTTTTCTCTGTAAAAATGTTCATTACTTTTTTGGGGGCAGCATACACAAGCTGTGAGTCAGGGCAGTCTTGCACTTAGTGCTGTGTAAGCACCCCACAAAAAGAAGACACTTCCCACAAAGACTTTATGAATGAAATAAATTACATCTCTAACTCCAGGAAGTGGCATTGCTGTGCCCAAGTTATCTGCACCATGAAGCAAGTTCTCTAGAAGACTGTGCAAACTAAGAAGTATTTCACAGCCACTTTACAAGGAGCTCTTAAGAGCATCTTTTAAAGTAACTACTAAGTCAAGTGGGATTCATTCATGGTTATTCATTCGTAGCCAGAAACTTTGGCAAATTTGTTCTTTAGCTTAATGGACATGCAAAACCAATGGAATTTATACCTGCCCCAGTGTTCAGCAGAGAGAAAGAGAAGCCAGCTGTCACTGTAGTGGGACACAATGCATTTGCCTGGCCTGATGGAAATCTCATATTTCAGTAGGTAGATTGCATACACTAAAGCTGGCTTTAGCCAGGGCTGCAGGTGTTAGATGAGACCATTCCCTGGGATTGCTGGAAGTCTCAAGTTACTCCTATAGAGTAACATCGTGTATAAACACAGAGAAAGCACAAACATGTCAATTAGCAAAATGAACTCTGATATCTGATGTGATCTAGAATGCAGCACATCTTATGTTTGGTGGAAATATCACTTTATCAGAACAGCCCCAAAGTGTCCTGTCATGCTAAGCCACATATACAAACGTGAGGTCAAAACACATACAGTGAGTGTTGAGTCTGCGGTCACCTTGAGGAGCATGAAGGATGTGTGAAATTTGAGGTTCTTGTTCCTGAAAAGCTGCCTTTGACAAGATCTGCTTCAGCCAAAGCAGGGTGAGATCAAGCCCCAGATCAGTGGGGATTAATCAGACTTCACACGCTATACCTCATCTGCTTCAAATTTACCTTGAAGGATCAAAACAACAATAAGTAGGACCCAGCATACCTGGAGTCAGCTACCAAACCCACAGCTTTGTCAATGTGAACATAAAATAAATGCCAGTCATGCCATTTGTCATCTCCTCCAGAAGGCAGAACTCGAGGTTGACATATCTGAGAGCTCTCAGCTCCAGAGGCTCTTCAGCAGTCCTGAGAAACTGGGCTGAACCACCTCCCTATAGTCCCACCCAACACTGCCATTATCTTCATACACTGGAAAAACTGGCAGGTACTTAACACTGCAAAACAAAACCACTGTTGTGTGAGCCTGTCTTCCTCGTAGTAACAGGTAACACATTTGCAAGGCACAGCTTTTCTCCGCTAAGTGCTGCAAAACCTGCTGAGATCAATCACATTCTTACCTGGGGAAGATTAGAGGCTAAGAATAACCATGTGTTGACTAACCTAAGTTTAATTCATCTCACTGGCAAGAGGTACAACTGTAAAGTGAGGGGGTATTTGCTGCCAGAATATTAGTATTTTTCACCTCTGTTCTACCCTAACAAAAGCTGCTCTTTGAGAACAAACCCAGTCCCAAGTGCTGCCAGTCACAACTTCCTTCTTGCCAGCAGAGATAATATTGTGTTGGTCTCCTGTCCAACACCAGCCAACTTCAGACATAGGATCGTTCCCATCTGTTGACAGGCAGACTGGTAGATTTACTTACACAGAACACAACTACAAAATGATGTTTTCTCCAGCTTGCTTTACTCTTTCTAGGGCAGTTTTGCTCTTGCCTGTCTCTGGGATACTCTCTTATTTACTCTTTCTTCTACATTGTCATATTTAATTGATAGCAATAGTTACTGCACCAGGCAGTCATGAGGATTACTTAATTCATGCCTGTGAACCCCTTTAAGATCCTCAGATGAAAGAAGGTAAGAAATGTAATGTATAATTATTATGTATTATTAATAAAACTTCTGGCACATTGACAGGAGAGAAAACAACACTTCTTGGTTGTTTTCCTTTTCTTTTCTAAAAAGACTGATCTTTCATACTATGAAGAACGCATTTACCAGAAATTCACAAATAAGCAAACAAAGAGTGAAAGCTCCCTATTCCACCAGAGAGGCTGGGTTCTTCTGATAGCAGACAGCAAACATCATCTCAGAAAGTGAGTTACACTCTTTTCCTATCCTGGCAGTTGATGAACCCATAGTTTTTAAGAATGGGCGGATATGGAGAACTACAAGGATGTTACAGTAATTGCTCATAGTAGAAGTAGTTAAATACACCAATTGCAAGAAATAAAAGGTTTGTTTAATGTCTGGTCAGTACAGTTAATAAAAGCACATGATACAAAAGAAATTAAGTGTGCTGAGCAATAGATGGATATTTTGAAATAAACAAAAATTACAGCCATGTGAAAGAAGTTTTTCAGAGCTGAGAATGTGCCAAATACACACAAGATTCCAAGAAATATAAAGAAACCCAATCTAAGATTAATTCCTAGGCGGTTTCATGGAAGTGTATTACAGCTGCCTTTTGAACGCTTATGGCTGGAATCCAGCTGCACCAGAGAAGAAAGTGGTCCAGGGATTAGGGGTGGATTATGGTTTAATTCCTTGCTCCATCACAGGACCTGAGAAGCCACTTAGTCCCTCTGTACCCTGTCCAAGAAAACTGGGATAAGTGTGCTGCTCTCCTTCACAAGACAGCTGGAAGGGCAAACACACTACAATGCACGTGGATGCTAGGGCAGAGAAAGCCAGGGATGGGCAGATGCAGGAAATGATAACAAAAGGCTGGACTTAGTCATATAAAAGGATCCTCAGGGAAGAAAGGAGCTGCTTCTGGTGCTCTGTGCCGCAACATGTTTCCATTCCCACTTTATGCTACCATCAGACACTGTTGAAATCAGCCAGGCAAAGCATACCTGGCACATGGAAGAGGTTTCTTGTCATGGAAAGCATACTTAGTGCAGTTCTTTCCCTCTACAAACAATTTTGAGACCAAGACAGACATCTCCGCTCACATCTTCAATTCATTCTTCTAGCAAAAAGAATTGTTTTCTTTTCAATAAATAAGCTTAGGGAATTTTAAAATTAAAAATATAATCTGGGAAGTACAGTCATGTTTTCATCATCAGTACCAATGAAAGTGCATTTCTGGCGTTTATGCTGTTTAAGCACTGCAAATGAGAAATACAACTCCATTTTGTCCAAAAACGCGCAAGAGCAAATGGACTTAAATAAAACAAAACTAATCTGTGCTTTTGGCTAGAAGCTCTGCATGAATCCTAGTCCAAACAGCACTAAGTTCAACTCATAATAGTTGGAACCGATTATGTACTGCAGAAAAAATGAACTCTAAAACAAACTGCCCCTTCCATTTTTTTTGATCCGTTCATCCAGCTTTTGTTAGTGACATACATTTTAATCAGATTTGCTGGATGCCTGATGAATGTTGTCAATATGAAATTCAGGTACCAACAAGTAATTCAGTTTTTGCTTTGCTATGGATTTCTCTTGTCCAAACCTGGGTTTCTGACACAGTCGAGATGCAGAGCACTGAGTTAAGGCCACCTTCCCCACACTGCAGTGCCAGCACCTCAGGAGAAGTCACAAAATATCCATAGCCATTGGACCGATGATCCACATCGTTGGACCACAATATCTGCAAACTTCAGCAAAACCTCTCACAGGAATCATGACGTGTCTAGGAGAGACCTGCGTGTGGGGAAAGGGGGAACATTCCTAAGAACATCAGTACCTCTTTGAGGCCAGGCTGAAGAGAGTTCCCACAATACCAAAAAAAACCCGTTCTCTGACCCTCACATTCACACAAATACTGTTCCTAATCAAAGGCTGAAACTGCTTTGTCTGAGGAGATGCTACTGCTGAGTAATGTTTGAATTGTTCATTACACTTACTGTGCTGAAAGTGGAGCTGGTTGCTAGGATTAGTTTTTAATTGAAAATAAATACCTTCCTTATACAGGTTAATTTTGGTACAAAGGAATTCCCATATGGAAGAGCAATTTTAATATGGGATATGTGCATACATGTCAATATATACTGTATTGCATGTATATTATAATTTATCATTTGACAATACATTCTATACATTGACAGGATTCTATAAATCTAACGTAAGTATTCTCTGGCTATTCAAATCAGCTTAACAACATTCACCTCCCTGCAGTCAGAACTGCAACAAAGCCTGCTGAAAACACTGCAGTAAATACCTTCTGCTTTTAGATCTACCAGCGGAAACCTTGCCATCTTACTTCGACCACTCACTCCTCAAACATGACATTTCCCAGAACCTTCCCATACAGGCTAGGCTCATTTAAGTAGGAATACTTGTGTTGAGACAAGTAGCACAGGTTCCTCCATTCCCCTTGGGTAATCTGTCAGAGGGCTTCCAGCACCTTTCCCTCTGCACTATCTCACTTGTAGGCAGCAGGCAGGGGCCAGTGGAAGCTCATCTACACCATGAAAATGTACTGGGGACAAAGGAAATCCAGGGGCCCCCCAGCAATGCCCTGGCCCTCCTCACTGACCTTGGCAACAATCACCTCTTCACTTTAAGATGAGGATAATGCATATACTACAGGTTTGTCCTGGGCTTAACTAATCCATCTTTTCAAAGCACTTTGAGAGCTTTGCTTGATGAGCATAGACATCATAATACTCATCTGTTCCCATTACATTCAATGGAGTTCTACCCTCCACAGAAGTAGAGCTGGGGCTGCTGGTGTTAGTGGGGAACCTAGAAAATAAACATGCTTGGGTGTTTAAATGCCAGCATTTTGGCAGGGGCTATTAGCAGGTACCAAGGCATGGTGCTCACGTAGGGGTATGGTGCTCACATAGGGGTGCTTAGTACTGTTACAGGCTTGCTCTAGAACGAAGAATAGATTTTTTTTTTCCCCACAAAAAATCAGAATGAGGCCTCACCAAGATCTGCTGACAAACATGTTCAGCTGGTGCCAGGTCGTAAAGTAGACAGGAGAGGCCAAGAAAAGCTAGGAGAGCCAGAAACCAGAGACCAGCCAAACCCAGTGGGGAAGCTTACTACAAGGTTTATTTTTGCTGTACTGAGTAATGGAGAGCACCAAGAAGTGATCATGTGGTTATTACCCCAGGGACTAAACTTAGGGCAAGGTCATGTTAAGGATAGAGTGCCAAAGCAGCTCAGGCATGACAGTTAAGTGACAAGTGTGTGGGGCAGAGAGCCAGCTGTTGCCAGCTCATAGGTCCGTGGCACAGAACAATGCAGAGCTGATTTATCCACTCAGCCCTTGAAGCAGTTTTGCCTCACAAGGACAGCAACCACCAAGCCTGAGCTCATCTACCACTATAGTACAATGGTACCACAGTGCTGGTGTTCCCAGTCCTAGTGCATGGGAAGCTAACCCAGCCAATGACAGTGCTGAACCTGTAGGTCTTGGAAACAAACTGAGCAACTCATGACAGCAAGAGGCTGGTCCTATGTCTGCCTTTATGTAGTGGAAGCAATGACAACATATAGCTCTATATATAGCTTTTTGAGAGAAGGCTAATATCAATGTCCTGCTCACATTCACTGGCCCCATTATGCATCATCTATTGCTGCCAGATATCTCCATGGAGTAAATCATAATGACTGTGTTTATTATAAGAACCAAGTGATCAGCTGTGAACTTTCTTTGACATAAATATTTTGTCATTAGCAATGACAAATAGAAACACTCATGTTGTTAAAGTAACATTGGATTATTCTTCTCCATGGGGATACTCACAAATCAGTAGGAAACTGTGATCTTCAGGATCATGAGGAATAGGTAAAAGGAGGAATGTGATGGTAAGAATATTTATCCCACTGCGTAAGAAGAATTAAGTGAAGAAAGTGCTTTAGGAAGTGACAAGAACTGATTTTTGCACACAGCTCTAGAGTGCCTCTGCATAGCTCTGAACTCCTCTGTAGTCAGTGCACACACATCAGGCACATCATGCTTGACTCGGCAGCACGTGCCAGTGCTTTGCACAGGTACCAGCCGAAGCTGCACCTGCACAGCGTGCGCATTACACCATGCCAGCAGTTCCGGGGGGAGGGGGGGAAATCAGGCCCAGCACTTCTCTTCTGTACCCCATCATTACACTAAACCTCTGCAATCACAGCTGAACAAAACAGGGATTTTTCCATTCTTGCAAGCTTCCTTACATTTCTGACTGGCTATGTCGGCACCTTTAACTATGTCTGCTCAGAGGCTGAGCAGTGACAGGAATTTATTTCTCAGAGAGATTTTTCTCAAGGTACAAATGAGAGTTGGTGCTTTAAAAATAGCATCGACTATATTTCTATAGCACACATCCTCCAAAGAATTCAGCCCAAGCAAGCTTGGCACTTCCCTCCCAAGGCAGGCAAGCAGTCTCACACAGATGTGGATGCTTAGGCTCAGGAAGGGCCACAGAATTGGTCCAGGCTCTCCTAAGCAGAAAGTTGCAGGTAAGGCAAAAATCCAGGAGTATGCCTTCATACATGTTTGGGAATGCTATACTTCATCAACTGTATGGCAAGTGCATCAGAAGAACTATGAGTTTTACCTTTCCTTTTAAAAAGGTCTTTAGAGACTGCAGACTTTGACTTGGGTTCTAAACTGCTGAACTCAAACCATTTCGAGGCAGGAAACACCAGGCAGCTGCCTTGGAACCAAAGGCTGCAGTAACTGATCTGGAGAAAGGATCACCTTTGAAGGGTGAGGATTCCACCTGGAGAGCTTAGAAGCAGCTTACTGTTGGCAGATGTATCCCATGAAGAAAATAATATGGGATGCTGCATTACGGATATGGGAGACTAACAAGCCAATGTGATTTTGTGCAAGGGTGTGTCCTATGTTACAAGGACTCCCAGCAAGGTTCTTCAGAGCTGGAAAGGAATCACAGGACATAATTACCAGGCTGGCAATGTTACCAGGGTTTGGGTTGGTTTGGGTTTTTTTGTGGGTTCCCCCCCAGAAATAACTGGGAGTTTAGGGAGCCTGTAATGCAGAGGAGTTGTGGGAACTGGCAGCACATCAGTACATAGTGGGAAGGTCACCACTGAAATAGAAGTAGAGGGCATATTGCAGGGACATAGGATTTAGGGCTTCCCAGACAAAAGATCTAAGAAGTTCACTGGAAGGACAACCATCCAGAAAGGAGCTGCAGGATAAAAAGAGATTGATACAGAACAGCAGTCGCTTATGTGTCCACAGGACAGTGCTGTGCTAGAAACCCAGCAATAAGCTATAGACCAAAGTGGCAAATCCCTGAACCCAGAGGAAAGGCTTTGGAATGAGGCTCTGCTTTTGAGGATCTCTGAAGACAGGATGAAGGGAAAAAGTCTCCTATATATAGAAGAAAAGCCAAGGCAGTAACTGCATCAGAAAAACGAAAGGCAGAGATGCAAGAAAATATGGGCAATCTGGCTTTAACAAACAAAGTCAACATCTGCCCTGTGACGGGAGCCTCAGAGACAGACAAGACATGGCTAAGATGTGACCCATGCAATTAGGGAGAGGGGTTTCCTCTGCTGAAAGCTAAATTCAGGCAGGTTTAGAGATGAATGAAACTGCACGCCATAAGGAGGGACCAGGAATAGAAAGCCCATGTGGGGGAAGAACGCTCTAGATGTAGCGAATGCATCTCCAAGAGGTTTTATCATTCTTATTTTGTCACTACTATCAACAATAATAAGAAAAGAGCTTACAGAGCAACCTCTTGAATCCCGAAGCAATGTATCGAGATATTAGCAGCAGAGAGCAGTGGGCAGCTCGAGAAAAGCTGTTCAACAAATGTAGAGGCATGCATAATAAGATTTCTGAATTGGAGTTGCATATTTTCTGGGATAAACGTGATATTGCGCTGGCAAAGGCATAGTAGGAGCAGGGGAAAGGACGAGAAATCACCTGTCAGAACAGAGGGACTGCTGCAGCCAAGCTCCCAACAGGACAGGGACAAGTGGGAAGTGGAGGCAGCGAGGAGGAGAGGAAGTGCACATCCTACTTGACATGCAGATATGCAGAGAAGCATTTTGCAAAGTGGGTGATGTCATCGTGTTTTTCTCAGCCTTCAGGACAGCAAGAGAAAAATAGATGAAGCCAGCACATGCAGAGGAGTCTGTAAGACGAGCAGACTTCCCCCACACACCCCATGCAACACTAATTGCTCAGATATTGATCGGGGAAATAACTTGTAAGGACTAAAAGAAGAAAGGATTTCTTCCTAGGAGGCAAAAAGGGCAATGTTCTTGCAGAATTGCTGGAAAGGTCCAGGTGATCATAGGATTTCCAAGACCATACAATTAAGATGGTGAGTTGGTCTAATTTGTTAATACCGGAAGGCATGGAAAAACTGCAGCCTGATGTTTTTTGAGGAGGTCACTGAAGTCTAGTTGGAATTACAGCTAGGCTGGTTCTCCCAAGGGGCACGAACATCTCACTGAGCACATGAGACCTGCACCAACCCTAACTATCCTGGATCGTAAAAAGCAAACAGCTACACAGAAGAAACTCCTGCTCTGGACACCCAGGGCTCTAGCTGGGTTGTGGGTGACAGAAAGCTGCTTGCCCAGGCTTAGCCTTGGCAAGGGAAAGAGTAATTAAGATTAAAAGCCCAAACCAGAATGCTGGAGAACTGCTATCTACTACTGTTCTGTCATGGACATTTAGTCCCAAGAAAAAGCAGCAGTTTTGCTTGGCTTCTGGAGAGCTGCTTTTCTTTCCTGAGGAAAGGAAAAGCTACCATACAGTAGAATGCAATACCTGTTCCAGAAAGTATCTGCACCTCATCTTCATCTAGGTAAATCCAGACAGAACTGAGCCCCAGAGAGTCCTCTGCAGTTAAAAAAATGGATGCTGTGTGTGCACCAAAGCACAGGAAGAATACTATTTAAAAAATTAAAAACCAACCACCAAGCTATTGAGCTAGACAGTGCGAATGATAAAATAAGCAAAAACAGTGATTGCAGGAAGAGGAGGAAGCATCCACAAAGCCTGCAGTGAGTATTTCTCAGGGATGTACAGACAAATAAAGTCACAGGAAGCAGGAGACACTGATCCTTTAAAATATGTTGTAAGGCTAGAGAGACAAAGAGTTGTTATTGATACCCCCCTGTTAAATATTATTTCATTTAGTTGGAGGAGAGCCCCTCAGTGCTCAGTTTTGTGTAGAGGAGTTTCTCCACTGGGCAAAGTGAGCACAAGTGTGTGCAGCAAAGAGAGCGCTTCCAAGTTAAATGGACTGATGGGTGAAATAGTTTGGGCACTGGCTGCACAGTTTGACCCTGGGGAAGGGCTGGAGTGCTACCCCATGGCTCCACAGCACCTTGCACAAGGACAGTGTGGCTTCGGTTACATCTGCAAAGGACTGCAGCATTATAGGAAAGGAGCAAACACCCCTCTGCTAGTGCTGGGGAGTAACAAGGCAGCAAGCCTGGGGCTTCAACAGCCATCTGATGCCTCATCATAGAGATCTGGAGGCTCTCAGAGTGGGTATTATAAAATCTAACAGAGCTTTCTTTCCAGTCACACACAGGGTGAAGCATCGCACATAAATAAGACACTGCTTGCAGTGAGGTGGGCAGTTAGAAGCCAGATAGACTGGTCAAGAGATATGGGTAAATCCACAGTGGATAAAAGAACAACAAAAATTAAGGTTTGGGGGATTCTTTGCTTGTTTAAATGCCATTTCCCACCCTGTGGTACATCACATAATTCCTTAAAAGCCCTAAACGCACGCAATTACACACCTCTTAGTATCTAACCAGTTCCAGGATAACCATGACAAGTTCTGCAGTAAGCTGTTGTGGAGGAGTCAGGTCAGGTGTTGTGCAGGAAAGCCCACCTTGCTGGTGTGGAACATGGCTTACAGAGGGGCTGTGCTGGCTCTGGGGAAGAGCCTGCACTTGTAGCCATTTTCTAGATACCTTAAAGAGAACATGAAAGTAACCTGTATTTGTTCCAATTAGATGGAAAAACCTTTGCATTGTGTGGCACAAGTCTGAAGAGAAAGAATAAGTGAGAGATGTACAGACTTTTCAAACAATGATTTTAGGTCCTTCAGTGATAACCATTAAGCCTCAGAAGTTTGTTCTCTTTCTAAAGGAACAGTCTGAGCTCCCAGACCTGGCAAAGCAGATGCAGTCTGGCTTCAGGAAAGCTGACAGAAGTTCCCAGAGGCCCATAGCCTCAGCAGAAGTGCTCCACTGAGCAGATACCTGAGGAAAGCTGGGCAGGAGCTATCAGGCAGCAGCTCAGATTTAGAAAATGCAGCCTGAAACAGAGCCTGGGCACAGCTGGTTAGGTCAGATAACAGGTCAGGCTGCCAAGTCCCTCTCCCCATGTCCTTCCATCAGAAGTTGAAAGCTGACTCCAGCCTATTCAATATGTAGACTGAATTCTCATGAAGGTGATCAAAGCAAAGGGCATACTCTGGCACGAGAGAATAAGCTATCCACCAGGAGGGAGAAAATCGGATAAAGAACAGGCTTAGCAGCTCTGCTGTCCCTGCCTGCTAAGCTAATTGTTCATCATGCCCATTTGCCTTGCTATGCTCGAAATGAGAAGAAATGCATGTTTGTGAACTGCTGGAATAGTTGAGGTCTGAGAATGTACAGCACCATTTTCATTACAGTAATGAAGTCACAGAATGGTAGCTTTAAATGCTAAGGATAATAATGCAATATAATACAATACCATTCACTCAATTAATCCTCAGCCTGCAATGGCGAATGCACTTTGAGAATTTTCTCAGAAAATGAAGCTAGAGTGAATTTCATTTATAAATCACACAAGACACTTATTTGGCAAGAATGACCTCTGCTCATATACAATAAATCATGAACATCAACAGTCTCTAATGGATTTTGAGTCAGTGCCACAGACAGTAAAGCCCAGGGCCTCTGTTTCAGGATTCCAGGACTCTGCCAAAGGAGCCTTATAAATGATTAATGCATTCAGCAGTGTCATCTGTGCCATTGGAGGAAAAAAGACATTCTGGGGCTCCATTTGCCATTAAAAAAGTGATAATTGGTTAAGCAGCTGACCATGCCTTTCTCTTCCCCTGCCAGAATGAGCCATTTAGCTCCACACTTCATAAAATCCCTTCCCCAAACTTTTGTACATGCTGTTGGCTCATGACGTGCAACATTTTGGTAAGAGAGGGAAAGAAATCTGTTTTCATAAGTAGCCCACCAAAACCAGACTTCCTATGGGATGGAGCCAAGGTTTGCATTTGCAGATGCACGTACAACATGGAGGTGACATTAAAGAGGTAGCTGGGGCCTCTTTGTACTTCTTTAGCATACTGTGAGGATGCCAGTACATGGAAAAATCCAAGTTTTGATCCCTACTGCTCAGTCTCTCATGCTTTTCAGTTATTCATCCCACAGTTTTCAACCTCTCCCCCTTCACTTTTGTCCCCATGGTTACTGAATCACTGTGTTCGCAGAGATTTTCCTAACTAAAGAATATGTGACTAACATGAGACAGCTAAAATACCAGAGCCAACTCTGACATTGGTTTCTCCTAACATGGGTCTTGTCTTCCAAATGCTTTCAAATAGACCTCTTACACTGGCACCAACTTCAGAGTAAACAGTACTTCAACTATTGACAGAGGCAGAGCTGCAGTAGCATTGCACAGGCAGACTTAAAATAGTCTAGAATCAGGCAAAGCATGAAGTTCAAAAGGAAGGTGGCTTTAGCAGACCCACTGACTAGGAGTGCTTATACAAATACCTAGGAGATGTATTTCACCAGAGAATTTTGAATTAGGTCCTAGAAGGGAAAGCATTATTTCCTGACTGGACCTGGGTCTACAAGTTCAAGCAGATTTCCTCTTCTTAAAAGCCAGTTTGGTTAAGCAGTAGGACACACATATTAGGCCCAAAGAAATGTGTTACAAAACACATCAAGACAGGACACTGGATAGCAAGCCTATGACCTCCAGCCACAGCAGTCAGCGCATGCTGCTGGCCTACAGGTCAGTGAAGCACAACCCCCCCCCCCCAGGTCAGCAGCCTAGGCTGCCCCAGGGAAGCTTAAACTAGATCCTTTCTAAACTACACCAAAAAAGATACATTAAAACTTGTTTGCATCTGAGAGGCCTTTCTGCCCTTTACTTACAACATCCCCCCAGCCACAACTGCCTAGACACTAAAGCAAGCCTAACAGGACAACACCTCACGTAAGCACCACCAGAAAGGAGCCAATATAGACAACACTTGAGAATAAATGCAGAGCTCTTACCTTGGCCGCTACGGAGGAGTTGGGCTTCTCCAGGAGGTCCCAGAGCTTTTTCCTTTTGTCAGCGCAGCAAGTGTTATCAAATTCCTCCCCTTCCCTTTCCCTCAGTGTCTCAGCTTCTCTCTTCAGCTCCTCATTCATCTGCTCCTTCTTCTGGTGGTAGCGGGCCTGGCAGCAGGACTCCAGGTAGATCTCATCCACCCCCCAGTAGTCCAGCTCCTGGCTGAAGGACAAGGCGCACATCTCCTCCATCATGTGCAGCTTGCCAGTACGGTAGAAGTTCAAGATTGAGGTGAATGCCCCAGGATGCCTGTCAAAGAAGTACTCATTCTCCTCCAGGTTGTAGTCATCACAGATCTCCATAAGGGAGTCGTGTGTGTTGCAGTCTCTGAGCTTACCCAGCCTGGTACGCGGCAACCTGTCCAAGGTCCGCCAGAGAACCTCGTGGGCCAGCCCCCCCACGTTGAGCTTGACCCTTCGGGAGCAGGCCTTGCTCCTGACGATCTCGGTGGGGTCCGGAGGCAAAGAGGTAGTAGAGCGAGATCCATGCTTATTCATCCCCAGAGGCATCGCTGGTCCCCCTCAGGCTGGACGCTCCAAGGTGCGGCGTGGGGCAGGGTGCGCGGGGACCGGCTCTCCTCACCTCTCCTTCCCCTCCATGCCCCAGAGCTGCAAGAGAAGCCAACCATGGGTCCCCGCCCGCTGACCTGCGCCCGCCTCGGCGCTGCCTTATCCCCGCGGGGGGCGCCCGGCCCCGCTAATCTGCGGGGGGCGGCGGCGCTGTCCGCCCGGGCGGTGCTGAACCGAGCTCCGCGCAGCCCCGGGCGCTGTCCGCGGTGCTGAAGGCTGCCCGATTACACGTGTCGGGCCGGCAGCTGCCGCCGAGCTCCCCCGGGCGGCGGTCCGGTGCCCCCCTCCTCCTCCCGGGAGGGTCGCTTGCACACCCCGTCCAGGAGAGACGCGAAGGCTGGGCCAGCCCCGGAGCCTCTGCTAGCGAAGGGCCGGGAAGTGCTGACTGACCGGGGAGGGAACAGGGCTCCCCCCCGAGCACCACTGAGCAATGTGCCCCAAAAAGGCTCCGAGCCTCTAGCCAGGAGTGCACTGGCCCCTTGTCCCCCATCCGGCTACCAGCTAGGAGCATACTGGCCCTGCCACCGCTTTCGCCCACAGAGGGGCCCTGCTGGACCTCGGACCCCGGGTGCCCCCACGACTCAGCCGGGGCAATCCCCCTCCTGGGAGCCGGCGGTGCCCCCCGCCCTGTCCAGCCATGTAGGCTCTGCAGGGAGGCGCGGAGGCTTTTTATAACTCCAGCCTTGCAAATTTCCCCGAGGAAACCGCTGGGGAAGGTAAAAGGGGAATTTGCAGCCACTCTAACGACGCGCTCTCGCTCTCTGGACTGCCCAGGGACACCCACACACACCCCCCACGCCGACCTCTGCATAACAGGGAAATCGACAAAAAACGGAATTAGGAATAAGGCAAAATCCCCGAATCTTCCCAACAAAGCGGGGTGCCTTATGACAGCCCTGAGCACTGTTGCTTACACAAGATGGCACGGCGAGAAACCCCGGCGCAGGAAAGAACGTCTCCCCCATGCTCAACTGGCGCAGCTTCGGGGCCTCATCCCCCTCCCCACCGATCCAGGTACCCCAGCCTCAAGAGCCAAACACCGCCGCTGCCTCCCGGCCGCCGCTGTACACAGGGAAAGGCTCCCGACCCTCGGCCCGAGGCCGGCCCGCACCTACCTCCTCCTGCGGGCTCCCAGCGAGGCGGTGCGGGGCTGTGCGGGGCCGAGGGTGGCTACATCCTGCGGCGGGGCGGGCAGCAGCGGCGGCCCCGCTCGCATCCCCCCGCGGGCAGCCTCAAGAAGGAGGGATGGCGGCGGCGCTCCCGGCTGTCCGCGGAGCCCGGGGGGAGGGGAAGGGAAACGAGGTAAATCGGATCCTTCGGCAGGAAGCTTTCCAAGGCCTTCCCTCGGCGGCGGCTCTTCACTCCTGCCTACAGTCAACGCCGAAACCGCATCTGCCCCCGCCCCCCCAGGCTCTCTCTCGGTGCAGACACAAAGGAAAGCTTCGGCGCTTCCTTCTGCTGCCTCGGAACGGAGATCAACAAGTCTAGTCTGAGCCTCCAGCTTTTCCCTGCAATTCTGTCCCGGAGTTGTTTGGAGTGAATTGGAAGTTGCGGGTGGAAGAGAGGAAGGCAGCTCCACCGTGAGCTGGGATGAAGCATTGCAGGGAAGGTTAACGCTTTCCTGGCTGGGCCCCACCGCCCCGGGGCTGATTTCCAGCGGGGAGGCGCCTAGAAGAGACCTAGAACAGTGGGGAGAGCCAGAGCATCATTCCTTAAGGGGGTAGGTCTGTTCCAGCCATTCTCCAGCTCCCGGTGGTATCGCCCATGAAAATAGGGGCAGAGATTGGTGCCAGAAGAAAAATGACGAGCAGAGAGTACTGATAAGCCCAGTAGGGTCCTTATTGCTTCCCAGGCCCTGCTTGCTGAGCCAGGAGCAGCTGAGCTCAGTACGGCTGCACATTCCTCTGTGGCTGAGGAGTGAACTGGGCCCTTATTTTCACCCCAGCAGCTCTCATCAAAGGGAAAAGCCTGATCTTAGGCTGGTTGTGTATATTTGCAGGCAGGAAGAGTAGCAGTAGAATTCTACTGCTGATTAGGACTATAAATATATAAAAAGCTCTTACTAACCTGAAAACACAGCAGAAATTGAGAAAAGGGTGACTTTCCAGGCAACAGCACAGCACTCAAAGTATCCCTCTGCCACTCTGTCCTTCTCATCTTCTTCCTTCACTCCCAACAGGGGAAATGGACCTCACCGGGAGCCCAGAGGTCCATTAGCACCATTTAATGGGTACATTAGCATCACTTAATGCACTTCACCTGCCTAGGCTGGTGTACCAGAGGTACAGAGCAATGCTTGTTAGACCTTTCTCCTCTTCTATTGATTGACCATGGCTTTTGGACTCTAGTGGCAATTCAAACTACACAGTTTCTAAAATAGGAGCCAGGTGTTTGTTTTACATGATTAAATAAGGGGAAAGACCCTCATAGCTTCTTTTCCCTACTTTCTGTTCTTCTCTCCTTAGCCCAAACTTGGCTCCCATTGTCCAGTGTACCTAATATCAATGTTATGCTATTATATTTGGTGTTTAAGTGTCCACATCTTACTTGAAGATAGCTTCCTGAAATCCCAAACACTGTTTGCTTTTCTCCAGAACCTCTCACAACTGAATGTAATCTGTATATTTCAGAATTTCTTAGAAGGAGAAGCGGTCACTACTTACCTTTTGATGATGAGGAAATGAAGATCTAGAAAAGCAAGCTCAGCCAGAGGGGAGGTGGAAGAGAGAACTGGGCATAAAACTTGTTGACCAGCTTAATCGCAGCACAGTGCCCCTCAACTGAAGTAGCTCTCCCTACCCCATTAAAATCTACAAGCAGTATCCAGAACACTTCAGTTCTCCTCTCACCTTCCCCTCATTCCACCTCTAGACCCTACTTTAGTCCTCTTACAACGGAGATGAAAATCCCTGATCAGAGCTCAGAAGTTAATGATTAAAGTGCTTTGCAACTCCCAGCTGGCAGGTGCTGCAGGAGAGCAAGTCATTTGTTTTTTAGCACTGGCATCCAGGGCAAATTATCTCCCCTTGTGACAAACGCTGACGGATCTGTTGTGGGAAGAGGATGCTGGGAGGGAGGATGACAAGCAGCCTAATGCAGGAAGATGCATCAGATTCAATGCAGTTAAATCATTGGGAAAGAAGCAACGTGGGGTTATTATCTTTCTGGATCACTCTTGCTACCTTGCCAATATCATTCATATGTTTTGCCAAGGGTCCAGCTGTGGAGGGAGGCAAGCGAAGGATCAGTGTAGAAGCACAGACTCCTCCACTGCTGCCTGCTCACCCTTCCACATGTGTCTCCTTGTCAGCACTGAAAAACTGCACTGGAGTCTCAGGTGGGGAGCTGCAAGAGGGAGCCATGCCCAGGGCAGACCCTTCCACTGGCTGTGCCTGGGGTGACCCAGGAGTCTGGGGAGAGGAGAAGACTTTTCCACCCCCAGGATGGTTGCTCCTTGCAGAACTTTTTGTCCCACAGTGGAGAGTTTGTCAGCAAGGGGCAGTGCAGGCCTGAGGATGCAGAAGTGTGGAGCCTGCTCACTCCTTTCCAAGGTTACCTAACCCACTCCTGGTTTGGATATACCTTTCAATAGGTATTTTTGTACCCCGAGCTTCTGCAAACTCAATTTTATGATTTGTTATTTCCAAAGCCTATGGAGCCAGCCAAATGCTTGAATGCAGTCTGTGGCAAACCCTGTTCCTTTCCAAGTATTACAGCAGCTATTGACAGGGAAACACTTTAAACCTCAAGTACCTTGGAAGAAATATGCAGAGTATGGCAAGTATATGTTCTCCTGGACTTGCAGTCAATGGTATATACATATTCGGATTTCATCTGCCTAGCAGAAAATGTCTGTAAGACAGTGTTTGTTGAGCTACAACATGATATGGAAATAGGCTGGGCCTAAATGTGGAAATATCCCTCTGTTGATCCGCAGTGACTCCTCTGCCTGCATAAGGAGAAGTATCACGTCTTCACGAACACCCACTCCTATACAACAGTCTGGCATCTTCTTGTCCACCCTGAGAAGCAAGAGGGGAGGCTGATTTACATCAGTCTACTGGTCACAGAAAAACAAAGGGCTGTGAGAAAAGGAAGGCTCTTCTCCCAGCCCATAAACAAGCACGCAGCCATGTCACAGCGATGGTATGTGGAACAATGGGCTTCCAGCAGAGATGGGAGCAGCAGCTTTGGCAGTCCATGAGTTTTGGCTGGTTGCTGGTGCTGAGGGGATGCTGGGTTTCACATTCTAAAATGAGCTATAAGATGTAACAATAACTCATATTGTTCTTGCAGCCTAAGGGCTTGGGACTTGTCCTTGTGAGTGGGAAAGAAAGCCATACACAATAAGCTGTCTCCGTCACATAGTGTTTCTTATGTCCCTTTAAGGATTCCCTTAGTTTCCAGGGGTTTTCTCTCCAGCCCAGAAACACTTCAGGTACAATTGAGATTTTCTTTTATAGTCCAATTCTTTTCCTTAAATGGGGAAATAAATAAATCAGGTTTCTTGGCAAGTATCTGTAACGAGTGTCAAAAAGTGCAAGAAGAACTGACTGCGGAGGGGTTGTGCTACCGAGAGCCCAGAAGTGTGGAAACGCTGGAACATCAGGCAAAAATACAGGAAGCAGACAGAAAAATACAATCCAAAAATGAACCTTAAAGAGACAAGGCTTTCCTCAGGAGAGAGGCAGAGCTCGTATGGCAATGTCAGCAGTGGCTGGGCTCCATCATCTCATTCTCTGCTCCCGAAAGCCCCTTTTGGAGTAGTACAGCTGTAGCTGCCAGTTTACAGTGCCACGGGGGAGCAAGCTCTGCATGCGAGGTGAAGCCTTGGTAACCACAGCTTTCCTGGCCCCCAGCATGCTCCACCATTAACTCTTGTCCTTTACCAGCTCCTCTTCTCATCATGGTAAAAGAAAGCCTTTCCCAAACTGCTTACATATATTTATAAGTCCATAACAGCTCATTGGTCCAGGAAGCAGGGCCTGACCTCTACCATGCTCTCTGAGTCCTCAGAGAAGCACCAAAGGATCTGGGAAGGATGAGCTGCTGCATTGGATGTCTGCCCAAGTAGGAGATGGAGGAAGGAAGGGCAAAGCTATCTCAGCAGGACCCAGGTACCAGAGAGCAAGTGTGCCTTGACAGAGGGCAAAGCCTCCGAAGACTCTCAGCTATGAAAGAGTTAAGAGTGGTAAGGACAGCACTGTCTCATATTTGGGAGGACGGTATCCACTGTAAAGAGTTGTTTTCAGCTTACCTAAACTTTTCACATCCATTTTGAAATCCCAGGGGTACCCAAAGTCCCCCCTGGACTTCCCTCCTCCCTGCCACCTTGCAGAGGGGCTGACACAAGCTGCGCCACCATTTGCCTGGTACCGGCCCTGCAAACAGCTCTTGGTGCGTAGTCAGCACCAAGAGTTGGGCTACTTTTGTCTTTGGGAAGAGGGCAGGAAACACGCCAGTGCAAACTGGTTATCAGAGAAGCTTCTTGGTTCAGGTTCCCACAAAGCACATTCAGAGCCACCCCCCTGGCTCCAGCTTTCTGCCTTTCCCAGGATGTGCATTTCCTCCTGCACATCTATTAACTCTCTTCTCTGCTCTCACTGACCACAAGCACAGACCCCGTGGCTCCTTTTCCCAAGGATGGCTCCACCAGACCCACCTTTCCTCTTATCTTGATGAGGATGAGTCCGGAAGACTGACTGAAAGCTGTGGAAACACAGCCTATTCCCTAAGGTGACCAGGTGTGTGAGCCTATCTTGTTCACATTGGGTTTGAGACCAAATACAATTAACTTAGGAAAGAAAAATGCACAATCCGTTCTCCTAGTTGAGGAATAAAAGGCCCCAGTGGCCAGTTTGTCCTTGTCACCTACCTGCTAGGGAATTTGCAGGATGACCTGAGACATTAATTTGCTCCTACCTGTCAATACCATAGGGCAAATCCTTGGGGCCCCTGGTCCACTGTCCTGCCCAGGAGGGGCTGCTGGCAGTGGGACTTCATCAGACTCTGCATCCCATAGAGGGACTGGGAGGATGTTCCATCCTTCTGCCTTATGCTGTTCAGGCAGTGCTGGCATGGAGCAAAACCCAGCTGCTTATAATACATTATCTAACAGTTAGCTTTAAGCACCAAGCTCTGTAAAGCAAATGGACTTGTTCTGTTATTCAGCAACTGCAGATTTATTTGCCCCAGAAGGGCTGGAGGCTTGCAGTAGTCACCTTGCCATCAGTCAGGAGGGAGGGGAGCAGAGCTAGAGGGGTTGGCCAGTCTTTGCAGAGGTAGGGATGTGACCTCTCTCTCACGGGGGTTACCAAGTGCCCATCTGTCTGGGCTGCTTTCAGCTGATGAGCACTGGAAATGGTCCCGCAGCCATTCACATCCTCTGGGGACTGTGGCACACCAACCCCATTGAGACAGCCAGGGTCCAGCACCTAGATGCAGTATCATTCATGGAATTCATGGACAGGATTGATGCCCTCTCTAAGCTCCCACAATGGCTGGGATCCCTTTGGCAGCTGGGGAGGCAGCTCAGCTGGTAAATCCCCAGGTCTGAAGAGAAGACATAAACAGGGGTGTAACAGAATTGACCCTACCATGTTTGCCATCAGACCTGCGCATTACAAACAAGTCCCTCTGATTCAGAGGCGTAGGGTGCCATTTCTCTCCCTGGGTTGGAGGAAGCCTGACTGCTTTAACCAACATTTGGAGAACAAGCCTGCTTGGAGACAGTCACAACAGGAGGGCACGAGAAGGAGCAGTGGAGGGAACAAGTCCACCTTCTCCTGCTAGAGAATATGCTGGCTTGACTTTCAGAAAAGGCTTTTGGCAATGAGACTGCAAGCAGTATATCTAGCAACTGGGTCTCCTAAAGAGCTTCCCCGTTGCAGTCCCTGGCAGCATCTTCCCCATGTGGTTGAAGCAAACACAAGTGATGCTGCAAAGGAGAAGGGGCTCTGAAGGTCACTCCAGAATGTGGCTGCTCACAGCATCCACACAGCAGGGGAGGAAAAGTCAGGTCACCTCCCTAAAGAGTTTCCACCTGAGCTTAGGGATGGAGTTCCTTGATGTGGGGAGGTGACAACAACATAGCTGGGACCTGAATGCATTCCTGCTAGGGGTCAAATCTAATTTCAAGCAATTACTCAATGTTATTTCTAGTACTAAGGGGGCCTAGGTCCCCTAGGGGCAGGTCCTGGAGGAAAGGCTGGGCATTTTGTGCCACCAATGGGGTGGCTTCTTGGAGGTGTGGGAGAGCTTTGGTTTCAGTGACATCCAGTCACAGCTGAAGGAATAGCATAAATTGTCTCTGGAAAGGGTCACTTCCAGCCTTTCTTGGGTTATTTTGCATCTGTAACTTGTATCTAATGAAATGAATTTTAATTTGCAGGATTACGAAGATCATTTTAAAGCAGCTTATCTAACACTCTGTTCTCCTTCCCTGTTTTTCCCCAAAGTGTTTGTGGGTGATGCAGAAGGCTGCAATAAGCCATTCTCGAAGCCTGTCTCAGGTAAAACTTCCTCACATGGGACAGCACTACTCCCCATGAATTTTAATGGGCTCTTCTAAACATGCCCTTTTGCTGTACGCATGAGTTCTGCAGGGGAATAATACCCAGCCCAAGCTAACCAGAAAGAACAAACTGGATGTAATCCTGCAGATTGAAAACACTCCAATAACGTACTGAAAATGCAGGTCTGCTTCCTCGGTCTTGGAGCGGAGGATGCTGAGAGCACAACAGGTATTGCTGCAGTGCTCAGTGGAGGTTGGAGCCATCTTAAGATCACATTTATGGATGCTTGAATGGCCTCTCTTTGAGGGTGAAAGGGACATTTCTCCTTCCCCTTGGATTTGCAGCCTGAGACCTTCTCCTAAAGGTAGTTTTGTGCACTGCATCTTTCAGTGCATTGCTTACTTGGCATTTTGCTTTTCAATGATGCATTTGGAAAGGGTGGAAGCAAACCAGGTTTGACAAGTGCTCAAACCAGCAATGAGCACTTGTTCAGAAAGCAGAGACCCCTGCTCAAGTCCTTCAGCACAAAGAGGCTCAACTCCACCCCCTACTCTTTAAATGTAGGCACCAAAATTCCCCGCAGCCTTGCAGCAAAACCTTTACCTTAGTGTCTGACCCCATCATCCCTGCCCTGTTGGGACTCATTTTCCAGTGTGACTAAACATCTAAAAAAGTCAATGGTTTAGAAATCTCTGCCATCTCTGAACTTCTTGTGTTGGAGTGCTCTAAAAAGCATTTTGCTGCCCAAACTCCTCATGGTAACCCAGCATCAAAAATTCTGGTGAATGCTTTATTTTCTGCACAGAGCAGCTACAGCTTGCCTGCAGAGCACTTGTGTGCGAGGGGCAGAGGATCTGGCAGGGAGGCCTTTGAAATCCCTGCCTGTGCTCCTGCCAGCTGCAGAGGGGGATTCGGCAGAAAGGCTCCCCGGGGAAGGCAGAAATCACTACCTCCTGGTTGTAAGCAGATGAAGAGATGTGGTCTGGCTGAGCTCCTGCAGGTTTGCAGGTAGTGAGAGCCTTTGGGTCAGCAGTCGTGTGTGCTCCCATCCACCTGCTCTTCAAGTCCCTGCTGGCTGGGAAGAGCAGGGGCCTGAAGGGAAGAGGAGGAGAGGCCCTAGGTTACAAACCAGCAGCATGGCCCTCAGGTTGGGAAGCACCTCCTGCTCCATGCAGAGGCATGGCAGTCACAGCCATGGGGCAAGAGCACCCAGCCCAGCGAATCACATCACAGAAGTCTGGTTTAAGTACAATGATGAGACATGAGAACTTGACATGGTCACAGCCTTCACTAATGGGGACAAACTCCTGTCCCTATGTTCTCCTTGTCTTTTAGGTTGCAAGCTTGTGACTATCCCCATTCACAAGGTCCCTGGCACAGTGAGGTTTCCCCTCCCTGCTCCTAGCACTCATGTTTTGCCATTCCAGTAACCAAAGTTATAATGGCAAAGATTCCTTAGGATTACTGCATTAGAGATTTTTGTTTTAAGAGAGTTGCCAGCTACCTACCTTTGTCTGTTTGCATACATTAAATATTAACGATCCAGCCAACATAATGCAAAATTTAAAAGGCCTTTAATTCAGGCAGTCGTGCCCCAGTAAATCAGAAAATCCCAGAAAATTCCCAAGATTATCAGTCACCAATGTGTTTGAAGAACAAGCAGCCATTTCAGTAGTCCACAGTTGTTCTCCAAAATCCTTTGATGGCCTTTCAAGTTCAAGCTTAGCTCTCATTTTCAACTTATCTCCTCACTCCTGATGGGATGGAGAACAAGGCAGAGTATGCAGCCATAGATCTTGTTGACCACTGGGGCTGTGTGAGGTTGTTGAGGGGTGACCTTCTCACACCTCTGCTTTGGGGATCAGCACAGCTGGAAGCACCAACATCCTCTGCCTTGGCACCTGGACTAGGGAAAGCCCACCTTCCTTCTTCCCTTCAATTGCAACACAGATCCTCTGCTTGGAGGCCATTGCTTGCTTGCTGGAAGGAGCAGGGTGTTTCTCCACCCCTCACACACCACCTGTATCTCCCTGCGTGCTGGGGATCGCAAGGCATGTGGAGATGCTCTCTCCAGGTTTCTTCACCCCGTCTCTGTTTTCTGGCACATTCACAATGGTAAACCACAGTCTTGCACTGGAAAACCAGAGGTGAGTGAACCAAGGGCATCCCAGCACTCACTTGTCCATCTCACAGATGGCTGCTCTTCAGACAGTCTCTTTCTCTTGCACATAAAAAGTGAAGGTGGTTCTTAATCAAAATCAATAGAGGAGGTTAATTAAATACCTCTGCTCAGCAATATATCAAAGCCTCCTCCTCAAACCCAGCGTGTGTGCGGGTGATCTTTGCCTGCCTTGCCCAGTCAGATTGCTTTGATAGAGGAAGGGCTGTGCAGGGGGGGCTTGGGGAAACCAGCAGCAATTCACCTCTTCTGATTACTAAGGGCAACACAAGTATCATTTCAATAGATCTTATGCTTCATAAAGCAGCTACTATTTATTCCTAGCCAAAAGCTATTTATCCTGCATGCGAGTTTTTCTCCTTTCTGCAGAAAAAGACCTGGTAAAATATGAATTGACTTTTTGGGTGCCACATGGGGCTGCACAAACCCTGGTCTTCGCTCTCCTGAACCCTGCTTTCAAACGAAAGGAGGAAGGGAGATGGATGGTAGCAGTTCAGAGACAGATGTGGGCTGAGTGAATCCCGAGGGTTGGGGGCTGCAGGGAACATGCTGCCTCTGAGAGCAATTACCCAGGGTCCCAGCAGCTGCTTTTCCAGTTAAAACAGCTAATAGCCCCAAGGAACACTGCAGACAGGGGAATTCAAACATGCAATGTAAAAAGCACCCTTTTTGAGCTTGCATAGCTTCTTCCATGTAATAAATGTATTTTATTCTGCAATAAAAACTAGATTTGTTTGAAGCACGTGTAACAATAACCTGAGGATAGCTCAGCTGTTCCGCTTTTCCAGCCCTGGGGGCTAGCAGCTCTTCTCCACCTCTTCTCTATGGCTGCTGAGATGACACTGGCCCGTAGAAGGGCTCATGAGTGGGTCCTTTAAGTCAAAGAGCATGTCCTACTGCAGCCATGCAAAGTAACGTTGCTCAGGTCATGGACCACTGAGCATGTGACATTAGAAATGCTGTCCCTTGGTGTCTGTGTCTTGCTTACCAAAGATCCTGACTTTGTCTTGTACAGATGTGTGTGCAGAGAGGATGTGCACCAGCCACCCAGCTGTAAAGTCAGAATTAACGATGTGAACAACAGGTCTCAATATATCTTTTCTTAAAGCATCCATCTTTATGGATTTCAATTTAGCAAACCAAGAAAGACCAGTTCAGTTTGCAAGAAATTGACTAAAACAAAAGTTTCCCTGTGGAAAAAGATTAATTAGGATAGAAACAAGGACAAACAAGCAGCAATGCCTTGGGAACCAGCCCAGAAACTTCAGTGGTTTGTTTTACAAGTCTTTGCCGTGCAATCTGAGACCAAATCTCCCACCCATTTGCTTCATCAGGAGAAATGTGACGCTCCAGCCCTAATATTGACTAAAGCACATTTTCTGGGGGGTGACTTTGTAGATACAAGTAAATCTTTTGGCCTGCTCAGTTTCCAGGATTTAATGCAGTCTTTCCACACCCCCAAAATAGAGCAGGAGGCTGTCTCAGCAGTGAGCAGCCTGGAAAGCTGCAGCATGGGAGGAGATGTACTTTCCAGCCAGTGCCTTGCAGGAGGGCACATATAAACATCAGTAATTACAGGCAAAGCAAGCCATAGTCCTTCTGTGCCTTTGTGCTGGGTACCACCAGGCTTACCAAGACATGGAAAAGTCCTGCTTTGGCTCTCAGGAAAAACAGGTCTCTCCAGGTATGGAATAAAGGGTCATAAAAACCAGCTACTGCCTCCTCTTCCTTGCTTCAAACATAACTAGTCTGCTGGGGAAAGCCGCACAGGGCAGCAGCTCTGAGCCAAGCAGGTTGTACAGGCTCCAGCCCTTGGGGAACACCAATGCAAACACAGGCGAAACTTCTAAACACCCGACTGAGCATCTCCTGCCCAGCCGCACTGTGTGCAGGTCTCCTGGACCAACCCCTGCTTGGGCTGGGAGCCTGAACTCCAACAGGAATTTTTTCCAGCAGCTAAATATTGCACTAATGCACTTTATACTTACAGGCACAATGCTGTGTCACTCCAGAGCATCTTCCCTCCAGTTCTCACTTGCTATGTTGCTGTCAAGGAACATCATCTCTCTGCCCAGACCCTGGGGCTCACTCTAGAAATAAAAGCACAGTGTTGTGCGTACTTGAGCTCATGAGTCCATTAGCTATATTTAGTTCCCATCTTCCCAAGGATTTGCAAGAAAATGGATGAATGTGCAAACTTAATTGCAAGTTACATCCTATAGATTCTGACAGTTATGTTCTCCATTGAAATATGCCTCCAGGATGCTGTTCTTTTCAAGTGTATCTAGTGTTTAGTTACTCAAAATGACTGCACAGCATGCTGGACCTCCCCCAAGCACCTTCAGACACTCAGCATCAAAGCTGCAGTCTCAGAGCTACAAAGCCGAGTGCAATGTTTTCTACCAGCTCTTCACTGTAATGGACAAGTCAATACACTACCTGGTTAAAAAGCAGCACAGTAACTATTATCAACAAGCTTATGGAGAAGTGGAAGATGATCAGTGATGGAACGCAAGCTCTTGTTGGTTTACTCAGTTTTCAATTTATGTTGTCCTGATGTCCTTTTCTGGCTGTGGCATCCCAAAACAGCATCTTTCCTTGTTAAACCCCATTATTTGTGATCTGATCTCTTTCAACTCCAATTCAGAAGAGGCCAACAGGAGGAAAATACATCTAAAATGATAAAACAGTCAATTCAGAAGAGCCCACTTATGTTCACTTATGTTGCTGCATTTGGAAGACACCTGCTTGACCTACCCAAGTTATCCCATATTCAGCTACTTGTATGTCTGCCAAAATTAAACCTGCTGAGCTTGGAATTTTCTATGCTGTTTGTTGCTCTGTAGTAGGAATTAAAGGCCATTTCAGGAAAATTAGCTATTTTCAATGACCAGATCAGGGAAAAATTACACATTAACAGGGATAAGATGGTTATTGGAGAACAAATAAAAAAAGTAAGGGATTCATCTGACATTCTCAGGTTGCACCTCTCTGTAGATTAACAGGAGAGAAGAATTAGGATTTTATGGGAAAACATTAATTTTAGCATTTCATATCAATCAGACGCTTGATTTTGCAATCCAAGTATCCTTCTAACAAACTAGAGGAATGGAATTACACTAACTACACTGGCTACAGTGGAGTCAGGATCTTGGGAGCACTCCCACTATATTGCACCAGTAAATAATTCCTGCAGTTTGAGGCTCTTCTTGATCAATGGTATAAAACCCAACACCTAATTAAAAAGATGAGTAAGGATTTCTAAGAACATCCATACAGTTTGTTGGGGAATAAGCATAAATTTAACAGATGGTTTCGCTGTGTGATCATACACTGGAGATACCAAAGGTATCAGGTGATTTTTCTACATGATGAACTTTCTCCAAGGCTAAGGGTCTTCAGCTGCATTCATCAGCATCACCATCACCAGGAGCACACCGAGGAGGAGAGCCACACTTGCTGCACACTTACTGCTTGATGCCAATGACTGCACGCTGCTGTCCAACATGCTTGCTCCTGCTCCCCATGGCATGCTGCAGTACTGAGGAACCCTCCTTATGGAAATCTTTCTTGGTGTTGCCTGCATTGAGAAATGTGCTCTATTTAAGTTCCTGGGAAAAAAATGCCACATCCCAGCTATTTGATCCATCCCTGGTGCAGCCAGCTTTGTGCATGTCCCTTGGTTCTTTGGAGTCTTCTGACCTCATGAGAATGGAACAGTAACAGGGGGTCACAGGGAGGAAGACCCCCCCAGAGGGGTCAGTTATTTGGACAGCATTTGCAAGGGAAAAAGAAATAAGGTAGCTCACAAAACCAGGGCAGTCTCTTCACTGGAACTTTCCTTTGGGAAATAATAAACCCCTGCACAGAGTGAGCTTGGTGTGATGCTCTGGTGTGGTTTGTCTCCATCCTTGCCCATCTGTACCTCTTGTGCATTCCCAAAGCAGTGATGGTCCCCTCCACCCTTCATGGCAAAGATGCAGCAGGGAAGAAGCTGCTTCAGCAGTTAAATGTTCCCTATTCTTGCTAGAGGATTTTGCCTTTCAGTCCAACATATCCAAGGATTTTCACTGAGCTAGACCAGCATTTGGAGCCCACACACCAAACCTCTGTACGGAGCAGGACCACCAGACCCAGTATTAGTGGGTGTCCTGACCTCACACATAGCACCTACCAGAGTTTGCATTGCTGCAGAGTTGGATCCATTTCTGACCTTTCTGACCGTAGCAGCAAGAAGGAAGCAAAGCCCATTTACTCCTGTGTTATGGAAGATAGGACAGAGGGGAGCTATGGGGTAAAACTGGTTCTATATTTAAGGCCTGCATCGGGTTGTTATGGCAACAGGAATTCCAGCCACCACCATGGGCTCCTCCAAACGCCTCCCCACTATCCTCTGCGGAGCCCAACTCTGCATCACTCAGCAGCCGCCTGCCTAACACTTGGGCTGAAGGGGAGGGGAAAGGAATGTGCAACTCATCTCGTCACAGAAAGCTTTTTCCTCCAGAAGTGAAAAGCAAATGAGAAGAAAAAGCTTAAATAAATATGCCTACAGATACAGGCACTGAAAGCCAAGTCTAGCAGCAGAAAGGCTCAGACCCTCTCAGCTGATGGACCCCACAGGGGCTGGGAGCCACCAGCACAACAAACTCACTTGATGTGGCCCCAGGGGGGACAACCACATGGCTCTTGATGAAGGCGAGGTGCCCAGGGTATTCATCCCACTGGGAACGAACCCCATCTTCCATACCCACTGCTTGTCCTCACCAGGGCAGACCTGAGGCTTGCACATATGCTAGCAGCAGTCTGTCTATCATGGTGCTACTTCCCCAAGCTCAGTGTCTTTCGTCTGACTGTTGAAAGTCTGCATTTTATCCATGCAGCAATAGGAGTGACCAGAGATAAAGGAAACAGCCTCTAAGGAGAGATGGAAGGAAACAGGTCAACTAACTTGTGAAAACAGAAGGCGGAGCGGAGATGGGGTAACAGTTTTCCATTCATAAATATTCCTGTAGAAGAGAAGGACGACTTGCTTTCCATATCTGCTGAGAAGCAGACAAAAATAAAAGGATGGAAGAATTAGGATGGCTGTTGGGAAAAACCTTCGAAGCAGAAGTATAGTAAAGCCCTGGGGTAGATTGCCCAAGGAGACATCATTAAGACTTTCAAGAACAATGTGCTTCACCATCTGTCAGGGATGGTCTAGACATATTGATCTTGGCTTGGTACAGGAGGATGGATTAGGGTACGTCTTCATGTCTCTTCCTGCCATACAGAGCTGTGATTTTTCTATGAGAACCTCATGTGTGCATTTGCACTGTTCTTACACACACCACAGCAACCATTTACAGCAATCAGAGTCTTCTTACCTGCAGTGACTGGAGTTAGGTCTGGTATTTCAGGAGGCAGCTGAGGTTCCTATTGTCACCCCTGGGATCACCTCACTTTGCACACTCAGCAGCTTTCAACTTGCCTTGTCATGGCCACACCAGCCTGGATGTTCTTTGTCCCCAGCAGCAGCATTCACAGATCTCTGCTCCGTTTCCTCCCAGCTGATGTCCTTAAATTAGCAAAACCTGTTATTAACTTATCAATCACAACCCAGCACTTAGAAACGGCTGTAATGCAGTAACACCTTCCCTGAAGCCCATCAATTCCTGTTTTTCTAAGCTGCTTCTGTTAAACAGCTTTGCCTGTTCTGGAATTAACAGCAGCTCATTGCATTCTACCAAGAGTCAGAACTCCTTTACTTACTGCATTAAAGAAGTCAGCAGACTGCACACAACATCCCTGTGCACCTGAATGGCATGCACTTACTAATGAGGTGTACAAACCTCTTGTACTGTTGTATAAACCTCTTTACTTTGCACGCCCCACCAGCTCTATGCACAGTGGCATGACCATGCACAACGTGAAACGGCTGCAAACCACCGACACCGGGCAGCACCTCTGTTCGAGGCACTCAGTCCCCGTAAACACAGTGTCCCAAGTTGTCCAAAAGTTTTCTGGTAAATTCAATTCTATGAACGTAAAGCTCAGATTTGTGGGTAACCAAAGCGTGCAGAAGAGGCGCACCAGCCCCTGGTTACATCCATGTATCAGCTTCGCAGCTCCTCCTCTGCTACTGGCTACTTTTTCTAATTCACCTTGAACTGCCGCCATGGCTGCAGGATGCTTTAGGAGGAATAGGAGAGGCCAAAAATCTGCAGGGCCTACATCACCCTAAAAATAAACCCCCAAGAGGAGTCAGAGTTATTAAAATGGTGAGTCGATGAACTCACCCACTCTGTTGGTGAGCCCCCAGAAAGCACAGAGAGCAAAACACAAATCAGTGTCAACACTGCTGTGGTGGCAAATGCCACCATCCCAGATCACACAGAGCACCAAGTACTACAGCTGGCTGTGAAACAGCCTCTTGACAGTGAAAACACAGTTACTGCAATGTAAGACAGAGGAAACACAGCCCATCAGCAATGCAGTGAAGTATCAGATTGGCCAGAGTTGGGTATTTTTGTCCTTGTTAATAAATAAATGTAAAGAAATGTGATGAATAAGTGGAAGCAAACCAGCACTGTTATCAATACAGAATGCCTATGCAGTATATTAAACCCGAGTAATTTAAAGAGCAGAGCATATCACATAAATAATTGATTCTCTTTTGGTAAGCACACTGCCACTTTAGCTGCCTGAGTCCTCAAGAAGGGGGTTGCTTTGTAATTAAAATGTAGGCATTCACAAATGCACGTGGGCCTTTAATCATCCATATTTGGCTTGGTTGTGCACTAGAAAGCATAAAGCGGCTTTCATCTTTCTGCGGATTACACCCAGCAAACTGCTAGGGCTGTGAATGAGCTGAGGAAGTCTGTGTTGTGATGAGAGCGTGTTTTGGTTCCCTGTGCAGCACAAAGGCATCTGGGAAGATGCATTTGCTGAGGTCAAACCAAAACCAGAACAAAGTGTTGGAGAGCCGATGCGATGCAGAATCAATCTGCCTCAGTGCCTGTATTAAAGCGGGCGCTCCCCATCAATTAGGGATATTATGAAGGCAGATAACCAGAGTGCAGATGATTTCAAAGGGTTTAATTGCTTTCTTCATAATGATACTGCAGGCAAGAGCCTTCTTCCTCTTTCTCCAAACCTCTGGCTCAATGGGAGCTTCTCAGCTGGTTTGTGAGGTCTCAATCTGGCCTAGCAGAAGGCAGTGCAGTGGGAAACTCAGACCGGGTCCAAGCAGTAATTTCCACAAAACAGATTCCAGCTCAAAATAAAGCTCTACTGTGCATAAAGTGAATCAAATGCATCCAATGCTCATTATTTTGGAATCACAGGGTTTGTACCTTAAGCTGCTGAGTCTTGAGAGCCCAGCACTGCAAAAACAGCATTTACCTGTATGGTCTGCTGGGAGGCATAGGTCCATGTGCGGATCCTGGACTGCTCTGCCCCAACCTTCACCAGCTCCAACAGCTCGCAGTGGCCAATGACCAATTCCACAGGTTTTATATGTACCAAGCGGTCTAAGCCTGCCTCAAAGCACATCAATCACTGTATTTCAACAAAAACTAACAAAAGAATATTCAGGTTAAAACAGCCCAGTGACTGTAACCCGCTCTATTGAGAGCTTGCATCCCACAGGCAGGTGAAAGCAAAGGAAGGGTTCGCAGCTGAGGTTCTGTGCTGATGACCTGTGGCTGCTCAGGAAGAGGCTGCAGCTGAATCTGGTGACACCAAGTATCAAGAGAAGATTCACATTCACCTCTGCCCAGTCAAGCACATCCACCCGCATGGACCAGAGCTGAGGCTCTGCCCTGCATCTCCCCTCCTGCTCCCAGCTGCACTGCTGCCCTGGCTTTTCAGACAGAAGTTTCCAGAGATGCCCTTTGATGATGGCAGCCTCCTCCTCCACCGCGCAGCAGCAGGAATTCAGGTATTCAGGGGCTAACGTACAGCCTTGCTGCAGCAGAAACGCAGCCAGGAATGCAAAGTCTTGCTGCAGTCACTTTGCATCAGATTTGCCCAGTTTATGTGTCTGCAGCTAGGACACCAAGCCTGAACTGATGTGGGTATGCACGCCACAGAAACACCCTTCTCCTTCCCCAAATGCTTTCCCAGATTGTCCCAGCGTACATCCCAACATCCCATGCAGGCAGACAGCCAGACTGTCACAAACACGGCTCACACCCCGCTCAGCGCTCATAAAGCCACAGAGGACTCGGCTCCCCACACTCTCCATAGCCAAACAGAGCATCAGAACATGGAGAACTTCAGCTTCTTTCTAGGCTTGGCCAGGTCTCTGCTGGGGGGGGGGGGGGGGGGGGTGTCAAGGGCCAGGAGTGCCACAGAGATTCCTGGAAGTACCCAGGAGGATGCTGCACTCCCTTAAAAGTCAGAGGAAGTTGCAGCACCGAGGCAGGTGATTGAGAAAGATTGGTGCAATGAGCAGGATGAGCCCAGCTGAGCCCCAGGGGGAGCAAGGGTGCTGGGAGTGGTGCCCTGCCGTAACACCATCCACAAGAGCGCTTGGGCTTCCAAGCCCATTCCTGTGAAGAAGCGGCTCCAGCTCCCTGCGTCCATCTCCTGGCGTGATAAAGAGCTTGCAGCTCTCAGGATGCTGACGGCATTAGAGAGCTAGGCATGTTTATCTGATGTTTCTACAGAGTATATCAAATCAGACTGCAGCTTATGCCAAAACAGGCAGGGAAGGAGGAAAGGGGAGCTGGGAAACGTTCAAGCTTTAAAGCGTTTTATTCTAGCTTTGACATTGTTTAAAAGATGAAAAATGTTGTGTCGATAAACATTAATGAAGAAAAGGATTAAACAGAAGGGTAAAACGAAGGTAAAACATCGTACCGGCGTTTGAGGACAAACCTCTCTCTGCAACACAGAACTTCCCCCGGTTTTGGTCACAGGACAAGAGAATCCTCCGCAGGCCCAGTTCTGCTCAGTGGAGGGGCAGGGAAGGGGAGATCCTTACCCGGCATCACCGGGGGAACGCGGGTTTGGGGGTCCCCAGCTCCGGGGAGGGGCTCGCTCCTCCCGCAGCCCGCCGCCAGGTGGGGCCTTGGGACCGCGCTGCCGCCTGCACCGGGCCCGCAGCATCCCCGCCCCTCACCGCGGCTCGGGCCCGCTCGCAGCTCGGAGGGGCGGGGGCCCGCCCCGCTCAGCTGAGCGCTCCCCTCACCGGGCGGCCCATTGCAGAGCATCTCCCGAGCCCGCCTCTGAGCAGCTCAGGGTCTCGCCCAGGCACGCTCCCCCGCCCCGATGCTCCCAGCCCCATCAGCATCCAGGCCTGGGGCGAGAGGACCAGGTCAGGGTTCTGGGTAGCTCTGCCTCACTACTCCTTCCCCTCTGGGTCGGACGGGACCCGCGGTCGCGGCTCCTCTCAAGGTGGGAACGCCAATTGCTCTCCCGAGCTGCAGGGCTCAGCACCGATTCTGGGTTGTTCTGAAGCACTTGCTTATTTGGAGCCTGTTGAAATCAGGGCTGCAGCCGGATGAAGGGGTTTGGAGGCTCTCACCCCCCCACCCTTCCCCCAGGTCAGGTTAGGTCTGAGCTTTATCTCTGCAGCTTTTCCTTATTACCTGATCCCAGGGATTGCCTGGCTTGCGCAGGTTTGGCCAGGAGGGCAGCAGATGCAGTCATCCTGTGTGCTCCATAGGTGGGGTGCAGCCCCTTCTGCAGGGTGTGCGGGTGCTTTCATTGGTAACGACCACCTCAGGCAGGGAGGCAGAGAGCAGCTTGGTGGGGATTCACTCAGGCAAAAAAGCTGACCCGTGTTCGAGTAATTCCCCCCGCTCCCCTCGGGCAGAGCCCTCAGCTCCCCATGTGCCCAGTGCCAGATGGAGTCACTGCCCATTGAGCTGCTGTAAACCCTGGCTCCTTGACTCCCCTCCACATGGGCTCTAAACCCCAATAGAAATAAGCTCTGTTAAAGACAGGCGGCTCCATCCCCCTCTGCCCTTTGGCTGGCTGCTGGCTTATGGCATCTCCAGGCTGCTCAGTCACCTGTGAAGAGTTTCCAGCAGCTCTGAATTATGAATGAATTTGCTTTGTCAAATGAAGGTTTCTGCTCAGGCTCAGGGATTAGGTCTCAGCCACGTGCTGGAGACAGTTACTGATAGCAAAGCCTCCCGCACATACATACCCTCTGATGGATCCTGAGCCATCACTCCCATAACATGATTAGCTGCCTTAATGCAGAGGGGGAGCAGTGCTGGGATAGGAGTGGGGAGGCTGGATCCTGGCTGCCTGGGAGTGATTCCTGCACAGCACAAGGTTGGCTGCATCACCCCCATCCTGGTCCCCAGCCTGTCTTGAGGGGGATACAAATTGCAGCAGGGCCGAGCTGTGGCTGCAGAGACTGCACTGAGGCCATGGGTTTACTGCGATGATCCCAGGGATGCGCTGCCTGTCCCTGACACCTCCCAGAGCAGAGCAGGGAAGGGATGATCCACCTCATCCTGCCGGCAAGTCACGGGGCACCACACAGCTCACGTTGGTCCCAGAGCAAGACACTTATCACAAGGTTTTATGGCAGGGGAAACATTCCTGTTCACTGGGAACCCGCCGCACCAGTGAGCTCCCAGCAATGGAGTCGGTTGTGCAAGAGAGTCCTGGACGTGCCAATGCATTCGTGGCCTTTAGAAACTGTCCCAGCAGCTCAAGACGGCGCTTACAAAGCTGATTTCCCAACTGGATGTCCAGGCATCTCGCAGCTCTCCCGGGCTGACCAGCTCCGCCTGTTTGACCCACTCACCCACCCACCCATCCTGCATCCCTACCAGCGCCAGAGGGGGTGGCATCCGCTGTGTCAACGAGGGTAAAGGACCAGGACCAGCCCCAGCCCCGGTGGCTCACAGGGCAGTGCTTGCTCTTGCTTCACCCAGGTGATACCAGATGAGTCCTCTTTTTGCTGTTCTCTTATCCAAAAGCAATTCGTGGGCACACATAGTGCTACCACCACTGATGGAGAGCCTGGGGGCCATGGCATGGACTGGCCCCTGTGGCACTGCTCATTGCCCGCAAACCCAGATAAGCACTGCCCAGCCCTGGCCTGATGCCTTCCAGCAGCCAAGCTGCCACACAGGAGCAGGGCTGGGGGCTCTCCTCCCCCCCACCAGGGAGCACAGGAAGAGGCTGCCATATCCCAAGGGATGCCTTAATCCCTGGAGGACCATCACCAAGGCTCCTTGCCCCAGTGGGTGCTGCTGGGGGCACAGCAGGGCAGCGGCTTGGCAATGGGGACACCCGGGGTGGTGGGAGACAAGATGCTAAGGGCAGGCAGCAGTGCAGCAGCTATTGCCGTGGGGCTGAGCATGATCATGAGCTACTGATCATGGGAGAGGAGTGGAGCAGTCCTTGGCTGTGTACCTGGGAGAGTCGTTCAGAGGGAAGGGGTTCTTCGGGCAGTCCTCCCCAGCAGGGTTTACTGAGGGCAGCTTCCTGAAAGCCACAGTTAATCCTCCATGACCCTGCTCCTCCTGCCCTCTTCTCCCCTCGCCTCTTGACTAGCAAGAGTCCTTAAATAGCAGTCAATATTGTCACACTGCTCACCTACGGGAAGAATAAGTACCAGGGGACACCTTGCCCTTCCCATGGGAAATGTGCCTGGAGCAGCAAATCCCCAGGCTCAGGGGGCCATGCCCAGCGGGAGCAGCATCCTTCCCTCTGTGTGGGGAGGGAGGACAACACAAGAGCCATGGCAACTTGGCAGGAAGCTTGAGCACAGTGATTCATGGCACTGCCTCCAACCCACCTGCTCCAGGGAGGAAACCAGTAACCCTGACAGGGAAGAAACTCATTTTCATAGCCCCGTCTTTAGTTACAAGCGCGCAGCCACCCCTGCTCTGGTGCCTATAAAAAGGAAACATTAACGCAGGAAACGTTTATGCTGCATGAATCCTTGTGGGTAAAAGGTCATTACGGCTCCTATAGTATTTATCTGGTGTTTGGAAAAAGCCTCATTTCCAGAGCAGGTGCTCCGAAGGGGAAGGGATAGATTCATTAGCCTCTGCCCCTCCCCAGCTCACATGGGATGGTGCCATAAAAACATACATGAACAGGACAGAAACTCCTGCCCCAAGCTCCTGCCCAACTTTTCCAGCAGCTCCTGGGCAGGGCACCCCCAGGGCTGCTTCGGGTGGGCTAGGATGCTCACAGCCACAAGTGCCCTGGGATGAGTGTGGTCCAGCTTCATCCCAGGCTATTGTGAGCAGGTTCATTGTGCCACATAGAGACGAAGGGGAGAAAGAAGTGGGAGAAAACATGCTGCTTTGGTAGCTCTTGTTTTATGCACTTTGCATAAAGTCTTGAGGATTTTGCAGTGCAAAGGCTGAGCCTGAGCAGGGAGCCCTCTGCCCCACAGACATAGGGTGCTCAAGAGGAAAGCCTCAGCTCTACCATAGCCAGAGCTACGGTGCTATGCTGAGCGCTCACAGGGCTCCTCTCTTGGGCACCATCCTGGCACAGCCCATGCAAAAGGGGGCTGGCACCCAGCTCTTTCTTTTACAGCTGGCCCAGTGAGCTGGTCCCATGAACACACCTGGGATGAGAGCTGGAAGCTTCCCTAACCCTTCCCAATTTTCCTTCACTCGGAAACCCCAAACTTCTGCGTGCACCCATCTCCTCCAGTCCCTGCAGGGGTGATGCAGGCAATGAAGCCCCCATAGCTGGGGTGCACCCATAGAGGAACACAGCCATGGGGAACTCATGGGGTCAGGGAATCCCAACAGCGCACCCATGGAGGAACACAACCGGAGTCAGGGAATCCCAACAGAGCACAGCCAGGAACGAGATGGGCTCCCACCCTCACTCCTGCAAGCACAGGGGGAAGCAAGGCCATTGTCCCCAGGGTGGTGGCAGTGGCTGGAAGGATCCTGCCACCCCACAGGCTCCAGCCAAGTGCCATGGGTGGCAGGAAGCTTCCCAGAAGACAGAGAGCTAAATAAAGGCAAGGCCTGGAACAACCTGGCCTGCCAGCTATTTATTGTAGCATGCCTGTATGCTGCTGAGCAGGAGGAAGATATTTTAAAGCTGCTACAAGGACACTTGACTGCGTGCCTGGGTTTATTGATCAAAAATCTCATTACCAGCCCTCCCCATCAACATCTTTGAGCCCTGCACCACCTTCAGCCAAGTACCTTCCTAAACACACCTCCCTAAAGCAGCCAGCCCCTCCATCACTGAAGCAGATGCTTGGAAAAGAGGCTTCAGCATACACATGCAGCATCCCCATCCTGCACTCAGTTTGCTTCTGGCCAGCCCTAATGAGACATTTCCAACCAGCTTTTAGCATCTGGGGCTCACCTTTCTCCACTCAAACTCCAATAAGCACTTACGTCCTATGGCAAAAAAGCACACCCCAACCTCCTACAAGAACAGCAACCACTGCAATCTTTGTTCTCGAGTACGTAATTTTTTACTGAAAAAATCATTCATAAATTAACAAATACAAAAATGTACAAACACATGGGTAAATAAATGCAATGACACAAAGGATTGCTTTGCTGAGGAGTGTGTGTGTGTTTTCAAACACTAGTCTTCAGTGCAAAAACGTCCCCCTGGCACCTCTTAAAAACAGAACAGTAAGCTCGAAAGCCGTGACGATGGAGAAGCTACTTTAGAGTTTAAAGCCACTTCTGATGGTGAGTGGCCCGAAGCGCGTGGCTGCTGCTCTGACGGTACCTCCTTCAGAGAAGCAGAGCTTTACAGACAATTACTAACTGTCAATAAATAGTTCTGCAAATAAAACCCACATGGCTCAATTAAGGGAAAAAAAGAAGAAAGAAATCAGCATTGAACAGGACCTGCCCTGCAGCGGGGCTGAGCGACGGGGGGGACATGGAAGGGGTGAATGAGCGGCCTGGTTGGATTTCAGCTGCCAGAGTATGTACAGGTTCTCCTTAACACGAGAATGTTTACACCATAACAGCACATGCGCTCGACAGTATGTTTTTAACAGTTACATTTACTATACAGTATTTGACATAGCTGATAAGATTAACAGTGCACATTTTCAGATATTCCACATTTTATAAAAGGGGTGGGGGAAAGAAATCCAACGTGATTAGAACAAAGAAACTATGAAGAGGGATGCTGCTGGGGGGATGGACCCTTCCGTGCCAACCGTAGAGTGCATTTCTGAGCAGAGGTAACAGCTTTTTGTTCAACACAAGGTGCGATGGGTGTCAGGGACACATAGAAGGCTGAGGATCCTGACTAAGGTAGTTTAAACACCTACTCACACACACATGCATGATTCCTGGGGTAGTGAACTTGGACTGGTTGAAATACATTCCTTGTTTGAAGCACCATTAAACAAAGACAGATTTCTAGCAAGGTCTCAAGATGAAAGAAGAGAGGAGCAGAGCAATGCGGGTTCAGCATCCGAAAAGGGTCCACGTGAATTAGAGATCGAGATTCAGAAGCAAAAGTCTTTATTGCTGTATGCGCCATAAAAAGCAAATCCTCACCTCTGCCTATAAATAACCAGGTTGAATCCCCTCGGGAAATGAGTTTAAAGCACATGTAAATTCAGAGACTTTAAAACCTAAGTTACAAACTTATCGGCACTTTTCAAGGGCAGGCTTGCTGTCCTCTCATACTGGCCAATAAGGATCTACACAACTAATGTTTTCTGGATACAGGTTAGGAATGCCCTGGGCAGTCACACCCACAACAGATGCGTATGGGGATCATACGTCCATGGAACTGAGAAAACAATGTAAACCATGAGAAGGAAACTGAAGGCAAACAACGCAATTAAAAGGAAGTTAAAGTACTTTGGAGGTTAAGTACCCACCGTTGTTATGTATAAATAAAATTAAAGAGCAACCCCCAATGTATTTACTTTTGAGTCAGAGAGGTCCAGTAAAAGTGACTGCGTTGGTCTGTGTAAGGACTGGATTGAGTGTCAGTGGGGAGGAGAGCCCGGAGCCCAGCTACCCACAGCAGCACAGGATAGGAGGGGGTGGCAGATGGGAGAAGGCAGGGGGCACTCCAGTTTGGATGGGGCATCAGACCAAGCTCTCTGGTTCCTGGTCCTCATGTTTTCACTAGCGTGATGCATGTGTCCTTCATTTCTCTCACTCCCACTAACCTGTGACAACCTGCCCCATGGGCTGTGCCTGTGCCAGCACTGCTGTGCCAATGGTGATAACTAAGTGCACTGCCTGGCTCCAACAGCACCTCGGGGGCTGCTGGACTTACACACTAAATACAGACTGAAACAACTTCTCAAATTGTACCATCATGTTGTAGGAGCAATAGCAGGGCACTGCTGGGCAGGGGAGGGCTCAGAGCCCCGTCCCAAGGATGGCACATAGGCAGGAGCAGCCAGCACGGGGGCTGCACTTCCTGTGGCAGCATGGATGTGAGCTTAGGTAGTCTGCCAAGCTCACACTTGCCATCCATAAGGGTAGAGAGCAACACGCAAGAGATTTTATTCCATATGGCTTTTGGATCCATTTGCACATCATGCTGCAGAAGTGACAAAGGGGAGGTTTATCATAAATATTCCCATTTCCTCACTCTCCCTGGAAAAAGCCACCCCTGTGGTTTCTGGAATGAGTGATGACATGGCTGTGTTTCTCATCTGCTACACTGGAAAGTTTAGGGCCCTGTCCCACAAACATTTCTGCATATGCACAGCTTAAGTCATGCAGGCAGTCTCACTGGCTTAAAACGGAACACCTTGCACAAGTACAGTGATGCACACACAAGTGTTTGCAGAATTCAGGACTAAAATGAGTGACCGTATGTAAACCTCTAGCTTGGATTTGAGCCATAGGAGAAAAATTAAAAGGGGCAATTTACACAGCATATTTACACTTACACTTCTTTAAGAAGCGATTCTGTTGTATATACTTCAAGCAGGTCATTTAAAAAACCGCACAGACATAGAAGAATGATATCAGAAGTCATTTGATCTCCCACCGGGGCAGTTGCTGACTGAATCGCTCCCGACGTTCACTATGGGGAAGCTGGAGTCCCTCAGCTGAGCTGCTTCCCGGAGGAGAAAGCACATCCGAGGTGAGTCCCAGTGCCAGAGATTGCTGGAGGAGGAATGTGGAGGAGACAAGAGCAGCAGGTCAAACCATTGTCCTGAAACCCAGAAAGCAAGTGACGGAAGAAAGAGACTGCTGAGCTTGCTGCATGAGTATCGGGCTGGATTGGTACAGCTAGGGCAATTTGTGCGTGCACTTTCAGCCTTGTTCTCCAAAATACTGTGATCCTTCATTAGACAAAGTGTTGCTTGTCCTCGATAACCCTTGGAAAAGGAAGTCTAGCGTGGTGCTTTCGTGGTGAAGGGCAGAGCAAAGTTATTTTCTCCTCTTAATATTCGGTCACCAGAGCCAGCTCCGGTGTCAGGTTAACAGTGATGTTCTTATACAAGGCGTCATACGTGACGTTTGGAAAGTAGTTCAAGTTATTGAGGCCGTCCAGGGCTTGTCTTTCTTTCGACTTCCTCAGCAAGGCATACCTATGCAATGAGAACCAGAGCCCAGAGTCACTTCCACATATCCCACAGCCCTGCAAAGTCCTTCCAATGCTACTGAAACACCCTATAACAGTCAGTCCCAACAGCAGCTACAAAACAACAAATTTCTGAGACCTTAATAAAGATAAATGTCACATTTTCTATATTGAATATCTATATTAAATATCCCAAAGTTTAGAAAATTACAGTCCATCACTTGATGAAGCGCAAAATGCTCTGTCCCACCAGCATCCAGCTGTAAAAACAACCTCTAACTCCAGCCCAAAGCCTGTGGGTCCCATTCCTAGGAGGGGGCTGAGCTCAGGGAGTCCTGCTGAACCCTCACCAGAAAAGCAGATGAGAGGTGATGTGGACCTTTCAATTTTTCAGCAACTGATCACAAACAAGAACAAAACTAAATGGTTTTAGTCAGGGAATGGGGGATGAGGAAGTAAAACTAGAATAATGATGATCTGGGGAGGGAAACTGCAGCTGGTACACAAGAACAGCCTCAACCAAATTTAGGGAAAGCATGATGAGATGTAAGGGCTGTGGTGGTGGGGGGGAACAAACTAAAATAAGCAGAAACATCTCAGCAGGACACTGACTTTCTGCACCGCAATGCTGGGGGCCTGGCAGCACCAGGGCAAGTGGGAGCTGAGCTGAGACCTGGGGACAGAAAAAGCACCACGGAAGGGATATGCCAGGAGGAAAAGGAAGATGCTGGGGGACAGCAAAGAGGGAAGTTCCAAAGCCAGTTTCAAAGAGGTCACAGCATCAGAACACGATCAGGATACTTGATGTCTTGATGAACACTTTCTTCCTCCATGGATGAGTTTTGGGTCTCCCTGCTTGGGTGGGAGAAGCAGCACACTTCCAGATGGCAGCAGTTAGCACTTGCCCATGGCTAAGAGCAGAGCAGAGGGGAGCAGAGATTTCAGGAGGCACAACAGAGAGAATTGTCTATCGCCAAACCTTGTCTAGGCTGGATGTCAAGCTCCAGACACAGCAGTGGAGGCAGAAGCACCCAGTGACACAGGTATCAGCCTCACCAGGGAGAACCACTGCCTTGCCCACCCTCACTGCAGATCCCTCCCTCCTGCAGCACTGACCCACAAGTCCTGCTGACACTGAACTAGAGCTCCTGCCCAGGGTCAGGAGGAGATCAGGGAAGCATCAGGAACAAGTGCTCAATCCACTGCACTGCCAGCCTTCTGTGTCTCAAGGGTTTGACCAAATACAGCTTTTAAAGCCAAAACCAACTTCTGTTTCAAGAGGGAAATGAGAGAAGCGTCTCTCATTCTGGCTGCACTCTGTCTGACAGAAATGAAAAGTAGGGCTAAAGATGACAAAACCTCAAATGGAAACTCTCCCCAAAATGTGTCTTCTGTAAGAAGAGACTAGCAGATAGCTCAGATGGTATCTGCAACATAAACCCTTCTTGCTGCCTCTTCTGCCAGCAGCAGCCAGGAGCCCCTCTGCAGAACAGAGCTTGCACTGTCCATCACACGAGAGTCAATTCCTGCAGCTGACTGTGAGAAAGGTATTTCTCTGCTGCTGAGTTTTCAGAAAACTCAAATTCTACCAAGGTTCCCAGTCATGCAACCAACCTTTGCACGCTCCAAAACCACCTCCTGAGCAAAGGGGTCAGAGCCCTCCTGGAAAGCTCCAGAGAGAACGTACCTTTTTAGAGAAAAGACTAAAAGCACCCAGTACTTGTGCTCCTCAGGCACAGGGGACAGTCACTGCTCCTGACAGATGTCCAAAGTCTCTCAAAAGAGCAAAGCTTGAATTCAGGGGCTCTGTACATCCACCCTGGTGTTGGGGCCAACAGGCAGGAATAGAAGAATGGAGAGGGATGAGTTGCTCCATCTCAGCACTGCTGTGGAAGTGTGTCAGAGCTGCTGCCATCTCCCTGTTTGCATACACCATCATTACAGAATGGTTTGGGATGGAAGGGATCTTAAAGCTCATCCAGTTCCAGCCCCCTGCCACGAGCAGGGACACCTTCCACGAGATCAGGTTGCTCAAAGCCCCGACCAACCTGACCTTGAAAACTTCCAGGGATGCAAGAACCTGTCATCACAGGAATACAGAGTATGAAATGGAGGGATGGATTAATCCAGGCAGCACTCTCTCTCCACCTCCCTGCACTTAAGTTTCCCTTGTGAGTTAAGGCTGTTACTGCCCTTAAACAGCTGCCTTTAAAATGATAGAGATTCTTTGCAAAGGACCTTGGGATTCTTAAAACCAAAGAAATGTACTTGCCTTCCTAGGAACTGCACTTCTCCCCGATGATGGTGGGGAATTGATTTGTATTTCCCCGTGTCTCCTTCTGGCCGAGTCACCGAGTAGCCTGCGTACTGCACTCTGCGTTAGAAAGGAGAGGAATAAGCAGAACACAGAAATCAGTCGTTGCACTTGCTGTGCCATCAGAGCTTGCCAGGGCTGTACAGTTCATGCACACGGGGCTCAAATAGCAGCTTTGCCTTTCCACCCAGCAGATAAGCTTATGCTTATGCAAAGCTCCCCATTCCAGCCTGGGCTCTGGGCAAGTTACACTTGGCACCTCCAAGCTTCAGCTCAACTAAGATCAGCCTCAGCTCAGCGGTGTGGGATACTGCAGACAGAGCCAGTAATTTCCCAACCAGGACTTCTCTGTTTGCTTCCCATGTACTGCCTGGAGCAGCCCCAGTTCCCTCCGAGACACTGCAGCTGGGCTGGCTCACAGGACCACCCTCAGAAGCAGAGTTCAGTGATGAGCTCCCATACCTGTTCCAGAGGTCATCATCTTCACCACCCCAGCCCCAGAAGGCATTAGGGAAACCATTGATCTTCTGAAACTGCTCAACAGTCAGGCCGCTCACCCCACCGAAGAACTCGTTGTAAGGGAGCCTAAGCAGGAAAGAAGGGGTTAGGGCAAAGCCCACCAGTGCTGCAGCTCTCCTGCCTGCAATGGGGGAAGCCTGAGCTGTGAAGATGCTTTCTTCTATTCCCCTCTCACATTCACTTCACCCAAAGCCAGAGAAGCAAACAGAGATTAGTCTTTCACCTTTAAAAAACCAGAATCTAACACCGGCTCCTTAGCTGTTATGGTAGTGGGGAGGAAGAACAATGCTTACAGATACATGTACTTATCCAGCTTGGCTGCAAAGTGCCTCGGCATCTGTCCACACCCATAATAGTTACGGTCATTTTCTGGTATGTGGTCCACATCGTGAAAGATGAGACAGTCCCAGTCCAAGTCCTTCATTGCTTCCCGAAAGCCAACGTTGAAGAGCATGGCACGGTTAAAGGGTTGGTTTCCAGCCTAGGAGGGAGAAAGCTCCTTCTCAAGGGGAGTCCCGTGCAGTTCGTGCTCTGCATGTGCATTCTCAGCCTTATCTAGAAAGCTGCAGAGGGCAACTGGCTCCCACACTGGTGCCACAAAAGGAAATGATGCACTGGGACAGACTAGCAAGATCAACCAGGACTTAAGTGTTCAATTTACTGTGCACGAGCGAAAATAAAGATGCTAAAGTCCTATTACTTGGACACTTAAACAAAAAAACCCAATTTCGATCAATCTTTTTAAGCTGAGCTAGATATGGAGGAACATTCACTGGGGGGATGAAGCCAGACAGCATAAGTGACAGGTTCACATACACATCAAATCACTGTCTTATGTTTTACATTCATGAAGGTCATCCAGAAACTGGCCAGACAAGAACTGCGTAACAGTCAAGCCATTTCTGTGCCTATGGGATGCTCCCCAGAACTACTAGAGATACACAAAAATAACACATTAATTAACCTGCAAACACCTGGATCACAGTTGCCTTTTTGGAAAATATCTGCTCCAATACACGATTAACCAAAAAAAAAAAAAAAAACCAAAAATATCAAATTTTTACTTTATTTTTTAGGTAAAACCAGTCATTTTGGGGCACACCTCTCAGCTGTGCTACTTTTATGCAGAATGGGACAACTTACACATGGCAACATGAACCCTGAGCCTGCCAAGGGTCAAATGATGTGATCTGGCAGGTAACCTCCTCAGCACACAGCGCAGAGCTATGCCTGCAGCTTTGGCAGCACATCTTTGGCACAGCACATCCGTGCCCCAGCGGTTGCTGCCCCAGCCCCCCAGGGCTCACTCACTTGTTCCACGACGTAAAAGGCGAACTGTAAACGTTGCCGCTGCAGCATGGGAATAAGGTGCCTGAAGAGGACAGGAAGATGCTCGTATCGATTGCGGAATGGGATCAGGATCGCCACCTGACAGGGAGAGGTGCAGCTCTTACTGTATTGAACCAGTTGCTCCTGCTGCTGAGCAACCCTCGGGACTGGCTGGTGTGGTGTTACAGGAGCAGCACTAACCATGGTGTCTCAGCTCTGCCATGTAGGGCAGAGCAGCATGAAACCCTTCCAACATCCACAACATGGATTTCCCAGTCACCTCTGGGCAAACTATTGCTTTGAGGAAATTCAATGTAACCTTGAGTGGAAGGGAGACCCACAGCTCCCCACCTCCATTGCTTCTGACCAAGCTGGGATCTGCTACCACGCTGCACTAAGCCACCTTCCTCTGGGGTCAGGAGTCTCCCACACTGCCACCTTGCCTCTCTGTGTCAAATCCTACCCAGGATAGGGCAGCAGGGGCAACAGGAAGGCAAGCAGCAGGGAAGCAGGGAGGAGCTCGTTGCCTGGCTCCTTCATAGTCCATGCAGAAACTCAGAGCTGACTCATGCATCACTAAAGCAGCCCTTGAATACAGCGTTTCCTCCCTAGGCACTGCAGCTCCACACTTCAGAGATCCTTATATATCCTCTGAAGCTTCAGTACATCAGAGATGTTCCCATTAATGTCTTTTCATCATCCATCCAGGACTCTCTGTCCTCAGCAGTGACATGGGGCTGCCCAGTTCCCCCTTACCTTCCAGCGAGGCAGGCAGTCGCTTGGCTTCCAGTGGCCTCCCAGCTTGATGGAAGGGTCTTTTGAGAAGAACTGGTGGATATCCTCCATCGTGATCTCACTCATATTTACATCGATGGGGCCCTCTGCAACACAGCGGGAAGAAGCAGAAGGGGTCAGGAACCGCTGTGGTCCTGAGGCAGCTTGTATCTGCTTAGGACAGAACAGTGCTCCACCCATGCCCTCTAGCCCCATCACTGAATGCAGACAGCCTCTTCCCCAAGCACCAACAAAAATGAATAGGAAATGCCGCTGCCACAACTTGCAACACCTTCATCTCCTCAGCAGATGGGCTCTGTTCAGCTTTGTGGCCGCTGTTGGACGCAGTTCTTCCATCAGAGACCCACACTGGCCAGGGCACCCTTCTACACCTCAATACAGGTTTCCAGCACACACAAACCCCCACACCTCAGCTGGAAGCCCAATTTTCCACTGCAGTATTGCTTTGGTGGAAGCATTTCTCCCAGCTGCAGTTCCCTCTGGGGTGGATCCAGCCCCATGTCCTGCACCAGCTCCTGCCCAGCTGTACCAGCACAGCTCAGAACTGGGACCAGCAGTGCTGCCGAGGGGCCACCCTGCCACCACTGCCCCTGCAAAAGGGCTGGCCAAGCCTTTGCACCAGCTCACAGTGCTTGCCAATCAATGGGCTCCTGCTTTGGCAGTGAGACCTGCCTCCAACACAACAGGGATTGGTGTGAGTGGGTAAACAATGAGTTTCCAGGAGGGGACCAGGCTTCAAACAGTGCTCCCATTCATCTCCAGGTGCTGGCAGGGAAAGGTGCAATGCTGGTGATCTGGGGAATGCCACAATGTGCCCCCCAAAGCCATGGGGAGCAAGAAAGGGGTACAGGGCCACTGGGATGCTACTCACTCATAGAAGGGAGCCTCTCAGGACAGGTGTGGTTGGGGAAGTAGGTAAAGTCTTCAGGAAGAAACGTTGTGGCTTGCAGAAAGGTGTCGTTGTGGTTCAGGTCAAGAGGATAATCTGTGGGATGGGGGAAAAAAAGGGAAGATTTAAAACAAGTTCACTTTTGATCTGCAGGTCTTTGTTACTTCCAGGAACCTCCCTGTGAGAGCAGCCTGCAAATGCATCCATGGCTGAGGATGTCCCCAACAGCATGGGGTGTCCCCATGCAGCATGAGCTCTATCTGCACTTACAGTTCAGGCTTCACATTTTCTGACCTAAGGAAGAGCTTTCAATATCACCTTTAGGTTTCACAAACAGCTCAAAGCAAAGGAGCACATGGCACTTGGAAGGAAAAGCTATTTAGCACCTCGCCCCTGAAGGACCATGGCACAGTGAAAGGGAACATGCTCCTCCAGTGGGTCTTTTCCAGGTCCCGGTGCCAGTAAGGAGTGTCAGTGCAGCAGCCTGCACAGGGAAATCCTGCCTTGCATCCTCCTCAAAAGACCAATGAAAACTATCATGTTACACACAGCCTTTACTCCAGTTTGCATTGTGCAAGAGCAGAGGAGCCCAGCACAGCACATTTCCATATTTCTCCAGTACCCCCATTGCTCTGCATCCTTTTTACTCCTGGGCAAAACCCTTCCAGCCTCTTACACCTGAAGATGTCTTAAGGAGGTTTTTACGTTACCGTAGAAAGCAGAAGTTCATGGTTAAGTTGCATAAGGCATCTTAGTCAAGCATGACTTCATTTTAGGCACTAGAATTAACTTCCCTGCACCAGCTGCTATAGAAAGATGCTGTCTCTCCACTTTCTCCAAGCATCAGATGCTTAGCAGAGGGTTGGCCTTTAGATCTGCAGCACCAGCATCAATCTTACACTCCAGTGAGGTCCTGGAAAGCAGTCATTTACAGCTGAGCCACCCAGTCCCATCACAGGCAGCTACCAGAACAGGGTGGTCTCGTCCTTTCCAACTACCCTACCATGTGCAGGCATTCCTGCAGCAGCTAGCTGCAGAAGCACGCCATGGGGCTGACATTCACATGCTAATTCAAAGCAAGAGCAGCCCTGGTTTCTCATGGGCATAGAACAAACCAGCTGGTGCTCAGGCACACGGAGACAAAAGAAGGTGTAGTGTCCACCCCATCATACCCTGAGAGCTGTCCAGGTAGCTCTGCAAAGCTTTGGGCACAAGTATTGTAAGTGACCCATCAGTAAACAGTCGGGTTGGAACTGGATGATCTTAAGGTCCTTTCCAACCCAAACCATTCTATGATTTACAGGAGGTAGCCCAATTAAGTTATTTTACTGAACCCAGGGTGAAATTCAGTTTTTTTCTTTTACGCAGCAGCTATAACCTTTCAAATTCATCTCATACTTAGTTTCAAGAACATATTGATAGCAGAAAGGTTTCACATATTTTATCCCCAGCTCAATTTAATAAACCCAGAACTACAGTGTAATGAGCTGAATGAATCTGCTAAGATTAAGAGCTAAGAATCCAAGTCATATGTAAGGATAGAGACATTTAAGTAATTGCATAAGCACAGTATATTTTCCATAGTAGAAAGGCTGTTGCATTTAACAGCCACATTAATAATATATCAAGAAAAAATAATCTAGTGACAATTTCATCCTTTAAAGCAAAGCAGGGAGGGTTGCCTTTACCTGCAAGGTCAAGAATCTTTCATTTAAATCAACTGGGACAAGTAATTGCTGGCCTAATATACCAACTTGCTTTATTGTGCTAGTAATCACATCATTAATACTGCTTATTCATTTAATAAGTGGTACACAAACTATCTCAGACTCAAGATGGACTTGGAAACAGAACCCAAGGGCTTTTCAAGTATGATAGATACTGTTTTGGATGCTTGATACTGCTCTAAATTCTAATAACCAGATTCCCATTAAATTCGTATCAGCAGAGCACGCTCTCAATACTTAGTCCAGCGGATAACATACAGTGAAGCTCAGCTCCCCTTTTTTGCACCAAGGGCTGCCTTTTTTGCTTGCAAAAGCACAGAAGGGAACCCTCTTGGCTCACTGAACTGGAAACCTATTACTGCACCTACTAGCAAATGCTGAAAAAGTTATAAATTACTTCCTCATTTTAACACAAGAGGAAAAAAGCTGAGGGCAAAGAATAAATGCAGATGGATGGGGACAAGCACCCTGCGCTCGGTCACCTTGCCATTCACAATGGGATACTGTATTTTTAAGGAATCTGCCAGAAATTAAGGTCCCAGGAGGACACAAGCACAAGACAGCACTGCACAAAGAACAGCACACATGATGTATGGGAAAGGTTGCAGCTCACAAAGTGTCAGCCTCCAACTTCCCAGTGCTCCCACGCAGCTGGAACAGGGACAGCTAGAGACGGGCCACAGTGTCTTCTGCCCAAACTGGTTTGTGACCTTTGCCACATCACTCCCAGCAGCAGCATCCCTGCCCTTCCCTCTGCACGCCTCTCCTTGGAAGAGTAGAGGGAATGGAGGGATGGACACCCAGTGCTGCCTATGGGGTAGGACAGGGGCAGCTGCTGGGACAGTCAATGCCTTTGGCTGGGTCTCCCCTGCAGCCATACCATGTGGGTTTGCCCTCCTGGCCATCGCACTGGGGAAGGATGCACACATCAGGCAGTGCCACCACTCAGATCCCACCAAGGCACCTGAAAACAGAGTCAAGGAGGGAAGATACTGATCCCGGTGTTAAAATCCTCGCAGCCACAGTGCCATGTGCCTTCCAGATGTCACCACCATCCATCATGTGCCTGCTTTGACCTGCCTGCCAGGGAAGGTCACCCAAAGATGGTGCATAGCGCTTGTATATGTCAAAAACCTCCTTGCAGCTGGAGTTCTTGGGGCAGGAGGGGTATCAGCCCATGCCAGAGCTGGGATGGAGATGAGGCTCAAGCAAAGCCAGTTATTTTCAGTAGCAGCAGTACTGGTATTGCTGACACTAACATGGTAACCATTTCCCTGTCTGCTGCAGGCAGGTTTTTGGAGGTCTGAGAGCCCTGAGGGTCAGGACCACAGCAGGACAGCTCTTGACTCTCATCACCACAAGCAGTAGCAGTGGAGTGTCCAACCCTCCTCCCTTCAGGGGCTCAGCCACTTCCTCACCCTGCATCTGCTTTACGTGATGTTTCCAGCCTTAAAAATAGCTCAGAATGGCAGCCCTGGCCAGCTTCAGCAGGGAGAGGAGGTGACCCTGGGTGTCAATCTCTTGTGCAATTGATAATTCCCCTTCCGTGACCATCCCTGGTCAGGGTACAGCTGAACTGGCAGCCACACCACTGTTCCTCGGCATGCTGGGCAACAAGGACACAGCTCGTGCTTTGTTATTGATAAGGAAATAATCCTGCCTTGTAAAACTTTATCAGCCCCTGCTGATGAACCCTCACAGTGGAGGAGCTGAGCTCCCTGATGCCAACTGCACCAGCAGGATGCACCGGTGACATGTCAGCAGGGGAGGCGCATGCTCGGTGTCACACCAGCCCAAAGGCAATGCCTCACTCCAGCTTATGCAGCCATGTGCCTTTATGCTTCACCGTACCATATTTACACCAAAACTTGTAACCCTGTTATGAGCTTTGTATTACGGATGATGAACAGCCTGTGACTCCACTCCCTGCATTCTGCCCAAAGTTTAATGTATTATTTGTGGTAGATCTCCAACCAAGTCATCCCTGTTCATCCTTGCATGGGAAGAGTGAGGATTATGAGCACAGGCTCCCCCACATGCATGGAGCCAGAGTTCTGCACATGCATGTGCCTGGGAAGTGACTTTTTAAATATGAAACTGAATTTGAAAGTATTTACCCTCAGACTGGTTGAAGCTAACAAATGGAACTGCTGGAAAGCAATTTCAGCTCAGCATCCCACTGAGACCTTTCAAGGTTTTTACCCCTTGTCCAAGTTAGAAGCATTTGAATTTTATATATATAAAGGAAATAATTATGATTAATATAAAGAAATTCTATTCTATTAATATAGCCTTTATACATAGCATATATACACATTAATTACATATATAATAGGCATTTATGTATTTGTAATATCTATTCATACATATAAAAAATAAAGACGAAGCCAAAGTTCCCACCTTGCTTTTACCAGCGCAAATTAATCTCTTCAAGCAAGAGTGGTTCAGGTCAACCTGATTTCCAATAGAAATGGAACCTTTGATCAAAATGACAATTACTCAAGGAATACCTGAGTCATTCACGCTGCTGTTCCTCTTGGCATAGGCACTGCGGACCACCTGCTCGTACACCTGAGCTCCTATTGTTCGCATGTTCTCACGAATCATGATGCCTCGGGCTTGCATCATGAAGAGGTAGGTGTTCACTGCAGGGGGAAGAAAAAGGAGCATTTCCATGACCATCAGGTTTTGTAGGAAAGAGAAATAGAGGTCTTCTGCAACTATTCCCTGCCTCCTGCTTGGTTTCAGCTCCCTCCTGTCTGGAGGATCTCCAGGTCACACATGCCTGGTTATCTGGTGGAGATGAGAAGGGCATAAAGTCGGAAAGCTGAGGTGTAAGGCATATTTAGAAACCCAGCTGGTTAACAAGAGGACCATACCCAGCTAGACCTGATGATGCAGACTGTAATGCAGCACTGCAGCTTAAAGAACTGTACATTCTGCTTCCTAAGCAGGAAGATTTAATTAGGAAATATTATTATAACAGGAAAACTAAGCTGCAGGCCTGCAGAAGGGCATTCATTCCTAGACTGCAGCACCAAGGGCTGACACTTGCTTGGCAGAGGTACCACAAACCCCATCCCAGTACCAGTCTGAGCACAAAAGCAATCCATATGTGCCAGAGCAGGCTGTGTTTTGCAGCACAAGCCCCCTGATCCCCAGGACCAGCCCCCCCCCCCCCCCCCCCCCCACCAGGTTCCTTCCCCTCTCCTTTCCTGCTGACCCTGTGCCCTGGCACTGCTCAGTCTGAGCCTGCTTAGGTTTCAGTTTAAGCTGACACCCAGCTCTGGCAGGGACGGGCCCCAAAGCAAACTGCAGCAAGCACAGCCCTGAGTCACCAGCAGCACCCACAGTAGGACTGCCACCCATAGGGACAGCAGGACAGCCACAGCACCACAGTGCCAGCCACAGCACCCCTGCACTGACATCTTAGGCTTAAGAACGAAGGGGGGGAAAATAATCTTGATTTGAAAATAGGGAGGAGGGGAGATCTAGAAGGCAAATTCCGCACTAGTAATTACAAAAACAAGTCAAAAGACACCCCAGGAGGGATGAAGAGGGCGCCAGGCCAAGAAAACAACAGGGACCCATCACAGAGGAGGGCAGCAACTGATGAAATGTCACCAGGAAACATCTGTAACAGGTCATTTCTACAGCAGGCGTATCACAAGATGCAATAGCCCAGAACCAGTGGCTGCCAGCGCCAGGAGGGTGCAGTCATTGCTGGAGTCACTGGGAGCACAGATAAGATAGGGCACCCGGAAGGTGACACCACCGCTGGAGAGCAAGGGTCACCCCAAACACCACCCACCAGTACACACGCTGATGCACTGCCCCTGGTGTCCTTGCCCTGCTTTCCCCTTCTACACCCACACCTCGAGCCGGGCTCCAGAAGGGCTGCCCACACGCATTTCCCAATCCCAACCGCGCTTTGTTTCCACACAGCTAAGCAAATATTTGAAGAGGCGATGGAGCCCCACGCTGTGCCCAGAGCTCGCACACTGTGCCCAGGTCCTGTGCCCAGCCTACCCATGGGGAATCACCACATTTTCAGCAAGGAGGGGGTCAGCTGCATGTACTGCTTGGCAACTAAATGGCTTGCAATGAGATGATAAATGCCATTCACAGCCCCTCCTATGTAGAGCCAGGGATAGCACCTTAAGCTGGTGGTTACACTGGCAACAAGCAGAGCTGCCTCAGGCAAAGCTGCACCCAAACCCTCTTTGTTCACCCACTGCTTCTGGGGCCAGTTCTGCAACCGTCGGGCTGGTTAGTAACAGCAACAAGATGAATGTGTGCTCTGCTGCAGTTTCCTGGCAAGACCCTCGAGTTGCAACGACAGTGACAGGTAGCAAGGGCTGCTCCTGCTCAGAAAGACTGGGAATTTGCTTTAGCAGATTCCCAGGGCAGAAGGCTCAAGGAGAAGCTGGCATTTGATGTGGCACTACAGGCCAGAAATGAGTGTAGCTGAAAGCCTTACCCCCAGCCCTAAGGCCTGCATAAGCTTGCACTTGGACTCAACTCCTGCTTGGAGCTCAGCATGAAACCGCATCATCACCCAACACCATCTCCAGTCCCAGCATCCCTCCCTGACACAGCCCCAGTTTAGGCAGCTGCCAACCAGGACTTACAGAAGTGGGAGTTCCTGTGGGGAAAAGAAAGGTTTGTGGAAATGGGCTATTTAGGGTTAGTGTAAGTGAGCAATGCAATTGGGCTGGCATGGCCTTGTGGTCTATGGAAGGATGCACAGGGCAGCTCCAGCCTGACCTGACCATACAGGCCAGGCAGAGGGCAGGTCTCCCAGATGACCACAACAAGGCGTATAAGTTGGGCAGCTTCTTCTCCAGCTCATCAGCCCAAGTCACAGCTCTGCCTCGCCTGCAAAGGCAACATATTATGGGTTGATGGTTTGGGCATATGGCTCCTAAGGACATGCTTACTGCATCTTCCACAAATGGCAGCATCTACCCCAAGCTGCAGGCAGAAGCACTGCAAGGCTCTAACAGGAAGCAGCACAAACGAACACATCCAGCAATAAAACAGCATCCTCCAAACCCAAGCAATCACAGCAGTGCATGAATTCATAAGGGAGAGCAGCACCACACAGCCTCACCTCAGCCATCAGCAAGCAGTGAGCTGCCCAGCTCCCTTTCCAAACTCCAAAAGACTAACCAAGAGCTCTGCTTTGCAGAGCAAAAGGTGGCTGAAGACACTCAAGACAAGCTGTTATCAGGACCAGGCTATTGATAAGGGAAGAGGGAGCAGCAAGCTTGCGCTTTCCAGCTTGCATGGAGGCATAATTCACTGATGCTGAACAAGTAATTTAGCTCTCTACTTCATTATGCCTTCTACATGCTGGATAAAGCAGAACCAGGTTTGGTGAAGCATGAAAGAACAGGAGACACACAAATCAGCATCCAATCCCTGTCTAATTTAAGGAAGAGGGAGGTTGCTCTGGCACAGTGAAAGCCCCATTTGTTCCTGCTCCTCGGCGGGCAGACAGAGAAGGGCCTCGCCACAGCCACATGACACGGCTTGCTGGGTCGGACTCGTACGGAGCGGCAGTGGGAATCCTGAACAGACTGTCACAGCAGCCACCATCCCAGGGGAGCGCCAGCACAAACAACACCAGCTTTGTTTAAGGCAGCAGTCGCCTTTTCACATATTAACCCCTTTGCTCAGATGATTGAGGAGATACCTGGCCACGGATGAGATGTGCCATCAACAACACCGCACGCGCAGTATCAAGAACCCCACACGACCACACCAATCTGAGCCCCTTCTGCTCCCAAAACCACAAGCCACCATGAGATAAGCTTCACAAAGCCCACACTTACCCAGCACACACAATTCATTTGGGTCAGAAAACTGGATTTAAAACACATTATTGAAACCATTTTGCTCCCCATAGCCACACGGCGCTTGATTTAGCTCCATGGGGCCACCATGTGCAGGGCTGGGTCTGGATCAACATCTGGGAATCACTGTACTGAATTCAAACCCCACTCCTCGGTTTACTTTGCTTTTGATGAGCAAACCTCCCATGTTTAACATTTATTAAGGCTGACCCTACAGAGCCTAAGGCACCTGCACCCAAAAGGCAGCATTTCCCATAGCCATAGTGCCAGAGCCACCACTAGCACAGGAAGGAGATGCTGAGCATCCCTGCCATGGCCTCTGCTGGGGAAGAAACATGCACACACACACTGGTGATGTGCTCAGCCTGAGCCAGGGTTCAGCCAGAAAGCAATTCTCCATGCGGCAAGATACTGCTAATCTAATCACATAGGATGATCTTGGAAATTACACTGGCCTTCTGCCTTTATTCCATTTGAGCACACAGCACTTCAGACCACATACGTGGTGAAAACAGCCAGGCTGATAACAAGTGATAACAGCAGGACAAGGACAGGAGAGGGATCTTAGCTGCTGTTAGGGGAGACAGGAGGCGGGGACCACATCAGGGAGGGAAGATGCCCTTTTTCCTACTGATTTCCAGCACTGACCCTCATAACCCACATAGAAAACAAGCAGAATTGAAGAATCAATTTACCCAAATGACTGCATTAAGCTTGTTCTTGTTAGTTCATTACAGGATAAGACAGCACTGCTGGGATTTAAACACATGAAAACCATGACACTGCACCTACAGCTTGCCACCAGCTGGAGCAGAAGCACGTGGCTGAACCCCAGGGCCAGTGTACCCAGCAGGATGCTGCACCCCAGCCTCCCTGCTCACAAGCAACAGGGAGGGCAAGTGCTTATCCAAGTCGGGAATGCAACAACTTCAACCAGGGAGGTAAAGTCCAATTACATAAATGAGCGCTGAAGTCTTCCTGTAATCATTTCTCTGTTGGTATTTTTGGAGCACTTCTAATCAAGAAACAGCTGACTCTCTCATGGAAAATTAATTTCACCAAGATGATATGTACTAGAAGAGGCAGCAGAGTAATTTGCAGCTTGGGAGTTGATTCAGAAGAGGTCTGAGTGTGATCCATGCCAGCTACCCACACAGGAAGGGGACAGACCTGACACGTCTCGCACCTGACCCCAACACACTTCTTTTGCCGGCGGAAAGGACCTTCCTCCAGCATCCCCCGGCACAGGGGATGGTGCGGTACCCGAGGCCCAGAGCCAGCAGAGACAGCCGCCAGAGACAGGAAGAGGGGCAGGCAGTTCACAGCAGTCCTGCACGCCTGCAGCGGTATCAGCACCCAGCACGGCAGCCAGGCTTTCCTGAGGAAGAAGCAGGTCTTCCTCTGCTTTGAGATTTAGTGTTTTCTGCCACATTCAGCAGTTTTTCCCCAGTTCATTAGTCCATCAGGGGTTGTCTGCGAACTCACTGTGGGCCCATTGCAACGTGCAGCCTTCTGCGAGCACTGGGGCTCTGGAGCATCTGGACCCCATCCCAGCATAGGCAGCCCCACCACCCCCCACCCAGCCCTGGGAGCACACATCTCAACCAACAGAGCCATAAATCAATGTACAACCAGGTTAACTGCTGCTGTACAAACCGCTTTGCCAGATGCTCGGAGCAGATACGGAGCATCCAGCAGAGCTTGCAGGGGGCCTGCGCATGGGAAATGTGACAGAGACCCTGAAGGGATGAAGGTTCCACAGGCAGCAGGGACAGGTGCTCAGGTCACCCCCAGCACCCCATGTGAACACCTCTGGTGGGGCCCAGAGACCACAAAACCAGCAAAGTTGTGCCTACGTTAAACCTTTTGTTAAGCTCTCCCAGGAGATCCCCAGTATCAATTCAGCTCCATTAGCATTAGCAATACAAAGGGGTTTAATCGAACTAAACCTTCAAGGAACAGATAGACTGTTAGGATGGTCTTAACTTGCAAACAACCTAACCAGGAAATTTAGCAGCATCCCATAGGTAATACACCACAAGACCTCTGTCGTTATTAACCTTAAAGTGGCACCGCACATCCCAGACAGAGAGTGCCTGAACAATTAAAATAACAGGTTCCTATTAGTTTTAGGGAATTTAATATTAATGCCACTAATGTTACTTAGCCCTTCACCTCCAAATAGCACAGGAAGGAATAATCTGGTACATTAAGTGATCTAAGAATTAACAGTGCAGCAGCACTGAGTTGGTAATGACAAACCACTCCCAAAAAGTGGCACGTTCACAGCCTGCACGTGCATGAAGAAAATGGGGAAGATGGGAGACTGCCGTGATGCTCAACCAAAGCCTGAATATGGGGAATTTGTATCTGAACCATCTTAGAGGAAAATGACCCCGAAGGGGGAAGCAAATTTATATCAATCTAATAGTGAACATTAAAAATTCAGGAACACTGAAGACAGCAACTTTCAGTTGCAATCCCACAGCTGGTTGAGCTGAGGCATTTGTGCAACTCACTTTGAGGAACAATTTTAAGATACCTATCAAGAGGAACACGACGTGCTCTGCACACATGGCAGAAACTCAGAAGGCCAAGGGAGTTCCTGAAGTGTTTGCAGCACCAAAGCACCCATGGAAGGAACCCTGCACCCCAGCAGCAGCCAGTCATACCCAATGGGTCAGCAAGCAGCCCAGGGCTGCCACAAGTTGTACCCTGCTCCATGCAGGCGATGCTGCAGTGGGGAAACCAGGAGGACAGTTTACCCAAGCACCAAAGCAGGAATATCAAGGATGGCTTAAGATCACACAGGGCTTTGTAAAGCCCAAGAGCAGCTCAACTCCTGGGCTCTGCTGCAATTCCTCTTTGGAAGGAAGGGCGTAGTGACATGTGCAGGCTGGAGCATAGAGCATAACAAGCATTTGCCCAAGTTAAATATTACCCTTCCTAGAGGGATTCGGACTCTCCTACATTAATTGCAGTTCAGGAGATGCGATTGCACATGACTGCATCTCCTGTTTATTTTCCACCCTCCTCCTCTGCAGTGATGGGCAGCTCTCCCCATCTACAGCCTGCCCTTCCCATCTCGCCTCCCTTCGCCACAGTCAGTGCAAACGCTTCCAAAGGAGAAAAAGAGCATCAGCTGCCAGCAGATTTCTCCACACACAGAGCATAAAAGCACAGCACTCACTGGGCACTTGTGGGCACTGCACAGTTAAATGTGCAATAAAAGGCTCTTCAGCAGGCAGAGTGAAATGGTTGCTAACCTCTCAGGCTGGCAGCACTGCCAGGCTGCTGCTGGATACCGACAGCAAACATTTACAGTCCTGTGTTTGTTCCCTACGTTCATTAGGAGACAAAGTGGTGGAAATTCCTGTGTCCTGGACACAGGCTCGAAGCAGCAGGAATCCTGATGCCTGAGCCCGATGCTCATGTGGGATCAGGATGAGGAAATGGAGAGCTTTGGTTAAAACATAAATCAATAAGAATTAAGTGAACACCAAGCAAGGGAGAGGAAGAAACAAGCAAATACTCCCCCCCCAGCGATGCCCCTGATGCAGGAGGGCAGGGAAGGATGTGTGCTGCTTGGGACAACTCCTTGCCTCCTGGGTCATGGGAAAGGAAATCCTCCACTGCAGGCAACCCCCACCATCAGCCTGGGCACCCTACTCATCAAACAAGCATTAGGTTGTGCAGGAAAAGGGGATGTGGGGTGGAACTGCCCAGGAAATGTATTCAATATGGAGTTTTCATCAAGGCTGTCCTCCACCAGTTGAAGCAATCTAGAACACAGCCAGACCACAGCAGATAATAAAAGGCAGGTTGGATCTGGATTTTAAATTCTATATACATCACACACCACTCAAATAGATTTTGAAATCACCAATTTGTTAGTGCTCCAAACTAGGAGGTTAACTATACCCACTGGAGAGTATAAAATTGTCAAGATAAAGCCAGGTAAACAGTCAGGGATTTATTGACTCAGTTCACACAGTACAAACTGCACCGTCTAAAGCTTAAAGACCCTCATTTTGATGGAGGAAAAAGATAATGGGACTGCTGTTTAGGATATTCCCCAAAAAAACTAGAGACAAAGACCTGATTTTTCAAGCATGTTTTACAAGTTCAGCGTGGCTGAACAAAAGGGGTTATCACATGTACAGCCTCCTGTTTGCTGCAACTGAGCTGTTTCAAAGCAGGGTCTGAGATGCTGTTTCTGTTCAGTGGTTTGCCTTCACACCAGGCTGGACCATCCCAGTTAACATGCACGAAGCCACACGTCCTCTCAGTTGTCATGCTTCAACGCAGGCACAGGACTTGTGGTTACAGCATTTGTTCTTTGTTCACTCCAGCAAGACCCACAGCACATCTTCCACTGCCATTTATGGCTAAAGCACAGTCCAGCTCCTATTTACATCTTCTTTCTCTCCCAAGAATAAATGAAAATACCATGGGGAAAGTCCCACCCCTGCCTAGTTTGCCCAGGATGCACGCATCCAAGGGGACCTGCTTCTTGCCATCGGAATGGCGAAACCCAAGGCGGAGATTTTTGCCCTGTGGTGGGCTTGTCTGTGCCAAGCTGTTGGCTGCTTCATGTCTCCAACCTCAGCAGGGCACACCAGGGGGGACAAACCACCCCACGGAGGTGCAAGGCAGGTTGCAGGGTGCAACCCTCAGCCTGTACTAAGGCATTTACCCTGCTAAAGCCTGGCTAAATGCTTATCAGCAGGGCAACGTCTACCACCAGAAGCCACAGGCTCTCGTCTAACATGACCCTAGGTGTTTCGACACCTCGCTGGAGCTAAAACAGACTGCAATACTGCGGTCAGTACCTGCTAGTGAAAATAAAGCATCATGCAACCACTTCAGCCCTGGAAGGATAAAGGCTGCTTTGCAGCAAGCATGATTGCTGCTGTGGAGACCGCATCTATGGTGAGATCCCTCTGTAGCAATACCCCAAGACTATTCCTGCTGTGGTCTCTTTTCCATACATTGCCAGGCCTTGGGAAACCACCAGTTTCAGCAGCCAGGGAAGGAGCACTGCCACAGTCCCTGCTACACATCAGCCTGGCTCGTCTGCTGGAGAGCCCATCAGCCCTTTCAACTCCTAACACAACCTCCAAGCTGAAATTCTTCAATCACGTGGGGTTATTGTTGCCCGAGATCTTAAAGGACAGCAGCTCAGAGCTCCCTGCCAAGGGTACTTTCACCACACAGTGCCGTTAAGATCCACAGCAGCTTGGCCTCCGCAGTAAGATTACAGAGTTGTTCTTGTCTGCAGTAATTAAAGACTGCACTGTAAACAGTCAGTACAGCTGCTGTGTTTTTATGGGGGAAAAAAAGCTATCAGAGAGAGGATGCAACTTTGAAGTTCCACCATACAGACCATCAGCTACAGGATTTTGCAAGAACTCTGATGTCCTAAGACATTCATTAGCTTTGCTGTGGGCTATGTAGCCTTGGAATACCTAACATTTTTATATGGCTTTCTTCTGCCTGACAAGTGAACTAGTAATACAGCTGCTGTAACCAAATTAACCAATTCCATTATCAGAGTACGGAATGACTTCACTGGAAATAATTAATCCCTCTATCTATGAACTTACTTAGCACCTAAGAGACAAGGCACCACATCACGCCTGCGTGACACCCTCCTGTGTGTCAGCAGAAAAGCAATGGCACAAGAGCCTGTTTGGGATGCCTTGAATAGGGCAAAACGGGCAAAGCCTCCTCTCTGCTGGGCACACTGGACCCAGACCCTGGGATCCATCACACACAGACCCCTCTCTGTGGGGAGCAGAGCAGGGAAGCACCACGCCCTGTGGCTTCCATCTGGGATCACCATCCTCTCCCTCCCTCTGCCAACTCATCCCTCCTGCCCAACCACAGCATTTACCAACAGCGCTGCTGCTCTGTCACCAGGCATAAGAAAACCCTAACCCTTATCACAGGAAGGAGGAAATAAAGTGCCCAGGCATCACACACCTGCATTGCACCACCCTCTACTACATGCACCACACTCACAGAACTGTGCCTAATGCACTGCCATTAAGTTACACATTAATTCTAGGTAAGCGGAAACAAGGCTACTGAGTGAGCTCAGCAAGGGATAAGAGGGTCACACAGCCCCAGGCTGTAAGCAGGGTTCAGGGTCCACCACAGGGTGAGGGGCAGGAGGCTTGTGGCCCCGACACTGCCACCCCACCAGGTTGTGTTTGCACAAACGGGAAAACCATGATGGAAGTTCAGTGATGCTGTTGTCTGCAGTAGGCTGTGGCATAGGGTGCTGGGCACCAAGCCTGGCTGCACACAGCCTCCCAGCAGCACAGGGCTCAGCCATCGCTGCCTTCTCATGCCCCAAGTCACCAGCCCTCATCACCATGATGCCTCTGCAATTGCAATTCCAAGCCAAAGTCCTTCCATATCACTGCCTGGCAGTCCTGGAGAGGGGACAAGCAAACACAAGGGCACACTGGGGAAAAGCAAACAACCTCCTCCCTCCATCCCACTCCCTCACACCTTTAAGCTCCTCACACACAGAAGTTTCTTGAAGAGCTGTGCTTACCAAGGGACCTGACTACTCACTCATTGATATGAGCCAGAGGGCAGGGCGAAAAACCCAAAGAACTAATCAATTCCAGCCTGCCTGCAGCCGGAAACCCAGCTCTGCAAACAGGACTCAGACATTCGGCTACCTTGGGAAAGATAAACATGCTGGGAACGAGAGGCCTGTGCTCCCTGGGTTGAGCTGTCCCCAGCCCTGCATGCCCCGCTTGTCCCCCATGAGTTTTGACACAGCAGCACCAGGATCCCATCCATAGGGAACCAGCACCAGCACACAGAGCCTGGAGGATGCTCCAGCCCTGGGAAACAGGACCTGGGTGGGCACAAGCAAGGCAGAGCAAGAGCTGGGGAGCAGCTCAGAGCTTTGCCACCACAGCACAAGGCTGGGCTCTGGGAAAGCCGGGAGGGAGCATTGCTGGCACCATCCTGCATGACCAGATCCCAGGCAGGGCAAGATGCAGAGGCCCCAGGGTACGCTGAGCATTGCAAATAGGGAGGGTGGGATGGGTCAGAAACACAACCTCTGAAAGCAAACATTGGCACCTCCCGCACCAATGCGGTGCCAGTGCCTGTGGCATTTCCCTGCCCTGGGCTCAGTCTGGGTTGCAGAGGGGAAAGCCCCCATGCTCACCTGAAGCTGTGGTAATCCCGGCATAGGCTTCCCTCCCCTCACCCAAGCAACTCCCTGTGACCGTACACCCATAGGTGCCCACCTCCCATTTCTGTTCCCTTTGTATCCAACTCTCATTTAAGTCTCCTCAGCCTCTGATCCCAACATCACTATGGAAAGTTAAAACTCACAGCATCAAGGCTGCTCTGAGGTCTTGGAGGTGGTACAGTTCCTTTGCATCCTAAAAACACCACACCAAAACACCATGTACGTCCACATGCATCTTGGGAAGACAGACCTGAGCAGCTCCCCAGTGCTCTCAGGGCACACTGCTGCCTTGGCTTGGCTGGGCAGAGGGTGCTGGTGCCCTTTTGGGTTTGTGGGCTGCTTGCTGGGTGGCTGGGCACTGCCTGAGCACAGGCAGAAGGTGAAGGTGCAGCTTGGAATAACAAAATGAGGTTTGCAGCCAGGCTTTCATCTCCCGGGTCTTCCCTCTGCACTGTAAGGGAGTGTGTATCCTCCTATGGAACACTATCAGTGCTGCCCTCCTACTCCCTCCCCTTCCCAAAAGATCTGCCATGCAGCATTTCATGACCTCAGGAAGGAACAGTCCTGCTCCTCGGCGTATCCATTGAGGCATTTGCAGTCATTGGATCCAACAGTGATCCAATGTGCGTAGTAAGAAATCCTCAGGTGTGCCTGGCATTGGAAGAGCCCTGGGCAGGACAGCTGGAAGCAAAGGCAGCTTCATCAGGGGCTTAACATCCTCCTCTCCCAACATCCCCTTTGCTCCAAATGGTCAGGGTCTGCTATTGCCGGCACCCCCAGGTTTGGGAAGGCTGCAAGGAAGGAGCTGGCCAGGACTCCTCCAGGCTGGAGCAACCCCAAGGGGCCATGGGGAAGGTGCTGATCAGGGCTGGTGTTACACAGCCCCTCCAGCCCACTGAGCATGGCACCAGCCCACAGCAATGCAGCAGCCCACTCTCCTCCTCCTCCCCACCAAAGCACCAGCCCTTCACTTCAGATTAATTTATCCACTCAAGTTATCCGATTTGGCCAGGTTGTGTTTGCTTCTCGGGGGCATTACAGCTAAACACCATTGTCCTCTGCTCCCCTCATCCTCCACACAGCTGAGTCCCTGACACTGCTTTGCAAACACAGCCCTGTAAGTGCCATGTTGCTTTTCAGCAGCATCCTGCAATTTGGGGGATTCCTGACCCACTACCCAGCCGCATGGATGCAGTGCCCTGGATGCAAAGGGGAAGAAGGACTGGTGTCAGCACCCACTCCGAGCCCTGCTTTGCCATCAGTTTTCTGCAGCACAGCAGCAAACAAGACAATTACTATGTTGACTGGCTTTATTTCTGTTCTAATTAGGTGAAAGCAGGGTTAACCTGGAGCACCCCAAAGCTGGGCACCCACCCAGCACTGCTCCCTCCATCTGCTCTTGCCCTACAGCCCTTCCCAACCCAATGCATGGAGCAAGCAACCCTGGAGCAGTTTAACATGGCCAGGTACCACCAGACACCCCTACTGCTGCAGCCTAGAAACTGTAAGACCATTTAATACAACCCAAGACACCAGAAAACAGGCACTGATGGAATGATTGCAAGCCAGCAAGTCTGCTGAGACCTCTGAAACACAAAAGGATGCTTGACCAATCCTTGCCTGTAATTACAAATGCAGGTTAGGGCAGGAGGATGCGTAACAGGCTTGGGCTGGAGGAGAACTGAGGCAAATCCTCATTTGCAGGTTTGATTAGCAATAAATTAAACATGGGAACACTTTGCATGAGCTGTCACACAGGAAGCTCTGGAGCCCGGTATGAGGGCTCAGGCCACGTCCAGGAGAGATGCGGCAGCCAGGTCTGTGAATGGGGAAGCAGCAGCGATGCTGTGGGGAGCACCGGCACCTGCTGCTGTGTGAGAACTGCACATCTTGGTTCACCTCAAAGCGGAAGTTTCCAATACCTGCCCCCAGTCCCGACCTCTCCACATGAGCCATTTGGTCAGGGTGTTTTCAGTTCTGCAGGCAGCACAGTCACGTCCATGGAATGGAAGAGCAGTGAGCTGCGCTGTCCTCCTATGCCGAGTGGCAGCAAGATGAAAAGGTGCTACTGGAGTGAAGTTCTCTTTTCAAGAAAGAGGAAAGCTGATGTGAACAGCCAGCGTGTTCCAACAGCTTGCTCAGCTGATGGCCGGTGAAGCGGCACAGGACATGCTCGTACCACGCTGAGTGCGGACACAGGGACTGGGCATCCACAAACACTCCTCTCCACAAAGAGCCCCTAACCTTGCAAGGAGGAGATGATAGCTGTGCACCTTGGACACCCTTGCCCTACCGCTCCAGGCAGACCCTAGCAAGCACAACAGCTTGTAGCTGGAAAGTCACTTTCAACTTGCCTCACTGTCTGCTTACAGCAACACTTCCCCCTGCTCGCAGGCAGATACAGACCTTGTGCAGCAGATCTGCTGCCATGTCCACTCACATTGCTCACAGTGCTGGGGTGCGGGAAGGGCACGCACCTCCTCAACCAGCATGGGGACAAGCTGCAGGCAGAGCAGCACCAGCCTGTGCTGAGCAGGAGCCCCAAAATGGGGAGAGCTGCTCTTGCTGTGAAACGTGGGCTCCCACCACACAGCGTGCCTCCAGCACAGCAAAGGCCAAGGCAAGGAGCAAGTGCCTCTGGGCTAAAAGAGGTGTCATCTGCTTCACTCCTCTGCAATCAGCATGAGCAGCTCTGCTGCCACATCCAAAGTCCTACAGAGTTCCAGGGCAACGCTGCTGCAGGGACCAGGACAAGGGGAGATGAGACTTTTGTGAGCTCCAGTGCTGCTGGTGGCTGCTGCAGGGCATGTGGGGCTCCTGCCGCAGAGCCACACAAGCTCACACTAAAGTCACAGCTGCTTTTCAAGGAGGTGGAAGCCTGATGCGAGAGCATCTCCCTTACCTACCAACATGGAGCTCCATATAGCTGGAAACATGGTTTCAAACTGAAACCTAGAAAATGAAGCCTTTCCCCCCCAGATCCTCCAGGATGCTGGATGGCTAACATTTGCATGCCCCTACCTCCCCATCACTTCACTTTTCCCATCTGGTTCTGCATTTGGTCACTGCTGCCGTGTGGAACCCACCTGCTGAACTACCCAGCTTCTTTGAAAGCAGCTCTCACACCATGCAGATGTAGCTGAATAACATTGTCACTCCGTAGCTGGTCTCCAGACCAGCATTTTCAAGGGCTTTGATCCATTTCAAATAAGGCAATGAGCTTAGCCCTTGATTAAATACATAGCATAATCCACCTAAATCTTGTTAGCCGAGAAGCAAGTCGCTCGTCTCACTAGCTGTGGGTGGCATTGCGTTTCACTGCCAGGCAAGCGGGGCTGCCTGCAGCATGAAGGTGCCCATGGGGGCACAGCCCAGGCAGGCAGAAGCACTAGTGACTGCAGCAAGGAGGCACAGAGCTGGCCCATACGGATTCAAGGTACAGGAGTTCATGGGATCCTCCTGCAAAGCTTCCCCCTGTAACAGGTAAAAGCCACCCATGGAAAGAAAGTCCCTTCCCTGTTGAAGGGCATAGGGAGGGTGTCCCCATGCTTACCTTCAGCCAGGACAGTGGGCACCCAATAGGAACCAAAGCCCTAAATAAAATCCACAGCAAGAGAAATCACTGAGTGAGGGAGCCAGGCTGCAGCACGGGAGAAGGATGCGCTGCAGTTTTGGGGGAGTTTCACACCATATCAGTTGTGCTTCCCTTTCCTTGGGAGGAATGAATCAGCACAGCATTTGTAGAGCCATAGCAGAAAGGACTGGTGCCGAGTGGGAAGCACATCACAACAAGAACAACTATTCCAGCTGCTGGACGGACAAGAGCCTGGCTCCGAGTGAGATGCAGGTGTGCAGCCAGGGTCAGCATCACAAACATCCCATTTCCCAAGGGCAGCATCACCATCTGCCTGCTCTGGTCAGCACTCACCAGCTGTAGTGAGCAGCAGCACCACTTCCCTCCAGGTCCCAGGCTACCTCTCTTCCCACTTCTCTGCACTTCCCAGTGCAGACAGCAGTGTGGGTGCACATGTGCCATCCCCAACAGCGGGATATGGGGGAACCAGGCAGCTTGGGAAGTCGGGCAAAAAGAACCCCTCCTTCCCCAGGCAAGCCCTGCTCCCATCCTGCTTGTCTCTGGGATCACTCTATAATGTACAAGCAAGTCTTTCAAAGTGCAGAGTGGCAGAACAGCGAGCAGGGGAACACTATGAGGAGGGGGACTCTTCATTAGGGACTGTAGCGATAGGACAAGGGGTAACGGGTTCAAACTTAAACAGGGGAAGTTTAGATGGGATATAAGGAAGAAATTCTTTACTGTAAGGGTGCTGAGGCACTGGAATGGGTTGCCCAGGGAAGCTGTGAATGCTCTATCACTGGCGGTGTTCAAGGCCAGGCTGGACAGCCTTGGGTGACAGGGTTTAGTGGGAGGCGTCCCTGCCCCATGGCAGGGGGGTTGGAATTAGACGATCTGAAGGTCCTTTTCAACCCTAACTATTCTATGATTCTATGCTGCTTCCCAGCCCCAAGGATGCTGTTTCCCAGCCTGAGGCTGCTCCCCACCAGCAATTCCCCCTACAGCCGCTCCTCCCTAACCTGAAAATACACTAGGATGTGGGACAGGAGATATGTGCTACTGAGGTTACCCTGTATTTATTATTTGAGTCATTATAAGACAAAATCCCTGAAAAGCCCTATTGCTCCGTATTTCCCTCTGGGTTTCAGACACAGCATGCAGGGATCAGCTCTGCAGGGGGGTGACCTCCCCCGGGGGCTGATCTCAACTAAGAGGCAGGAGCTCTGCAAATCCCTGCTCCATTAGCAGCTCCAAGGCTTCCTGCAGCAGCCAGGCACGTTTCAACAGCCACTGGAAGGATTTTAAGTTAATTTAACCATGTTAACACGTTATGTGGCTTCTGTCATCTCAATTACCTTAAAAAGCCCAGGCACAAATCTCAGGGGGAGTGCAAGGGAGGAGGGAACAATAATGATTTAAGAATTAGTAAGGAGGAAGAAGACAAAAATAAGGTCTTGGGCACAATTCCAAAGCACAATCTTAGGCAGATCGGGGGGGAAAAATCCAACTGCACAGGATTTTAAAACCAAAATACCAAGCAGCAAACAGAAGCAGTATCTGCTTTAATAGATACTAGCCAGGAAGGCTCAGCAGAGCAGATCTCACCAGTCACCAGCTGGCATAGAAGGAAATCAGCCTTTTGGCACTGGTATCCTCACCCAGAGCCGGGCAAGGAAGAGGGCTGCCCGCAGAGGAGCCAGGATGATAAATGACAGCAGTTGAGCATTGCAGGGGCATTTCACTGCTTCAGAGGCTGCTGCTATAACAATCTTCTCTGACTCAGCAGCTGAAAGGGATGCCGGGAAGGAAGCACCATAAAAAAAGTCATGCATTATTAATATGGGCTCTGGCAGCAAGACATGAGTTGGAAAAACACTGAGGGGGAAAAAAATGACTGCAGAATAAGAGCAAGCTGCATGTGTGGAAGCATTTCACACTCCTGCCAGAGCCACTGTGGCCAGGGGCCACCCTCCATGGGGTCCTCATCTGCAAGCAAGCTCCGTGTTTGCTGATAGCAACTTAATACCCACGGTGCTCTCCCTCAGAGCAGGCTGCTGCAGAAAACACCACATGCCTTGGGCATGGCCTGCTCTAGTTTCAAGCTACAACAGCCCCGGGCTGTCCTGCTGTGGAATACAGCCATTTTAGCAGGTTTATCTACCTGCGGTCTGGGCATCACTTGCTGACTCCCAGGAGCTCACCCCTTTGCCTCCCACTGCATGCAGCCCCCCCAGCCCTTCCCAGCCACCCCACTGGTGTTTTAATAGGAGCACCAGTCACACCAGGCGCCTGCAGCCTCCTGCCAGCATGCTGACGCAGAGGGCACGGGAGGCAGGAAGAGGAATGAAATGCTTTCCTCTTCCTGCCAGGTAGGTGAGGGGAAGAAATCTCAATTAGCACTTGACTACCTGGTGCACTGCAGTGTTTGCTTTCCTATTTTATGCTGTATGCTTTGTACCATCACCGCTTTCCATCCAAAATCCTTGCTTCCAGACACAGCCTCTCCCCGCCTGCTGCTGAGGGGAGACACCGTACATTAGGAGTACGTGCTCCCCTATCGCAGGCATCACACCGACCTCCGCCAGCATATCCTCCTCATTACAGGGTAACCCTCTGATCCCTGCACAGGAGCCTCCTGGCAGCAGATCAGCATATTTAAACTTTCAGCCCAGATTGGTCCCCAGCCTCTCCAAAGAAAAGGAGGTGGCTAACACTGTGCCAGGATTCAAGTGGTTCCTTTGATCGCTTGTACGGTGATAGCATTCAAGTACAACTGATCAATTATTTTGCCATAGAATTCCCTAGATAAGCAAACACGCTGGCTAAAGACTGCTTATACCATAGTCCAACCCACAGCGGTGCTATGGGGTTTTTTTTGCCTGTATTTGCTTTCTTCCATTATGTGTGCAGTGGCATCCTCCATACAGAAATATTTCCTACCCTTTACCTTTCAGATTAGAGAGGCACAGGGAGAAAACAGCGTTGGAGGCACTGTTTTCACACACAGAAATGTGCCTGCTCATCCGGGCAGGAACACAGCGCTTTCGAACACAGCAAGCTCCCACTGAGCAGGGAAACCGAGGCACAACCCAGAGAATAAACCATGGTGCTATTTGAACCCACATCCCCCAGAAGCAGCCTCTTCCCTACTGTGAAAAGCCAAGGGGACAGGCACCCTGGCTAGGGTCCCCTCTGCTGCAAGGGGGGCTGGCCAACACCACAACAGCATCTTCTGAGGGGCCTCAGGACAAGACACACACAGAGCAAGGGTTTTGGAGGGGCTCACACCAGTCCAGGGCCACCACACACAACCACAGGTTTGCAAAAGGAGCTCTTTGGTTTTGCACCTCAAAACCAAAACGCTATAAAAAACAATCTTTAGGGAGTCACACACAATATGGTCACTTGCTTTCAACTAAAGCCCAGTGCAAGCAAGCACTAACCCTCCTCGCCTTCCCCATGCAGCCAGGAAGGAGAAGCTCAAACCAAGTCCCTTGCACTCCTGAAGTAATATTTACACGTGTTGGAACAGCTAAGTGTCAATTAGGTGTACTAAAGCTTGTGTCTCTATACAGAACACCCACTGCCACTACAGAGCTCAAGGGTTCCCCAAGCATGACATCCCATTCCTTCACTTTGGGTTCCTCCACTTTAGGTTTGAGCCACCAGCAAGCCCCAGAAAATTCCTTTTGTAATGGAAAGAAAGCACCACAGCTCTGCCTGTCACACTCCATGCTATAGCTGCACCCACTGGGACATGCTGTCCCTCCATCACTCCATCCTCCCTGGGACCCTTCCAAGCAGCAGATGAGGATGGCCAAGGGTGGTTTTCCTGCTGGGCACTGACATCACCCCTCAGGTTTTCAGTCTACCTTTCCTTTCAAAGAAAGAGCAGCTCAGTGTGATGCTAAATGCCCTCATGCTTTTAATGTCCTCAATTTCACGTTCTTCCAAAAAACATATAAAACATCTCTCAAAAATTTCTGATTCGGGATTTTTTCTTGCCTTTCCACAGCACAGCCTCACTATACACTTCCTGCTCCATCTCCAAACAGGCCTAATACCCCCTGCATGCAGAGCAGGTGCTAGAAAACCTTCCATCACACATTAACCATCCTAACACACCAGTATTTAAAACGCTGTCAGACAAAACCACAGTCAGAACAGTCCGAATGCAAAGCAGAAGTAAAAGCCAGTTTGAAAATAGACTTCACTAAAATAACCCAGCAAAGGTTTTGTCAAAGTAAACACACGTTTTATTGCAATGATGATGCTTTAAAAATAAAGCTGTTCAGGGGAAGACTCTTTCTGTAAAGCTGCATCTTAGTTTCTCTTCCAGACTATTCATCCCTTGGTGCTGCCACAGGGAGAGCAGAGGTCCTGCAGAGCCTGACCCAGCACCACTGGTTGAAGGTCACCAGTGCCACCCTTATGGAAGATTCAATAAAATGAAGCATTTCAAGACTCCATGCACTGCTTGGATACTAAAATCCACCAACAGAAACAGCATTCAAATAGGCACAAGCGCAAACATATAGCCCCCCACATTGCTGATCTCCATTCCCTGCAGTGGTCCCTGGGGTGTTCATTGTGCCCTGCAGAGCAGATGCTGTCTGAGTTAATGCAATTAATGAGTCCACCTGGAAAAGAGACAGACGATCAGCTCAGCAAACAAAGCAGCCATGTCAGAGCCCTGATCTCCACCACAGCCGGCTGCCACCTGAAGTGACTGAGTGCCTGATAGCACTGACCATGAAGGGCTCCCATGACCATGAAGATGAGGTGTCCTGGGACTCCAGGCTGACAGCACTAATGGTTTTGCTTTAAGGTTTGGTTCATTGCAGCTCACTGAAGTTTTGAAGCACTTCATTTGCAGGAATGAACCAGTACATGGAAGATTGTGACTGCTGATCAGCTTCTGTAAGACAGGCCTTCCAGAGATGGATGGATGAAACATGAACTCTTCACATGCTCCCTGCAGTTGCAACACCCATCAGCAAAATAACCCAAACCAGACGTGCCTGACAGACAACACAGCTGCTTGCAGGCAAAGAAAACCTAGTAATTCACCTGCCCTCAAAGAAACCTTGTAATTTGTTACCCTTGACCAAAAGGTGGTCTCCAACCAACACTCTGCACCACCAATGCCTCGGATGCATTGGAAGCATTGCTGTCCTGCCTGCATGCAAGGCCTTTTGGGAGACTCGGTACTGGAAGAAGGTGTTGCTGTCAAAGGAGCTATTTCCCACAGCCATCACTTCTCTCCTTCCACATGTTATTATAGAAGATCCTGAGCTCAAGTTGTTGTATCAAGGCACACTTGATGATTGCTTACTACCCCCCGGCACTGTCAGATCCAATGACTGCAAATACCTCAATGGATATGCTGAGGTGCAGGACTGTTCCTTCCTGAGGTCATGAAATGCTGCATGGCAGATCTTTTGGGAAGGGGAGGGAGTAGGAGGGCAGCACTGATAGTGTTCCATAGGAGGATACACACTCCCTTACAGTGCAGAGGGAAGACCCGGGAGATGAAAGCCTGGCTGCAAACCTCATTTTGTTATTCCAAGCTGCACCTTCACCTTCTGCCTGTGCTCAGGCAGTGCCCAGCCACCCAGCAAGCAGCCCACAAACCCAAAAGGGCACCAGCACCCTCTGCCCAGCCAAGCCAAGGCCACCACAGCTCACCAGTGTGCTGCTCAGATGAGCTGGCCACCAGCACCCTGCCATGGCCAGCATCCCCTGCTCCCTTGCTCATGATTCTGCAGTGCCATCCCACTTCTGCCTTTCTCTCCACCAGCCACCAAGTCTGAGCAGGCTCCTGCTGACATCCCCACTAGAAGCACATAGAAGCCAAAAGCAGCAGCCACCCACTGCCCCACACAACCTCCCTACTCCCAGACTTGCCAGCCCCAGCTCCATGTCCCACAGTGCCATCCCCCTTCTCAGGACCACAGCCACTGCTCTTCCTCCATTCCTCACTACCAAGGAGGAGCCACAACCTCACCAACCACTTCCCACAGCACCGTGGTCCCTCTACCTGGAGGTCCCCCCATCTGGGGCGAGCCCGTAGTAGCAAACTCTTGTCTCATTTTCACCCTGGAGCTCCTCTGTGCTAACACCAGCCAGGCTGATGCACTAAACTGAACTGGACCAGCCATGTTTGGCCATCTAACACTCTTGCAAGGGACCAAAGTGACAAACAAGCTGTACAAAGGATGCTGCTGGTCTCTGCACTACTGCCCGCCTGTCCACCAAAACACAGTGAGAAGGAATAGCATTTCACAGCACTCCTGCCTATCAAAATGAAGGCCTTGTGCCCTAAATATGACTCAGGGCTAATGCTCCTACCTCATGCCTTGTATGGCTGGTCTGGAGCAATTCCTGATAAGTTTTGAGGAAATAAAGCCAGAGAGGATTACAGCTCTCGCACAGGTCAATCTTTCACCGAATAATTTGAATTCTCTGCGTTACCTCCCTGCATCACACCCAACCATGTAAGACTCCTGTGCAAACCTAAGTTTAAAGGCACAAAATACAATAAAAAGGCTCCAACATCTGGAGAGACAATAAGGGAAAAGCCTGGTGCAGCCACACAAGCACCAGGGAAGGCCCCTGACCTCCTTCCTTTCAGTGAGGACCGAGTCCAAGGTCTGAGAAATTCCTACTGTGCCAGCAAGAGTTATCAAGATGAAACAGCAACTTGCAGTGCAAGCAGCTTGTGAAAGCATTACTGTTCTCAGCTGCAGAAAGGAATTCCCCTGATTTCCTAAAACCTGTTAAAAGAGCATAAAACCAGATGTTTTTAGGAAGGCCATATGAGCCACCATGACATGGAAACACAGGACAGGCAGGGAATGTAACACAGCTCCTGGAAGGAACCACAGCGCCCTGCACGAATTCAGGAGCAGAGGTTAGGACTAAATAGAAACGGCTCCTCAAGGTGCTTCACCTCCATGTCAGCATGCTCTTTGTACCCAAACCATCCTTGTTCCAACCCTGGGTCCAGGCACAGACAGAACTCCGGCCAGCCCATTCCTGAACACCCCTTCTGGATAAGCAAGAGGCACACAAGGCGGCTGTCCCACGAGGGCAAGAGCCCCCGTGCCAGGAACATGCCCTGCAAAAAACACCCACCAAGGTGCCCATGGGACTCCAGAGCGGGATAAAACAGTTCACCCAATGCCAAGCTCTCCTTATCCCTAAGACGAGGCCAGTGCCATTGCTTGTAACTAAAACGTCTGCCTTGCAGCACTTCTGCTGCTCACAAGACCCTTGAGCAAACAGCAAGGTAACCTCCTGAATGATGCAAGCACCACCTCGTACCTGCTGTTTCACAGGGCTCCCCGGCAGGCAGCAGAGACCTATGCAGATACAGGAGCATCTCCTGGATCCTCCAGCAGCTGCCTCTCCACCAGCCCCACCATGCCTCGGCCGCATCTCACCGCGCAGCAGAACAATCGGCTGCCTCATCCAGTGCACAATGGCCACGATGAGACAGACCCACATAATCACCCCAGCCACGGCAGGGACAAAAGCGAGCAAGCGCCAGGGAACAGCATCGAATAAAAGCAGAGCCTGCTGTATTTGTGCCATCAGCCGGGTCCCTGGTAATATACTTTCAGAGTTGGCTGTGGGAGCATAGGGACGTAAATTGTTAGGGTGGCACATGGGGAGGACACACGGGTGCTGGATGCGAGGCTGGGAAGGAGGCAGCGCTGCCTGTTTACATTGGATTGCTCTGCACAAACTTGAGGCCACAGGAAAATGTCAGTTCCATAGGAAGAAACCTTGGTGAAGAACAGAGATGAGGAGCTCACGAGGCATCATAAACCCAGCACAATGCAAACATAAGCCCCAAAAACCTTGCGCTCCCTGAGGGTACCTAGCACGGCTATTTGCTGACAGTAAACATGAATTTCTTCCTGCGTTTCCGTCTCAAGCAGACCGCTGGCATTACCTGGGCTGCAAGGAGCCAAACACAATGGCAAGCCAGGCAACAGGCCAGTGCTAGGGTAGGCAACCCACAGCCTGGGCTGGGCTCCCCTTCCCCATCTCCAGAGGACACCAGGAGCAGTTTTCCAGCTTTTCCAGCCAGCAATGGATAAGGCAAGCATGCCAGCTCCACATCAATGCGCTGAGACAGCACCCAGAAGTGCAACTGTCCCAGTTTTCTCCTGGCACTGGCTCACAACTGCACAAACACAACAAGCCTCAGTGATGCTGATGAATTTTCCCCCTCAAACCAGGGGCTCAGGAACAGGCCTAGCTCTGCCCTCCACTACGGTATAGCACATCCTGCCACAGGGACACTGGGATGTTCCCAGCCCAGGCAGGGTATACTGGATCCAGCCCTGGGGCCACGAGCCTCTGGCCCCATGAGGGATGCTGGTCGTGGCAGACCCTTCCAGCAGCCTGTGGCACTGAGCAAATCAAAGCCCTTTCCAAGCAAAGGCTCCATCTGGCTCAAGCTCACTTGGAGCTTCAGGTCCCATTTACTTGGATTTTCCCACTCTTCTGCCCATGGTTTATCTGATGAGCTGCACGTCCTTCTTCAGCTGCTTCCCCAACACATCCTTCAAGGGGTGGTTTTAGAGGAGAGGCTTCTCCAAGGCTCTTCAGCTAGAGAAAACCAGCCCAGCCCTACCCCACCACACCAAAGGAACAGTGGGCAGGCCAAAGGCACCAGAACACCCTGCTGATGGCATCACTCCATCACACACCACGCGGTTGGCTTATTAAAACCTCCAGTTCTGCTCATGTCCTATCTCATTCACTTTTCTTCCAAGCTCCTCCTTACCACTCTGGCCTGAAAAACAAACTCCCTCCAAGCGCCAGGAGGACAAGCCCAGCCGCCCCATGAGCACTGGGCTGGGCTTCCATGACGGAACAGTTTTGGCTGAAAGAAGGGAAAAGGAAAGAAAAGAGGAAAAAAAATGAAGCAGATCTGTCACCTGATGGGGTGATGACTCAGAACATCACTGACATCCATGGGCGCGTGGGGATAGAGACCACCTTCACCTCTCTGCTTCCTCTTTGGCATCGCAGATAGCAAGAACATCAGGTGGGATGCGACAGTGTTATTCAAGACCCATGAAGGGAAAGGCCTCTGGGCACAGAGTTGGTTTTAAACAGTACTTCATACCCTACAGCACCTCCAGCACCTCTAGGACTGGGGACAACGCAGAGGCAGCACAAAATTAATTTGACAACTGTAAAAAAGGAACAAAATCATCCTTCAAAGTTCCCTTCTTGAACTGTACAGCTATTCCCTCTGGGCCTGGGGAAAACCCATTGTTGTGGTTTAAGGAGAAAAATGACTGCTACAGCTGAACCCAGGACACCCATCCATAGCCACTCTGCAGCTCTTGGAGACATCCCCTGCAATGGGCTGCAGGATGCCTTTGATTTGAACAACTATCATCCCCATGGCAGCATAAGAACAGGACGAGTCAGGCTGTGTATAGAGCACCGTTAGCACCAGCATGAAACTGTCCTTTAATGGATGCCACAGAGCAGCTCAGCAGGACAAAGCCAGGAGCTCGGTGGCATGCCCATTGGGACAGCAAAGCTCTGAGCCACCATGGGAACGCACAGGATGCCAAGCCCAGGACAGGAGGAGGGTTCCCCACGCTAGCCCTAGGAAAGGCTCCCAAAGCCCAGTGGCAGCCATGGGACATCATCTGCAAATGAAACCCATAAAAGACATCTTGGAAAGCACACAAAGGTCTCCTTGAGGTGCCCAAGCAAGGAATGGCACAAGCAACACCAATGACATTTCAAGGAGAAACTCCCATTCACAAGATTTCCTTTGAAAGGGTTGTTTTGACAGAAATAAATTGTTGCCAAAGTTTGGTTGAAGGCCAAACCACCAGCTTGGCTCCTTGCAGGAATGAGATACACTGTACGGAGACAACAGCTGCTTTCCGATGCCATCTCAGGGGAGACGGGCGCACAGCCCCGCTGGCACCGGCACTCGGGGCTAGCCATTTGGGTACACAGCCACTCCAGTCCCCTGTGAAGCGCGCTAAGGGCGAGAACACAGGAACAAGTACGCTCTCCTGAGACACACGCTCCTCGTCTTCCCACTTGACAAAAAGAGCAGGATTTCCACCGGGGAGCCAGTTCAGACCACAAGCGCTTGGACACCGCTCCACTTCTTCAAAACAAACTCTCCAGCAGCAGTGGGATCGCTGCCCCCGGCTCGGCGCGGGCAGCGGCACCGCTCGGGCCCCGCGGCCGGCACCTCCCGCAGCCCCTCCACGCACCGGGAACCGGCATCGCCGCACGGACCCCCTCCCCCGAGGGGCACGAGTGGGCACCGGGCACCCCCTTGGGGAAGGGTGGGTGAGAAATCACCGCCGGGCTCTCTCCAGCGCCGGCGGGAGGCGAGGACGCGGTGCCCAGCGCCGACCCCCGGGACACCGCGGAGCCGCCGCCGGGGGCGCCGGGCCCGGGCTGCCCCTCTCCGGGCAGCGCCCGCCGGGGGTGCGGATTACTCAGCGTTTCCCGCGAGAGACGCCGTCCCCCCGCCCCGGGCCGCGGCCCACCGCTTACCGATGCCCGGCGCCACATAGACGAAGTAAAGGAAGGAGGAGGAAAGAGAGAAGAGGAAGAGCGCGGCCAGCAGCGAGCGCCGGGGCAGCAGCCGCCAGGCGCCGCGGGGGCCGCGGGGCCACCGCATGGCCGATGCGGCGCCGCCGCCGCCCTGCTGCTGCCGCCGCTGCTGCCGCTCACATGCGCCGAGGCCCGGCGGGAGGCGCCGCGCCGGGGCCGCTCGGAGCCGCCACCCGCGCCCAGCGCCGCCGCATGAATGAGCCGCGGCGCGGCGGGGCGGGGCGGGGCGGGAGGGAGGGAGGGAGGGAGGGGCGGGGCGGGGCGGGAGGGAGGGGCGGGGCGGGGCCCGGCGCCGCGGGGACCGGCTGCAAACTCCCGCCGCTGCGGCAGCGCCAGGGGCCGCGGCCGAGACCACCCCGGACCGCCCCCGGGGATGGCCCTGAGCGCCGCTGGTGGGCCCGGAGCCGGCGCCGGAGCTCGGCATCAGGGATGGCACCGGGGCACCGGGCAGAGACACGGGGACACCCGGCCACGGAGCTGGGTACCAGTGGTAACCTCGGGACACGGGGCAGGGACGCAGGGACACCCGGCCACTGACCAGAGCACCGGGCAATGACCCAGAAACACCCAGCAATGGCCCTGGCACATGGGACAATGACCCAGAGACAACTGGCCACAGACCTGGGTACCACTGATGTCCCCAGGACACTGAGCAGTGGGCTCAGGACACCCAGCCATGGTCCTGGAACACCCAGCATCAGAACAAGGGCTGATCCTCCCCTAACTTCCCAGGGTCCATTTAGACAGTGCTGAGTGCCCTCCAGACACTGCAGGAAGAGGCACAGCTTCAATGGAGGTGATGGGCACAGATGGGAGGAAGTAAAGAGCGGGTGAAGTCATCACGGTCAGCGCAATAATGAGCACTGCCAGCAATCAACAGCCCAGTCTGTTAAAGAGTAATTAAGTAGTTTTGCACATGTTTGTGAGCAGTTCCTCTGCTGTGTGTGGGAGGAGTTGGAAGGAGATACAGAGATGCCTGAAAATGAAAAAAAATGGAGAGAAGAAACACCATCCCCATCAGGGGAGCCAGGAGAAGGAGCTGCAGAGCAGATGGGGCCCAGTTCAGCCCACAGAGCTGCAGGGTTTTGCCTCATTTGTGATTCCAGGATCTGTGCAACTCAGACTTTGCGCAGGGGAGGCTGGAGGGAGAAGTAATTCCTTATTTCACCATCAGAGTTGAGAAAACCAAGCCTTGCTCCAGGCCTGGGGCAGGAAGCGGGACTTTGGACTGGTGGCATCTTCATAGGATGGTCAGTGAAGGCAGAAATGATGGGGTGGGAGATGGGGACAGACCATCTGCCAGCATGTGTCCGGTGTGTCCACAGCTGCCTCTGCATCCCGGGGATGAGCCTCTTCCCAGAAGGGAATTGAGCATTGCTCAATCCAAACCTCTGATCCCGACAGTGACTGCCTGGCTGGTGGTGCCCATGGCAGCCTGGGGCCAGACGCTGGGATAAAGGATTCTCCAGGTACAGCTTGTGTCACAGTAATCCCGGAGGATTAGTCCCCCTTCCAGTCTGGATGCAGTACAGGCAAATAAAGAAAACAGTTCCCATGTTCAACAAATGGAAGAAAACATGCTCCTGTTAGATACATAGATTCTCAGAGGAGGGATGAGATAAAAATGAAGATAAAGTAATAAAGAGCAAGGATTAGCAGAAAAGTTGAAATCTCTCTTTCAAAGGCAAGGAATTAATTTTCTTCATGTGCCAAGGTGCAGAAGGATCTCGAGGACAGAAGTTCCTCAAGAGCCAGGAGGCTGAGGAGGAAATCAGGGATTTCCCTGGAGAGGAGGCACGAGCTGTGTTAACTTCAGGAACAAGGCAACTGGTCCTTGTTTTCCAAGACTGCCACTCCACCACCACCTTCATTGGAATAAATGAAATCCTAAGCCCTATTAATTTCTCGAGCCCACAACACTCCAGCAGAATTGCATAGCCCAGCAGTGGCTGGATTTGCTGTTCACAACATAGGTTTTGTCAAACTCCTAAATGATGCCCCAGGCAAGGAAACCCAAGAAGATTTCTTGCTTGGTTTATGATTTGTTTGAAGCAGACATGGTCAAAGGCGAGACATCATCACAATAATCTAACCTTCTGAACATATTTAACTAGCAATTACATTGCTGGAGGAGCCGCCCAGAAACTCACTCCCAGGCCCAGGCTGCCACAATGGGGACTGTCATAGAGGAGTGGAGCAGGGAAGCCCTGGAGCCACCCTGGAGCTTGCCTGCGCCATTGCCCCGCTCTGACTCACCTCCCCCCTCCCTCTCTTCCAGGGATCAGCTCAGCCCCAGTCAAACCACTTCACTTTCCCCCCTTTGGGGTTTTTCTGCTTACTCTTTCTTCTCCTCCTCTTCCTGCCCTGCCGCTCTGCTGCATCCCAGCTAAGGGATGAGAAACACCCGCCAAAGCTGTTCTCCATCCTTTCACCCTCATCCAATGAAATAAATAGAATGAAACAGGAAGAGAGGTTTTAAAAGTCTCAGATCATTCCACAGGGGCAGGTTAGGACTTCAGGGCTATTGCAGGGAGCATATGGGTTGCTCCTGCCTGGGGAGTCCTGGCTCTGCTCCATCCTCTTCCTCCCACAGCCCTGCTCCAGCCTGCACCAGCTTCTCCAGCCGTCCCAGCCTGGGCAGATAAACAAAGTCCCAGTTTCTGCACAGTTTAATGTACCAGTGGTGCCTGAGACACTTTAAGGAGGGCTTGTGTGAGCAGCTTTGCTGGCAGCCTGAAGGGGAAGGCAAGGTCTGTTGGTACATGGCCATAAGCAGGAATGGAGGGACAGGTCCTGCCAGTGCACCTACACTCACAAGATGTAGCTGCACCCTTAGAGCGTGTCTCCACATAAAAGGCATTCTGCATCACTGGAGGGAGAGCTCTGTTTTGATGGCTTGGGGGTGCCCAGTGCAAGCATGGTGCTTGGAGGGAGGGTACGGACAGTGCTGCACCATGTGCAGTCTGGAGAGGTTGGAGCTGCATGTTCACAGTGGCACCAACACATTGCTCAAGTGCTGTGTGTGGGAGACCAGCCTGGCAGCTGTCATTGCTCACTCCTGGTGAAGGCTGACCAGTCTAGGGGTTTGGAATGGTCATCTAAAGGCTGCTTCACTGTGACTGCACATCTCTTACTGTCACTGTATGCGGAGGCTCGACATGGACTATCTAATCTGGAAGGATATTTGTTCTGTCACTTTGGCGAAGGACAGATTGTAGCAAGGATGGTACAGCCCTCACTAGCATTTTGCAGTCCTTGTCACAATCTCTGGAGCTTCTGGCACCTTCAGCCCCAATGGTAGAGACTTTCCAGAACAGATTCCTTTCTGTGATGAGGAAGAAGCCTCCATTTATAAAGGTGAGGACAGTCAACGTCGCACCGTGTCAGCCCTCCAGCTGCTCAGCCATGCTGACTGCTTTGGATCTTCCCTGGAGCTCCTGCTGCCAGACGGTTTGTGAGTGAAGTGGGAACCTGAGCTGTGTCACTCAGAGAGAGACAAGAGACTTGGGGTGGACTGGATGCTGCTCAGCTCTCAGCTCAGCAAAAGCCATGTGCTCCTTCTATGTTATACTTACTCTTTGCAACACAGGGCTTGCTCCAGCTCCATTTAAAGCCAACACAGCATCACCACGGGCATTGAGCAGGAGCAGGACACAGAATCATGCATAGTAGGAATGTAAATATTTGCTACATGTACACCCACAGACACAGCACATGCAATAAATACCCACTCAGCACATCATTTGCTGTGTGCCAGATCAGAGACATCATTATTGATGCAGCAGGTTTTCAGAAAGACACAACAGGGTGTGTACTTAATTTGGCAATAAGAGCACACCTAAGTGTCCCTGGCGTTTTCGGCTGGGTATTAGACCACTGCCACCCACATGTGCTGCTATTTTATCTCACAGTTGTGTCAGCAGTAACAGAAAGGAAACCAAAGGCTGATACTTGTTTATTAAGATGGAAAAACTCCACTGCAAGGTGCTCCTTGCAAGCAGGACTTCTGTAGGCCAGTCCTCGGATTATGCCACCCACTACACTTTCTAGCAAGGTTATTAGGGCTCTTGATCTTAACAGCACCTGTACATGTGCCTAACCATAGGGATGATTCATTCTACCACAGTCAACAGATGTGTCATAGCTCCCGAAAGGAGGCAATATCGAGAGGAAGGATTCTGCGGAGCTCCACGCTCACTTGGAAGGTGGCTGTCATCAAACAGGATAAAATACTAAGCTTGTCACTGCACTTTGCAGAGATTCAACTTGTTTTGTTGCGTCTGTTTGCGTCAGCCCACCTCTGAAGGCAGATGATCTGTCCCAGTCAGAGTGGACTTGTGCAAACACTCATAAAATCTATGAGATCTAAATGCACTGACGGGGGAATACACCAGGCTGTAGTTTCCAAAATATCCCAAAGAAGGAAACTTCAGCAGAGAGATTAAGTTCTTGTGTATTTTAGCATAAGTAATTTATCCAGATTTTAAAATCCCACTTCACAAAGTCCCCCTCAAAAAGTTATGACAATGGCTGGGCTAAAATACCACAAACAGCCCAAACTGTCAGAGAGTCAGAAAATAAACAGGCCATTTTCAGCACACCAGGAGGTCATATGGGGATGCCAGGAAATTCTCAACTGGGACCAGCATTATTAGTGGATCGTGTGGAAGAGTGCTGCTCTTCCCTAGTCTGTGAGGGACATCAAGCAAAACCAGACGAAAGGGTGGTGCTGCCAGGTAACAGGGATGGAAAAGAAACAACTGGACCATTCAGACACACAGATAGATTTCAAAACTAACAGTGGAGACAAGAAAATGGGATTAAATTCTTCCTCTATTGAAAGCACCTGTAAGAAAGACTTGAGGACTTCATACCATGTAGGAATGTGACTGCCTTCTAGAAATCTGGGGACATACCATGTAGGAATGTGACTGCCCTCCAGAAATCTGGGGACAAGGACAACCAGGAACAGAAGAACATTTCAGAGGAAATTGCTTTCTATTAACTCATAATTACATAATGCAAAATTAACTCACAAACACCAACAGCTTAATTGGATTTCCAAGCAGGGAAGACGGTTGGATAGTGAATAAGAACCTTCCACAGCTACGTTAAATGTGGTGTTTCAAATACAGTATGTAAGTTCTTCTGGTGTCCAGCAAAAACATATCTGTTAACTTCTACAGCTACAACTGAGGGGATTTTAACCATCACTACTTAATTGCTGACCAGTGCCAAACTACCCTGGTGACCCTATAGGATGGCTCCATTCTGGGCACCTCCTTGCACTTCCAGCCACACAGCTGAATCCTAGTTAATTCTGTGAATATGTTTGGATATTTTGCTGGCATAAAATATAAAGGCTTCCAGCCATAGAATCATAGAATCATAGAATAGTTAGGATTGGAAAGGACCTTAAGATCATCTAGTTCCAACCCCCCTGCCATGGGCAGGGACACCTCCCACTAAACCATGCCACCCAAGGCTCTGTCCAATCCAGCCTTGAACACCGCCAGCGATGGAGCATTCACAACTTCCCTGGGCAACCCATTCCAGTGTCTCAGCACCCTTACAGTAAAGAATTTCTTCCTCATATCCAGTCTAAACTTCCCCTGTTTAAGTTTGAACCCATTACCCCTTGTCCTATCACTACAGTCCCTAATGAATAGTCCCTCCCTAGCAGCCCTATAGGCCCCCTTCAGATACTGGAAGGCTGCTATGAGGTCTCCACACAGCTTTCTCTTCTCCAGGCTGAACAGCCCCAACTTTCTCAGCCTAGCTTCTCACATTTCTATTAACTGGAATAAATATTTAATTAGAAAGGCAAAGAGCTGAACCTTTTGTCCACCCAGTGTTGCTTCTGTAGTCATTGCCCTTTGATGTACAAGGAAACGGCTTGTAGGACTTTCTTCAAACATGTGCAGCCTTTCATTTCTCTTAAAATCGTGGTAAGGTCAGGCTCTGTTTTGGGGTTTCTTGCTCAGAAACAGCACAGTGAACACTGCACAAAGTGATTCCCACTCATCTTCGTCTGATGAGAGGAAGGGAGACTTGCTTTGCCTTCCACAGCCAACAGGAGCTTGGGCACTTTGTTTCCAGGTCCCCATGAAAACCATAGGGCTGGAAAAGCTGTCCCTGCTGTCCCACACTTGCCTGCATGCTGCTGGCTCCTGCAGCAACTGCCTGGCTGAATGTTTGATGTGATGAGCTGTAACACAGCTGCAGGAAATGCTCCTGATCACAGCCACTGCACAGCTCTGTGGTACAGTACCAGGCAGGACCGTGCTCTGGATGTTTCCCCCTTGTGCAGAGCACTGATGTGGTGCTGACATGAGCCAGGTAACATTGACATGTCGAGCTGCACACGGGTGACTGCACCGGGTGAGAGAGGTGCTTGTTCTGGCCATGCTCCCTTTCCCCTTGCCATAACCTGCAGTTCAACAGAGCGCTCAAATGCCTGCTTAAAAGTCACCGGCTTCAGCAGGGCTTAGGCATGTCCTGAATAGAGCCTTAGGAAGCAGCTCAGCCTGCGAGAGCAATCTGCTAGAACCATCAACGCCGCCCTTTAGGGTTCCCTCTCCTCTTGGCTTAATTACAGCCTGCTTTTGGCACTGGCACCATTTGTGCTGTATGCTCTTATTCTTCCCTGAAGGAGCATTTGCACCTTTACTACATTTATTTTATCCAGAGGAAATCCTAATGATTTCCTTTCATGCTTGATTTTGTTCCTGTTTGGAGTGGGACTCCTGCTGTCACTCTACAAATATCTGACTCTGGAGTCTTTGCAGAAGCAAGCACGGCTGAGAGCAGGGAAGGTGAAGTCAAGCTAAAGAGACCTTTACCAGCTCTAAAAACAGCTGCTGCTCTTGCTGCTGCAACTGATTTATACCTCATCTGGAGAACAACAGTTCAGAGCCCAGAACCGTTGCCTCCACTGATTTATTTGGCTGTGCTGGAGTTTGATGACGTGCTGTATAATGTTTTCTTGCATCAAGTGCCATTCTGAGGGAGGTTTAATTGCTTTAAACGTGGATGGTGATGAGAAAGCCTTGGTAAAAGCTATTTGCATACATTTTCTCGAATGCCAAATGTGTAACTTCCTTCACATTCGGGCAGTCTGAGGCTGCTTCCCTGCGTTACTCATCTTCGTTGGGTGTCTCTGAAACATTAACAACCAGGAATTCCACAGCACAGAGCAGAGAGGGAAACTCAGGGCCAGTTGGTTTGAATGTAGGATTACTTGTAACAGCAAAACCAGCACGACTCTGAATATAGGGTTGCAAACTATAAACACAGACTGCCCCAGGCCCTGGCATTCAGGGCTCTACAGCCGACACTGCTTGCACAAGTCCAGGGTGAAGCAAGGGCAAGGGCTTGGCACTGCCTGTTCCCAGGGTATTGGCTTGACTCACTGAGCAGAAGAAAGTAAGTGAGCAGTTCTGATGATGTCAAAGAGCTGAGCTGCCACCAAGGGCAAGGCACACACCTGCGCAATGCAGCACCGTACCACTGCTCATGCAACAGCTTCACATCCACAGACTGTGCAAAATGCCCATAGAGGCATCCCCCTGATGACCTTCGCACAAGGCCAGGAGGTGCCATGCACGAATCCCTTGTCCTTTCTCTACAGGATTCAAGGGCACAGCATTTCTCAAGTGGCCTTGGCAGGTTTACACAGCATCAGCCACAACAAACTGGTCTAAACAGATCTTTACTCCACTGCGTACCTCTACAGGGCAGTTCACTTTTGTAATTACTTAATGAAGCATCAGCTGCGGATATAAGCACATGGGAGTGAAACAGATACTGATTCAATGCCCTCAGCTCAAGGCATCCTAAGGCACCTGGAAGCAACATTTCGGAACTGCAGTCATCCCCCTAGGCGCACTTGCTGCCTGCCTGAATTTCCCCAGACACAAGCTCTTTTTCAGCCTAGATGTTGTACCTGGAGAGCAGAGCAGAGTTATTTACAGCAGGCTGGGATCTGCAGGATGGTTGGCAGCGCTGTACGGCAGCCCCAGCTGTGCTGCCACACACAGCAAAAACCAGGAAGAAGAATAGCCTTTTTCTGTCCGTCACACAATGAATTGTGCTGCAAGACCAACACCTTCTGGAAGCATCAGTTTTGTTGTGGAGGTGCTGTGCAGCTGCATACCCGTGTGTGATGGATCAGTACCTTTTGAGTGCAATGGATTTGCTGAATGGGTACAAAATCATCTGCTCGGGAAAGCCACAAAGCAAGGCACAAGCCCTGGTCCCACATACAGGACAGCAATGGTTCTGTTTGCCCACAGGGACAAACAGCAGTCGTGTCAGGGTGTGCCTTGAAAGAGGCAGAGCATTTTCTGATGGACACCACTTTTCTGTTGCGACGGAACTGTTTGTGCCAACCTGGACACTGCAGGAATAGTGGAAACTATAGCAAAGCAGAATACAAGCATCTAAACTGGAATTTAATCAAGGCACCAGGGCTCATACACACTTGTTAAGAACAACCCGAGTGACTACATGACGCAACTGCAGCCAGAAATACTCCAATGCAAAGCCAGGCTGAATTTTGTGAGAGCAAAAGAGGAAGTGATATTTTCTTTATATCTTGCAGTTAAAGCAGTGTAATTCTGTGGAATCTGTGTCAGCCACACATCCGGCGTTCCTGAAACACAAGCCATGGAGTTCATTACAGGGTTTTATAGATGATACTAGTAGCCTGCGATACCGAGGTGGCCAGACACAATGACCTAATGGGTCTGCCAGCCCTAACTGTTCTGTGTCCCCAAACAGCCACCACCTCATGACTCACAGGGAAGAGAGGTACTCCCTGCACTACCAGCATGACGGCTGGTTTCAGCCAGGTTCGAAGAGTTTCTCATCTTATGCAACCTCTATTAGTTTGACTGCAGCTAGCAGGCCAGTTTACTAAGAACAGTGCCTAGTTACAACAACAAAGCAGGCTTGGCTTTGCCATGGGCATATTTTCCTCTGATAAATCAAGAAAAACCCTAAAATTTACAGCGTGCAGCTCATTGTACACAACCTCGATTTAAGCTCTCTCACTTGCAAGGGTATTTTCAACTAAACAAGCAGCTTTTTGTTAACATTTTCACTGGCACTGCAGATTTATGGTTTAGAAGAGCACTGATCACTTTGAGCTATACATCCCAGTCAAAACTCTGAGACCATGCAACCACATTTCTGGCAATGTCCTTGAAATTAATTGCAGTATCAGCCAAAGTTATCAGCCAAAGGCCTAAGCCTCAGGCTTTCCCTTAGCTTTCAAAGCGGAGAGAAGGTGGATTACAGTTGCATCTCACCCCACAGACAGGGAGACACATGGGCAGCAACACCATGGCACGATGTTGTTGCCCACCATGGCAGTAGGCAATAGGCAATAGGCACGTCAGTGCGTGTGCCATGCTGGATGGATGTGGCAGAGGGAAGGAGCTGCTGGATCCATCAGAAGAATCATTGCAGGGGAGAAAGGAGGTTGCTGGAGCTGATCTCTTCTTGGAAAGAAACGAGGATCCAAGGAGAATAGCCTTGTCAAGGAAAGAAAGGATTCCCTTTCCCTCGGCTCTTGCTCTTTTTTCACCAGGCTCTCCTCCTCCAGTGCTGCTGGACTGGGTCTGTGTGGGGCAGACTGGAGTTTCTTCGAGGCACTGGTCAGGTTTTGGATTGGTGACTAAACCAGTGTTGATGTGTTATCAAGTGTTTTACTAGTGTTACTAGTGCTTACTAGGGGGCTGGCACAGCATCAAGGCCTTTTCTTTTTCCCACTCTGCCCTCGCAACAAGGAGGCTGGGGGGACACACTGCTAGGACAGATATGACCCCCAGTGACCAAAGGGCTATTCCATATCATAGGATGTTGTGCTCAGAAATAAAAGCTCAGGGACAGGAGGAGGATGTTCAAGGTTATGGCATTTATCTTCCCAAGTAACCCCTGTGTGCTTCCCTAAGAACAGCTGAACACCTGCCTGCTGATGGCAAGCGGTGAGTGAATTCCTCATTTTGCTTCGCTTGCTTGTGCAGCTTTGCTTCACTTATTAAATTGTCTTTATTTTAACACACTCGTTTTTCTTGCCTTTACCCTTCCAATTCTCTCCCTCATCCCACTGGAGGGAAGCAAGCAACTGGGTGGGTGCTTACCAGCCTACCACAGCCAGACAAGTTTCCTTCCATTCATCCTTTCTGTTTCTTTTGTTATATCCCCCTCTTTCCTATGAGATAGTTACCACTTTTGCTAGCGTTAGGTCTTGTTATCCTTGCTTTTTCACTTTACCTCTTTTAAACCTGAACTTTTCCCCTTACCCCTGCTCCAGGCCAAGACCAGCAAAACAGCCATGGGAAGGGAAGACATGGGGCCTGCATGTTGTGTGTCAGAAGTGATTTGTGGAGTAGGTATGAACAGGAGCTGTGTTTTATCAACAAAGCAATTGCTGTCCTGATGAGGGATTACAGAGATAACAGAAGCAGCACAGCATTCTTCTAGGGAGACACTTCAGAGGAATGCTCATAAAAACCACCATCAGCTGCCTCTGACGGAAAGGAGACATGAGAGAAAGTGTGGTCTACTAACCACAGCAGAAGTCAGCATATTCAGACTATTATTTTGCCCTCTGTGGTCACTTTGCTGGATACTGAACTGGAGATCTTCATCATTTCAGCTGGGAAACTTCTTTCTCCCTGTCTATTACCCATGGGCAGGGAAATGGAGCCTACCAAAATACCTAGGTCCTATCCCTTGGATTCCCATCAATCTGCTGAACAACACTGGGCAGAGATCTCCATCCTTCTGGCTGCATGAGGGCTACCGAGCAGAAGGAGGCTGGGGCCTGGGAAGACCCAGATGGTGAGAAATCTGTGCGCACACTCTGACCAAATCACACTTTGAAGCGCCCACCACAGTTGCCTCCCCATGTCCCTGCTGCCTGTGCCATACCATCCCATTACTGGCAAAAGGCACAGAAGACTGGCATCCTTCTTGGAAGGGCCCTGCATTGCCTCCTGCAAGGGCTGGCAGGTTTCGGAGGCAGCTCGAGAGCAGGCTGCTCATGTAAGCATGAGGTGACAAGTCCTGGGAGTGCCCAGCAGCTCCAGGCTACCACCATGAGTGAGAAATGCAGTTGTTTGTACAGCTGTTCTCTTTTCCCACTGCCACTTGCTTGTAGACATGTCACAGCAGATGCTTCTCACCAGTACAATGGATGCTTGAACTCATTTGGGGCTGGTACCAATAACTAATCCAGCGAACAAAATGCTGTTTATCAGAATTGTCACAAAGATTTGTGAATTCCCTCTGACACAAGGACTCTCAGGATAGTCTGTAATAAGGAAGGAGGAAGAACTTTTCATTTATATGCCAACAAGAATGTCATTCAGAGAATACCTAAACACTGCCCTTAACAAAAAGGTATTCAGCACTACAAATAACCCCTGGCAGAAGGACTGGCAGTGAAGGACTGCTGTGGGAAGGAGGAAAGCAGTGCACAGCAAAGCCAAGCTTCCTGCAGCTGGTATTTGGGTTTCACCGCCCAGGTGATGAATGGCTTCAGTTCAGGAAGCAGCTGCTGCTGGCCACCAAGGGCAAAAGTCGGACACAACACTCATAGTCCCCCCAGGCACATGGACCCATGTCCAAGGAAGCCGGTGGCAGCCAGGTTGTGGACAGAAAAGAAGGTGGCTTTGCTCACAGCCCAGTAGCTGGAGAGGCTATCGGGAGCAGGACTGCATCTGCTTGCCCTGCTCTTTGTCTCTCAAGATATCTGCTTACAGCCTCTGCTGGCTTTCTGTGGGAGAAGGGGCGGGGGTGTTGTCATTTAAAATTCTAATTCCAGCCTGACCATAATTGATTTTTCCATTCTTGGTTATTTTGTTTGTTTTTCTTAATTTACAAATGATGGTTTCTACTGCTGGCATCTTCTTTCCCTGTCATCCCCTCTACACACGCACACATGCAACATGCCATCAAATTCTGGCATGCAAGCACATGCACCAAATATACAGACAGACAGCAGACATCACACCTGTAGCAGGGTACAGAAGGCTGAAACTTGCAATGCTCATTTGAAATTAAGCATCAAACAGCCCTTTAAGAAGATACTAGACTGGCATGAGGAAGACATTCAGGAAGACAGGGAAAAGGGCAGTATTTTGTCATCACTGCCTTCTCTCACCTTGTTTTCTGAGCATGCAGAAGCATTTGGAGGCCACTGCTGGAAAGAAGACCCAAGGCCTGCAGGACCTGGTGGCCTGACACAGTGTGGCTGCATCCCTGTGCCTGGCAAGTAGACATGACTAGGAAGCTGCATTATGCTGGGCTCCAGCCCATGGTGTGGTCAGCCCACATGGCTGGCTGCCTGCAGTGGCCAGAAAGGTCAGATAAGTCAGTGGTGTAAATGAAGCTGCCTGTGCCAGTAAACAAAGAGAAGCCTATTTACTGGGAGATTAGGGTGAAAAAGTGGGGCAGATTTCTCCAGTCATTGTGGGTCTTGAGATACAGTGTCGGTCAGAGGGCAGGGTAGGGACCCTGTGAAATGAGGGGACCCAGCTCACCCACTGACTTGCTATCCATTTCAGGGCTGTTTCTTCAGCCTCTCTGTGTCTCAGTTTAGGCATTTGTAAAATAGCAACTGCCTCCTGCCAAAGCCTGTAACTAAACATAACCCATTCATGCTGGGAATCATGGCTTGAGACAGAAGGCCCATCACACACTGCTGGGAAAGCGGACTCGGATGAGTCACAGCACACAAGCACAGCACCAGCTCTGAAACACATAAAATGCAAGAGCTCTCAGTTCAAAAAAAAATCACTGTTTAAAAGCAAAACCAAGGGAGGACAATTTCTCTATGTCCTGTCTCTGGGACAGCACCTCCTGGCGTCATTTGACATTGTTTGAACCATTCTATCAACTGAAACCATCTATTGGGAAGCCAGCAAGCTCTGTGGACAGGGACTGTCCTCTGCAGCGTGGCTGTTGGTGCATGGCACAGCACAAGCCAGCATGAACAAGCATCCGGTGCTAAAAATGTGGATGTGAAGTTGAGTCAGGAGGGCTGCATTTCCCTCGAGGGCTGGAGAAGTCAGCCACTGCTTCTCAACAAGGTGCTCCTCTTCCCATCCCCACGTCCAAGGCAAGGGAGCAGTTGAAACTCCCCAGCCTGTGTATTCAGCAGTGCCAGCCTGTGACATGACAGTGTCCTTGGGAACATTCCCTCCCAGTGCCCTTTGCATCCCTGTCCCCAAAGGCTCATCCCATTTGTTTGCATTTCAGATGGAACACAACCTTTGGTGACTGGCGACAGCAGTACATCCTGCTGGACACTGACCGAAGCCATGCGATGTGCTTCCCTCTGTCACTGCTTCCTCCTGGATAAACTCCAGGTTTAGCATGTCAAAACAAGACAAAACATGAAATTAAAAGCAAACAAACCAAGCACCCAATCATTTCAAACAATAAATACCAAAGCACAGACATTAGAGAGACGTTATCTGCTGAAAACTGGCATTTGCCTCTCTCTATATTTGTTTGTATTTATACATGTAAGCGCATTCACACAGGCATATGCTTACTGCATATATCTAGAGAGGAAGAGAATAAGATGCTACATATACTAAGAAACGTTAAGAAGATATAAAACCAAATCTATATAGTGAAGGATTTAAAACATTTCAGCATTTCATCAGTCAGCCTGAGAGAATCATCCCCATCTGCCCAAAACCAAATTACACAGCTGACTTTCCCTACCTTCTTAAGCAGCATGCTTAACCTTCATCTGTACAATAAATAAATGTCCTGAGTTTGATAACAAAAATCATTCATCCTTCCTTTTAAAGTACCATCAGTTCTCTCTTTCTCAGTCTCATACTGGAGCACAGGAAAATTGAGAGAAGGGAGTAGGAGGAGAAAATCTTTTTGCACAGGGATTGCTTTCAGGCAATTCACATCCCAGCTGCCAACATCCTCAGGAACTGTAATGGCAACAACGCTGGTCCCCAAAAGGAAAGTCTTTTGTAAGCAGTAAGTGCCCTGTTGGCACTTTGGTGCTGTAGCCATAGACATTTCCTCACATACAGCCTACAGATACTGACGTTTTAAGGCCACTGCTGATTATGGTATTGATAATATTGCTGATCTTATCATACGTCTTTGAAACCCCAGGCTCATCTTGTTGTTTGGCTTATACCATGTTCCAGGCCAGAATCCAGAATCTGGCTTCAGGTGAGCTTAGAGATGAACCCCTCTCCATATTCCTGAACCCCAGGAAATATTTTATCTTTACTATAAATGCCAAGCTACAAAGGTGATTGGTGTAGGACAGTTCTACAGTAAATCTAGGTGAAGCACTTCCACCTTCCCTACATCTAGCAGCCTCCTTCCACTGTTTAACTACACGAGGTTAGTGTAGTCCTACGCTGCAGGAAGAAGTTCAGTGCTCTCTCTTTCATAAAGACTTGAATCAAGGGTGGCTTCGACCTGCCTGAGATCACCATGTTTGCAGATAACCTAAAAGGCTAACCCAAATCCCTGCAAAGCCAAAGACTGCCATAATTGCTAAACCAACTCCCTGGAGTAAATCTGGCATGCCCTTGCCCTTTAGAGCTCACAGCCTTCACTTTTAAGAGAGAACAAACTCCTGTGCCTGTAAATTAGTGCCTTCCCCTGCGTTTCCAGTTACAGCTGGTCACTTACCCATCTGTGCCTGCCCTCAGTGTTCCACATAGCTATCTATTTAGGCTGCTCTGTATAATTTAAGAATTAAGTCTAAACACTATGTTACCTACAGCCACCACATCAACTTAGATGAGCTTAAACAACTGTGAAATTCCTGGGATCTATTAAAAGCAACGTTCGGCGCACACATTAATCAGCAGACGCTCAGTAGCAGTGCATCAGGAAGCCACAAGTGAAAAGCAGGCTTAGAGACCTCCTGCCAAAATTATTACTTTCTATTGTAACCAAGTCCTTGAAAAACCATCTGTACAGCAATGCTAGAGCGGTGCTTGGTTCTGTAGTTATCTCAGTGGCAGCAAGTCTCGCTTACCCCTTCTCACTAGCAACAACAGGTCAAGCAAGCAGTGGTATTTCCTGCTGATGACTCAGAGATGGGACATGAAAATCACCATCTCTTCATTCAGAACACTTTAGACATTATAATTTGATATCACCTGTGGTTACTTCACCCAAAGCGCGCTGCTCGGAGGGATGACACTTCATTTCAGTGGAAATGTGACAATTTCCAGTAACTGACCCACTGTACCTCCTCCTACCTGGGGCTTTCTGTACTTCCACAGTTGTTTGACGCAGCAGCACTTCATGCCTCCGGCTGCTCTGATGCTCCTCCCTCTAAAGGGGTCCCTGGGATCCTCATCCCCCTTCTACCTTTTCCCTTTTTCTTTTTTCATTCAGATTCTGCCTTTTGTGAGGCTCAGTCCTGGGTTTGTGTTTCTCCAGGTCCCCAGGCCCCTACTTTCCTGACTCAACCCTCCTTCCTTCCATGTCCTTCCTGTACCCTTCCCATGGTCCCCAACACCCATCTGCTTTGGCCAGGGCCAGCAGGCACAGCGAGGTCAGCTCACATCCTGGAGAGTTACATCTGCAGTCATCCCTTTCCTACATCAATCTATTATGATTAAAAGCACATGACAGTTACAAGGCCAGTGAAACAAAACAAGCATGTAGTTTCCTGATCATTGATCATGCCAGATGAAAGATTAAAGGAACAAAAACAAGCAAAAAGAAACAAGGCCAAGGCCAAAACCAAAAAAACCCCAAACTAAACAAAAGCAAAGGAAAAGCAAAACAGCAAAATTTTCTGCCCTTCCTTCTTAGGCCAGATGACCTATTCAAGCCAAGCAAAACTCAAGTGAAAGATGGATTTAAAGTCAAAGATGGGTTTAAGTTTTTCTTTGTTCCACATCAGCCTGGTACAGAACTGATCATTGCTCTGGTGGCAACAGCAAGAGCCCATTGAAGCAGGGACTCTAGCTATGCCCTTTCCCTTACAGACACTACTGCAACAGCTCTCCATCTTCCACCATTTGCTGATTTGCTTTTAAAAAGCTTAGCCTTTGCAGATGAATGCAGCTACTCCTTTTAAGAGCAGCATAGGCACAGCTATAAGATAGGGAAAGAGGGAGTTACAGGGACAAGGAGACTCCTGTCAGAGCTACACAATAAGAGGCACCCTGTGGCACAACAGGGAGAAGGTTCTTCACCCTGTGAATGGTGCAGCAAGGGGACAGATATCCCAGAGCAGCTGGGGACTTTGAGAGCCTTAGAGAGCTTTAGAACTGCTCTGGATGAGGCCCTGAGCAACCTCCTCTAATGTTGAAGCTGACCCTGCTTTGAGCAGGAGATTGGACCAGAGGTCTATCAGTGATTTCTGCTCTGGTTTGTAGGTGCTCAGGAGGACTGGGCTGCCCAAGGCTTCTTCCTGTCCTGTGACTCAGAACAAGAGCCATGCTGCTGAAGGCAAGATGCACATGGACTCCACTGTCCTTTTCTGCCACATTCTCATCTCAATGCCTTTCAGTTTAACTTCTTGCATTTTCACTGCGCTTCTCAGGAAAGCAAAACAGCAAAAGTTACCATGAGCTAAAACCATGCAAATTTGCATAAGGTTTGCTGATTTCTTTTCAGAGAAATTCTCAAGGGAAACACTGACAACTCACCTTTCAACCAGCAACTTCCAGCCATCGAGTTACCTCTGTTTGTACTGAAGTGGCTTTCCATACTCTCTGGTGCTTTTGGACACAGCACATTTGGAGCACTTTGCAAATGCTGAAAATGGCCAAGACTTGGCAAACTTTGAATTGCAATTTTTGCACAAAAAAGGAAGCTGACATTCAGAAGATTTCCTGTCTTTCATCACTGTAAGTTAAACACATTCTGGATCAAGCTTCATTATTTATGGATGAAGTGTTGTTCATAATCTTCATCCCGGAGCATCGTGAAAACCGAGATCAAAGAGCAGAAGAGCCTGATCTTCTGACGTGTTTGAGGCCCCCAGTCCCCCCAGTTTTCAAATGGAGTGAGATGTGCACTTCACTTCTGGAAATCAGCCTGCATCACGCTGCAAAGCACCATCCTCATTTTCCACTGGCACCAGCAAGATTTAAGCGCACCACATCACACGTGCCTAAGCTGAAGTCATGCCCTCTAAACTGTCCCACACACTACTGAGATGGACAGAACAAGTTAAAGCAGGTGGGGATCAGGAAACTGAAGATTGTCAGAAATCAGCCAGTGTGGAAAAAACCCACTTTGGTTTTAACTGTAGTGAGACTAAGTAGGTCACCACAAAACCACATCAGAAGATGAGAGCAAGGAGGAGGTGTGGGTTCAGTTTCACTGCGAGAAACCAGATGTCCCCCAGCTCTGCCCCACCTGTGACACAGAAACGGCTGCTGGTCAAAAATCACTGTTTTTTAAACCTCACACATGCTCATACCTGCTTGAATGGCTCTCACTTTTACACAAAGAGATCTCAGGAGTACATGTCAGTATTCATGTGCCATAAATCTGCAGTTTCATTTGCATTAATGCGCACAGTTGATATTCTAAAGGTCCTTCAAAACGACCTGAGGTATACAAACCAATACGTCTGTCTGTACAAAGCCCTTTGCTTTCTTTTTTAACCTGAGGAAGTAAAACCAGACACAGAAATGCATGTGATGCTGTTACACTACTTATTTCCACAGTGCCCGTCATCCCAGCATCTTAAACCTTCAGACTGGGTCCATGAATAGCTTTGTAAGCTGGGAGGTGCTGATTAGCCCATTTTCCAGGTACGAACTGATATGCAGGAGATCTCAGAGACCCCACATCACAGCAGCAGGCTGTGCCGGAGAAGGGCATTTGAAACTCACACCAGATAAGGCTGACAACTCAACAATATTTGGATTCAAAAGCATTTTGACACTGATTTTGAGGCAGCAGCTTTCTGCTTCAGCTCGACAGTAACCAGATAAATGCTAATTCAACACTTTGTGCTGCATGGCTGGGCTCCCAGCTGAGCAGAGAAAGCCAATCCCAGATCACCCGTGCACTTTCCCAGGTCTGCCTGGCCAGCGGGAAAGGGTTAGGGGAGCTGCCCGCTGAACACGTCCCATTTAAAAAGCCAGGATCCATGTCCATTTTCCATTTAGCACCACGGAGTATTCTGACGTGATGCTTCAGCACATTTTTGCAGTCACTACACCGGGTTTCCAGCACACCATCTGACACAGTAACTCCATGCCACCAGGACTCTGCTTCTGTTTAAGCACAAGGAGTTAGTTACAAACTTGGACGACGGCAGTAGAAGGAGCCACCAGGCAGTGACAGTCGAGGGACAAGGAGCTGCTGGTGATGGCAGCTGAGGGGAAAGGAGCCAGGCAATAGTGCTGGGGAAGGGGCCACCAGGTCAGGACTGAGGAACAGGGGGCTGCTGCATGACTGCAGTGGAGGGACAAGGAGCTGCTGGGCAATGGTGCCTGAAGCAGGACGAGCCACCAGACAATGGCAAGGGAAGGAAAAGGTGCAAAGCCATTGGTGACTGAGGGAGCCAATGGACCATGGAGGTTCTCAGGGATATTACGCCAAGCAGCAATGGCTGAGGGATGATGACTCAGTGGGTTATGGCTGAGGGGCATGGCACCAGAAATGATGGCTGAGGGACAAGGAGCTGGACAACGATGGCTGAGGGACATGGAGCTGGATAACGATGGCTGAGGGACAAGGAGCTGGATAGGGATGGCTGAGGGACATGGAGCTGGATAGGGATGGCTGAGGGACATGGAGTTGGGTAAGGATGGCTGAGGGACATGGAGCTGCATAATGATGGCTGAGGGACAAGGAGCTGCATAACGATGGCTGAGGGACATGGAGCTGGATAACGATGGCTGAGGGACATGGAGCTGGATAGGGATGGCTGAGGGACATGGAGCTGGATAGCGATGGCTGAGGGACATGGAGCTGGATAGGGATGGCTGAGGGACATGGAGCTGGACAGCGATGGCTGAGGGACATGGAGCTGGATAGGGATGGCTGAGGGACATGGAGCTGGATAGCGACGGCTGAGGGACATGGAGCTGGACAGCGATGGCTGAGGGACATGGAGCTGGATAACGATGGCTGAGGGACATGGAGCTGGATAGCGATGGCTGAGGGACATGGAGCTGGATAGGGATGGCTGAGGGACATGGAGCTGCATAATGATGGCTGAGGGACAAGGAGCTGCATAACGATGGCTGAGGGACATGGAGCTGGATAACGATGGCTGAGGGACATGGAGCTGGATAACGATGGCTGAGGGACATGGAGCTGGATAGGGATGGCTGAGGGACATGGAGCTGCATAACGATGGCTGAGGGACATGGAGCTGGATAGGGATGGCTGAGGGACATGGAGCTGCATAACGGTGGCTGAGGGACATGGAGCTGGATAGGGATGGCTGAGGGACATGGAGCTGCATAACGGTGGCTGAGGGACATGGAGCTGGATAGGGATGGCTGAGGGACATGGAGCTGCATAACGATGGCTGAGGGACATGGAGCTGGATAGGGATGGCTGAGGGACATGGAGCTGCATAACGGTGGCTGAGGGACATGGAGCTGGATAGGGATGGCTGAGGGACATGGAGCTGCATAACGATGGCTGAGGGACATGGAGCTGGATAGGGATGGCTGAGGGACATGGAGCTGCATAACGGTGGCTGAGGGACATGGAGCTGGATAGGGATGGCTGAGGGACATGGAGCTGCACAACGGTGGCTGAGGGACATGGAGCTGGATAACGATGGCTGAGGGACATGGAGCTGGATAGGGATGGCTGAGGGACATGGAGCTGGATAGGGATGGCTGAGGGACATGGAGCTGGATAGGGATGGCTGAGGGACATGGAGCTGGATAGCGACGGCTGAGGGACATGGAGCTGCATAACGATGGCTGAGGGACATGGAGCTGGATAGGGATGGCTGAGGGACATGGAGCTGGATAGGGATGGCTGAGGGACATGGAGCTGGATAACGATGGCTGAGGGACATGGAGCTGGATAGGGATGGCTGAGGGACATGGAGCTGGATAACGATGGCTGAGGGACATGGAGCTCGACAACAACGGCTGCGGCACGCGGCACCACGCAGCGATGCTTTGTGACGCGATGCAGCGGCCGAGCGGGCAGCGCGGGAAGGTGACGTCACGCCGCAGCACCGGGTCAGGGCGCCCCCACGCACCGGGAGCACCGGGACCGCGCGGCGCGCGGCCGCCAGCCCTCACGTGACAGCCCCACTCCCCTCCCCCCCCCCGCCGTCACGCGCCCCCTCGGGAGGCTCGGGCCGCAGGCAGCGCCGCGCGCGCATGCGCAGTCCTCTGCCTGTGCCGTACCATAGAGATCGCGGCCGCTAGACCGTCACGCCGGAAGTGGCGGCGCCGCGGGAGCCAGGTTTAACCCGGCGGCCGGCAGCGAGATGGCGGCGTGAGTGAGGCGGGGGTGGGGGGCGGCCCCGCGGAGGGAGCGCTGCGCTCGGGGCAGGGCGGTCCCCGCAGCGGGGGTGTGCGGCGGGGCCCGGCGCTGCGGGCGGTCAGGCGTGCAGCGGGGCTGCCCCGCAACCCCGGGGTGAGCGGTGCGGGCCGGGCCCCGCGGGAAGGGGGTCCGGCTGTGAGGCGGCTCTGCAGGAGCGGGTAGGCGCGGTGCCGCAGCCCTCAGCCTGACGCGGCGGGGTTGTCGCGCTCGGCAGGGCACCGGGCTCATTCGTTCTCGGTGCCGGGCTCTGCCCGCATCCCAGGCTGCGGTGTGGAGTGTTTGCCGCCTGCAGTGCGTGAAGAACCTGTCAGCTCCATGAATATGAGCTTCCGATGTTTGTCTGTGATCAGATACCACTTTAAAAAGCTTTCATGTGTTGGGCACTGATACAAATTCAGTATGATTTGGTGATTATTCCTTGTGTACGTGTCTTTAGTAGGCTGGCTTTTCCTGTTGCTCCCGTCCAGTATAATAACATACTATATTATCCTGACAGATCTGCAAATGCCACGCATGAAGTCATCAATGTCACCCTCCACACCACGCTGGCTGCTACTACCAAACTGGTGGTACCTACACCTGCCAAGCCTATCCTTCCAGTTCAGACTGGAGTCCAAGCACAGCAAGAGGAGCAATCTAGTGGCATGACGATTTTTTTTAGTCTTCTTGTTTTAGGTGAATGATGAACTGAAAATCTTTTAGTCTCTGTTAATTGTATGCTATATCTGAGGACATAGGTCAGCTTTCAGAGTCACAGCATTTTATTTCTCCTCTGGTTTTTCCCTCTATGAAGTGGAATGTTGTACAGGCACAGGGATTTAGAAAGTTGGGTATGTAACTGCCTGAACCAAACCTGTGGAAAGGTGAGGTTCCTCCAAAGCAAGCTACAATGAGAGACTGTTCTGTGACAGACAGGTCACATAGTCTTCTAAGTGGTCATTCTTTCCAGTAGCAAATGGAGAAAATAATAGCTATGATATTGACAACAACACAGAAACTTCTGCAAATCATTTGGGTTAAAAAAACAATTGCCTACTTTTTGTTGCACTTAATAATAGTTATTCCTAGGAGAAGGCTTCTGATTATTTCTAATGTATCTGTTTTTATTCATAGAGGGTTAATGTTTTCTCAGAGATCAATGGCATATTGGAATTTGGACAGAAACAAAATACCAAACCAAAATGCAGCAATTCAGAAGACTTCTGAGATTAAAATAAGATTTCTGAGTATGTGTGTGTTGTGGATTTTAAAAAGGCCGTTCATGATAAAATTCTTGTCCTAAGACTTAAGAGCGGAGCTGTGATTTTTTTGGCTCTGTTCCAGCCTACTTACGCCAGTCTGATAATTTAATGGATCTTAAAAGCATCTCCCTCAGGACAGGGGAGTTCCCTGAGCAAAGTAAAGCTGGTATAAAAGCTTATTGTTCATAGTTATTCCGATTCACAATCTCTGAATTAAGAGTGTAGGAAGGATGAAAATGAATGTGCGTACCGTACTCTCAGGCCTGGATGTCATGAGCTGTACAATGGCCTTTAAAATGTTCTAAACTGGAATAACCCCAGGACCAGATTCGTTCTGGGCTGTGTTGTGTCAGAGCCAAGCACCAAATTTAAAGTGCCTGAAGTAACATGATTTATTCTCTGACCCCAGATTTCTGTGCCTGGTTTATCTGTTCTAACAGCACTTCCCTTTCAAAGCCATACCTCTATTCATCTATGTTCATGTGATCCATGAATTCCCTTCTGTTTTGTGGCATGCTTTTGCTACGCTTTTTCTTAAAGGGATACTCAAATGTTCTTTTAAGCCTGTCCAGAATGCTGCTTTTCCCAGCCTCTTGCCTGATTGCTATATTCCTGATACATGTGAGTGCTGGGAGCAGATGATATGCTGCCAGATACAAACTGAGCAGTCTTGCACAAGAAATGGGTGATCAACAGCTAAGGAATCTATCAGGCTGCCATAATATTTATGGTGGTGGGAGTTACTTCTTAGGCTTTTTGTTTTATTGCCAAAGCAAAGTAGTTAAAAGGCTGGTAGAAAGGAGCTGGTGATTAGATCTGTTAAGTATGGATCTATCCCAGATAGGGGAATAGAACACAGGAATACTAGATGTCTTTACTGGATGCATATTTTTTATATTCAACAGGCAGGAAATTGGTACAAAGTCAATAATACTGATTGACAGGTGACTAAAAACTTCACTTGGGATACATAATGAAGGTATTGCGGTTGGCAGCCAAATGTCTGAGTTGCTTCTTGGTCTGAACTGCTGCAGTTTCTAGTACAGCACTTTAAAGTAAACACCAGTGAGTCTGCATTTTTGTACTGTAAATTCTGGTGTTTTGAGAACTGATTGATCAATATCATAAAGATTGGTGGGGTGGAAGTAGGGTAAATGTGTGGGGAAAGGAGCCCTGACAGTCTTTATGAATGAAGCCATCCCTTCTCACCACTCTGAACCCAAAGCTTTGGCCCTGAACAAATGACATGCCAGTAATTGAGCAAATATTACTGGTTTTCGTAAGTCGTTGCTCAGTTTGTAAGCCCATCCATCTATTCATATGCTCTTCAACTATATACTCACTATGTTTTTATGAACTTGGGGTACAAAATAACAAGGGGGAGAATGGAGGCATCAGTGCGATACACATTCCCTAGCACTGTATTGAAGAGTAGGACAACTAAAAGCGATACTTGTATTTATGAGGCTTGTACTTCTTTGTGACACTATATATTTTCTAAACCATTTGCGAGTGGCTGGTTTTGGTTAACTAGAAGGAGCTGTTAAACCAAATCACTAAGAGAAGCTCCAAGAAGCTGAAGTCAGCCCTGCTTTAGGAGGAAGATGGGCTAGATGACCTTGAGAGATCCCTTCCAATGTGATTTTTCTGATTCTGTGATTATCCATTTGGTTAAGGCCATCTGCTCAGAGGGACTCTGATGTGAAAGTGTATAGCTTTGAATTCTAATTGAGGGCATATGTATATGTGTGTTTTATTTACAAAATATGAAATGTTTACAAAACCCCTATTAAAACTGTATCTCAGAGAAGGTTTTCTTGTAGGCTGAATTGAGCTCTAAATGTAGTAATACTGGTAATTTTAAGTCCTAAAATTTGCCTTATTTATCATCTGTTATTTGTAGATCCATTTACGTCCTTCAGTGAGAACTAGGCTTGAAATAAAATTTGGTTACTTGCATCAGTGGATTTCTACTAAATCATTAGAAGTTTTGCTGCATGTGTTTTATTCTCTTCTAACACTTCTAAATTTACAATTTACTTTTTTCCCTCACAGCTATCTGCATCATATTGGTGCATTTACTGATAAAATACCGACTTCATTTTTTGCCAGAGAGCGTGGCTGTTGTCTCTTTAGGTGAGTAACCATGACATTTTTCTATTGTATTTGTGTTAGTTCAGGGACTCTCTGTAATCTCTACATGAAGTAATGCTTTGTTGTGTGCTAGCCATCACTAGAAAGATGCAGCAAACACGATGCAGTGAAGAAAACAACCAATTCACAGAATTAAATTCATGGAAGAAACCAAGTGCAGACTGGCCCAGTAAAATGACACATAGGGATGTCACTACCTAAGTGCTTTGGCAGCTTCCTCTGTTGTTGGCTATCCACTGTAGGATAAGATACTTCAGCATTCCCTGGCAGCAGGAGTCTGGCCTTCTCTTTGAAATAGAACATGTTTGTATTAGTTGCAGTAGCATTATGTCTGATTATGTTATTTTAATCTGACTGGGGACTGTAATTGTATGCTGAAAACTCACCTCGACTGCCAGATACTTAACTGTCCCTGTAGTACTGTGACAAGAGCTCTTCCTATGCCTTGAGCTACAAGAATGCCACCCTTAATGAAGATCAAGTGCTTAGTTAATTTGAATTAAATTTGGAGTATTCCTAAGCCTGTAGTTTTATATTAGGGTAATTTCATTTGTTTGTATGTTGTTGCTCCTGATTTATAAATGTGTAAATGAGGAAGAAATCAGGCCAAATACATTTATAATTTTCTCAGCATACTGTCTAACATAATGTTTAAAGAACTTGGTCTAACAAATCCCAACAGCAATTTTTCAGCTGTCTCTAACTTGTTTGCAAGAATCTGTGATATTTTTGCTTCTATTACTAGAGGCACTTCCACTGACAGCAGCTCTAAAAATGCAACAAAAAGAGAAAGATGCTTAGCTGTAATCCTAATGTAGTGTGAAGCAGTGTAATACTTGTTGAGCAGGTAGATTTTTCTACTTTCTCCTGGGCTTTGCTGGTACCTTCTCTCATATTTCTTTACTGTATTTTCACACAAATTGAGAAAATCTTAGACCTGTTTCTTAGCAGAAAGAAAACCATATTGTCCTGCGAGCTTGACTCTATGAATTTTCAGATAAATCTGATACAGACCACATCCCTTTACTAGCATAGAGAAGGTATTGAAGCTTGCAAGGCCATATTGAAGTTCTGGTATTTCTCTACAGCTAAAACCTAATAGGCTTGTAATAAATCTGTAGTGCTGATATGAATTTCTTAGGCATTGCACTCACACGTCATCACTATAGGAGCAGCATCCACCAGGCTTCTGTGCATTTATGGTTCTGTTTACCACAGTATGGCATAGAAAGCTTAGAGCTGCTGCAGATCACCCTGACTTCAGAGACTATGCAGTGCTTGATTCACTAATTGACATGCTTCTCTCTCCTTCCATTCTTACATTATTGCTGCGGACAGGTGAGATGTCTTGTATATACATCTTCTAGTGTCTTGAAGGGTTCCAAAAGGACATTACCCTCCGTTCAGCATCCTTCAACTTTGTACACAAAAATCCAGGTAAAGGGTGTTAACAGGGTTGGTTTTCAGTGTGTAGCACAGCATAGCTGCATGAAGATGGGCTGAGAAAGTTGGAGCTGTTCAGCCTGGAGAAGAGAAAGCTGTGTGGAGACCTCATAGCAGCCTTCCAGTATCTGAAGGGGGCCTATAGGGCTGCTAGGGAGGGACTATTCATTAGGGACTGTAGTGATAGGACAAGGGGTAATGGGTTCAAACTTAAACAGGGGAAGTTTAGATTGGATATAAGGAATAAATTCTTTACTGTAAGGGTGCTGAGACACTGGAATGGGTTGCCCAGGGAAGTTGTGAATGCTCCATCGCTGGCGGTGTTCAAGGCCGGGTTGGACATAGCCTTGGGGGACATGGTTTAGTGGGAGGTGTCCCTGCCTGTGGCAGGGGGGTTGGAACTAGATGATCTTAAGGTCCTTTCCAACCCTAACTATTCTATAATTCTGTCTCCCAAACAAGATGAGATGATATCAGCAAATGCAATTCCACTAAGTGAAGAGAGTGTAATACCCAGTAGTGACCCAACTAACAGATGTCCTGTGTCAGTTAAGCTTTATTTATTTAGTTTATTGACTCAGTCATATTTAAACTACTGTCAGCTCTGTTGACATGACATGGTATCCATATAATCACTGGAATTGCCAGCTAATTGCTGGTCAGTGAGCATCTGTTACTAGTAATGATCTACACAGCTGCAAGAGCACAGCTTGAGTTTCAAGTATCCAGTTTTGCTAGCAGTGCCAGAAGTAAGGTGTGTCCTATTTTGACTAATAGATTAAGCAAATGTTCTCAGGCAGTTGTTGAAGGCTAATAAATGTGGCAGCAGAGAAGTATAATTTTCACAGCTGTGGTTCATCCTGTTGTCTAAGCTACTCAGAAGCTTTAGGTTTAGGGTTTCTAGGGCATGTTACTCCCCTGATGGACAGGGAGGGAGTGTATTCTCTTAAGACTAGATTTTGATCTTCATCCTTAAAAGTTACTGGAATTTTGTTGTTAAAAATAGTTGCCAGAACAGTTTTTCTCTTTGATTTGTTACTGAGTTTTAGCATGTTCTAGGGAAAATAAAGGTTGATTGTAATAAGAAAATTCCTGTAACATTTTTCAAAGGATGAGGCTTAGATTAACTCTTACAGACTTAGCTTTATGATTAGGCCCTCGACAGAACTGATCTACCTAGTTTAATAGATGGAGCCAGCTGAACAGAAACGGTACTCAGTAACAAGAATAGCAATACTAGTAATAAAAGAAGAGCAGTTTGTAACAATGTGTGGGACAGGTTTCTGCTGCTGTTAAACCCTCTTGGTGATGCACTGTTTTGTACAGCTCTCTCATGACTTTGCTTAGCATAATCGTGGTTTAGTAGTACTGTTGTGTTATATGCAGGTAGAAATAACTTGTGCTATGTAAAGGTGTAAGTTGTATGGCTCAGGCTCGTCCTTTCCCGTTAACCTCTGCTGTTGCCTTACTTTTTATATTGTTCATTTAACTTTTGATATAATGAAGGGACCTCATCTGCCTGTGACACTGTTGTTAGGTTCAGCTTGTGATTAACTCTTACTCCAAATAAGAGATTGATACCAGCCCTTTGGTTAAGCCTCTGGAGCTCACAGGATAGGGGTGCCCAGCTTGTAGCCCACAGGCCACAGCTGGCCTACTCACAGGGGTCCAATTCCATAAAGTCACATTGGAGCCCTTCCATGTCAGCAGAAGTGAGCTGAGGGATTCTCCTTTCTTTTAAATCCTCTCTAAACATAGTTTCATCTGAGGGCTTTCAGTACTAATTAATAAAATACCAAAAGTTTCTTCAGGAAATACACTTCCTTAAGTCTGTGCCTTCAGATGTAGGCTCTGGTTGTTGTGGTTTGTTTTCTCCCCACATAAACTTCCTGTTAAGTGATAAAAATAGTTGCTGCTCTGCAAAAAACTAGAAATGTTCTAGCCTTTAGTTTCTGACACAGCTTCCATCCCAGAATGGAAAACCTGACTGTTTGTGCTGAGACCTGTGTTTATATGGCATGTGAGTGGCTGTATCTGCCTTCTGTCTTCCTTTAAACAACAGCAAACCTTTGATGTTCCTACACTTTCGTTTTACTCTTCCTTTCCATGTAAATGATTTCATGGAACAATTATTTCTATCCTCTGGGACCAATGCTTTCACATATTTTTGTATGAAAGAAGGCTTAAGCCTCATGGCTTTTTGTGTATGACACATGCATCAGGAGTAATCCACGTGATGCTATTTGTAAGACTCTTGTGATAGCTACAGCATGAGAGAATAAAAACACGAGTTTCAGAAAAGCGTACTTTAAACTTCTCAGTCACTTTTTGCCTTTCATTCGGTGTCTTCATTTCTACATCCAAGTGTTTGACTGTGAAGTCTCCGTAAATAATAAACGCAGATCTGAAATCTGACTAAAGACAAATTCCTCATAACTCCTTGAAAGCAATTAATGACAGTTCATGAATTATCTTTGTGACTTCCAGAAGAAATCATGTTATTTTGGCATTTTCTGACATATCTGAAGATGTACAGGAGGAAAGAGCAAGATAACGTTTAATCATGGAGTTTGTAGCACGCTTGATAAAATTCTTTTATACTCAAATGAGTATTTCTACATGACTTAAAAGGTGCGTGATTCATCTGGGAAACAGTTTTTGACAGTGTCTCCACCTCAAACAGAATTTGCTGCCTACTTCATTGCCAGTAAGTGCTATGACTTCATTGAGACAAAATTCACATCTGTGGAGAAGACTGATTTCACTTAAGCTGTGTTAGTGCTGCACATAGCATTGAAGTGACAATGAAGGCTTTGTGCTGTCACACAGATATCTAACTCATAACTTCTTGATTCTTTAAGAAAGAAAGGTGGAATTTGATTTGAATGCAGCTTAGATGAATAGCATTTTTTTGACTAGTTAAACCTGTTACCTTTATGAACCAATGAACCCAGCACTCTCAGTACACGTGTTCAGTATTTGGATATCCCAAGTGGCAGTCTTTTGTGCAGGAAAGCTATGGTATTATGTAACATATTGGAAACTGTCATATATCAGACCCAAAACAACTTCGTCTTTTTGTGATTTAGGAATGAAAACTTGCTGCTTTATGTTTTGTCTTGTTTTCAATTTTGAAGCATTGTTGACCAAGAGTCAATGAACAGTTTGTGTTTTGTGAGTGTTTCAGCATGTTATCTTGTTCTCTCCTAGGTATCCTTATGGGAGCTTTTATAAAAATCATAGAGGCTCAAAAGCTGGCCAACTGGAAGGTACATTTGAAGCAATTAATTTTTAATTAAAATAGAACAATGCTTGACCGTTTGTAATATTGGTTTCTTTAGATGTAATTTCCAAAAACTTAAGTACACGATACTTGATACCACAGCTTGGGCTTTTGTTAACTAAGAAACAATAGCCAATTTGGGGTCCTAACGCTGCTGAACATTTTCTACACAATATTTTTTTCCCTGAGTAATACTTTCTAAGGTACCAAATCTGTTCCTATTTAGACACAAGATAGAAGGCAATGGGCATCTTTGGGATCAGTTACAGTAAAAAGTATAGTAATTCAGTTATTTGTCTTGTGTACTTTTTGACTGTATTTAGTCGTCTTCCTCCTTTTGGAGTTAATTTTCATAGGAAAACACCACCACATCACCAAAGGAATGAACTCTTCACTATTCCTGCTTTAATTTAAAATCTTGCAGTGTTTAAATTGTGATTTTGTTTCACAGGATCAAACAGTTTATTAGGATTAGATCAGTGAACTGACTGAAATCACAGGGATTTGAATTACCAGTTTTAAACAGGATTTATATTAGCAAGCTGAGAATCTTGGGCTGAGTAGTGAATTTTAATCCTAGCTTGCAGCTCAGCATTTTTGGCAGTTATTTCCCTAGAGGAAGATCTTTTTTTTCTTTCCTTAGTTGAAATACATTAAAATGAATAGATTTTCAATGAGGTATAGCTTTTTAATTACATATTATACTTCTTTTTTTGTCAAATAACTACACTAATTCTATGTACGTTCATTTAAAAGGTTACATAGTTCAAGAGTTATGTAGTTATATTGCATTTTTACATATTTACTTATTAGGAACAGTGGGTGGTGTACTAGTTAGTGTGTTTTTCATTCCTGATTCGTGTTAACTGGATTGGACTGAAAACTGGAAGTTGGTTAAACAGCCACAAAATCGGCATTTAATGATAGCTTTGTGTTGGTTAAATAAAACAATCTGAAAAAAATCATGTATGCAGGGAAAAGCAAAAAGCTTGAAGTTTCTCTGTTGTGAGCACTGATTTTATAAACACAGGAAATATCGATCTTTGCTAGTGAAGTATGTAGTTTAGTTCTGGTAAGCATTGCTCAAATCTTGGGAGGCACTTGGGAATGCTGTGACTGGTTACTCGTGTTATCAGCTAAGGTAAAGGGTCACAATTACCACATTATTATTTGCTTAGTTACTTTTACTGTATGAAAGCTTAGGTTTTAACATAGGCTGTCAATTTCAGATGTGAAATCTTCTAGTCAATAATTATTATGCACTTTATAAAATGGCTTTAAATGTTTAAATATACTAGATAATTTTTATGTATCTGACACGGGAAGAAAAATAGAATATTTAACTGCAGCCTATATCCGTGTACAAAGCAAATCTTGAAACATATCCCTACCCTAAGACATTTGCAATGTTATTTCTAGCAATCATGCCTTACTAAGTCTTCAGTGGACCTTGTACTTGATGGTGATTTTTGCTATCACAGCAGATAGTTCCAGTCCTCATGGTTTACTTTCCTGGCCTCTGCTTCAGTGCAGCACAAATATAGTCCTTCCTTTTCATTATTTCTCACCTCCTTGTCCAAATCTGCTTTCAGGAGCTTTTAAACAGTGTAATTAATCAAGTATGTGGAATTTTTGTTCTAGCACAGTTACTGTATGGACAGAATGTAGTGGTATTAGTCAGTGATACGTGGAATTGTGCATACAGAATATCAGGCTAGAGCATTTCTGTATAAAGGATGAGTTTTATTTTCTAAATTCCCCAAATCCTTTAAGATGATTATCACTGGTACACACAGGAATGAGGCTTTGAAGAGATGAGTACTTTTTTGGAAGCTGGTATTTTAACGGAACAGTCAATCAGCTGTTTAACCTGGCTTTCAACAAAGTAATCCTTGCTGACAAAGGTGACAAATTCTGCTGTATTCAGAACTGAGGGGTCTGGGAGGGGACCTGGTGGGTTAAGAGAGAGGCTGTGATTAATCTACTTTCTGTGCTTAGTCTGCCAGCAGAAAAAGCCCAGGGTGCCATTGGAGGGGTACAGCTCCATAAAGCAGTGTTAGCCAATTGATGAGAGGCAACAAAGAGTGAGGTCACCAACATATAACATCTTACTTCACAGTAGGTTTCATTTATATCACTCTGATGGTAAAAAGGAACCCTCGGAATAGTACCATTAATTTACAGGTATAAAGCACATTTCCCAAGAAGAGTCAAGCCTCAGACTCTTAACAATATTATATATCTTGAGCCTGTTCACTTGCAAGTGTACTAAGATGGTGATCTGATTTCTTCTTGTCAGGTGATGAGTTTTCTAGTGAACTTGGTCACATTTAACTAGATTACATTCGAGCCTGTGGCCAAGAGGTCACTGTTCCTTGACAATCCTCACAGGTTTTGAGACAGATAAAATGGTAATACTCTATGTGGGAACAGAAAGGCTTTTCCGTAGTCATAAATAACCTGTTTTCTGTGCAGCTTATTTGGAGACAGTAATTTAAAATAAGTAATGCCTAGATTTCTATCACTAGATTAAAAAAGCCCAACAGAAGTAGTAGCCCTGGAGTATTTTACTATTCTTCAGCCTTTTATATTGTGATAAGAAAGGAGAAAGATTAATGCTATTTTCATTTTCCAGCATTTTTGTTCTTTTTGGGTTTGTTTTCCCTAAACAATTTCCTTTTTGGAAGATTTGATGTTATTTCAATAATTATTATATCCTTGCAATTATACTGCATTTTTGTTTTGCAGGAAGAAGAAATGTTTCGTCCAAATATGTTTTTTCTGCTTTTGCTTCCACCTATTATATTTGAATCTGGATATTCATTGCACAAGGTCAGCCCTTGCCAGACACTCAAATGTTGAGGTTTTGTTTGGAACACATTCTCCTATTAGTTATCTTTGTAACATTTAGAATAATTGCATTAAATTCCATTATATTAATCATTAAATTTAAGCCTCTTCAACCCAGAATGCAGGGAATGTGGCTTGTTACTTTTAACTAGATGTTGGCAGGGTATTAGGTACTGCACAGAGTTTGTTTTCCTTGGTTGGAGAGGTTTCTTACCTCATCAGAACTGATGTGAAGGAGGCAAAATGGCAAGAAGTAGGATGAGAAGTGGGAAAGGTGAAGTCAGTCCATAGCTAGAGAAGGGGAAAATGTTTACAAGGCTTTCAGCCTTTGCGTGGGAGCCTGTGTTTCTGTGGACATTTCTCACAGCACTAATCCTGCCTGAAGTGGTTCTGGCCCTCCCTGTGTGCTTCTGCTTGAGCTGTGCTGCAGGAGAGGGAGTGAGCAGTGGGCAAAGTACCATAAATGGGTACCAACACCAAAGACTTTTACATATAAAAATCACAACCTAAGACATAGACTAGCAGCTGGGAAGTTTGCAAGCTGTTTTCACCTGCTTGTCTACAATAGATGGATTAATTTACAGTTCTGTCAGGTGGGGAAGGTGTCAAAGTGCTGGTAAATATCCAGCTGTTCATCTGTGATAGGTTTGTTGTTAGGGTACCAGACTGACATCCTGTCCTGGGTATCAGAGAGATTTCTGTTCTCCTCAAGGGAGCAGGCTCTTCAGGCAGAGGGTGTGGATGGATGTCCTGGGCTACTTGAAGCTTCATTATCAGTTCTGAATCAGAATCTAATTTAGATGCACACCCAAATAGGATTTTTCTCTCAGATTATTTTCACTAATTTACTTGCTTTTATTATTGTGTTGCAGGGTAATTTTTTTCAGAACATCGGTTCCATCACTCTCTTTTCTGTATTTGGCACTGCGATATCAGCTTTCATTGTAGGTGGAGGAATTTATTTCCTGGGCCAGGTAAGATTTACTGCTTTGAAGCACTTGAGTTTATCTGGTTTGCTCTTTGAAAGTCCATTTTTCAAGAGCAGACAAACAGTGAAAGTGAATTCCTAGGATACAAAGTCCAGTTCTCTGCAATCATAGATGCAATATTATATACTCACTTCCATAGGTATAGCATGATCCATGTTGAAAGCAATTAAGACATGAGTTGTGTTTTATTTACTTAGTCTTCCTATTGGAAAGTGATTCCAAAACCTGTATTCCCTACAGCCAGCCTCTAATTTCCAGTATTAAACTTATTTGTTCTTCTGTCAGTAATTTTTGGTTTGCATTAGAGAAGCAAACCTTGTTTGCCTTGGTGTTTCCCCATTGATTAGATATAGATAATAATATTTTCTCTCAGGCTTCATTCTGGTAGGCCAAAAAATTAATACTTTCTTCTTTGCCTCTCAGATTTCCATTCCTTTGATTGCCTTAGTTACTGTACTCATCAATTTCTTTTCCAATTCCAACTGGTCTTCCCTGAGTTTGGGTGACCAAAATAGTAGTAGATCACTGTTAGACTGGGTAATGTCACTAGTGTAATCTTTTTCATTTTAACAAACTTAGGATTTGATGAAGTTTCATTTTTAAAAGCATCAGAAAAACACAGTTGATTGTGATTTTTCTTTGTCTTTTATGTTTTGCCTATTCTTTCAGGCTGATGTAATTTATAAACTCAACATGACAGACAGGTAAGCTCTTGCAGAATGGTGTAGTGTGTGAAATGAAGCACTCTTTAGGATAACTGTATATGGGAAATGCACTGTAGTTGGCCAGCTGTTCTGGTTAATGCTTAGATTCAACATGTATGAAACTTATAAAGAGATTGAACACTTCTAAACCCTATTTATTTATTATTTAATAAATTTATTTAAATTAAATTATTATAATAATATAAATATATGTAAAATAAATATTATAAGTATAAATATATAAATTTAAATAAATATTTAATAAACCCTAATATATTTATTATTACCTATTTATTACACCATCATTTCCGAATAGTATTCTGTGCTCCGTGATCTTTTTATGCAAGTTTTTTAAACAACCTTTAAAGTTAAAATATATAACTTTGGCTAGTTGCTATTATTAATATATATGATAAGGGCGTAACTTCCTTGTCTAAATCCTCTCTTAAAAGATGGAATGAATTTTTCATTATCAGTAAGGTAGATTTTTCAAGAACTTGACTAGGGTTCTAAACAGTTTTTTAGGAGTACATCGCTCTACCTAGGAATAAAGTTTGTTCTTAGCCCTTTGGGATCTGTGTTTGTTTATTGTATAGCCAATACAGGAGTTTTCTGTTAAAATCTATAAATACATTGGGTGGGAAGCAAGAAACAACAAGTAATACATGCACAAACAGCAAAAGTCTTCCTTACTTGGTTCCAAGTGTTTGACTTTACGCAGCTGAGAAGTCCCATTGACTCTGTACTGTCTATCTTTGGATTCCAAAGTCATGAAATTTTAGCAGTTCCCTTTAAATATTTCTCTCTAATACTCCTGAGCATGTAGCACTATGCATGTGTGATACGTGGTTTGGGCTGTGTCTGTAATGTTGTTTGGTTTCCCATTCCTCTACTCTTTTCTTACTTAGTTGGAATAAGATACTGATACTGTTGTTGAGAGCTGGGAGATAGGTGTTTCTCCAGCATCTCTTCCAGCTGGACAACAACTTCTCTCTTTGGTTTATCAGTAAATGAAAACCAAAAACTTCCCTTTTGTTCCTTCAAATTCTTATGAATAGGAAGAGAGCATAATTTTTCACTGCATAGAAACTATGACACATAATGTCTTTGTTGTTAGTTGCTCATAAAAGTTTACTAGGTACACGCTTCTCTTTCATCTAGTTTTCTTTTTTATTTTGTGTTCCAGTTTTGCCTTCGGCTCTTTAATATCTGCTGTTGACCCTGTGGCTACGATTGCCATTTTCAATGCCCTCAATGTGGATCCTGTACTCAACATGCTGGTTTTTGGAGAAAGCATTCTCAATGATGCAGTCTCTATTGTCTTGACCAAGTAAGTGCATTTGAATTACACGTGTTTATGGGAAAAATGAGTGCATTATTTTCTGTTAATTAGTTATTCAGATGTAAAGTAATTCTTCCATCTCTGGGACAGATCATGTATTTCTGGGGTAAAGCTGAAGTTTGTATGATCCTTCTTTATTAAAATCAATCTATAACATAAACTGCATAGGCAGAAGGAAGTAAGTGGATGTTTTATTACCACTGCCTCATGTACCCATTGACCAGCATTGACCCCAGATAACTGATTGCTTTCTGAGTCCATATGTTCACCAGCTCTGTTTCCATCTGAGGGTCCTGACAACAGAAGACAAGCATGTGTCCTTTCAGGCTCGCACAAAAATATTTACCTTGCCAAATACTCAGCTGTGTCTCCTATATTATTGGCTTATATCCAGAGTCACACATAAGCTGGGAGGAATACATCAACATCCATGCAATAGTTTCGTATTTATGTTGGGGATATCACAGGGAACAACAGCATCCCGTATCCTTCTCCTTTGCCCATGATAATTATTTTGGGCTGAGTTAAATAGGTTTTATCTTCACATTACTGCTGAAGTCAATGAATGTGACTATGAATGTACAGAAGGAGTAGCTAGACTAAGGATGTTAGTGTAATTTTTCAGTTAACTAATTGCTTTTAATACAGTCATGGTTCTTTTATGGAAGACCACGAAGGCTAAGAGCAATCAAAAGGAACACTAGTTAGAGTACATGTTGTCTTTGCATGGAATTTTTATGAAATACATGGCTGAAATTCAAAGAGATCTCTTCCCTTTCCTCCTCTGAGCTTCTTTGTTTTTCTTCAGTGACCTTCTCATCTCTCATCCATGCCTAAATATTTGATGAGAAGTCTCCCTGTTCATTTGTTCTTCTCTCAGGATCACATGATGGGTCTTTTCTTTTTCATGCTCTGAGTTTTTACCACTGCAAAGCGTGTTTTCCTTTTCAAAGTTTGAAAACTGTTTTGTAATACTGGCCATTATCATAGCCTATTTATGCCATTCTGGGGCTTCTTCAGAAGACCAGTGCTGGGTTTCCAGATTTTTAGCAGAATTAGGTTTCCCTTTAGGGATTACACTGAGGCTTGATTTAACATCTTTTGACATTCCTGTTGTTATATATATCACAGTAAAAGCCTTTTAAGAGTGGTAGCAACAAAGAAATGGAAGCCTTTGTTGTTGCTCTCAAAGGATGTTTGGTATTTTTGGATCTAGGCTTAGACCTTATAACTGTTTCTCTTTATTCATTTAATTTTTAATTATCTTTAGCACAGCAGAAGGTTTGACAAGAGAAAATATGTCAGATGTAAGCGGATGGCAAACCTTTCTACAGGCACTGGGGTACTTTCTTAAGATGTTCTTTGGCTCTGCTGCACTTGGTACACTTACTGGTCTTATTTCTGCATTAATATCCTTTTTTAAGTATTGGTGATACACATGTGTGAATTGGTGAACTTCAGCATTCTAATAGTGTTTTTTCTTTCCCATCTTCTCCAGCATTTTTTATTAGATATTTTCTATTAGACATTATTTTGTTGGCCAAGGGTTTGCTCATGTTTATTTTGTTTTTATGTTTGTGTGCAAGGGTGTGTATTAAGAGTTGCATTAAATTTTTATGAACATAATTAAGGTCTGAAATGCTGAATAGTTGCCTATATTGTATGCACTGGAGTGTTATAAAATATGGTAATTGGTTTGTAAATTTAAAATACATTAATTCCATTTCAGTTCTGATCCCTTTTTACAAACATATGGCTCCTTTTTTACATACATAAACCAGTTCATTAAAAAGGAAAAAAAAGCTGCTTTTCCCGAGGGCTTTTGAGTCAGACCAGCTCATTTGTCCCTATGTATCATATTCAGCAGCTGAATACAGATACTGTTCTATCTGGATTTACACTGAGTTATATTTTGCCTCTTCCACTTCCATGAAGTGGTTGCTAAACAACCCAGAAGCTTCTCTCCCAAGATAAGGAAGGATGTTTCTTTGTAAGTCAGACACCTTTGTCACTTTTCAGAGCTTGTTTAATGTTAACACTGACTTCACTGCAGGTATTCTTTTGTGTCAGGCTTGCACAACAATTATGCATGTCATACTGTTAAACACTTAATTTGTAAATAACAATAATAGAGCATTTGATTAACTGCAGACATATTTCCTGTCTTGGTTCATTAGCCTGATTCCATGAACTTTTAAATCATTCTGTACATCACAACAAAAGAGGGAGACAGATGTTCAGCACTTCTTTTACTGATATCTAAATGAGAGACAAATGGAAAAGCAGCTTATTTACCCTATTACAGTTGATTTGCCTCAAAGTGTTGGATTTACCCTAAGCATGCAAAATTTCAGTGTAGGAAAGGACATCTCTTATTAGTTGCCAGCAGATAAATATAGTTGAAGGTTGTTGCTGGTTCATGGCCCAAGGGAATGTGGACTTCCATGTGACAGGCATCTAAGCCTCTGAATTTTAACAAAGACAGTAGGTGGAGTATTTTAAAGTGTTAGGGCAAGGATGTGATTGAAGGAATATTCCTTAGTGTTTATATTACTGCAGACCTGGCATATCCATTTGAAAGTAACTGTAAGTCTAGTGACCGACCAGAAGAGATTGCTTGCTTTCCTACTGTGGCAAATAACGATGTCTGAGGCAAAATCTACTTGTACTTGGCAGCTGTGCTGCAGGACTGTGCATGAGATGCAAAGCAGCACTTGCAGCCCTTGACAAACATCCATGCTTATGACTGCAAATGTAAGTTTTAAGTATCTTGAGTGTCAAAAGGACATTATTTTTGTTAAAACAAAAATGAGAGCTATTTTACATTTAATTTGCTGTTTCATAGCTATCCCCTGTTTTTAGAAAAGCCTTTACTATTTAATAATTCATTATGGATTTTCTGCAGTAGTTTTGGAACAGATTTCAAAGACTGAACGTTTGAGGAAATGGCTCTTCTAGATCCAAACAATTGGCATGTTGTTATCGGTATTGTAGAGGTACATCAGTAGCAGATCTTTTCTGTCTCTAGCCTGTCCATTCTGATAGACTTCTACCAGCAGTAGCTTCTATAAGAAACACTCCTCGTAATTTAGTAATCTTTAAGATAGGTACATTCCACATAATCATTGTTTCGTCACGGAATGACACAGATTTCAGTTTTTGTTTGAATTTTTCCTATTTACATTTTCCATAACGTTTACGTGTATACGTGCTAAAGCACATTGATTTAAGGAAGACACCCTCCCTAGAGTTTGGGATGATGATTATCTTCGCTTACCTTCCTTATGGACTTGCAGAAGGTATCTCACTCTCAGGTGAGTGGCAAAATGAGTATGTGCAAGTTTGTTGGATAAATTTAGGTATTAGGTATTACTTGTCAAAGAGGGCATTAAGAGATATATTTGCTCTACACCTCGGACTAAATAAGAATGTTACAAGTTTGTGAGGAGTAGTAGCAGGACTAGATTTCTTGTAAATGAGCTGCAGGTATGAAATCAGGCTTTCTGAAAATGTACATGTGAACTCACGTGAGTATTTTAGATTGGATCTGGAGCAGTGTGTATCAGTATGCCCTCACTGATGTCAATGGAGTTGGGGTTTTTTATGTGTATGAAGGTGTGGCTTATAAATCGCGGTAGTTACACAATCAAGATGTGTAATCCTAATGCAAACATTCAGTTCTGCCCACTATACGCTCTGAGTGTGTGTATAGGCTAACACGTATGTAGGGGAATGAAATTATAGGAAATCTAAAGAAGTAGTTTGATATATTAAAATATTTGCACTGCTGTAAAAACAAGTTTTGCCTTGCAAGAGGGTCTCAGCACGTAGCCTTTTCCATTTCTGATCTATGTTGCCTATTAATATTATAATAAATATTACAGAATTGCAGGGCCATTGCAGTATATAACCAACACATCTGCATGCTGGTATACAATGAAAAAGAATTTACAGTAAGATTCCTAGGTGGCTACTCCAAGGATGATAAAGGCTCTGTGTCATTTTATTTATAAAGACAACCAACCTCCCTTATTTCTCAAGAATGACTTGTCACGAAATCTAAACTTTGAATGACCTTGGGCAGGTCACCTCTGTGTTTCAGACAAAGGATTCTTTTGACTGTACCTCAGCTATTCTCATCCTTCCAGTTGTGTTTATTTGTGCCACTCGTGGGCACACAGCTCCAGCCAAACACTTCGAGTCTATTAAACTTCCCTTGTTTTGGGCAAAGCAGGCATCTCACATGTCCTCCTGAGAGCTGCATTGCAATTGATTTCTTCTGGGTTTTATTGTCAATTTTGGTTTGTTATTTCCTCACAAGGAATACTGTAGTTGTTCTTCAAGTGGGCTGCTAAATCCTAACTTTTACAGGTGTAAGTCTATGCAGCAAGCATGAGAATGTTTAAAACTTCCTTTTAAGATACACAGCTCCCTGTGAACAGTGAGCAACTGACAGTGTCTGTGACACGTCTTGAGCAGTTAGTAAAATAGGTTGATATTCACATTTTTCCTATAAATAACTGAGAGCAGGGAAGTAAGGGAGATGGAAAAAATCCCAACACAAATCAAAGATTTGTCAAATACAATGAAATCTGAGGTAGTTGTTCTGGCCTGTGATACCAGTTGCTATACCTCTGCCCAAGCTGTGCATGCCACTGGGGCAACTAACTCTAGAGTGGAAAATTTGGTGGCTTTCCCCATTGTTGATAGCTGAAACTAATCTCTGTAGTAACATAGGCAGATGGTTTGGTGGCCCTTTCTGCTGAAGGCAAAGGACATTCTATAGCAGGTAGCATTCCTTGCAGGCCCTACATAACACACTCTACCTTCCCTATGGTTGGACTCTGATCTGAAAGGTTTTTTCCAATGTAAATGATTCTTTGATTCCTGCAGAGCTAATTTTTGCCCTGAATTCTCAAGTCTCAATAGCTTTTCTGATTCTCGGATAGATAGAAAATTGGGGGTACACCTCTGCTATTTGTTCCTAATTTTCTATGGCATTAGATGTGGTGCACCGTACTGGATTGTATTCGCATGATCTCGTTCTACTTCTGGTGGAGTGATTGGGGCTGGCTGATGAGCAGGTGGGAAAGAGGGACATGCTTTCTGGGAGAACTGACTCATACAGTTCTCTAGCCCCACTATTCTTAATCGTTTTTATTCTTCTTTTGATGTCACTCTACCAGTCAGGAGAGTGAAAAACAGGAAAAAACACTCAAGAATTGGCTTTTTAAAAAGTTCCTCAATTTTATGGGAAAATGTGACATAATGGGGATTTATTCTAGCTTGCAGGTAACCTATATTTGACCTCCTCAAATTTAATATAATCAGTGGAATGAGACCAGTAATGAGTAACGACAGTTGTAGAAACCCCACTTATTGCTTCATAAGCTTTTGTGTTATAAGAACTAAAACCACAAATATTTGCAGAGTACCAGCTATTCTTCTGTTAACTGCCACATGTTTACCTGCAGGTATCATGGCAATCCTCTTCTCTGGCATCGTGATGTCTCACTATACGCACCATAACTTGTCCCCAGTTACACAGATTTTAATGCAGCAGACACTGAGAACTGTTGCTTTCATGTGTGGTAAGTGCTACCTGCTATTAATACCTAATATTAATAGTATAAAAATAAATTTGCCTGAAATGGTGATCCTGATGGGAGCAGCAGAGGTGTGAATTTTCTTTTAGCCATTTGTGTGTCAATGATACGTGTCTTTAAGAGAAGAATTCGTAGTGGGGACTGGAAGGCAGTCAAAAGTCACCTTTCCTGCCATACTGGATAAAACATACAGTAAATCTCTCTCTCCCAGCCTGCAGGCTCCTACTAAGATTTGCCACAAGACTGACAACCATATAGAGATCTCTGATTCCTATATTCCTCTGGTCTATTTTTAGCTTTAGAAGATGGATTTTTAGCAGTATTTTTTAACATTATTTTAATAATAGCTTCAAACTGAGAAGTTTTTGTAAGTAGAGATACAAGCAGCTCAGAGTCCCAGAGCCTTTCCATTTCCTTTTGCAAACCAAAGTTTCAAAGAAATCACATGCTTATTACAAATATATCTTGTTTCTTTAGGGGATTTCATGAATGTGTTCCATATCATTCGTAGGAAAATGCATGGGGTGACCTTGATGCAAACTGAACTTAAGCACTTGTTACCTGAGCACAGTAGCTCACCAGGGTTTGATCTTACTCGATTACAAATTCTAAAAAGCACATATCAATTCAAGTCACTGTAAAGGAGTTATTTAAGATACCATTTTGAACATGCAGACGTAAGTAGCCAGTACCCAGAGTCTCACCAAACGGTGTCTTAAGCTGCTGCGGTCTGTCCAAAACCATCCTGGTTTTAACTGCCATTATGATAAGGAACCTACCTTGCTGGGGCTGCAGTGAACTGATGAAACTTCTTGACTGTGTGATTCGCTGATGGTAATGGGCTGATGCTGTGGAAATAAAATGTTTGGATTACTGTAGTGATTGTGCAGTGGTGGTACTATTTCAGATCTACAAATACCACTTCTAGAGGTGATTAGAATATATGAGGGTTGTTAGATCAGTGCACTGTTTTATTGCAAAGAAAGTCATGAACTGCTGCCACTTAAAAGAATGTCATGAATTGAATATTTTGTCAACATGTTCAACTTGCGGGATATGAGATTGTGCCTGACATTTCAGTTTCATATAGACTCTACTGCAAAGCTACAGAAGTCCATAGTAGTACCTCCTGTAACTTGTGTTCTACAGCTTGTCCTATACTCCTAAAGTTAAAAATTCCCCAGTCTTTAGCATGAGGTTTTGTAACCTTCATTCATACTTACTACTAATTTACAGTAAGTAAATTAAAAGCCTACACAGACACTAAAGTGCTGTCCGCTGACAGCAAGTGGAAGAATCTGGCCTTTTGCATAATGGCATTTGTGCCTACTTCGTGCATTCAGAAGTCAGGAAATACTATTTTATGTACTATATGTAATAACTGATAATAGGAGTAGAAAAGGTTTTATGTAATTGTTTATGTAAGATGTGATTTCTCTTTTCCAGAAACGTGTGTATTTGCATTTCTTGGCCTGTCAATTTTTAGTTTTCCTCACAAGTTTGAGATGTCCTTTGTCATCTGGTGCATAGTAGGTATTTACTTTCGTCCATCCTTTTTCAGGTGCATTTTTGGTATTGGAGTGGGGGGGAAACAACTTACAGTTAATATGTTTTAGAATAGTTATGTTTTATAGGGGTTTATGAAAAGACTTTTATATTTTTATGTATTGCACAACGTTAACTCTAACCAATAGCATTAAATGACTATACTTCACTCTGAGTTCACTGTCTTCAGAGGAAGTCCTTAACTCAAACCTTCTCTAATGTGTGTTCGTTCTGTGACTCCATTCTTAATTCATTCTGCTTCACTCTGTATTTCAGTGTAGCTTTATGTGCTGGCACTTTGAATTATATTTCACGTGAGGTTTACCTACGGCTATTGCAATTGTATAATATAAAGACATGAAAAATATGTTCTCTTTTGCGCAGTCAAAAAGGGGAATGTGAATCCACTTCCAGTCACGTACAGCAATGTATCGTAGTGCATTTTAGTCTATGGTTTATGGCAAGAATTGCTACCTACAATTCACAGGTGGTGATATCAGCATGGGGACCTGCTCTCACTGCATTACACCCAACTTCTTTATCTAATATATATCTAAGGTGTGACACTTCCTTCTATGTAGCATTGCCCTCATAGGCAAAATGCAAATTGTGTGATTTTGGGGCGATTCATAAAGGAAAACAGTACAGCCCTTCAAGGATCCTGGTGACTAATTCTAGGATATTTACTTTATCAAAGTCTGTTTGTGGTGGAGCGTAAAAGCTTGTTTGTGAAAACCTTTGCTTTTCTGAGTTAAAGTTTTCACTGTATTTGTTAATTATCTGCCATTAAATCAATAGTACATTTTTTTCCCTTCTCAAAACATCATTTCAATGTGCAGTTTATTTTATAACCATACCCAGGGAAGCATTGAGGAACTCGATTTCATGCTATTTGTTTGGCTTCTGGCCTTTTCCTCTGAGGAACTGGTCCATGGGGAAACAATAGAAATATCTTATTGCCTCTTAGTGTTGCGCCAAGGGAACGATTAAAGGAGCTGAACTGACTGAACTGAGGAGCACTTTTACCCAAAGTAATTCTTGGTCTCCCTGGAATGCCCCTTGGGTTTCATTTATTTATTAAAAGTGAAGTAGTGTCTACTCTCTGTCAGTGACAAGTCTGATTTAGTTTCTGTTAAGCAGACAAAATGCTTAAAAACTTCAATTCCACATTGACCTATGCTGAGAGATTTCTTCATGTTAGCTTAGCAGCACTCCTACTTGTAAGACTTGTGAGTAAAAAGAGCACATGCATCTGGGTTGCACAGGGTAAGGTGAAACTGCAACCTGCATGAATGTAACACATCAAATGGTCTTTTGCTTTTATTTCTGTTTTTCAGGTACTTGTTTTGTTTGGTAGAGCAGTGAACATTTTCCCACTTTCCTACCTACTCAACTTTTTCCGTGATCACAAGATCACCCCCAAAATGATGTTTATCATGTGGTTTAGCGGTAAGTTAGAGCTCAAATTATGGAGAACTGGAAAAAATGTCATGTCTTTTTCATCGCATGGGCCACTCTGGGAGGAACCAGTTTACTGTCTGTGGAGCACAACTCAGCTGAACATTTGCACTGTTCTCAAACCCAAGTGCAATAGATAAGTTCTTTTCCCCCTTTGTGATAGAGGGCTATGAATGATCACCACTAAAGCTTTCCTGTAAACAGTCTACTATTCTTTCTAGATCTAGCAACTTCACAGTTTAAACAGCAGTATCTGAAGAGCTTAGACTCATTTTAGGGTGGTAACCAAATGGTAGATGAATGGGCATAGTAGGACTGTAAAAGTCTTTTAAAGATAGAGAATTCCTGTTGGGCTGTCATGGTGCTGAGGACCATTGTACCTATTGATTCATGCTTCATTGATTTGCTGTTCTCTGATAAGGTTTACGTGGAGCAATTCCCTATGCCCTCAGCCTCCATTTGGGCTTGGAACCAATAGAGAAGCGGCAGCTCATTGGGACAACAACAATCATCATAGTATTGTTCACCATTCTGCTGCTGGGAGGGGGGACCATGCCCCTCATCAGACTGATTGACATTGAGGACTCCAAAGCACGAAAGAAGAACAAGAAGGACATCAATCTTAGCAAGACTGAGAAGATGGTTTGTTTGGGTTTTTTATTCAGAGGATCACTGATTGTTTTTTACTGAAAAGTAAAACGAAAGCAGTGGAAAAAGCCAGGGTGGTAGGACAAAGCCAAGCAATGTAATTCTGACCTATCCCAAAGACAGAGCTTGGGTACTGTTTACACAAAATAACTGTTTGGACAAAGGGAAGGGAGAGTGTCTCTTAACTCAGTCTAATTATAACTCTATCTGCACAAATTAAAGTAACCCCTGAAAAAGTGTAAAGCAGATGATAGAGGATTGAGTCATATACAGAGGGAAAGTAGCTAGTACTGTGTGAGTCATGAATTAATCATAAAGGGCAGATGAAAATTGGAAAAAGCCAAAGCAAAGGCCATGAGAAGGTAGCATCAACAGCACCCCTCTGACTGGTTTTTATGCTAAAGCAATTTCCGGCTAAGCAAGAGTGCTGGAGAAAACTAACAGCCGGTGTGAAACCTCACGTGCAAAAGATACATGAAGTATCCCAGAGCATTTTCCTGCTTTTCCCCAAACCATCGAACTACACACAGGGTTTTGTTTCGTAGGATCTGAAAAACAGCTCTTCCTGGCCTGAGGTTTCAAAAAGCTTGCAGTCTTTAGAACTATCTTGCTTTGTGCACACAGAGAGGTATGTATAGGAAGAGGACAGGGATAGGGTGTGTTCTGACACAGGGCTTGTTTTCAGTAAAACAACGACATTCGTGTGGCTTGCTGGATAAAATCATTGTTCAGCTCACAAGAGAAAACCTGCACACTAGAAATCTGTTCTCAGCAGTAGCAGCAATACTGAACATGGAACATTTGAGGCCTTTTACCTTTCAGCATGAAAAGAGAAGCTAAGTGGCTCTGGGAATCAACAATTGGACAGATTTGTATAGCTATAAGCCCTGGTAGGCTGGGGTGATAATTTCCCATGTTGTTCCAGCATGGGAAACAGTTGTGAGAAGGGAGAGCACAGAGCAGAGGGCTGAGCAAGCCAAAGGGATGACTGCAGCATTACTCATGTCACTCCAGTATTTGTGATCTTTCCAGGGAAACACCATAGAATCCGAACATTTATCCGAGCTCACGGAGGAGGAGTATGAAGCCCAGTACATAAAACGCCAGGACCTCAAAGGGTTTATGTGGCTTGATGCCAAGTATTTGAACCCTTTCTTTACCAGAAGACTCACACAAGAGGTAAGTTTTTCCTGTTTTCTAGGAGAAAAGAACCCGTGGTAGAGTTAGTTGTCATTTCACTCTGTACCATTCAAAGCTCATAGTGTAGCTGTGCAACGTGTACATTAGGTGGGAAGAGTGAGCCACCTAATATATTACTTGTGCATATGTAGAGCAGCTGTAATGAAAAGCTGCACTGCAAAATTGCAGGTTGGATTAAATGAGCATCTCTCAGGGCTACCACAATTAAACTTTAAAACGTGTATGGATTTATTGCCTTTAATCTTGCAGAGAACCATGAACAGTATCAGGAGTTTCTAGTTGTTACTGCTGGTAGAAAAGCTGCTGCCACTCACATATTGCTTTTCAAGTGTTGTCACGCAAAGTTGCTGCCTTTTACTGTACCTGGTCCTGTGCATTTTGGAGCTGGGATTTGTCTGCAGAGTGCAGTTTATATCTGGGAAATACACACCAGCATTGCAACCTTCACCTTTAAGACTTCTTCACTGGGACACTAAGACTTTGAAGCTGTAAATGCAAAATGACACCTGACTGAACATGTAACTTAACACTGGAGTGGCTCTGAGAGGTGTAAATACTCTGCCATTTTCACTCCCATGCCTCAGAAACTTGAGGCTCCTTAACCACATTGATTTGGTTTTTTTTTTCTACAGGTTTTCCAGTTTGCCATAGAATTAAGCATTTTTGCTGTGGAGTTGATAAATTTGTGTGAAATGTGCACATTCCATCATCCTAGACTTCCCAAACATACTATTTTTTCCTCATACCTTTCTTTTTAAAAGAACATTTTCAGCACTTTCCCACAAAAGCTAAGGTCATTTTTTCAAAACCAAAAGGGGCTCATGAAACCAGAGTAAGCATCCAATTCACTCTTGGTAGCCAGAAGCATAGGCTGCCATCCAGATTGCAACCAGAGGCTAGAAACATGAGTACATGAATCACCAGAGCAGGCCACAAGCATCCCACTGGCCTGGGAACATGCAGAGAGGAGCGAGATTCAGAGCCAGGCCATCCAGACAGCATCAGGGTTGTTGAAACCCACAGAGCAGGACTGTGTAGAAAACACAGGTATAAAAGTACCTGTCATCACAAGTAGCATCTGTGGCAATAATTACTGACTGAACACTTGATAAGTATTTTCAAGTAGGAAACAGAATTGCTTTGCATGCTTAGAGACCAGGAGTGGATTATTTCCTAAGGAATATGTTAGACTTGTCTTTCTCTTTTGCTCTAACACACAAGTAGCATTGTAGCTAAGTAACAAACTGTTCTGGTTTGCTTTTGCCTCAGGACTTGCATCATGGGCGCATACAGATGAAAACCCTCACAAACAAGTGGTATGAAGAGGTACGACAGGGACCCTCAGGGTCTGAAGATGATGAGCAAGAGCTGCTGTAAGACACCAGCCAGGAGTGCAGTGAGTTTAGATCATTAGAATGAGGGTTGAAGGATCAAGAGTCTGGCTGCACAAAAGCTGAGAATGAACTTTCCGATTTCAGACATGTCTTATGCTACATGTTTAGGTATAAAACCACAGATCTGCTGTGCTTGATATTATTTGTCAGTGATGGAAACCATAAGCGTGAGACACTGGAGTGAATGAAGAACCTTTCATTCAGGTTTTACAGCATAGCAAATTTAATGCAGCCTATTGAAAAGCAAGAACATCTGCCATGAAAAGATCACATTGTTTAATGGGGGATTGTCTTCCTATTATGAAATCTGTTGTAAACATGCTGAAGTACAGAGCCACGTGTGACTGCAAAACAGAATGAATTGCACTTTACTTTTTATATGTATATATATTCATTCACAGCATGGAGAATCTTGACAGTTTATACTGTGAATGTTTCAGCACTAGTAAGGGAATCTGACTGGAATAAATCTGTAATTTATGGGATTTGCACATTATGGATCTGGAGAAGATGTATACCTTGACAAGAAGCGTATGTTGCACATACAAGAAAGCACCTCTGGGAACTGGTGGTTTTGTCTTTCAAGTTCTTGATTTCTATTTTATGGGATTTCTTTCTTTTTTTATACTGACGTTCAAACCCACAGAACTGATTATAGCATAGTTTGGGGAGTCAGGGTTGTGTCACATAGTACAGAACTGCATTTGACATTGGAGGTTTAATGTCTCCTCTTTGGCTAAAGCCAATTGCAGTAGGGTTTCTGTAATTGGCAGTTGCTCTTTGCTGGCACTTTGGCTTCAAATCTCAGAAAACAGCAGCTTTTGTTTTGTCTGAATCATGAAGTATCCCTAACACTCCAGAATCCGCTAGTGGAATGTTTGAGTTCTAGTGGAAGCCAAAGCAGTGTGTACATGAGGAAGAAGAATCTTCAAGGTCTAGTCCACATACTGTGGGTACTGCACACTGCCAAAGCAGCCTCAGTTGGGAAGTGCCAAACAGCTTTCATTAAGTTGTTGTTTGTTGGTAGGGTTTTTCTCTGCTTACACGGTTTCAAAGCCAGCAGCATCATTTCACTTCTACATGGCCTAGTCCATTTGCTCAGAGTTGTGTGCACCTGAAGAGACCCAGTGTTGGCTGCACATTTGCCATGGTACACACACAGCAGTTTGCTCTTGCTGCCAACCCAAATCCCTCATTGGGCATTTACATGTTCACTATCAAAATGTGAATCGTAGTTCTGCATGTAAATCTGACATGCCAAGTGCACGCTTGCTTCTGAGAGTGAGGCATATTTTTGGTCTGGTTTTGCTACAAAGGTTTGTAGTCAACTGCTTACCACTGGGAGAAATAAAAGTTCAAGAATGTATTTAGAATCCTAAGCCTGTGTTGTCTGAGCTGCTTTCACAGTAACACATCTTGCTACAGGACTCCCTTCTTCCCTTTCCCCATTCCATTTGTTTGAAGAGCTTAATCCCAGAGCTGAAACATGCACTAGTGGGAACAGGGCATGAACTTGGCTTCTGGTGTTGCCCAGAAAGCAATTAATGCTTGCTTTCTCCTTAGGAGAGGGTCTGTGTAAATCTCAGACTTCTTCACCCTTCATGCCAACAGTAGACTTAAGTACATTCTAGTTTCCCATCAGCCTCGCTGCGTTTCTCAACGTGAACACACCGGCCCAGGAGCTGCTGGAAGTGCTTTGGGAGCTTCCCTTGTCACTGGAAGGTTCATATGATCTACGTTCTATTGCACTGGGTTTTGTGTTATCTGTCAGTCATGCTGAAATGTAAATTAGCCTCCAGTTTCTCTTGTTATTCCGGTGAAATGGGTCACCTGAGAAATAGATGGAGGTATGTCCCAGTGGATCAGCCCTTTGGGAACTCCATCAGGGCAGCTTGAGCGTTTCCTGCCCTCTGCTGGCAGTTGGTGATAGTGCTCCAGCACCTAATGAGCTGTGTGCAGGGAATGATGCTACACATGAAACTGCAGCAATTAACTGATATGGCTGGAACTAATGAAATCCCTTTGCAGCAATTACAGTGAAGAAAATTTGGATGGTTTAATTTGAAAGCAGCTCTCCTAAAACTTAATGAAATATTGCATTTGTCAAAACTTGGAATTAAGACAGCTTTGTTCTCTCTCAAAATAGGCACCAACACTCCTTATTTGGGAACCAGAACAAGTTTCTACCATAGTGACCAATTTTCATATTCATTTATCAATACATTGACTTCTCTGTGTTAGTCATTTCAGGTTGGATTGCTTTGCTTCACATAATATGCTCAGAAAACAAAAACTCTGTCTCTATATTGCCTTGCAGTTACTTTTACAGTTTCCTGTTTTATCAGCCCAGTATTAAACTCTGATCCTCTTCCCACAAATACCAGCAGCCCCATCCTAACTTGGTGCCATCTACAGATCTGTGCAAGAGCGAACCTTATTTTATTATGCTCCCTTAAAAGCAGAGGCACCAGGAAGTACAGTGGATGTTACTAGTTGCAGAGCCCTGATGTTCTGTCAGACAGCAAACCCAGTGGCTGTTTCTCCTGATGACCAAGGCCGTGTGCAAAGGAGAACAGGGAATCCAAAGTCCAAGAAGTTATTTTCCTACCTCTTAAGCCCATCCCATTCCCCAAACCAGCAGGGGCTTTCACCAGGTTTCACTGCACAGCTCAAGGACAGCAAACCCTCTGCTGCTCATCATTGCCAGCTCACAGTTTCCCCACTAGCCAGGTTTGCCCTCTGAAAAGCCAGTGAGCAGCCCTGTGAGCTGCTAAAGCTATGGTCAGATTGGCCGGGCAGGGCTGGGATGCTGTTCTGACCATGGTCCAGGCTTCTTCCAGCACCAGCCACCCCTGAGGGTGAGAGCTCCTAGGTCTCATCCACAAGAGATGACAGAGAATGTGATGTGGCTCCAGCATGTCCCTCCTGCAGACACATCACTGCTCGTGTGCCCTCCAGAGTGACACATGTGGGGGCACCCCACATCCCAATACAGCTGTGACAGTCACAGATGGAGCAATCCTTACCATAGGTCTGGGTTAAATTCAACCTGTGCCATCCCTGAGCCCCACCTCTGTCCCTGCTGCCCGAGAGTTGGACCCTGGCCCCAGCCTGCTCATGACTCACCAGCTGAACACAGACACCTCCAGCTCCCCCTGCCTCTGTTCCATCATGATGGAGATGTCATTTTTAACTCAACCACACCAAGAGACACTTGGTTTAAACATCAAAGCACTTACGGTCTGTTTGTACAGCCTGGTCTAAAAGCTGCCATAGGAGGACTGAAAGCAATGGACATGATGTGCCATTCAGGAGATGAACCTCTAGAGACCAGGGCTCTGAGCTTTGTGTGTTAAACACCCTCCTTTTCCTAGTAACTGTGCACCCTGCAGGCCAGGTCACCCACATCAGAGCGGAGGTTTTCACTCATGGAGCTGCATTTAAAGCTCAGTGGCACAGACTAGGGCTGAGAGATGCCATTTGGGAAGAATGGGCCACAGGAGGTGACACAGCCAGAGCACAGACACCAGAGGGCAAGGCGCGCTGTCAGCTTTATGCAACCAATGACTTTGGAGGTACAAAGAGTCTGGATGCAAGGAGTCGCTAGCTCAGACTACACTGGTTATGTATATATCAATGGGGCATACATGTCTGTACTTGCCTCAGCACCTTCAGCCTCAAGAGAGCAGTTGAGCTTGGAACATGATGGCTATGTGAAAATAAAGCTATGGCTGGTAAAAGGCACAAGTGGCAGCACCGAGTGTGAAACACAGCGACCACAGCACCCCTGCCTGGGCACCCAACCCAAACCAGGGCAGCCCTGCCTCATTCCCTCACCAGGGCCAGGCTCCACCAAGCAGGCACACAGCCCTGCAGCCTCTTCCAACCCACTCAGAGCCGATGATGAGGCTGCAGCAGCACCAGAAGCTCAAGTTCTCAGTTCTCACAGCCAGCAATCACCCCCAAACTGTACCCAGCACAGCAGCCAGCACAGACCTACCTCAGCCCCAAGAGTAAAGCCACAGCCTCCTCACAGCCTCACTGCACACAGCTTCTTTTGGGGGTGGGCTCTTATCCCTGTGCAATTGGTGAATTGGTGGCACCTGATGGCACCATTCCCAGCTGGGGACACTTGATTGCATCAGCACTGGCTGTGCCATGCCGCAAGGAGGGCTCCAGCCTGGCAGGCAGGAGGACCTGGGTTACAGCAGCCCCAGGTCATGCTGGGGAGAGCCCCTGGACCTGCTGGAGTTAATGAGAGTGATTGGGATTTGCTAAGTGCTTGCCTGGGCTCCCCACCAGCAGCAGCATCTCTAAGAGTGTAGATTAAATCCCCCCCAGTGTTCCATTATTCAATGTTAGCTGTTCTATCACCAAATACAGATGAAGATTCCGATCTGGGTTTTCCTGCAGCAATAAAGGACGGGGGAATTTGCAGGTTGTTTCTTTTCCTATCTCCAGGTGATGTCAGGACCGCAGTATTTTTTAGGCAGCAGGGAACAAAGCAGCTGTAACCAAAGCAGGGACCAGGAGCTGCATCAGTGGCTGGACCACACCATGACCCCGAGCCCATCGCAGCCCAAAGCCCCAGCCTGGCCGGGGCCTTGTCCTTGGCCCCATCCCAGGGTGGCCCTGAGGGACCCCAGGAGATGGTGGCAGCTTTTCATATCCGTGTCCTCCGGAGGGAAACCAGCCCTTGGTCACCTTTCTGGAGGCTCCTGTCCACCCAGGGCAGTGATGGGCAGCAGCTACAGCCAGGCTTGGCCTAGGAAGGAGTTTGCTGGCCCCAAGTCCCCATAGCCCTGCCAACGGGCCATGCCCTGTCTCTGTCTCTCACCCACAGCGCCAGCGCTCCCATCCTGACCGTGCACAGCAGCAGGCACAGCTGTGGTATTCCCATTTATCCTGGAGCACGGCCGCTAACACATAACTGAGCCAAGTCAAACGCCAGTCTTGCACGAGTGAGTTTACTTTAACAATGCACAACATCTGGAATTCGATGACCAGCGAGCAGTGACTCTGAGTGATTCCCTCACGGGCCAGAGTGCCCGGGAGATGGGGCAGCCCCATGGGTGGGAAGGGCAGTGACCTGCACCCGCGCCGGAAACCCTGTCCTCCCTCCTGACTTTAATACCTTCCTGTTGCAAATGCTGCCCATGTTGGGGCTGGGTGCAGGTTTTTTATGGCAGGAATAGGGAGCAGAGGCAGCAGCGTTGCTCCCTGCGTGGCCCTTCAGTTACTACCTGGCTCTTGGGCATAAACCCTGCCCCGATCGCCTGCAGGTATCACATGTGGGCAAAACCATCCTGGGAAGATACAGGAGCACCCCAGAGGTATCGAGGACCCACTCTGGTCACAGGGAATCGGCCAGTTCAGGTGGATGGGGGGAAACGACCAAGGGACAAAGGCATGGGCATGACTGCTGTGTGCTAATGAGAGCTGTGCAGCAGCAGCTGGCAATGACAGCACACGCAGCACCCTTGCATGCAGCATCCGCCCTCCCCAGCGCAGAGCTCACACTGGCTCCGTTGCCTCCTACTCTGGAATTGAGCCCAAACACTGAGGCCCAAAGCCCTCAGTATTCTTCATGCTTAGGTTTAAGTTTGTAGCTTAAATTAATGTCATTTGTTCCCCCCCCCCCCCCCCCCCCGAGCATCCCCTTCCCTCTGTGTTTCTGCACACCCTGAAGCTATCAGGTCTTCTGTGAGGTGCTGCGAGTCCTTGGAAGAGAGGACCCTCCTGTGTCTGTGCTAAGCAAAGGCAGTGATAGATCCTGGGTCTGCAGCGATGGCTAAAAACAGCACTATTGGTGTCTGGGGAGAGGAGGGGGAGCTGGGGGTCAGCAGCAGGCAGAGCACGGGCAGTGATGGCATCAGGGCAGCGGCTGTTTCCCGTGTCCATGCAGACACAGGTCACTATCCCCGTGTAGCACATCCATGATTTAATGCTGCAGCCCTGGCAATGGGTTGTGGTGCCATTTCATTCATTAACCAGAGACAACGTAAAGCGCTCCCACCGGGAACTGCCTGCCTGGGTGCTGGTGGGCAGCGCATTTCGCACTGCTGCTGCTGACTCTTCTCATCACCTTGAATGCACTGATTCGTATCTGGGACATAACCAGCCTCTCTCAGCACTCTGTCTCACTCAGCTTCTGCCCTGTCTCCAGGATGAGGCTTGGCCACAGATCTGCAGTTCCCTGCCTGGAGAGCACAACCTGGAGCTGCTATTACTCACACCAGGATTATTTCAACCCCAAACCTTACTCTAAGGACAAGCTCCCATTTTGATCTATACGATGGCGGTGGGTTTGTGTTCAAATCGAGGGAGTGGGGTTAGGCAGCTTGCACAGAGTGGTCTCTTGAGAGGTATATCAAGGTGCTTCATAATCCCAAGTGAGGTAGCTGAGCAGCACAGTCCTGCTCCCATTTGGGAAAGGACATGGTCAGCAGGAGCTGGCTCTGGAGGTAGGACACGTCTTGGGCCCTCCCTGCCAGGCACAGTTTCTTAAGACAACCAAGTTCCTACTTGGTCATCAGAGCACCAGGATGGAGAAACAAAGGCCAAGGGCCCAGAGAGCAGGTCGCAGGATAAACTGGACCCTGGACTTGCACCCTGGGCCCATTCCAGGCACTGGGGTTTGATGTTCTGTTTGGTTTTTCTAAGTGCAAACACTCGGCTCAGAGCTGCAAGAGCCAGAGCAGAGAAGGAGGCAAGGGTGGTGTTAGATGTCACTTCATCTGCAGAACATGATGGGGACCCATTGGATACACAGGTGAGGGTTTGGGTTTATCTCCCATCGCACTGGTGGGACGCAGCGGGGCACGGCCGGGCTCAGAGGAGGTCTTTCATGATACCCGATGGCAGAGCTTCCCCCACCACGTTCACGGCGCTCAGGCCCGACCTTCTCCTTGTGACAAGCACCATCACCTGCACCGTCCTCTTCAGCCGCGGCGGGCACGCAGCCCCATCGGCCAGCACGGCCAGGGGCGCGCAGTGCGGCGAGGAGCCGGGCACCCGCGCGGGCTTGTGGCACTTGGGGTAGTTACTGAAGCACTCAAAGGTGTCGTTGCAGCTCCTGCAAGCCCCGGGGTGGTCCCCGAAGCCCGGGGATGGGAAGGGCTGGAGCACAGCGCTGGGGCAGCCGCAGCAGAGCAGGGTACGCATGGCCTGGAGGAGCACCACGTCCTTGGAGAGGAACTTGTGGAAGTTGGGCTTGAAGAGCAGGTACACCAGGGGGTTGTAGAGCGTCGAGGACTTGGCAAAGACGGCCGACAGCACGAAGGCAAGCGCCGGCACTTGGCTGGCATCACCCAGCACTGCCCACAGGGCAACGATGGCGTAAGGGGTCCAGGCAGCCAGGAACCCCAGGCACACGGCAATGCTCAGCTGGAACAGGAGGAGATGGTGGTGCCGTGAGCCTCCTGTGCACCTGCAGGATGCTGAACCCCCCCCAACTCAGCCATGTGCAACAGGACCCTGAGCAGTTGGCCACATCCGAAGGGAAAGGTGCTGAGCCTTCCGGGCCCATCCCACTGGAGCACTGCTGTGTCAGACATCAGCACAGTGACTCAGCATGTCCCAGTGTGGCGCATAAACCTGCATTCACTTCAGGCAACTCGCAGCCTGTCCCACCTGGGAAACACGGGAATTGCCTCAGCCCAGTGGGTGTCAGATGGGCACAAAGCACCCAGGGACCCGGCTTGGACCAGGCCAGATGAGTCCAACAGCCCCTTGGGAGCACTCAGCCTCCCTCCAGCGGTCTGTATGCAGACCAACCGAGAGGCTCTGGAAATGGGTCAGGCTCAGACCCCCTCCTCCAAGCAGACACAAACCTCTCCTTTGAGGCCGGGTTTGCAAGCTGCTTTCTTTTATGTTTGGGCTTTTTTTAAAGGATATCCACCTTTTTTTTGACATATCCTTGGTAGGTTATAGCATTGCTTGAGCCTGGGGAGCAATGACTCATCAAGCTGCTTTTATGATCTTTCCCAATGTAGCTGAAAATGAAAACTCCTCCACCTGATGGCTTAAAACAACGAGAAATGTGCTGTTACCGCACTGGTACAAACACCTGGAGACAGGGTCCTGTCCCACTCACCTGCCCATGGAGTGTAGGGCTGGGGACACCCCCGGACCCCGCAGCACCCCGAGGCCGCCCCTACCTTCACGACCAGGCTGTGCACGCTGTGTGCTCTGCGCTGGGGGGACGTGTGCTGCCGCACGGCTCTGTGGGACACCCGCACCCTCCAGAGGATCAGCGAGTAGGAGGCGAGGATGAGGACGCACGGGAGAAGGTAGCAGAAGATGAAGAGGGCGAGGATGTAGAGTGTGGCCTCCCTGCTCGAGGCATTCCACACGATGCAGCAGGCTGTCCCATAGGGCTCGGGGCCGTAGCTGCCCCACTCGGCCAAGGGGGCCGTGGCAAACATGAGGGCATATGCCCAGATGCACAGCAGCAGCACTCCAGCGTGACAGGGAGAGAACTTGTTGCCTGCAACACAGGGATCAGGGTGAGGATGGGTTCCCATGGGTAATGGGCAGCAAAGAGTGGGGTTTGGGAACCTGAGCTGCCCAGGCACAGGGGATGGGGACAACTGCTATGGGACGCAGACAGGGTCCCTGAGCAGGGCAGTGCTGCAACAACAGAGGAGGCAGAGCCATGCCAATGCTCACCCCTGCACTCCGGGGTGCACAGGTACTGCCCCAACCCTTGGGGTGTCCAGAACAAGGAGCCAAGAGAAACAGAAGGGTTTGCCATAAACCACTGAGGACTGAGGAACAGCAGTGCAGAGTCTCTCTGCCTGGGAGGAATTGCTGGAGGTCACGTGGCCACTGGTGGAACGTGGGGGGCAGAGAATCAGAATCAACCAGGTTGGAAAAGACCTTTAAGAGCATCAAATCCAGCCATTACCCCAGGACTACTAAAACCACCTAAACCAGGTTACTAAGGGCCTCATCTACATGTTTTTTGAATGCTTCTACTGTCATTGGAAGGATCTTTTCCTCTCTGGCAGAGTGAAACCCTGGGAGAGGAGGGGTTTCTTCCTTTCTGCCCCATCCCCTGTCAAATCTGAAACTCCCTGATCTTCTGAGAGCTCAGTGTAAAGAGCTGCACCTTCAGCCATACATGGGAGTAACATTCTTCTTTGAAACCAAGCAATTAAAACCACATTGAAATTAGTAACTTCCTCATGGACAATGGGCCGGGGTGTGAGAGGGAGATAAACTCCATGTGCCAGGCTGCCAGTGCCAGCCAATCTAGAGCAGAACCTGCTCAGGGAAAAGCCATGGTACCTGGGCTGCCTTTTTACAGCCCACTTTTACCTCTATCTTTCCTTCCTGCTTTTAGTGATCTCCTGAACTGTTGTGCTGGCACATAACCGAGGTGCCTGAGCTCCAGCATCGTCCTTGAGGCTGCTGCACAAAGCAGGTTGGTGGTTGGCAAGAGCCGCAGGCTCAGGGCAGACGGCAGCAAGCCATGGGAGAGGGGTGAGGATGCAAATCAAACCGGTATCTTTGATCTCACATTTTATTCCTGGCTTTGGCCTTTAACCCAAAGTCTGTCCTGAAGATAGACCCTAGATGGAGGGTTAGAAACCAAGCTGAGGAAGTTAAGAAGCAGCTCCAAACAGGAGGAGCTGTAAATGTACAGGGGACATCCCTGCATCCCCTTGCTCCCTCAGGTGCTCTCTGCAGTGCAGGCCCTCTCCAAAGAGCTGGTGCCCAAGCTTAGAGCTGCAAACATCATGTTAGCTCTGCAGAGGAGGTCCTGGTAAAAATAGGGCTGCAGAAGTGAGCTGCAGCACTGCAAACCCAGCCCTTCTGTAGTAATTATTTCAGTGAATTAAATACATTTGGCCTGTGGCTCTCCCACCAGTGACAAGAGAAAGCAGCTCTTCTTGCAGTGACAGAGCTTGTGGCTTCCCAAAGGCAGTCTGCTTTAGTCTAAGCTCAAGTCTGATGCGATGGAGCATGTCTAGAGAAGGGCAATGGAGCTGTGTGATAAGGAACAGCTGAGGGAAATGGGGTTGTTCAGCCTGGAGAGAAGGATGCTCATGGGAGACCTTCTTGCTCTCTACAACTACCTGAAAGGTAACAAGCAATAGGATAAGAGGAAGCGGCCTCCAGTTACCCCAGGGGAGATTTAGACTGGAGATTAGGAACAACTGCTTCACCAAAAGGGTTGTCAAGCATTGGAATAGGCTGTCCACATATTTAAGTGATGTGTAGATGTGGCACTTACTGACATGGTTTAGTGGTAGACTCAGCCGTGCTGGGTTAACGGTTGAACTTGATGATCTTAAGGTCTTTTCCAACCTAAACTTTCCTATGACCTTGTGTATTGACTGGGAGTAGGCTGCCCTGGGGCAGTCTTCCCAGAAGAGGCGGATCTGGCCCATAAAACACAAAGGTTTATGTTAACAGAGAGGGGTGTAAGCACAGATCAGATAACACACCAAGCACTTACCATATGCTGGGTAACAGACCTTCAGGCAGCAAACCGTGCTGAGCACCGTCAGACTGCTGAGGCTGCACAGCCCGAACAGGACCCCACAGAAGGCGTAGAGGGTGCAGACGGCCTGGTTGAACAGCCACCTGCAAGGGGAAGCCTGCGGTAACCCCAGCCCTGCCCTGCTCCAGGGGCCATGGCTGGAAGTCCCTGTCACCCTGTCCTGGGTTCAGCAGCAGCAGTCATTTTTCTCCTTCTTGGTAGCTGGTGCAGTGCTGTGTTTTTTGTCTTTCGGCCTGGGAACAGCACTGATAACACCAGTGTTTTCAGTTACTGCTTGGTAATGTTTTGGTCTGACCAAGGACTTTCTGAGTCTCATGCTCTGCCAGGGAGGAGGGGAAGCTGGGAGGAAGCAGAGACAGGACACCTGACCCAAACTGACCAAAGAGGTATTCCATGCCACAGCACGTCATGTCCAGGATGTAAAACAGAGAGCAGAGACCCGGAAGGGTGGGGGTGCACTGCGTGGTCAGGCTTGATATAGGTGGTGAGCGATTGTATTCTTTTCCCTTGTATTTCCCTTGTCATTATTATTATTGGTGGTAGCAGTAGTGGTTTGTGTTATACCTTAGTTACTGAACTGCTCTTATCTCAACCTGTGGGAGTTGCATTCTCTCGATTCTCCTTCCCATCCCTCCAGGAGTGGGGGGAAGAAAGAGGGGGGACTGAGTGAGCAAGAAAACTGTGTGAGTTATAGAGGCTTAAACCACGACACACCCGCTGCATGGGAATGCTCACACTGGTCCCTGATCTGGGTATTACCCATCTGCTGGTCCCACAAAGCTGGCCCTGCATGGGGTGGCTGTAACAGGCTGCTCATGTACCAGCTCATGACTGCCTCAAAAAGTGGCATGATCTTGCCCTAATTTGTTCCCTGAGCATCCCAGTGATGAGCATAGATGGAGCCATGGGTATAGGAGTGCCCTGATGCACACCAGCACACACCACTGCAGTGCTCACGCTGCATGGGTACCAGCTCAGAAACCCACCACCAAATCCCTTTAACATCAGTGATAAACCTGAGGGTCAGGGAACAGCAAAGCACACTCCTGTGGGATGGATGCCTGTGAGGTGACACAGTGCCCCAGTGCCACCAGACTGACCCCATGAGTCCATACATACCCCCTGCCAGGAATCTCCCCATTTCAATACCAAAATGCACCCAGGGCTGTTTGCCAGTACAGAGTTGCCTCCACAAGGTACCTGTGTGCAAAGAAGGATGAGGCAGCCAAGGGGAAGAGAGTCACTGTCATGCTCAGGTCGCTGATGGCCAGGTTGACGATGAAGAACTCAGCAGGCTTCAGCATGGACCTCTTCCGATAGGCCACCAGCAGGAGCAGCGAGTTCCCAAAGAGGGACATGATGCCTGCGGACAAGGCAGAGGAACAGTGCTGTATGTAACAGAGCCGAGAAAGGAGCCAGGATCATCTTGAGATGTTTGGAAGCAAGCACCAGAGATGTCTACAGAGGGTGGAAAGGGCTCCAAGGCTTCCCTGTCTGGAATAGGCCGAGCAGGGGAGCCCATGGGACCTGCAGAGCTCTGTGAGCACATCTGGAGCTGATTTACATCGAATCTGATCCCTTCCCCTTCCTGTGGTCCCACAGAGGCGTTTGGTTGGAGGGCAGGGATGGGATGAGACTGCAGTGGGCTCCGGGTGCAGGATCTGGCCAGAGTCACTTCTTCCAGCTGGAAGGAGCCAGGGGGCACTTCCTTCCAGCTAGATAAATAACGGGAGCTTTGTGTGATTTCTCTTCTGATGTGAGGCCAAGGAGCTGGGCCCCTTCATCTCTTTAATTTCTTCCTGGCAATGTCACTCCTGTGGGTCTGTGTTGTCCAATATCACGGTAACAAAATAAACAACAAAAAAGGCACTGTGAAGATGAAGTAAAATCCAGACTAAACAAAAGGAGGCTCTTTGTTTGCTATTCATGTATTTAAAACAACAGTGATGATTAACATTTTATAACGAGAGCTTTCTCGCCTTTTTCACTATGTAATTGTGCTTCCATTGGAAAGAGGTTTCATTGTCCTCAGAAGGGAAATCTTTGCTGTTCTTAGGGCAGGTTGGGTGGGATGAGAGTTTCTCCCTAATGGATTAGACTGTAAATTCAATACCATGGTAAGAACCAGCTCCCAGAGCTGCTGAAGTTCCCCTCAGGAACAGGATTCCCACACAGAACCTGGCCAAATCCTGAGCTTTGGAGGCTTTGGAATCGCTGGGGGGTAGAGCACTGAGATGCTTGTCATTCCCAGCCTCATGAGGCGTGTTTCCCACAGAGCTAGTCTCACATAAGTACATTTTAGTGGCTGTACTAACACTTAGGAGCTGTAGGAGCCCAGAGAACTGCTCGCAGTCCCAGTGATGTGAGCATCCCTTGGCTTTCCCGTCCTCACAGGCATGAAACACTCTTGGGAGACAAAACGCTCAGGGCTAAGAAAACTGGAAGACTTTTCTTTGTTCATGATTCACTTCTGATCCACCCCAACCACATCCAGGCTACCTCACAGTACATCCTAGCCCCTCAGCTTTGTCTGCTGGCCATTCAGTGCCACTAACTCCAAATCACGGGGCACTCACCAGCACCTTCTGCTAAAAGCAAGGACCAGCTTGAGGTCTAAATCACCTTCAATAGTCATGCTGGCAACGCTAACAGAGAGTCCCTATCCATCTCACATCAGGTGGCTGCAGTAGGAATTACAACATGTTCCTAAAAGGTTGTTCTTCAACTTTCCAAACACTTAAAACCATAACTGGTACTTGCAATTCCCTGGAGAGGGGAATGCAGCCACCCAGCTCTGGCCAGATCATCCTATATGAGCAATGTGGAAAGGGCCATTTTGATGCTGCTGCTAATGACTGAGCATTTCTGGAAGCATCAGTGACTAGAAAGGGCCTGACTGTCTCTGGCAGACAGGCACCTGGGCAGCCCGCAGCAGGGACACAGGTATAACAGGCTGTCTTTCCTTACCAAAGACCAAGTAGAGCGTGCCAAAAATCAGGTCTTCTCTCTCCGATAAGGTGGAGATGAACACTGAGGTGTTGGACGCATTTCCCATCTGAAAAGCAAGATACAAATGCAAGTGAGAGTGAACGCTAGCTAATGAAGGAGTGCCTGGCTTCCGAGGGCAGCTCTGTGACATGCTCCTGGCACTGCAGTACAACGGAGCCAGCAGCACACACACACACACCCCCACCGTGGTCCCACCACTGCAGGAGGTAGCTTTGTTAATGCTGGTGCAGCGCTGCCCGAACCGGCTGGGCAGGGGGCTGATGACAGGATCAGGCTGTAATCTCACTTGATTACTGCTCCTTCAGTTACAGATTTTACTGATTAGCATTGCCCTTTGGGTCTAAATCTTCCCCGCAAGTCTCAGCCATGTGCTGACTGCAGCAGACGCTGTGTTTTCACATGGGGGCTGGCTGCTCGGAGCTGGAGGCTTCATGTCTGCAAAGTACCCACCTCTTCCAGGCTTGTGCAGTCCTTCACATGCCTCCACCATCCATGTGTCCACATCAGCAGAGAGTTGGACTCTCTTTGTCCCACTCTCTTTGCGATACAGCCAGGAGCTGCTCCTGTGCCATCCCCACAACATGCAATTGCCTCTACTGTGAGATGCGCACTGTGTGTGTGAGAAGGGCCATGCTGACAAAGGGACTTGCAACAAGCTGCTCATCAAGCCCCAGACCCAGGGACACAAAGGAATTGTCACCCCCATCACCACAGCTCCTGGCTGGGACTTTCCTTCTTCAGCTGTAACTAAATGTGATCCCTGCTGTGCATTGCAGGTAGTGAAGAATGTGAGGGTGAACACATGTATTAACACAAAAAGAATAGTAGTAAAAAGTCATTCCCTTTCTCAGGGTGCCTGACTCATTGAGTTTTATCAGTATAATTAGCTTCTCTGTTATTTTGCGCAGCTGAGCCAAAGGTTCCCAAGTGCTCAGGAAGTTAATAGGGGGTAGTAGAGCAGAACAGCAGACGTGTTTCAGGATATTCACTCCCTTCACTGATAACAAATAAATGGAAAAATATTGTGTTCAGGTGAAATAAAGAAGATGGGGTGAGAGAAAATAATGGTTTAATTATATGTTTCAATAGCTGTTAGCTTGCTTGCTGGGAGGTTTAATGCACGCAGTATTCCTGCCTTCTTCCCCAAGGTCCCCCTACCTGCATGCTGCGGGAGAACTGAGAACTGCCCTGCCAGGGAGCAGGGGCAACCATGGCTCAGTTTAACCCTCATGAGTGCCAACAGGCTGCTTACTCCTGCCCCTTCGCCTCATCTTCCTAGGGACGTGCTGTGAGCTGAAACAGGGAATTACCCTTATGGGGAGAAGGTGAATAACAAACTGCTGTGAGGTGGTTTGAGAGCTATCACATGGACCAAGAGCCATGGGAGATGGAACCCCAGTTCTGCTGACATGGACTTCACAGAGCAACTCCCCTTGTTATCTGTACCGAGGTGAATATGCCCACCTCTTGTCCAAGGCTGCATTCAGATAGATGGAGCCATTTAATGTAATGAGTAAACTAGCTTTGAGTGTAAATGTATTTTAAGACACTAATTTAAGACTCTAATTGGCGTTCAATTGGTGCCAAGAGATCCTGTCAATAGTTTTTTCTCTGTGTTACAGGCCCGTACAGCCAAATACAGGTGGGCAATGGTTCCTCTGGTTTACTTCATGGCTCTCTTGGGTTAGGTGGGCACACAGTCTATGGCATGTTTACAGCTCATATTTACTACTTTTCAGTGAGCCTATCTCAAGCATCTGATGTTAAGCAATCAAATATTGTTATGGCTGGTGCCTACATACCATGCGTATGATGGAGTTGTCTCTGCAGACCAGGCAGGATGCCGGTTAATTCTTTCGTTAATGGGAGCTGCAATGGTCACCCATGGTCCTCAATTCACTTTGTTGAACTTCAGGCCTCTCCGGATGGTTCCTGCTCTCCTTGTGAACAGAGATGGTGGAAAGCAAGAGAACTGGTCTGTGCAGAACAGTCCTGGCCAGTAAGAGATGTCATGCACTGAAGACAGAAGGAGCAACAGCAAGCCAGGTTTCGCCTTGCTCACTCTAGTAGATATGGCCAAAGCCCTTGTGCTGCTGGCAGGCTCCTTGAGACCTGTTTTGCCCACGTTACTGGTTTGACAGCTTGGTGCAAATGTGATTTTAAATCAAGCTGCATTTACATCCTTCTGCTCAACTGACAGATGTGCTCAGGAAGCTGGGCAGCACTCGCCTCCTTCCCCAGCTCATTTACTGGCTTTTAGCAATGAGAAGGAGGTACTGCACTGACCCCATCCTCCTGCCTGGGTCAGGGAAGCCTGGTCTGTGGCACTGTATGGACATTGTGAAGGCAAACACACGCAGCCGGGTTGTCTAATCACTTCTGTCTGGGTTTCCTACTACAAAAGAGCTTCCTGCCATGAACTTCACTTTGGAGAAATGACTGCCCCAGCCCTAATTTTTCCAGTCTTTTGTTGTGCAAAACAAAGCATTCATTTAACAACAGTGTGTGCTTTACCAAGAAACTGAACTCCAGCTGTTATCTGCCAGGGGTTTGACGTGCAAGCACCTATGGGGAAAAGCACCAAGCAGTGTGACTGCCCAGGCAGGCTGACAGCCACACAGCCAGTTTGTACTTGAACTTACCAAACATCTCCTGTCCTGTCACCAGTATGTACAAATACAGCACCACAGCTTTGCATGCACTGTGTTTTGTACACACAGATTGATGTTTGGCCATTTAATTCCTTACCCTTTAATAACTGCCTGCTAAAATATGTAAGGAAAACATTAACATTTGCATCTTAAAGGCTTCCCACTTTAAATAACACAGTGCTGGTGTCAGAGCAGCAACTTGGCTTGGAGGACTTCTTGCCAACCCAGCACACACTTGGTAGATGCATGCCGATCTGTTTTTCCATACACTTTCCTGGCTGGTGAACATTGCTTTCTCGGTTCTGCTTTGGCACTGGGTGTCACACATTTGAATGTCCTCATTTACAAGATACAGTTCATGGGCATGAACATGCTTTCCTTTGTTAACATAACTCACAAGGTGCTTGTTTTACACCCTCCCTACCCTCTCCCTATTCATCTCACAGGGTCACAGCGCAGAGAAACTGAGCCCTCTCAGCGTGGCCCCACAGCAGCAGATGCTGCTCGTGAGAAGTCACTGTAACCACCATCCGCTCGCTTGGGCTTTCCAGCTGCTCCATGCAAACTCCCTGGCCAGCCCCTTAAACACCTACACGACATAAGTACCAGAGCACTCAAGGTGCGGGTCTGAGCAGCAATGAGCCAAGATCCACACTGAGCTCTGCCGAGAGGGAAAAGGGTTTAAGCAGGAAATTACCCCAGCTCATATTAACTTGGGAAGCTGCACACCATCGCTCAGGCTGCTCTGGGTATTCACTGCCTCATCTTTCTGCACTCGCACTGCACTAAAAGCATCCCAGTGCTTGGCTCCCCAGCTGCTCTCAGGCTTTCCCTTACAGATTTATGCTGAAGGTGACGGTCCCCTCTCTGTGTCCTCAGCGTGACTGATGGCACCCGCAGCTCTGGGAAGCTCCTCCCTGCCTGCCTGGCCGAGGCACCGGGACGCGCCGGTGCCCATCCGGGTGCCTTTTCCTATTTGCTCCCTGGGAGCTTGGGGAATCAAATTTATAGGGGTCCTGAGCAGAGCCAATCCACCCCAGACAAAGACCCCAGCACAGAGATGAGCTTTAATCTGCCCCTCCGTACCCTGGTCTGTGCTGGGCCCATCTTCCAGCAGATATTAAAGCAATAACAAAGCTGTTGCTACCTGCTCTGGGGGCTGCAGCTCCAGACCCTGTGTTCTCAGCGTGCTCCCTCTGTAGGGGCAGCCTGCAGAAACCAGCACTGTTACACCCCGGTGCAAACCGGGCTCTGCGCATCCAACACACACTGCTGGTTGCAGAGAAACCACAACATCACCTAGGAGGGGAGCACAGGGGCTCCAGGGGTGGGAAATGATTGATTTCTCCCCAAAAAAGGATGTTGCTGGATACCTGGTACTGGCCATGCAATGGGAGCCCCTTGCAAATGCTTTCACACCCAGGGTTCAAGCTGAACTCTCTCCCTTTACTGCCTGTGGAGACAGAGGTTATCCCTTGAGATAGTCACTGACAATCCCAACAACTACTGGAAATCCCTAGCAAGAAAAAGGGAAGCGTTCCCATAACTTCCTTCACCTGCCCTGTGCAAATCTTGTCCCTACGCTCAAATCCTCACCATACCATGCAGCGACTCATAAAGAATAGCAAAATAATGGGGCCTGTGTTCAGGTTTTGTTTAAAATCTTGTGAGTCATTTTATCTTAGGAAAAAGCATCGATGGCAAATCTGGGCTTTAGCGGAAGACAGCTAGCAGGCTGCCAGACAGCTATGGGATCTAAGGCTTGAGCTGAAAAGAGCAGGCAGAACGGATGGGATGCTGCAGAAAAGTTCTCTGAGATGATTTCTGCATCACAAGGAAGCAGAAGGGGTTGGAGCCCAACTTCTCCCTTTTTCAGGCCACCCTCTAAAAGGTTTGTGGGGAGATACAGTTCCCTGCTCACCAGCACATCAGGAGCAAGGCAGGATGAGAACAGCACTGACACATACTCGTAACTGTCGAGGTGATAAAACTGCTTCAGAGAATTTGATTTCACAGCTAACGAAAATCCAATCTCAATGTGCTTCCTATGATGAAGGTCCTGAGGAGCCCACCTCTCCCTTCCTTGTGTGCCAAAGCATTTTAATTGATGCCAAGGTTCAATATATTAGAAACCCACCAAGTTATTAGACCCACAGTGTGACACTATGGATGTGAGGAAAGGAGGGATGAGGTTTTGCTACATATGCACGAGCTTCTGAGTTTCTTGAGAATGTGACTCTTTCTCCTTAACTACAAACAGATGAAAGATGGGCAAAGCTCCCACAGGCACATTTTGGATGTGTGCACTGTGAGCCTGCGCCTTCGGGATAAATGAATGTGCTGTCAGGTGATTATAGCTCTGCCTAGGGCACTGGGTTACAGCACTCGTACACACAAGTGCCTTCAGTGCTGCTTGTTGCTTTGCCCACCCGTACATGCAACAGAGTGCAAGGAAGGGAGGTGCAGCTTCTGGTGATGGGACAGGGCAACCTGGGCGAGACCCAGCCAAGAGGCCATGTGGAGCCACATCCCATGGGATGGGAGCCTCGGAAGTCACTCACCCTGGGAGCAAAGCTGGTGTAGAGAAGAGTAGATGTGGAGGTGCTGGCAATGGGCAGCCCCCCCGTACTATGGGTGGGCCAAGAGACGCAGCACCAATGGTGAAAGGTGGCTATGGATTCATCTCCTCCACAGATGGAGCTCAATGCTTCACAGCCCAGTGAACATCATCCCTCTTACTCTCCTGTGCTCTTGTGATAGTAAAGAGTGTCTGTGTACAGGGACAGGTGATTTATACCTCTCTGTACCAGAATGAGTCACTCCAGCCATGAGAACGACGTCCTTCATTAACCTAATTGGAAACAACCTTCCTTTAGGGCTGAGCAAATCATTACTGAAATTCACATAATGCATAGATCTCCCCTGAGCCATATTTCAGCCTTCCTCAAGAGTCCTTGGAAGCAGACATGCTGAACACAGGACACACACACACCGCTTCTCCAAGATGCTTTAGCAAAGCATCCGTGTATTAAGAACACGGAGTCTGGGAAAAAGGAGGGACTGTGGTCACACAGCTGCACTGGGGATGAGACAGGGCAAGGCCCAGCATAAACAGTCTGGAAGGAATTGTTCCTGCTCCTTGGCGTGCATGCACACACGCAGCAAAGGAAGGAGAGAACTGGCAAAGCTTGAGGACTTTATTTCCTTCAGACCCCTGGCAGGTCTCCATCAATACATCAAGGGAGCTACAAGTGTCCTGTGAGATCAAGCTGGCAAAAAGTAACAGTAATCCAGGGGAGATGAACTTCTATTTCTGGCATATTACTTGGGATGGACCTTATTGTTATGGTTGTGCTTGAGCTATTTGTAAAGCACACGTCCCTCGTTGTAATACAGGAAATGATAGAAATGCATCTCTTGCACTGATAGATCTGCTGATGTCATTGACACAGGGACAATAAATCCATTTTATAGAAATATGGAGAGAGATCATTTTTGTGTCTGGAAGTAAATCATAAACTGGAACCTGTAAACTTCTTGTAGCTGTGTGCAGCACAGGCAAGTGAGGATCAGTACAGAAACCACTGCAAAAACCTCAGCCTTGCCCCTGCTGCTGTCACTGGGGGATTGTAAAGCCTTTCCCCCCAAGGACGAATTAGGAGGTGGTGCACTTGTCCGAGCTCCTCTGTGAGGGAGGTGCTGGGACCTCTTCACACTTGGCCCCAGAAGGTACTTACATGGTCTTCACCCTTGTAGCAACAAGACAGTGAGTAACCTCCTACCCTGCCAGTTCACAAACCTGTTCTGGTTCCACCTGCCTGCTGCAAACCTCCAAGCCGTTCCCTCAGGTGAGCGTGCAACAGAAGGGGAAGCATCCCCCTCTGCCATCGTGTTTAGTGGAGAGTCACAACCTGCGCAAGTATCAGGTACCAAACACATTCACTTTGGACAGAAACAGCTGCTGGAGTTCCCTTACAACTCAAAAATGTTTCAAAACCATGGCTGTGCTCAATCAAGACTAAATCTGTAATTCCTCTGGGAGAGACTTCACATGAGAACATCTCACCGGGAGCTGCCCAGCCAGCACAACACAGCCCGTTAAAATCAAACTGCTTGGCCACGTAGTCCTTGGGCATACAAAGCTGCTGTTGAATTTGATTTAAGCTCCATTGCTCTGACTCTGTTCTGAGAAGAGACAGGCTGTGAAAGCTCCTTTCCCCTCAATTTAATCAGACTTCAAAATGAGATGAAGTTTTCCAAGCAGCTGTTGCGACAGGTACATTACCAGGAAACCCTTGTGTTCTGCATCACAGACCCTATTCTTGAGTTCACAGGAAGAATCAAGCCAAAACCTACATCCCATGTCTGTATCTGCCACCTGGGAGGACACTGGCAGGGCTGGAATGGCCTGGCCACATGCACTCGGTCTGTCTGAAAAGTCAAGCACTTCATATTGTGTGATTGTCAGGTTTGCCCTTTTCATTTCCAGACTTGGACAGCTGCTTTCCTTCAGTCAACGTGCCACAAAGCCTGAGCCTCTCTTGGAGAGCAGGAGGAAACCTGATGAGCCTGGAAACTCAGCTGACCTCCAGTCTCTTTCAATAGTACATAACAGGAATCGATTTCTGCAATACCTAGCTCAGGAGAAGCTTAGACACTGCTGCCTGCCCAGCAAATAAAGCAAGCCTTAAGAAGTCACAGAAGAGGAAAAGAACACAGCTGAGGGACTGCTCAGTATCTGAAGGACAATTTGCAGTGTAAGGAAAGGCAGCCCTCAGTCCCCTACCTGAAATCACTTTGTAGGTTACAGTGTTTTCCTGTGCTAGCACTGCCTTTCCCCATCAGTTAAGAGACAAAACAAGTCTGCTTTCTGCCTCCTATTAGCCCCCCATGACCTCTTGGCAAGGGGGTGCAGCACCATGCACACACACATGCACCAGTGCCCGAGGTGGGGAGCGGGGTCTCAGCTGCCACTGGCACTGCTGGTATCCCCGCGGGACACGCAGCACAGCCGCGTTGCTGTGCTCCATCACCCCCAAGCCCCAGGGACACAGCTATGGGGCTGAGCTCCCCTTCCTCCCGACCATGGGACACCTACAGCACCCGGCGCCCTCCACACCCAGTCCCGGGGATGCCCAGGCCCCCCCACCCCTTACCTTTCCCGGAGGAGCCCCGGGCTCTCCCCGCTCCGCAGCCTGGAACTTGCCGGGGCTCCCGCGGCAGCTCCGCGGGTCGGCGACGGTTGGGGAGGGGGGCGGAGGTTCCGCAGGAGCGCGGCGGCTGCCACCGCGGCTCAGCACCGGCGGCCGCGGACAGCTCCGCTCCCGCCGCGCCGCGGCTCTGCCCTGCGCGCACCGGGGTCCTGCCCGCACCGGGCGCTGCTCTGCCCCCGTGTCCCCGTCCCGGACTGCTCCTGCACTGCAGGGCCAGCAAGGGCAGCGCAGCCCGGACACACGCCCGCCCTGCACCCCGCTGCCCAGCAGGCACTCAACCTAAGCCCCCCCATCCCCAGGCGCACAGCCCCATCAATTGGCCTCAGAGCCGCCGTTTCCACAGCAAAAGAAACTGAGGCACGGAGAGTGTTGTTCCCTCTCTTTGGCCACCTCCTCTCATCCCCCCTCCCAAGAGCTGGTAAGTCACTCACCTCTTCCTGAAGATCTGGCTGGCCACCCAGCACAGCCCATGCTGTGCTGTGAGGTACTCCAAGGACATGCTCAGAGTGACAGGGAGGACAAGGAGGTGGGGATCACTGTACTGAGCCTGTTGCCAATTGGAGCTGGGTTTTGTTTTCCACCCAAATCGTTTGACCTGTCTCCTCTTGGCAAAACACAAGTCACGACCACCACTTAACCATGTGTTTTGCTAATTGTCTCTAACCCAAGAGCTTTCCCTTGATTGCCAGTTAGAAATGGGAGCAACATCAAAAATCCCAGCACTCCTTTTTAGAGCTCCAAATATTGCCAGGACTGCTGGTCAGTTTGGATTTCTGTGCTTTAATTTGCTTCAGAAAGGAAGCCCGAAGCTGGAGAAACACACAGCAGTAGCCTTACGTTACTTTACGTGCTTTGGAAAGAGCCTTCATGAGAAACATCTATGGACTAAACAGCTATGTAAATAGATACATACTGAGATTATTATAAACCAAGACTTAGTTGTTGTTTGCGTTCCAGAAACACAAAGGCCTCAGCCAAGTTTGAGGCCCCGTCGTGCAGTCCCCTCCACCCAACCAGAGTTAACCCAAAGAGCATGACATACATTAGGGAATGTGCCTCATTTTCTCCCTGGGATGGACCTCAGTCACGATATTCACTGACACACCAAGGGACACAGAGAGTTCTTGGCAGAGTCATGAGCTCAAATAGCAGCAGCAGCAGCACTTTCAACTCCATACTGCACTGTAACAGGGACTCCAAATGGTTACTCCCTTTGTGGGTATGGTTGAACAATTGCATTATATTTTCTAAGCATAGTTTCCTTGGGAAACAGACCTCCATCTCAGTCTATGTCTCCTCAGCAACACTGCTCCTCCTCAATAGCACTTCATTCATCAGCTGTTGTCACCCAGATTTGGAAGAGGGATTGAATACTTTGAGATAACTTAGTTCCCACTTGGCTTGTGCAGTGGGGAGCGACCCGAAGGAGCCGGCTGAGGTGAGAGCGCTCAGTGGAGATGCCATGGGGCAGGGAGCTGATCAAGCAGCACCCATAGACCCCTGCTCGCTGCCCCCCTTCTCATCTGCAAGCAGTTTCAAGAGAGATGGAGAAGCCAGGGCTTGTGGAGGCGACGAAACAAACCCAAGCCTGCAGGAAACCAGACTTCGTAAGGTTGGCTGTTCATGGAACAGCTTTTTTATTTAAAGCCTAAGCACGTAGAGAGCCAGGCTTAAATCCAGGCCCACCTCACTCTTTCCACATTGCTTTTTTATGGCAACAGTAAAGGCACAGTACAAGTCTTTAAAGGAGTACTTTTGATCTGGGCTTTAACCAACAGGTTCATTTGTGGAAACCAAAACTGACCTGAAGCACAATTCTTTGCTGTGAACGCTAGAGATTTTGGTATAGTCTTCATTACCCCAAGCATCTCATTTTGTTTTCTAAGCTTCTTCCCCCTCAAAAAACCAAACCAACCCCAAACAAACAAAAAAACCCCAATAAATAAGCAGAAAGAAAGAACCGAATATCTGAGCTATCAGTCCCCCAGAGGAGCAAGAGCTCAATCGACAGAAAATGACCACAGGACGCTGGCAGCATTACAAAGGCAACACAAGAGGGATGTCAAACCTACACAACGTCACCCGTCCCAGAACTAATATCTGTGGCTGCCAGCCAGGAGACTGAAGTGGGAAAGACTTGCCAAGTAGGTTACAGCCCAGAGAGCCCTGCTCCCCTTTCAGCACCAGCATTAATCACAGCACTGGGACTTTAATCCTGCTCCATTTTCCTGTGTCTCTCTCTCTGCCCCATGGGCCACAGGCAAAGGCTAACCGGAAGTCTTCAATTCCTCTTTGGCCACCTCCTGAAGAGACCTACTTGAGTTCAGTCTGGAGGCTGAAAGTACTTAGAGTTTTGCTCCTAATCCATTGCAGCTCATTTGTACCAGCAGATCCTGTTGGTCCAAGGTCTTGCTTCCAGCTATGCCTCTAAAGAGACCAGGGTTTAACTCTCTAAATGCCTGCTTAATCCTGTTCTCCTGACAAGAACAGCTTTCCTGTTGGAAGATACTTTATCTGGATGCTTTTGTAAGTCTGTGCTAACCAAATCTTTTTCATGTAATTAAACATTTAGGTTTTTAAGCATACAAATGCAGTATTTGCAGCATAAATGCCAAAACCTGAGGGGAATGGCAGTGACCACAGGGACATGGGCACTCCCCTGCTCACTGGTGAGCCAGGACATTGCAGCAATTGGCAACAGCTTTAACAGTGCCAAACTCCAGACCTAGGTTCCAGATTCCACCTTTGGAATGAAGCTTATGGGCTCTTTGTCTTACAAAGAACTGGAAAATCAAAGCAAACACACACAAACAAATTACTGTGGCTCTTCAAAATGGGGATCTGGGTTCTCCTTCAGGCAAGAGAAGCTGGTAGGGGAAGAAAATGCACACGCAAGTGTGCACATGCTAGACCTTTGTGTCCAGAGGAACCCAGTAAGTGATGTTATAGTCAAAGAACAACACACCTCACCTCCTAAAGCTTTCAGCCAGCTCTACACACAGTGACAAAAATCTATGAGAGTCGCCTTGCTTGTCAGCTGCACTGATGAAATGTTACACTCACTGGTGCTTGCCCAGCTTCCAGCCTTTCGAGGCAGGTCCCTGCTTCCTCAGCACTGCTCTCCCCATGGGGTGGTTCTCCTGCTCCCCAGCTGGCCCATGAGGGTGCAGGTATCGCTTTTGCACCAGGTGAAGAAGGGACAGTGCAGCCCAGCTGCTACCCATCGGAGGTGCTCTGTAGTGCTGTGTCCTCACCTTAGCATTTCTGAAGTCCAGATGGTGGGAAGTAACCTGAAACTCAACCCTCTGCCTTGTGGAAACTACCAGCTCACCAGCAGATACAAGACCCTTTCCTGGGAGCACCCCAGTAAAATGCTGGCAGCACACCTCTGATAAGTGGTGGGATAAGGAGATGATGCTTTGAGAACCACTTGTCGCTGTGTTTGGACCTCCTTCCCTGTGGTTCTATCCCTGTGATGGAAATCACTGACTACAAGCATTTGCAAGCGTACCAGTGTGTTCAGTCATTTAAACTACATAACTGTGCACCTAATTTGTGTGTGCAAATATTGCAACCTTTTCCATGCAAACGGGGTGCATTTTAGTGCTCTGGTGGTACCAATGTTCTATCTTAAAATTAGTTATCTAGTATCTTCTGTGAGCAATTCCACTGTTGATAAAGGCACTGATGAGCTAAGGGGCAGAACGGACTCTACATTGTTGCAGTCAATCCTGAAACTATGCTGAAATCCATGGACTTCCAGGGTCTGTGGAATCGTGTAAGAGGTCTGTTCCTGATTACTAATGGCATTTAATTCACCCCTAATCATCTCCTTGGCTCAAGTGGCATCTTAAACCACAATTTTCCACCCTTAGTCTTATGCCATGTGTTTTTAATTCCTTTTTATGAAAACAGACATGGTTACACCCGTTTTAAAGGTCTCTGGCAATGGCAGCACTGAATACAGTACAGGTAATTATTCAGGCAAATTGTCCATGAAAGCTGTATTGCTGGCAGATAACAGTGCTTACCCGTAGCTATTCCTACTTAAATGAGTGACCTTTATAGGCAATGAAAGGTGCAGCCTACACCTTGAACTTAAACCCATGTATCTCTTCTAATCACACATTTCAGTTTCAAAAGGGGACAGACATTTCTACTAGAAAACAGTAAGGAGAAAGCATTTGTTTAAGTATAACACACCAGGAATGTTAGAAACTGAAGGATTGAGCAGCACATGAAAATACCACTTCCTTCCAGCCTAGAATTCTTGAGTTTGAACATGAACATTGTTTTAACACACTGAACACAAATGTCAGGAGTAGATAACTATGCATACACATCATTTGCACATAGCACAGCAGTGGCACACCTAAATGTCTGGTGAAACATTTCATCTCCATTCCAATGACTTCTTAGGAACGAAGTCTTACAGAAGCCTCTCAAATGAGAAGACCCTCAGTGCAAAGCCGAGAAAGAAGAAATTCTACCTCACTTGAACCTCTTCTTTGCAAAGCTGGGTGTTTCAGAAGGTTTATAATGAAACACAAGGCTTGGACTGGAGGGGCTGAGGTGCAGGAGCATGCAGCTTCCCACAGTCTCTGCTGCAGTGACATGTGTGCCCAGCAGAGGAACAGAGCAGTCACAGATGGGATTGCCTTAAATTACAACTAGATTTTCCAGAGCTTCCAACTGATGCTCTTAGTAACTCAGACTGGCATGCAGAGATGTTAAGTGGACCATGCTCTGTGACCCTGTGCTGGCAGGAATAGATTTGCTTCCAGCATTCGGACTCTCAGTTTCCCCCTCAGAAGAAAGCAAAGTGCAGGGATGTTGTGAGGCATAATTCAGATTTGTGGAATGTGTTGACATCCCTAGCTAGAGATCTGTTCTGAATGTTTAATTTTTATTTATCATAGCCTAAGCAGAAAATCAGTCAGCAACATGCAAATTGAAACTGAACCATTAGAGGAGCCTTTCCATTAAGCAGCAGTGATAGATACAGATTGGGAACATGGTCCATAGCATGAACATGAAGCCCAGCTGCAGCCTGAGGTGTAGCAAAGACAGTTGTCTGCAGAAACATGAATCAATAACAGCACATATGTGCAAAGATTTGGAAGCACATTGCTCAGTCTACAAAGAGGATGTGAATACTTTTCTCTCTTGTACACCTAGTTTGTTGCTGCTGAATAAGGTAGCAAGTACTGCAAATTGCTCTCATCAATAATCAAGCCGGGAGAGGCAAAAATAAAGTGACAGGGAGCAGAGATCCAGGGCTCAAGTGGGAAAACAGCTCTGAGGATATTGTGCTCCAAAAATAAGACATCAAAAGTATTCATGAGAGAGAGAGAGTTCTGAATAATCACTTTGTATTGGTCAGGGAAGATGGAGACTCTGGGGGTAGCCTTGCCCTTCATGGTGTTTCAGGCATGAATCCTTTCCATCACCTCCCAAGCAGATGAGCAGTAGGATAATGGGATAGAGGGGAGGAATTAGAGCTGTTATGCCCCACAGACATTCACCTGTGAAGCAGGAGGCTCAGGGAAACAGCTCAAGGAGGCAGAGAGAGGATGTGCAGCCCAGACAGGGCAATACTGCACATCAGCAGGAGGTGGAAATTCAAACTCCTGTGGGAAAGGGTCATGAATCAGAGTAAGTAAAAATAGCACAACCCTGAGAAAGGGTCTCACTGTCAGGACAGACGGGGGTCACAAAGAATATGAGTCAGCCAACTGCTCTGTGCTGCCCAAGCCAAATGCTGCTGTGTCCTATACTGTCAGGCAATGAAAGGAGCCTCATCCTTCAATCCAGTGAAAAATTAGTCCGTGGATGTATTCATGGGACAAGGGAGTGCACAGACAATTGCGAGGAAACTATCTTTGTACTCGCCTGGATTAATGACTCAGAGAACTGTCCAAACAGCTGTGTCAGATACTGGGGATATCTGCAGGCAGCAAAAGGCTCAGTACAAGATACAGACACTATCTCCACTGTGCAGGCCAGCACTAGTGGGGAGTTCCCTAAGACACAGCTCTATTTTAAGCAGGAGGGACAGCAACCAAACATCCATGCGTGGGGTAGAAAGGTACTGACCTGCAGATGGGCACATTTACCCATTTTGCCAGTCATGTGTAGAGCACAATGCTGTACAGTACGAAAACCAAAGGGTGAATCTTACATGTTGCATGATGTCCTTGCTACGGATTCACTTTTGCCCTTGTTTGACATTGTCTGTATGTGGCCATCAGCACAACTGCAGCCCAGGCTGCAGGTTAATAAGGAAGCTTCAGGTGGGAGCTGAAGGAAACAGTAGCCCTTAGGAAGATTCGCTTGTCAGCACTTTGTATGAGAGCAAAAGGATCACATGAGACTAAGCCAGCCATTCTAAACAATTCTTTACCTACTCACATACTGCTCCTGTGGTACAGGCAAAACGCCTATACTGACCAAACACAAAGAAAACATGGTTGGCAGTGGGCTAACCACCTACCCACTGTGACACAGCCAGCTTAGGCCTCTGAAAGTCCCTGCTCCTCAATGCCTCTTCCAGTCTCCAGGCAAATGGCATCCTTAGGACATCCTGTCTCAAAGGACAGTAAAAATCTGTTTAATTTTCAAGGCACAGAAGTCCACAAAGATGATGGGCAACACTGTCCACCAGCCAAAGCCAAGGTGGAACCTTCATTTCTGAAGCTATACAAGCACAGAATACACTGTCTTGACATTGATTTCCCTCCTAATTCTCAGAGTTAGAAGTTGCACCCCATTAGTTCTTGCTAACATTAATCACTTCCACACAGAACTACTGAATAAACTCTCTTTCCAGCATTCCCCAGCCTGTGTTGGGAACTAATTTTCCTGAACAAAGACTTTTCTCCCAGCCTTTGCCTTGTCCTGTCCATGGCATACCTAAAGAGACCTAGCTATGCACACAGAATCACAGAATCAGCAAGATTGGAAAAGACCTTTAAGGTCATCAAGCCCAACCATTACCCCAGGACTGCCAAGACCACCACAGAACCATATCACTGAGGGGCCTCATCTACATGCTGTGTAGATAGACCTCCACAGGAACAACTCCAAGCTCTGCTACTGAACTGTTCCATAACTCCCGGCAAGTGGCTGACATTCTGCCTTGCTACCTCCATCACACAACACTGACAGTGCACTTTTTGCAGCTCTTGGAGTGATACAAAGCTTTGGTGGCCAAATTGAGACGAAGAGTTAAGTCAGTGCAATTCCTCACTCGTGCTTCCTTACATATGAGAGAAAACCTTTCACTGACAGAGGTGGTAAACTCTTATGAAAACCCTACCATTAAACCCATTAACTGGTAAGCACTCAACAGGAAGGATAACATTGACATGACTTGCATGTAGTCTGCAACTGGCCCAGCAACATGAAACCCCAAAGCTACCAGCACAGTTTTAGTCAGGTCTGCCACAAGAAACTTTAACAGAATGTCAGCAGCTGCCAAGCAAAAGTCACTCAGGACAATCAACAAAAAGACTGTGAAAGAAATGCGAAGTCTTCAGTAAGTGACATACTCGATAATTCTGTGAGATATCAGTAAAGGTCTATGAAAATAAGCAGTGATGAAGTAAGAGAATCATTTGTGAAGGAACAGAGCCCATGAAGGACAACTTGGACATCATTTCAGCTAAAACCAGATATCTACAAGTAGATTAATTTTAAATACAATGGAAATCACAGAACTGATACGCTAAATAAAAAGTGTGGAACTGAAAAGAGGTATTTGGACTCTGCTCAAGTGGCTATTTTATGCCCCCTACAGAGAGGCTCAAAGGGACTGAACACAGCAGATAGTTTGTAAGTCACTACCCAGCTCTGCTGCCATACATGAACAGGGTGTCTTAATGAACCATTATCGTCCCCACTTGGCAGAAAATGTGAAGATCAAGAGAGGTCTCCAAGCCAGCCAGCTGCAGCTAAAGTGTTGCACACTGCCACTCTCGGCTTCCACTCAGACCACAGGAGCATTTCATTTTAGAGAGCAAACTGAGAGCAGAGAATAAAAGCACTGATTGCAACTGCATTCATTAAGCAGACAGTGTCCTAAGCTTTAGAAAAGACAGAGCCACAACATAATCAATGAGGTCAATACTATTTCCCTGAAAGCATGCACCTAACATGTAACCTTGATAACAGCAGATTGAAAGATGAGTTCTCTTTCAAGATAGGCTTGGTCAGATTCATAAAAACAAAGAAAATCACCATAAACAGGCACAGAAGAAATTCTGAAGCAAAACTGCTTGAGCATAGAGCAATGTAAAGCCTCATCCCACCTCTCAGTACTCTGCAACTATTTGGCTAGAGCAGGGATGCACCAAAACAGTTACAGTACATCATACTAATGACATGAATCCGGAATGCATTATTTCCAGTTGTGTTGTTCTCCCTTTTGGTGAATCACACCATCTCACTCAGCCTCCGTTTCACCACCTGCAAACAGTGTTAGCAGTATTTATTTCACTCGGTACAAGGTTCTGCTTATTACCTGTTTGTGCATGGCTCTGAAATCTGCATGCAATGTGTTTGCAGCATGGCAGTCACATTTTCTCCTTTTGTATCTCCCATGCACATTTTGTACCTAACTAACCCTACCCATTAGTCTGTTGTACCTCACTGTGTCAAATGTCTTACAGATGTTCGTGCCCATTGCTTCATGCATGCAACACTGCATCACTGCATGAAAAAGATGGGGAGAAAACCCACTACAGTCTGAAAAGACTTAGCCACACTGGCTGAATTTTATCAACTCTCACTCCTTCGTGTTCTCATCTCATTTTATCACCACTTGAGTCTTACCTAGCCTGACTGAGGTCAGACTCCCTGGCCTATAAAAACCTGAGTAATCCTGTCCTGAAGAGGCAGCTCAGCATCTTTCCAAGTGGGTTAGGGGTGGATTTGAAGAGTAACATTTTGTGAGAAACAACACTAGGTGATAGCATCCATTTAAGATAGATCTATGCTACAAGCTACACATGCTGTTGCCCAACTTCCTACCATCTGTACCCCAAACGTTCAGCTTTATGTTAAATAGACATTAATCCCATGCTTGTATACTTAGATGGAGGCATGCAATAACACATATGTTGCTCTTGAGATGCACTTCCCCCCTCACAATTTGTGCTTGTGAATGTAATGGAAATACAGATTAAAATATATGTTTCTGTTCTTGCATTTGGCTTTTCAACGCCACCCACAATTCCCAATGCCTGAATATCCTGGCTTCTCACATCCCACTTGTCCGCTGTGCTTTGAATGCTGCCTGCTACTTAAAGATCAGCTGGCCAGAGTTTAACCCTTAACTTTCGAGACCTTCTCCCAGGCCCTCTTTAAACCAGACCTGCTCAGCTCCACAGCCCCTGACAGGACACTGCAACACATCCCTGGGAGCACTCTGGGGGCTGGATCCCACTGCTGGGAGAAAGCAGCGCACAGTAATCAGGGTGCTCCCTCTCCACCTTCCCCATCATGAAGATGAGAGAGGAACAAGGCAAACATCTGTGGAACAACAAGCTGTAGGTCCTGGAGCAGGCTCTGATGCTGGGAGTTGAGGGCTAGAACATGTCTTGGGGCTGCTTTCCCGGGAATCAGACAAAAGGCAAGAAAGCAAAAGGCTTAAAACACAAATAAAAGCAGGTAGCACTCAGACCAGCTAAGAAGCATCCACAGAGACTGCAGCTGTCTTGGTCACAACGGGGGATGCCTTACAGTCACCTTTAAACAGCAGTACATTGAAAACTCTTCCAGGTCATGGCTATTTCATAGCAATGATATGGGCTGAGCTGCAGGGATTGTGCAAAGGGTCTACGTGCCTCATGAAGTTATCTCAAAGGGAACAGACGGGCTGAGATCAAAGAGCACTTAGCAGCTCAGCCATTTCTTGTGTGCTTTGACTGTGGTGTCTCCTTTATGCCACATACCTGCCTGCTTTTTCCAATGAAACTGAGAAGATTGGCACACTTTTAGGCTTCTATGATACACCAAATGCATTAGGCACGTAAGACTCATTTTCTGCAAAATCTCTGCAAGCACACCAACAGATCCATTCACATTCACCATGTCTCACATTTGCATTGCAAAGTAGAACTGGTGCACCCAGCACTGGCAGAGCAGTACATGCCTAATGGCCTAACACATGCACAGGAGGAGGGTCCTGCTAGCACAAAGGTCCAGTGGTGCCAAGAATATGGGTTTGGTCCAGGAAAGGAAAATTTTGGTATTTTAAAACCCCCTTTGATCTAAACTAAACTATTCTGCACGATGCTCGTTTTCATTAGACTGATTTTCTCAAGAGTCTAACTCTTCCAGAGGTCACCAAGGGAGCCCGGGGCTCAGTTGCACAAGGATGCTGTACATTATGCTTCAGTTTGCAAATGCTACATGGCCATATGACAAATCAAGCATGTTTCAGTATACACAAATGGAAGTGGATGGAGATCTGTGTGCTGTGGTTTTGTATAAGGCTCCACATGTGTGAAGTGACCTGACAAGAAATGTAACTTCTGTAGTGGTGAATAATGCTTCATTCTTAGGAATTATGGACTAGATTCTCAACTGGTATAAGTCAAACATGGCTTTAAGCGATACCAAAGCAACAATACATAGCAGCTGACAAGAGGCTGTGACATGAAATCAAAGAAGTGAACATGTAACCAGAAAACTGATTACTGCTCAGTCTCCTTCCTTCCCATATCACACACAGATGCCCCAAACATCACATACTTGTGTTCTTCCCAGCCCCACCTGCTCCTCCCAGAAGAACTGAAAGTTAGCTACCAGTTTGAGAACACCACCGAAGGTGCAATGCTCCTCAGCATACAGCTTGTGCTAAATTGTGTCTTAGCAAGCTGAAGAATCAGTACCTTGTTGCTCAAAACATCACCGAAAGACCTGCATCAAGCCCTCCTGTGCGCTCCCCAGCCCTGAGGGCAGCAGGAAGGGGTGCATATTGAGCCCACTGGCACAGAAAAGACCCTGCAGCAATGGAGTTTCACACTCCAGAGTGAATTCCTTTCATTTTCCTCTTATTCTTTTCTAATGTTTGAAGTCTATTTTGAACACATGCAGACTTGGTACCTTATTATTTTATTTTAGGAAAACTCATGGCATTTTCCATGAGAAATGCATCAATTTAAACAGATCTTTGGCTGGACTTTCAAGTTGTTCCTAATTAATATTCCCTTTGAAATCTATCAACTTCCTTTGCTACTACTAAGCTTTCCTGCATTAGTATATAGAACTAGTATTTCAAGGAAAAGTCACTTTTGCATGTAGAGTCATTAGATACCACTCCGTTATCAGCTCAACTTTTAAGCCAATATTTTCTCCTCCTCTCTGAAGGACTGTCAGGCCAATAACTTTTCTCCCCTTATCTTCCTACTCATACTGCTCTTTGGCAGTGGTGTAATTTCTTTCACACATGCCTCTACTCCGTGGCTTGATAGTTTTTAATGAGCCTTTCACACTGGTGGTTTTATCTAGAATTAATTCTGTACCCTCAGTTCCTCTCCCTGTTGTACAGCTCAGGTTTAACCACATTGTAATCGGTGTTCCTCCACTAGCATAAAACCAGCACAGATTATAGTGCCAGGCTTTGTCTTCAGTAAAGAACTGTGTCAGTCTTGATTAAAAGACAGTGCCTTGGTGACTGGTGCATAAGCTATTTATTTCAGTGTCTCAATCAGGTTCATAGCAGACTCTTTTCTCTAATCACAAACCCTCTTTGCTTGCTGGTGATGGGAAAGCTGTTGACTGAACAGAACTGGAAATCAGGCTCCCCTTCATGAAGCTGCTTCTGGGACAAAGCTGCTGGGTGTCCTGGCATTAATGCATCAGGGAAAACGAACAGACCTTCAGCTCACTGGGAGATGGGTGAAACCTGGACATCACCAGCAGCTGAGCTGGTGCTTTTCCCAAGCACCTTGTTCCAGGGTGTACAAACAGAGAAACTGGGACATGACTTTCAGTTTGACAGGGAAGGTGTCTGCTGACAACGAAGGAACCTCCCTGTGACTTCAAGCTTTGTGGGGGAGAAAACAAGACAAATTTTAAGTGCTGCAGAAATATGAACACCCCATCACTTCATTTCATCCCGTCACTCTGCAGGATAAATAAGCAGATAAATAAAACAAGCACTGCAAGCAAATGCAGTGCTTGTATTTGAGACTACTTTTCAGATGGCCATGAGATTTCTGAACAAAATCCACAGCGCCAAACACTGACAGAAAAATCACTGCCTCTAGCTATTATCTAGTCACATGGAAAATATTTGACTGAGGAAATAAAGTCCTTCATTGGAGGGCTTGAGTGATAAGCTGCAGGCATGAAAAGCAGGATCAAATCAGTGTCAAACCTACATTCACTCCCAAGACATGTGAACATCCTACTTGAGTACAGTAGAAGTCATTTTGCCAACAGGCTTTGAGCCTGTTGAAAAGTAGGAAGTATAATGAAAGGGAAGAAGATTTTTAAATCAAGCACTGAAAAGTACCAGAAGATGCCTATAACCTGCTCTGAGACTACAAACTCAGCAACAGCCAAGAAGCAAAAATACACTGATTATACCCTAGGTTTGTACTACAACAAGAAACACTTGGGTTTAATCATTTCTGCACTTCTGCAGCCATATGCTCCTTCCCAGAATCTCTCACCTTTCTTTCCACCAAAATCATGTTTATAGACCTCAGTGTTTCAAAACATCTCAAAAATGACTTTACAGAAATAGGTTGCTTTCTTCCTCTGTTTTCCATTGTACTGCAGCTAAATCTAAGTAGAATGATGGCTACACACCACATCTTCATGCCTCAACCTTGCTTCTGCTTACCAAATTCCCTGTAGTGCAAGATCAGACACTAGGTTCCAAAGGTATCTAGACCATTGCAACATTTAAAAGGCTGTATTTGAAGCAGTGAGCACTGAACCAGGAAGAAAGAATTTAACTCCAGCTGCAGGCAGAAGTACATTAAAGAAATTCATGCCAAAAGTTTTAGGTGTGAATTACTTGTACATGAACACTGCACCTTCCCTCTCTCGTTATGAAAGGAAATTCTTGGACAGGAACATAATTTTATTAAGCAGCACATAATGCTCCCTGTAGTATATACAGCAGCACTGTTATCACGCTCTATTTCACAGCATTAAAATGAACTATTCTCCAAGCAGGAGAAATCTTCATATCAAAGATTCAAACACCACAGGCTTCCATGCTGCCAGATGAGAATCTTTTAATTTTTTTATATGCCTTTAAATAGTCCAAGACTTCAGGAGTCACAAATGGAAAGTAAATGAGGCTTTGACTCCTGAAACAGGCAGAAGTCACTAAAAGAGTCCAAGCGAAAGGCAGACTTGAAAACCTAGCCATGGGAAACTTTGCACAGAGCCTGGCAGCGATCTGTGGGGTACAGAATGCACTTGAAATGAATCACAGAATGGTTAGGGTTGGGAAGGACCTTCAGAACTGTGCTTCTCTACCTGAATACTGAAATACAAGACTAAGGAAAAGAAAGAGATCTCTGAGACTGACTGCACATGAAGCACCTTTCAAGTCTGAATAAACTCCGACAATGTTAAGATCCTCCCCAACAGGGCAAATGCCACATACAGAGCAAACACCCCCTTCTACTCACCTATTCTAAGTCATATTTCTATTACCAATTCACATGAAGAGGTTTTGTGTTTTTCTCAGGCTGAAACCCTCCACTGGAGATCTAGGAGGGGGAGAGAGAGGCTAAGAGCATCCCCTGCTCAGCGAGCACTTCAGTTCTGTCCTGGAGCTGCAGAGGCACCACAGCCTCCCGCACCAGCTCTTAAGGCACAGAAAGCCCGGGCAGGCACTAAATGAAACATTCCCTAAAACAAGGTACAAAATTCCCTTACATCGTTATCAACACAAGACCCAAAATGCCAGATCATCTACATGGAAGCACTGTCTATAAGAAAATCTGTATAGCAGGAAAAAGTATTGCTACAATATGATGCTGTACTGCCACTATGCTTCATCTTATTCCTTAAGTTTAATTTCTACCCTTCCATACATCCTTGCCCACGTTATGCGTTCACTGCAGAAGCTATACATAAATCTCTCAGAAGCTGGTCAAATTGATCTTACTTTCCCAAGACAGAGGCTCACTGTGCTCTGTCCTCTCAGCACAGAAATGGGCTAGCTACAAGCAGTAACCAATACCAGAGTGCCATCTATAGCTATTCCACATGACTTCACAGCAAAGCACAGTAGAAAATGCATAAGCATGCTTATTCCCCTTCCTGGCATTAGGAATATCTCTCAGGAATTTCTGCTGTTAAGTTTGGAGAATAATAGAATTTAATCATAGCAAAAGATGTAACAGCAGCTGCCCTAAGAGGGGCTTTACTTCTCACAGAGAGGCAGAGCATTGGGAATAAAGCCCCTCTCCCCACTCTTCCCTAAAAAGGAGAAGCAGAGCATATGCATGCAGCCCACTGATTTCTGCTGAAATGGCCCAAAGCCAGCTTATAAAACAGACTTGTTACAGCTAAAAGAATACATCTTCTCGTTTAATACTGTGTGAAAAGATACTAGAACAGGTTTGCAATTTAGGGCCAGGAACCAAGCATAAAGCAAAAAGTGATAGCAATGGTATTCTCCCCTCAATGCACGTCCCAGGACCGATAAATGAGCCACCTCCACCAGCTCCATCCAAGGGAAACTGAGTTCCCAGGAGGTGTTTCACAGTGATGCTGCGCTGACCCCTCTGGACAGAAAGGCTTATGGCTCACTCCAGCAATGCAGCCTGAGGAAGCAGGTTTTGAGCAGGTGATGGAGCAGATGGCATCCTTGTCCCCTTCTGCTTCTGCCTCTGAGTCAACCCGCACTATCTGCAGCCAGCAAATCCATACAGCCACCCTCCTCCTCGGGCACATCCAAGCACCAGGCTCAGAGAGAGCCATCAGTGGCACTCTGCCCATTCCCTCCAGTGTCCCTTTGGGTCACAATACAACCCTCTCCATGTGAACAATTACAGGCTCACTGCATGCTTGGTTGTAATGCAGAGTATGTCCAAAAAAACCTGGCCAAACAAAACCCCCATCATTCCAGAGTTAAACAATCCCATCTACACACCCCAACCAAGCCAGAAAAGTGCTATCAGGTGTCTGATGGATTCTAGTGTCAGCAACTGGTAAGGAACAGTTATGCAGCTATTTCCAGGGGTTGCCTTCAACATTCCTACCCAGCCACGCTTCACCTAGCAATGTAGGGGGAATCTTCATGCCAGGACTTGGCTCTCTGGGAGGTCTTCTGACCCTGAGCTGATGTAGGTATCTAACAGGGCTCCTCTGTACCTTTTAAGGGACCACACAGATTCTGTTAGCAAGCTTCCACCAGCTTCTGTGGCCCTGCTGTGGGACCCCACTCACTCCCCACTGCCGGTGGTGCAAGGGACCACACAGCAGGGGAAAGAGCCTCTCCCCTCCATCACAGAGCTGCTTTGTGGGAAGGTTCACCATGAATATACCAGTTAGCATAAGTGCACCAAGACATGTAAACAGGCTGTTCCTTTTTAGACTTGCTTGTTAGTAGCATCTGTTTTGATTAACAGTTCATTTATTAGGATTTGGGGTTTACACATGCCACTGGCACAGATCCACAACTGAGTCACTACAGAAGCTCAGTCTTGCCTAACTGGAAGGTAAAGTGCAGAGCAGAGCTTATACATGCGCAATGATGGAGGGACGCACAGAGATTGCTGCTTTGGTGAAGACAGTTCACTAGACTGGCAGTGCTTCAGAACGCTGGACTGTGAAAGCTTCAGGTAAGGCAGTTAAATGGGAGCACGCTGCTCACAAAGCTACAAACCAGATTGTACTGACTCTGGGGGAAAGCAGCGTTTTTCACCAAGGAGCTGATGAACAGTTGTGGGTTGATTTTTCTTTTTCTTTTTTTAAAGCAGGTTGATGATAAAAAAACCTCTCAGAACAGTATGACTATCATGAGAATGATTTCTAAAGCAGGAAGCATGACAGCCCCACACCCACAACAGCAGAAGCAGCTGCCACATGCAAGTTGTCAGCCACATACTGCAGGCCTGATTCCGAACTACTTAGAGCTACTTGGAGCTCTGACATTGTCTTCAACGCAGTGAACTGCACAATGCAGAATTAACTAAAAGCTCCCTATAAGACAGGAAAAACAGATGGGTGGTATTACTTCAGTCAGAAAGTATTTCACATCCTGATCTCAAAGCAGGAACTACTATGATAGAGCCCAGCCTGAACAGAAGGACCAGGACCACCACGACTTACATTCAAGACCTGCAGCACTAAGAAAAAACCCCACCAACATGAAGTATCAGTAATTAAAACAATCCCTAACCTCATCTGAAGTTCCCTGCAATAGGACTTCAGTGCCTCCCAGATTCCAAATGCGGGAAGATAAATTTCTTCTTGATGCTAAAGAAAAATACCAGAGCAGGTTGTTTCATTTTTATCTGGAACATTTCCACTTGCCCACCTCTTTTCTGCACAAAGCCTTTCCAAGTTCAGTGGAACTCCATGCCTGGCTTTAAGCACAGGCAACTTGGGAAGCTGCTGGATGTTGCAAATATTTCCATAGCCCCTTTTCATCTGCCACCGCAGTGGAAAACCAGACCCACTGCTGCCAGCTGAGAGAAGATCAGGAGTATGGGCAGCTGACTGCAGTGGTGGACCAGCAGTAACCATAGCCTCTGCCCCTGCTGTTTCTCAGGGTAAGGAAACAGCAAACCCATCCCACCAGGAAAGCATCTGTGGCAGCATGGTCCAGATGGTCTGTTTTGCCTGCATTTGGAAAATCTTGGAGCAATTCTGACTTTCAAAATGGCAGAAATCAAGTGGCAGCACCCCATAGTCCCTGAGCAATGCACTGTCTCCCATGTTTGCAGGGATTCCTAAGGAGACAAGATCCTTTCTTCTGCAGAGGTCAGGGCAGCAAAGCAGCTGTTTCCAAAAAAGCAACAACTCACAGCAATGCCAGGGGTCTCATCACCTGTCCCCCACTGTGAAAGCAGCAAAAGCAGTGCAGGAGGGGAAAATAAGGAATTGTAAGGATTGCTCCACTCTGAGTGCTACTAGGCGTCATAAATTCCTGGTTACAGGTCAAGCATCCCCACAACTCTACATGGTCAGCCTGGTATTAGTTGCCTTTTCCGACTTTGGCACAGCCTGGCTGCAACTAGCTGCCCATCAGCACCCTGACTACCTGCAGTGCTACGCAGGTTACCTTGTCACAGGGCTCCAGATTCTGGTCTGAACCAAGACCCACTGCACAGTATAAAATATGCCAAGATATTTTCAACGCAGAGAGCTTCAATGCTGTAAGGAACAGCCTTGCTTTCCACACATTAGCACATTGAAATCTGCACAGCAAGCCTGTCAAACAAAGCAGCTGCTCTCTGGCTCTCCTACACCTCTCCTCAGATGGAAGAGCTTCAATTATGTGGCATGTCTGCAGGATTTTAGAGTTAAAAGAGCTGCTGCCTTATCACATACTTCAACCTTTTGCCTTCCTCCAGGCACTGCATAAGATGATCTGATGCACTTGTCTGTTCATTTTCATACAGAGGCTCAGTGCAAAAGGTTGCCCTCGGAGTTTGTTTTTCACAGCAGGGATGTAGGAGTACAAAACCAGAAAGCTACTTAATTACTGATTCCCTGCCCCTACATTTTCAACACTGGCAAGACAAATTAAAGAAAAAAAAGTATCTTTCCTAGGAGAATACAACCAACTGAAGGAAAAAAGTGATTAAAAGTAACTGCAATATTCAATTCTACTTAATTTTATACAAGATTTCTAAGACATTTACATACCTAACAGTCTTTAGACAAACACTACCACATTCCATGATTTTCAGAAAGCAGCATGGGGCATCCTTCACACATAGAAACATTTGAAACTCGATTCAGTTGCTGCTCAGATACCACAGTAATGGCCATGCTAAATGGAGCCAAACCAGGTACATCAACACAGTACCTTAACTTGGAATAACCTCCTGCTTTTCACCCAGTCACTCTGGCAATGTATCAATTATCACCATGCTCAGATTAGCTTCTGGCTCTAAATAAATATTAGAAAGGTGAATCTTTTCCCTTAAAATAAATTCTACAGCATAATCAGCAACATGTACTAAATGCTTGTAATCCACAGGCAACTTCCAGAAACAAATAAATTTAAGGAGCTGTCAGTTCAAACCGTCAAGTCTGAACTACTAACATCCTTTAAACTTCTGTTGAGAGCAAAAGACACAGGAGACAGACACAGGTCTGTAGTCAGAAATGTCAGAGTAAAACACCATAAAGTCTTGCTTTATATGCACCAGAAATACATCAGCACAAACACAGTGATGTAAGATAAGATTTCCTGCAAGAATATTTGTTACCTTGAGCCTGATTTTTATCATCATCCCTGATGCTTCCAGTAACCTCGAGAGATCGTAAGATTAGAGGCCTTGTAGAAATGGTACTTCTGGCGTTTCAGCAGTCGTCTAACATGCTTTAACATAAAGGACAAATGAAAAAGTGATCTAGTTTGGAACTTGAGGAACTATCCTGCTCCGCAGCTAGCAGGATGAAGAAGGAGCCAGAAGGCCTAACTCAAGTGCCAAAAGTACATCAGCAGTATCACACATCTTCTGTGAGATGCAGCTTTTATCAGGAAGCTCGTTAGAAGTGTGTATGACATCGAGAGTCAAGGCTGGAAATCAATGTCTGTTAGCTTCACATCACCCATGAAACCTGCTCTCCGCCCCACGTTAGTCTGTCTGCTGCAGACTGCTGACATATTGGCTTACATGCTCTTATGGAACAAACTGAGTCATGCTGCTAAGACTTGAAAATAAAAGCTTTCAAAAAAAGCTCTGCATTCTGCAAGCAGTACATCCAGTTTCATAACGCTGAGGCTCATCATACATACACTCTTGCCCATTTCTGCCCCCAAAGATTACCTCTGGGCACCAACTCATTTCTGCATGCAAAACACAGTTGTGAGACAGACAGCTACATGCACTCCACTTTAAGAAAAGAGTTTAAGCCTTTTCTTAAAGGCCTCTTTATTTTTAAATTCCTTCAAAACATAATTTAAACAAATCAGATGCAAAACACCTGCATTTTAAATTAGCATATATTTTACTGTATCAATCACAGCAAACTCATACAGTAAGATACACAAAAATAGAGCATGGTATCACTTCAATTCAACACAGTTTTGTACTACAGTATTCCATGACACATATACACAGGACTTTTCTTTTTCAAAGCAAGTATAGTCCCTGCTATGTTCACCGTAAAAATTACGTGGCATCACAGTTTTAGTTATTCACTGTAGTGTGAGTAGCCATATGGAAATTGAACTAGTGAACTAGAAGATACACTGTAGGGCAGCCAAACAGGCATGACACTTCAGAAGATGACCAAAACCAAAATAGCCACCGAAATGAAAACCACCCTTAGACTGTATTTTAATAGTAAAATTGTTTTTAAATTCTTCACTATATACAGAATGTATCTACATTTGTGTCATATTTATATATATATATATTTATAGAAAAAACATACAAGATTTTCAAAACCTTAAAATCAGTCACCTAAACAATATTCACCCCAACCTTCAGGGTCAGCAAGGCAACACTTGCCTATACCATAATGTTCAGCTGCAGTCACTTGATTCAGACTTTTTCCCTGATTGCTAAACACACGCCATTCACTTTGTTTCTTAGTGCAAACTCTACAGTAACTTACTGCTCTCAGCCCTCTGTAAGACTCAGATTTCATCTTATTTTCATAATACTTCTGACACCCATTTATGGCTAAAATTATTTTAGCTATTTTACAACATTAGCCTATATAGTTTCCCCCTCTACCTACCTCAAGCCCACCCCCCCACCCAAAAAATGTAATACAAATGATCATTCATGCATGTTTCTGTCACACAGGGATCAATGGACATTTAAGTTTAGAAGCCTAGACTCTAACAGTGTTTAAAAAACCCCTAAGTGAATAATTTTAGTGCAGAGTGGACTACATAGCTTACATCTCAGCTAGAGTTTTTTTACAGATATTTTAAACACATTAAATTCTGCACATCAGATTAGGTTGCCTGATACCTTGCTCTAACCAGCTAGGTGGAATAAGGAAGCTAGAAGGATTCTTGTGGGTTTCCTTTTAACAAAAAAACTAAAGCCTATTCATAACCCAGTGTTGTTTGGGGGTCAAACTGTACAGAGCCTAGCACGACAGAGTCCTGCTTCTCCACTTGGGTTCCTATGTGCAACAGTAACAGAGATAAATCTTATTATCTGATTCACATCCATGACTGATGGGTTTACTTTAACAGGAGTCACAAATGAGCTCTGATTTTTAACCAGGCCAGTGCTTTACTTGCTGGACTACACTACAGAGGTGGCAATGAATTTGGAAGCAAGCATAACATTTATACTTACAATTTCCATAACCACAAAGGAAAAGCGTGCACTGAGAACCAAAATCCTGCAATTCTTAGACAAGACTCCACTCAGACTAGTGGTAGCCTTGTCAGAAGGAGAGAAAAAAAAAAGTCAGATTAAAACCCAAAATTGGTCAGTCTGCCACAGTGACTATAATAAGCTATGAAATACAGTACAAGGAAAAACAAAAAGTCACCTGAACAAATAACCCAGAGAGACTTCATACTTATAATGATTCTACCACTTTTAAGAACTCAACATATTATTTATTAAAAATAAACTGTTTCCAAATACCTATTTACAGTACAAAGAACAGTACTTAATACATGTGCAACAGAAAGTAAAGAAAGTCAGTACTCATCTGAAAGGACAACACTCCAGGCAGAACTTAAGTAATGTGGCTACAGGTTCGCCTTTTTGAACTACCATACGGTAAAATCCAGTAGGATGAAACTGGCAACACCAGAAAACAAAGCACAAATTGTCCAGACTCAGATTATATAACCTTGAGATAAACAACAGGGAGATAAGGGGAGAAGGAAGAAACATAAAGACAAAAGGAAGAGCTGCTGTCGGTGTTTGCATTTTGGAGATTAAGAAATGCAGACACACTTCAAAAAAAAAAAAGAAAAGAAAAAAGATAAAATAGTCCTTGTTGGCAAAAGGAGCCATTCACATCTCTTGCACGTTTGGGAGTCATACTTTAATCAAAAACCGGCAGCAGTTTCATCTCTCATAGAAAATGAGGACCTTCAATTTTCAAGCCTTGCATGGATTTACTTGGGCAAGGAGATGACTGCAATGTAAGAGAAAGGTTTGATGTCCCTTTTCTGACATACAACAGCTGCCAAGTTTTAAAGAAAAAAAAAATAAAATGTGCTCTTCTCCCCCTTGAAATTGAATAGTAATGATCATTCAGGAGTTACCTAAATTATAGCAGCATGAAATCGAATGTGTCTGCAGCATCTGTGAAGCCACAAAAATCAAGAACTGGCACCTGATCACTGAACCATGGTTCCAGACATTTGGATGTGTTCTTTCGGTAAGAGGTCAGTGTTATTTTCTTATCAGTGGAGTCAGAACATTAGTTAAGATAGCCCTTTCCCCTCCCCCTTTCCTTCCCCTCCAAAACAGACTAATCAAGTCTATCTATAAACTACATGGGACAGCTGGGACGATTTATAGTTTAACTGGTTGTTAGGCATGAATCTGTGAAGCTCGCTTTTCCTACAGCATGGATCATAATAGTAAGCATTGAGGCAAGTGTCACATGAGACCTTAGAGCAAAACGTGCAAGTGTTTGCAGCTCCAGACCGGTTACAAAAGCCGCAGCGCGAGGTGCCTGAAGATTTGGGTTTTGAACTGAACTGAGCAGCTCTCTCTTGACTCTGAGTCTGTGATGTGTACTGAGATTTATCCCTTAAAGACGCAGGAGGCAAGCCATCATTTGGAAGTGGTTTGATTGAATAGGTGCTCTGTTTCACTGCTGGGTATTCCTGCCTAGAGTTGTACAGATTGTCACACTTTTGGCAAACAGATGTGCCACAAGGTACGCCACAGTTTTGGCACTTGAGGGAAGCTGTCTCTTTGGCTAGGTGGGTGCGTTTGTGGTAAACAGGGTTGGCATCATTTTTTAACACCCATATATCAGGCTTAATAGCTTCTTGTCTTTTAAAATTTAACATACTTCTAGAATCAGAATCAGTATATAAATCCAAGTCCTCTTGAGCAGAAAAATAGGAGCTGTAAGGGACATTTGTTCTTAGCATGCCATTGTGATGAGATGAAGTTGGCAAGAATTCGTCTGAACACCCGTGTGGGGAGCTTGACACTGTCAGAAGAGAGGGTGATGGACGGATAATCTCATCTTTAATGTCATCTTCTGCATCAACTAAAAATGGTTCTTTCCTGAGACTCAGTGAGCTCATCAAAGGTGGTTTCTTACTTTCCCAATAATTATCATATGTGTCCACTGATTTGGAAGGCTTGCTCACCTTTGGCTTGAAATAATCTTTAGAAGCTCGTTCGCTTGCTGATTTCTGGAGTACCATGCGTGCCATGGAAGTGTTCAAGTTTTCTTTGCACTCTACACGCCGTTTCATGGCTTCTGAGCAGCCTCTAACATCTTCAGTGCTATTTTTTCGTTCATTTATGACATCAACCTCTGAATAACCTTTATCCTTCACTTGCAAGTGAATTTCAACAAGCTGCTCACATTCCACTTTGGCCAAAAAGAGTTCAAATGAAACCATTTTCACTTGAATGGCATCAACCTGCTCTTTGAGCTTATACGTTGTTCCCAGTTCTTGAACATAGCCCATGTAGTTCAAAATTTGCCTTACATCATCTTCAGTTAGAGCAGACTTTACATAATAAACAAAGGGTCCAGTGTAGGTCTAAGCAGTTGGGGGGAAATAAAAGGAAAACTAGGTTACAAATTCAGTGGTGGACTAGATGTTCAGATAATTCAGTGACAGATACCATATAATTAAATAGAATAATAACCACAGTGAACACACGCAACTCCCATGGCAAGATGAACTCCATTTCTGCATTCCTCCTGCTCAGCAGATGGAAATTCTGCATGAGGCAAATTCAAAGTAGGAGAGTTTCCATTCAAATTGAAATCCTGATTAGCATAATGTCAGTGTATAGCACAGTGATTTAAATCAACAGGGAGGACATTAACTTTTACGCATACCAGATACGTCTGCATTTACAAGCAAGCTTACTATGAAAGGTAAAAAGGCAGAGATTTCATATATTGCCCCTGGACAGGGGCTAGCTAGAGGTAACAGGAACTCTGAGTTACTGTGGGAGTATGAAAGTCTTCTTCAGCTTTAAATATACTGTACTATTACTATGCAGTTTCAAATGTCTGGTTTATATAATTTTATATTAAGTCAAGCACTAAAAATGACCAAAAAAAAACCAAAAATGAGTTTGTGCACACTGAAATATCCTTAGCATCTGGCATATCCGAGGTATGTTCTTAACCCAGTTCAAACTGGTTTAGATTGGATGCAAGAGTAACCTGCCCATCATATCTTTGTATAGAACAGCTACTGGACCCACAATGCACAACCAAAGTCAGTATTGGCAGTGCCTCAATGGATCAACCAGCATTTCAAAGGCCAGAACTTAAAGATGAAAAGATTTATATAGGAAAAAGATTTATATAGATGAAAAAGATTTATATAGAGAACTTGAATAAAGGTAGCTCCTCTTCAGGGAAATAATGAAATAGCATCTTCAAGAAAAACAGAAGCACCCATCACTAGAGCACACAACCCACAAATGACTTTAGACACCTGCATCAGCAGTGTTTTCATCCAGCTTTCAAGCATCAAAACTGTTCTTGTAAGTCACCTGCAGTATTCATTACTGAAATGCTGCAGCAGTTTTGAATAATCATATAGGAAAACATAAAAGAGAAAAATCAACAGCAGAAAACTCACTAACTTCCAGCACCCAAGCCGAGCAATGTACAAGTTCCTACTTTTCCCTCTGAGATCCTGGCATAGATAAATAATTTGAAAGCACATTAAAATCCAAACTTCATGAACTGAGAGCTGACAAGCAGATAAAAGATACTCTGGAAACAATGCTTTTAGAAGAATTCCTTTACCATCATCATACAACTTGTGGAAACCCCAGCAAAGCATCCACTTGAAAGCATGCAATGGTTGTTAGTACTTGTGCTCCGTTAATAGCTGTTCCAAGACAAAAATCAAACTTTGAATGAGCTTAAACATAACTTGACCACTCACCCTAGTGAAAGCATCTCAAAGTAGAAATTAAGACACTGTAGCAAGCTAGGCTGAACAAAACCCTTAAATAATCTCTTCCTCTATTTTATGGTTATATTATAAATGCAAAAGTACTTTTACTTCTGCTCTTGGGATACTCTTGCCAGCACAACACTTTACACTGCAATTTTCCTATGGCTCTGTTTACCAACTATATGTAGACAAACATATACATCATGCTAATAGGTGGGGAAAAGAAAACAGACTATAGAAGAAACACATGAAGTATGTTAAAAGAAAGAAAAACAAGACATGTTCTCACTATGGCCACACATAAAATGTCTTACCTTAATATTTTTGAACTCCTTTTTCCAGGGGTAAAGAAAGAGATTAATTCCAACTGTCTCAAGCATGCTGAATGCATTACGTAGAGAATGTAAACTTGAGGATTTCACAGATCTCAGTGAGTTTTCAGCAATCTCGTAGAACTTTATCAACCGGAATCTATAAAAGGGATCAATTTTCGGAAGGCAAAGAAAGGCTGCGGCTGCCACTCGCAAATATTCATCATTAATCGGACGATGCTTGTTGTCAGCGGCACTCAGTTTGCATTCATGGAACTGTACATACTTCCTAAATAAATCGTCTTTATATTTTGAATCCATTGAAATCAGTTTTTATCTCACGTTTGGGCAGCTACCTCGTCTCTTTCATGGTTATTCAGCAGCAAGTTGATTATCTGGCATTAAGAATCTTCAGTAATGGAACTCGTCTGGAATAAAGATTGAAAACAAAGCCAAGTCAACAGAGTTGCATAAACCCCAGATGTCCACAGCACCTCTCTGCTTCACAGGATTCCATAAAATGGCTCACAGAGCAGCAGCTCCCAGAACAACCTCTCTAGGTTTCTGCACGAGAAAAATGTGCAACTGTACAGAAATGCTGTTGTCCTGCTTTTCATTGTCATTCTCTACTCTTCTTCCAATCATCCAGCTAAAGCAGTACAACAAACCTACGTCGAGCAAGGCTCTGAGAGTCTGATGCAATAAAGCCAGGACTGAGGGTTCTTTGGCGAAGGGAACTAAGGCAAAAGTAACTCACAGCAAAAAAGAGGAAAAGCACAAGTTTTCAGAGTCTCTCCTCTGCACGTTATTTTGCCCTTTCAGTTCAAACAACTTAATCATTATAATAACCAGTCACCGGCTGGTTTGTTGGGGTTTTTTTGCCCTGCACAGTGATATAAAGATTTAAAAAATCCCCTAAAGAAGTTTCTTTTGCTCAACTTAGCAAAGCATCTCCTTTTTGTTTCCTCCAGGGCCCCTAGACTTGAGCAGATTTATTTGTTTCGCCAAACACTTCCTGCCACTCACATTCCACCTGACGGCACACCCAGGCCATCCCTGCGCTGGGAATGCTCTGCACCCAACCTACAGAGAACACACTCCCTGACTGCTGCAATCGACAGCCGAAGTTTCAGCTGAGTAGAGGCAGTGCAAAGATGACTGCAATCTTTTCAGCAAAAAGAGAAAGAGCTATACCTGCCATTTATAGCTGCTTTATTAGAACAAAACCTTTCCTGGTTTTACATCATGTATGCTTTTGTTTGCAGGAATAGTTGCTTTTACGCATATATGGATATACATTTTCACCTCACTAAGCTCACATACTGCACAGGAAAAGCTGGTGGCAAAAGGAGCTTCCTAAACCTACCAAACCCAAGGTAATGAACAGGCCAACATGCTCCATCTCAACTGTCTGAGGAACTTGTGACCAAAAAGCAGACCACAGCCTTTGCTTTCTAAATAAAGCCACGATCCAGACTTCCCAGCTGTGAACCCCAGGGAGGGGAGGAAGGAGAAATCAATGCACTGTTTTGGTTGTAGTATGTCTGAAACAGCACTTCAGGAAAGACTTTCCACCCAATATTAATTGCAGCTGCTAGAATGCTGATCAGTACCCCCACACACTCCTGTTAAAATGAAAATCACTGTTAAGAGCAAAATTAACTGAATAAAAGGAATTGTAACACGAATAGGGGGAAAAACACCCAACACAAACCAACAACCAAGAGGCCAGGAAAACAAACAAACAAAAACCCCCAACAGCCTAGCAGTTGCTATTACTTGATGAAAGGCTGCACTTAATGACAACACCCTGTGGGGTAAGTAAACTAGCAGTTCAGTTTCTGCTCAAAAGCACTCTGCTCTTGTTTTTTCCCCACAGAAAATTGCACTGATGTCAAGAGACAAGCTGTGAATCACAGGAAATGTGGAGTTCTAAATTAACATTTGAGCATAAGGGCCAGGAGTAAACCCTTCTCCCTCCTGGAGATCTTTCCTCCTTAAGTTGTGTAAGATGCAGTCTGTGGACAAAGACAATGGAATGCCTGTTCCTTAGCAAGAAGGGCTCCATGAAAGAATTTCAGAGAAGGATCTTTGTTTGCACATCAGTAATACACCCCCAGAACAAGAATGATCCTGTGCTGACAAGGAGCTGGATTAAGTATTACAATTCATCTACCTCCCCTGTTAATAACTACTAAACAAAAGCGCTTGGTTACATGGATGAGATGTCAGAATTGGGAAAGTCCCCACACGTAAAGGAAGTCCTCCACCGAGGCCCTGCAGACTGTGACACTCAAAACCACCGCGGGCTCCCTTTCTGACTCGCTGTTTGCATGCGAGCCAAAGTTCACAGAGCCAAAAAGCAAACCACGACAGAGCAAACACCCCAGCAAACCTTCACAGCCCTGCTCCCTGCACACGGAGCTTCCAGAGCAAAACATCCCCATCCCAGGCAGCCCACCCAGCATCAGGCAGGCTCTGAGCAGCAAACCATGGTTACAAGGCTTGGTAAAGCCCTCAGTATGAGCAGGCACGGATAAATATAGTTTTAAGAAGCACACTAGCTGATGCAACAGAGAAGGTGACAAGGCCATTATGCTGCAAATTATTGACTGAAAACTTCCCAGATTTCATGAAGATGCATGAAAAATAAGGTCTGATCAGAGTCCAGTTTCTGCAGGAGAGATGAGAATACATTTCTATCCATCTCCTGGCTCAAATCCTCAGCTGAGGGATCCAACCACTCTGCCTACCCTAGACTGCCTAGCAGAGCACAGGCATGCAAAACCCCTATGGCAGATGGGGAGAAACACGGGACACGCTCAGCATCGCCCCAGACCACAGCAAGAGAACCAGGAACGCTAAGCTCGCGCCAAACGTTAGGAAACAGAACTACCCCGAACGCAAAGGCTCTTGAACAGCACCGGAGCACAGCGCACCGCTGAGGAACTCCAGCCCGCGGAACAAGCGGGCGGGAGGGAACACCGCGCGCTTTGGTGCCGTTTCGCTGCCCGGCTGTAGCGGAGACACTTGTTGCAGACAGCCGGCCCGGCCGGGGCGAGGAGCGGCGGGCACGGCCGCGGCCACCGCCTTTCCCCCCTCGACGCGAGCGGCCTTCACAGGACACCGCGCCCGAGGCCGGCCCCACGGGAGCTCTCTCCAGCCTCCCACCGGTGAAGCGGCGCAGCGCCCACCGCCCGCACCCCCCTCAGAGACCGCAGCACGGGCGGGCCGAGCCCCCCCCCCGCGCGCCAGGCCCGTCCCTCACCGCTCCGCGCTGCCACTGGGACCCGCCGCCGCTCAAGGCCGGAAAGCGTCCGGTGACCCGGATGCGGGGCTGCGGAGCCCTCGGGCCCCTCAGCACGCTCCAGCGGCGGCCCCAAGCCCCGGGAGCGCCGCGGCTGCCCCCCGGCTGCCCGCGGAGGACTCGGGCTCCCGCCGCCGGCTCCGGAGCTGCCGGCCGGAGGGGGGCGGCTCGCAGCGGCGCCCCGGAAGTGGACGGCGGGCACCGCCCCCCCCTGCCGCGAGACGGCGACTTGAGGCCACGCCCCCCCCGCCCGCGGTGGGCGGAGCCCCGCGAGGGGCGGATCCGCGCCTGCGCACGGCCGCTCCCCCGGGTGCCGGGCGCGGCGGCGGGAAGATGGCGGTGGCAGCCGCCGGGGCCGGGGCGTCGTCGTCGTCGCGCTCCCCCGAGCGGCAGGACCCGCTGTCGCGCTTCACCTGCCCCGTGTGCCTCGAGGTGTACGAGAGCCCGGTGCGGGTGCCCTGCGGACACGTGTGAGCGGATGAGCGGCGGGGCGGGGAGGGCGCTGAGGCGGCGGTGCGGGGGCCTCTCGGCGGGAGGGAAGCGGGTACCCGTCGAGGCCGGGAACCGTCGGTGGGGCGGGAAGCCGTCGGGGGGCAGGTACCCGGTGATGGTCTAGAACGCCGGAGGGGGGGCGAGTAGCCGTCGATGGTCTAGAACCCGTCGGGGGGGGGGGGGTGTTTTACAGCCTTCGATGATCAGGAACCCGGGGGGGGGGGTGCCGGTCGATGACCTGGAATCCACGGCGGGGCTACCCGTCGATGATCAGGAACCCGTTGGGGGGCGGGACCCGCCGGAGGACGGGATCCCGTCGGGGGGCGGGTACCCGTCGGGGCCGGGGGTGGGATCCTGTCCGGGCCAAGGGGGTGAAGCAGTGCTGGCTGAGGGGAAGGGGGCTCTGTTGGCAGCTTTGCTTCTCAGCAGCATCTTGTGGGTGTCCTGGAGCTTCCATGAAAGGAAGGAAATAGGCAGATAGGCTTTTATTTTCAGTTTTCTCCCGAGCAGAAAGAGCACTGTCCAAAAGCAATAACACTGAGCATTATGAACTAGAATCCTACTCCTCCCTGGCCACACAAATGTCACCAGGCTGCTGGTTTATTAGACATAGGTTCTTGAGATTCCATTATCACTTAGTGCAGAAGGTATGGAACAGCTCTGAATGCTTATGCTGGGTGTCCAGGAGGGATGTTCTCACCATCTGCTCTTCTCCCATTCTAGCTTTTGCAGTCCATGCCTGCAGGAATGTCTTAAGCCGAAAAAGCCAGTGTGTGGTGTGTGCCGCAGTACCCTGTCGCCTGGGAGCAGAGCTCTGGACTTGGAAAAGCAAATTGAAACAACAGAAACCACTTGCAATGGCTGCAATAAAAAAGTATGAAAGTATTTGGATATAAAGTGCATGAGGTGTGCCTGCTCAGCCGTACTGCTCAGAGGCAAATACAGTGCTCGTTCTTCAGCTTTCTGCAGAATCAGATTAAAAAACTTGCTCTGATAACTGCTCAAGATATTTAAGATAATATATAAAGGTATAGGCAGCACTCAAATGTTGACATTCTTTCCATGTTTTTTTATTGTTGACCTCTTCAGGAAGTGAATTCCAAATCAAAGGTAGTGACTTTCAAATAACAGTAGAATAGTGTTTCAGCAGTTGCTTCTGTGAGCATTGTCTCTGTGGAATGGACATCGTAATTAAACAGTGGATGGGGGGTTAGGTATTGGCTCTTAAACTTATAATAAATCATAAACATAAATAATATAAACTTAAACTCTTTGGCTCTTAAACATAAACTTATTTGCTTTGGTTGAAATAGTTATGAGTCAAAGTTGTCTTGTATGGTTATTCCGTATGTTTATTATTTGTTAGCATCCTGCATGTTGAATCCCTTTATAGCATTCTTCCTGATAGTTCCTTTCTCTTTGTAAACTTGGGCTGCTTAGTGTTAATTGAGTATGTAAGAAAATACCTTAGCAGATGGCAAAACAAGAAGATAATTAGACACACTAAGGTCAGGGTAGCAGTTCAGTTAATTTCACTCTTTGTTTCTGGGTACTGTCTTCATTCCAGTTAATAGAAAACTGTAGTGCCTTAATTAATTTTTGTTAATGGCATCGAGCAATTAGCGATCAGTCTACACCAAGATCTGTATTTAAAGCCAAATCATTTTCCATACATTGTCATAGATGAGGTAAACTGGCTTTAGATGAAGCAATTTTATGCATATATACGCTTGTTGTGGTTTAAACCCAGACAAGACAACACTATATTTGAGGTTAAGAAAACTGTGCTGTCCTGAACAGCACTGTATTTGCCAAATATTTCAGGCAGCAAGGTTACAGATTAGCTAATCTATAATCTCAAACCTTGCCGCCTGGCCAGCTGAAGTGTCTTCCTGCTTCAACACTGCCTGCAGAAAGCTGCTTTGTTTTACATGTTACTACTTAAAAGTGTAGGAGTAACTGCAAGTAGTTTCAATTAACCTTGCTCTACAACTGTTGCCTGCACAGATGTACCTCTCAAAGATGCGTAGCCATGCAGCTTCTTGTTCGAAGTACCAGAATTACATCATGGAAGGTGTGAAAGCTGTAACGAAAGAACCACTTCACAACACCAGGTAAGCAGCTCTTCTCTGGAAATACTTGTAATTTTTTGACAAAGAAGTAAGAGCAGACCTCACCTCTTTGCTCAGTTTGGGCATTAATAATTTTAATCCTTACACACAGTGAAAAACTAAGCCTTAATCTGCAACTGACTGTGCACAGGCAAGCTATTCTGCTTTCTACTGTGGTCTGTGCACATCTTTAAGATCAGGGTGCTCAGTAAAAGTAGCCGATTTTTGAATAAAACCTTTATCTTTCTATCTGTTGATTATAGTAACTTACAATGAAGGGAAGTTGGAATGAACTGCAGGGCACGCATCTGCATTGTAGCATATTGGGGGGTACCCTGTGCATTAAGAAAAATAGGTGATAATAAATGGCCACATTTGTAGAAAACTACCATTCTATGTAAATCTGGATGGTATTAAGAGTTCCTTAAACTATTGTTAGGAATTTATAAACTGCTAAAATTAGCTTGGATTTTTTGTATAGAATAAAACTATGGCCTGAAATAATTTGTATTCTTAAGAGCTGGTGCAGCAACATTTGAGTATTAAATTCTAAAGTTTTTATTTTTAACTTTCTTACAGTGATGAATAACCTCTTTTTCTCCCCCCAACCAGGAACTTCCCCAATCGCTTTACCTTTCCTTGCCCGTATTGCAGCGAGAAAAACTTTGATCAAGAAGGACTAGTTGAACACTGCAAAACATTGCACAGCATGGATGCAAAACAAGTGGTAATAAAAAGTCTTGGGGCAAGAATTGCAATGAAGTCTAGTCTTAAATCCCTTTGAAACAATGAATTAGAGACTCTTGAAGTTAAGTACATGTTTATTCCTGTTCAAGTCAAATGTGGGTATGCTGTTCATACATTTAACTTTAATGCTGGGTTTCAGTACATTCTCTGGAGGTGACTAGCTTCTATTCCTGTTGCAGCTAGGTGACATCCTCCTTTTGCCTGTAAAAAATGGCAGACATTTGAAGTTAATTAAGCACAGTAGCAAACATAAGTTAGTAAAATACAATTTCAAGAAAAAGGCAAACATTTACTTTTCCCCTCTGGTGTGTTCAGCTTGCAAATGCTTGCAAAAAATAGTATATCACTCTGGTAATCTTTATCTGCTGATACTCCTTCTCGTATAAGAGGGATTGCGAAACATAGAACTAATTTGGAACTTGCATATTTCTGGAAAGCTTTTTTTTTAATTCCAAATTATTTAGGAAAAAACTTCCTTTTTTCTCTTGGAGAGAAGTGATCTTTGCAAAGGAGATCAAGGAATCTCTTCTGTTACTGAGAAATAAAGGCTAAAATCTTCAAAAGCAAACAACTGAAACAGCTGAATTCTGGTTTGCAGCCTGTAGGGAGAAGAGTAAGGCATTCCATTGCAGATGTCTTAAGACATGAATTAAAATTATATTATCTGAGGCTTTTCTGCTAAATATCCCAATAAACTATTTGACATCATTGTTCATATAGAAAACCTTAAACTTCAGTCTTCCATGCTGTGTCTGTCCCTGCCCTTCCTACTGTAAATGTTAAAGCACTTAACCATTGGGACTTAATTAGCTTTTTTGGGTTTTTCTTGAAGGTTTGCCCAATTTGTGCCTCAATGCCATGGGGAGATCCAAATTACAGGAGTGCTAACTTCATGGAGCACCTTCAAAGACGACATCGCTTTTCGTATGATACTTTTGTGGTACGTATTTCCTCATCCTTGGAATACAGCCTCATGGCTCCTAAACCCCAGCTTTTTTACATAGCCATTACTGTGAAATCTCATCTTGCAGACGGTATCATGAGAGAAATTGGATTATTGGCAAATCAAAGGAAAAGACAGGGGTTTTCTGTTCTTATTTGGTATTGTATTAACCAGCATTGCTGTTGTAGTAAAGGAATTTCTGTCCCTTTTGTTCACAGGATTATGATGCTGATGAAGATGATATGATGGCACAGGTTTTGATGCGTTCTTTGCGGGATAAATGAACCAACCAGAAGATTAACTGTAAAACTCAAGCTTCCATGAGGGGGAAATGCCCAGCATCCTTGCACTTCTCCCTGTACATTCCAAGATTAACTCAGGCATCCATAAATACGGAAGACTTCAATCCCTATCCCAGTTTCAAATCCAAGTTGGTTATTTCTATACCAATGGTCTATACCATTCAACCCTGTCAACCTGATTTTCTTACTTGCTTCACACAAAGCTTAATTGCAACATGGAGGAGACAGATCTGTTTTCCTTTAATAATTTCCTGGTTTCTTTTGCAGTTGTGTTCATTTGATTGTCTAAAAACAAAAACATTCCAAGTGGAATGGCCTAATCTAGTTAATAAATATCTCTTCCCAGTCTCATTTACATATCTTAAATGCTAGTAGGAGAGGTGTAGTTGTAGTCTGTTTTCCCTTAGTGAGACCTCTACGTGCTAACTGTAATTGCCAGACCAACTCTCATTTAAACTGACTTATGATACCTGTGATTTCATAATGTTTCCCAGTGTTTAAATTCTTAGACACAGCCTCTCAACTGTATGGAAAATACATCTTTAGTATGAGTCTTCAAACTTTCTTAGCAAACCTTTGCACCTCTTAAGCAACTTTTTGTTCTACGTATGATTATTACTTTCTTCCATGTTTTGACCATAATTTCTAGCCTGGAAGATAAACTTTAATGTTGGTCTAAGGTAAAATGCACCATTTTTAAACTGTCTTAGCAAATCTTAATCATATTTGCTGGCTTTGTGATTAAATCGGTGGTTTTGAAACAGATTTCCTAGTGACTTTAAGCCTTATGCTGATAGGGGAATTAAGAAGGGTGCTTTTTTTTTCCAATACCTCTGCTTTCTATTTAAACTAAAATTTTCATATATAATCCTAGTTTTTCCATCTCTCGAGGCTGGTAGCAAAGCTTACCATCAATTCATAACACTTGCATAGCGCTACCTTTCTGCATTACAGATTTTAACAGGTATTTTGAATTCCTGTTCTTCATTTAAATGTTGCTAAAGTAGCTGAAGCTTTACTTGGAGTGTTTTCCATATTATGTGTACAGTTTGCAGGTAAAACTTTTAAAGGAAAGTAAAATGTAACTCAGAAAGCAGGATGACAGTTCCAGTACATGGTAAATGGATATTCCGTATTCAAGTCTACACTTTCACTATAGACCTCCCTTTTTAGTTTAATGTTTTAATTAACAGTCTGCACGGTAAAGATGATGAGATCTAAGGATCTAAGATACCTGGCCAGAACTTGTAAATCACAGTAGTGTTGAGATGTCTAGTCTAATTTAAGCATGTTTAATTGAAGCAGTGGACCTGCACCACCGCAGGATTGAGCACTAGTTTATTTATTTGACCAGTAAATTTAGGGTAATCACACTCTGCAGACTGCAGCATAGCCTTACCCTTAAAACAATGAAATGCACCCTGGTTAAACCTCTTGATTAAACCTTGTGTCCAGCCAGACCTCTAACATACTTCAGTTGAACTTGGGTTTAGTATGTTTTCCCAGCCTGTTAAAGACTCATCTGTAGGTATCTGCTGCTGAGGGGAAGCTCAGTCTTAGGGGCAGGGGAAGTCTCATTGTCCTGTGGGAAAAAGTACTGTGTTTGGGGTTATTTTTAATGCTTGATCTGTAAAGAGATTACAGTGTATTAGTGGTTGGATGGGGATTTCAGGGTTCTGGCTAGAACGCAGCTTGGTGGTACACACTGGCCAGAATCCAGATTTCTGTTAACTATTCTAAGTGCACTTCCATGCAATTCTGATAAAATGTTTAAGGAGCAGTTAGAAGCTTCCGAGCAATTACTTTGTTGTGTTTCTGACTTTTGAAGATGAATTACAAATAAAGGCCATTTAATTTATAAAATCCTACCTTCATGTTAACTCCAGTCCTTTCTTCCTTGTGGTCTGTACGTTTCATTTCAGGATCTCCATAAAAATGCTTCTTGCCAGCTGTGGAATGCTGCAGGGAAGACACTGAGAAGTGCAGAGACTTCAGCATTTGGCTTCCATTAAATATTTTAGGAAAACAGTTTGGATCAAATGCTGTTGGAGCTGGCCAGGATACCGCAGGTGCACCCTTGTATGGGAACACTTCCTATGGGAAGCCATGGAAACAACACCCCCTGGAGTTCCTTGTTAAATCGTGGAAGTGTGACTGTCCAGTAGGGCTTTTCTGTTGAAATGTTTACAGCTCCCATCACTTTAATGCCTCTGGATGTCAGGTTTGTGGTGGTGACATCCTTGTGTTGTTCTGAGTTCTGATAGCTTCCAATGAGGAGGTGATACCTGGCTTGTAGCAGTGGCTGGTCAGAAACTGCTGGTGACTCTTCCCTGTCTGTGCAGAGCCATTGCCTCACTGTACAACTTGGGTTTGATTTGCAGCAATTTAGTTAGGGATTGTTAGCAGAAGATATAGATCAAAAGCATTGACTGGAAAATGCATGCTGGTTCTTTGACATTAGTGTGTGAGGAAGAAGCCATGTCTTGGCACTTGCTTGCTTGGCATCGGGGGAATCCGTGGCACTGCTTTCTGTGCTGTCATAGAGTGTTGCATGTCTGTGCTGCTAAATACGTCAATGCAAACGTGTTCACACACATGGTATGTCTTACTGATATTTGCCGTTTGATTTAAAAAGGCATTCTGTTGAGGTACATGTGTGTATAGCCTCGATTCATCTCATCTGTGTGCAGAAAATCATGATGAAAACAAGCCTGATATAGTGAGAAAGTGAATCTGAGCTTCTAAATCCAGTGGAGAGTTGCTGCAGGAGGGTGAAGTACTCCGCCAGGGCTGCTCTCACCTCGTCAGCACCTGATCTTGTAGCCCCCAAGTGCCCATTGTTGGTGCTAATGCAATCTGGCCACTCAGACCTGTGAAATTCCCAATGTCTGGCACAAGGAGTCAGCCTTAGGAGGTCAATTAGCGAAGAGGGAGGGGGCAAAATGGGAGGAGACAAGCTGGCAGTCGAGGTTGCTTTTCTAAATGAATCTGTCTGATAAATAGGTCTGATAAATTGTTGTTAGCATTAATTACCTAACAATTGCTTCATCTGGAACTACAACAATACATCACCTGGTCTTGTACTGGATAGTAAGGTCTTGTAAAGCACCTCATCTATAAGCAAGCATTCGTGGTGTACTCTGGATCTGCATGTCGTCTGATTGACAAAGGCAGAGCAAACTTGCTTCCAGACTTTTGGATGGTCACCGGTAAGACCAGCATCAAAAGGGTTAACCTCTCCTGTGGTACAAAGGCTATGGCAAGTCATCATAAAAGCAAATGAGGGGTGTGCTTGCAGTCCGAAAGCTTTTCTTCGGTTTAAGCATACTAACAATGACAAGGTTTTAGCCTGTTTGGGGAGTGGGTTTTTGCCTCCTGACACAGTTGTGTTGATTGTGCTTCATTCTTCAAAAGCAACTGATTTTTTGGGGGGGAAACTACATTATTCTCCACGTGATACAAACAAGGACTGTTGAAACCTTCCTGTCCTTTCCCAACTCTTTTCCCAAAACTCCAGAATATACTGGGCACTTAATAAAAGTGTGATCACTACAGGCTTCCTGGATCTCTCTTCCAGTTCTTCTCACGTTTGTTCTGCCTTTATCTCGTACTCGGACACTGGGCTTTAAGATATAAAACACTGAAGCTTCTGGGAGCCGTTTTAGCAGCCCCGCGCAGTGAGGCTCCCTTCCACAGCCCGAGCGCAGGGGGAATAAGCTCGCCCTGGTGCACTCAGCAGCCGGAGCGGCGGCCGGCGGCGTGCACCGACGGCAGAGGGAGGTCTTGCACCTCCGAGAGAACGTCCCAGCCCTGCGCTCGCCACCGTCCTCCTCCACTGGGATTCACGGAGCTTCTCCGCTCTTGCAGGGAGGGCTCACGCCTCATCCGCGCTCCTCACGGCCGGCGCTTCCCTTCGCCCCGCCACAGCCTCCCTTGGCGGAGGGAGCTTTGCTCCGCAGCAGGGTGTTTGAGATGCTTCATGTGGCCACGGGGCCGAAGAAGGTAAAAAGAAGACTTTACAGCAGACTTGCCGCTCTGGGGGTGGTTAGAGTGTGCCTGTGAGCTCCCTGGGCCAGCCCATGTGGGTCAGGGGCTGGAGGCAGGACTGCTCTGGCCATGCTGGGGCTCCGCTGCTCCGGTGCTGAGAAACCACTGCCGTTTCCAGGCTGTGAATCATTGCAGAGCTTCCCCTCCCCTCTGGTCTCTTGCTCTCCATCCTGTGGTGCTGTGGCTCACAGGCACAGGCAGGTCACTTTCTCCCCTGATCTCGGTTTTTCCTTTAGCACAGCAGTTTTTTCCACGTGCGGTGGTTGGAACAGAACTGATTATTGACACTGCAGACAGAACAGAGGAGCAGGCTTTGCTTCTTGAAAGAAAACCACCCAGTTGGGTTCCTTGTATGAGTGTCCCCAGTTTAACCACATCCGTGGCAGGTGGAGGAGCAGGGGGGCACCTGCAGCAACACCCAGGCTTCTGCCCCGCTCACCATGAGGTGCTGCTCCCCACGCCATGGGGTTCTGCACCTCTAGACACCTGTGGGAAATGGGGTGGACCTGGCCTCTGGGGTTTGCATCCCCCAAAAGCCTTTGGGGGCACATTAAGTTCAGGCTTATCCAGGGATGAACCAGGCAGATAAACATCTGCTGAAAGCCACAAGCAAATCTGCAGCAAAGGAGGGACAGATCCAGCTCCAGAGCATGTGGCTGGAGGGGAAGAGTTCACAAGCTCATCCCATCTCTCCAGGACTGTGTGTGGCTGGCGGACTTCACAAGCTGCTCCTGGCCTTGGGAAAGACAGACTGAGCTCAGCCCCCTGCTCTGCAATTGTACCAGTGGAAAGCTTTGCTCCTCACTTCTGCATTTCATGTGGGTTGTGGCTAAACAGTAACGTGTGGTCAGTGAGGGCCAGCGGGGTGGTATCTGATGGCGGATCACGAGTGACCTGCCACCATGGGCCCTTTCCCGAGTGGCAAGGCCTGGCACTGGCTGGGAATGAGGAGGCATTCCCAGCAGGTCCCGTCCCTCCTCCCGCCACCAGCAGTTGTCTTGGCCCGGAGCTGAGCCCGGCTTCTGCAGCAGGTGGCTGGATCCATGCCCTGAGCCTTTCCAGTGGGAAAATCCCCACGTGAGCAGGAGGGATGGGGTGAGCTGGAAGCTGGGGCTGGGAGTTCCAACTGCCAGGCCAGGGGAGCTGCACCGGCTCTGTTCACCACTGTCCCAGCACCACTGCAAGACCTGGGCACCTTCCCATGGGCGCGTGTGCCCTGGGGAGCAGAGATCTGAAGGAGCATGTGCCTCCCTGGGGCCGGTTTTTTGCCATGCCCGTGGGGAAGGAAGGAGGGAAGAAAACCAGAGGGCAGCTTGCTAAGGGAGGATATGCTGCCTGAAACCTGCCCAGCGGAAGGGAGAAGCAAGTCCGGGCAGGTGCTCCCGACCCTGCCTGGGGGAGGGAGTCAGCAAGGGCTGTGCTGGACCCAGCCCGTTGCTCTGGGAGTCACTGCTCTCCTCAGAAGATTATTAACCCGCAGCGAGGCTGTGCCCAGCCCTGCTCCGGAGCAGGGGGACACGGCGGAGGCTCGCCCGAATCCGCACCGCAGTCCTCAGCGGTGGGGCAACGACAGCCACGCGTAGGGGTCCGGGGACCATCCTCCCGGCACAGCGCCTTCCTGCAGACCCGCTGGGGCGGGTCTCCCGGGCTCGGGCACAGAGGCCGTGGAGCAGTCGCACGGCCCCTTGCCCTGCTTCCCTCCGGGGCATCGGCTGGTGGGAAACACTCCGGGAACAAGCCAGAAATGGCTCGTTCATGTTCACCATCGGCAGCAGCGATGATCTCCCTACACCGGAGCCCGGTGCGCAGCCCCGTGGGCAGTCCCCGCGGGGCCGACACCTGCCGGGCTCCCCCCTAAGCCGTCCCATTGGCTCCGGGTGCCAGGGGAGGCTCCGCCTCTCCCGCCCCATTGGGTTCGGTGCAGAACGACCCCGCCCCGCCCGCGCCGCCCCCCGGCCCCAGGTCCATATGAACGGGCGCGGCGGGCGCGGCGGTACTGTGGTTCAAGATGCCGCGCTCCTTCCTGGTGAAGAAGCACTTCTCGGCCAGCAAGAAGCCCAACTACAGCGAGCTGGAGAGCCAGGCCGGTGCGTGCACGGGGTGCGGCGGGATGCGGGAGCTCCGCGGGATGCGGGAGCGGGCGGGTGGACTCCCTCCATGTACGACTTTCGCATGGGCAAGGGGGTGTTGTTTCCACTTCCGTGCAGTTCGGGTGGGATGGGGTGCGGGATCCCCCATGTCCCGAGATGTGGAGCCGTCACCTCGTACCCTAGGGTGGGCGTGGGGAGCTACTCATGGTGGAGGGGGGCAGGGGCGCGGGGCTCCTTTCGCGCTGTTCATCTCTCCAGGGCGGGTAGCGGCGCCGAGACCCGTCGGGTCTCCTTTGCTTCGGGGTGGGCTGGGGCTCCGGGACCCGTCGGGTGGGCTGAAGTCCCTCTGGCTCCGGGGTGGGAAGCCTGGGGTCAGGTCTAATTGCCCTGGGGATGGGTTTGGCCCCCGTTTGCCCTTGTTCCCACTGCGTGCTTCGAGTCCCCACTGAGTGCTGCTGCCTCCCGCAGTGCTGGCCGCCCCTTTGCTGTACGAGACATGCCCGCTGCCCGTCATCCCTCCGCCAGAAGTGCTCGGTCCCGGTGCCTACTACCCGCCGCTGGTGTGGGACGCGGGGCTGCTCTCCAGCCTCTTCCCTGGTGGTCCGGGCAGCGAGGCAGCGGGTGGCACAGCCCCTGCACTGGACCTGACGGCGCTCTCCAGCGAGGAGGATGAAGGCAAGAGCTCGGGCCCCCCCAGCCCAGCCTCAGCCCCCGCTGCCGCCGAGCGCTTCCGCTGTGCCCAGTGTGCCAAGGCTTACTCCACCTTCGCCGGGCTCTCCAAGCACAAGCAATTGCACTGCGACGCCCAGGCCAGGAAATCTTTCAGCTGCAAATACTGCGAGAAGGAGTACGTGAGCCTGGGGGCTCTCAAGATGCACATCCGGAGCCACACGCTGCCCTGCGTCTGCAAGATGTGCGGCAAGGCCTTCTCCCGGCCCTGGCTGCTGCAGGGCCACATCCGGACACACACCGGTAATGCAGGCTCTTGCCCTTCTCCCTCCCTCCCTTATCACTTCCCGCTTCCCAGCTCTGCAGCCCCCAGCAAATCGGTGGGCCAGGTGTTATCTGGGAAGATAAGGGCTTCCCAAACCTGCTTGGCACATCTCTCTGAAATGTCCTTTAAATATCCTCTTGTCTGGAACCGAGCACAGGGTCAAGGCTCAGCTTGTAAATCTGTGCCACTGCTGTTAGCGCTGTGCCTGTCCATGAGCCAGCACATGGGCCACGGTGCAAGAGCACATGCTTTTGCACTGTGCTATAGAGTGGGGTACTGCTGCAGCAACTCCCTGTTGACTACCATGCCCAAAGCAATCTTCCCTGCCCTCACCAAGGGCTCCTGGCCGGGCTCTCCAGGCCTGGCTGCACGCCACTGTGGCCTCTTAACCCGCGGCCCCACTCGGCAGCAGTGAGCTCGGCTCTGAGCACACCGAGGTGCATCGCAGCATCTCATGAGCCCTGCGGGCAGGTGCTGGGGGCGCGGGGCCGTCACCCCCCGCACCATTTGGTGCGGGTCCGGGTGCCGCAGCTGCAGCCCACCCCACTGCCCATACAATGCATCTCCTGAGCATCCTTTGTGGGGCTGCGGGATAGTGTAATTGTGACTTGGCACTGATTTCACACCCTCTTAACGTACTAAAGATGATGGCTGAAGGAAGCCGGGAAGACTTAATTGTGCTTTCCAAATTGAGCATACGCATTTGTTTCCTCCAAAAGAGTCTTTCTGGGAGGAATTCGCCCTGGCCGGGCTTTTCAATGCGAGCCGGGCAGGAGAAGGGGGAGCGCGGGGTTCAGCGGAGGAAATAGCTATACTCACCCTGGCGCTGGCGCCTCGCAGCCGCTGCCTGCTATGATATAATTAACACATAGAGCTTGGCTTTCCTGCCTCTCTGCAAACGGCTCGCTTGGCTCCAGGCAGGAGACAAATACCGTGTCTTGGTTTGTATGTGCAACTGCCTTGCTGCTTGCAGATGTTTCCAGCATTAGTTTTCCATGGCTCATAGGAGAGGTTTTTTTGGGGCAGTAGGAAATTCGCGAGTCCTCCCCAAAATGAGTGCTGTACATACCTCACCAGGCTTTTCCTCGGAACAATGACAGCCAGCACTTCTTTTTCACTGCGCTCTTCACAAACTTTGGCTAATGAATGGCTCCTTCTTTGATATTCCCCATGTGTTGATGACTGGTTAATTGGGAGCATTTCTCTTTGTCCCATAGGTGAAAAGCCCTTTTCCTGTACACACTGCAACCGGGCCTTTGCTGACCGCTCTAATCTCCGAGCCCACCTGCAGACCCATTCAGATGTAAAGAAGTACCAGTGCAAAACCTGCTCCCGGACTTTCTCCCGCATGTCTCTGCTCCACAAGCACGAGGAGACAGGCTGCTCGGGCTCTCGCTGAGGACGCTGCTTCCCCAGGCCTCTCTCCACACAAAACCCTATATTATACCTAGTTTCTGTAGGAGTTAGTTTCCTCCATCGCCATCGCAGCGCACACTGAGCCCCTCAAGACCCTCACACTCCTCACTCGGTGCCTCCTGTGCAATGCGAAGGCCTGATCCTCCTCCCATCCTGGCGTCCGAGAGTGCAGGATTGGACTCCGGAGCTAAGTGTGGGTGCCAAAGAGTGAAGCTCGGGGGGTGCAGCCCTGAGCCCGACCCACGGCTGCCGCATCCCCCATCAGGTGCCCCTGCTTAGTGGGCACCTTGCAGGGCTGGTCCTGCACCCTGGTCCCACGCTGCAAAGGGGGGGGGGGGGCTGCTTTCTGTATGTTTTTTTACTGTAACCACTCGGTAACATTTAAGAACCGATATTTTTTAATGAAGGACAAGATGTGCCGTGTCCCCCAGCCCCCAGTGTATATACGCCGCCTGTAGAAGGTGTAACTATGCAATAATATAGTATCCCAGTAGTTGTGAAGCAGCTGCTTCTCCCCAGCACAATGACAATTTGCAATGCCTGCGAGATTAACAGTGTCCGTAAAAGGCACGGGGTAGCCATTTCAAACACCAGCCCTGTTTACAGAGCAGCTATGCACTCAAGCACCTGTTAATATGACTCTTAACAACTGCTTTTCAAGAGAACTGTGACTAATAGCAGGCACTTGTCAGCGATACAATGGTGGCCTGTCCCAAGGCTGCCCATCGACAGGTGTGTGCCAAAAGCCCTATTTATGGGTATTGACAGGTGCCTCCTGAATGCATCTTTCTTTGGACATTGTTTTCATGGAATCATTACAAAGAGGATGTTTACATTTCAAAGGTACACTGGTATTTATATATTTTTTTTGTTTTCTTTGGTGCCACAATTTTGTACGGATGAAACTTTTTATATAATTATATACAGTTTATTGATATTCAATAAAATGTTTAATTTATAGTAGGGTTTTGTGGGTGAAGACGTGGCAGTGAGGTGGGGACTGGGGTGCTGGGCCTCTGCTCCTAGCCTCTGGCTGCAGGTGAATGAGTGGCATTCACATACATGGGGGGATGCAGAGCAGTTGCCTCTGGGGAGGAAAAGGCAGGCTGAGTCAGTTCCTGCCGGAGAACTGGGGAAGGGGCAGCTGTGCGGTGATGCAGGCTGGGGGGTCAGGCTGATGGGGCGGCAGTGGGTCTCACTGGCCCCATGTGGGAAAGTGCATGGGCTTGCCCTGTCCCTCCCAGCCGGCCGGAGGGGGTGCTGGCTTCCCTGTGGGGCTATACTGCAGCACCCATCCCTGTCTGTGTCCCTTGGCACTCCCTTGGGAGCAGGTCCATGGTGCGGCTGCCCCTTGCTCTCAGCAGGCTCCCGAGCCTCCCCAGGGGATGGCTAAGACATCAGCAGGGAGCTGAGCCTCTGTGTGGGTGAGTTGGTGTGTGGCACCCGAGGTGACACATCCTGTTGTCACCACAGAGCCTTCAGCTAGAGCAGGTGGGAGCAGACCGAGGGGCAGGTGCTCCGGGATATCCCAACTACCTGCTTCTAGGATTCCCATCACAAAACTATCCCAGTGCCCCAAACCACCTGCCTTGCACCTTCCCAGCTACCTCCGAACTGGGGTGTTTCAGGGACAGTGCAGCCGGTTTTGCCACCTGCCTCCCCAGCGGCTGGGGATTTGTTCTTCTCCTGCATTCCCTCGGTGCCATCTCCAGAACATTGCTTAGACCCAGGGAATAAAAGCTCACCCCCCCAGCACTTATCCCCCTCCAGCCTGCTGGCGCCCGGCTCCTTGCGCCATTCCCAGGGGCTGTTACGGAGCAGGAAGATGTGTGTGGCTGTAAAAGTGTGCAGAGCCGCTGCTCGCCCTTCTTTAATTAAGAGCTCGCCCCGCATAAACTGCCTTTCCCAGCCGAGCTGGACTCATTACTTGATTATTAAGCAGGGCAGGAAGTTTTGGGTTTGCTCTTGTGTGTGCTTTTTTCTTCCTTTTCCCAACAGGAAGCGGGGGAGGGGCACTAATTACTTTCAGCTTTCCATCCATAAAATCCTGGAGCCGCAGAAGCAGCTAAAGAGTTAAAAAAGACCAATTTTGAGAGCAGACCACCTGCAGGAGCTGGAAAGCAGGTCGAGGAAAGCAGGGAGCAGAGCCCTGCTTGCGAGGAGGTGGCCCAGGCTGTCCCACCAGCCCAGGTTGGTGTTTGTGGCTCTGACATGCCTTTGGTTATTGTTTGGCCCAGCAGTATGCATCCAAAAGCACCACATGGGCTGTGCCTTACCCCCATACACACATGTCATGGCTGTCACTGATTCGGATGGGAAGGCCTTCCTGCATCATTCAGGCTGTTGCTTCATCCCTGCACCGGCACCCACCAGGGAACGCTGCCAGCTCCCTCTCAATGGGCTTCAGCTAACACTGACTGGTTAGGCAAGCGATGAGAGTTGTGAGAAACCTCCTCCTCAGCAATCCTTCCTGCTCTCAGTTGTGTTCCCGGCTTTGTCCAGAGCCTGGCTGGGATGCAAACCTTTCAGAGAGAAGGGATAAACCGGGTGGAGGACAGCCTCAGCTCGACTGAAAGATCCCGCTGGCATTCAAACACAAATGCAGCCTTAAAACACTGGCAAAAAGAAATGCTGCCTGTTCTGAATCACAAAAGCACAGCCCATTGGCACTTGGGCTGCTGCTGCATCTGCTCCCTGCCCTGCCCAAGCACCCTGCACTCGGGGAACCCTCAGATGCTGTCCCACAGCTTGGGGAAGTGCCTCTGACCTCTCCAAGTCGTGCCCAGGTCTGGACCAGCCATCGCAGGGTGATGGATGTGGCCCAGGTCCCTCCTCTTCTGACCCAATGCTCATTTTCCAAACATAGTTATTTCTACAAGGAGGGCTGTTGGGGTGAGCAGAGGGCTGGGGTCCAGGACAAGGACAACCTTGAGTCCAGCTCAAAACCCCTGCAGCTACAGGCAATCCTTTCTGTCCTTTTTCTGCCCCTACACACCTTTGGGGCTCTGTGATGGGGAACTCCACCAGAAGCTAGGCCTGAGAATGAGTTGCCATTGCTTTTTCATCTCATTTTCAGAAGAAAACCTCCTGAAGCAGCATCCCTGGCAGCAAGGCTGCAGTGGGATGGTCCTCTGCCTTTGGTCCCCTGTGCTTGCGCAGGCAATGAGTTCTGCATGGGGAAGCCAGAGACTTCATAGTGAAACCTCAGCATTTTTTTCTCCCCGCTCTGTTTAATGCCACAGGAACTAAACACACCGTAAAGCCACTGCCCGCAGCCGGGCTGTTTCATCCAGGTAGCACAGTTTCAGCATGGGGATAGCAAGGGGAGGGAGGGCAGCCGGCGATTAACAGGAGGAACCATTTGGTGACCACCTTGTGTGACCATCTGTAACAGATTACGGTGTCAGCGCTCGTAAAAGCCGGGATTCAATCAAGAGCCCGGCAGGTAGCAGGGGCCCCGCTGGCAGGGGCCGCGGTGCCGGGGTGCAGGCTGTGCCGGCTCCGGGCTGCCGCGCTCCCGGCCGGCACGGCCACGGCGAGGAGCGTTTGAACTCCGCTGTTTAATTTCCACGGACCTCCGCAGGACCTTTAAAGGAGCACGTACGTCCCCTCGGCTCCTGGAGCCCTTTCAAAGGCTCTGGGGAAACCACAAAGTGCCTTTTCTTCACAGAAAGGACCAGTCTTTTCCCCCCTTCCCTGCAGAACTGATGCAGAATTAAGGGTGTTTGGAGACCCACCCTGGCATGGGGCAGAGAGCTGGAATAAACGCACACAGAGATTCTGGGTTAAAAAGAGCTTTAAGGCTTCCATGTCGCTGTTTGAAATCATTCTGCCTCTGCAGGCATCCTGAGCATCCCACGGGAACAAGAGGGGAAGTGGGTGGATTACAGCCACCTTTGCAAAGACTGCTTCTGCTTGGAGATTTTAGGGCTGTAGTTCCCAAAATTGCCTTTTTCACTGCTTTCTGTCCCTCTCTCTTTCAAGGACAGGCACAAAGCATGCGGGGCTGTTGTGCCTTGAGGGTGAAGAGCAGCTCTGGGAACCTCAAAACATTTCCCTCCACCTCCAGGGCTGTAGGAAGGAAAAAGGTTTCCACTTTCTTCTCCTGCCATTGCAAAACTGCCAGAGAGAAATGTTCTCCTCGATCCACGCAGCCTCTGAAGGAGAGTTCCCAGCATCCAAGCATGCTGCCCCCAAAGAAGGCAGCCAAAGCTCGGCCCTTACGAAGCATAGCAGCCTCGTTCTTCTTTTGGCTCTTGCCTTACCTAGAAAAAGCTGAATAAATAATCAGAAACCATGCAGAATCCAGGGAAAAGCCTGTTATTAAAGTCAGTCACTGGATGGCTGTTTCTGGTTTGGGGAAGGGAATGACCGGAGCTCTGCAACAGAAGCCAGGATGGCTCATGGGGCAATCACCAGTTTCTCATTCAAGATACCTGGAACTGTGGGAGGTCTTGGAAGATGTGTGTGCATTTATCCTTAGCAGGATGAGGGCAGCAGGTGCCTATGCCCATGCAGGGCTCCGTGAGCCCCTGTCAACAGGCAGTGCTGGTGAAAGCCCCCGTCCATTAACAGCTTGCCATAAGGAGTGAGGTGCACAAACAAACTGCAGGTGTAGCTGTTGTTTTTCTGGCTCTGGGCTATTGACATGAGCAATAATCTCGAATTAATCTTTAATCGGATGATGAACCGATAGCGTGGGGCTGCAGAGGTGTGGGTCTTCCCATGGAGACGAAAAGCGTGGCAAATACAGAGAGAGGGAGACCTGGGGAAGGGAGGCAAGGCTGGAGGATTAAAATAAAGATGATTTCTCCCTGTGGATGCAGGCAGGATGGGTTGCAGCATCACTGTGGTCTTGCTGACGGCTGTGCTTACTGTCCAAGGGCATTGCCTCTTCCTGGCCATGCTGCTTGTGAGCATCTCCATGTCTGTTGGGAGGCAATGCTCACCCCAGGGGAAAGCATCACCCACCTGCTGAAACAGCGTGAGTGCAAGCGCCTCACTGCCTCAAAACTCAGGCCACAAATCCCCCTGCCACAGGCCTGCTTTCTGCTGGGCGAAGTGAGCACAAACTCCCCACCCCAAGCACAGGGGGCTCACCCTGAGGGTTGAAAAACACCTTCCCGGGGCTGTCTCACCTCCAACTATTTATGTCCATTGTGCAAATGCCCCAGCAGCAGCCAGTGAGTCCACAGGGGTTTAGGAAGCTGTGGAGAGATGGACAAGCCCAATGCCATTGTGGGTTAAATGGTTGATTCTCTTGTTTTGTTCTCAGCCAGTCCTAAAGGTGGTGAAAGCTTTGGGGGCCACCAGTGCTGCTCCCCTTATGGGTGCAAGCTCATGTGGGGTGGGAGCAGGTCTCTCCCAGGCAGATTGATAACGCTGAGCAAACAGCCTGGAGCAGCCATGAATCAGAAACACTCACACCAGAGCCCCAAGCACTTCACAGCCCACTCTGTTAATGGCAGTGGGTTAAAAACAAAAGCCATAAAGACGTTGTATTTAATTCCCTCACCTGAGGACAAACACTTTGGCACAAGGGACACAAGTGCACACACAGCAGTGACCCGTGTCCTCCCCACAATAAGAAGTGCTGGAGCCACCAGGCTGCACCGACGGCTTTACAATAGCAATGCTGTGCTGTAACTTATTGGAGATCTGCCTAGAAAATCATCAGAAAGTATTTTAAGTCCAGCATAACGCACATATTTATGGATCACCTTCTGCTTTACTGGGCTCCCCGAAAGCAATGCGAGGCCTGTTTTACTCTTCTCAATAAAAAGGCTCACGTTTCACATGCGGGGAGATTGGCGTCTCCCGAGCTAATTACTCAGGGTTCCCCTCCACCTCCGCATTTTCCACGCAGGGTTATGCTGGCGACACTTTGTCTGTGGCCGCTCCGGGGAGGATGGTGCTGCACATTAAAGCTTCCTTTGCCGCCGATGCGCTGGAGGCAGAGCGTGGTGAGGCGAGGAAGTGGCGGCGTGCTGCGGCACAGCCGTGGCCCGTTATAAAGAGCTTCAAGGGCCTGCATTATGTCATTACTCAATTAGCCTGTTGGTAATAGCACTTCATTAGAGAGACAGTTCCTATTCACTGGCCCTAATCCACTTTCTAAAGACAGGGATGGAGCCATTGATCGCTTTTCCCGCTTTCCTGATGAGGCAGAAAGCGGGTTTGGAGTGTGGCCCTGTGGCAGGCAGGGTGATGGGAATGATTAGCCCCCCGCCACCCTGAAAACCAAGGCAGGGGTGGCAGCACCCAGCCCCAGCAGCTCAGGGATGTGTGGGGTGCTCCCATCGCCAACCTCAGAAATCAAGCTGTTAACCAGCTAACAAGAGTTTTGGTGTTGAAACTGGCAGCCACAGCTGGGGATGCGACTGCTCCTCACCTGGCCAAACGCAATGGGTGAGCTGGTGTCAGGGATGCTTTTGGTGGAGCACCTGTGGGGATAGGCACTGTGCCTCGCTTCGGTCCATGGTGCAGACAGAAAGAGAAGGCACTATTTATAGTTCTTTTCCATTTTCCTTTTTCCTCTTTCCCCCTCCTCCGCCCTGTGACATGCAGTGCTCAGTGGAAACCGAAGAGGGGTAGGAAGTGGTGCGAGAGTCGCACGCAGGAAACTGATGTGTGTCAGGAAAGGATGTAAGTGCTGGGCAGCAAGGGGAGAGCAGCCGATACAGGGGCTGTCCCCATCACACTGGTGACTCTCTGATGAGAGGGGCAGGAAACGAAATGGAGCTCTTCTGTAAATAAAGGAATCTGCTTCCATTTGAGGCAGTGATAGAGCAAACCTGGAGGTGCAGGGAATGCCCAGCCAGCCCAGAGATTCCCAGCACCATGCAGCTGGAAATTGTTCCCCATATCCTGCCCATCCCATTGGCTTCAAAGCCAGTGAGCGCCTGCACCCAGCAGGGACCTTGTCCACCAAATCCTACCACCACAACAGTCACAGCATCCTCAGCTATGGCTCTGTGTTAGGCTGCTGTACAACTGGTGCTTGGGGCTTCACCCTGCCTCATCCTTGTCCACTCCATGTCCTCCTTCCTCAGGGCATCCATCAGCCAGAATCTCTCTTCATGCAGTGCTGCCACAGGAGGTGCTGGCCTTAGGGGTTTTTCCTCCCCTATGAAAAATACCCATTGCTCAGGCTTCAGAAAGGTGCAGCCTAAGCACAGAAGTTATTTTAGGTCAAAAGATGTACTGGGATAGGAAAGTTCACTGCCCTGGTTATGGCAGCTGCTCTCTGTGATCAGGATCATCCAAATTTCCCCCAAAACCTCACTTTACATCAATAGCAGCAACGTGGGGTGTCCATTTGCTATAATTAATGGTTATTAATACTTGTGACTCAGGCGAGGACCTGAGAGCCAGTTTTTGAATGCACCATGGTAGGTGGCAACTGTTTTGCCTCAAATGGTCTTCATAGGAGCTGAAACAGTAGCTGGCATGTGCCTGAGGGTCAAGAACTGCAGTCCTTGCTGGCTGCAGGGCTGGGGCATCACACACCATCACCCATCGGAAAGTCAAAATCTCTCAGAAACCAAGCAAACACCTTGTTTTTATTCACCCTTTTGCCATTTCATAATATTGGCTACTTCTCGCTGAAAGGAAATAGCTGTCCCATAAATAAAGGAAGGTAGGAGGGAGCGTGGGGGCGTCCATGGAGAGGCAGATGCAGGAAGCTTTTCCCAGTGTGCTCCAGCTCACGACCAAAGATAACATCAGTAAGGGGAGAGCAGAGAGGGTCCACAACGTACACGTGTGCCAAAGAGCCACTCACACATGGACACACCTGGAACATCCCCAGCCCTCCCCTTGTCACCCTCTGAGCATCCTGTCCATTAGCATCCTTCCGGCCAGCCCAGCTTGGTGAGAGCATGACGAGAGCGGTCCCTGGGTGAGCCCCACACACCGAGGCCTGAGCTGGGCTTTTGGGCACCCAGAGCTGTTTCCCCTCTGCAGCAGAGGCCTTGGATGGGGGGGCCCTGCAAAATCACCTCCTGGCACCCGGCGAGGGCAGGATGGCAGAGCAGGCAACAGGCAGGTAGGTACAGGTATCACATCCCGACTCCGACACTGACTCTGCATCCTCAGTCATGGTGTATCATCTCCACATTCACTCTTTTTCCATGCACAGTGGGGAATACAATACCACAGCTGCAGCTCTAAGGAGCAATCCGAGCCTGGCAGTGGGGAGCAGGTGTGCCCAGCAGACAAGCCGAGATGTGAGAAGGGCACCAGGACCAGCATCCTCCCAGGGGATGCCACTGGCGGCCCCATCAGCAGGACCAGGACCCAAACCTGCAGGTCAGGGCTCTGCCAGTCGTGGGTGTCTTTCTATTGGCCTGACCTCAGTGCTGAGCTATTAATAACCAGCTCTAGCTGTGTCTCTCCAGCCCGCAGCCCCTATTTTCTTTTAAAACCAAGCTGCGATGGGAATGAATTATCTCTCTTCATTTTCATTCTCCCTCTGTCTCTGATACTGGTGAATTAACAGCTCCCCTTGTTGCCAAACAGTCTGCAGTTTATCTCCCAAAGCACAAGTTTCACTCCCAATCTGTACTGGGGAAACTTAAAGTAATTGCATAAAACTATTCTGAGAGCGATCCAGCAGCAAAGAAGTCAAATAAATAGGGACCATATGCACCATGGCAGTCAGAGCTGCTGCACAAAGATGCTCTCACTTGCAGTGCTCCAGTCCCAGCCTGAGCCGGTGGTGTGGCTCACCTGCCCCACACACAGGGCTCTGCTCCGGTACCAAACCTCGGTGGTTTGCAGCATTAGAAGCTGGCCAGGTTTGCAGGTTGAGCTTTGCTCACACTCTTCCTTGGTTTGGTTTTGCCTGGGGTTTAGCTGGCTCTTGGTGAAGGCTGGAGAAGGGAGCTGGTTGCTAACCCAGCAAACGGCTGCTGGTGGGTATTTAAGCCATCCGCTAGGTGCAATGCTGAAGGGATGATTTCCAGTGCATCATGAAGGCTCCTTTACAAGGGCCCCATTTGCTGCTGGGCTATGTGGGATCTTGCCAACATGGTCTCACTCTAAGGCAGACACTCGAGCTTTCCCAGCTGCACCAGGCTTGGCTCTTTGCTCCCATGGCCCATTTCCCCCCATTGATAGGGTGAACGTTGTGAGATCTGTCAGCTCCCAGCCAGGCTGCTGGTGCCGCATCTGTAGTGCAATGCCAAGCAGGATGCAGCCTCAGCCCCGCACCACAAATGTCTGGCCATGGCCTTTGGTGGCTCTGCAAGAGAGGGCAGGGGCGGGTGCAGAGCATCTCCTTAAGCAGAAAACTGCAGGACCTTTGATCTCTGTACAGCCCAGCCCTGCGTGGTCATGCACGTGCATTTCGGGTAGCCCCTTGGTCCCTGTTGCTGAGGTCAGTGCTGCCTTGGAGCTCAGCTCTGCTGGGGCAGCCAGCCCCATTCCTCCCTGTATGGGAGAGGTGGCAGCTGCAGGGCTCATCCTGCAGCCACCTTCACCCAGGCCCTGCTTTACATCAAGGAGCCTCAGCACAGATCAAAGCACTCTGAAGTTTTCCTTGCACAGCCTGCAGTGCTCTCAGAGGGAGACGCGCTGCTGTCAGCAGCCCCTGGCTGCGGGGATGGGGTTATCCCTGGCCCATCACAGTCACCTCCTCATCACCACTCATCCCGTGAGTCTGTGGACCCTCGGCATCACTCAGCACCAGCTGCCCACCATGGTACCAGGGTTTGCCACGCTCCTTTGCTAAGGCATTGCTGGGTCTCTTGCTTGGCATTGCCTGTGCTTGCCTGTGGATGGAGGGTGACAGCAGCGTTTGACACAGGAGTGGTGACTGTCACAGTGTGCGAGCTGGGAGGGTGACACTGAGGCCCCTCCTGGGGGGCATGATGCCCTTGGACGCCTGTTACCACCGAGTGTCAGGGAAAATACTGTGATTAGACAGAAAGAAGGGAAATAATAATGGCTAATGCTTCCAAAAGTAACTTGGGGAGCCTCAATTTAGAAAGCCAAAATTGAGCTCCATTCAAGAGGCTGTTTTCCAGAGGCTCCTCCAAAACGTCTGGAGGAGTTATCCGTCGTTTGGCACCAGCAGCACTTGCCATGTCTACAGACTGCGGCTGGGAACTGCTAGTTAAGATGCCTGCCTGCCTGGAGCTGGGGCTGCCCGTCACCAAAGGGCTGTCACAAAACCCATCAATGGCTTTCAGATGAGTAAGTCTGTGCCAGCGATACCGGGCTTGTGTTACCCCAGGCTTGGGATGGCACCACTAGTGAGGCTTCTGAAAACACACCTTGGCACCCCTCCATGCTGCTGCGACAGCACAAGCATCGCTGAGACTTGCTTCCAGCTTCCCCATAGCCCCAGTGGGAAGAGAAGCCTCTCTCCCTCTGCATTCCGTTGGTCCCCCCTGTCCCACTGCTGCCACCCAGCAATCCCGATGGCTGTGCTGGAGGCAGCCTGCGTGTATAAAATTAGCACCCTCGCAGGAGGCTGCCAGGGAAACCTATGCTGGGCGACTGCAATGGGAAGCAGATGCTCTGTGATTAACCCCACACGCACCGGGCAGCGCTGTCCACGAGCAGGGCTGCAGTGGTTGGGGCAGGGATGGAGGGCACGGTCTGGAGCAGAGGCTGGTTTGGGCAGGGATGGCTCAGTCTGGGAGCTGGCAGAGGGATGGATGTGGTCTGGCTTCTGCTGGTGGGGCCAGGTTGATGTTTCTGTGTCCCCCATGGGTGATGTTCAGGGTAGGAATGGTCTCACCCACAAGTGCCATCCCCTGATGGCAATGCCCCATGCCTGCGGGAGCCAAGCTGAACTTTTCAGCTCACTCAGGCTGAAAGCACTGTGTGAGATGAGAGTCAGGGAACCGCATCCAGATGGCTTGCACTGCCAGAGATGAAGCCCTGGAGGCCAGGAGAGCTGTCCCCAGCACAGCATCCCCAGCACTAATGCCACTTGCAGCCTGTTTACAGGAACAAGCATCCTGCTCCAACCAGCACCTCAACTCTCCAAACCTTCCCCCTCCACATGGCCCCAGGTCACAAAACGCTGTATCTCTTCCCTGCAGAAAGGGATGCAGCAGGGTTTCAAAGTCCAGGGGCCGGTGACCCTGGCCAGGCCTCTCCAGCAGGGCCGTGCTGGGAGGCGCAGACGGAAGATGTGGGTTTGCTGTCTGCACTCAAAAGCCCTGCACGAACAAGCCGTGTAACCTGAGAGTGATTTTCTAGATAAGATCTAGGCAAGGGGTGGGGAGTTTGTAAGGTCAGGTCACAGGGCCCCACTGACCCCTCGGAGCACCAGTCCGGGACCCCAGCACCAGTGGGTGAGGAAGGATGCTCATTTGTGTCGCGGGCTTCGTTTCTTCTTTTCTTCCCTTTCATGGTTTTGTGTCTAAAGGGGGGAAGTTCCCACTTATCTCCTGCCCTCCCCAGTGTGGTTTCTCCAGCCTTGCAATAAGGGATGGCCATTTCTGCTTCTTCTCAAGGCATTTTTCCACCCACCCTCTCTGGCCCTGGTGGGAATTGTCAGCTTTGAGATAACGAGAAGGATGAATTGTTCGTACAGGATGTTGCATGAAGCCTCAGTGCTATTTGCAGGCAATTTTAATAAGTAATAATAAGGAGAGAGAACTCCAAAGGAAGTAACCTGGTACAGCAGACAAGGCAGATTTATCAAGGCAGGGAGGAAATACTCCCCAGAAATGAATCTGGCATGAGTTCCTGCACACCAGTCCCACGATCCTGTCTGCCACCGCAGGCAGCTCTTATCTGAAACAGTCCAGTGTTTAAAATAGACTGGAAAATAAATAGTCTTCCAGCACGACTGATCCTCCAGAGCCTGCAGTTTATCCCAGCAGCATTTACAGTTTTCTCTGGAGTGTTTCCGACATGTACTTCAAGGCCTTCCAACTCTTTTTCTCCTCCCCTGCTTGTGACATTAATGAACCTTAAGGGATTCTTAAAGCACATTTTATGTGGATGTATTTTTAAGCAGGAGAAGGAGAGAGTGGTTCCCAGCCCTCCATGCCTGGGGTGGATGGAGAGCTGCTTTGCGAGGCGCACTCCAAAGAGGAATCCATCAAACGCCAGGTCTAAGTGTTGCTGCGGCAGTGCTGCTAGCCATGAAGTTGTTTAATGTTCATTGTTCACAGCTGTGTCACCCTAATAGAGTATTTTATTGTTTTTCCAGTTGTACTTAAAACCTTCATTCATTATCCTGCCCAGCCAGTGAGCGCCTCACCTTTAATTGATGACACCAGACAGAACGCCTGGTCAAACTTTCCAGTGTCTCCATCACCACAACTGGGACTGGCTCCGTGCCACCCCGGACCCTTCCAGCACCATTCAGCCCCAGCAGGTGACCTGGGGATGGGGGGACATGGCCACCAGGAACTCCGGTCCCCCATGGAGCAGTGGCTGTACCTGGGCTGGGGCATCATCTCAGTGCAGAAACCCTTAGGAGAGAGCAGACACCCCGAAGGATGCTGCAAGTCACCTGCCAGGCTGCAATGAGCACAAGACTGGGCAGCAGCATAGCCCAGGGGGTCAACCCTGCCTGCTGGGACAGCAGGATACCCACAGCCATAGCCTTGACCTGACTGAATCAGCCCTGATTGACTGGGGCCTCTTATTGCTTGCGAGGAGCAGGCAGAGGCAGAGGTGATGTCCAGAGAGCACCGGTGCTGCACATCCCACTGTGCCCATATCCCGCAGGTTCACCTTGCTGGGTCCTAACAGCCCCAGAAAGCACCTTTATGGCCAGCGGAGCCATCTCCCTATGTTGTCCCCACACACCGGGCTGGCCACCCCCATCCTGCCCCAAGTCACCCTGACACCACCCACCCGCAGACCCTTACGTGATGCTCATGTATGACAACTAATTGCAGTAACTTTCTTGCTGGAAAACAGCCCTTTTCGCAGGCGGGGAAGTCTCTCTGCTCTGTGTAAGTCCTGACAGACTCTCTACAGTAGTTAAAAGGGACGGCATTAAAGAAAAAGAACTTAAACAACCCTGAAGTGAAGGGCCTGTAATTTATTTACTCCCCCCGATGAATGCTGGTTGCAAATCACTCTGTGTAAAAATAACTCCTTTCTCCAACTTTTGATCTCTGATATTCCTGCATTTCCCTGGGGAAAATGTAAATCTATGAACTTATTACTAATGTTTCCTGTCCCTGACAGTGGAGCCAGTTGATACTTTACTTGAGAAGGCAGAGAGGGAGAAAAAAAAAGGCAGCATAAAGTTAATGACTGCAGACTGTTTCCAATCTTAGTTTCACTTTTCAGATGGAGAGTTTCCATCTTACAACGGGGAAAGGAGATTTTTAAATAAAACATGATTTAACTTTAGCCAAACTTCCTCCTAGCGTTTATGCTTTTGGCTCGGGGCTTGATCCAGTTAAAGCTGGTTCCTTTTGAAGCAGCCCCGGCTCATCACCACGCACCAACACGACGGCTTGGAAATTGTCTGTTCCACTTCTGGATCTGAATTCCCCAGCCTCTGCCTGCCTTGTTGCCCTCCTCCTGCCTTGTGACGCTTCAGGGAATGGCTTCTGGCTCCTGCTCACCTATGCAGGCAGTGGGTAGGGATAGGTGATGGTGATGTGGTGGCACCTTGCACTTGTTGGACATCCCCTTCCACTGCTGCGGGCACCCAGTGGGGCCATACAAAGCGTGGCCATATAAAGCAGCTCCATGTCACCACTGTCCCTGACCACAGTCATTTTGTAGCCCCAAAGGCACATCCAGGAGCAGCTGATGGGAAGGTGTGGGGCAAGGCTCGGTGGTCCAAAAGCGTTTGGGAAGTTTCTGAATTGTCCCATTTTAGCGTGTTCTCTCCCAAAGCTATGCACATTTCGAGTTCACAACGGGCTTTGCTTGGAAAGGTAAGCTCTTTAGTGGGAGGCTGTGCTCAGCATGCTGTGCTCCTGCCCAGGTACAGCACCACCTCTGTGAGGTTTTACAGGTTTTTCTCTATTTCAGGATAGCAAAAAAGAAGAAGTCCCCCAGAAAATCTCAGAGCACAGGAAGATCATGTCCTGTCAGCACCAGCACTGGGGAGATGGCAGAGGGGTTGGAACTGAATGATCTTAAGGTCCTTTCCAACCCAAACCATTCTATAATTCTATGATTTTATGGCTGCGTGCACGCAGCCCAAGTCTGGCTCCACACAAACAGCCTCTTCAGCTTCTCCCTCCTGGTTTGGGCTCTTCTCCCATCCCTCAAAGCCCTTCCAGAGCCAGGAGCCCTCTGAGTCCCGGCATGGCTGGTGTCAGCAGGGAATATCAGCTCCTCTTCCACATGCTCTGCCTGTGCCTGCAGTCCCCTCCCCTTTGGAGCTGCCCATCCCTGCCCTGCTCAGCCCCTATGGAACCTGCTTGGGGCTGGGTGCTGGGTGCAGCACAAGCAGCCCGTCCCCATGGCCACTGGCCCGAGCAAGCAGCAAACCTGACGCCAAGCGTGGAAGCCGTCTCCCGCAGGAGCAATTCAGGCACTGTTTTAACATCAGCCAAAACACAGGGAATAAAAGGAACTTTAATGGGGTCTAAGTTGAGCTGTGCACCCTGGAGGATTCCTGGCTGCCTCTGTTCATGTCAGATAAATAGCCCTGTGACTGCAGTAATGTTTAACATCCCCTCTCATTATCTCGCTGGCATCCCTGGGCTCCTGCAGGGATTGCAGCCAGGCTCTGGCCACATCTTCCCCCAGTCCTCATCCCGTTAGCTGGGCTGCAGCAGCACGTAAGAGCATTTCTGAAATGCAGCCTGATTCAGGGCTTAGGAGAGGCTGTTAGCTGAGCTCACTGCTGGTCCCACCACAGGGCAAGAGCCCTGGGGCTTCTGCCACCAGTAAAGCCTCTGTGTCCTGCCCTTGCAGGCCAGCCCTCTCCTGGTGCTGCCAGCCAGTCCCCTCCTTGTCTCAGTTTCCCCATCTCTAGTACAGCCTTAGTGAACCGGAGTATTTTCTTCTAAAGAGCTTTGAAGTTTAAAGCTGAAAACCCCCAACTTCTGCACAGGCACTCAAAGTGTAATAAATAATAGTTATCATGCTTGTTCTTAATACTTATCAAGCCTAATAAGCACCGACAGCCATTCCAGCAGTCTGCTGGAAAGAAGGAACCTCATGTCCCATGTCTCATATCCCACATCCTATGCCCCTGCCCCAGTGGCCGCCCCCCTTGCAGGCGTCTCCCTTTCTGCTGAGAAGAGTTTGGTTTTCCTACATGGGAGGGATGGAAAGGAACACCCTTTGGGAATGACCTAGCTCTGGAGCAGGCACCCGCGGGTCAGAACAAGGGAGGATTGAGCCCTGCAACCTGCCTGCCCTTAAAGGGCTGCTTGTGCTGGGGACCACCAGCACTGCCACGCTGGGGGGGATGGTCCCCCCGCTGCCACCGTGGCGAGGAGCCGTCTCCAGCAAACCACACATTCCTCACCTCCCCGCTGACCCATGGCCGCGTGGTCCCTGCTGCTGCTCCGCCGGGATGCTGAGCATCGCCGTCTGCAAGGGGAGAGCACACACATGGCTCCCAGGGATGCGTGTGTGTAGTTTCCCAGGCAGCTGGAGTTGTGAATGCACAACTGTTTTCTCAAGATGCTGCCTCAGTCACCCTGAGCTCAATGGGGCTACAGCAGCAGGAGAAAATGTCACCAAACTGGCCCCATAGACTGAGACAATGGAGCTGGGACAGGGTCCCCAGGCAGTGGCTGTGGGTCCAAAGCTCAACTCCCACCAAGCTCATCCCACAGAGGATTTGGGGTGGGATGTTTGGGGCTCAGGGCTGGGGCAGCTCATCTTCAACATCTTTCCCAGTGGCCAGTGTCTCCTGAGCCCCCAAAATGTGTTGGTCAGCCTGGGAAAGAGACATGGCTCTTTGCCCCCCCTCCACCTCTATGAACTCTTTGAGCTGGTTTCTGGCACTGCTGGCTCCTCGCGTTGCTCTGACCACTGACATGAGACTGTGCAGGACTGGATCCCCAAACAAGCAGGGCATTTTCCACCATCTCCCCTCATCTCTGAGCTCTTCCAATACCTCCCTCCCAATAACACTCTCTTTTCCTCCCCCTCCAGGCTGGGCATGGGGAGCAGAGCAGGCTCTGTAGGTGCGTTGATGAAGACAACCACCCCACCACATTTTCAGGCATCTCAGGAGATGGTAGGAAATGCCATGCTTTTATTTTCATTTCCCTTCATCATAGCTAAGGCTTGAAACCGAACCCACTTCCCAGCTGCAAAGCCTCCCCACATGGGCAGTGCCACAGTGGGGTACCAGCAGCACCCACGGCCACCCCTTACCAGCTGCACTGCTCTGTCCAAACTATTCCACTGCTGGAACACTATTCCATTGTGAGGCAAGGGAAACCCAGTGCTTCTCCACCTCTCAAGCATGAACTGTCGAGGGTGTCTCCAGACAGCCCTACTGAACCAGGGGCTGCTTTTAGGACAAATCACCATGGAGACACACAGCAAATGAGCAATTAGGCTGCCAGTGCGAAGTTTCCAGGATCCCACCATCCTTGTGTCAATCAGCGATGCCCACAGCTGTAACATCTGTCGTCTATCACCCGTCAGTGGGGTGTGAGCACATGGGGTAACATGGGGCTCTGCCTGCAGTCCCGTCCTTCTGGGAGAAGCCCTTTTTTGTCATCCAAGTCTGTCTTTCCTCCACACAGTTTCAGGCCAAGTGTTACTGACCAGCTGCCTGGTTGGGGCTGAGCTGTCGGCATGGCCAGGGCAGGACACTGGCACGGCTGATGCCCCAACAGCAGTGGAGGTGACAGTGGGTGCTGCGGTTCCACTCGGTGCCCACCACGTTCAGGGGAGCCTGTTGGTACTTCTCACCCTCTCAACGAGTCCCCAGGTGGTTTCCTGGCCCTCGGGGGCAGGATTAGCTGCCAGCATTTGCCAACTGGCAAATGTCCTTATTGTCACCTTGCTGCGGACACAAGGGCCAGGCTGGCACTTGGGCTGCGGTGCCAGGGGTCTGCCTGACCTCAGGCCAGCCTACAGCCTGCCTGCCTGGCTCGCTTCTGCTTTTGGGCATTTAACACCGTCTGGAAGCTGTGTCGGGGGAAGAGGAGACAGACAGACGGACGGGAGCTGCTCTGATGTAAAACAGAGACGGGGAAGCGAGAGCGGAGCCTGCGAGCGCCCCGGTGAGCGGCCCAGCGCCGGGACAGGGTGAGAAGCACGTTTGTGTCATTACTCATGGAGGAGCTGGCAGGGAGGCGTGCGGAGAGGGCCAGGTCCTGCTGCTGAGGCACTGCTGACTCCGCACAGGCGTATCGGGAGGGAGCGCAGCCTGACCGCTGCACCAGGATCCGGCCTCTTCCCATCATGGGAAGTGCAAAGAGAGCTCCAAGCATGGAGTCAGGGATGCTCCATGGCCCCAGGGCTGATGCGGGATCAGACCCACTGCAGGGATGCATCACAGCATCTTTGGTCAAAGAGAGAAGAGGGGCAAGCTGGCCCCATGGTGGCAGGACAGCCCTGCCAGCCCAACCAGGACCCACAGCTCCACACAGCCGCTGCCCCACACCAGCCAAGCTTTCTTCCACTGATCCTTAATACCTAAATAGGTCAAAGAAAGAGAAGGAAAAACACAGGGGAGGAAACATTTCCTCTGCTGAGCAGCCAGGAAGGGCTCTGGTGGACGGCAGGGCTGCCTCCATGCCGAGTCCTGGAGCTCTGGCTCCTAGTCCTGTGGTGGTGCACAAAGCACATCATCTCCCAAGGTTACCCACACCCCTTTGACTGTCTCTTCCTGGATCTGCAGCAGGAATAGCCAGGCAGGCCCCTCTTCCAAGGACACAGGGCTGTGACACAACCACACACGGGCTCATCCTGCAGCCGTTTGCAGCCTGGAGTTCCTCTGAAGCCATAAAGTGAGCTGGGAGCCTCACTGCATCAGTGATTTCCCTGGGTGACACATGCCAGCAGCCCAGCAAGCGTGGCGGTGCCTGGCATGCTGTGCCCTCCAACAGGAACACAGGGCTGCTGAGGAACAAGAGCGAAAATTCCCCTCCTCACCCCATGGAAGCAGCACCAGGAAACAGCACTGTGGGAGCACATGGGGTGAGACAGAGCTGCTCGAGGCACTGTGCATCCACCGTGGCTGGGACTTCCCCAGAGTGCCAAAGACACCGGCTCTGCAGTGCATGGCAATGGCTTGGGGACGTGCCAGCTCCACAATTGCCAGTGATGGGAAGGGAAACCCTGGCACCCGCTCCCAGGGCTCAGCTCAGCCCAGATGCTCACCACTGGGCATTTAAGCAGCCCAAAGCTTTGCTCTTGTGCATGTCTGTATCCCAGGCAAGGGTAAACCTGGAACCAAACCTCAAAGCTTTGAGGATGCTCATGAATGAATCTGCATGGACTCCATGGCTCAACTCCTCCCAGGACCATCTTCGGCACCACCGCAGGCCTGGGGTCAGACTGTAGCCTTCCCCACACCGGTTAGTTGATGCACAGGGTGAGTGACCCCAAGCAGCCCTCCCTGCCAAACCTGAGCTCGCTCTTGTCAGGTCCTCAAGACAGCCTTGGAGAAAGGATCATTCTTTGAATTAATACCACCAGTGTTAATTCCATCCCAAGCAACTCCTGGACAAATGTAAACCCTCTTTTTGTGAGTGTATAGAGTTTGCTGCCTTTGATTAGCAATCAAAATCAAACCTCAGCATCAGCCCAGTACTGTAGCTTGGTTGAAAGTCCATCCTGGGGTAAGCCAGGACAGTGGTGCAGCAGCCCCATGGTAGATGCATGTTGCCTACCGCAGCTGTTGAAGCACAGAGCAGCAAAGGCAAGTGACAGTGACAGTGGTTAGAGCCATGCTGGTGCTCACACCAATGCTTTACACCAGGACAAAGCAGCAGCTCAGCCATGGCCACCAGTGGCTGGTGGAGGCTGGGGGGCCACAGGGAAGCCCCCAACACCTTCCCCAACACCCTCCCCCCAGACATGGAGGGAGATGATTCGTGAATGAGCCTGAGCTCAGGCTGGGCAGGATGAAGGAATCACTCCTGAGTCACCCCCTCGCTGCCCAAAGCAGGGACACGAAGCTCACACTGCACCGGAGCTTGGCTCCCCTCCTAAACCACTGCCTCTTCTCTCTGGCTCTTTCTCACTGCATGAATAACCCTGGAACTGGTACGGCAGGAGCAGAGGAGCCACGGTTTGGTGGGACGCAGCCTGGGCTTGGAGAGCTAATGCAAGCCAAAGCTTTGTGCTGGTGCCTCAGTCACCCGGAGAACTCATCCCTTCACAGGCATCCCCTCATCATCCCCTGGCAGGGCACGGGGAGCCACAAGTCTGAGAGATTTGTGTTTCCCCCACAACAAAACACCTCCCATCTGCAGAGGTGGGAGCAGCGGGTGAGCAGGGACTCCACTGCACCCCGTGGTCCATCCGGGGTGCAGCTCTCACCCTGAGGTTAACACAGGCCCTGCTGGGATGGAGCCGCGACGCTGACGTTAGCCGGAGAGCTGGAAAGTTTTCTACATACCAGCGTTAGCAGGAATGTTATTTACTGAGCGAGGGAGAGGTCTGACAGAGGAGAAAGCCTCGCGCCCGGCTCTTCCCCATGTATGGATGTGGACCGGCGTTACTCAGCAGGATACGGCACAGACAGAGGCACCGGCGCCGCGGGATGGTCTCCTCGGAGGAAGCTGGATGCAGGACATGAGGTACCTCCCGGCGCCCCCGAGGGGCCGGCTGGACTCTGCAGGGCAGAGAAGCACCATTCAGCCCCCCACGAGTGGCTCCCCGAGGCCCTCATGGCCCCATCCCTGTAGAAGCAGAGGGACACTGGTGGGACACGGACACCACACATGAAGGTGTGGGGAGCAGGACAAGCGGAGCACCGCACTGAACAGAAACTGAAACCCTTTCCCTTCATGAGCCGCCTTTGCTCAAAGCAAATGTTCTGATAAAATGGGATTTCAGTTCCCATTTGTGTTTCTGATATTTGTTGGAAGCTGGCAGTGAACACATTCAAAGACAAACACCGTTTCCTGGACCTGAGGACTTTTCCCAGCCCCAGCGTGCCCCCGGGGAAGCCCGTCCATGTCCCTCCGGCTGCCAGCCACCCCCGGGCCTCCTGGCTCAGGATAATGATTTGTCATGGAGGGGGTGGGTGCTCCTGAGTCACAGGCATATCCCAAGTCCCTGCTCTTCTCCCTGAGGACTTCAAAGGCTTTGCAGACATAAATAGGTGCAGCCTCAGAGTTAAGTCAACAGAGCCTCCTCTGCCAAGGGGGATGTGGGAGGTGCACCCAGGGTTGCTGGTGTCTACACTTTTCATCTCCTGCATCCAAAATCTGTGCTGTTTCTTTACCATGGATGTGCTCACTACTCCCCATGCACCCTTGTCTCTAGGATGCTGATATTCCAGGGATCAGGCTCAGCCAGCATAGGGACCGGGCAAGAAGGGAGAGGCGGTAGGGATTATTCCTGAGCAAGAGGCATTCTGAGGGTGGCTGAGCAGATGCAAACGTGTTTCGCAGCGGTGCCTGGCCGGGGAAGTTCACAGCGTGACTCATGTGCTTTCCCAAGGCCCTGAATCGCAGCATTGTGCTGAGGAATCAGAAACACGCCGTCACCCTCCCGGCACAGCAACATCCCTCCTTGGTGCCTGCACACCACAGCCTCTTCGGAGCCAAGCGGCTCAGGCCCGAGAGGAGCGATGTGGGGAGAAAAGCAGCCGCTTTCCTTGGAGCAAACACCTCTTCCGAGGGTGCTGAGCCACCGAACGCGCTTTGGCAGAGCGGAGGCCCCAGAGCTCTCAACCAGCTCCTTTAAAATGCCTCTCTTTTCCTTGGCATCCTGGGAAGCAAACAAAGTGCAGAGGAGGGCATGCATCCGTGTGCTCCCTCAGCAAACAACGCGGGGGGAGAAGAAAACAGAAACCAAGAGGAGCCTTTACCGGCGCCCCTCTGCCAGCACCACGCCTCTCCCCGCACGCCGAGTACACAGTTTATTTTCCTTCCCATTAAAGTCTCCCCCAGCAGCCTGGCTCTGGGAAGCTCAATTTATGCTCGCAGCTCTGGGTATATTATTCCTAGCGGGAACAGAGCAGGGCAGTCAGCACGGAGGCGGCCCCGGCAGCCGAACAAGCCTCTCTTTGGTTTCGCGCCGGCAGCGCCGTGCGGGGACGGGAAGTCCCCGTGCAGACAGAAAGTCTGAGCTCCGGCCGCTCCGTGCCACCGCGGGGCCGGCCAGGGCTGGGGCCGTGGCGGGGCTGCAGCGAGACGGGGGCAGAGGGAGGGGAGGAGGTTGTTCCGTGATGGAGCCTCAGGTCAGCGCATGGCCCCGGACGGAGCGGCGGGCATCTCTCGCTCATCCCTGTGCCATGGGGCAGGCATGCCCAACCCCACAGCATGGAGCCACCCTCTGCCAAGCAGGCACACAGCATGCCACAGATAAACTGGGAGGCTCAAAGGGTGGAGTTAGGGAAAAGTTCTTGGTTTTGTCCTAAGAGTCCACTCCAGCCCCTGGCACTGCTCAGGGATGCTCCACGGGCTCTCAGCTGCACAGTCCCATGGCCAATCCCTAGAGGCTGGAAGGATAGGGTTGAACAGGGCAGATACATGCACGTGGCATTCCAGCAGTGTGCCAGGTGTTTTCCAGCTGTTTCACTGTACCTGAGCTGGTTGCACCAGTACCTGTTGTACTGCAACAGGCATCCCAGCAGGGATGGTGCAATGAAGAGAAAAGCTGTGTCAATGCCTCTACCACCTCCTTCTATCCTCTCCTCTTCTAGACCTGTTTTATGTGACCCCAGACAAGTTAACCCCCCGAATGTTTGGTGTGAGCAGGAGGTGACCTGCCATCTCCACAGCTGGCTTTTCCCCTGCTCTGCAAGGTTACAATAGCTCCTTGTTCCTCCATGCTCCCCGCTCCTCTCCTGTATCACATCCTACACAACTGCTTTGCAGTGACCTCATCTCTCTTTTTTCCATGCCTCCAGCTGAAACCAAGGCTGCTGTGTCCCAGTCTCTGCCCCACGCCACCTCCCAGGGGTGTTGGAGGAGATGGGAGTCCCCAAGAGCTGGCCAGACCCCTTCCCCATGGCCTGCAGGGAAGCACTGGGGTCCAGGGACCCCCACAACTGGAGAGTGAAGCCTTTGAAGGTCTGCAGTTGTGGCTAAAGGGCCATCTGTGAAATCCATTTGCAGCTTTTCCTGGATTTTTAACCCCTTTATCCCCACCTAGCCTCAGTCTGTCCATGATGCTAAGCAGCTCCTGCCTTTCCTCTGGGCCAGGTGGTGACTCTGTAGGGTGCAGACCCATGAGGGACCTCACCCCAGACCCATGTTCTATACCAGATCAGACCCCTCTTCTGTTTCATACACTATAAATGTCTTGGAAACCTGTGCATCACTGGGGCTTCTCAGTGGCCCTACACACATCTGTGTGCATCTCTTGCCTGCATGGATTGGCACAGCCTGGCACCTGTGGCTGGGCAGCATTGATTTGTCTTGGCAAGACAGCCCATTTCCAGGGCGCAAAGCTTTTTTCTTCTCAGGACCTTCCCTGTGTCCCTCAGCTCTTTCATGTGGTGTTCACAGCAGGGTGGCTTGTGCAAAGCAGGAGGAAATCACCAAAGGCTTTCCTCCCCCAGGGCTCGGACCTTTGCATGCTGCCAGGGCTGCGGCTAGCCAGAAGAAAACACTTGTGGTAGCCAAGGGCTGGTGGGAAACCAAGAGAGCCATCCGCTCCTCCAACCCAGAGCGCTGGGACTGCCCCACTGCGGTGGCACCAGAGCAGGGATGGACTCTGCCTTACATCCAACTTCAGCCCCTACACATGGGGCTGAGAGATGGGGACAAGGACAAGCCTCCTCTTGGGTGCCACCCCCCGATTTCTGTATGCCCAGAGGAGTCCCCTTGGTGGCACATGTACCCTGGGTACAGTACTGCCTGTGGCTGATGGTGCCTGTAGGGGGGTGATGTTTAAGCACAGTGACCCTTTAGCAGGAGCTTCAGAGCATGACTGCTCACACCCTGTCACACGAGCAGCTGAAACCCATCTGCCTCATTTAGCTTCCCACTAAAATAAGATCTTCCTCGGGCTCTTCCCTTGTTGAGTATCACCTGCAGAGGGAAGGTCTTGGCCTGCCTAAGGGCAGGCAGGAGCATTATCCTAAGGACTATGCTCCATCTCTACTGCATGGGTATGCCAGGGCACCAGGACCTCTCTGTGGAGATGCGTGAAGCTCACTTCTAACCCTTGTGCTGGTAAGTCACAAACTTGGTGATGTTGCTCCCATATCAGACAGGGTCTTTCCTGTGCTCCCCTGTTAGGGGACACCTACTAATGCCCACATCTTCAAATAGACTGTGAAGATACACTTAAATGAGTACAGAGGAGGAGCTTTCCTATTTAAACCATGAGGCCCTGATACACACACAGGCAGTGGGAGGGGGTTGTCTGTGCCCCCACCTTTTGCATTTCAGGTGGGGCTCACCTGGTGCCCGCTGGTGCAGTGGGGAGCTGAGGGAGCTGTTTTGCTGTGGGTGTAAGCCTTGGGGCAGGGCAGTGCGTGCCTGTGAGCACCAGCATGAGCTCACGTCTGCCGGCAGTGGCGCGGCCTCAAGAGCCTTAAGTGGGTGTTGAAAATGAGGAGTTTCTTTCAAGAAGCTCTTGGGGTGGGAGGCACGGAGTGGCTGAGCAGTGATTGATGGTGTGCAGCCAGTGTGGGCATCACCACTCCTGGCCATGAGACCCTCTGGCCAGTAACATGGGGGGGTCATGAGCAGAGCCAAGCCCTGCTCCCCCCGTGCATGTAGCTGGGCATGTGGCCATTGGAATGCTGGCCCTTGCTTCCCACGCACAGAGCTGGGGAGGAGAAAGCAGAGGTGTCTCTGCACTAGACCCTGGTTGACGGGGACATACAGCTGACTTCTTGATGCATGCATGGGCGCACTGCTCAGTCCTGCTTCATATGCTCACTCCAGGGCCTGGCAGCAGCCCTAAACCCTCTAGATATCAGCATTACCTGTGATGGTGTGTCCTCAGGAGGCTCTGTAACAAGAGCTGCCTTGCTTTCCTCTGCTGTTGTAGTTGTTTGGGGTTCATAGGTGATGCTTAGAAGCTAAACCCTTGCCTTATTTCACAGCCAGCACCTTTTTGTGAGCGCTCAGCTCTCATGTGGGTGCTGTTAGGCTGTGTGTGCTCATGCTGTAGCAGATCATGAGGGCATTCCTGCAGCCACAGCAAACAATTGTGAGTTACCCTGATAAAGTTAATAGCAGATCAAGGGGAAGCATGCCAGATGCTTTTCAGCCCTTTGGTCAGGCCAGAACTTGTCCTCCAATGCATGTGGCTTTGCAGGTCCCTCTGCCACCAGTGCAGCTGCTCCCTGAGGGTGCCCCCCAAATATTTAATACATGAAGCACAACTAGACCCTGCCTATGTGATGCTGCCTTAGAAAGCATCTGCCCTAGAGAAGGGCCAGATTTGCCTGAGAGGGCAGGCTTTGGGTTGAATAGGGGTGCTGTGGTTAATGTGCTCCCTTGGGAGGTGGTGGGGACCCCCCTGCTCAGCCCAGCTGGGGTTTGGATTGCAGGTGACAGGGTGGAAAGCAAAGGGTGAGAGATGAATGGTGCAGAGCCTGCGTGAGACTTGGTGCACAGCAGGATCAGACCTTGCCCTGGGTGTCTTACATGGCAATTCTCACATCCAGATGGTGGCTTCAGGCACTGGTCCTGCCATGCTGGGGGATCATGGTCTGCAGGGTGGTGGGATCCCTGGGAAGGCAGCGGTGTGCTGGGGGAAGAATGCCAAGAGTCACTCTCTCCCTGCGCTGGGCCAGGCCTTGGGATTTCTGGGCTCTTTTCCATGTGTCTCTATGCTAGAGCTGTTGGCTTGTAGCACGACAGTGCAGGCTGTTCCCCAGCCTCAGCGCCTGGCTGCAGCCCCAAGTGCTCCACAGCCAAGAGCAATCCCCATCCCTCGCTGCGCCACCACTAAGCCCCAAACTATGCCGATAACAGCCACTTGTGCAAGATGCCGCTTGCATTAGCCTGCCCGGAGATTAGGAAACTCCATCCCGAGACCTTGGAGCAGGTGCTTGGGCCAAGCCCGTGCCCCATGGGCAGGAACTCCCTGCTCCCCTCAGGCATGCCAGCACAGGGTGGTGACCTGGAGCCACTTCCCCTGAGCACAGCGTGCCCAGGGCGGTCAGCATCACCTGCCTCTGACAGCAGCGGTGCTTGACCTCAAGTATCTTGTGGCAAGGAGTTGTCCGTCACCGTGTCCTCCCCCCCATGCGTCTGTATCAGCTTTAAATGGGAGTTTCAAGTGTTACCAACCATCTCCTTTAGTGTGGCGAGAGGTATGAAGTAAGTGTTGCTACTGGAGCCAACTGGGAATGTTTTAAGGAAAGGCTGTTAACTGGAAACTCAGTGTGCTGCAATCAATATGGTGGAAAAAGGTTGATTCTGATTAACTTCCCTAATTGAAAATATGCCCCCATGGTGGCAACTGTGTCAAAACCATATTTTTTTTGCCTAGCCTATATGAGTTATTTTCCCCATGAAATGTAAGGTAATTAAATGCACTTAAAAACATTCTGTATGTTCAAAGTGAAAATGCAGTATTTTGGAAACGTATGAATAAGGATGGAAGAACTGACTTAAAGTGGTCTAATTCAAGGCTTTCTGTTGGGAATGAGCCTTGAAATGTCATTTCTCTTCCCTACTTTTTGGAGGGTAGGTGTCCAAAACCTTGACAGCTCTTCTGTGCTGTCAGCTGTAATTCACTGATCCTTGCTGGTGCAGCCCAGCTGAGCAGTGCGGCGCCAGACCTCACAGGGGACGTGCCTGGGTCTGCTCTTGGGTACATGTCACTGCCTAATGTGTTGCCACAGAGGTGCCCTGTTGGTGGGTGTTTTGAAGGCAGGTCTGTATAAAAGATGATTGTAAGGACAGCCCAGAGTCGATGTTGTTTATTAACAGGCTCATTTGTCGCAACATCTAGGGCTCTTTCCAGGATGATGTAGCAGAGCAGAGAGGTCATGAAACAGGCTCCAGAGAAAGTAGAGGTACCTGCCCTCCCTCCAGCACTGGAGAAGCAGAAAAGTACTGACCCAGCCAGGCTGTGGAGCCTGCATAGGCTTCAGTGCCCAGACCAGGTGCATGTCACCTGCTTCAATGTACACTTCAGCAGGTCAAAATAAAGCAAATGTGGGGCTTTCCAGGCCTTTCCTGCCATTCCTTCCCAAATGTGTATATTCACCAGGTCAGAAGGAAGGCATGGGAGCCCAACTAGGTCCTGGGCTGTGCTGAAAGCACAGGTCAAAATGATCCAATTCCTGTGGGGATCTGACCTGTGAAGACCCTCCCATCAATGCTAGTCTAGATAAACATCCCAATAAACATGGGTTGATGCAATTAGCACATGCAGGGGGACACCAGCAGGTCTCCCTCCTGCCTGGGGAGGGTGCTGGGCTGCGGGGTGTCCCGGGGGCCTTGGGGACCTCCAGATTGCCCTCCCTGCTGGCCTGTTAATATCCAAAGTGGCTGTGATAAGAAGCAGTTGCTGGGGCCGCAGGTGGGAAGGTGTCAAGTCGTACGCACAGAGCTATAAACAGTGCGTGCCCATAAAGCAGATCAAAGCAGAAAGAGTTTATTTTCAGAAGGTCTGCTTCCTCTGCAGAGCCCGGAGACAAAGAGCTTTGGGGGAAGGGGGGAATGAGAGGGAGAGGGGGAAAAAGTGAGAGAGGTAGAAGAGGGAAATGGGATTGCATCGGCTGTGCTGGTTTCTACTAGGTGGATTGCAAACCCCACAGGGATGTGAAAGGCTGGCTCTTTGCTGTGGCTGGATCTAGCAGGTCCAGCGTCCAAGGGGGTGGTGGTGGTCCCCAGAGCACTCCTGCAGCATCTCATGTGCAGCTGTGCCGGGGTTGGGATGCAGAGCCCTGGCCCCCCAGGACAGGGCTGCTCCCTGCCTGCCTGCCCGGAGCACCTGAGCATGAGGCTGTAGTCACAAGCCCTTAAGCAAACTCTTGTGAAACCCTCGTTGGTTTGCGGAGCCCGTCCCCACCCTCCGTCCCGAATCACCGGATCAGCTTCCGCAGCGCCCCGGGGCGGGGGGGGGTTTGAGCGGGTGCCCGTGGCTCCCACCTGCCCCTCGCTGGGGAGCCCGCGGTGTCTGCAGGCAACAGGAGGAAGTCCAAGGGGGGAAGGCAGCCGAGGCAGGTTTGTCAGCAGTCGGAGCTCAAGAGGTCAGAGAGCAGATGTCGGGGCTGTAATGAGTGCGTGTTAGCTCGGAGGCGCCTGTATCCTGTGCTGCCCCGGCTCCCCGCGCACGCTGATTGAGAGAGAAATTCCCACTCCTTTCCCACTGCCTGGCTCTGAAATGAGCCAGATGAAGCTGCTGGAGATCTCAGTCTTGTTTGGTTTTAATTCTAGTTGAAGATAGTCTCTGAATTAATCCATACACTGCTGGAAACAGGTGCCACAGCAGCGGGCTTCCTCAGTAGAGTGTTCCTTCATAGCATTGATGCTGGTGGGCTGAGAGGGTCAAATCCTGACCAGCTTTCCATGGGCAGAGCAAGAGCTTCTGGATCTAGTCTGAGTCATCCCTGCCCTTGGCAGGGGATTGGAACTAAGTGATCTTTAGGTCCTTTCCATCCCAAACCATCCTATGATTCTATGATCTGCCCCAAACCCAACGGCACATCTTTTCCAGTGACATGTTGGTTGCAGAGGGCACCAGACCCATATGGTCCCTTGGTGCTTTTTCTTAACCAGCCTTACACAGGAGAGGCATGGATCTTTAGAAGCATCATGGTGGGACTGTACAGCTTTTGTTCTGTCCCACCAGCATGGGGTCTGATGTGGTGGTCCCACCTGGGGTTGGGTGTGCTGGTCCCTACCCTGCAGGGCTCCCAAGGGCCTCAGGTTGAACCACAGCAGGGAAGTGCCTGGGTTTTTCCAGGGCTGATTTTCCCACACCCCAGCAGCTTCCCAAGCCTGCCTTCTTGGTGAAGGAGGAGTAATGGGCTCACTTTCCCTGGGAAGGCAGTGGTGCTGGTCACATGCCGCCCTGGTAGCACCTGCTGCAGTGCTGGCCATTACCTTCCCATTCATAACCACTGCGAGGGAAACACATTGCATGGCCTTCAAGGGGAGTTTCGCTCTGCTTTGCACAAATATTTATCCCACCTGTTTCCTGCCGGGGCCGGCTCCAGGCCCGGAGGACGTGGTGGGTCACAGGCAGCGGGGCAGAGGAAGCAGTGGGGAACCGGCTGCTTCTCACACAAAGCCCTTTGGTCTGTGGGGCTGTGTGGTTTGCAGCGGCTGTGTTCTCGGATGGGTTTTGTGAGCAGCTGGCTGTGGATGTAATAGCTCATGTGGCATCCTGGTGTCTGTAGGTGGAGGGCATAGGTGGCTGTGTCTTTCAGCTGGAGAAGTAAAAGCTGTTTACAACTTGTCTTTGGTTTGCTTTCACCCACACTAGAGCATCTCTGGGGGGAAGTGAATGGGCTGGGAAAGCAGCATGTGTTTCTGATGACTGTCACCAGCCTGGTTTTAAATGTCCCTATTTCTTCACTGCAAAGGGTCCTTTCTCTGAGCTGAAACAGCTCAGAGTTGGAAGGGTTGAATGGCAGCCCAGGCTGGACCCTTTTCACCATCACAATCCCTGGCTACCCCAGGAATTGCTGCCACTGCCACCTGAAATACCTGTAGGTGGTCACCACCAGCTCTTGTTTTTGGATAGGACAGAAGGAGAAGCAATTCCTTGGCACAGAGCTGCAAAGAATGGCACAGGAGCCAGCCAGTCTGTGATCAGGCACAGCCATGGTGCTGCTTCCACCATCCGCTGCAGGAGCACTGCCTTGCTCAGGAAATCCCTGGCTCACAGGGCTGGAACACCGGGAAGGATGGCAGTGCTATTCTTACCCTGTGCCTCCCTCCTGCTGGCTGCTGGAGATAAGGATATGGGCTGGCTGGCTCTGAGAGCACCACAGTGATGGCAAAGGCTTGAAGAGCTTGGCCATGGGATGTCTTCCCAATCCTACCCCTAAAATTAGCTCTAACCATCCTGCAGGCAGCTGTTCCCAGCGTGGGTCTAGCTCCCTTGGAGGCACTACTCCCAACTCATTCCATCATTGTGTTTCTCCCTTTCCCAGCCGACCCATGATTCATGCACGCAGCTCATCAGGAAAGCCCCGTGGGGCTGCAGCTCACAGACATGGCACAGTTGCCAGCAGCACACCACAGGGCTGGTCATCACCGGGGCCACTGGCCACATTGTCCTGCTTCCTGCTGCCCAGCTTCCACCCGGCAAGCAGAGGAGCAGCGGTGCCAGCCGGAGGCTCCATGCCGGTGAGGCATTGGCAGGAAGGGCTTGACTCACGCTGGAGTTAATGAAAACAAACCTCTGCAAATAAATAGCAGTCGTGGCATTTCCTCACTGGAACGGGCTCCCGTTTCCTATGCAGGGTGTCTTCTGCTGTGTGTGTGCCAGGGCTCCTCCTGGTATTGCACCTAAGGGGACTGATCCTGCTGCCACTGAACTATCTCCCTTCACTGCTGCTGGCAGCAGCAGTGCCCAGCTAACCACAACCCTTCCCAAGTTGGTCCTTAGCTGTTTGTCGCTGTGAGCAGCCCCCAGACTCGAGGGTTTCATCACAGACCTGAACCCCAGCCTGGTTTGAACTCCTGGCAACCTCCAGCCATGCTCAGCGGAAGCCTGGATCCCATTATGGGCTCACCTGGGCTGTGTTTTGAGCAAGCACAGGCTGCTCCTTGAGCAAGTATTTGGTTGGTAGTTGGAAGGGAGTGAATAGGTTTTACAGCGTGGTTCCCATCCCTGCATGATGCTGTTGTCCACAGGTAGGGCCAAGCTTTGCTCAACAGTGTTTGAGCCCAGGATCTCTCCCTGCCCACATGGGGCTCTGCCAGCTGAGCCAGCCTCCTTGTCCTTTTGGCAATCCTGTATTTCATGCCCACTTATAACTCAGGAGCAGGCAGGGGCTGGGGCATGCAGAGCATCCCTATGGACTACTCAGGTGGCTGTGGTGGGGTCAAGCAGCTCCCCACCTCGAGTGGGATGCTGCTTTTCCCCAGAAATACGTCAAAGGGTGGATAGAGAATAGAAACTAGGATTCAATGTCAGCTTTTCCCATCCTTTGCCTTAATTTCCCAAACAACTTCCTTACCACTTAAAAAGGCTAAATGTTATTTACAGGGACTCAGAAGCAGAAAACCCCACTGTGGGATGTGAGAGCTAGCCTGACCCACATGGTGGGTTGTTCTGCACCGGCGCTCACTCCAGATCCCTTTTCTTTTACCCATGTGAGAAATCAAATGACTCAGTGTGTGGTTGCTGCAGCCGCTGTGGGTGAGCTGCTGTGCAGCCATCCCTCTTCTCCGAAGCCTCTGCAGAGGGTGTCCTTGCTGGGGCTTCTCCGAACCTCTTCCCTGGGCTCCCGCAGCATCTGCCATGGGGAGCAGCATCCCCTCGGCCAGGAGAGCCCCAAGCGTTTCCTGCTGAGGCAGCGCATTCCCAGTGGGAGGAAAGGTCATGGTGCTAGGGCTGCCCTGGTTTCCTCTCCGGACTCCCGGGCACGGCTGTCAGCAGCCGTGGTTTCCTCCAGTTCCTGCCTATCCTGCAAGGTGCAACCCAAACCTGCCATCAGCAGCCCCCCTGGCCCGGAGCTTCCCTCCTGCCCATAGCACGGTGTCTGTTTGTTCAGCTCAGAGGTGTCTCAGTTTGTTTGCTTGGCAGATGCTGGGTCGGGTGCAGCTGGACAGGGCGAGCAGGGCCGGATGCGGGTGGCTTCCCCAGTGACACATGGCCCAGCGCTGACTGAGACAAGTGACTTCCCTTTTCCCTCCTCTGTCCCTAGTGAAGCACCACAACAACCATCTTCATCTGCCTTCAGCCCCCAAGGTGAGGGGAGCAGGGCCAGGTCTGGCCAGTCATGGGGATGGTGGAGGTGATGATGAAGGGGAAAAGGTCTCTGTATGGCACCCCAGGGATCCACCGTCCTTCTCATTCCTAGACTGCAATTTATGTAAAATTGAATTTTGCACCATCCAAATAACCATGTCTGTGTAATGTATTGCATTCACCCTGTATTTGCGCACCATTTAACTGAAAATTTGAAGCAGAAGTAACTAGCATGGTTCTTAATATCAAAGTTGAAGGCAAATTAACCAAGACAATCATGTAGAAATGAAACTTTGAGACTTGTCAAAAATCAGGCACCGACATCATTGTACCAAAATCCCCCTTCAGCATGAGTCATTTCGGCTCTTTCCCATGGAAAAAGCACCAAAATGCTCGTGTCCTGGTGAAGTGTTTAACTTCCGACTGTGAGTCCCAGCACCCCAGAAATGTCCCCCCCCAACCCAAGGGTACCAAGGGAGGAGAAAGCCAGGTCAGTCCCACTGTCGTGGCCAAGGTGCTTATTGCCCACGGCAAGTAATTGAATCAGCAGCGGGGGTTTTCTATGGTTTCAAGTATTTAACTTCCCTGAAGCACAATTTACTTCCACAATCTATTTGTGTCATAGGCTTTAATCATAACTTAGAGGAGGTTGTAATGCAGCAGGGGGTTGGTGATGCCTTGCAGTACCTGCAGCCCGCAGAGGGAGTTGGCAGCTGCAGGTCAGTGGGTACAGAGGGGTGGGCAGGCAGGTTTATCTGTGGCGCTACCTGCTGTTATCATCCAACCTTTCACAAGGGTTTATCAGCCACTGGCCCTTCCTTTTACAAACTGGGGGGGAATTTAACAACCTTGACAAGCAGAGGGGGCTGATGATGGGAGTGCTCCCATGGCACACGTTCCCCACGGCACACGTTCCCCACGGCAGAGCAGTGATGCCAGCTTCAGGATGGGGGCTGGACCCCCAAGGACAAACCCATGGTGGAGGGTCCCATCACTTCCCCAGGGCAGGGGAAACTGAGGCACACGCAGTCAAGCACCCCAGGCAAGGGGTGCAGAAGATGGATTGGGACCCCTTGGCTCCCCCAGGCCAGGGCTTCAGCTTCCTGGTTGGGGGGAAAGGACTTATCTGCACTTCTTCAACGCTCAGAATATGTTTGCTTTGGCTCTGGGTTAATATGTATCGGTTTACTCATCTGATAGATCAATGAGCAGAGCTGGCCCCAGACAAAAGACGTGACAGGTCTATTTTCTGCCTGTTTCAAAGCCTTCGGCCCCGGCAACAGCGCAGGGCTCCCCCTCGTTATCAGCAGCCGATTAAAGTGTCTGAAATTCAGGCTGATAATTTTGCATGCTCTTCCATCAGAAATCCTGCCTGGATTGGGATGGAGTCATGGGATCTGTGCCTTTCCCAGCATTCCTACCTGAGCACATAGGACCTGGACTGCAGGGCAAGCTGGGGAGGAGGGAAGGGAGCTGCTGCCATCGCAGCCAGATCAAGGCTGGACCTGGAGGGGAGGAGAAGTGTGATGCTGGGAAGCCTTCCTGGAGCATCCTGCCCAGCTGTGCCCATTGGCAGCTCTGCCAAGTTCAAGCCAGGCTCTGCAGCCCAGCCGGCTCCTACTGCTCCTGTCCCTGTCCCCATCATCCTCCCCTGATAATACAGGAACAATAGCGGCGGCAGCAAACTCAGGGCCGGGGATTAGCTCAGCCCAGCAGGTAAAACAGAGGAGGGACAAAGACAAACACAGCAAAAAGGGCTCCTCCAGGCCCAAGGCCAGGGCCCTTTCAGGGATTAAGTCCCCTTGTGCCAGGGTGAAGCAAGTGTTTACTTGAAGCTGTCACTATAAATCCCAGCAGCCCCATTTGCAAGGGTTTGGGGGTCCACCCCATGGGGCTGCGGAAGGGCCTCTCCCTTCCCTTGCTCTGTGTCTGTTCTGGGGTGCCAGCAGTGCCACTGCCCTGCCCCAGCAGGACCCCTGGGAGGGGACAAGGGCTGGTTTTACACCTGTACTGGGACCTGTAGGAGCTAGAGGGAACCCAGGGAACAGGACCCCACATAGAAGGACCCACTGTCCCCACCAGCTGCTAGCCATGGCTGCAGTGACCACCCTGCCCACCCGCTCGCTTGTAAGTATGATGGGAGCAGGGAGCTCCATCCATCACGTGGCCTGGTGGCTCCAGCCCTGGCTCACACACCAAGGGACCAAGCATCCCTTTTCCTCATGTGCCAGCACCAACTGGGCTCAGTCTGCACCACGCAGCATCACCTCCAACCCCGCTCTCCAGCCTCCACCCGCTTGTCAGCCCCCACCAAGACACAGTCTGGCTTTTCTTCCTCCCCCTGCTCTCTCTTGGCAGATAGTTCACTGACGTCTTGTAAACCAAAAGCAGGTTGATTTGAATTTTCCATGGATGGCTCAGAAGCACGGATAATTCATTATTCACACCTCCCTAATTAAACCGCTGCCCAGCAGGCGAGGCAAGGCTGAAACCAGCCAAATGTGCCCTGCCCAGTGCAGGTCAGCAAGGTCCAACGTGGCTTGAATTTTGGCCGTGGTGTCACTTACTCTTTGCTACATGGAGGACACAGAGCTGCTTTGATAAGTGGTGTCCTGGAGGTGGGAGGTTTGAGAGCAGCGCAGAGGGGAGCACACCCCTTTGGGGAGGGCTTTTCCAAACAGGGAGCCCAACCCAAAGCCCCACCAAAGCCGTTCTGCTCCTGGGGAAGGACTGTACAGGGCTCTGGTCCCACAGAAGTGACTTGGAGCTCACTGACGCTCGCAACCAGCTTGTCAGGGTTCATACTTGCTGGTGGTGCTGAGGGTCGCCTTCTACTTCCCACTTAGCTCAAGCTCACTGATACTATTTCACTTTATAATTCCAGCTAGCTATAAAAGTAGAGGACCACTGCAGACGGAGGGATTGATGCAGGGCAGGGAGCGATGGGTGGGCTGCCGCGGCCTGGGTTGTGTGACTGGAATACGGTGCCGAGTGAGGCAGCTCCAGGTAGGGAAAGGCGCTGTAGGATGAGCTGGATTGGCACATTCTGCCCTCCTGCTCCCCAGAGCATCCCCCTGCGCGCAGGGGCTCCGTGCAGGGAGTTGGGCGGAGGGCGCGCGTTCCCAGCGCCGCTGATGAGAACTCCAAATGCAGGCGGTGGCTGCTCCGCAGGCAGCTCCGCGCCGCCAAGGCAGGCAGGGCCATTTTAATCACTTCCAGATTCGTGTGGGAGGTCAGGGCCCTGGGGTGCTGCTCCATGTCAGTTTTATAAACACGGCAGTTTTTCCAGATGGTCTCTGGCTCCAGCCTGGCTAGCAGGTTGATTGGGCCAGACCAAAATAACAACAGGTGGAGAACAGCCCATGCCTGCCGCTATCGCCTTTTTCCATCTCGTCCCGAAATGATTTTTTAATTTTTTTAGGGTTTTTTGGGTTTTTTTTCCCTTTGCAGAAAACAATCAAGTTCTGTCGGGGCTGCAGCCGAGGCCACACGCCTTCACTGCACGTGTGAGAGCAGCATCCCGCCCGGCACACCTCTTGCCAGGACAGGGCTGGGACCGGGCTCATTGCTCCGCTCCCAACCGCTCCGCTGCTCCAGAGCTGGATTTCTTAGCCAGGGGATTTCTTACCACCCCCTGGAGGGGTGGCTGATTCTGCAGATCAATTGCACACCAGCAGCTCTTTCATGTGTGTTTTGTTTTCCCCCCCCCCCCCTTTTATTTTTTTTTTCTTATCTTTTCCATTAAATCCCAAGGAAATCCAGTGCCAAACCAGCAGGGTGGAAGCATGTTGCTGGCACCCCACATTTCCAGAGCCAAGAGGGAGCCCAGTATCCCAGCGTACTACTTGGGTGGCCGGGATCAAGCTGAAGGTGATGGATTTGATGCTTTCTCGACATGCAGCCGGCCCACCAGGACCGCTTAGATCCAGGCCAGCTCCATCCCCACCAGCCACAGAATGTGGCAGCAGTCCCAAATGGATGCCCAGTGTCTGGGGGATGAAAAACCAGACAGCACAGATCCCAGTTTTACTTTCACACAAGCCATGGCTCCTGTCCCTCTTGCACTGCAAACCCCCATGAGTTAATGGAATGCCAACGGGAGCACGGCTTGGTGTTCCTGCAGTGCCATCGGCTCATCCCAACTGTGGCTGCCCAACCACAGGCAGCATTCGGTGCAGCCCAGGCAGGGCTTGTGGTGCAGAGATGTCTCGGAGCAGAAACTCAGAGGGATGGAAAACCCACAGTTGTGTACTGCAGGCAAACTGAGCTGCTCTCCACATAGAGAGCCCTTTCATATTTCCCACTCGCCTTTGAGTTGACGTCTCTCCACAGGCCAAATCTTCCCATAGAGGAGATGAAGTTCTGGCCAGAGATTATAAACTGATTGTGGGCGTAAATGAGAAAATTGCATATGTAGCACTGCTGCAAGCCAAGCGCAGCACATGTGCCTCCTTGCATCTGCTCCTGCTCGCTGTGAGCAGCTCACCCCACACATGCCTGCATCCGTGCACGTGCAGGGGGACCGAACTGAGGACAAACAGAACAAGGAGGGGAAAGAGGAAGGTTTCCAAAGCCCCTGCTCAGAGGGAGGTTTCCAAGGATCAAGTGGAGGTGGCCCATCATCCGCTCCGTCCCCATGGTGCGGCCCCTTCCTTTCCACCTCCAACATCCCAAATCCTCAGCAGCATCCCCCTCTCACTTCATAGCAGTAATCTGGCACCGCGCATCTTTATTCCCTAAAATTGGGCCAAAGCTCAATTAGCCCAGCCCTGCTGCTGTTCACACAGCAAACACTGACACCTTTCTTCAGCCAGCCTTGATTTCTTCCATAGGAAACAGCCTGCTCTTGCTCCTGCACACCGCTTCTCAGAGGATTGCACATCCCCCACTGCTAATTACACAATCCCAAAGTAAATCTGTATAAATTGCTTGCCCTGGTGCAATTTAGCATTTAAGACCAATTTATTTGGTGGCCGTTAACAAAGAAGAGGCTTCATCCCACAAGCAATACGAAGCACTGGCAGGCGAAGGGCCCTGGCACCAAACCCAGCCGGGTGGGGGGATGTAGCTGGGTTGTGCTGGATTTTTGGCCACTGTGATGTGCTCGAGGTGGGGGGATCCTTGTGCAGAGATCAGCAGCCAGGTTTAGTGTGCGTGGCAATGGATGTGCACCCAGCAGCAGTGGGGGAACAGGCAGCAGAGCAGCAGCATGTTCCCAGCCCCTCAGCCCACATCATCCGCTCTGGCAAGAAAGTGGGGGTTAGAAATGCCTGACCCTGTTCCCATCAGCTCCTAAAATGGAATTCCCCAGCGCTGGCAGTGGCTCTGGACAGCTTTACTCCCGCAGGCAGGTAGGCAGCGAATCTGGAAACCCTCTGCAGTGCGGGAAGGGTGGCAGTGGTGTGGGGCTCGCTGCCCTGGCCCTTTGTTTAGGAGTCCCATTACTGCCACGTCTAAATATGCCCTGATCCTACAAACATTTCCCCTCAGGAGAAGGAACAGGCCTTTCACTGGTTTTCCTCTGCGCACACCTGAAACCTTGGGATCACAGGGAATGAGTTGGCTCTGGTACAGCGCCTTTTCCCCTTGGATCTTATCACCTTCTCCATAGCTTGAAAGTGTTATTGGCCCCATTTGCAGGTGGAAAAGTAGAGTTATGTTTCAGCGGCAGAGGAAATCTGGTTTCAGTGCTTCCGAAGCTCTGCCACTGCATAATGCAAAGTGCTGATCCGGTGCAAACATTAAATTCATTAAATCCCATTGAAGCCCAAATGCATGTATTGAAAATGTTTTGACAGGTTAATTGTGTCCAGCCAGCTCTTTGACAACTGACATCTCATCCCCCTGTGCCACAGCTCTTGCCTGGCCTTCACTGAGTGTGATAAAACCCCTGCAACAGCAGTGGGACCAGCCCAACACGTGTCTCTGCAGCCCAGGAAAGCATGAGCTATAACATATACGTGTATGCTTGGTCCATACCTCTGCAGCACGCAGTGTTTGCCCCAGATTTCAGGACAATTTCTTCTCCTATTGGCACTAATAACTTTCTGGATGCTAACACTGTGAAAGTGCTCTGGCAAATGCTGTATTTTCAGGCATAAGGGAATTGTTCATATAAAATCATTGAGTTTCTTTGGAGGATTTGGGAATCCAATAAATCAAGTAGCCAGGCAGGCTACAGCCAGCACTACAGGAGTTATAATCGGAAGCGACACCCTATAGATCTTTCTCCAGAACAGCGTTGGGTGGAAATTGCACCACTTGGGAAAAAGAAATGGATGGGGGTGGAGGAGAGGAAAAAAGTGTATTTCAATGGAGTCATTGGATAAAGAAGGGCCCTGAAGCCACATGAAGCCAGGAGCAGCTCGGGCATCTTCAGCTGTAGCAGTTTTGCTGCCTGACAGTGCTGCTCCTGTGGTTTGGCTTGGCAACAGAGACCGAAGACCACTGAGCAGCACTGCTGTGTCCTGACCCAGAATCGGGCACATGAAGTTAATGCCTGTGCCTTCAGGAGCACTCCTGCCTGCGCCCTGTGCTTTCAGAGATACGTCATGCTCCAAGAGTGCAGTGTCTTTAACTTGGTAGTTTCTGGACAGTCTCTCTCCCTGGCATCCACCTTTTATTATGGTCTCCGAAGGCAGCGTGCTCCTAAAATTACTGCAGTAAGGCTGCGCACAGATGTACTCGGGGATGGAAATGGGCTCAAACACCAGCCGACACATTTGGGAGTGCCAGGCTGGAAAAATGTCTCTGGGCTCCACGTGACCGTCTTGCTGCAGAGCGCAGGAGTGCTGATGAACAGAACATGTCACACACATACATACATGTTACGTGCATGTTGCCTGCCTGGTTGCATTAACAACACATGCATGTGCTGGTGCTTCTGCATTTGCAACAGAGCTCTGCGTTTTTGTGTGTATACACACATGCAAGAGATGTACAGATGTATAGATGCATCTCCTGCTCGTTGGGAAGGAAACAAAGGCTGGGATCCCTGTGGATGAAAGGGGAGGCAGAGGAAGGGCAGGAGCAGCCCACACACTGAGCTGCCCGTGCGCTGCCCACGTTCCCAGGCTGCTTCCAGAGGCGCGGGCGAGCGTCCCGTATTGCCTGCACCTGGCTGCTATTAAGCATTCAATCAAAAAGGGATCACAAGGCAGATATAGCTAATTCGGAGTAGCCTGTTCACACAACAAGCCCCTTTCAGTCTGCTCGGTTGCGTTTAGATCTGAAGCTAACCCGGGCAGGTTTGAAAATGAGCAGGGCTCTTGGCCGCCACGGGTAGCAGGAGGGACGCGCCACGTTTCCAGCAGACGGAGGTGGGAGTTCTCCTTTGGTGTTTTAAAAATAGCACTACAAAGAGAACAGGGCTGGGATGCTGCGATGTTGGGAAGGAGTGATGCAGCAGGGCTGGTGCCAGGGACAAGGCAGGCCCTGCAGAGCTGGAGGTGTCCCCCAGATTCTTTGCGTTTGCTTTCCACCACAGGGGGGATCTGGGGCTCCTTGGATCACCCCAGGGTGGTGAAGAAGAGATGTGCTGTTGTGCGAGGTGGTGTCCTCGACAAAGCTCGCCTGTGACCTGCTCTTGGACATTGCATCCACATAGGGCAGACCATGATGTGGGTCTTAGCACCAGGTGCTTGTGGAGGAAGGCCTCCCAGCCCTTGGAAAGTGGGTGACATGCAGGTCCCATAGCACATGGTGGCATACATGAGCATTACAGGAGGTTGCCAAACACTCCTCGTGCTGAGCCATTGCAAAGCAGGAGGAGTCCCAAAGGATACCTGGGGACAAGGTCTGGCCCCCAGCAGCCCTGCACCAGCCCTGAGTCCCCAGCAAACAGCGGGCAGGTGGAAGAACTGTTCCCGAATGTTTCCCATCTGATGGCTTTGACCACATTTCAACAAGGAGCTCAAAGTGCCATCAATCATTTCTGACACTTCCTTCCCCTACGGCTAAAGAGCCGTCTTCTTATTTTTTTATTAGCTATGAAATACCCACATTAAAAGCTCCTCCTCATGCACCTTCACAGAGTCCCACTGGCAAACGCTGCTGGCTCCTCCACAGCATCCTCTGAATCCCTGTCCTGAGGGCAGCTACTTTTCTGAAATGCCAGAAATGAAGGGAATGGCAATAATGATCACATGTGTCCTGCGGCTGCTGCCTGCGAGGGCTCCAGAGGTGCAAGTGCCTTAACCCCTGCATGCCATCACCGAGGTCCCCACAGCCCACCTCCAGCTCCACTCAGCACTGGGGACATGTCACAGCTAGCCTGTCCTTTTCACCTTATCCCGGTATCAGAGCGTGGTCACGCTCCTCTGGAAGTGACAGAGCCATTCCCTCAATTCCATATGAGCTTCAGTGTGTGTGTCCTGGGACTTATGCAAGCAGCAGCAAACCAAAGGCTTCCTGCACCTTGGAGGCTTCGCATCCTGCCAGCCCCCAGGGATCTCGTCCAACACGTGCTTATGGGGACCATACGCAAGGCATTCCCAAAGGCGCCCCTCCACACATGGGCATGCTCGGATGTCGGCTGGGACATGCTGGCTTTTAGGGGAAGGCTCCGAGAGGTTTTAATTTAATGCTGGCGCTTACCCTGGGAAGAATTTCCCAAGTAGGTGGAAATTCATGATCTACATCAACACGGGGAGAAAGGAGGAGTGGGGAAGGCATCGCCTTTGACAGTGTTATTCCTCCTTTTGGGAATGGCTTTGGGTGTTTACTCCCCAGACGCTGATACTCCTCTTTCCTGGGAATTCCAGCTGTGTTAAAAACTTGGCCAGCGTTTGCATGTTATTTACACTGGCTTTTGGGTTCCCATGCCTGGCTCCTGTGGTCAGGGGACCCGAAGGACCGCAGGGGCTGTTCAGGCTGGGCTCAGCCCAGGGTGGGAGGGAGCTCACTGTCCAGCTGGTTTGTTTCCACTCAGGATCACACTCCTGGCCTGTTCTGGTGGCTCCCGACAGCTCATCCTCCTTCCTTTGCCAGAGGCATCCCAGGAATCACTGTGGCCGGTTGCTGAGGGACCCCCCATCCCCACTGAACCCCTTGTTCAGTGGCCTCAGGGGGAATGGGGCTTCCCAGCTCCTTGGGATGATGCCAGCAGCATCCCTCTCACTGGCCCCAGTCTCTGGTGGAAGGAATTAAGGAGTGGATTTGGCTGGGAACAGCCCCCAGGTTGCTCTCACAGGGAAAGGCAGATGTAAAGCTTTGTCCTAGGAAGGACATTAAAGACCTTGCCCTGGAGAAGCACCACAGCATTGGGTTGCGGCCAATGTGACTAAGCCTCCTCTTCCTCTCTCCTCACCCCTCTGTCTGGGATGTCAGGCCTTTTTAAAAGCACCTTCAATTTTGCAATTCTTTTGCTCAGAGCCCCATTACTCAGGCTGAGCTGGCCCTGCTTCCTGGAGGAGCACTGCAGGCCGCCCTGATAAGATAAGCTCCCCAAAGATAGGTTTTGGGACCCTGACTCACTGGAGAAACTGCAGGGCATTGGTGCAGCCTCTGACACACTTAGCTCTTTGATGGGCTTATCACTGAAATTCAGATGTTCATCTGTGTCCACTGGAGGACACAGCCCTTATCCAGGAGCAAGGTCATCCCAATCAGGTGTGAAGCGTGGAGGCTCTCCCTATCTGCACGCCTCCAGCCTTGGTACATATTCACAGCCCTTTCTCAGTCTTGTCCCTAAGCCCCTCCTGTCCAGGTCTCCCCCAGGGACTCTCCCAGTACCACTGGTGCTGGAGTGTTCAGCTTGAGCTCTGGGTGTAGGATTGAAGCCCTGCTGGCAGGAGCCATGTGCCCACTGCTACCTCCCAGCCCTCCCCAGGCACTGCTGAGTGTATCGATGCCCAGTGGCCATGGGGGTGCGTGCAGTCGGAGCAGCTTCAGGCTGTAATTCCCAATTACAGGCAGGATCTGGCCCCAGATTATCGCTCATGCTGCTTCTGGCAGCCCACATCTGGCTTTGCCACCAAGCAATAAATCCCCATAGAGAAGCAGCTTTAAGGTCTTGATCCAAGTGATCACAGACCCCCCAAGAGAAAGCAGCTCCAGACCCCAAATATTTGCTCTGGTCACCCCCCTTGAGAAGACAGCAGTGGTTTTCCTTTCCAGGTATGGTAAAGTCTCACCCCAGACGATGACAGGCCTGGGAGCTCTGGTTGCATCAGCAGGGCTGCAGACACGGATGTGGTGTGAGGGGGTGAAATCTCCTGCCATGGGCAATAACCCACGGCAGGTTTGGGAGCAGTTTCTGGGTGTGCTTGGCTCCCGGTGGATCAATTCACTGGGCACTGTTAAGACAGAAGGAGCTTTAGGGCTGCTTCCTGCCAGCACCCAAACCCAGCACCCTCTGCTCCCTCTGGCTGCACCCCATCCCCAGGGGCTTCCTCAGCAGCGGCCCCAGTGTGTTGGGGCTCTGTACACCCATTTATGCCTCTATGGCAGCAGGACCCAGCAGGTTAACGGGCGTCTCTGGAAGCCCCCAACAACTGCAAATGATCAACCCCAAGGGTTTTTTTTCCCTCCCCTCAGCTCTGGAGTCAATTGTCAGCCCTTGCTTTTAAAGACACCCTTGTCGGCAGCCCAGCTATGCTTTTCTGCTTCGGAGGAATTCCTCTAAAACAATAATAGTGACATTGTTCCTCGCTTTGCTGGCGGTTTTATAGGGCTCACGTTGGAGAAAGGTGACCATGGCTGCCTTTTGGCCACATGTGTTTACACAAGGAAATGCATGTGGGTTTTGGGGTGGCGCCTGGACTCAGCAGCCGCTCTCTGTACTCCTGACCCTTACAGAGCTGCTTTCTTGCTTCTGGGTACGTTTACTGCACTCCAGATGTGAGCTGGCTCCAGCAAGGCTGCGGAGCGCCAGGGATCTGGCATCCCCAGACTCATCAGTCCGTGGGGTAGAATGCCATGGTGGTTGTTTTAAAAGCTGTAATGCGTCTTGGTAACACATCATGATTTATTCAGCCCTTGTTTGACAGGGCGCCTTTATCAAAAGCTGATGCAAAGCCGGGCCGCACCGCGCGCTCGGCACGGCTGGGAGCTGGTGCTTCCCTAGGGATGGGCTGGTTGGGAATGTATTGGTGTGGGGCTGCCGGCGAGGTGGGTCCCCATTGTGCCACCCACCCCAAGGGGCTGCATTAGGGGACAGCTGTGCTGCGGGTGCACCTTTGCAGTGGGGCTCTTATAGAGAGGAGCCCTGAGGGGTGTTATGAGAAGAGCAATGTCCCTGTTGCTTGCACCCAGGAGCCATAAGGCTGTAGGATGATGGGGGTGACAGTCCCATTTGCCACCATCTCACTTGGCAGAGCCCAGGCTCACTGCTGGCCTTGCTCTTCAGCGCATGAAAGGAGGGGAAATAGGTGACAATGGAGTTTGGTGAAAACCAGGGCAAACCTGGAGCAGAGCATGGGCAGCGAGGGAGCCCCGGGGGAGCAGAGCAGTGGTGGGGCTGGGGAGTGCCTGCCCTTTCACTAAACCCCACGCTTTGTTCCATTTTCCTGCCCTTTAACCACACAAACCACAGGACACGGTTACAGGGCGAAAGAGGAAGGGGGGACGCACAGTTTACAACCTGAAAGCAGCTCGGTGCTGGCCCTGGCTGGCAGCAGAGAGAAGGCCAAGGAGAGCAAACCCTGCCATGGGGTTTGGTGTGGGCAGCCCTGGACAGGGCTCCCCCAGCCCCACATCCCTGCTTCAGCCCCAGCCTCCTCACCCGGTGCCTCCGAGGTGCCATTCTCATGGGCACAGACGGATGCAGGACACTTGAGCCCTGGATTAAGAATAAGCCTTTGGTTTAGGGATATTTATTTGCTTTTTATCATAATGGGGAAAAAAATGAACCAGCAGATAGAAGAGGAAGGAAAAAACCCCCAGTCTGGGTCAGGATCTCACACTGGCTAGTTCACTTCACAGTTTAAGTAAATAGTTCTCATCCTAAAACCCTTCAGGGTCATATAAATGTGCCTCTTCACATGGAAGAGACTATTTTGATAGTAGCTGGGTGCCTGATGAATTTGCAACGTTCCCAAACTGTCGGTGTCTAGAATGTGACATGGTTTTTCACAGCGAGATATAAAACCCTATCAATTAATCTAACTTTTATTGCACCTCTGGGGTATGAACGTGATGTTATTTAAACAAATGGTTCCCATTACCTTCAATTATTTTATAAATGTTTTTCAGTGATTTATAGGCTTCTATTAAACGGACAATATACTCCTGTGCTCCTCGAGGGGGTAAACAGGAATCTCAGGAGCTGGGGCTTGCTGATCTTTAGTTCTTTTCCTCCTTCCTTTTCCCAGTGCATAAGAAGCTGCTGTTTAATTAACAGGGAGGTGGGGAAGAGCCCGGCCAGACGCGCTGCTGATGGCTGCCTGCACCAAAGCCCGGTCCCCCCTGTGGCGATGCAGGAGCTCTCTGCACTGACACCCCATTCGCACCATACCCCGAGGGTGCTGCCCCCCTTGGGGTACCCAACCGGGCCCCATCTGCCCTCCCTGGGGAGTTTCCTGCAGGACCAAGCAGCGGGATGGCTATCCCTGATGTTTTCCCAATGCCTCTGCCCACCAGCTGTGCTCGTGCTGGCTGGAGCTGTGTGTGAAAGGGATGCAGCCGCATGCCTGGGGTTGTGGGGACTGTTCTGTGGTGCAGGAGCGATGCAGGGAAGGGACAGCAGGATTAATACTTTGCTCCTCTCATATGGGATGGAAGGAACGTCTCCTGCCCAGCATATCTCCCTGCCCACAGGCTCCGCGGTGCCTCGTGCTTTGGGGAAATGACACTGCCATCATCAGCCACTGCACCCACTCCCCTCCGCAGCCCTGAGCCCCAGCAAGGACAAACGCCCCCCGGCTGGCATGGGAAAGGGACAACACCCCATGTTTTGCCCCCCTGGCCCTTGTGGTTGCCCCATCCCTGCCAGTGTTCAAGGCCAGGTTGGAGGGGGCTTGGAGCAACCTGCTCTAATGGAAGGCGTCCCTGCCTGTGGCAGGGGGTTGGAACTGGATGAGCTTTAAGGTCCCTTCCAACCCAAACCATTCCATGGTTCTCCCAGTGTTTTCATTCTGGGGGAGGCCAAGGAGGGCCGCAGCAGCGATGGGGATGGTGCAGAGACCGCTTATCTCAGCGGGGGTCACGCCAGGACGTGGTTTCTGGTGCAGTGACCCCGGCTGCAGGACCCCATCCATCTCCCTGCCACTGCGCTCCCCTGCTAACCCTCAGCGCCGCACGCTGACAGACAGGACAGCAATTAAGCCCTCGCTGAACTAATTCACTTGAGCCTGTCTACATTTCAAACAGCTCTGGAGATAGGCTCTGTTTACAGAGCCTGCTGCCGTTTATTATTTTTTGGGGGGTGCTGCATGGACCGGGGAGGAGAGATGTCACTGGGGGAAGATAAATAGGGCAGAAGACCCTGTAAAGACAAAGGGCTGAGCATGGCCCCGATTGGCCTTGGGATAGGGCAGCTCTTTGCACAGGGAGCAAAGAGAGGAGTTCCCAGCTCCCAGCTCTAGCTGAGAATGTGCAAAGCTCAGTGCATGCACCCAGGGGCTGCTCCATCTTCTGGGCCATGCTAGCACTGGCAGAGGCAGGGACTGCTCCAGCTCAGGAGCACTTGGATGGGCTCCATCTCTCCTAATGAATCCAGTGATAATTTATAGGTGACCCCCTGGCACAGCGGCTCCGTGGCTCCACGTGAACCACTTTCCTTCCTGCTGCTGTGGCAGGGCCACAGAGGTTGTAGGGTGCCCCCTGCTTCCCTCCCTGCTGGGATCTGGCACCAGCCGCAGCTCTGGGGCCGCTACTCACCGTCACCAACCAGGCTCAAGATATAACCTCCATCCCTGAACACACAAGGAAAGCACAGCTCGATGCCAAGGCAGAGCACAGTGTGGTGTGACTGCAGCTACCTAATACGCACATCCCTGAGAGGGATGCCAGGGAGGCAGGAGGGCAGAAATGGGAAACACCTACAGGAGAGCCGCAACGTTCAGGGAAAGGAGTCCTTCCTGCAAGGAAAGATTTGAGGAGCCCTGGTGATGCAGCCAAGGAGGTATCACCCCCCAGCATCTCTTTGCAGGGGGATTGCTTGGAGGAGAAGATCTGGGCAGGACTCTGCCCTGTGGGTAAGGGGATGCTGCAGCACCATGAGCAAGCAGGGAAGCCCAAACTTGCCCCTACACACGTGGGGGAACCATGGCATGTGCCCTACAGAGGGAGATGGGAGAAGCAACTGGGACTGGGGCCATATGGGAGATGCCCATATGGGGATAACCCCCCCAGGGCTCCCAGCATGGACCCTGAACCCTGGGACCCGGGTACCTCAAGAGCTCAGCCCCTCTGTTGCCAGCGAGCCCTCTGCCACTGGCCATGGGGGGCTGCCCCTTCCCTGGGGGCTGTGTTCTCACCCTCTGGCTCTCCAAAACCAAACCCTTGTTTTCCTGAAAGGTGGATACCTGCCTCAGACCCAGGGCAGCGTATTCCAGCAGCCATCCCTGCAGCTCCGCCTCCAACGACAGGCATGAGGAGCCTCCACAGACCCGCTTGGCTGTTTTTCTTGGCAAAAGACAACCCGCTCGAAGCTGTTTAACCACTGAAAAGAGCTAATGAGGTTTTAGTTAATTAAACAGGATGAGGCCTCACAATGCCCGTCGTCACTTTTTCCCTTCTCCTTGTGCCACTGCAACATCCCAGATGGGAATTGCACAGCCCCAGCTCAGGACGGGGCATGTGCTGAGCTGCGGAGGCACAGATAAATGCTAGTAATGAAAGAAATACCTTTACCTACCCCCTTGTCTTTCCTTTACTTAAGTCAGTTCATGTCTGGAAGACAAAAACATGCCTTGGAAGTCAGGGTTTGGAGCAATACAAAGGGGAGTCTTGTCTAAAAGCACTGGCTGGGAGTCAAAGCAGGGAAGCGATCGCTGTCCGGGGCTGTTTGCACAGCAGCGACTCCGAAATCGTATTTCACTGCAGCAGCAGAGTCTTCATCGGGTTTCTCCATGTCCCAGCTCGGGTCTATTTCTTGCTGCAAGGTTATTAAAAACACTTGAACCTTAAACAGTCTCATTGTGTCCACACGGTTGCTATTTATTATTATAAACAAGGGTGTCAGGGCCATTAAAAATTAATCAAAATGGGTAAAAAATGAGTAAGAAATACAAGGAAGCAGAATGATTGAGAACACCCATCCCAACACCCCGGGCTGACAATTCCCGCTCGCAGGAATGTCTTTTGTGCTAGAGAGAAAATAACTTCTCATTTTTCTTTTCAACCAAACTGCATCCTTTTCCCAGCTGGGGATGCTGAGCTGCAGGGAATGGAAAGAGGAATAGAACCAGCTCCCAGCCCCAGATCCCACTGCTCCTGGACTCTGACTGGGATTAGTGCTGGCACACATTGGCTCCCACCAGGGGATGTGAGTGCAGCGTCTCACAGGCCCACCACCACTGCAAACTGGCTGGCCACAAGCGAAAACCAGCACATGCTGTGCCCTGTCAGAGCTGGGTGAGTGGTTTCTGCAGCAAGGCTCTGCAGTGGGGTTGGTGAGCACGAAATGATGGGTGAGAACATCAGAAACCTGCTGCAGCCTTCAAAGGGCTGCTGGGGCAGCTCCTCCCTGCAGAGCAGCCCTGGGAGCAGAGGGGCTGGCTTTCCTTTTCCTCCTGGTGGGAGGCAGGGCCGGGATGCACAGGGGGGATTGGCACCAGGGTGTGGGGGTACCGAGGATGCACAGGGAATGATGTTAAAGAACAAAACCCAAACCCCCATGGTTACGACTGAGCTGTGGAGCTACAGACCAGGACAGGGGTCCAGCTGAGCAATAGCAGGCACAGCCGGGGGTTAATGGGCCAGGTCATTCCAGCACTCTGTTCAGAGCATCTCAAATACTCAACGTTCTTAAAAAGCTTTAAAAAGCAGAGAAACTGCAACCTGCTCTCATTCACACCAGGGCACAGAGAAACACAGAGGTGTTATCGTACAGAAACTAAAAACCTATGCTTGTGGAATTACAAGCTAGAATTGTTCTTGAAAGCAAGACCTCTTGGCTCCTACATGGGAAGACCCGTTGGCCTAAAGCAGCCTTTACACTGGCACCCCTGCAGAGACCCTGCCTGGGGCTGGGCTCCCCCCTCCACCTTTCACATCACCCTCTTGGAGCAAGGGCTCCAAACTCGCCAAAGAGCAGTCAGTGAGCCCATTGCCCAGCTCCTTCTGCCTTTCACAGCAAGCTATTAGTGGTCTGAAGGGCCATGGGGGAGCAGGGACACCCCAAAGCAGAGCCTCCCATCATTAACAGTGGGGGCTGATGAGCCAGGTTCAGTCCAGTGCCTTGCTCACAGTGGGACAGCCAAGACTCTCAGCCAAGAAACAGCACAAGCTGTGGCACATCATCTGAGCACTGCTGCTGATCCGATCATCTCATTAACACCATCACTTGCTGATTCTCTTCCATAAACCAGAGCAGTTCACACCCACCACAGCAGTCACCCTTATCTTCTACTATCAAGCACCCGTGGTTTCTCTCCTGTCTCCAGACCAACACCAGAACCACACCGCGCTGTGCTAGAGTCCACCTCAAACGTGGTTGTACTCAAGCTTTTGACTTCTAGAGTTGACAACTGGGCACATACAGCAGGACCCTGATGCAGGAGGTCTCTGTCCCGCTGAATGTCACTGCTGTACAGTAAGTGGAGGATGATCAGGGGACTGGAGCACCTCCCATATGAAGACAGGCTGAGAAAGTTGGGGCTGTTCAGCCTGGAGAAGAGAAGGCTGCGTGGAGACCTCATAGCAGCCTTCCAGTATCTGAAGGGGGGCTACAGGGATGCTGGGGAGGGACTATTCGTGAGGGACTGTAGCGATAAGACAAGGGGTAATGGGTTCAAACTTAAACAGGGGAAGTTTAGATTGGATATGAGGAAGAAATTCTTTACTATAAGGGTGCTGAGGCACTGGAATGAGTTGCCCAGGGAAGCTGTGAATGCTCCTTTGCTGGTAGTGTTCAAGGCTGGATTGGACAGAGCCTTGGGGGACATGGTTTAGTGGGAGGTGTCCTTGCCCATGGCAGGAGGGTTGGAACCGGATGATCTTAAGGTCCTTTCCAACCCTAGCTATTCTATAATTCTATGATGTTTTGGGAAGCAGCAGGCCAATCTGTCGGGATCGTGTGTCTTTCTGGTGGTCTCCATGAATAAAACAGGGAAGGTGTTTGGAAAGAGTAACAAATCCACACTTTATTGTTAGCTGAATACTCGTTAATAAGCACGAAGGTGCTGAAAAGCCACTCCCGCACTGCTGCTTTTCAGGATACAGACACAGCCTTTCACCAGGGCAACAACAGGAACCTTTGCTCCGTCAGGGCTGATTTCATTATTCTGCAGGTTTCACCCCATTTCTGATCCTAGTCCCTCTTGTTTCAGTGCCCTTCTCACTAACATACGCAGCTGTCATTAGCTGTATTGCAGTAAAGCACCCCTGCAAACCATCCTCTGCAGGAGGGCCCTGTCAGCCTAATGCTGGAATTACATTTCCTAAATCCAGCCTAAATGCAGGATTATTTTTGTTAAATCCTGCAGTTTCGCCCATGCCCTGAACACCTGCAGCTTATAAGCCTTTTGTAAGAAAAAACACCTTTATAATGTGATCTCTCCCACTGTATCTCACCCCTAGCAGCTCCGGCAGCTTAAAAGGAAGGAGACCAAGGTCAACCCCTTCACTTGCTGAAGCACCAGCCCCAAGGTGCAAAGTCATCCCCTGGGAACCAGCCCCAGGACACTCCTGTCTGTGGAACAGCATCTGCAAGCAAGGAGCATGCATCTCCAGGAGGACCCAGCTTTGGTGTAAAATGATGTTTGGTTTAGGGCTGGTATAGGCCAGGTCTTGGAGAACCAAAGCATTAAAACCCCATGAAAATGATGACGAGCGTTAGAAGAGTCTCATTTCACACCAGTGGGAGACCAGAAAGGGTCACTTCTCATCATCCATGTTCGAACACCAAAGCTCAAGGGTGGCATTAGGGATACTTCAGGAGAACCCCACATCAAAACCTCCTGTTTTTCTTCTTTAAGACACATAATAATTAAAACCACAGCTCTACATGCTGGATTTAATGAAATCCTCCCTTCTGGGAGGCCCACCCAAGACAAAACCGAGATTACAACAGGTGGACAGTGACCCTTCAGAAGAAGGGATGCTGAAAGCGCCTCTGTTGTACTTGCGGGGCGAGGGGAGAAGGGACACAGGGCCCGGGACTGTGTGTTGCTGGGAAGCATGACGACACCCGGGGAAGGAAGGGAACACTCAGCCTTCTGGCCTAAATTATCTGCTAACACAAATAATCAAGTTCCAGAGACCACACTGTTCTGGCGCCACTAAAACAAGGGGGGGGGGGGGGGGGGGCGGGCCCCAGCACTGCACAGCGAGCAGGTGGCAGCCGCAGCCTGACCCGTGCAGGATATTCCAGTGCGATACAGAGAGTCCTGATGCTCTCCAAGGGAGCCAGCGCCGCTTCCAGTATCGTGGGAAGTTTTTAATGGCTCGCTCAAGGCGAGGCCTCCGAGATGTTTATATTAATACTTACATGTTGGAGAGCTGCTCCGTTGGGCCCAGCTGGAAACCCGTCCAAGCGGCTGAGAAACATCTGGCTGCTAACCTTGGACAACGGCTGATCTGGTAGCCCAGGGATTTAAGAGGTCTCTTTGCAGGGACAGGAGTTTGGCAGATAGCTCACCGAAATCCCTGCTCTCCTACGGCTGTTTCCCAAGTCCCGCTGACCGCCCAGGGATGACACATGCAGCCCCTGCACACCCCAACCCCATTTACGCAGCATCCCATCCTCAGTGATCACAGAAGAGCTGTAATTAAGGTATTACATCTAATTTCCAGGAATACAGAAGGTGTGTGACTGTGTGTGCCCCCCTGGAGGCAGCTGTTTGCCAGCACACAGAGCACCAATCTCTCCATAGCCCTGCCATACACTGTGTGTGCTCAGGACCAGTGCCACCAGCCCTCCAGCCTCTGTTCCGGCTTCCCTCCGCCTGCACTTAGCACCAAGCAAGCATAAAATTGCCCCAAAAAGCCTCCACCACGAGGCAAACAAAAATCCTGTTCTCCATTTATCTGAAGACTGCTACCAGGCCAATTATTAATGTGGTTTTAAAGCAGCTCTGTAAGAGGAGCAAGTAGAATGGAAAATGGACTTATTTCTGATGGAGATTACTCAAAATCTTGCTTACCTTTTCTTTCCCAAGCTCCTCTGCTTTTTTTGTTTGTTTTGGGTTTTTTCCCAAAAGAAACTTCAGCTTTGGCTATCCTAAAACATTCTTTGGTGAGTGAAGAGCTAATGAAATAGGCCAAAGTAAAAGAATACATGTTGAGAAATAGAGGGGGAGAAGCGACTTGCAGACTGACCATTTGACATTTATTTTCCCCTCTTATTACCCATTAAGGTACCACAGGGCTTTCTAGATGTGTCAGGACAAAGCCACCACCAACCTGGCTCAAAAGGCAGAAAATCAGGAGAGGACCCACATTAATGGAAACCCTCTGTAGGCTTTATTTAAAAGGCGATAAGGATGAAAAGGTGACAAGATGCTTGACAGATATAAGATGATGAGAATCTAGCTTATCTCCTTATCTTTCACGATGTCTTCTGCTTTTCTGTTACAACAAAGCATGTGTGACATTGGGGGAAATGTGAAGGCACAAGCACCAACAACCTAGCACCAAGAAGGGAGGACTGGGAAGAAGATGCTCAGTAAGGGCTAAAAACGTCTGTCCCAGCAGAAGATAAGCGTGCTGCCTCTGGTCCCACAAAGCACTTAAGCATGTGCCTAACTTAAGTTTTACTATACTGCGGCTCTTCACAGGCTTAGAAGATAAGCACATTCTCCAGCAATCTGCCGCAGACTGGACAAAAAAAGCAGCTATTAAAGGACCGGAATCTTAGTCAATGGCAAGTTTAGAGTAATTTGGAAAGCACCCTAGCCACAAATTAATACAATATGGCAATTTCCACTGACTTAGGAACACACTAAACCATCAAGAAAAGCTTCAAAAATATAAAATAACACACAATAAAATTTAGATATTAAGAGCATCATTATCACATAAAATCATAGAATTGTTAGGGTTGGAAAGGACCTTAAGATCATCCGGTTCCAACCCCCCTGCCATGGGCAGGGACACCTCCCACTAAACCATGTCCCCCAAGGCTCTGTCCAACCCAGCCTTGAACACCGCCAGCGATGGAGCATTCACAACTTCCCTGGGCAACCCATTCCAGTGCCTCACCACCCTTACAGTAAAGAATTTCTTCCTTTTATCCCATCTAAACTTCCCCTGTTTAAGTTTGAACCCGTTACCCCTTGTCCTCTCACTACAGCCCCTCACGAATAGTCCCTCCACAGCATCCCTATAGCCCCCCTTCAGATATTGGAAGGCTGCTATGAGGTCTCCATGCAGCCTTCTCTTCTCCAGGCTGAACAGCCTCAACTTTCTCAGCCTATCTTCATACGGGAGGTGCTCCAGTCCCCTGATCATCCTTGTGGCCCTCCTCTGGACTTGTTCCAACAGTTTCATGTCCTTTTTATGTTGAGGACACCAAAACTGCACACAATACTCCAATTGAGGTCAAAATGAGAGCAGAGTAGAGGGGCAGGATCACCTGCCTGCACCTGCTGGTCACACTCCTCTTGATGCGGCCCACGATACGGTTGGCTTTCTGGGCTGCGAGCGCGCACTGCCGGCTCATGTTCATTTTCTCATCAAGCAACACCCCCAAGTCCTTCTGCGCAGGGCTGCTCTGAATCTCTTCTCTGCCCAACCTCTAGCTGTGCCTGGGCTTGCTCTGACCCAGGTGTTGGACCTTGCACTTGGCATGGTTCAACTTCATCAGGTTGGCATCCGCCCACCTCACAAGCGTGTCCAGGTCCCTCTGGATGGCATCCCTTCCCTCCAGCATATCAACCGAAGCACACAGCTTGGTGTCATCGGCAAACTTGCTGAGGGCGCACTCAATCCCACTGCCCGTGTCACCCACAAAGATGTTGAACGAGAGCGGTCTCAACCCCGATCCCTGAGCAACACCACTCGTTACTGGTCTCCAGCTGGACGTTGAGCCATTGAGCACAACTCTTTGCGTGCGGCCGTCCAGCCAGTTCTTTACCCACCGAGTGCTCCACCTATCAAATTGATGTCTCTCCAAGTTAGAGACAAGGATGGCATGTGAGACAGTGTCAAACGCTTTGCGCAAGTCCAGGTAGATGACATCAACTGCTCTAGCCCTGTCCGTCATTTCCGTAGCCCATCATAGAAGGCCACCAAATTGGTCAGGCAGGATTTCCCTTAGTGAAGCCATGCTGGCTGTCACCAAGCACCTTGTTGTTTTTCGTGTGCCTCAGCACGCCTTCCAGGAGAATCTGCACTGAGATGTTGCCAGGCACAGAGGTGAGGCTGACTGGTCTGTAGTTCCCCGGCTCATCCATTTCCCCCTTCTTGAAAATGGGGCTTATATGCCCCTTTTTCCATTTGCACGCACACCTCATGCACGCAGCAGCTCCCCCTGCACCCCATCCTCCTGCTGGCAGCTCCCATTCCCTGCCTGCTTCCAGGGTCCCACATGACAGCACCGGTGGCTTACTCTGGCTCCAGCTGCAGCCGCCAACCTCTGGTATCCCAAAGCAGCTCTGGCCCCAGACCCTCTTCCCACCCTGCGGGATGGGGACCAAGGGTCTCACTGGGAGGAAGGGATGGAAGGAGGTAAAAGGCTTGGTTTGGCCAGCAGCCGGATCCAACAGGATGGCGGGCGAAGGCTGCTCCCCACACTGAGCTGGGCCTGGGCATGCTGTGATTCTGTGATTCCATGACTGATTCCTTGTCTGTGGCCGTGTTTCCCCAAACAGAGGAGCAGCCCCAGAAGCCTTGGTCAGCGCTGGCTCAGGCGGTGCCCGATGGCAGCACCGGGTCAGGTGCCCTGCAGCCACTGAGGGGTTGGAGTGAGCGCCCAGACCTTTGGTCCCTCGCCCGCGCCCAGCCCTGCCCAAGGCTGCAGAGAGCCTGAACGAGCCGCTCTGCCAGGGCAGGGAGCCCACGTGAGGACAATTGGGGTGCCTGCGCACCCAGCGCCAGCCCCCATGGGCCCTCCAGCTCTGAGAACCCAGAGCAAGTGGAAACCACTTCTCTGCCAAAGCCACGTGTGATTGCCGTGAACACAAAGGGAGACTGGGGCAGAAAACCATGCAGAAATGTATTTACAAAACAACAAATAATAAACGCAATAAATAACACAACAAAAAGCAACTGTTCTTATGAAAAATACAACTCTTCTACCTAAACCTACCCCTATTCTACCTAAAACAACTCTTCTTCTTAAACCTACCCCTATTCTACCTAAAACAACTCTTCTTCTTAAACCTACCCCTATTCTACCTAAAACAACTCTTCTTCTTAAACCTACCCCTATTCTACCTAAAACAACTCTTCTTCTTAAACCTACACCTATTCTACCTAAAACAACTCTTCTTCTTAAACCTACCCCTATTCTACCTAAAACAACAACTCTTCTTCTTAAATCTACACCTATTCTACCTAAAACAACTCTTCTTCTTAAACCTACCCCTATTCTACCTAAAACAACAACTCTTCTCCTTAAACCTACACCTATTCTACCTAAAACTACACCTCCTAGGGTAAAACCAACAATCTTCCGAAACAACATCAATCTTCTAAGAAAACACCAACTCTTCAAAGTTCTTCAAACGTCCTCAAAACTTCCCTCTCCACCGGCCCTGGAAACAAACAGCACAAGGTCATTTCAGTGAGGCTGCTGATGCTCCTTGTGTTTGCCACAGACTGGGGAGAGCGGGACTCTGCCGCGGGGCTCAGGCCTGGCTGGGGCTGGGAGCTGCGCTCGACGCGATCACACTTGGCTCGCGTGTCCCAGAGGCAGCGCAGGCAGCGCAGTGGTGGCGCTTGTGCCGCCCGGATGAGGCCACCGGGCACCACGTGCCTGCAGCGGGGCTGTCGCACACAGTCCCAGCCCCAGCGCGGCAGCAGCCGACCCACCCTCACTGCCAGCAGTGCATGGGGTGCACGTGCTGCCTTACCACTGCTCAGCTCAAATCCATGGCCTCATCCTCCTCCACAACGTCCACTTCCATTGCCTCCTCCTCCTCCACCTGCACATCTACCTCCATGTCCTCTACCTGCAGCCCCCCTTGGGTCCTGCTGGTGGCCTCATCCTCCAGCTCCTTCAGGTGTTGGAATAGCCTAAGGCAAAAGCCAAGCAGAAGAGTGCATTGGTGCTGGTCAGAGCAGCGGAGCGCAGCGGTGGGACAGGGCTCTGGGCACCGCGGTCCCCTCTGTCTGCACGGGCAGAGCCGTGGGGCGCTGGGGCCGCGGGCACGTCCCCGGCAGGAGCTGGTTGGAGGCCGGGGGCTCCGTGTCCAGCAGCACCCACCAGCTCTGACACGCTGGCGCGTGCAGCTGGAGGATCCTGCGCCGGTTTCTCTTTAGCACCTTGCGGGGCGGCAACGGCTTGAGGACCTGGCAGAGCAGAGAGGGCAGGGGTGAGGGGCCGTGCTCCCTGCCTGCGGGGCCAGGGCACAGACCCAGCCCCGCGCGTGCCTCGGCTCCCACCGGCTCCTTACTCTGCGTAGGCAGCCCTTGGTGTCCTCGCCTCCGCAAGGGCTGTGGGCTGCCACCAGCAGGACTGAGGTCTTCTTAGTGGGGGGCTGCATTTCGTGGCACGGATTTGGGGACCGAGGGGTAAGGAGCAGGGGATTAGGGCTGAGAAAGGAGAAGAAGGGCTGGGAGTAGGTTGAAAGGACTGGGAGCAGGGCAGAAGTAATGGGCAGGCAAAAATGGGAGCACGGGACAAGCGTGGGGTGCAGGCGTGAAGGTCTGTGGTGTTCTGTGGGCACGGGCAGTTGCCCATGTAACGTGGCTGTGACATCACCCCAGAGTTCTGGAACTGCTGCGCAGCAGGGAATGGGGATGAGCCTGAAGGGGCTGCAGCTTCATGGGGGACATTGGGCAATCGTTACATTGCCCTCTGCCATGACAAAGACATCCTTTGGTGCTTAAACAGTCAATAAAATGGGTGAAGGCTTGCGCTGGCCAACTGGATGCGATGGAGCATTCACAGCTTCCCTGGGCAACTCATTGCAGTGCCTCAGCACCCTTACAGTAAAGAATTTCTTCCTCAGATCCAATCTAAACTTCCCCCGTTTAAGTTTGAACCCGTTGCCCCTTGTCCTATCACTGCAGTCTCTCCTGAAGAGTCCCTCCCCAGCATCCCTATAGGCCCCCTTCAGATACTGGAAGGCTGCTATGAGGTCTCCACGCAGCCTTCTCTTCTCCAGGCTGAACAGCCTCAACTTTCTCAGCCCGTCTTCAAACGGGAGGCGCTCCAGTCCCCTGATCATCCTCGTGGCCCTCCTCTGGACTTGTTCCAACAGTTTCATGTCCTTTTTACGTTGAGGACACCAGAACTGCGCACAGTGCTCCAAGCGAGGTCTCACAAGAGCAGCAGGGGCAGGATCACCTCCCTCGACCTGCTGGTCACACTCCTTTTGATGCGGCCCAGCATACGGTTGGCTTTCTGGGCTGCGAGCGCGCACTGCCGGCTCATGTTCATTTTCTCATCAAGCAACACCCCCAAGTCCTTCTGCGCAGGGCTGCTCTGAATCTCTTCTCTGCCCAACCTCTAGCTGTGCCTGGGCTTGCTCTGACCCAGGTGTTGGACCTTGCACTTGGCATGGTTCAACTTCATCAGGTTGGCATCCGCCCACCTCACAAGCGTGTCCAGGTCCCTCTGGATGGCATCCCTTCCCTCCAGCATATCAACCGAAGCACACAGCTTGGTGTCATCGGCAAACTTGCTGAGGGCGCACTCAATCCCACTGCCCGTGTCACCCACAAAGATGTTGAACGAGAGCGGTCCCAACCCCGATCCCTGAGCAACACCACTCGTTACTGGTCTCCAGCTGGACGTTGAGCCATTGAGCACAACTCTTTGCGTGCGGCCGTCCAGCCAGTTCTTTACCCACCGAGTGCTCCACCTATCAAATTGATGTCTCTCCAAGTTAGAGACAAGGATGGCATGTGAGACAGTGTCAAACGCTTTGCGCAAGTCCAGGTAGATGACATCAACTGCTCTAGCCCTGTCCGTCATTTCCGTAGCCCATCATAGAAGGCCACCAAATTGGTCAGGCAGGATTTCCCTTAGTGAAGCCATGCTGGCTGTCACCAAGCACCTTGTTGTTTTTCGTGTGCCTCAGCATGCCTTCCAGGAGAATCTGCTCTGAGATGTTGCCAGGCACAGAGGTGAGGCTGACTGGTCTGTAGTTCCCCGGCTCATCCATTTTCCCCTTCTTGAAAATGGGGCTTATATGCCCCTTTTTCCATTTGCACGCACACCTCATGCGCGCAGCAGCTCCCCCTGCACCCCATCCTCCTGCTGGCAGCTCCCATTCCCTGCCTGCTTCCAGGGTCCCGCGTGACAGCACCGGTGGCTTACTCTGGCTCCAGCTGCAGCCGCCAACCTCTGGTATCCCAAAGCAGCTCTGGCCCCAGACCCTCTTCCCACCCTGCGGGATGGGGACCAAGGGTCTCACTGGGAGGAAGGGATGGAAGGAGGTAAAAGGCTTGGTTTGGCCAGCAGCCGGATCCAACAGGATGGCGGGCGAAGGCTGCTCCCCACACTGAGCTGGGCCTGGGCACGCTGTGATTCTGTGATTCCATGACTGATTCCTTGTCTGTGGCCGTGTTTCCCCAAACAGAGGAGCAGCCCCAGAAGCCTTGGTCAGCGCTGGCTCAGGCGGTGCCCGATGGCAGCACCGGGTCAGGTGCCCTGCAGCCACTGAGGGGTTGGAGTGAGCGCCCAGACCTTTGGTCCCTCGCCTGCGCCCAGCCCTGCCCAAGGCTGCAGAGAGCCTGAACGAGCCGCTCTGCCAGGGCAGGGAGCCCACGTGAGGACAGTTGGGGTGCCTGCGCACCCAGCGCCAGCCCCCATGGGCCCTCCAGCTCTGAGAACCCAGAGCAAGTGGAAACCACTTCTCTGCCAAAGCCACGTGTGATTGCCGTGAACACAAAGGGAGACTGGGGCAGAAAACCATGCAGAAATGTATTTACAAAACAACAAATAATAAACGCAATAAATAACACAACAAAAAGCAACTGTTCTTATGAAAAATACAACTCTTCTACCTAAACCTACACCTATTCTACCTAAAACAACTCTTCTTCTTAAACCTACCCCTATTCTACCTAAAACAACAACTCTTCTTCTTAAACCTACACCTATTCTACCTAAAACAACTCTTCTTCTTAAACCTACCCCTATTCTACCTAAAACAACAACTCTTCTTCTTAAACCTACACCTATTCTACCTAAAACGACTCTTCTTCTTAAACCTACCCCTATTCTACCTAAAACAACAACTCTTCTCCTTAAACCTACACCTATTCTACCTAAAACTACACCTCCTAGGGTAAAACCAACAATCTTCCGAAACAACATCAATCTTCTAAGAAAACACCAACTCTTCAAAGTTCTTCAAACGTCCTCAAAACTTCCCTCTCCACCGGCCCTGGAAACAAACAGCACAAGGTCATTTCAGTGAGGCTGCTGATGCTCCTTGTGTTTGCCACAGACTGGGGAGAGCGGGACTCTGCCGCGGGGCTCAGGCCTGGCTGGGGCTGGGAGCTGCGCTCGACGTGATCACACTTGGCTCGCGTGTCCCAGAGGCAGCGCAGTGGTGGCGCTTGTGCCGCCCGGATGAGGCCACCGGGCACCACGTGCCTGCAGCGGGGCTGTCGCACACAGTCCCAGCCCCAGCGCAGCAGCAGCCGACCCACCCTCACTGCCAGCAGTGGATGGGGTGCCCGTGCTGCCTTACCACTGCTCAGCTCAAATCCATGGCCTCATCCTCCTCCACAAGGTCCACGTCCATCGCGTCCTCCTCCTCCACCTGCACATCTACCTCCATGTCCTCTACCTGCAGCCCCCCTTGGGTCCTGCTGGTGGCCTCATCCTCCAGCTCCTTCAGGTGTTGGAATAGCCTAAGGCAAAAGCCAAGCAGAAGAGTGCATTGGTGCTGGCCAGAGCAGCGGAGCGCAGCGGTGGGACAGGGCTCTGGGCACCGCGGTCCCCTCTGTCTGCACGGGCAGAGCCGTGGGGCGCTGGGGCCGCGGGCACGTCCCCGGCAGGAGCTGGTTGGAGGCCGGGGGCTCCGTGTCCAGCAGCACCCACCAGCTCTGACACGCTGGCGCGTGGAGCTGGAGGATCCTGCGCCGGTTTCTCTTTAGCACCTTGCGGGGCGACAATGGCTTGAGGACCTGGCAGAGCAGAGAGGGCAGGGGTGAGGGGCCGTGCTCCCTGCCTGTGGGGCCCGGGCACAGACCCAGCCCCGCGCGTGCCTCGGCTCCCACCGGCTCCTTACTCTGCGTAGGCAGCCCTTGGTGTCCTCGCCTCCGCAAGGGCTGTGCGCTGCCACCAGCAGGACTGAGGTCTTCTTAGTGGGGGGCTGCATTTCGTGGCACGGATTTGGGGACCGAGGGGTAAGGAGCAGGGGATTAGGGCTGAGAAAGGAGAAGAAGGGCTGGGAGTAGGTTGAAAGGACTGGGAGCAGGGCAGAAGTAATGGGCAGGCAAAAATGGGAGCACGGGACAAGCGTGGGGTGCAGGCGTGAAGGGTTGTGGTGTTCTGTGGGCACAGGCAGTTGCCGATGTAACGTGGCTGTGACATCACCCCAGAGTTCTGGAACTGCTGCGCAGCAGGGAATGGGGATGAGCCTGAAGGGGCTGCAGCTTCATGGGGGACATTGGGCAATCGTTACATTGCCCTCTGCCATGACAAAGACATCCTTTGGTGCTTAAATAGTCAATAAAATGGGTGAAGGCTTGTGCTGGCCAACTGGATGCGATGGAGCATTCACAGCTTCCCTGGGCAACTCATTGCAGTGCCTCAGCACCCGTACAGTAAAGAATTTCTTCCTCAGATCCAATCTAAACTTCCCCCGTTTAAGTTTGAACCCGTTGCCCCTTGTCCTATCACTGCAGTCTCTCCTGAAGAGTCCCTCCCCAGCATCCCTATAGGCCCCCTTCAGATACTGGAAGGCTGCTATGAGGTCTCCACGCAGCCTTCTCTTCTCCAGGCTGAACAGCCTCAACTTTCTCAGCCCGTCTTCAAACGGGAGGCGCTCCAGTCCCCTGATCATCCTCGTGGCCCTCCTCTGGACTTGTTCCAACAGTTTCATGTCCTTTTTACGTTGAGGACACCAGAACTGCGCACAGTGCTCCAAGTGAGGTCTCACAAGAGCAGGAGGGGCAGGATCACCTCCCTCGACCTGCTGGTCACACTCCTTTTGATGCGGCCCAGCATACGGTTGGCTTTCTGGGCTGCGAGCGCGCACTGCCGGCTCATGTTCATTTTCTCATTAAGCAACACCCCCAAGTCCTTCTGCGCAGGGCTGCTCTGAATCTCTTCTCTGCCCAACCTCTAGCTGTGCCTGGGCTTGCTCTGACCCAGGTGTTGGACCTTGCACTTGGCATGGTTCAACTTCATCAGGTTGGCATCCGCCCACCTCACAAGCGTGTCCAGGTCCCTCTGGATGGCATCCCTTCCCTCCAGCATATCAACCGAAGCACACAGCTTGGTGTCATCGGCAAACTTGCTGAGGGCGCACTCAATCCCACTGCCCGTGTCACCCACAAAGATGTTGAACGAGAGCGGTCCCAACCCCGATCCCTGAGCAACACCACTCGTTACTGGTCTCCAGCTGGACGTTGAGCCATTGAGCACAACTCTTTGCGTGCGGCCGTCCAGCCAGTTCTTTACCCACCGAGTGCTCCACCTATCAAATTGATGTCTCTCCAAGTTAGAGACAAGGATGGCATGTGAGACAGTGTCAAACGCTTTGCGCAAGTCCAGGTAGATGACATCAACTGCTCTAGCCCTGTCCGTCATTTCCGTAGCCCATCATAGAAGGCCACCAAATTGGTCAGGCAGGATTTCCCTTAGTGAAGCCATGCTGGCTGTCACCAAGCACCTTGTTGTTTTTCATGTGCCTCAGCATGCCTTCCAGGAGAATCTGCTCTGAGATGTTGCCAGGCACAGAGGTGAGGCTGACTGGTCTGTAGTTCCCCGGCTCATCCATTTTCCCCTTCTTGAAAATGGGGCTTATATGCCCCTTTTTCCATTTGCACGCACACCTCATGCGCGCAGCAGCTCCCCCTGCACCCCATCCTCCTGCTGGCAGCTCCCATTCCCTGCCTGCTTCCAGGGTCCCGCGTGACAGCACCGGTGGCTTACTCTGGCTCCAGCTGCAGCCGCCAACCTCTGGTATCCCAAAGCAGCTCTGGCCCCAGACCCTCTTCCCACCCTGCGGGATGGGGACCAAGGGTCTCACTGGGAGGAAGGGATGGAAGGAGGTAAAAGGCTTGGTTTGGCCAGCAGCCGGATCCAACAGGATGGCGGGCGAAGGCTGCTCCCCACACTGAGCTGGGCCTGGGCACGCTGTGATTCTGTGATTCCATGACTGATTCCTTGTCTGTGGCCGTGTTTCCCCAAACAGAGGAGCAGCCCCAGAAGCCTTGGTCAGCGCTGGCTCAGGCGGTGCCCGATGGCAGCACCGGGTCAGGTGCCCTGCAGCCACTGAGGGGTTGGAGTGAGCGCCCAGACCTTTGGTCCCTCGCCTGCGCCCAGCCCTGCCCAAGGCTGCAGAGAGCCTGAACGAGCCGCTCTGCCAGGGCAGGGAGCCCACGTGAGGACAGTTGGGGTGCCTGCGCACCCAGCGCCAGCCCCCATGGGCCCTCCAGCTCTGAGAACCCAGAGCAAGTGGAAACCACTTCTCTGCCAAAGCCACGTGTGATTGCCGTGAACACAAAGGGAGACTGGGGCAGAAAACCATGCAGAAATGTATTTACAAAACAACAAATAATAAACGCAATAAATAACACAACAAAAAGCAACTGTTCTTATGAAAAATACAACTCTTCTACCTAAACCTACACCTATTCTACCTAAAACAACTCTTCTTCTTAAACCTACCCCTATTCTACCTAAAACAACAACTCTTCTTCTTAAACCTACACCTATTCTACCTAAAACAACTCTTCTTCTTAAACCTACCCCTATTCTACCTAAAACAACAACTCTTCTTCTTAAACCTACACCTATTCTACCTAAAACGACTCTTCTTCTTAAACCTACCCCTATTCTACCTAAAACAACAACTCTTCTCCTTAAACCTACACCTATTCTACCTAAAACTACACCTCCTAGGGTAAAACCAACAATCTTCCGAAACAACATCAATCTTCTAAGAAAACACCAACTCTTCAAAGTTCTTCAAACGTCCTCAAAACTTCCCTCTCCACCGGCCCTGGAAACAAACAGCACAAGGTCATTTCAGTGAGGCTGCTGATGCTCCTTGTGTTTGCCACAGACTGGGGAGAGCGGGACTCTGCCGCGGGGCTCAGGCCTGGCTGGGGCTGGGAGCTGCGCTCGACGTGATCACACTTGGCTCGCGTGTCCCAGAGGCAGCGCAGTGGTGGCGCTTGTGCCGCCCGGATGAGGCCACCGGGCACCACGTGCCTGCAGCGGGGCTGTCGCACACAGTCCCAGCCCCAGCGCAGCAGCAGCCGACCCACCCTCACTGCCAGCAGTGGATGGGGTGCCCGTGCTGCCTTACCACTGCTCAGCTCAAATCCATGGCCTCATCCTCCTCCACAAGGTCCACGTCCATCGCGTCCTCCTCCTCCACCTGCACATCTACCTCCATGTCCTCTACCTGCAGCCCCCCTTGGGTCCTGCTGGTGGCCTCATCCTCCAGCTCCTTCAGGTGTTGGAATAGCCTAAGGCAAAAGCCAAGCAGAAGAGTGCATTGGTGCTGGCCAGAGCAGCGGAGCGCAGCGGTGGGACAGGGCTCTGGGCACCGCGGTCCCCTCTGTCTGCACGGGCAGAGCCGTGGGGCGCTGGGGCCCCGGGCACGTCCCCGGCAGGAGCTGGTTGGAGGCCGGGGGCTCCGTGTCCAGCAGCACCCACCAGCTCTGACACGCTGGCGCGTGGAGCTGGAGGATCCTGCGCCGGTTTCTCTTTAGCACCTTGCGGGGCGGCAATGGCTTGAGGACCTGGCAGAGCAGAGAGGGCAGGGGTGAGGGGCCGTGCTCCCTGCCTGTGGGGCCCGGGCACAGACCCAGCCCCGCGCGTGCCTCGGCTCCCACCGGCTCCTTACTCTGCGTAGGCAGCCCTTGGTGTCCTCGCCTCCGCAAGGGCTGTGTGCTGCCACCAGCAGGACTGAGGTCTTCTTAGTGGGGGGCTGCATTTCGTGGCACGGATTTGGGGACCGAGGGGTAAGGAGCAGGGGATTAGGGCTGAGAAAGGAGAAGAAGGGCTGGGAGTAGGTTGAAAGGACTGGGAGCAGGGCAGAAGTAATGGGCAGGCAAAAATGGGAGCACGGGACAAGCGTGGGGTGCAGGCGTGAAGGGTTGTGGTGTTCTGTGGGCACAGGCAGTTGCCGATGTAACGTGGCTGTGACATCACCCCAGAGTTCTGGAACTGCTGCGCAGCAGGGAATGGGGATGAGCCTGAAGGGGCTGCAGCTTCATGGGGGACATTGGGCAATCGTTACATTGCCCTCTGCCATGACAAAGACATCCTTTGGTGCTTAAATAGTCAATAAAATGGGTGAAGGCTTGTGCTGGCCAACTGGATGCGATGGAGCATTCACAGCTTCCCTGGGCAACTCATTGCAGTGCCTCAGCACCCGTACAGTAAAGAATTTCTTCCTCAGATCCAATCTAAACTTCCCCCGTTTAAGTTTGAACCCGTTGCCCCTTGTCCTATCACTGCAGTCTCTCCTGAAGAGTCCCTCCCCAGCATCCCTATAGGCCCCCTTCAGATACTGGAAGGCTGCTATGAGGTCTCCACGCAGCCTTCTCTTCTCCAGGCTGAACAGCCTCAACTTTCTCAGCCCGTCTTCAAACGGGAGGCGCTCCAGTCCCCTGATCATCCTCGTGGCCCTCCTCTGGACTTGTTCCAACAGTTTCATGTCCTTTTTACGTTGAGGACACCAGAACTGCGCACAGTGCTCCAAGTGAGGTCTCACAAGAGCAGGAGGGGCAGGATCACCTCCCTCGACCTGCTGGTCACACTCCTTTTGATGCGGCCCAGCATACGGTTGGCTTTCTGGGCTGCGAGCGCGCACTGCCGGCTCATGTTCATTTTCTCATTAAGCAACACCCCCAAGTCCTTCTGCGCAGGGCTGCTCTGAATCTCTTCTCTGCCCAACCTCTAGCTGTGCCTGGGCTTGCTCTGACCCAGGTGTTGGACCTTGCACTTGGCATGGTTCAACTTCATCAGGTTGGCATCCGCCCACCTCACAAGCGTGTCCAGGTCCCTCTGGATGGCATCCCTTCCCTCCAGCATATCAACCGAAGCACACAGCTTGGTGTCATCGGCAAACTTGCTGAGGGCGCACTCAATCCCACTGCCCGTGTCACCCACAAAGATGTTGAACGAGAGCGGTCCCAACCCCGATCCCTGAGCAACACCACTCGTTACTGGTCTCCAGCTGGACGTTGAGCCATTGAGCACAACTCTTTGCGTGCGGCCGTCCAGCCAGTTCTTTACCCACCGAGTGCTCCACCTATCAAATTGATGTCTCTCCAAGTTAGAGACAAGGATGGCATGTGAGACAGTGTCAAACGCTTTGCGCAAGTCCAGGTAGATGACATCAACTGCTCTAGCCCTGTCCGTCATTTCCGTAGCCCATCATAGAAGGCCACCAAATTGGTCAGGCAGGATTTCCCTTAGTGAAGCCATGCTGGCTGTCACCAAGCACCTTGTTGTTTTTCATGTGCCTTAGCATGCCTTCCAGGAGAATCTGCTCCGAGATGTTGCCAGGCACAGAGGTGAGGCTGACTGGTCTGTAGTTCCCCGGCTCATCCATTTTCCCCTTCTTGAAAACGGGGGTTATATTCCCCTTTTTCCACTCGTCGGGAACTTCACCTGACTGCCATGATTTTGCAAATATGATGGTCAGTGACTTAGCAACTTCATTCACCAGCTCCTTCAGGACCCGCAGATGGACTTCATCAGGTCCCATGGACTTGTATACGTTCAGGTTCCTAAGATGGTCTCGAACCAGATCCTGTCCTACAGTGGGCCCAGGGTCTTCATTCTCACAGTCCCTGCGTCTGCCTTCCAAGACTTGGGTGGTGTGGTCAGGGCGTTTGCCAGTGAAGACCAAGGCAAAGAAGTCATTAAGGATCTCAGGCTTCTCCAAATCCAGGGTAGCCAGTTCTCCCGAAAGCTTCCGGAAGGGGCCCACGTTGTCCGTAGTCTGTCTTGTGTTCGCTACGTACCTCTAGAATCCCTTCCTGTTTTCTTTAACATCCCTAGCCAAGTTTAATTTTCACTGAGCCTTAGCTTTCCTAGCCTGGTCCCCAGCTTCGCGGACAGCATCCCTGTATTCTTCCCAGGCTGCCTGTCCTTCCTTCTACCTTTTATACACCTCTTTTTTTCCTTTGAATTTTCCTCAGCAGCTCCTTATCCATCCTTGGAGGTCTCCTGGCCCTCCTGCTGCACTTCCTTCTAGTTGGGATGCAACACTCCGGAGCTTGTAAAACATCTCATGCACACAGCAGCTCCCCCTGCACCCTGGTGCCATTTCCCTCCGGAAAGTGCCCCTTCCCTCCCCGCTTGCTGGGTCCCCAAATGACAGCAGCTGTGAGTGACCCTGGCTCCTGCTGCACTCCCCGACCTCCGGTGTCTGCAACCAGCTCCAGCTCCAAGGCCTCTTCCACCCTGCAGGTTGGGGACAAGGGGTCTTGGCAGAGAGAGAAGGAGGGAGGTAAAAGGCTTGGTTCGGCCATCAGGATCCAACACGATGCCGGGTGCAGGCTGCTCCCCGCAGTGGCCTGGGCACGCTGTGAGTCTGTGGTTCTGTGATTCCACGACTGATTCCTTGTCCGTGGCCGTGCTTCCTCCAGCTCGAGGAGCAGCCGAGAAGCCTTGGTCAGCACCGGCACAGGCAGTGCCCGATGGCAGCACCAGACCAGGTGCCCTGCAGCCACCGAGGGGTCGGTGTGAGCGCCCAGACCTTTGGTCCCTCGCCCGTGCCCAGCCCTGCCCACAGCTGCAGAGAGCCTGAACGAGCCGCTCTGCCAGGGCAGGGAGCCCACGTGAGGACAGTTGGGGTGCCCCAGCACCCGCACACCCACCCCCTCCAGCCCTGGCAACCCAGAGCAAGTGGAAACCACTTATCTGCCAAGGCGGCGTGTGATCGCAGTGAATACAAAGAGAGACTGGGTCAGAAAGAGATCAAGAAATGTATTTACAAAACAACAAACAAAAACAAAGCAAACAACAAAACAAACTCCAACTCGTCTACTTAACCCTACACTTATTCTACTGAAAACTACAATTCTTATAAGAACAAACAACAATCTTCAAAGCAAACAGCAACTCTTCTAAGAAAAACTCCTTCCACGTCCACACCACCTCCATCTCCATCAACCCTGGAAACAAGCAGCACAAGGTCACTTCAGTGAGGCTACTGATGGTCATTGTGTTTGCCAAAGCCCTGGGACGTGCTGGGGAGAGCAGGACTCTGTCTGGGAGCCGGGCTGTGTGTGATCAGGCTTGGCTTGCGGGTTCCCAAGGCAGCGCAGGGCAGTGCGCTGGTAGCACTTGTGCTGCCAGGTTGAAGCCACCGGGCATCGTGTCCCTGCAGCGGGGCCATGGCACACAGCCCCAGTGCGGCAGCAGCCGACCCACCCTCACTGCCAGCAGTGGATGGGGTGCCCGTGCTGCCTTACCAGGGCTCAGCCCAAATCCATCGCGTCGTCCTCCTCCACCACCACGTCCACCTCCATCGCCTCGTCCTCCACCTGCAGATCTACCTCCATGTCCTCTACCTGCAGCCCCCCTTGGGTCCTGCTGGTGGCCTCATCCTCCAGCTCCTTGAGGTGTTGGAATAGCCTAAGGCAAAAGCCAAGCAGAAGAGTGCATTGGTGCTGGCCAGAGCAGCGGAGCGCAGCGGTGGGACAGGGCTCTGGGCACCGCGGTCCCCTCTGTCTGCGCGGGCAGAGCCATGGGGCGCTGGGGCCGCGGGCACGTCCCCGGCAGGAGCTGGTTGGAGGCCGGGGGCTCCGTGTCCAGCAGCACCCACCAGCTCTGACACGCTGGCGCGTGGAGCTGGAGGATCCTGCGCCGGTTTCTCTTTAGCACCTTACGGGGCGGCAATGGCTTGAGGACCTGGCAGAGCAGAGAGGGCAGCGGTGAGGGGCCGTGCTCCCTGCCTGCGGGGCCCGGGCACAGACCCAGCCCCGCGCGTGCCTCGGCTCCCACCGGCTCCTTACTCTGCGTAGGCAGCCCTTGGTGTCCTCGCCTCCGCAAGGGCTGTGCGCTGCCACCAGCAGGACTGAGGTCTTCTTAGTGGGGGGCTGCATTTCGTGGCACGGATTTGGGGACCGAGGGGTAAGGAGCAGGGGATTAGGGCTGAGAAAGGAGAAGAAGGGCTGGGAGTAGGTTGAAAGGACTGGGAGCAGGGCAGAAGTAATGGGCAGGCAAAAATGGGAGCACGGGACAAGCGTGGGGTGCAGGCGTGAAGGGTTGTGGTGTTCTGTGGGCACGGGCAGTTGCCGATGTAACGTGGCTGTGACATCACCCCAGAGTTCTGGAACTGCTGCGCAGCAGGGAATGGGGATGAGCCTGAAGGGGCTGCAGCTTCATGGGGGACATTGGGCAATCGTTACATTGCCCTCTGCCATGACAAAGACATCCTTTGGTGCTTAAATAGTCAATAAAATGGGTGAAGGCTTGCGCTGGCCAACTGGATGCGATGGAGCATTCACAGCTTCCCTGGGCAACTCATTGCAGTGCCTCAGCACCCGTACAGTAAAGAATTTCTTCCTCAGATCCAATCTAAACTTCCCCCATTTAAGTTTGAACCCGTTACCCCTTGTCCTATCACTGCAGTCTCTCCTGAAGGGTCCCTCCCCAGCATCCCTATAGGCCCCCTTCAGATACTGGAAGGCTGCTATGAGGTCTCCACGCAGCCTTCTCTTCTCCAGGCTGAACAGCCTCAACTTTCTCAGCCCGTCTTCAAACGGGAGGCGCTCCAGTCCCCTGATCATCCTCGTGGCCCTCCTCTGGACTTGTTCCAACAGTTTCATGTCCTTTTTACGTTGAGGACACCAGAACTGCGCACAGTGCTCCAAGCGAGGTCTCACAAGAGCAGCAGGGGCAGGATCACCTCCCTCGACCTGCTGGTCACACTCCTTTTGATGTGGCCCACGATACGGTTGGCTTTCTGGGCTGCAAGCGCGCACTGCCGGCTCATGTTCATTTTCTCATCAAGCAACACCCCCAAGTCCTTCTGCGCAGGGCTGCTCTGAATCTCTTCTCTGCCCAACCTCTAGCTGTGCCTGGGCTTGCTCTGACCCAGGTGTTGGACCTTGCACTTGGCATGGTTCAACTTCATCAGGTTGGCATCCGCCCACCTCACAAGCGTGTCCAGGTCCCTCTGGATGGCATCCCTTCCCTCCAGCATATCAACCGAAGCACACAGCTTGGTGTCATCGGCAAACTTGCTGAGGGCGCACTCAATCCCACTGCCCGTGTCACCCACAAAGATGTTGAACGAGAGCGGTCCCAACCCCGATCCCTGAGCGACACCACTCGTTACTGGTCTCCAGCTGGACGTTGAGCCATTGAGCACAACTCTTTGCGTGCGGCCGTCCAGCCAGTTCTTTATCCACCCAGTGGTCCACCTATCAAATTGACGTCTCTCCAAGTTAGAGACAAGGATGGCATGTGAGACAGTGTCAAACACTTTGCGCAAGTCCAGGTAGATGACATCAACTGCTCTAGCCCTGTCTGTCAGTTCCGTAGCCCCATCATAGAAGGCCGCCAGATTGGTCAGGCAGGATTTCCCTTAGTGAAGCCATGCTGGCTGTCACCAAGCACCTTGTTGTTTTTCGTGTGCCTCAGCATGCCTTCCAGGAGAATCTGCTCTGAGATGTTGCCAGGCACAGAGGTGAGGCTGACTGGTCTGTAGTTCCCCGGCTCATCCATTTTCCCCTTCTTGAAAACGGGGGTTATATTCCCCTTTTTCCACTCGTCGGGAACTTCACCTGACTGCCATGATTTTGCAAATATGATGGTCAGTGGCTTAGCAACTTCATTCACCAGCTCCTTCAGGACCCGCAGATGGACTTCATCAGGTCCCATGGACTTGTATACGTTCAGGTTCCTAAGATGGTCTCGAACCAGATCCTGTCCTACAGTGGGCCCAGGGTCTTCATTCTCACAGTCCCTGCGTCTGCCTTCCAAGACTTGGGTGGTGTGGTCAGGGCGTTTGCCAGTGAAGACCAAGGCAAAGAAGTCATTAAGGATCTCAGGCTTCTCCAAATCCAGGGTAGCCAGTTCTCCTGATAGCTTCCGGAAGGGGCCCACGTTGTCCGTAGTCTGTCTTGTGTTCGCTACGTACCTCTAGAATCCCTTCCTGTTTTCTTTAACATCCCTAGCTAAGTTTAATTCTCACTGGGCCTTAGCTTTCCTAGCCTGGATGTCTCTTCAGCTTATTTCAGCTCCAGGTAGGTAGAGCTCAAAGCAGACTTATCTATAGATACATGCAGAACTGGAAGTCCCTTGTTTCAGTGTAAGCTGGTGCCAGCTTGATAAACATCCCTAAATTCACTGTGCTGTTTCTTGATGTACGAAATGCTGTCCTGTAGGTAAAGCACCAACCTCAAATGCCTAACGGCCAATTCCCGCAAACAGCAAGGTAAGCCACAAATAGCTCCTAGAACTGCAGCAGCATACCACAAAGGCTGGTATTTGGCATTTGAGCATTTCCCACTGCATCTCTCTGTCGGGTTTGTTTCCCTTGTTAGAAGTGGCAGAACTTAGCACTGTCCCATCATGCTGCATATGTGGCAGTGCCACTGGGTGCTCTGGCATCACAGCTCCGAAGCAGCTCTTAAGATAAACCTTCCGAGAAGCTGTCCTTTGGTCAGGCTGTTTGCCCAGGACCAAGGACCACAGCCACATTCACCGGCTGCTCCTCCTGCTCTGCTCTGACCAACTCCAGGGACACAGCAGCTGATAACATCTTTTGGATAAAAAATTAGTTCTGTAACGGTAGTGGCAGAAAGTTAATCAATCCAAAGCACTACAAGGCGTTGTACAGAAAACGCATATTTAAGCATATACTCCCTACACACACAGAGCTTAATTACAACAAAGCAAGAAGCAAGCAATTTAGTCTTTATTAACCATTAAAATCTCACTGCAGTGCTGCTGTTCCCCGTAGCAAGTTAACGTGTTTACAGTGAGAAAGTAATGATCATCAGGCTTTTAAAACTGAATTGATTCAGGATAAGTATGAAAAGTGGTTCCCACAAGAGGACAATTCCCACCTTTCAATGGAGCACCTTACGCAGAGCCAAGCCTTGCGCAGCTCGCTAGCTCCCTCTACCGGCTCGTACCACAGCCAGAGTCAAAACCTTTCGCCACATGCCCAAGCACTGGCAGGTGAGGAAGCGGTTTTATATCCAGCGTATGTGGTGCAAGGGTGGCTCTGGGACCCTCTGCAGGAACCAGGAAGGGCACCCGTGTGGCCTCCACCTGCTCAAACCAGTCCCTGCCCCGAGCACCTGCTCCAAGGAACAGCATTTATTTTACGGCAAATCCACTCATTTTATTTATTATCCCTTCATATCTTTTTACTGAGAGACCCTGGTTCAAGACATAAACTGAGGGGCAGTGGGGATCAGCTGCCGCTTTGTCCTTACACTGCTAGAGTGAGGATAAATACACGCAAGACACAGTTGTGTTCTCAATTCTAAAGCCTAAATCTCAATTCTGAAGCCTAAACAAGTGACTAAGCTGCAGGATGACAGGTCTCTTCCACTACATAGTTCGCAGGTCGCATACACTGGCAAAGCTACAATGCATAGATCCAATGAAGCTGACTCTTAGGGCTTTCCAGACCACTCCCATGTGGTTTAGTGAAGAGAGCACGGGAGCATTGACATGCTCAAAGAGTGCAACTCCCAGGTGAGAAAATCCAGAGTGAACCGCTCTGATTTTCAGGTACCACCTCACTTCATATGGTGAATGTTACCAACACATGGCTCTTGCCAGCACAGCACAGCCCAGGTCAGAGGGGAACGCTCCAGCCTGTACAACTGGCAGAGCAAACCAGTTTCAAGGTTTTAAAACTGTTACTTGAGGTACGAAGGTCAGGGGAGGCCCCAAACATGCACCAACCAACTCCAAAACAGGGCAAGGGCACTTACAACAGCTCTGAAAAACAGAGATAATCGAGCAGCATGCTATAATTATCGAGCATTGTTCCGATTCCCGTTTAACATCTTCACATACCAAGCTATTTTAAATAAACACCCACACATGAAGCTGACAAAGTATTAGTCTTCACAGATACCCTCCAAGCAACCAGAGGATTGAGAATTCCAGGCCAGAAGCCAGCAGCAAGCTTCATAAAGTTTCACAAAAGGCCATTCCCTTTTTCATTCCTAACCCAGGAAGAATCTTGTTCCACCACAACACCCAAGCGAATGCACAAGTACCTTCTGGCAACCCTCTGAAGAGGAGATGCTTTACGCTTGGCAAAGGCTGAAATCTCACAGCCCCGTTCCATATCCAGATTTGGAGAGGTCAGCTTTTTACACTTTGCTATTTGAGGGAAAACAGGTAAAGTTTCAGGACGTGAAGTTCTTGAACTTGACAGTGTTAACATGCAACTGTGTGGGGATTTGAGCTCCTCAGGACCACGGCACATAAAGGTCACTGCAATGACGGAGCACCTTCAGCCAGCACATGCATCTAGAAATTCACTTCAGCAGTTCCTCAGCATCGCATAATGTTACCAACTGCCAAGTCTAGGGAAGTTTGAGGTTTAACCTAAGACTAAAGGCTCTCCTTGGCACAGCAGCAGCAGCTGGATAAAGACAATTGCCTTTCACCACCAGTTTACATACTCTTAGCTAAATGTGATCTGGAGGAAGATACTTCCAACAAATCAAGAATTCCATAAGGGATTAAAATTCTAAACATAAATACAATTAAAGCCTTCTAATATTAATGCACACTTTTTATTATATTAAAATCAGGCAATGGTCTGATACAATAAAAAGGCTGCTTATGGAATACTGTTATGTTAAACTTTAATTACAGAGGATGTTAAATCCTTACAACTAATATTTTCCTCAAAAGAGTTAATGGAAACATCAATTGTTCATTGACTCGATAGCTGCTGCTTTAAAATGTGTTCATTTTTCCTCTTTTCCTTTTTTTTTTTCCTTTTTTTTGTTTTCTTTGCCTTTTTTTTTTTTTTATACACAAACACTGAATTTGTTCATAAAACTCAGGACACACTAGGCTGGTTGTATGTAAGCTTGCATCCACATTTCAGCAGTTAGTGGTCCGAAACGGTAAACCAGAAAAGGCAGTGATTTGCCAGGATGCAAAGCCAATCAGGGTCCTCAATCTGCTGTATGCACCAGAATCTTCACTGAGATTTCTCTTCTAAGACTTACAGAATCCTAACAAAATCTACTACTTCTTTGATTTGTCTGTAGTCATCACATCTTTAGAAGGGCCAAACATAAGTGCAATATTTTGTTAATTAACATTCTTGGGTCAATCCAAAGCACCAAAATACAACTATTTGAGCTGGAGTGTGTGTTCAGAATCTCTGTGTGCAGTTTCCCCCGTAACAGTTTGGCAGCAGCAGAAGGTTTCAGCAATCCTGGTAAATTACTGCTCTTTTCACCACGTCAAAAGCCTATCTAATAACATCAGCTGTGGCCAGCTTGGTGGTGTGGCAGCAGTGCTGGAGGGACAGGGGAAATCCAAGTTTGCGAGCAGAATAGATACTCTTGTTTCCCAGGCTGGTGAAGACTAAATTTGTTGCAAAACCAAAATGATAAGCAGGAGGGAACAGGTCACGTTGTTGCCCCAACGCTTACCCCTGCTGGCCAGGGGTAAGAAGAGTCACAAAGAGGGGCAAAAAGAAAGCAGCATCCCCGCTAAAAGAGGGGAAGAGGGAAGAGATTAAAAGAACCCTGAATCCCTCACCCAAAGCCCACATCACTGGCGAGGAGGACCAGGAAGAGAAATACAATCTATGCCTTGGCCAAAGGGAAGAAGGAAGCTTGCCCAGATCAGGGCATTTAAAAAAAAAAAACAATAAAAAAACCCCAAAACAACCACAGTCACATTCAGCCTTTACTAGAGATAGCACAAAGGGAGGGATGACTGAGGTTAGCACACATCCCCATTAGTAGTCCATAAAGCCCAGTGTAGTACTGGAAGCAAAAACCTTTGTGTCTACTCTAATAAATAGCCCTGAGCTTCAACTCTATTGCAAAAGACAGAAAAAAAACCCAAACCCCAGGCCAGACACACAGCAAGGTGATTGTGGGATGGATGCTTTCACAGTTACTTTAGATGTGCCACACTCGTCTTGACAGTAATAAATTTAAATAGACTTTTCCTGATACCAGAAGTTCAGCTATGTGGACAGTGGTTACACGACAGGATTATTTGTTATAGCACAACTTATATTTCAAATGAAAAAGAAAAAAAAAAACCCAAAAACCCCAAAAAACAACAAAAAAAATTAGTATCATTTACAGTATCTCATGAAAAAACTTCCTTTGAATGGGAACTTCCTTTCCAGTATTTCTGAGGTCTACAAGATGCATCTAGAAAATTTACTACTGTGGAAAATGAAGACAGCTTAAATTGAATAAGGGGGGGCATGGTTTTGTTTTTGTTTTGTTTTTAATTAATTGCTGTAACATTGTCCTTCAGGTGGCTGAGGAAGTTTCATATTTTCTTTAGACATCATTAGACGCCGAAGCTCTTGCAGAACAACTTTGATACTATAAGAATTCTGCCATTTTGCTAGGACTGATATGGCTCTGGGGTCCACCTAAAATAGACAAAAAGATCATTCCTGTCAGAATTGATATATTTGATACACTTCAAAACCCCCCCCAAGCCCTCCAACTAAAGAGCTTCTAAGAAATCTGAGTGGGAGAAACCAAAGCAAGCAGAAGCAAGCAAGCAGTTTCCTAAAAGCATAATAAATCCCTGCATGATGCAACTACTTGTGAGTTGCAAGAGGGCAGAAAAAGTCAATTCCACTTTTGATTTCAGAACACACTCGGCATGTTCACTTCCCTCCTACCCCCCTTTTCCTTCTCTTCAAGGCAAATAGCACCAGCAAGCAATAAACAGTTAAGCAAGTTGTAAGTATAAAACAAAAGCATTAACTAGAAGATGTACATGAAAAACCATGATAAAATGAATAAAACCAAAAAACTTACCACTCCATTAGAACTATTTACTCCATTCATATTAATTTTTGTTACAAATCTTACAAATGGAGGTGCTTCTGGATACTTAGGCCCACATTCTATTTTAAGGCTGTATATTCTGTTTTCATAAATTGTCTGAGGGGAGAAGAAAGGGAGGAAAACAATTACATGAGACAGTTCAGAAAGCATTTTGTTAAAACAGGGGTTATTTTAGGGCATGTTAACTACTTAACATGAGGGCAGCCACATATATTGTGCTGGCTACCTCTGTTTTGGGCTCATTTTCTCATATTCAGAGTATCATGGAAAAGTATCGAATACTACCTCTTCAGGGTAATAAATTCTACTGGTCTTTTAAGCATCCAATTTTCATATAAGGAATGAAACTGGCATTGCTTCCCATTCACCAGCTGAAGTGATTCTTTTAACCACCATATATAGCTCAGATACCTACTTTTCAGCTAATCTTTATAAAGCAGCTTTGTCTTACCAGTTTACTAACCAGACTCTCTTCCTTGAAATTGAGGCCACAGCTTTAACTTATAGTTAGTTAGGCAACTATCTGAAGTCCTCCAGCCCTAGAACTGCACTTAAAAAATACTCCTTGGTCATAAACCAACCTGCTGGTTCTCAGAAAGGGGAATGCCTCCCATTGCAAAGTACATCTCGATCCCAAACAGCATTATCACTGTCTCCACAGCAGTAACACTGTTATACTTCACAGCTAATAGAAATCCTGGATCAAGAGTTCTTAACTAACCAATCAATGGGCATAGATGAGAGACTACAAGGCTACACTGAATCTTCAATATTTAAATGTCATTGAAAGAAACAACAGTTAAGACTATTCTGCATTCTGAGATTAACTCATTCTGATTGCTAAACCAGTGCAGCCAGCCACAGAGCTCCAGCTAAGCTGGGCCATGGAGGCAGCTGGCAGAAGCATACAGCAGCCAAAGGATCATCATGGGGAAGTTTAGGCAGGTAAGATCTCCACATTCAGAGCTCCTGACACCATTTCCTGCACCCTCAAGGATGCCAGCCAGGGCAGTGACAAACTGAGCCCTGTGACAAAGTTTCTAGGGGAAAAAGTCAGCTCTGCCCAGGTCTGCTGAGCCCCTGAGCATGCCTGGTCCACAGGGCAACTAACAGCCCAGAGGTTTGTGCAGGTTTTTAGGGTCCTTGCCAATAACCACACCACATGAGGACTGGTGAATGGAAACCCTTGCCTGTGCACATGTCCATAGCCAATATAAAATACATGCAGATAAAGCTGAAGTTTTGACAGTGCCACTGTTTTTAAATAGCTTGTATAAACAAGATGAATCACTGGCTGCGAAGCTATCTACACAAAGTCTGGGAAGGAGAAGGATGCTTCCATGTATGGTAGCAGGGACATGCAGAGCAGCAGCATGTATCTAACTCCGCACCACGATTCATTTTTCCCTCTGGGATGCCCACGATAAGATTCTTCCACCTGCTTCAAGCGTGACTGCTTTCTACCCAGAAGGAAATAGGATTTTCATTTTTATTCCCCCATTGCCAGTATTCTCACATCCTAGCCAGAAAAAAAATGGTAATAATATAACCAAGTAAGAACAGTACTGAAAGCAGGACAGCCACTTATCAAGCAAGAATGACTCAAAGTTCCCAGAATCTCTCCCAGTACTGCCCATTGCCTTCAAGCAACAAGAAAGCATGATGCATTTGGAAAACATCTGTGTCCTTAAGTGTGTCAGAAGGACAAACGAAGCACAGCTGAACCATCTTCCATGGTAGTCCTCTAGCCTTGGTTGGCAGTATGACATGAACTACACGTTTCCATCACTGCTGGTAAGTCAGCACATGTCTATTTGCACACTGCAGTTTCTATTTAATTTTCTAAATTAGATTTCAAGGTTGCTTAAATTCTCCATGAAGTGTATGCACACAGCGAGCTTTCTTCAGTCTTACTGCTCATTAACACTCTCCTGATGTTCTAAAAACAAACGCTGTTCTAGAAAATGGTATCATAAACAAATGAAATGATCAAAAACGGGGAGATGTTAACAATGGCAGACAAAAAAGTAGACGATACTTCTGGATGGGAATACTGCACATGTACTGCCATTGTCATATGAATTCTTTTACAATCTCATGGTGAGTCAGAAAAGGCAAATGACAGAGGGGAAACACATAGGGCAGTAGCATGGTTAAAGATCTGTAAAGATCTCCATATAATAGAGAACATGAAGGGTTTCACTGAGAAGTGAAACTGAGGCCAGATACAGAAGACAACATCTACTATTGCAGGAAGGAGAATCAGCTACTTGCACTACATGGCAAGGATCTTAAGGACACAGAACAGAGATACACAGTGAAAACTGGAGACAACAGACAAGCTCTGGGTTTAGAATACATGCACACATACAATGCATAATTAAGTCCTCAAGTTCACTACCAGAGTGGAGACCCACAGTTTAGTAGGGCTTGAGGGGAGAAGAGAGTGAGAACGCAACAATACCACCACAAAGACAAGTAGCACTGTAAGAAGCTACTTTGGGAAAGAACATTCAGAGAAGAAATTAAATTCTTTAAAATCTGAGTTTCCCAAGTTAGCTGAAATTCTACAAGAGCAAGTCAGTACTGCTGCAATAAAAACCAACCCATGAACTCAACAAGAAACAGCAGAAAGACTAGCAGTACTGGACAAAACATCCACGTTTTACCTACATTAGCTCCATATGTAATCTCACTGGCCAAAGGTTTTTAAACCTTGCTGTATTCAAGAGTATAGGATACTAGAATCCTGGAATCTCAAAAGTTACGTCTTAATGAATCCGTAAATATAAAGCAGACATGTAACAGAACTAGCCAGAGAAAGGCACTAAAAATACTCCAGATTATAAGCAAAAGACACAGATACATGAGCCCCATTATTATATTGAACCTTCAACATAAATCACTTGCTAAAGTGGGGTTTTTTTCCACTCATTTGTGTTTCCTTTGTTTTCTACTTCAGTGGTTTGATTAAGGGAAGAAAAGGGAGAAGAGAAATAAAAGTAACAGTATTATTTTAATAGTTAAGCACATAACTTACTCTTGGAGGTCCAATAATCATTCCTGTCCATCTTGTAAGTGTCATGTCTTCGTCATCTTCAAGGCCCCAGCTAACTGTTCCATCACCTACTCCTTTCTGACCTTCTTCAAGTTCTTCCAACAGACGAAAATTACGAGGAACTTTTACTCCTGAAAAACATCAGAAAAGTATTTTGAATTGAGAAATCCAGCAAAGAAACAAAACCAAAGTAACTGGACTGATACTTTTGGTCATTCTACAGCAAGCATTTTGGGTAAATCCACGAAAATGTCACCCGTTTTTCAATGACAACATTTCAACACTATGAAAAGGATATCCCCATATTTAGCTTGGATTTTACAAGCAAAATCAAGGTATTCACAATTAAGCATGCTAGAAGGATGACAGGCCAGGTATTGGGGCAGGCAGTAAAATGACAGGAAACGTCTGTCCATTCAGAGACACACACAGTATCGCAGAGCTCTAATTAGCACTTGTCTGTACGATTTATAGTACAAAAGTTTAGGAGATTCCGCAAAATGAGAGCCTCAACAGCACCCAACTTACTCAGAGCTTTTAAAAATATCATTCAAGGCAAATAAAACTCCTAACAGTAGTGAATCTGAAGTTAATTTAAGGGAGCTTTGTCAGTAGCAACAGCATTCTTTGTACTCATAACCTCGACCACCAAGGAATTTCTGCACTTCGTAGATGTTGGCACATTTATCCTCAAAACATACAGCAGAACAGGGAAATTTTCTTATTCCTATCACATTAATGGAAAGCAATGGCATAGAGAGCTTATGTGACATATCCAAGCTCACACACTAAGTCTCTGGCAAAAAAAGATCTTGAATCCAGGCCAGAGGGTATTTAATTACTCATTCTTCTTCAAGGTATCTGTAGCTCAGTCATCACAAAACATAAATGCAGCCCAGGCCATCACTTCTCCTTTGTATTGGCTTTGTGTGGCAAGGTTTTTGTAGCAGGGGGGCTACAGGGGTAGCTTCTGTGAGAAGAAAGCCACCTCTGTGTCCAATAGAAGCTGCCCCTGCGTCTGACAGAGCCAATGCCAGCCACCTCCAAGACAGACCAGCTGCTGACTAATGCTGAGCCCATCAGCAACAGTGACAGCACCTCTGGCATAGTTAAGAAGGGATAAAAACCAGGTGTAATACCAGCAGCAGAGAGGAGCCAGAGTATGTGAGAGAAACAAGTTTGCAGACTCCAAGGTGAGTGAAGAACAGAGATGTTCCAGGTGTCAGAGCAGATTCCCCTGCAGCCTGTGGTGCAGGGCATGGTGAGTGCCCCCGCAGCCCAGGGAGGTCCATGGTGGAGCAGATCCCCACCTACAGCACGGGAGCAGGGGGATGCCTGAAGAGGCTGTGACCTCATGGGAAACCTGTGCTGGAGCAGGCTCCTTGCAGGAGCTGTGGCCCTGTGGGGACAGGAACCCAAACTGGATCAGGTTTGCTGCAGGACTGGCAACCCCACTGGGGACCCATGCTGGAGCAGTCTGTTCCTGAAGGACTGCACCCAATGGAAGTTGGCCATTTTGATACACACATCTAAAGTAACATGCTCAAGAATATCCCAAGGAAACATGATTCAGTAACACAGCTGTATGAAGAGAAACCTGGAGTCCAAAAAGTGGCACCAGGAGAGGCCAGACCTCCACTGGCTACACCAAACCACACGTGTGGGGGCTGCAGAGCACGACTCGAATACAACTCCATGCCAAATCTGCATCTTCAACTCCCAGCGAGACTGCACTGTTACCATGGCTGCTGAGCAATACCGATCTTTGGCTGCAAAAGGAAATGAGTCAGTTGGGGCTGGTGAAGCCATCCCCATAAGATTAACCAAGCCCCAAAACATCAGTGGTAAGATGACCTCTTGGGAATCACTGTTGTTTCCCTGCTTAAAAGCTCCAGCATCTCCCCTCTCAGTAAGTCTTAAAAGTATGCAGCATGTATCTTGCATACCTCAGGCACATGAAGATTCAAGTATGCAGTTCATACATGAATCATGATTAGCCACCCCATTTTTAACTACATTCCCAAAGCTCTCCATGCTGTAGCTGGAGGAAACAGAGAAGAGGGCAGTCTACGTCCAACAGAGGGGACAACAGAAACAGCTGGAGTATGAGTTGAAGGACAAGGTGCCACCCTTACTTACACACACAACCTATTTCACTACTGCAGCAGTGGATGCATGGAAGCACTGGTGACCGGGAATGACTCACTGCTGCAATGCCTGGAGCTGCTGTCTGGGTTTCAGCCCTGCCTGCTGGCACCCAGGGAAAGAAACAGACAGTGAAGGAGGACAAAGAAGAAACAAAAGGTCCTTTTGGAGGGTGAACTCCACCCTTGGGTCTGACACAGAGCTCTTCAACAATGCAGGTGATGCCGCAAAGGAAACCGTCGTGGTTATTATTAGAAACCCAACCTGAGCCTCTCCCCACTCACAGATGCAATGAGCTGAAGCCAGCAAAAGACCTGCCTTGAATATGCCGTGTTGCTAAAAAATGCTCTATGGACCACAACATCGTGTTGCTTAACAAACATCCTCTCAGTCTCTGTACTTCAGCACTGGATAATACCACTCCCTATTTACCAGTGGTTCAAAGATAATTTACTGATATTTATTTAGACCAAAACAAATAACCCAGGAGGAATCAGCTTTATGGTAAGCACACACAGGCCACACATTAAAGGAGCGAAAAAACCCCACTGCCTGTCCACCCTCCCTGTGAGCATCACACACCCTGTTCAGAGTGAGGCAGGAATCCCATGTGAAGAAAATTAAGTGATCATGTAATTACAAACGACATCATCACATATCTATTTGAGAGGGCCACAAGCAGGGCTGAAAGGCAGCTTTAATTGTGACATTTGCTAACCAGAGCTCAGCTTGGCTTTACAACCTTACAGGAAGAGAAGGCCACTTTATTTGAGCCCTCCCCAGATCCAGCTGCTCTGATTCAGCATGAATCAGAGCCACAAGAGTCAAACAGGATGGTAGAGTTCTGACAAGTCTGAGGTCTACAGAGAGCTAGCTCGTCATATCATGCACTGGCTCCTATCACATGGAAAAACTGAACATAAATTACTCCTGCTTCCACAGTAACTGCTCACTTGTGAGCACTACAGGAGCACAAGTGGCAAAGGAGGTGCCAAAAGAGAAGTATATAATATTCAAGACTTTATGCACTTCACAGAAAATAAAATTATCATGGGAGATGACTGGTCACTTTACAACAAACCGCTCTGTCCAACAGTATCACTGCCATCTAAAATGTTTTATCCCTATGCTAAATCTCAGAAGTGTAACAGAAGAGAAGCACCTCAGCCACTACAGAAGGTGAGTTCAGAGTCAAATCAATGACAGTAATTCAGCTTCTCCCTGATACTTCCTCAGGGGATTCAAGAGGAATAAAATCAAATCTACATATAAAAGACTATGGCCATATGATCACAAATGCTTTAAACTATTTCCAAATAACCTGCCCTTAAGGAAGGCAGAGTAAAAGACCAGATTCACCCTTCTGTCAGCCTGGAAAGATGCATGCAGCCATTAAGCCAACCCCATCTCCTCTTCACTTGCAATGGCCTGCAGCACTCATGGTCAGCTACCGCATCCCACTGGGACCCCAACCCCAGAAACCACACAAGCTTTACCACTTGCGGTTGCATGCAAGTGTATCATCATTGATGTTCACTCTTCACCAAGATTCCTAGAAAGTGATCTGTTCTAGGCATACACAGTATTTGGTAAATGATTGCCATGGCTAAACCATGGCAGATTCAGAGCTGGGACATGTCCTGCACCAGCTGACACAACCATGAGTCAACTACATGTCATCTTCCCACCCTCCAGTAAATACCTTGCATAATCTTTTCAGTGTAGCAATGGAGACTTTCAAGGCAGTAACCAAACCTGTTTTTCTAAGAGTCCTTCATTTAACACAAGAAAACCTAAAGTAAGAGGCAATTAAAAAGTAATCAGTTTGTTGAAAGTACATTGTTATGCATTTTAATTTAGCCTTTGCTATGGCTCAAGAAGACTCTGAAATAGCAGTTTCCTTTGAAACAAAAATACAGTAATATCTAGAAAATTGCTTCACTTGCAGCTTGTCTGACCACAGAGAAACACTCCCAGAAATGGAACTGAAAAAGTATTTCCAAACAAAAGGAGGTATTTACTATTAATTGCAACAGCAAACCTATGAAAGTTAAATGATAACTGTACTGACAAGGTAAGATCTCCAACGGCACAGGTTTGTGCAGCCTTTCTGAAAGCTCACCTTTTAGTCAAGTTGCATTTGTGAAGCCTCAACTCCGCACAGTAGTTCACCAGTTACAAAAAGTTCATTAACTATTTCTACGGAAAATCAGAGAACAGAACTAAACCCCAGACTGGATTTCCCAGAAAGTGACAAAGTGTACTTTACAGAGTTCAAAGCTGCACTTAAGAAGCTGTTAGGTTTTGGATGACATCCTCTTCAGCCTTCAAACAGAATCAGGACCTTCTGTTTTTACCTAATACCAGTGCTGCCAGGCAGACCAGTAATGATGAGCCTTCGCTACCACAGCTCCTCACAACCCAACTGCTTACTAAGCAGCGAGCTGTAAGACTGAGACAGCAAGCTGAAATGAGGACACAAGGAGTTTGACTGTGTCCGGTCAGAACGTCAGACAGGAAAGTTCTGCACTTGGAAAGAACAGAATTATTCCTGGAAGACAGTTAAATGCCAACTTGGATTCTTACAGTCCTTAAAGTACTCTCAGATTTACTTTACAAGATACACAACTGAATGTGTCTTACGATAGTTTACCAGCCTGAGGTTTTTCTCATCTTAAATTTACATCCATGTGAAGTACATAATTTGTTTTTAACAAGTTACAATCAACACTCTGTGACAGACTATACTTTTTAATCTTCCATTTTCCCCAGTTATATAGTGGAAACAATCCCAAATTCACAGAAACCTTAACAAGCTGAACACAGCAGAGTGAAACATGGTGCACAACGTGCCTCTGAGTGTAGATCCTCTACTCGAAGCGTTTTCATCAATGTCTGTAGAACAAAAAAAAACACACCTCAAAAACTTCAGGAATACATTTCTCTTTCCTTTCTAAAGTGAAATCAAGTTACAAGCATTTTTCTTCAGGATTAAAGGACAAATACATGGCCCAGCAAAGCACATAGAAAATGTACTTCACTCATTAGGGGCTCTAAGGCGAGGAACCCTCATTTTGCTGACGATTTCTTGACATTTTCACTGGTAACAGGCAACTTATCAAAATGCCCTTTCAGGCCAATTTTAACTCTGCTTCTGTACTAGCTCCCAATTTACAGTAACCAAGTGAGCTGAAATCCGATAGCTTTTAACATCTCTGTTGCTTAATACGTTAAAGCCCCTTCCATTGCTTGTTTTTTGTGTATCTGATATTAAGCCTTAATTACATCATTTCCAATATATTTCTCATCTTTTTCCAGAAACTGCAACTACTGAAAATTTGACAGCTTACCCTTGCAGCACTGCCACTGTAAAGAAATAAGAAAATCATTCCTCATCCAGCGGCATAGAAAGTTTCTGAAGTGATGGTGTATTTAAAACTGAACAAAAGGCTTTCAGCAACTGTTTCAAAAACTTTCAGCAGACAGGAACTTCAGATTTCTTGCATCATCTTTATAGTCCTGATTTCCACTCTGATAACACAGACAGGTACTGAATTATAACGCAGATCCAAAATAGCTTCCTGAGCACTTGAAACAAACTGAAGTGGTTTCTGTTGTGTAAGCTAGAGAACTGGTTCTGTCTTTCAACACTTTAAGCACTTTACTTGGAAAGAGATCATGTTAAAACATTTGTCTGAGGCAGACTGGCAGCACCACTGAGGTCTGAAGCCAAACACATCTCGTTAGATGCAGAAGAGTTAAAATCAGATGCATTCTGTGGCTTATATCACAGGTGAAAAGCAAAACATTATCAGCTCAGCTAGAAGTTACTCCAGAAAATAAGTCACCTTGAACTAGCATCCTGGACAAAATCTTTACGCTAAATCTCAAGAGGGAAAACCCCACCATCTCCTCTTGGCATTGTGAAAAGAAACTGTTGTCGCTGACTGAGAGCCAAGCACTTTCCTCCAGCTGCCTCTTCTATCACAAAGTATTGCTAAGTTTTCTTACACTCACACCACCCACCAAGAGGTGAGTGCATGAGCAGGCTCACTGATTCAGAGATAGGCTTTGGAGAGCAAGATGTCACGCTGACAGACTAAGGCAGTGTTACCTGCTCGGTACAGTTTTAACAGGAGGGCTAAGCACAGGTGGGCAGAGGCAGGATGCACACTGCTGGGCTTTGCTTCTGGGCCAGGCCCAGGTCAGACCTGGGAGGAAAGCACACAAACTCATCAGTAGGTGCAGACAGAGTAATTCCAGCTTGACCTGCAGTAGTTGAAAAACACCCTCACAACCTGACATTCCTGGCCTTCACACACCTTATCTGCCAGTATTATATCTTCTATGATTCTTAGCTACTTATATATTTAATACAATAACGACTCATTTTAAGTTCTCAGCCAGAATGGTGTTTTTCAAATGTTATGTAACTTATACCATTATACATTAAAAGATTTAACTGAGTATCTTCTTGTAAATCTTAAACTATCCACCTTTTTCATCTGCTGCATCCTTCCATTACAATACACAAAGAAGCTTTTCAATCAACTCCTTTAGCACCTGCTATTTCCTGTGCTCTTATAGTCCATCTCATTTAAAAAGGCATAATTTATCTTCCCATTTTCTCTTCAATTACTATTTCCCTACCCTTGAGTATTTTACTTACAGACTTGGGAAGTACTCAGTGGCTGGCAATATTTATTTTGAGATAACAGTGACTGCTGTGTGCGGTGCCCTCCAAAGGAGACATCACGGTCCATTTGCAGAGGCAGGTACACTTTCCATACCCTTCAATACGCAGTTTCTTCCTCACTGTAACATCGCATTTGCTTTTTGCAAGCATAAATTTGAGTTCACAGTAACGTTATGGGTCCCTCAACAACTGTGAATGCATACTTTTAATACACTGTACTAAAACTGAGCTGTGCTCTTCTCTCTGTTAGGAGTATTAAGATAGACATATTAGCACTATCGTGACTGTACATCTAATGAATCACCCTTCTGTATTTCTTCACATTCCTCTGACTTTGCCTAACTTATATCTGGGGATATCATTTTACTACTCAGTTCATCCGGCCTATGGATAAGCACAGTATCTACCACAGCCCTGCAAGAGACCCCTAAACAGACCTGTGAAAGAAAAGTGGGTTGAAAGAAATTGTTAAACTTTTTCCATTATGAAAGTTAGGGAAACAGGACTTCACAGGCCAGCATGGTCAGGATCTGACCCACCATAATATCAGAGTATGCAGGACAGCAACATGGAGCAAGCTCCTGTAGTCTAACTGCAACACAGACTCCACACAGCTCAACTTCCCTGCAGGGCCATGAGGTGCATGAGCCTCTGAGGAACCCTGGATCTCTCAGGTAGATCACCTTTGGTACCCAAGCCAGCTGAATGCTTCTGTGTGACACTTCAGTCTGAAGGATGGATAGACATAAACTTACAGTTTGGGTGTCTGTAGTCTCCTATGAAGGGCCTTATGAGAATGATTAAAGTCAACCCTTTCTTTTTATCAATACATTAATTGTACGTACAGAAATCACACATCATCAGCAATGCAGAATTCTCTGTATAAGTTTTGTCTGGATAGTTAATCTTCTTCCTAGAAGCAGTGCTGTGTTTTGGCCATAATCTGAGAATAATGCTGATAACACACTGATGTTTTACTTCTTGCTAAATAGCACTTACCCTGATCAAGGATTTTTCGGTCTCATGCTCTGCCAGTGAGGAGGGGCACAGGAAGATGAAGGGAGCACAGCCAGCACCTGAATTAGCCAAAGGGGCATTCCATACCATAGAACATCATGCTCAGTATATAAACTGGGGGAGTTAGCCAGGAGAGGCTGATCACTGCTCAGGGACAGGCTGGGCATCTGTCAGCAGGTGTGAGCAACTGTACTTACTGTGCATCACTGTTTGTTAGTTGGCTGGGTTTTTTGTTTCTGTTATTTCCTTTTTCATCATTATTATAATGATTATTAGTTGTATATTATACTTCAATTATTAAACTGTTCTTATATCAAACCATGGGGTTTACCTTTTTCCTGATTCTGCTCCCCATTCCACTGCTGGGGGGTGACTGATACTGCTGAACCTTGCATCATAACGTTTCTTCCAGGTGAGGGTTGTTTTTTCTCCTGTTAATTATTTCTACCTGTTTATTAGATAAAAATATCAGGCTTTCTTGTCTGATTCCCAGCACCAGCCCTATGACTTCCTTAAGTTACATGGACATTTGTTACCATTCCTTCCTGTGGGTCAGTAGCTGCTTTTAAACACAGACTCATTTTCCATTCTCAACCTCTGTTTAAGCTCCTTCGCTGAACTCAGGGTATCAAACATACTCAAGTGGTTATTATCAACAAATATGAATAAATTAAGGTTCCATAAAACAAGTATTGGCAAAATCTATTTTACATCTGAGTAAAAACACTACTAAGCTACTTGACCACAGCAAAGTTATCAGTGGGGGAGAACAGGGCAGTGTTATTTGTATGTGGTGGCTCTATCTGTATGTGCTGGGCAATGCCTTCAGTGCAGTGTAGTGTCAAGAGGGAACAATACAAACTGCATTGCAGTGCCACCGCCACCACCAGTAACTGGACACAATGCTGTTCTCTTTATCAGGAGAATCTCCATCCTTTACTAATACAAGAAGAAAACCCAGACCACTGCTGGTAAGGCAGCCCATGATTTACAGCCAGACAGGGCTCTAAGGCTCCCATCAGTGTAAGATGCTGGTCTGTACCTGAAGGTTCTCCCAGACTGAATTGGGGATTTACTGCAAAAGTTCAGTTACTGCAACATGTTTGTAAGTCACAACTGATTTATTCTCCACCCCAATCTCCCCAGCAACAGTTAAACACTCAGGATCTCATGAGTAGCTGAACAGCAGTGCTTGTCAAATGCCCACACCACAGACACAAGACACCGACGCCCCTACCCACATCTACCTGGCTGTGTACTGCTTCACACTTCCAGCACTGAAGAGGCAGCTTTCAGAAATCCCTGCAGTAGTAGGAAGCAATCCAAAAGACACCATGTGGCTAGCAGATGATGGTTAATGACGGCTTATCACAGAGACCACTGGCTGCAAAAGGAAAGCTGTGCACAGGACTAGCTTTGGGCTTCAATACCACAGTCCAAGCCCCTTTTCACACATACCCCTCCATGACCGCTCAACTAATTCACGAAGCTGCACCAGCTTAAAAAGTAGAACACTTGCCTTGTTCCTCCAGCCAAACACAAACTGAAGAGTCAGCAACTTGAGAGGATTATTGGGAAGGCATGGCAGCCAGAACAATGTGACACAGGAGGGGGGAGAAGGCTCCACTACATTTGTCATGTATTTTAATCAAGTGTTCCAACACGTCACCATCAGGTTACGCTCAAACACAGATCTGTAAAGCACAGTTCTCAGCACAGTACCCACTGCATTTTGCAGCCTGTATTCATAATCTTGATTATTACAAGTTACCTGCATTGCGATGGTTATTATTAGAAGTTGAAACTTGTCACCAACAGAGACCTATCTATTAAAAAAGAACTGCAAAATATTTTGTTACACCTCCAAGAGAAATCTTCGGGTGATTTCATACTTAAGAGGAAGCAATTTTAACACAAGCATTACAGTGGCACACTGAAAACCCCATACGGGCCCTATGAACACAGGAAAATGAAACAGGCTAAACAGAAGTGAAACTAATTTATTCGATCTAAGCTCATTAAATGATGTCAGCAAAGAAACCCCCACTCAAGACATAGTTGCAGTGTTGCTGTTTAATACGTGATGCTAAGTGCAAAGACAGGATTCGTTTAACTATTAGAAGTGGGTGAGAAGCAATTTTAAAGGCAAAAAAAATACATACTGACTTCTGGAAGCACACACATCCTGACAAGGAAGTTCCATCCCTCTGATGTAACAGGAAGATGTTATTAGTGAATGAGGTTTTGAAAGCCGCTGATTCCACGCACGTAACTTAAGTCCCGGCTCAGCGACCACCGCGAATGGGGAACGGGGGGCCAGCTCCGAGCACACGGAACTCACCCGCAGAAGAGAAGTCAGCCCGGAGGCCCTGCGGGGCCGAGCCCAGCCTCAAGCCCCCGCGCCGGGCTCGCTCTGCGGCTCACAGCGCCCCGGCCCGAACCACAGGGCCAGGCCGAGGGCTGCGGGCCAGGGCGGGGGTCCCGGCCCGGCCGCAGGGCCCTGCGCGCCGCCTCAGCGCCGCTTCCCGGAGCCGGGGCACGGAGCGCCGGGGCGCGCTTCCCGCCGGGCCGGGCCGGCTCCACAGGCCCCTCCCGGCCTCGGGCCGGACTCGCCCCGTCGGGGCCGCTCCCACCGCGAGGCTTCGGCAGCCCCCGGGGAGGCGCCGGCCGGGCCCGCCCGAGCAGGAGCGGGGAGCGGCCCCACCGCCGCGGCTAGGCACCACCGCCGTGCGCGCCGAGCCCCTCCGGCCGGCCCCTCACCCCGCGGCCGCCGCCGCCCTCGCCCCTTCCCCGGGCGCCTCCTGGCCTAGCGGCCGCCGCCGCCCCTCCGGCCCCGCCGCAACCAGCCGGGCCGCCCGCAGCCCGCCGCGCCGCCCGCCCGCACAGCCCGGGGCGGCCCCGCGGAGAGGAGCGGTCCCCGCCGGGGCCCCGAGCCCCGGCCCCGCCGCCCGCTCACCCGCACCCGTGGTGGCCGCCATCTTGCGCCGCTGCCGCCGGAGCCCCGCCCCCCGCCACACGTCAACGCAACGCGGGAAGCGCGGCTCCGAGGGCGCGGCGCGGGCGGGCGCGCTAAGAGGAGGCCGTGGCGGGCGGGGCTAGAGAGCCGCGCAGAGAGCTCTGTGGTACACGCAGGGAGCGTGCAGAGCTCCACCGTGCGGGCGGGTGTGCTCCCCGGGGTCCGAAGGGGGGACCGGCGGCGGGGGGTGCTTCTGCCCGCTCCAGCGGGAAACCCTGGGGGAAGGAACCCCAGCGAGCCCCCCAGGGAGCTCTGGAACATCAGAGCACTCCAGCATTGACCAGCCATAAAACTCAATGCCATTAATATGAGTAATTGTCAAGCTATGCCCATTCCAGCCAGAACACAGCAGCATTAGCTCTCCTACTGCTTTCAGATAGTCATAGCCGCTTTCTAATACTCTGATGCTGCTCACGCACTTGCATCAGAACCTCGTCCTGTGATGCTCAGCGAAGGGAGGCCGCAGGACACAGCCCAGCGCATCGAACCAGGAGCAAGGCAGTTCAGTTTGCTGCCCTCCAACACTGACAGACGTGCACCAGCCTCCGCGGCAGCAGCCCCAGCTCGGCCTTAGGGTGCGGGGTCAGGGCTGCTGCTCGGGGGGCACGTCCGGGGCACAGCACAGCAGTGCAGACACGCAGGGGTCCGGAGAGCCTCCCTGGGCAGTGGGGGACATGGATACAACCGCACACACTGCCTCCTTGTGCTTCATACGCGCAATGAAAAACACCTTTTGGCCTAAAATAGTATGAATCCGGAAAAGACATCAGGAACATCAGGAAGAGGTACAGCGCTGTGTTTTAACCAGCAGCACATGTTCCGCTTTCTCCGGTTAAAACAGCAGTAAGACGGGGCAAAAAAGGGAAAAAAGAAAAGAGGAGGAAAAGGAATTCTGCTTTGTCTTGCAGCACCTATTCCGAAAACTGTGCCCCAAGACATCATGACAACTACAAAGCAAAACGTTTTGCAGACCCCTCATATTTGGAGTCATTTACTCATTTAAGCCAGCTGTTTAGCAGCGAGCAGAGGCAAGGTACTGGTTGTATCAGGTGTTACCTGAAGCTACTTTAAACCACCAACGCTTCCGCTACCGGTTGGGTTTTGTTTCGTTCCGTTCCAACGCTGCCCCTCAAGCGGGGCTGAGCGCGGCAGCAGAAGACACGGGCAGAGCCGCAAGGTGGCACCCGAGCTCAGCAAACCTGGCCAGGCGAGGAGGAGCAGCCCCAGCCGGGGCTGTGCGGCTGCCGCGGCCGAGCACACCACCGTAGCAATGGAGAGAGATGCTGGTATCGAGCAGATGGAGACCTTCTTGCTCCAAAGGGGTATCAGTAGCTTTAGGGGGCAAGGTGAGTGACTGGTTTAACGCGCTATCAACCACAGCTTCCCTTCCACTCACGCCTGCTGCTAGTCAAGTTCCAGGAGGACATCAGATGGACAGACATTGTACCTGAGCCAAACATCTTGGCCTTATTCATATAGGCAACTCGATGCCTGTTTGGTGCACGGCTGTTCACACAGGACAAGTCCTTGACCTTGTTTTTAACCCCTTTTTTAAATGGGACAAACCCACACCAGACACACTTCTATCCAACACCATGGTCCTCAGGCTGGCTCAATGCCTCCCTTCCTCACATGATGGCTGCCTCACCTTTGTTCAGCAAATGCTATCTGTGAGCAGGGCTTCTTGTTGGTCCCCAGTACTGCACGGGGGCAGCAGACAGGTCAAGGCTACAGACAAGGCGAGAGAACACTGATAACTTGCTCCAGCAGCAAATTGAAACAACATTTGGAAGCCAAGAGGCACCGGGAAGCTGAGCAGTTTGAACTGCAGCCATGGGGCCTCCAAAGCAAACACCAAACCCAAACCCGTCAGGCTGCTCCGAACGCTGCTTTATGAAGAGCCTGAACTGGATGTTAAAGCACATTGCAGTGTTTTTTCCACATGCAGGTGAGTCCCCAGCCAGCTCTGCAGTCCCACAGGTACACATAAAGAAATACACCTCCTCCTGCTAGGCCCTTGCATGGCCACAAGTAGCCAGCTCGTTGGAAGGCAACTACAGACCTGGGAGAAGCTGAAGGCCTGGAAGGACTTCTCCTGTGAGCAGGAGTCTGACCACATCTTTCTGCGGAGGTGAGAGACTGAAATGAAACCACTTTCAAAGGCATTTACACTAATGCAGGTCATGGCTGTGGAGTTTAAAAGGAGTCTCTTATTCTGCTTTAGCTCTAATCCGTTCCTAATTAACTTAAGACAAATTTATCTTTAGCCAGATTTACATATGTTAAGAGGGATCCGTGCAGCCTTTTTGCTTCAGAATTGCCATACTGATTTTGTGGAAGCACCCACTACTTTAAAGGAGTGGAACAGTTTCCAGAAGCAGCTCGAAGACCAAGGTATTCATTAATACCTTGGCTTGTTCTTCAGTCCTCCAAGGGGTAGGAAGCTTAATGATACACCTCAACTCACAGCAGGGAGGGAAAGATCAAGGATTACAAAACCAGAACTTGCGCAGGGCCATGCCCCATGCCGCTGCCTAATGAACAGTGACGTGAAGACAGGACCCTGGGAGGCTCCAGCCACGTCGGTCACGTTGGGTCACTCTGAGCAAGAGCTGCCTCAGGAGTGGAGCACAGCATCAGCGTGGAAAACAGCATCCAGAGATTAACGGCTGCCCCAGTTTCTCGTAATTAAGATTAACAGCTCGATAGTCCCAGCCACCACCAGTATTAGCAGCTCAGATTTGTTTCCAGTAAGACCATAGATCAAGTGGCTGAGAGAGGTTTGGGCAACAGCAATTGCCTTTAACAGCACTCTTGAAGTGAAATTCTAATTCTTGAAAATCTAATAATTCATGTGCTCTAGATCCATTGGTTATGTACACTGCAGCACTGCTGTTCACTTGGCATTTCAGTTTGCAGTGAGATGTGCTCTCAAACAACCTAGAGCTTCAGGCTGTTTTACTCAGGAGCCCTGAGCATCCATCCAGTTCTGTACTGGGCTTCGACACTGGTTTACCTAACTTAAACTGGGGCTGAGGGTGTGGAAAAGGGCAGGAAAGGGATGAGAGCAACTGATGACTACAAATCTGTTAGAATATGGATTATGGGAGTCTCAAGATGGAAGCACTGGTGAATCTAACTGCTGTCAAGATAGCAGAAATAACCACTGCAGTTCTTTGTACTCACAGCAATAGACATTATTTCCTAAGCACTCCTACACATCTAAAACTGCAGGACACCCACACTGGAAGGGGAGGGGAGGAGAGGAAGGAGAAGCAATTCTTTGCTCTGGACACACTGTAGTTTGCATTCTCACACCAAAGGATTTTGAAGTAAACTACAGCCACAAACATCAAGTATTAATGGATCTAACTGCACTGATTCATAGTAATGACTGCCACACTAACTTCCTTTCTTCCCACCCAGATTTATATTCACACCAATTCTTTAATATAACACTAAACTCCCAGCGCCTGGAAATTAAACCAAGTAGAGAACAAACTACTAGGAACAACTGTGCCAGCAGGTTTGGCACAGAATCACTCCTCTTCAATACCCAGATCTGGAAGAAGCAGGCAACAACTAACAGTACTGAGGGAGTATTTCTCCCTCTTCCTCCACTTTCAACTAAATTCATTTTGAGACTTCTATAAACACTTTTGGTGGAAGCATTCTTTACTGTCAAAGCTACGCAAAGATGTGATGTCTATTTCAGTTGTCCCAGTTGACAAGTTTCACGTCACAGTATAAAGTTCTCCAAGGGGTTTGGAACTCGATGATCTTCAAGGTCCCTTCCAATGCAAACCATTCTAAGGGCCTGAATCATTTAAGCACATTAAATATTTTGTAACCAATGTACAACTCTGATTTTGGTCTGCAGAACCCAGCTCAGACACATCTGCATCCAGCAGTTTCTAGGGAAGCAGAGTTGCCAGGTTCCAACACTTTCAGAAGTTGTGGTCCATCAAGGTCAAGATTAGTCTAAACCTATGACTCAAAACCACCTTACCCTGCTCTTCAGGAACAGTTTGTATTCAACACAATTTACAACTAGGGAAGGCAAAACAGTCTTAGATTTGACCATCTGTAAGTTTTCATTCAGGAAAGAATTCAACAAGATCCAAATCACATTAACATGATAAAGTACCCGCTGAATGTTCTATGGGGAACTTTGCCCTCCCTAATCCAGCAGTTTACTCCTTAGCATCCAAAACAGAATTGCACTTCTTGAAGGTGTTGAAGTCTGGCCTAATATAGTGTCAAGCTCTTAGAAAGTTGATTAACAATTGATCACTTCAACCTAAAGAGGATGTAACAGGCTGCAAAGTGTTTCAGGTGGCTTGAATAGCATGAAGCATTTTGCAACCAGTGATCAAGTTCTTTGACTAAGCACTGACAATGCACGAATGAAGAACAGCAACAAGACTTAACAAACATGATTAGTATTGTCCAACTGCTTTGTTATAAATATATTATATACATTCAAACATCACATTAAAATATTATTCCATTACACCAGAAGAGATTAAGGCTTTATATTATTTACAGAAACAAGCAAGCACCTTAAAAAAAAGAACAAAACACCAGTCATTGACAATTTCCCTTCTAACATTACAATTTGATACCTTGAGCTCTTGAATACAGCTATTTGCAATGTGCTCAATACTAGAGCTATTTTAAACATTTATTGTCAGGGTAGGGAACACTTAACAGAAGACTCATCAGCGAGCACACCGCATGAACAAACGTGAGCATGTGTTGTACTGGGTGCCCTCCCTCTTCTCAGAGGCTTCGTAAGTTGAAGGCTTACGCAGAAACAGCTCAGTTCCACGTAGAGAGTAGAGCAACTTTATTTTAAGGGAAACTGAAGACACTTGAGGATTCGTGGCCCACTGGCGGAGCAAGATTCCCAAAGTCTGTCCCACATTAGATCAATTCAACATAGTAGAGCTGTAGGTTTATCGATCACTAAGTGCATTGAACAGCAATTATTTTATAGGCTTCCATTATTCTGACACACTGTTTTCATGCAGTGTACTTGGACTCAAACACACAGTGACACACTGTTGTCACCATTCTCCCTATAGGTCTTAGGCAACAAGCTATCTTTGAAGCGTTAAATAATGTTGATACAACACATGTTTACTACGCCACCATGTACCAATGGAGTGACTGTCCCGCCTTCTGGCTTGCCCGATAGCCTTTTGAGACACAGTGATGAAGTACTTCCTAAGATGTAAGCAGACATGGCCAAACAGAAAGGTGCTCAGTAAGAGTAATCATCTCCGTTTCAAGTATTGTTTTAAGAATTAGTTCATTTTGTTGCAGTTTGTTAGCACTTTTTAGTTTGTGCTTTAGAGTCTGTTATTTCTTTTCAGGTCTTGAATTTGGCTGATGGCTTTGTATTTAAAAAAACAACATTGGCAACAAGTTAAGGACTGCAGAAGGCTGGCGAAAGTTACTTAATTTTCTGAGCCCATTTCATGTCATCGGCTCTTGGCTTCTCCCCAGTAACTGCTTGGATAATGTTCTCCAAACATCTCCAGAATCTTATCTTCTCTAATGGATAGTTCAGCCAACCTAAGTGATTGCAAAGGAAAAAGAGGATTAGTTTGTCATAGCATCCAAAGTTCAATGTCTTGCAATGCTTGTTTAATAACATTCTTCAAATTAAACAAGGTAAATGTGAGGGCAGTGGACTACTCTATGGCCATTGCAAACCTATCAGAAAAGGAACCATCAAGTTGAATGAAGCAAGAGATTTTCCTACAACCAGGAAGAGATGGATGTATACAGGGTTATATTATCCCACACTTACAGAACTGTTCTGTAAGCGTATGTTATACTTTACTCCATGTACATTTCTCTTACCACAATGGAAACAGTGAGCTAGCAGTTCACGATAGAAGAAACAGCTGAAATGAAGGATAGTGCAAGCAAGGCAGGAGACCAGGAAAGCTGCTGCAGAGCCAGCTCTGTCAGCAGTAGGAAAAGAACTGTTCTTGCTGGTGATGTCTGAGACTGTGTATAGCTGTTATGGGACAGAAATACTAAAGGCAGAACATTCAGGATATTCACTGCTGAAAATGCTGCGTTTCTAGAGAGCTAGATCATTCCTAACCAGAGACAGCTACAGCTTTAACAATCTACCAAAACAGGAACTACTTTCAGCCACCTTCTGTAGTTGAAGATGTCCTTTTCCTCCTCACCTGTGATCCTGTAGCTCCACTAACTCACTGTACACTGATGCCCTTTAGGAAGTCAGCCCATGCGATTCTCATTAAACCCACCCAGTAACCCTCAAGGAATGGATGACTCCTTCCTGGTGTCTAAAAATGGTAGTCAGCCTGAAAGCTTTAACACTGGGAAGGCTACAAAGCTCTGTTATCCGACTCCATCCCTGGCAATGATACAGTAGCAGACCTTTATGTACACAGGTCAGCTCTGAAACCAAGTATACTCTTGGGACTTGGCTATCTACTCAAGTCAAGTCACTAACAAGTGTCTTACAGTAACTAGTCATATTTCATTCGGTAAAGGCCCCTTTTAAATAGTGCATTGATTGCATATTTCTGTCATCCTCCTCATTTCTATCCTAGAAGAAAGAGAACTGGGGCTGCAGAAACACTTTGCTCCACTGGAAAATTGAAGCATACTATCTGCATGCTGTGCTATGTCAGACTAGTATGGTATGAACACTTACAGAAAGCACAAAGTGAACAGAAGCACATGCTTTTTGGTTTTTAAATGAGAAATGAAAGTGACGAGCCTAAGACTGCTGATAATGGACAGGCTTAAACTTTCAGGGCATAATAGGACGGAAAAAAGCTCTCAAGGTGGCAAGATTTTGTCAAGTCATGCTTCTTAATTGTACCATGTTTTTACATTACATTCTGGTCATAAGAGTTAGATTTGTTTCCTAGCAGAGATTTCAAAACCAACAGAAACTGCGTGTTAAAGCCAATGACAGAATGAAGAACCCAAGTGGTTTATTTCCAACTCCCCAGCTAACTTGATAACTTATTCAGGACTGCGCAACACTGGTGACTGAGTATACCTGCCCATACAATGGGCATAAAACCGAATGTAGCTGTTAGAGGAACCTCAAGGCATTTTTGCAAGCTCTCACACCCCTCTGCCCCAAATCAGAATGAATGAATACTGAAAATCCTGAAGCCTTGCTTTTGAAATGAGCATTCGAGGTAAGCTGCACTTGCAGATGATGAGCAATTTTGAAGGAACAACAGCTTTAAGACTTTAATGAACAAAACCCATTACTAGCATGAGATTACCAAGGTACCATGCAACTGGATCTCAGTACCACTAACTATGTCAGGCTGAAGGTTACCTTTTAGTCAATCACAACCCTTCTCCCCACATTTTTATGCAACAGAAAACTATAGTTTTGCTAAGAGCACATTTAACTTCACCATGTCATTTTGTAGGTATTTAATAGGCTGCCACTAAATTACATATTGCCAGGGAAGTTGCACTAGTCTACTAAACAGAGGGTGCAGTATGAACCAGGTGGCAGTACCAGTTGTAATGCAGAAGTACGTCTCGTGCGGAGACACATGATGGATCCTGTGATGCTTCCGTGGCAGGATAATATGCCAGTCCTGTAGGAATATGACCCAGCGTGGAAGACCAAAGTACGTGTGAGACCACTTGTGAATCTGGTTCGTCATGGTTATGAAGATGATGAGTGCAAAGACGTAACACTCCCAAGGACACGTTTCATATAATGCTTCTGCAAAACAAAGATGCGTATCTTTATCATTTATGAGAAGGTAAATTTCTACTAGGAATATGCTGTCTTGCCCAGAGAGAGATGCCTGGTGCTGCAGGGACTAACAAAGGCCCCAACAAAGCTGCTTTGGCAGAAGTATCATGAGAACCAGTGAGCCATAAGCTATTCCAGAATGTCACAAGACAGGCTGGTAAGCACCAGTGTCTGACAACACGCCACAAACAAGAAGTTAAACTGAGTTAACCAACTACAAAATTACATTAATTCTTTAATTCTCCCACTTTCAGTTTGCAAGTGTTTATAAAGAGGAAGCATTTTTATACACTTCAGAACAATGAGTTCCTCCATGCACACAGCTTGATCCCTCTTATAAAAAGAGTATTTACTATAACTTCTAATGCTTCCTTGCAAGACTTCAGACACAGACTGTTGAGCCAGAGAATCTACTTGCCCCACCATCTAGTTGCTCCACCATCAAGGAAAAAGAAGGTTTCCCTCCCTCCTCCCAGGAGCATCCTGCTTCCAAGAGCTATTACTTGTCCTCTTGCATTCATTGATTTCTCCTAGCTTCACAGAGAAATGCTCCTTTAAATATCAGCACAAATGCTAAATGCACACAAGTAAGAAGGAAGAGCTTACCTGGGGAAAACGAAAGAAATTTGTACGCCATGTTTGCCAACGGGACCAGTGTCATAAAGCAGTTGTCTCCATTGGTCTCTATAAAATCGTGTCTGGTAATCGCTGTGGGGTCAATGTGATGTTCTCTAAAGGGTCTGATGAAAGCCTGAAAAAAACAAATTGATAAACATGAAACCATGGATCAATAATGATCTTAGAAAGAAAACTATTTAAACCTCCCCAACCTCACATACACTCAAATCTACAACAGTTTGAGTTCCCAGTACAGAGCATGTAAGCAGAATTCAACTTGTGTGATGGCAACACTTCAGATAATTTGATTTGCAAAGCAATTCAGTTCCCAGAACCAATCCAGTTTTAATTTGCTTTTCAGTTTTATTCTTCTTAGTTTTCACTTAAGACCTTTAGTCTGTAGATCTCAAACCCAAAGCTTTAACATCCCAGTCTCACAAACAAAATAAGCCTGTAGCATTCACAAATGTAAGTCACTTGCTGAGCAGCATAAACCAATAAATCACTGAAAGAAAATAAATTCAGCCTCATAATTTGTGTGGGCTAAAAGGACAGCATTAAAGGCAAGTCAAATGACCAGACAAACCAACAGAAGTCTAATATTCAAATATAAAACTCTCCTCCAGAAGGAGAAATTGCATCTGAATACACAGATCCAGAGAAGATCGACGAAATGTGGTCAGTAGACTGGGACAGGAAAACAAGTGCACTTATTTGCCTGTAACACACACATCATGTACAGTCTATGCAAAGGTGAACCCTTGTTTATTGAGTGCATAGTCTCCCGCAGCCTTTGTCTTTGAACTACGGTCCAGAGATACAGGGATTCAAGGACTACAAAGTCTATTAATGGTAAACAAGAATGAGCCTAAACCAAACAGTCTTAATTCCACTGTTCTAGTTCACGTATTTCTTGATAATTACAAGGAATATCCCATATACTTTCATACTAATATTGCACTGTGAGGAGGAATTAATGGTAGGTATGAAGAAGCTTAAGAAAGATTATTGCTTATTATAGAAGTCAGTGCACCTTCCACTAAGCACCTGGCATTTGTAGCTGCAGAGGTATAAATACTTCTCAAATCTAAAACCACAGTCATCACCATTGTAATGCTATTACCTTTACAACAAGGGCCAGTAGCACAGAAACTGGAAAGATTTCTTACTGGAGTGTCTTCCTGTTTTACAAGGCAGCTTTTAGAGGGTTTAGCTACAGGAACAACCCTTATTTCTCTGTGTTTATCAGCCTTTTGGAAGATCTACACTAGTCTAGCCAGATTTCCATGCCCATTGTGGCTCAGGCCATTCCCTCAGTACCCTGGGAAGGTCTGGGAACACTGGGATTGCTAAACTGTGTGCAAACCTTCAACAAGGTGATAAAAGGGCAGTGTCACCTTGCACATGTCACTGAGGCCGAGTGTAAACATGGCACTTCACCAATACACCATGCCTTTCAGTGGAGGAGGGCTCTGGGGTGGGAGAACTGGTTACATTTGGCAAGACTGCAAGAAAGATACAGCTTACACACACTGTCCAACGCAGCTGGGAACACTGGAAGTGTTTCAGAAAAGCATTTCATAACGTTTCCAAGCATAAGGATAAGAAGCTCAAACCTTTCCAACTATGGGTAGCTCCACAGATCCCCACGTATCCGCTCCCCAGTGAAACAGTCCTGATAGAAAGTCAGCCGTAATAACTCCTGCAACTTGAACAGGGAGAAGGACGGTTAGATGTACACAGCAGCTTTACTGACATACTCACATCTAATGTTTGGCTTATAAATTTACTTATTTAACTCTAACTTAGATATTTACGCCCACAGGAGATCTACTCAATCTGACTAAACATAAGGTCAGACCAACTAGGAAAAAGGTCGACACCATTTGGATAGTTACGACCTTCCTTAAATAGCAAGATTTTGTGTTTAGCCCATCTTCTACAGAAGAGCTCGACAAATCCTTACAATTGCTGGTATGGAAAACACTAGTTTTCCATCACTTATATCTGAATCACTTAGATCTGCCCACCCTCCTCTTCAATAGTGTTTAACAGATTATCAGGCTGTTAAAGCCATCCCAGCACATAATGCTATCTGCAGACCCATCCTTGCCAACCTTAGTCCCTTATGTCTGTAAACAAGCAGCACTGCACACTGATGGGTACAGATAAGCACTAAGGAAGAAGCCATTCCTTGGTACAGTGATACTATTTACAAAACAAGACTGGAACATCAAACAGCTTCAAAACTGTGGCACCTGCAATGCTGTAGGCAAGGCCCCAGAAACCAGGCCACCGAGTCTCTGTAAGGGACAGAGTGCACTTGTGGTATTGGCATACCCAGTCAGATACACCATTAAACAGAGAAAAATCTTGCTGCAACAAGATTTTTCCAGCTGCCAACTGCAGTAATGTTAAAACCATGGTCAAGCAAGGGTGATTTTTAGCTCATGCATGTAAAGCCCTATTTTTGCCTTCACGTTCTGGATAATCTACCTACCCAAGTTTCTGGCCAATCCTGACATTAAAAGTAAGGACACAAAAGATGGTATTTGATCAGAACAGCTGTACATTTTCCAGTTAGTCATAGATGGTGTTTAACAGACACCTATCACTCTTCACCTACAGAAGTCATCTGACTCCCAGGTTCCCAATCCCTTTAGTAATGAAGTCTCCAGCACAGTTTGAGTTATCCCCCTGCATGAGCTCTGCTGCCAGGCTGTGCTTTGGAGGAAGAAAATCCAGAGAAGAAGCTGAAAAAGCTCCCTTGTTCTTAACTGAGAAGCTGGAGGAATGTGGCTGACAGCACAGTGATATGGCTATAGCAACACAGCAAGTGAGATACTGCCTCAGGACCTCTGTGCTTGAGGGATTTTGGACTGTTAGACCATTAGACCCTGCCCTTTACAGAACAGAGACAACAAGAGGTAGCAGTTCTAGCATCGTGCTCTGAGCAGGTCTCATGTTAGATTAGCCAGATCTGGATGGAGCCCAGGTTTGCTGAAGGATAAAGCAGACTAAACCTCAGGATCATTTCTGCCCCCAGTGCCATCCCCTCAGGTGACAAAAACATCGGAAAGATCTTCCTGTTTATTCTGAGATGGACTACCTAGTGAACATGCACACAGCCATACCTGGTGATCCTCTGTGGAGCCAGTGTGCAGGCTCTGACAGGGAAGGCAGCACACACTTGTTACCTGCAGGTCTGGTTAAAGGAACTCAGCAGAAGCACGACCTAGATTTCATAATAGCTGCTGCGTCCTGTGCAAATCCACCTGGGAACTGAGGGTCTGATCCCAGTGAAAATCCCTTACAATCACCCAAAGTTCATGCCAACCAAAGCACTCTGCACTGATCTTGCAGTTCACTTTCAAATGGGTCACAACAACAGATATACAAAGGCTGTGTGCCCAAAACATAGTTTCAAAGCAGCTCAGTTAGCAATTCGCTACTTCATTTGGTGCTCAGGGCAGAAGGCACAGTCACTTACTATTGGCACTGGCAGTCCTCAGAGGAGCCTGTGATTCCATGAAAAGCAGAGGAGTAGCCACAGGACCAGGCCAGAGTGGCTGGAACCCAGCTGTTTAATTTTTCCTCTGGTATTTACCAAATTAGGGCTGTTTGCAGCACTCACACGTTGTAACAGTCTTTGCTCTCAAAACAGCAGGGAGCTGCAAAACCGGAGGTGATGTAGGACATTTATTTTTTGCTCTGCTAATTCCTCTTCTGCACTAACTCTTCCTCAGATGTCCATGAAGCTAGGAGGATTCCTGGCTTTCTCTTCCACTAGCCAGCATTTGTTTCCTCTATGTGTCTGAAGACTTTGCTCAAGCACTGCTTCCCATTTATAGCATTGAGGCTTTGTGATGGGGAGGGACCCCTTTTCCTATTATGATGTTAGGCAAGACAATTCCAACTCACTTGTAATGCAGCCCAAAAGTTAAAGTTGCTGGTATACTGGTTCATCTTGCATTGATGCCAAGGCACCTTGTTACTTCTCCCTCCCTCACAGAAAAGCAGTCTGAGATACGCCAGAAAACAACAACAAACATGCGTCTTTCCCCACAAATCACACAACTTTTATTTACCCTGGTCGGGATCCAGACTGTGCCTGACTTTCCTACTCCAGGAAGCTTAGGGCAGCTGCCTTGGGAGTCCAGCTTAATGAAGTTCTTGTAACATTGGCAGGACTGCTAAAGAGCAGGTAATTTTCAAAGCATGCCAGAGGATGAGGTTGCTCTGTTACTATCAATCAAGTGTTCTTCATCTTCAGCGCACAACCATTACCTACAGTGCATGCAGCACAGCACACTTCAGATGTAGCCCTCCTTGTGGTTACCTTTTCCTTAGCTGATCCCTCACCTCTGCAGGCCTTCCCCTCACCTTTCATTTGCAAAAAGGGAGAAGAAATAAGATTAGGATTAGTGTGGCATCTACTACCCCAAAAGGTTTTCTTTTCAAATTACAAATCAGTCCCCACTGCTGAATCCATTATCTAGTCGGCCCAAACTCTTTAATACAGCCAGAGATACCCCATCCTTTATGTATCACTTTATTTACTGAACATGACTCCTTTTTAAGCAGTAAATTCTATAGACGTTTTTGTTTCAGGGCACACACTTAAGCTACAGTGAAATAGGGTGGAACACAATAGCTATTAGGTCCACACCTAGCAGCTGAAAGAGCAAACTGCCTTGATTCAGGGGGAAGATATCCAAACAGCACTCCACTTTGCAACAACTAAAATACCATTCTTGCTGAGGTAAACACCCTATTAACCCACATCCCCTCCAGCACACTGCATTATCAGAGCTTGAAATAACAGCAGAAACATCAACAGAAAGAGAGGCAAAATACTGACAGTTCCATAGATATTCCATGTGTTACTCTGATGCCAGCTGGTAGAAAGCTAAAAGGAAAGAATGAAGGGTGCCTGAAGCAGTGCATTATACTAAAGCAGTATAGAAAAAACCTAAGTACCAGAAACCTTTGTATTCAGCTGGACTGCAAGAAGGGCTTGCTCACTCTGCAGCAGTTGTGTATGACAAGTTGTAATAAAAGAGAAAAAGCTGAACCAAAGGTTATATATATAGACATGACTAATATCATAACACTTTAACTTGCATCCTGTCTCTGCACTCTGAAAGTACAGACAGCAATGAACTGAACTCAATATTCTCATATACCTAGCACTCTCTTTAGTTAAAATGGGAAAATCAAGGCAGAGATGTCCAGCTACTTCTCTAAGGTGGTATAAGAACTTGATGCTCTCTCATCAACGTGGGGAAGGTGAGAGAATTCATGCTCAAGGCTGTCAGACTGAAGAGTTTATTATAAAGTCAGAAAAAGCAGAATATTCACAGTTTGGATATCTATGAACTGCAAACCATGGATTCACACACTCATGAGAAGCAAGACCAGTAAAGCATTAGAGAAACACAGCTCTGCGCACATAACTTTTACTCCAGCCTGCTGAGCGCTGGGATGGAGGATCAGCCCACCCATGGCTTATAGCTGAAGAGGAGGTGAGCACTCAGAAGGCACAGAAGGAGAAGAAGGCATCGTGGTTAAGAAATGAGCTGCAGAACTTGCTCAAAACATCAGGATTTGGTTTGGAAGTAGGCTGCTGAATGAGGAGATAAGAAAAAGGCCTCACAGACAGGGAGACCACAGGTGTGCAAATGAACCTCAACCGGCAGCAGATGTTTTAAAGTAAGTGAACACACGACTGACACGCACATTTGCTAGAATGGCCATTCTCTTCCAGCACTCATGATCCTTTGCACGGGTGAGCCTGCAGGTACAGCAGTGCCCTTGGGACACCACAGAGGGAGTGGGTGCCTCTGGTCTGAGTCAGGGTACGTGCCAGAGCATGACTGTGGCACTCAGACACCCAAGTCACCTGCCAGGCTACGCTCAAAGGGCTCCAAGAGACACCAGCCCAAACATGCAGTCAACAAACACAGCTTTGCTCCTGCTTGTGTTCTCTTCAGGAAGAGGTAACGTGTAGGGGTGTCACCGAGAAGCCACCTCTCCTCCTCTTCCTTGCTCAGGTACCAAACTGAGGATTACAATCTGCAGCCTCAATAATGAAGCTCTCTCATGAACCAGTCACATACCACTTCCTGCAACCCCGCTGCTCCCAGTGCGAGCGGAAGGAAGCCACATGAAGTAGGACATTCGAACACCTCGTGCCTCCAGAGATAGAACTATTTTGTATGCTCTGAAACAGAAAGTTGTGCTTCACCAAAACTGTACAGAGCCAAGTGTAAGCCTGGCTTTGCACAGACAGAATTCTCACGTTATAGCCCAGAAGCCTTGCAATAGAGTATATAAAGTTTCATATTCACTGTAAGGACTCGGTTAAGAGTCTCTGGAGAGAGAAAAAAGAAACCAGCATAAGATGTTATTAAATAACTTGATACTATTGTGCAACATCATTGAGAGGTACAGTGATTTTTAATCAGTGACTGTACAAACCAGTTGAATGTTGCAGCACTAAAGAGCCCGAGGAATGGCCAATTCCACAACAGAAAGGTTGTTTTTCTAAATAATCAATATGCTAAAGCAACATTGGTTTGCTACTTTTATACTTATAAAAGTAAAATGCCTTCATCATCTGCATTCCACATTTAGTGGCTTTCGGTACAGAAAAGGCAGGGCTTGATACTATGGCAAGTTATGAGGCGAAGAAAATCCCATTTGAAGAAGTATAAAGTATAGCAGCTTAAAAGTAAAACGGAAGAGTTAATTGTTTTGGCTATTTAAAGCTGAGAAACATTCAGTCAAAACTGGACCTAACAGAGCAAGGAAGCAGAGAACACAGCTGAACTATGAAATAAAAGGGCCTGGATATATTATTATATGCATTAATTACATTATAATCGGGTTTTCAAATAAGCCATGTCTATAATACATATGTTCCAGAGATGGGAAAGGTCTGTCCTGAGTTGTGCATGCTTATTTTGCAAGATTGGCACACTACTGACACAGCAGACATTCCTTCTCCTTCAACTGTATGCTCCAGTTACTCCCTGCTATGGGAAAGCCATACAATCCACTGCCTCCCAAGAACCAGCACACCTCCCATACCTCTTGCCTCACCTCTAACTGCAGCAGACCTGAACACCAGCCTCAGGGCAGAAACCACACAGCTTCCAATACTGCCAGAAGCCACCAGGAGAAGTACATCCCCAGGGAATGAGGGTACCTGCTCCCCTGGAGTCAAACACCAGTAGATCCTAGAGCATGACTTGGTTAAGAATCACTACCTAATAAACTTACTGATAGCAGCCACATTTTATGTTCATGTCCTTAATCATAGCCTGTTAACCCAAAGCAAGCCCAAAGCAGCTACTTCTCCAGCTGATGGAGTGCTGGTCAAGCACCCATCATGTTTAAATGACCATATCTTGACAGCTTTACCTAGGCCTCAGGTTCTTACACAAAAAGCATCATTGTGCGTATTTCTTTTCCCTGAAAATACATTACTAGAAAGAGCAATTAATCACTTTCTTCTGGATGGCTTAAGAGAACAGAGAATAACGGTTACAGAATGAAACCCCAGAGCATGTTTTCCCTCACTGAAAGCTCCCATACTTTCATTAGTATGACTGATCAAACTGATCCTCTGGTTTCACCCATTGCAAACACCCCCAGGAATCCCACAGGGTGAGCTCGGCTCTCAGCAGCACCAGGAGCTCTGTGCAGGCAGGTTGGGACCCACAGACCTGAATGTTTGCCTGGTGTGGGACATAAGCATCCATAATCTCTCACCAAAGCAGATCATTCTGTCACCACTCACTCTAACCCACTCCATCAGGGCAATGCTCCAACATGTGTTCATGTTCTGAAGTGCATGAGGCACTATTCCAAGTAAACCAGCACCACCGAGACCTACATTAAACCAAAGTCCCCTGCAACTTTAAGAGAGCCCCAGACAGCTCGGCAAGCACACAGAGCTCTCTTTGTCCCAGTCCTGCTGCTGACATAAGGAGCAAAAGCACATCCACTGTGCACACGAGGGAGAAAGCACAGATGGAGCCATGTCACCAGCTTCCCTCTGCTCCCAGGGTAAAAAATCTCCAGCAGGGAGAAGGGCTCATCTCCCCCCATGGAGGTATGGCCTCCAGCCACTCTGCCCCAGAACTCTGCTGGCACAATGGAGAAGCTCATCCCCTAATCTGGGTTAGACAAAGAATAGATAACTGGTGGCAACATCACCCAGCGGGGTGCAAACCATGTCCTCCACAATTCCACTGTCAAGACCAACAGCCTCCAGCATCTATTGGTGCCAGAAAGGCTGTAGCCCAAGTTAACACACACAGCACTACAGAACTATCAGTAGACGATGATGGCTGGATGGGGCTTTAAGCAGCCTGCTCTAGTGGAAGGCTCCCTGCCTGTGGCAGGGAATTGGAACTGGATGAGCTTTAAGGTGCTTTCCAACCCAAACCATTCTGCTATTCTGTGACATTACACAAATTGTGTCACTACAGTGCTATTGTTATTTGTGCAATGCAGCCTTGATTCAAAGCTTCGCCTATTTAATCACACTGTGTGGAGTATCCACCTTTAAGAGATGATACAGTTTAGGATGGAAAACACAAAGGTACCAACAGATAAGAAGTAACTGACAATTGCCTCAAGGAAGGGGTGACACAGCAGGTGACAAAGGTTTGTCATACTTGCCCCGAGGCTGAGCTCAAAGATGGTTTTCCTTTGTTAACTGAGGGTTTCCCTGGTGTCATTTCAAGGACCTTTTAAATCAAGACTTCAGCGGAAAATCATTTTAATGCACAAACCCAAAGCACAGCGACATTGACACAGTTGTGTCTCTTGCTGCAAGGCAGCAGGACCTTGATGCAGGGGCACACCAGTGCACTTCATAAAGCATTGATGGTCTCTAGAGCGCATTTACTCCAACGTGTGCCAGAGCTTTCATACGTATTACACACTCATCACTTGGCTCTGCAATGCAGGTAACCGACTGCAGCTCTGCAGAGCTGCTCATGCTTGAAACAAAAAGGTTCTGGGCCTTGATCAGAACAAGTTTCTATTTCAAAAGTGAACCAACTGATTTCTTTCTGCTCTGGCCAACCCACGGCATCCGCTATACTGAAACGTGTACCTCTAATGGGCTTAGAAAAAATCAGTTCCCCATCTCTGAAGTGACCATTAATTGTATCTTGTGTTGTGTCCCAGGATGTTTCTAAAGAGATCTGCCCTACTTGGGGCAGTTCTTCGGAATATAAACAGGTTACAACACAAACTTAATGGATTTCCTTTGTAAGACTGCAATAAACAGGATCTGTTAAGAACAAACGTGGCTGCAGAAAAAAGTCAGATGTCAGAAACAAGTCACCCAACTTGGAAAAAAGGCTTTGAAACCCTGTAAGAAGACATGAGGAGGAAGGGAAAAATGAAAACCAGAACCCATGGTGTGACTTGCAAAACTTTTTATCAAGATGCTATTAATACACCACGTGTATATATATATACACACATACACACACTCACAGAGCTCAGGTATATTGAACAACATGTTGGACACCACAAAGTCACCTGAGGGTGTAGGAGATTTCAAACCTAATCTTACATGTTCTGGCAAGGCTTTCCTGCTTATCACAAAGTGACACCTAGGCCAGCTTTGTCCCCAGCACTACGGAGCTGCTCTTCAGGGGCAGGAGCTGCCCTGAGTCTGCAGCACCAGCAGGATGATGTTCTGCTGCAGTGGGACTATTCAAGTATTAACCCTCTATCACACCAGCTTTCTGAACCAAGGCTGCCCTGGGGTTCACTATGTGCATGTATGTGTGCAAATAAGGTACCACATTCAAATCTACATCATTATCAGCTTTCATAAAAAGGAGATTTTTCATAGCTTCTGAGCAGAAGATACTCAGAATAGGGCACAACTGGAGCTAACACAAACAACAAAATGAATCCACCCTCTGCCCACTCTCTTTTCTCTTTCTTTTCTTTTTGACAGCGGGGAGGGAAGGAATTGTCTTCCAGAGATAAGAAACTCACATGCCTCTTCCTTTCCAGCAAGATCATCTTTAGTTAGCACAAAGCAACCAAGATCAAAAGCTATTTTAAACCAACGCCATAAAGTTCCCTCCTCCCAGCCCCAGTGCCTGTAGGTGATTCAGCACAGCAAATGACAGCGTGCCACGTTGAGTTCATTTCTCAGCACCCTGCTCACATCACACAAGGAAGTAAGTGCTTTCAGACTGCCAGTAAGAGGAGGATCAGATCTTTCTGTCCTAGGAGTTTATAGCTATTTAGAGCACTACCTATGTTATAGCTATGCCTTTAAAGGCATAAAAAAAAAAAAAAAGAAGCTATAACACAGCCTTTAATCAGATACAGGGTTTACATAAGGTGAAGTGATGCAGGAGGTTCAAACTACTCCCTCTTTCTTAAAACAAAGCACATATTTACATAAGAATACACAGAGCCTCCCCCAGCAACACAAGCCAATGAACAGGTCTGTGCAGATCAGACCCTGCCCATTGGATCACCAAACACTTTCGGATTCCAACACACACGATCTAGAGCCTTGTCTTTATTAGCAGAACGTTTAATTTGCCATCTCAACTCAAAGGTCAACATTCCAGTCTAAGCTTCATGAAAGCTCTCAATGGGAAAACATCTGACCATGTCTGTAGCTCAATGCTCCTTATCTCAGCCACTGCACCGTGTTACAGTACATAGGAATTGGGCATTTATGGAGACAAGTTTCACAAGATCCAATTCATAGGGATAATTAGGCTGTATTACAGACATTGTTCACACTTTACCTTGAGAAATGATGGACTGAAGACAGCAAAACAAGATAGCATGGAGCACTTATTATTTTATTGAACTCATTTTTGTACATGCTATCTGTTATTTCCACACTGCTTTATTTACACAGAATCCAGATTCTGCTGTTTTAATCATTCACTACTACTTAAATAATATTATCAGTGAATTGGCTGCTTTATCAGTTAAACTGGCAACCAGGATATCAGAGAACTCAAGCTTTTATCAATATTAACATTGAGATGAAAGCCAGTTGCAAGCAGATTGCACTACAGGTTAAGCATCATTACTGCTTCTCTTGTCTACATCTGACATCATCATGGAGCAGCTCTCATGCCATGCTCTTCTCCATTCCTCCCAACACCTCCACCTCATCAGCTGAGAGCAGACAAGATGAAATCAGGCCAAGTGAGCTGGTGTGATTTATAGTGGAAGACTCTGCTCCCCCTCAGCCCCAACGGGAAGCAAATAATCTTTACAGAGGCATTAGGGATTACTGCTTCCCGGCTTCGGCAAAAATTCATGGCACCTATCGTGTATCGCTCTTTGAAGCTGCTGCTGTGTTTTGTTGGTACTTGGTTGGGGTTTTCCAATGCATATAATTATCAACAAGTACCAGTCTCTTCTAAAACACTCAACAATTCACACTGTTTGTAGAAAAGTTACTTTATTATGAAGCATGGAAGCTGAACACCTGTAGCTAGCTTACATGGCGTCCTGATGAATGACACCATTTGGTCTCCTTTCAGTTAACTGGGAAATCATATTAAAATACGTAAACCTTCATACACACCCAACAGAAGCTGCTAACACTGCATTTAATATTCATCACAAGTACAGTAGAAGACTGCTGAAATGCTTAGTTACTATTCTCTTCCCTTCCTCATCTCATATTAGACTCTAACCAGAAAGTTATGAGAGGTATGCACTGCAGAGCTGGCTCTTCCGATTCCTAAATTTAATCCTCTTTCCTTTCCCCACATCGCCTCCCATACGCACACAACCACACAGCCAACAGGAACATTTGCTGCCCAGATAATGCCAACAGACTGAGCAAGCCAAGATGCCCACCTGCTACAGCTCAGCCTGCTCCACTGCTCCACTGCCCTCTCTTCTGCCTGCTCCCAGGAAAGCTTCTGTGCCACAGCATTTCAATACCATCCCAGAAATACAGTGCTCATGTAAACACTGACACTTTCAGCTCCAAGTGTTAAGTAACATTCAAGCTGTACGTAGGTTTAGGCTTTGAATGGTGTAATGAATGTTGTGGAGTCCCTTTTCGCACCCAGGTTATTCCAAGACAAGATTTTCCTTCAGTTAATTCCATGCAATTCCTCATTCTGTCAGTAAAGATGTATTATATCATACTAGGATTCTTTACTAGTTCTTCCTCTCTATCTTTTCAGCTGAAAGCACCAACTCACACGGCACCTACACCAGCTACCTCTGTACTGACAACTTAAATACTTCTACACATCTAAGGCAGAGATACAATACTGCACTTGCTTGCCTACGCTCCTAATCAAATGGAGTAAAAAGAGACCAACAATCACATTTACTGCCACAAAAAAAGCTGCATTCAGGATAAAGGCCAAACTTCATGTTTCAATGTGAAATCACAACACTCCCAAATACCCATTTTCAGTTCTCGGCCTCCAGAAATAATTGGGCTTTTGCTTTCTGGGAAGTTCTTGTGAGTATTTTTGTCATTCGATGTATTTTGTTTCCAGCTGTGACAGTCTTAAAAGCTTTTCCCCTCTCAAAAGTCCTCACACTTGCAGTGACAACATAAGAACACCACACTGCAGCAGCTACGCTAAAATCTTCACCTTCGAGATATAAGAAGTCACTGAAAAAGAGAAAGCACTAGAAATTATTGCAGATGGCCTCTGTTTCAGAGGCAGTGCAACTGCACACATAGGAACGTCCCTGTCCCTTTCAACAGCAAGTCAAGCCTAAAAGATCACACACTTGTTTCCAGCATTACAACAGTCTTGCTCATGGCAGCGAACAGCGCCTACTTACATATCCCAACAATCACTGAGGGCATGTGTTCCAGGTGCAAGTAGAAGAGAAGATTGTAAAAATTGAAGCAGATGAGAGAGAAGCACAGGATGACCGAGATCCACTCCTGCAGCCTCTTTCCTGTTGGGGAAAAAAAGAGAAAAGGCATGTTTTAGTTTATCTGAGAGGACATTTTGACATCTGCAATAATACGGACATTCCACTGCCTGGATGACTGACTCCATTTGTCTGACAGGGAACCGAAACAGAAACTTACTTATCCACGGGAGGTGTGCATATTTTGTTAAGGGATATTCTTCTTCCTCCAGCCGCTACTAACCCCTTCCCTGTGCCCTTGCCCAAATAACAGGGACAAATCAGACACCATCTGACATTGTCCTAGTTTCCTTCCCCCTGCGGTTGCTGGCACTATGTTCCTCCACATCACATCCTTTTTCAAATCTCCATTTCATTCAATATTCAGTGTTGCTGGGATGGCTGAATATGGGAACAAATTTTTGGCTTCAGATGCCCTGTAATTAAGTCACCTCATGATCTGCAATATTCAGAATCTCAGCGTTTGTAAATAAAGCTGTGGTGCTTGCAGGAAAAAGCATCATCTTGTATTCTGCTGACCCTAGAACTGCTTTCCTGACATTTGAGCTATACTTCTGAAGCTTGCTTACTTTACTCCTGCAGCCTTGTCTTTGCCTTCCTGCTGCTCCCAGGCAGAAGCCTACCACCTCTCAACCATTGCAAGATGAGAGGAGACAGAATAAGCAAAGAGAAAGATCTGGCAAAAATTCTCTCTTGTACCTTGTGGTACTACTACAGTATCTGAACAACCTCCTCATTTATTGCCTATAAAAAGAGGCACATCGGAGTATGGTAACACTTTGAACATTCAGATTAGCAGCAGAAAGCTTCTGCCTCTCAATCACTGCCAGTTCCTCAGAAGGCATCGATGCAGAGAGCAAGAGAACACTCAGTGCAAGACCCACATAGATTAAGCCATCAGAAACAGACCTTTAATGCCTAAATCCAAGAAGATATGAGCCACCACCTTGGCCCAGCAGGGCCATGGCTGTACTTAGCTCTTGACATGCTCAGGAGCAGAGAGGTCATTCATTCTTCACCTATTTCAGGGGCCAGAGAGCACAACTGCACTTGCCTATGGCCTTCCAGGGCAGTTTAACCCTGCTGACCATTTCCACTCTCTCCTGCAGCCTTATACACTTTGTACCACTACAGTTTGAGGCACAGCAACATGCAGGGGAGCAGTCAGTAAGGGCTATGTGCAAGGTGCACATCCTCTCACAGGAGCAGAGGCACACTCACGCATTTGGCACGTGTTCAGGACAGGAGCTTCTTTCCTACTACTCCACTACACTGACCTACTGCCTGATCAAATTTCTCCTCCTAAATGCTAAATCAAGTCCCTCTTCTCAACTATCCCATGCAGTGGAAAGGAAGCTAGGAACACTGAAGGAGGATCGGTGTTCTCTTCAATGTGCCTACAATGCAGCATTTTAAAGCAGTGTGAATAAAGACTTTCAGAGGCCATTAGTGTGCAAACCAACATCCTTTGCAGCAGCAGAGAACCCTAAAATTAAATTAAGACACAAGAACAAGCATATTTTAAGGCAGCATCAGGTGACAATGTGGGACACTATAAAGAGATCCCTGGAGTAATGAAAGTAAGAGTTAATTAATGCTTCCTGCATAAGAAAACCACACCCTGATTAGGGGAGCGCAGTGGGTAGATCCTCACAGAACAATTAGCTGACTGTGGGGAAACACGCCTTGCTAGCGGGTCCCAGGAGTTCAGTCTATGCAAACAGCTCTGTACTCTGAACATGGGATCCCAAGGTGACCGTCCAGAGATATCCAAGTCCAGAAATGCAGGCCCAGCTCTGGACAGACTGGGAAGGCAAATCGGCCAAAGGAGCAGAGTCAGCACCAACACCTTGTGCTTGGATCATGGGCAACGGTTTGTGTTGGGAAGGACCTTTAAGTTCATCCAGTTCCAACCCCCTGCATGGGCAGGGACACCTTCCACTAGGGCAGATTGCTCCAAGCCCCATCCAACCTGGCCTTGAACACTGCCAGGGATGCTCTCAAGTTTAAAAGTACGCCCCACATGAACGTGCCAAAGCCACTAAGTATATGTTTAAAGAAATAGTGGAAATACTGCAGAGTCATATTCACCCTGCACAATTATATGCGATCCCTGCTCTTAAGACTTCCTGCTCAGTAGTTCAGCATCATGTGCTTCCACCATAACACATATTCTGACATTGTTCATGCAAGTTATTTATGTAATACCAGAAAAAAATGCACATCTAATCTACCAGCACAGCTCATTGCTGATGGGTATCGCTACACACACGCTGCTCCGCAGACTTCCCAGGAACTTACATCCACAGCTGAAGATACGAGCAGCAAGTTGGTTGGGGAAGAAAATCTTTTCCTTATGAGCAAGAGCACAGTGTAGTCGTAAAGCTGGTGTTTGCTTGCGTGTAAAGCACAGGAATTGGCCACCAACTGGTTCAGATCTGTGCCTCTGGACCAGCTGAAGGACATCACACCCCTCCTTCCCTCAGTTCAAGGAAGAGGCAAGCAATGCAAGCTGAAATGGGTAGACTTGCCCTGTACAGTCTAGAAAACTGGCAAACTAATGGATGCCTTTGTTTTCTTACCATAACTTGGCTCTGTGCAAGTAAAAACTCCTGCTTTTCCAGTAATGGCCTTGAACACAAAGCTAGAGTGTTCAGCTGACCTGCTGGAAACCACAAGATGGAGAAAGCTGATCTTCCCTTTCCCAATCCCTCACCAGAGAATGAATGACAGGAAGGGCAGGAATACCTGGCATCGCTCACACCGAGCTAAAGACAACGACATGTTTTATTATAAGGAGTTTGCAGTTATTTCCAAGGCATAATCACAGAGCTGCGGCGTCTGACAAACAGCAAGCCTCAGGGAGACAAGGCCAAAGCAACGCCTCAAACATCCCCCTCCCGGTCCCGAGGCGCCAGGAGCATCTCAAGTAGCCACTAAGCATCCTGAAATGAAAGCCTCTGTTGCTACTTTGTGTCGCACGTCCGCGTTTCGGTTAAAAGGCGAAGGCTGAGCGGGCACCCGAAGGGCAGAGCGCTCCTCCGGGGCAGGCTCTCGTTAGAACCCCCCGCCGCGGCAGCGCAGCCCCTTCCCAGCCCTGCTTGAAGCGGCCGCGCTCGCCCGCCCTGCGCAGGCCACCAGCGCGCGGCATCGCCCCGCCGACAGCGCGGGGCCGCCTCGCTCACCCGGGGCTCCCCGCAGCCGCGCTGGGGAGAGCCGGGTCTGGAGGGGGGGCCCCAAGGCCCTTCCCGCAGGGCCCGCACTCACCTGGGGAGTAGAGCTCGGCCAGCTCGCGGGCCCCGGCGTGCTGCGCGCCCCACCGCCGGCTGCCGCCCTCGGGCTCTTCCGCGGCCTCCCCCTGCGGCCCCGCCGCCTCCGCGCGGGCGCTACCGCCGGCGCTCGCCATGGCCCGGCCCCGCGGCGGCGGCGGCTCCCGGAGGCGGGCGGGGGGCGGCGGGAAGCGCCCGGGGCCCGGGGAGGCTCCCGGGAGCAGCGCTGCGGCCCGCGGCAGCATCGCCAACGGCCCCGCTGAGGGAGGGGCGGGGGGGGACGGACGGGCGCGGCTAGCCACGCCCCTGCGCCGCCTCCCGCCTATCGCCGGCGCCACCGCCCTGCCGCCGGGCCAATGGGCAGCGCCGCCCGGCGCGGGCGAGCCAATGGCGTGGCGGCAGGCTCCGGCGGCGCAGCTGGAGGCGCCCCGCCCCGCCCCGCGGGCCGCAGCTGGCGGTGGGCGGGGCGGTCCCTGCAGCGCCCCCCCCCCCCCCGCCCGTGCCTTGCGCGCCCCCTGGCGGCGCGGCTGCCCCGGTGCTGCGCGGAGCCCCGGCCGTCACGGCGGTAACGCGCCGGTACAGCGCCGCCTCCGCGGGTGACCCAGCGGTCCTCCGCGCACCGGTGGCCCCGAAGGAACGCACCCCACGGTGGGAGAGAACGTCTCAGTGCCAGAGTGCGTCTGCAAACACGATTTCTGCAACGGACGTACCCGGGTGTCAGATAAACCGGCACTAAAATAACAAATAAAATAACTAATAAAGCGTTCCAAAGAATTAAACAGATTTCACGTATTCATTTAAAATGGATCCATTTGCAGTGGGTGAAATACTAAACCAGGTGTCTGATTGATCACAGAATCACAGAACCATGGAATGGTTTGGGTTGGAAGGGTCCTTAAAGCTCATCCAGTTCCAACCCTTGCCACGGGCAGGGACACCTTCCATTAGAGCAGCTTGCTCCAACTGGCCTTGAGCACTGCCAGGGATGGGGCAGCCACAGCATTCCTGGGCACCCTGTGCCAGCGCCTCAGTATCACAGGTGATACTTGTGCCAGGTCACTGGTAGGTTTCCTGACACATCGCTTCACTTTCAGGATGGTTTTTCCACCAGGCACTCTGCCCATGCGCTCCCAGACCCCTGCAGTTCATCCCTTCTCAGTGTGCGGCGGCACTACGGCTGTGGCAGCTCTTGGAGCTATAAGTAGAAGGTGTCCCGGCCCGTGGCAGCGAACTGGATGATCTTTAAGTTCCCTCCTCGCCCAAACCCAAACCATTCCATGGTCCCACGGTCCCACGGTCCCACATCTAGGACAAGGCTGCTGAGACTCTGAATAGAACTCTGCACTAAGGGAGTGTTTCCGCAGGAAAACCTGCGTGCTCTTTGGGGTGATAAGGACGGTATCGGGATACGACAGACCGCGCTGCTGCACAGGAAGCTCCGGAAGAGCTGCATCCCTGTCCGGTTTGCTCGGGGGTAGCAGACAGCCAGGCCCTGCCGCGCTGTGCGCATCCCTCTCCGCTGCTCCCGGGGACCGCGCTGCGGCTGCGGCGCGGCTGCAGAGGCCTCGGGGCGAGCAGCGCTCAAACGCCCGCCCGGAGCCGGCCGCGGTTACCCCCGCTAGGTGGCGCCCCAAGCCCGGTGACGGGCCGGGCCGGAGGGCGGCACGGGCCGGGTGCGAAGCCCGGTGCCCGCCCGGCAATGCCGTGAGCCCCGCTCGGCCGCAGCCGCCACCGGCTCCCCCTGGCACAGCCCTGGGCACTGCCTCACCCTGCGGCTGACACCTGCCGGGGCACCTCGGGCTCCTGCGGCCCTGACCGCTGCCCACCCCCGGCATGGGCCCGTCGGGGAGGAGCACCCTCCGGGCTCACCTCTCGCCCCTGCACTTACGCAATTCCAGTCCCTTCCCGCGCCACGAGGCACAACGGGAGCAGAAACCGGCTGCAGCTCCCTTGCTGGGCTCTGGCATGGGAAAGTGTCAGTGGGTGGGAGAGCTGGAATGGCCGCTCCCACGGCTCCCGTCTAAAGCTGTGAATGCAAAGAACGGAGATGACAGGGACCAAAAGGCGAGGTGTGTGTTGAGGACGCGGTACTCCATGGTTATCCCTGCCTGGTACCCAGTCCACCAAGGCCAGCTGTCAGATGACACAGACCAGCCCAGGGGCTGCTTTTAGGTGCTAGGACTCACACCAACAATTCCTAACTGATGCCTGGCAGCCCCACTTTCTCCACGGTGCTCGACACAAGATGAGAGCAGAGGGAAAAGAAAGTATTTGTACAGTCAAGGGCATGGACCATAATGCTTTTAAAGAAGAAAAATCTTGCTTCTTAAGCCCACTCTCCCATCACTCTTTCTAAGTCCTCCCTTGGTTTGTGTCACTCCAGCAATAAACACCATGGAGTCCCGGCTACCCAGCCTGCAGCCTCAGCACCTCTGAACAGCAATCCTCTTTTAGAAACTGCCTAAATGAATTCCCAAGTTCTGTACTAGGAAATTCTGACACTTGGCAGGGTCTCTTGGCGGGACAGAATTCCTGTTTCCTTGATGGATCTTTCGAAAGTTTGCATATGTTAGAAAAAAGCATTAATACATGATCTTAATAAATCCATCAAAGAAAGAGGCCACGATTACCTAGGAAATGTCAGGCAACTATGGAAAACTTCTGGGAAGTTGGTGGAGAGCAGCTTCTTTGCCAATTCTTTTTGGAATACAAGGGAACAGGCTACTCATGAACCACGAAGTCACCTCTTACAGTCCCTGCTTGGAAAGACAGCCCACGTCTTGCCAGCCAAATGGCTTCAGCGCAACTCTCTACATCACGGGACTGGAGACTGTAGCTTCTGCTCTGTCCTGTTCCGTTCCGGGGGTGTTGGTGTGCACTCTGCCTCTCCCTCCTTCTCTGTCTCTTGCAGAGCCACAGAGCGGGTGCTCCGACCTCCAATTTGCTCTGGAAAATTTTCTGTCGGGTCAGGGAAGGTATTTTGCTCATGTTGTCTGCAGGCAGTGGTGCCAATCTCCAGGTGTCGTCTCTGCAGCACTGTAGGGCAAAGAGCAATGTGTAGATAAAGTGGGATTGAGCAACGCAGCGCTGCAAATGCTAGGTCAGAGGTGAGCAGAAAATCAGCAGAAGACCAACAAATACCTTAGCATCACCATGTCACATGGAAACAAGGGGGGAGGGAGCACTTAGGGAGCGGGAGGACTCTGGTCTCTAACAAAAGAAGTGAAGGTGGCCAGGAGACATGGCCTGCAAGCGCCTGGGGAGCTCCCTGCCACTGGAGACTGCAAGGCAGGGTATCGCTGCTGCGGTTTCAGAAGAGAGGAAAGCATGTGGCAATCAGTTTTTATGTTAAAATGAGGCAAAGTCTTGAGGCTGGTCTCAGAGCTGGGGGAGACGGAAGGAGAGCCAACCCCTCTCCGAGTTGAGACATTGTCCCTGCCTGACATTTCATAAGCGCTGCTTTTTTACAGCATAGAACAGCAACTGGAAAGCTAGAGATTGAAATCTGGCCTCTGCCAGGTACAACTTAGGAGCTGTGGCTGGCATAAGGTGTGTGGCTGTATAAAGAGGTACCTGGGGGTAGGAAGAGCAGCAAACACAGCTCACAACATGCTCAGAAATACATTTCATTTTTACTTCTCTGTTTTGCAGCCCTTATTGCAACATTGCTCCACTTAAGCCAGTCTTTCAGGCAAGGTCCCCTCCTACCCCCCCCCCCGAGACCTTCCCACACCACCTCTGTGCTCTCTCCCAGCCTGCCTGTTTGCATGGATACCACTCTGCTCTGGAACACCTCACATTCTCCTCTTCGGCCCATTTCCAACACACTACCTACAGCACCTTGTTCATTGATGCAACTCTCAACTTCTGGCATAAACCTCTTTCCTCTTTGTCCCTCTTCTGCTCATCCATGTTGTTTTGCACTGCAGGGCAGGGTGAGAGGCTGTGCTCACACACGGTTTAGCATGACACAGCTCTGATCTTACTGATCTGCTAAGAGCTACTGCAAGGGAAATAACACTTGAGACAGATCTGCAGCAAGAAGCATCAGAACTTACAGACAGCCTTTTTCTAGAGTATCGTCCTCAGTCCACAGACCTTATAAACATTTCAGTATTTGAGCCATCACCATCAAACCAACAGCATCTCCCCAAAGCTGGTGTCCTTCCAGGGACAGCTGCTGCGGACCTGCAGCGCGTGAACTGGAAAGCTTGCAAAAAATCCTGGAAAAGAAGACCATTTCCAGGAAGAAAATGCCTTTGCAATGCTTTATCGTAGGTTTGAGCCTGAAGCTGGAAAGCTGTGGCTTTTACAGGACAAAAGAAAAACTGAAGAGCAGAATTTAATTCATGCCAGAAATGAGCAGTGAGGGTGAGATTCTCCCCTCCACCTTTTCTGGTATCTTTGTGTCACCCTCCCACTGTCTACATTGTTTCACACATGAATGTAGAGGGATTTGGATTCTATTGCATCAGATTTTTCTCTGCTCAAATATGCTTTATGTTCTTATTAAGTGATTTGCGAGTTACGCTGTCTCCTTCCTCAGCTGACTAGTTCTGAAGAAAAGGAATCATGGAATCACTAGGAAGAAGGTGCTTTCACAGAAGTGCTGCCTTCCTGTTCAAAATTACTCTGTTGGGAGACAGAGCAAACCTGCTGCCCTTGGGTTTTTCACAGCAGTGCCTGGATCCCTTCACCGGGAATCTCTGCATCTATTCTCTTATCTAAAGCGTCTCTCTGAGGAGTTTTCCAGGACGACTACTAGCAGCCTCTGCACATGTGGCCAGGCCAAGGGACAGAGCTCAGTGTGCCCACACAGTGCGAGCCTCTCTCTGCACCTGTTCCCATTCCAAAAACCCCATTTCTGCCCATGCATTTGTTATGACAAGTGCAGAAACAATTTATGAGAGACCAGAGTTAGCTCAGAACCTGCTTGTCGAATGCCAGGGTTTTGGATAAGTGGTTAGAGCCGCCGACAAGGTTCCCATGAGAAGCTGAGAACGGACGTTGGCTCCATGAGAGTGGATGCTGGGGTTTGAGGTGAGCTGGAGGAAGTTTAAAGAGATCCACGTACAGCAGGGAGGTGAGGGGGGAGAAGGCAAGGAGGGGACAAGCTGGGCATCCAACCTCAATTACCACCCCGGCTGACGTGTGATCTCAGTGACTACAGGATTACTCAGCACTGGCCTGGAAGCGAGGTGTGGGCCACACCATCCCTGATATAATCTGTTTCACATGACAGTTTCACAGACATTGTATTTTGTTAGGGAAGATCAGCACAGGCAGTACACCTCTGCTGCAGAGCCGGGGAGGATGGGGCAGAAACCTGAAGAGGGCAAACTGAGATCTCCTGCCCAGGAAAGTCACCAACCAGTTTTAGTGCTCAGCTTTATCCAACAGCAGTGGTGAGCTGGAGAGCTGTCAGGGTAACGCCGAGCAAGGCATCACCACAGCAGGAGACCTCCTGCTCTGGGTCGCTGAGATGTCTGGGAGGTAGGAAGCACATGAGGCCAACTTTCAAGAGCTCGGTTACAAGGGCCAGTTGGGGCAGCGGCTGGAGGTAACTGCCAGATCAGAATGCAGGATAAAGGCGCACAATGAGGGAGTAAACAGCCAGAAGAACAAGCCCTGGCTCACTGCGACTTGCCAGTATTTGCACCCAATACAGATGTTTGTATTTATGAAGGTATGGGCTCCAACTCCAGCCTCCAGACCCAGCGCTCTGGCCAGGCCCAGCTCCAATTTAATCTCTGGTGCATTCACCAAAGATTAACCTGGTAGATAAAGATGGAACTAGAACTATTTGAAGCCTGAAAACCTGTTAGGGTACTTCTGCTATGGAAAGAAAAGAAATCCTTTTAAAACATGGAAAAAAAAGGCAAATTAAAAACTAAAGTGAGAAAAAGTCCGATGATCACTGCCTGATTCTTGAATTCTTCCTCTTTTCAAAGTTCTGAGGTTTGGACATTATGAACAGTTGACTGTTTGAATTGTATAATGCAATACCTGTTCCTCTGGCTTAACGTTACAATATTTCCCACACCGCAGGATTGCTTCACATTATTCTAAGAGGCAATGTCATTTTCCCTGCAGTGCTGGGTCTTCTTTACTGAGGCGAAGGACACTCCTACTTCCTTTAATTATATGTTTTGTTTTAAATTAATGTCCTTTATTCTGCGGATGAATCACCAGCTTGTAGACAGGTAAATGTGGGAGTAAGAGAGTGAAAATATAAGTTTGATTCCCAAGGTGGGTGTCTTTAATTAAAACGGACATCAAGATTCAGTCTTCCTTCCCAAACTTAACCCGCGATTCTAAAAACATTTGGATTCCATGTTTCTATGCACATATCTCACTTCCCTTCTGAACTGTGTGGGATACAGTCAGTCCCCTTTGATTCCCTATCGCCCGTGTACCCTGACAGTTGCACCATATCATGCAAAGCAAATATGCCAAGGCAAACTTTAAGGCCACCATCCCTGCACAAAGAGATGGCAAAGGGAGCTCTGGGTTGGCTCGACTCTTTTGCTGCTGGCGTGCAGGGGGCCTGCGGCAGCCCCGTGCCCTGCTCCGACCCCTCTTTGATCCTCTCTGTGCCCATTGAGATAGATGGTGCTCACTGCTCCTGGGATTAACTCGAGCAAGCACGGGACGGAGAATAACGGGATCTGTCTGTTTGCAGCCTTTCCCCTGCCTCACCCAAGGGGGGGCGGAAAATCCCTCTTTCCTTCTATTTCCCAAGGGAACAGGGGCGCAGCCGGGACCTGCACCCACCTCGGCAGCGCCGCCAGCCCCCAGCCCGCTCCCGGGCGCGAAGGACGGAGCCCCCGCGGGCACGGAGCCGGCGGCACCGTCCCGACACACGCGTGCGCGTGTTCCCCGGCTCCCCGCTCCGGCTGCCCCGGCGGCGCCCGGGCTCCCCCGGCCCCGCTCCGCAGCGAAGCCGCGTCCGCAGCGCGGCCGCTCGGCGGGCACCGCACCGGCACACCAGCCCCGGGAGCCTCCGCCGGGGCCGCGGCCGGGGCCGGGGCCGGCAGTTACAGAGCGTGCAGCGTGGCAGGCGGCCAGGCGGTGACGCGCCTGTTGCTATGGGATCCACCGCCCCTATAAATAACCGGGGAAAGGAACTTTCCTAAGTCAGAGACTTTAGGACACGGGACCCAGAACCAGATGGTCCGGAGTAGACGCGCCAGCTCCCGCCGCAGCTCCCGGAGCGGTGAAGCCCCGCCGCGCCGCAGGACCTGACCCAGCCCCGGTGGGCAGCGCAGCCGGGGGCCGTGCCCAGCGCCGGAGGCTGAGGCCGGGTCCGGAGCCCCCCCATACAGCCCCAACCCCGACGGCGGCAGCCTGACCCTCTGCCGGGGGGGCCCCCCGCGTCCTGTCCTCCTCCCCGCATCCCCCTTTGCTTTCATGCAACGCCTGGTGGCCTGGGACGCAGCATGCCTCCCCATCCAGCCGCCCGCCTTTAAATCCATGGAAGTGGCTAATTTCTATTACGAGGCGGACTGTCTGGCTGCGCTCAACAAGCTGCACCCGCGGGCGGCCGGGGGCCGCTCCATGACCGAGCTCACCGTAGGGGACCACGAGAGAGCCATCGACTTCAGCCCCTACCTGGACCCCCTGGCATCGCAGCCGCCGGCGCAGCCGCCTCCCGCCGCCGCAGCAGCAGCAGCAGCAGCAGGGGGCAACTTTGAGCCTCCCTGCAGCAGCGGCGCCGGCCAAGATTTCCTTTCCGATCTCTTCGCCGAGGACTATAAAGGCAGCGGCGGGAGCAAGAAGCCCGACTACACCTACATCAGCCTCGCCCGGCACAGCCACCCCTGCGCCAGCCAGAGCCACAAACCGGGGGGGCTGCCGGGCTGCTTCCCGCCCCAGATCGTGGAGACCAAGGTGGAGCCGGTCTTCGAGACCCTGGACTCTTGCAAAGGGCCCCGTAAGGAAGAAGGGGGAGCCGGGCCGGGACCGGGGGGCATGTCCTCACCCTACGGCAGCACCGTGCGCTCCTACCTGGGTTACCAGTCGGTGCCGAGCGGCAGCAGCGGGAACCTGTCCACCTCGTCCTCCTCCAGCCCCCCCGGCACCCCAAATCCCTCCGAGTCCTCCAAGTCCGCCGCCGCCGGGGGCTACTCCGGCCCCGCGGCGGGCAAGAACAAGCCCAAGAAGTGCGTGGACAAGCACAGCGACGAGTACAAGCTCCGCCGGGAGAGGAACAACATCGCGGTGCGCAAGAGCCGCGACAAAGCGAAAATGCGCAACCTGGAGACGCAGCACAAAGTCTTGGAACTGACGGCCGAGAACGAGCGGCTGCAGAAGAAGGTGGAGCAGCTCTCCCGGGAGCTCAGCACCCTCAGGAACTTGTTCAAACAGCTGCCCGAGCCCCTGCTCGCCTCCTCGCCTCGCTGCTGACCCCCGGCCGGGCCGCTGGGCTAGCGGAGCCGCCGGCTTCTCGCCCCGCTCCGCTCCGCCGGGCTGGGGGCGAGCCCGGGGCTGGTTTTTAATGGTTTTTATGTTGGTTTGTTCTTGTGTGTTTTTTTGGTCTTTATTTACATGTTGGCGGAAGGCTCCGCCGCCGCGCAGGGATCTCCCGGGGGCTATCAGCGGGGCGGCGCGGAGTGGAGGGGCCCCGGTCTCGGGGTCCCGGTGCCCCGGCTCCGGACGGGCTCTGCAGGCTGCTGGGCGCTGGGGTTATTTAAAAGAGCGAGAGGAGAGCAAGGGCAAAGTGATGCAATCCTTTAAGCATGGCTGGGAATGCTGTGTACATGATGCAATCTCGTGTAACTGTCAGTCATGAATTGAGTAATCTGTTAAAGATGTTCCTACAGTTTTTTTTTTATTATAAAGAATAATCTATTTCTATAAGAAAATACATATGTATATTTTGGGATCTATGCATTCTTGCTACATTTGAAGCATTAATGAACAATTTTAATAAACTTTATGACTAGGTTAAAGAAAGCAGCTTGTTTTATTTTGAAGGCATGTTTAAAGCGAGATTAAGTGCAGGGTTGAAATTCTAGCTGAATCTGGCTCAATGCTGGTGTCTGGGATCAGGATTTCTGTTGCTCTTTTGGCTTTCTCTGTGACACAGAGAAAGGAAAAAATAAACCCAACCAAAAAGAAAAAGCAAAACCCCCAAAGAGAAACCCAGCAAAGAGCAGAGCTGAAGCTTTAGCCAGTTCTTGTTGCCTCATTTTATGTCCTCTAATCACTTGCTTTAGCTGCCACTTGGGTGTTGTTTGGGGAGGAGGTGTTTGTGCTGAGTTTTTTGCACTTCTTGCTGTTCTGAATGTGTAGAGCAAGATGTGCTATCCAAACCATGACCAATCTTTGGCAAAGTAACACCAAGCCTGAAGTGGGAGGGAGGAAGGAACAGTGAGGGAGGAAGCTTGAAATGAGGGTTTGTTTATGTCGTGTGTGTTTTTTCTTTGCAAAGTTTCTATTCTCTATGATTCAGCATCTCTTATGTTTGTAGTTTACAGGAATAAACATGAGAAAGTAGCATTTCTGTTGGATGTCGGTAATTTCGGGCATTGCTCAGGAAGCTCTCATGAAACCCGGCCAGGTGAGAGGCTCATGAACAACTCCCTCATCTTTTCTCTTGAGATGTCTTTCTAAACCCTGTAGACAGAGCTTCTCTGACGAGAGCTGTTTGTTTCTGTGTGCATGCATGTTTACTGGGGGCAAGTGACAGATTAAGGGTGGGGTGGCAGATAAGGAGGTTTGTAGGAGGCCATCACTTTGGTTTAGGGAGAACTAAGGAACACACCAGCCTTGCCAGGGCTCCCAGGCTGCGTTATTTCCCCTGTAAGAAGTTCACAGTCTTGAGCTGGTTACATGGAGGGAGTTGAGCAAATGATCGGGTCTTACTCAGCATTTTCCATTTTCCTGTTAGGCCAAATTTAAGCATTATGTTTTTAGATCCAGATTCTCTGTGCCCCAGAAAAGAAACTGCTTTGTGCCCTGTTTGACAGCTGAACACAGAGGGATTTTTTAGTATAAAAGCTGTGGACTTGAATTCGCCCCTATGCATTCCAATCCAAACAGCAGTGGTTTGCAGAGGAACAAATCACCAATTTGTTGCTTATTTTTAGTGTTTTTTTAAGCAAAGCAGGTTTTCTGCTGAAAGAACTGCTCTTTTTCTGACACTTAGGATCCTGGCTTCCTGCAGGGAAATCTGCTTGAGAGAGCTCTCACTGAAAGTTGTTACACATTCCCTGACTCCCCCAGTGCCTCTGCAGCTCCTGCGAGGAGCCGTGCAGTAGTGAGCCCTAGGAGCCGTGCAGTAGTGAGCCCTAGGAGCCGTGCAGTAATGAGCCCTAGGAGCCGTGCAGTAGTGAGCACTAGGAGCCGTGCAGTAGTGAGCACTAGGAGCTGTGCAGTAGTGAGCCCTAGGAGCCGTGCAGTAGTGAGCCCTAGGAGCCGTGCAGTAGTGAGCCCTAGAAGCTGTGCAGTAAGTGAGCCCTAGGAGCTGTGCAGTAGTGAGCCCTAGGAGCCGTGCAGTAGTGAGCACTAGGAGCCGTGCAGTAGTGAGCACTAGGAGCTGTGCAGTAGTGAGCCCTAGGAGCCGTGCAGTAGTGAGCCCTAGGAGCCGTGCAGTAGTGAGCCCTAGGAGCCGTGCAGTAGTGAGCCCTAGGAGCCGTGTAGTAGTAAGCAGCGAGTGTTACTCCTCATGCAGATTTCCTCTGTTTGCTTTTTAACTTGTACAGTGCAGTTCAGTTGTTTTTATGAGACCCTAAGAATAGATTTTCTTGGGTGAGCTAGCTCCTGCACCAGCATGACTCAAGTTCTTGCAGGCAAGACAGACGTTAGATCTTGTCTTGACTGTCCCTCGTGACAATGATTACTCCAGCCTCCTGTGGCTGTTTATTCTGCTATTCTTCTAGTTACGAAACTTATCCACATCGTTAGATTCTGTTTTCTTGTTGTGCTGTAGGCCATGTAATGTTACCCAAACTTACAAGCAGCATTCCCAGTCAGAGCCGAGTGCTGCTGAGGGTGGAATTGCAGGACTGAAGCTGTCCTCGGGCATATTTCTTTCTTTCTTTCTATCTAAATGACAAAGTTTCCAACAAAAGTTCAGTTTGTGGGGGCTGGAAGGCGGGGGAGATTGAGAGATAAGATGTACTGAAGGTATTTATATTTGTTTAAATAATACTCCACTTTTGGAGATAGAGCCCTACCAGGCATGAATGAGCTAATCCTCATCCTTAAACTTTGCCTGCCACAGTTCAGGGGAGCCAGGGTGGTGTTGCTGCAATGTAAAGAATGATGTTTGAATTTCTGCTGTATTCCAGTGTATCTTTAAAGTAGGATTATAGATTCCTCATTCAGGAGAAACTTGTGCAGCAGTGAGCTTTTGTCCAAAAGATGCCATTGCAGACAGGAAAGTTAAGGACAGAAATGCACCAATTTTACACTACCTGCAGAAGGAATCTGTGAAAGAGTCAGAAAGAAGATTCCCAAATCCTTCGTTCTTAGTCTTGTACTACCCACATCACTTATATTTTAGGAGCTGTGTAGCACTGTTAAATGCATGGAGGTCAGGAAATACCCTGTTTTATAAAAAAGCATATGGAAAAGCCCCTGTAATTAAAATGTTTCCTAGACAAGAAATAGTCTGGAAAAAAGCAGTTTGGAAATGAATCTGAGAAAACTACAAGCACTAAAGCAGACAGAAGATTCCAAATACCTTTTCTAATCACAACAGGGGAATTGGAAAATCCCTGTCCAAGCAGCGGCTTAGCTCCAAATATTGATACAGTTTCCCATTACAAATAAGATTTTGTTGACTGAAGGCAGTACTTGGTATGTCTCCGTTGTCTTCTGACAGGGTCTCTTGGGCTTCTTTTCCTAAAGCAACTCTGTACAGCTTGTGGTAGGACCCTGCAGTCTGTTTGGAATTTTATGAAACTTTATAAACGGCATTTTGTTTGGCCTTTTATTTTTTAACCTTCAAATTATTTATTACATTGGCTGATTCATATAGGGCTTTCTCCTTACTTCTAAAATAACAGTGTTTCTTCCTACGTGGAAAGAAGCCTGTAAGATCAAAGCCCTGGCGTGGACATCCCCTTTTCAAAGCACCTAGCCCTGCTTTGCTAGGTGTCTGAGTTCAGTTGTGCTTTGTTCTGCAAAAGGAATCATATGTATAATTTTAAAGCAGACTATTTAAAAATACAATTATAATTTTGTTAGCAGTTCTTCTATCCGTGAATACAAATTATTACTCTCTGTTTATCTGCCCAAAGCATGTATAACCCTGTGCAGCTCTGACGCTGTGCTGTTCCTTTCACACTTTTCCCGCTGCCTTCCATCAGGGACTCTTGGAAGATGCAGGGATATTTGCACTTCTTGCTATACAAATCATTTCTCCTCTGTCAAATAAAGTCACTCAAATTGCACACATGCACCAAAGGGTTACTGGGAAGGAGGCTTGATCACATTTGGTAACAGTATGGGTTTATTCTGCAATAGCCTTCAGATACTGAAATTACAGCCTGAAAAAAGCTTTGTGCACGATGTTTACCATTTCCTTGCTAGAACAATTGTCATTGATGTGGATGTGTATAAAAATATGAAATTACTCTCATACTAGCTAGTTTTCAAGCAATGTTTCATTAGCTGTGATGCAAATAAAAGTCAATGCAACTCAATATCTGCTTTAATAAAGAGAAAAACATGTATATGAGGCCAAATTACACATCTGCTTTTGTTATTTATAGTGATATCAATTAAGATGTAATTAAGCATTGCCTTGCATTTTCCTGTCATTTATACTGACAGAAAGTGAGTCTAAAGCAGCACAAAACTGGAACGCCAGGGTTCTGCGTTCAGTTTGTACTGGAAGATAGGCTGAGAAAGTTGGGGCTGTTCAGCCTGGAGAAGAGAAGGCTGCATGGAGACCTCATAGCAGCCTTCCAGTATCTGAAGGGGGGCTATAGGGATGCTGGGGAGGGACTCTTCATGAGGAACTGTAGTGATAGGACAAGGGATAATGGGTTCAAACTTAACCAGGGGAAGTTTAGATTGGATATGAGGAAGAAATTCTTTACTGTAAGGGTGCTGAGGCACTGGAATGGGTTGCCCAGGGAAGTTGTGAATGCTTCATCGCTGGCGGTGTTCAAGGCTGGGTTGGACATAGCCTTGGGTGGCATGGTTTAGTGGGAGGTATCCGTGCCCCTGGCAGGGGGGTTGGAACTAGATGATCTTGAGGTCCTTTCCAACCCTAACTATTCTATGATTCTATGACACAGATGATTTTATGGTGGATGGGGGGGTAATGACAAATGTGGTTGTAACTTTTTGCTATTGAGTGCTAATGCAAAAAAAAAAGTCTTCATTACTCTCCTGAGTGTTAGCTTCTTTTATGTTTAAGTCTGCACAAACGTTTAACAGTCAGAATTTTAGGGCAAACCTCATATACTAATGTGAAGTGTGAAGAAAAATTTAAACCTATGCATATATATTGAAAGATTCCTACTACATTAATCAGGAAATCCAAGCAAAACTAGGAATATCGTTAACTTCTCCCAAGGAAACAATTCTGTTCACATTCTGAACACTTTTCTTAATCAACCAATAAAGTAAAACTAAACCCATGTGGTCAAAACTGTACATGGAATATGTGAGGGAATTAGTTCTCCTTTGAGAGATACTCACTGAACAGAAAAGTGAAATCATTAAACAAATGAAGTCCTATTCAACTCTTTGCTGGGACCCAAATACCAAAACATGGGCTGAGAGTTTGATCTTGGCAACATTAAGCTAAACTTCCGTAGAAACTCTACACTTGGATAATAAACTGAGGTTTTCTGAGGTTCCCGATGCTTTCATATGTACTGAGGCTGTTTTGCCCCAGTCTGGGCAGATGAGCAGCACAATCTATGGCGAGTATGTAAACACCTAAAAAGATTAGATACAGCCTCGGACTAACATCAGGATCATGTGAAATTTATGGTGCGGTGTTAGCCTGATGCAAAACCACCTGAAACTCCCAGAGTTTCTCCTTGAAATGATCCTGGAAACAGCCACATGGTGCCTGGATTATCACCCCTGGGGCTGGAGTCCTGGGGAGTTCCCAACTTTGGGATAGCTGTAATTCTCATATGCTCAGTTTGATCTATTGGAAACTCGATTGGAAAGCAAAACGCATCTGTGATCACTTCCCCACCTGCTGAATTGTTTAAATGCTTTAAATAAAAGGCTTTCCTGCCCTCCTGGAAATGGTGGTGGTTAGAGCTGCCTGGATGTGAAAAATAATAGGGCTGGGATTCAAAATGAGGATAAAAGAGTTAATAGTTGCAAATTGGTTTGCATTTATAATAGGGCCACATTCAGTTCCAAACCTTCTGATTGGACTGGTTGCCACAATTTCACAGAGCAGTGCCACATTTAACCCTCATTTGTTTTACACTTTTCACAAATTTATACATTTACTATTAAAGCTATTCATACACTAAATAATAATAAATTCCAATAATATTTGCTAGTTAATTAAAAGCTAAGGAAGACTTTGATCTCCATCCAGTTTTCACCTTGCCCCATCCTACTTGCTCTTGCCTCTGGGATTCCCATATCACACATTATATAGCTATCAAAGCACTCTCAGAGTTCAGGCTATTTAAATCAGAGGGTTAAGTTAGGTCTTATAATTTCATACTATTTGCAGAATAAATCCTCTAAGAATTGCTGGCTCGCTCAGCAGACCTGGTTGAATGCAGACACCTCTGTATTCATGGCAGTCAAAGAACTGTGTTTTTGATAGAGGCGATGGGATGCTGTGCTCCCTATCCCCACACAAACAAATGCAACAGCTTGTTTTCTATAAATACCTCGGGTTTGCTAGTGTATTGCAACAGCAGTTCATTAAGGCTGTGGTAAGGAGCTCATTGATGTTGTCTAGAAATTACAGGAATAGGAATCGCAGCCTCCTTCAAACAATGGAAAAATGCCTCTAACGCTTCATCTGGTGCCTTCCCCTCCTCCCTCAGCTCACCTGGGAGCAGCATCCACACAAGTTTCCCCAGTATATCTTCTCCAAGCGAGCGGAGGAGCTTTGGGTTTAGAAATGAATGCCATGGTGACACGATGGGAAAATATTTCTGTGCAACATGATGAAACAATTACTTGGCTGAAGTAATTCAGGAAGGGAATCACAAGAACAAGAGAAAGTGCCTGGAGCCGGTTTGAGAAGCAGAAGGAGAGCGGTGGTGGCTCCCTAGCAGACACATTGTTTTGCTGATTTCCCCAGCCTCTGCCATCGAGACAAAAACTCGGGGGTGGATGTCTCTGACAGTGATTTGCCGCACTTCTCTGAGCCCAGGTGTCTTACTTGAAACAGTAAACCACAGATTCTATCATTTTCTGAAACACAAAAGGCCAGAAAATGAGCCCGGAGTTGTAACTTATTAAGATACATAAGCATGTGCAACATTGAAACGTACAAGGCGCAGAGTAAAATCTGTGGGATAACTTGGCACAATGAGATAAGCAGAACTACAGAAAAAGGAGCAATTATCAAGGAGCTGGGTTGCTTGAAGGAATGCAAGCTGGACCATAGCCACTTATGCCTAACCTCAGCACACAGAGCTTTCGTGCCAGCTCTGCGAAGACAGACAACTTCCGAGCAGAGCTGCTTTCTTGCTGTTGAGTTATTGATGGCCACTCACAGGGGCAGAAAACATTTTTGTGCTTAAAATTAAGAACAGTGGGTTGAGGCCCCAAATCTGAAGGAGAAGAAGACAAAGCAGAAGTCCTTTATGTGTGACTTGAGCTACTGAGTGCACAGGGTGGGTCCTTAACCGTTTTCAAGGCAAATTACACAGCTGAAGAGTCAATGAGTGCTGAACACTGACAGAAATTAAGATGCAAAGAATAAATATGGAGCTCGGAAACAAAAGATACAGTTTCTGGTCCTGACTTTTTCACCAGTTTATCATGTTAGATTATCAGTTAGCCCCTAAATGTCATAGAGGCTGCATGCACATATGCACATCTCTAGTTATAAGTGCAGTTGCCATAGCTGCAGGTGTATTTGCCTGTTATATATTTAGATCCTGAACTTACATATGTGCTTCACTTTATACACGTAGCTGTAGTGATTTCAGTGGAACTATTATTACTTGCATGAGTAATGATAAATGCATAGATCTGTATTTAGATGGATGTATTTACATGGATCTGTATATACATGGATCTGAGATCACATTGTCTCTGGGAAAATTTTTCCTTACTCAGTTAAATAGCACATGCCCCAGCAAATTCTGAGCACTAACATTCTGTGTGCTTTCAAATTCAAGAGAGCCACCCATGCACAGGGCATGATTTGTCCATCTCTTCTGTACAAAAGGAGATGACAGTGGCTTCAGCAGTTTTGTATTTCCCAGAAGAAAAACTGACCCAAACAATAAAATGTCTGACAAGAGGGTTGCAGACTATGTTCTAACAGCTATTGCTGGATTCCAATTCAACAAAGTACTTGAGTGTACCACAGAATCATACACTCTGGTGTATGGGTTGGATTGGAAGGGACTTTAAAGCTCAACCAGATCCAACCCGCTGCCATGGGCAGGAACACCTTCCACTAGAGCAGGTTGCTCCGAGCCCTGTCCAACCTGACCTTGAACACTGAATGGGGCAGCCACAGCTCCTCTGGGCACCTTGTGCCAGCACCTCAGCTCCCTCACTGGGAAGAGCTTCTGTCTAATATCCAATCTCAATCTCCTCTCTTTCAGTATATTTCACATACCCTCTTTCAGTGTATGTTCTACCAGAGCAGAAGCAAAACAGTGCTCAATACAAGCTGTAAGGTTTTGGATGTGCCAAGTGCTCTCCTGAAACACATCCTTCTAGAGCCTCAGCTGTAGCTGATTGGCCTCTGGATTATACTGCTGTGATACAGCTGTAGCATGGGCAGAAGTCCTGGGAAGGAAACCACGATAGAAAAGCTGGATGTCCAGAAAGATGGTGAATGAGAGGGACTCAACCAGACCCAAAGAATCCTGATTTCTTCCTACTGTGCTGTAGGAGCCCATCCAGTTTGCATGCTGGCCAGGTCTGGCAAGCCACCATTTCAGAGCACGGTGTTAGTACCTGGCTGCTGATCAAAGGATTCTTAAGCAATAACCCACTCCACATCAGCAAAAGATGCTGCCAAGAACCATGGACTTCTATGGGCTGGAAGACATCTGATAAAGCAGGCGCTGAGAAAAGCAATGATGCCTGCATTGGGCAATCCAAGAGCTACTAATGGCTACTGGAAAATGTTATTTTTACTTTAGTTCTGCAATTGCTTAAGCCTGGCTTGCTGGAGGCTCACAGGGACACAGCGTTTGCACGGGGCTTGCCTTTCTTCTTTCTGCACAGCATTTCGTTTAGATGTCAGGGGAAAACCATGACTCCTCGGTAGTTCTTCCTCTGCCAATAACAAATATGGGTCAGCTGCACCTTTCTCCAGAATTATCTCGGGTGGATTTTGGCTTCTGAAGGACGGGCACTCAGAATAGGTGTGAATGATGCAACTGAACCTCTTGTGATACAGTCCCGTGCGTGGTTGTAGAGGATCCAGTTCTCAAGCAGGGCTGACAGATTGGAAAGGGATTTGCATGAAGGACAAGAAGGCAGATCTCCATGTGCTGAAGAGGCCTGAAAAGAAGGAAGTGATACCAAACAGCACACAGTTCTGGGAAGGCTATTGCAGGCTGTGGCAGTGATGGGAACAGTTTCCAACAGACAGACAATGAACTATTTTCCCACTGACCTCATGGTAACGTGAAGTGAAAATTCTACTCTTGTGTTTTTCTGCCAAGTCCTTAAAGGCAAAACTTCGGCAAATGGCTCCTGCTTTTGCATTGATTCACTAGCAGGTGCTCTTCTGCACAAGTCCTGCAAGAGCTTTATTACCAGAGGTACACTATTAAGCAGCCATAAGCTTAACCTGGTATTTACTGTAGGACTGTGCCTTTTTATTGCGCAGAGGGAGGGAACTCCCTTCTCAGCCCTCCAGGTGGTCCCTTCAGGGCAGGGCTGAGGCACATTGGTGAGAAGGGGTGGGGTTGGGTGGGAGAGGTTTTCATTGCTGCCCTACCTGTTCTGGGCATAAATTGAAATGATCAGTCTTTAAACCCTGCCAATTACGCATGCTTTACTGGCATTAGAGTCAGTTTACTGATAGGTAAAGCTAAAATGTTCCTTTTAAAGTAAAAGAGAGGCAAAATCCTGCTGTAACACAAGTAACTCCTGGAACAGGGGTATCAGGGTGCAGCAGTGCACTCTGTGGGGTACCTGCCCTAGCCCAGGCAGGCAGGAGCAGGGCAGCATTCTGCAATGCAGAACAGCTCAGGGACAATCTCCTCCTAACACGTTTGCATATCCCCTTCGAGCAGTGACTGTCTATCAGGGAGCAGGGCAGCAGGATGCAGGCTGCAGCCCCCCGCAGCACCTTCTCCTCTCCTACTCCACTTCAAGGTAGCATTAGATATGGGAAAAATAAAAGGAAATCAAAATAGTGATAACCCTTTCCTGGGCTCCACCTGCCAACAAAGCTCCACCTACTTGGGAGAGCAAAATGAGATGCTTTTTACAAGACTATGAAACTGCTAATCAAGGTAGTGCATGTGCTCTCAAGTTAGTACCTTCCTAATCTCCTGATCAACAGATCCCTGCAGTAAAGAGGCACTATGGATCTGTTGGTCTAATACTTCTTGGTTTCTGCAGGCTGAGGCAGATACCATTCTATTTTTCACACACTGAGGGTTATCCTGATTACTAGAAAGGCCAGAAATGATGGGGTTGGTTTTCTTCCTCAAACAGAAGTTATCTTTGCAGCACGTGTTTCTGCCTCTGAAAACAGGGGTATGCTGTGCTGCCATGAAAACCACAAGCTGGCTTCATCCTCATCTGTATTCACAGAAGGAGAAGGTGAGGACCATCTCCCGGCAGCCCTATATTGCTTTCTTATGAATCACTTTGTCTCTGCTGATCAAAAATAAGCATTTCTGATATCAGCATTTCAGGTCTTTTTGACCCTCACTGGCTTCAAAACAGGCTTTGTTCTGAGAAGCGCTTGTCACTGGTACTTAGTTATGATGGAGGGGTTTTTTAGGAAATGAAGAGGACAAATGGGAAAACTACTTATCCATGTAAAACTCATATCATATTGCATAAAGCCCTGCTGTGAGGTGTGCTGCCTTTCACTCACCTCCTGCATCCAAAGTTTGTCAAGATCCATGGGAGTTTATCGTCGAATCACTCTTGCGTACAAATCCAGGCCAGAAAAGCCCACTTGTTATAAGCTTCTTTACAAAAGCACTCCTAGGTTCTTCCCTCCTCTACCTACCACCATGTCTTGAGGAGAAGGGAGGTGAATGTGACCTCCAAACAAACACCTCTCTAAGCTAATTTGTGCTCTCCTCCAGCCTCTAAGATTAAACATTAGCGAGAGATCTCAGGAGGGCTTTGGCCACACTACACAGCTGAGTAAACTGGTAGGACCTGGCATGGGCAGGAGGGTGCTGCATTGGCTGTGTGTTAAACATTGAGGCCAGACGGTCGCTTTTCAGCCTCTGCTGCAGACTGTCCCACATTAATTAGGTAGAAGGGATGACTTAGTGATTCTGGAGAAAGGAAAGCAAGGTCCTGTGTCTGCCATTGCTGCAAACTTGTTGCAGGATCTCGGGCAAGTTACCTCACCTTTCTTTGCTTCAGTTCTTTTTTCTGCCAACAGATACTTCCTGGATGTGTCTCAGGTACTATTTGTTTAAAGAAGTGTCAAATATGGGCTATGAGGCCTTAGCAATATCACCTATTAATTACTTACAGTTTTTATTAAAAGCTAAAAATAGAAATGAAATCAGCAGGGAAAGTCTTCCGGCAAAAATGACTGGAAGCACAATTGTCCCGCACTCCAAACACTTCCCAGACAGTAATATGACCACATGGAGTTTGGCTCATTATGTATGTAAAATAGGCAGATGCTATTAGAAAGCAATTTTTTTTCACCCAGTGACTACAGAAGCCTGTCCCTCGTGATGAAATCCTCTGCAGGGGCCATATTTTTACCATGCCTCATACTTCTCAAGGTATTTGAAATCACGCTCAAGGCTGGATGCTGTCTTCCCTTTTCTCTCTTTGAATGAGCTCTGCTTTCACAGAATTGCACTGAGGCCTCAGCATTTCCCTTTTGAATACCCTTCCTTTTTACAGTATGCAATTCCTGATCCTGGGGGGCATCATCACTATTTTAAGTATGTAGTAACACACTGTTCAGAAACAACAGATCATGGTAATAAACCATTGACATAATTAGGAGACTTGTCAAACAACACGGAAAAGGACTGAATGGAGTTCATAAAAGCATTTTTAAGAGGCTGGTGGATGTGTTTAAAAAAAAAGAAATTAGCAGTGTTTTGTATTATTAAGTGTTTTGCATAGCAGAAATTTAATTAGCACTGGAGAGAACACACTCTTCTGGAATGCCCATGTGTGGCCCATTATATCCCATTTTTCCTTCTGAGTCATCCCTCCGCAGCCACCGATTCCGTGCGAACAGGAGCAGTCACAGTGGGATCAAGTTGAGTGATTTACTTGTGTGAGTAAGCAGCCATAGAGTGAAATTTCCCCTTGAGCAGTGGCCATGGTACCACTGGCAAAACCTGGAGAAATAACATTTCTGGGCAAAACATAATCCTGGTTTTGGATATTGTTATTTTTACTTTCCTGCTTTTCACTTTAGGAATTCTATAGTGCAAAAGACGTGTCTCCATTCAGCAATACACATCGGAAGTCTGTATGTACTCCAGAGTGACGATCTGAGACATCTGGCACTTACACTCGGGGCCTTCCTGCATGGGACAAATTGCCCCCATGGAGAGAATGCACATTTTCAACATTGAAGTGAAACAAATAACAAAATAGCCCCCGGTGTGCTTAAGCCCTAAAACTGCACAAGCAAGTTAGCAAGGCCAAATCCAGCTCTCTCCAAGTCTAGGTGAAAGGTCATCCATGAATCAGGAAGCAAATTATTGAGTTACTAGCGTTGCAGCAACAGAATAAACTCTCACCAGCTGCTTGACTGACATGGGGATATCACCCCCAGCTACTGGCAACTGTCTTTTCATCATTAACCTTCATTAAGGTGTCCATCTCCAAACCAAACAAATGCGCAGTTCAGTTGCTAATATAAAAGACATCAATTAGACTTATATAAGAGTATTGCAAAATATTAAATAATAAAGGTTGCTACCAAACAACAGCAGAAGATTCATCGCCCTACAACACTTGCTCCTCAAACAGGCAAAGCCTGGGTATTTTGGGGAAATTACACCTTGACTGCTGGCAACACTTGGTCCGTGCAGTTGATGTGATGGAGAAGGGGTACTGCTGGCATCCGTGGTCTGTCTAAATCTGACAGCAAGGCTAAGGTTGGCACTTAACTGCATGAATCACCAACTACTGAAATTTAAAAGCTTGCATATGCAAATCACTAATTAAAGATATTAGCATAGTCAGTTACCCAAACTGTAATCTTAATCGTATCTCTAAGTGAGGCACGCAATCACACACCCATTTTGCAGATTTGCATTTGTGAGCTTGGTTTCCCGAGAGCTAGGGCCAGAAACTAGTCTAATAACCAATCTTAGCTCATGGGGTTCCAGGAAGGAAAAAGAAGAGTGAAAGTATGGAGTGGTTTCCTCCCTGAAAAGTAATGGGGAATTGTACAAAATCAGGAACTGATGTGGACAGTGAATGATAACTGAGAGGGCTTGATGGCGAGTTACGCATCCTGTCCTTTAATCTAATGCCCATCTTGGTGACTCTTGACACAAACAACGTGGATTTCCCTCTATTAGCAAATATTCAGACATAGGAAAAGACTATGTGCCAGATTTTGATTTTATTTACATTGAATTACCTGAGATTAGAATCTGAAACTAGAAACTTTCTTTATACAGTTACAAATAGCTATATTATGCAGTTTTAAGGGGTTAAGAAAAGGAGGAAATCATAACCACAGAAGTCGTAAAGGCAACTTATCCCAAGCCAAATAGTTTTGTTTCTAATGCAGGGCTTTAATTATAACATGTCATATAATGATGACATAGTGCTATAATAGGCAAATATAATGCATTAATCTGATATTATATTCTGGCTTTAACAATAGGTGCAGCGAACCAGCCTTAGTGGATAACTCATTCAGAACCTATCTGCACACTCCACCTAGATACTTATCTGCCTCTTTAATTAAGTGGAGGGAAACTTCTTGAGGCCATACCCATAAAGCCAGTCTCTGATGATAGCAGAGTTACTGGAAGCCTTTGGTAATCGTTTACACCCACGTATTGTGGTTAGCTTCCAACTTTGACTCTTTCCTTCTCCCTTTGGAACCACCTATTTATCCCCTAGTGTAAATCCCCTAGTGTTTTTGTACCAAAAGGGGTACAAAAAACCTCCGGGGGTTGGTTTGAGCAACATGCCAACATACTGTCATTGGCCTCCTCAGGCTGGAACCAGGCTTCTTAATTGCAGCGGTGAAAAAAGAGTTTGGCAAATTCTTCACTTACCATAAACTTCTTGAAACAGTAGCAACAGACTGCATCAGTGAACACAGGATGGCCAGGGACACCTTTCATCATGCACATTCCCAAGGCTGTCCTCAGTGTGTGCTCATGGCAATCAGAGACACTACAGCAACCAACTTCAGAAGAAGCAGGACTGGGCCTGTGGGATAAAATCATCTTTCCTGATTCCATGGGTCCTGTCTAACTTTGTGTACATTGAAAAACACCCTTTTTGGCTTCTTCAAACACAGTTTGTAGGATTTGCACACTAAGCCAAAAAATAAGAGTTTAGCTGATATATTAGTTTGGAGAAGGTGGCTCCCTGAGTTTCAGTGCTTGCTCTCTGCTAGGATTTTTTGAGACAAATATCCTGCTCTGAAGCAGTCATATACAGAAGTCATAAAGAACAAGCATGTAAACAGCATCTGAAGAAAGCACAGGGACAACAATCTTGAGGCCACGTGAGATAACTTTCTGAGGTGACAGTAGTGTACAACAAGTAGTATAGTCCCTGTAGCAGAATAAAGGCAGGCAACATGGGGTTTCCTATCCTTCAGTACTAGCTAAGCAAGCCACACAGGATGAGCACAACCAAAATGGCTCTGAGAGCTTACCACCTCCTTCACCTTTTTCTGTCCTCCTGTGGCTCACTTCCGTACTCTCCTCCAATCTTTTCCAGTATGAGAGGCTCTGCTAACGACCTTTGAACAGATCATGTTGAGAATGTCACTGCAGACCTTCTTAATCTTATGGTGGCGCCTAGATAATATGGTGATGGGTACTGAAATGCTGAAAAACAGACAGACAGATAGCTAGATAAGATTAGATATCTAAGCAATTTAGTCATCATACAGAGCAGCTGACATAAGTTCATTTGTAAAGCCAACTGCTAAAATTGCTTTAGAAGTCCTTACATTTTAATTCTTTTGAAAGACAGACCTTTGATCTGAATTGTTTTGGTGGCATGTGCATTATTTGAATGGAACCTCACCTGATCAGGTAATACCAGACTGGTCATTCCTGGCATACTATTGTCATAGGAGAACAGTGTACATGCAAATCCATACCTACCGATAGCTCAAGGGCAGACAGATAACTGAGCATCATGGAACAGATACAGACTGAAAGATGAGCATCACTTTATGCCGATATGCAGAATGAATCACAGCTAATAAAAAGATCAAACAATCATATATATATAACTAAAAGTAACCCTAAAACACTTTAAAATTAAGCATGATCAGAAAATAAAAGGAGAAAAAAGTACAGATAAGTGTTATTGCTTCTCTTTTTCATTAATATTTATTAATTTACACAGAGGGATATGGAGGAGGAAGAGAAATAAAACAGACCTGTCAGATTTGCCATTGTTTATAAACAGTTTTATATTCCAGGTATTAGCAAAACACTGGGATGTTTGTTCTGCATTCACTGCAGGGAAAATGATTTACATTCACATGTGATGTTCTTTTAATTTGGCATTAAAAACAATAAATTCAAAGGCACTTCCTAGGGCAGTTTATTTTTGAAGTGGGTTGTTTGTTTTCACTCTACATCTGAGGCCACGGTAATATTCCCAACTATGGAAGGGGGAAGAGAGTTAATATAGAAGTGTAGAGTTAGTGCTTGGTTTTATCTGAGTGGCATTCACCCCAGCACAGCCTCTTTGCACCACTAAAGCAAAACCTGTGCATCAGTGCACGGCTGAACCACAGATAAATGGTTGCATGTCTTAATGAGTGATGGCTGACACTCTCAGAAGACTCTGTGGTTGAATTAGAATAAGCATTCAAAAAGTTCAAATGTTAATCTGAGCCTCTTTGGTTTATAATGATGGAAGTCGGTCTCTAGAGCTGGCTTACTCACCCTGTTTTTAATATAACCTGACTGAAGCTGGGTTTGAACCACTGCTCAAACAGCCGCTGTCACGAAAAGCAGCTCCTCCTTCATACCCACTCAAAATCAGTAATTGCAGGTGTGCAGAGGAATCAACTGATCGAACAGCAGTCTCCAGACAGTGCTTGCCACAGTCTAGTGTTCTGTGACACTTCACCTTTGTATGTACTCAGCTCTAAGGCTTGAAGTCTAGACTAATCTTACTGAACTGTTAGAATCCCTGGTTCCCTGACATTTGAGAAGCTCACCCTCTTTTTGAAGGTACCTGCATCTCACCAGTGACTACGGTGAAGGAGTCCTAATGTGAACATCTCATTTATTTGCCTGTACTTTGGAAGGATCAGGGTCCAGCCGTCTTGTGAAATGCCCAATGTTATGGTATCTACCTGAGTGTCAACCTGTCCCCCATAGTAGTCCGTTATGGGCTTCTTCCAGTCAGTTTTCCTGCATATTGGTGTATGTCATGGTTTCGTCTGGGACAGAGTTAGTTTTCTTCTTAAAAATTATTAGAATGGATGGTAACACAGGAGATTTGATTCTCCAAATCATATACAATACACCTAAGGCCTGATTCCCCACTGTCTTATGACTGTGCAATCAAACCCATGGACTCACAGCAAGGCCACAGGGTGTGTAAGATGCTGTCTAGCACATCTGGATGTGCCAGGCTCTCAGTCTGCATAACTAAAAAGCAATGGAGGATGAGGACAGTAGTTACAACAATTGCACTTCGATGCCTAATGTCTGCATGAGAGAATATTGGGCTTGTTATGCATGAATTCAACATCTGCAAAGTTGTCTGTCTTGAGCACAAACGGAATAAGTGTGCATTTCCCTTGCACCCCTCATGCCAAATATGTGCAAATCAAGCACAAAAGTATGTCATCAGCTGAGACAACCATTTAAAATGGGTATCTAAATGTATTGTGTAGCAAAGTGCAAAAGAACATAGTTTTAACGCCTAGAAAACAAAACTGGGCAGAAACTTGTTTAGTGGTGGTAGTTACACTGGAAGCAGTAAAAAGGATTAAAAACATTAGTCCCATTAAACAGCTCAGTTCAGGCAAAGGGATGGAAATGTACTTGTGAAACTGTTTGCAGTGATAACAGCAGTTCTTCCTACGGCATTGTGTGCTCCCAAAGCTTTGAATGAGTAAGTGTAGCTAATGAATAATAGTACCTTCAAATAAAATCTTAATTGCCAAACAAGGGAATAATAAAGAAAGTTAATACTTTTTTTTAGATTTATTTTAGTTGAAGCTTAGAAAAGTTTAGGTTGGAGTTTTGGTTGAAGGTTTGGTTGATGCCTTTTCCCCTTTTATCTGAACCAGCTCACTCAGACCTAATCTTCATCATCTAAACCACATGATTAACACACAAAATAACTTTGGAGCAAGCCAGGTCCAAGCAGGAAGCTGCAAGTACTATCATGTTTTCATGATATTAGCCAGCAAAATAACTGTGGTTTCTTCAGGTTTTTTGTTTTTTTTGGCGTCTTTTTTAATTCTCCACATTTATGTTTTCCTTGAAAGGCCTTTTGTGGTTTTGCTTCTTCTTTGTGTTGGAAACTTTCAGATTTACAATCTCATTCCCAGAGGGAACGCTTATTCTCCCAGACGATCCCCACAAGACTGGGGCAGGCCTGGACCCTTACGCAAAATGGCTAAGGATGACTCCCGCTCTGCTCAGGTTTGTCAGTCAAACCAAACCATCCAGCCAGAGAGCACCCTTCCCACCCAGTCCAGTTCAAAAGCAAACAGCTATGACTGTATCGTGTGGGGGGACCGGTCCTGCTGGTGTGTATTAGGCTTGTTCAGAATATTCCATCTGAATTGGCTGTCCTGAGAAAATAGATGCTCCTTTACTTCTTCCAGGATCTCAGTGGGTTTTAAGTGGGAACTCTGCACTAAGCTGCTCAGGTCACAGCAGTTCCGGGCATGTCTAGACATAAAGTTGCTGGTAGTGGAAGAAATGTTATCCTGAGCAGGGAGGAACCTACTGCGTTGTAGGTGCTTAAGCCCTCTTTTGCATCTAGCCCTAACTTGCAAGAGGAGAAGAGCCAAGTGCTCAAAGGCAGCTTCCATCTTATGGCTATAAATCATGCAAAAAAAAATATGGACTTGATAATTTTGTACCTGCATTTGTACTGGAGGTGAGGAAGAGCCTTGACCAGGAAGGGAGAGGCTGATTCTCTGCCTTTTCTCTGCTCTGTGGATTCAGAAAGGAAGAGAGGTGTCATGCCAGCAGAAATTATAGTCCCCATGTGTGTCATGCACCCCTATGCAAAGCTCCGTGGTTGGTATACTGGGTGCTTGTTGGGCAATGGCGTGGAGAAGGCTGGTTTCCTTGGAACATTTTCTGTTCATTGTACTGTTCCTTCCCAGCATTTCACAAGCCACCACAAAGAAGACAACAAAAAGGGGGAAAAAAACCTTCTTAAAATGAGTTATGTGTGTCTTCCCTCACACCCCAACAACCTTGGCAAACTCAATGGAGCCACGCAGAACCGGTCTTTGCTGGATGTTACTCTTTGCACAATTTTATGATAATTTTGGGGAGTTCACATGATGGAATGGTGAAAGCACAAGGAGGGAAGTCAGGACTCTTCGCCTTCATTCCTGGTCCTGCCAGCAAGATGCTGTGTGCATTGGCACTGCATATATAAACTCTTAAGGTTGTCCCATTGGCATGAACCTTGTTTAATGTATTTGCTGCTTCTGCCATTTCTAGGGCTATCTGAGCTCCAATCAAAACAACGGCAAAAAATGTCCCAATTAATCTCTAAATCAAACTATAAACCTAAGAACTATAAGCTCTCTGCTCTGGTTCAAAGCCTATTAAAAGACAATGGAAAGACATCTGCTTGCTCCAGTACACTTTAGATTACAATGCAGGTTCTTGATCAGGTGGAAAAGAGAAGGAAGGCCACTAGAATTCAAGGAAGCAGTGGGCGAAAGACAACATATATTAATAGGAAGTAAAAACACCCTCAAGGGATGCTGAAAGCAAGACTTCTGCCAAGGCTTGGCTAGAATATACAAGTTTAGGGACCCAGCTTTTGCAGCTTCTTGGCTCAACCTAGGAAGAAAACAGCTTCCTGTCTTTACTTCTTAATGTGAGTTCTGTATTTGTAATATGCAGTACTACTTTTCATACCTGAAAGAACAACTCAGTTCTGCTTTCATGGCAAAATTCCCAACGATTTCATTGTGAGCACAGCACAGTTTACATCCTCTTATTCTCTGCTGTTGGGTCTTTTTCACATCCGTCCATGCTGTCAGGCTTCACTGGTCTACTCCCCACTCATGCTCATTCTTGGTCTCTTTCTTTGACACAGGTTGCTAACTCCATCTAAAGTTCGTATTTGTCTCTGTAGCAACCAAAACGTAAAAAGAAGCAATTGATTCAAACACTGTCTTCTGATTCCATTCAAGACATCTCCTGCTTATAGTGACAATGTGTTTTCTTCTTGCTTTTCAGCATAAGCCTCACAGTCAAGTTCAGCTGTTGTCAGATGGGGCTTAGGGAGGAGAACAGGGCAGCTGGACAGTCCTCACTGCCACACTTGCAGAAGTAGTCTGTAAATGTAGCATGTGATCATCCCAAAGCACAAATGCAAAAAAGGAAGAAAAGAGTGAACCAAAAGCCTATTAGTGTTCTTGAAAATGAAATCTCGTGATTTCACTACGTAGCACTGCTATTTCAGTACTGTGGGTTTCAAAACAGTACTAAATTTGTGGTCCTTCTTTAAGTATCTACTTCCCTGGGGTTGGTACCTACAACTGCCCTCTTTGCCTCTCAAAATCCTCTTTTAAATTAACAAAGTGGTTTCAAACAAGTGGCAGGCTATATATAGAGCCTGGAAAGTTTATCCAAGATTTTCCCTAAGTTATTTTAAAGTCTTTATCAAAATAAAAACTGTAAAGATGCATAACCAGGATCCACTTATAACCATCTCATCTCTAACCCATCTGCTATCATGGCACAAAATGAAGGAGTTTGAGGAATATGGACACGGATTATATAAGGAGATGCTTTGGGTTGAAATCAGAGGTGGCTTTTCCTTCTAAAAATACACTAAATTCGATTCACTAGCAGCAGTGACAAAAAAAGATGTTTTGGCTCATAAGGAAACACTTTGAGTCAAATATTTAATTTTGCTTTAAGGGTTTCTAAAAATATAATAAAGTGCTAAACTAAAATGGAAACTCTGAATCCCAAAGCTAAAACATTTCACTTAGAAAATGCTAAACTTGTATAATTTGATCTATTTGGCATTTCAGGGTGATATAACTGAAACAGTCAGTTGAAACCGGTTCAGTTCACAAAGCATCTTCCCAGACTTGAACATTTTGGTTAAGGTTATCTGATAATAAATACGGGGAGGATGTTACAATGCAGAAATAACGTGCTGTCAGAATCAGGATTTCAGTGTTGCCAAATACCAGTCTATAATGGCATTTTACTGCATTACTTTATCAATGATATTTACAGAACTCTCAGCTGAAAGGTGGAGTGGGTTCAGTAAGGTGTAAGTCATGGTTCACTTTTAGTATATTATTAGCTATGGCCAAGCTGAACAAATCTGTAAACTCCACTGGAAGGGAAAATACCATGCACATTTGTGATGCCAAAGAAATAAAGTATCATCATTAAACCAGGGGTTCTTCTCCCCCAAGATTTTCTTCAGGCCTGTCCTCAAAATGAATCCTAGGCAGGTAATTTCTTGTTTATCCACATGACATTTAAGCAGCATATTTAACACAGTTGCAGTTCATGCTTTAAATTCAAACCTAACATCAGCCCAACAATTCTTGGCAAATAAAAGGCAGCAATGGAGTGTCAAGAATTCAAGGAAACTCCAATCTAATTTAAATTGTGTTGCTCTCAAAAGCTGGCAGCAAGGAGTGCATCTTCTTAAAATGTTTCTGTTAGAAGCTGCTGTTTATGATGGCTCTCAGCTTGGCAAGAAAAACAGTCTTCTAAACATTTACATTTCACATTCCTTAGGACAGTTGAAAAATGTTGGCTTGCAGTTCCCTGCACTGCAGAGAGGTTGTGAGGAATGTTATAGTAGAACATTAATAGCCATGCACTTTTCTTGTTCTTTGATTTACTGTGTGGTAGTTTTTATGCCAGTTGGGTTCCTAATGTTGTCTGTCCTGATTTGAGTATCACTCAAACAACATGGGCCTGGGTTTATTTTTCTAGCTAATAAAAACAAAGTCAATTCATTGATTAATAATACTTTGTAATAGTGTTACAGTCACTATTTGGAGACTTTCCCATTTGAATATATTCACTGTGATCTGCTGCAAAACTCCCCAGCCGAGTCAGAAAATGAGCATTTTTAAGAGAAGCGGCCTGGGAAGAGTGGCTGTTACTGTTCTGTTTGTCCAAACAATGTGGCCATGTTCCGGTTGCCTACGACTCTGATCACAATGTACACACATCAGCACAAAAATGATAATATAATGTAGAGCTCGGTCAGTCCCTCTGGCTCCATGTAACTACTGCCATGAGTAACTGCCACGCTTGAGCAAGACTTGTGTGTTCTGGCTGCTGTGTGTCACATGCCGTGGTCCCAGTGCACAGCTCTGGTGAGCCTTCACACATGGCACCATTAAAGCTAGCTGGACTGACTGCTTGTGCTTGCCTACTCGCTCTCTTGCACATGGATTTCCCAATCTGACCCAACCTAATAGCATTAGAAATAAAACACACAATATAGCATTGGCTTATTCTTCACCAACAGCACTGTTTTCAAAGCACAATTAGATTGTAGATTAGAGGTGCATAAACGTATTCAGTGTGTTCCCCACTCCACAAATCACTGAAGGATATGCATGAATCTTACTGACACAGTTTAATGAATTGCCGAATTAGGACTGATCCATGGGATATGATGAAGGCCTGAACACTGCCAACTCCCAGGAAGGTCACTGAGAGTTGATGGTACCTAGGGACTGCAGGATTGAATAAATACAAGAACATGAATAATCTTCTGTATGCAAATCAACCCACTGCAGTGTTGCAATCAGTAGGAGTCCCCAGACTGGACTGCTCGTGTGGGTAAGCTCACTCATGGTCTGAGGATCTGCAGAATCAGGCTTGGTGGTATGTGCTGGATGCCTGTGCACTATCATTTAAATTCAGCTTGCTAAGGTGTGTGCAATCTCTGTTAAGGGACACGTAAGCCACAATCACAGTGGCACCGAGTCAGCTGCTTCAGGTCTGGGCCATTTTGCTGTCAGTTGAAGATGTGAGGCTGATGGAGGTGGCTTGTTCTAAGGCACTTGGATAAAGACTAAAATTTGCTGTATGCCTTCCTGGTAGCAGTAGTAGTACAGAACTCAAAGCAAAGGAATTTTACAAACTGTGAATACAAATTGTAGGTGTGAAGTTTTAATTGGGCATAATTAGGCAACGATATAAACAAACTGTACATACATAATGACCTTCATCAGAGGTGCTCAGATAACTTAGAAAGGGTATTAAAGTCTCATCAAAACAAGATGTTGTGACAGCATCAGAGACCCCCTGAAGAAGCTGTAAACTACCTTGTCTGGGCCATGGCAAAAAGCCTGGGCCTTACGGCTGCCGGCATGGTAAGATCATGAGTGCATTCCCTTCTGGCAGCTCCCAGTTAGCCGCGGGATTGTGTTGTTCAGGGAGGTGCTTTTATTTGGTAGGATAAAAGCCGGGTCTTGCTGGCTTACATCAAACTTGTTTGGGAATATTTGCAAAGTCATGAAACAAAAGACAATGCCTCTTGACACAACATTTTTAGTGTAATTCTGTGCAAGAACTCTTTAATTCTAGAATAAAAATGACCACACAAAGAGTGACTCAAAACTAACTCCTTGCCAGCCTTTAGAAACTGAAAGTCCCATTTTAAAGTGGAAGGCACTTACAAAAGCCCCATGTTTTTATTTAGCTTGTTATTTCTAGTGTGTACATCCCCTAGAGCAAGCACCCAAAATCCAAATGCAGTCAGGGGAATCTCAAGGTACCCAGTGACAGTTGCGTCACTTCAAGATAAGCACCCAAAATCAAAGAAGGTCAATTGAACCTCAGGGTGCTCAATGACTCATTCCAAGGCAGACATTAAAACCAAAGTATCTTTGCAGGGTTTTGGAAATCTCAGCCTAAGCGGCTGGGGCAGATGACGAAGCTGAGGAATTCCCGTTCTTATAGGTAAGTCTTCTCAGAACAACTTTTTATCAACTAATTATTTATATTCATAGAGATTAGCATATAGAGGTGTCTATAGGAAATCGGTGACACATCACAAATTGTAACTTAATAGAACCCGTGTATAACCAGTGTCTTGAATAACACTAATAACTCTGTAGAAAGAAATGAAGGGAGCAGCTCGGAGTGGGTGGGAAGCAGTAGCCAGCAGGCTAGCTATGAGGAAGGGAGAAATAATAAGGCGTCTAGTTTCCAGGAAAGGCCAGCAGGTGTATTTGTAGAGGTCACACACCTTCTGGTCAATTAGGTCTAAACCCAGAGGAACCACTGGTAAAACATCCATGGCTGCTGGCTTTGGTGAAAGCCAATTAGAGCGGCATTTATATTATAAAACCTAATTTCTAGGGAACAAAAGTGTGGAGAACTTCAAAGAGTTGCACAAAGAAAGATGGAGCGTCCCATTCAGGACTGGGACCAATGGAACTCAGTGCCTGAGCATGCGGACATTCTTTGAGATTCCAGAGAGGGTGGCCTAAAACACTGGCCTCTGGCTGCAAAATTTAAGGCAGGATTGAACTATTTTTCACTTGTTTATTTTATATTTTACTTGTTTACCTCCTCCCAGCCTTGAATTTCAATGTTCGAGTTTAATTGTTCCTAAACAAACACTTGGTTTTCTCCACGGCTTGTCTGACAGTGGGGTTAAGGTAAATGAAAACAAAGCTATGGTGTTACAATTCCATGGAGATCATAGACTGAGTCAAAGAAGCACAAGTGGGTAACCTTGAGAACCTGCCCCTCAGTACAGCTTCATGACGTTCTTTAAGTGGGAGCTTTTTTGCCACTGCGGGAGCTGGGAATGCCAAGGGCCAAGTTTGCCAAGGAGGTCCCTTTATAGGCACAAACAGAACCCTCTTTGAGGCAGAGACTCCCCATAGCTTCTCCAAGCCACGGTACTGTACAATACGTAGACCAAAGTCATACCACGGGTTAGTGACAAAGCTGAAAAGAATCCAGATTGCCAGCTCCCTGTCCTAAATACCAGATGTAGTCCTGCCTTCTCCTCTAGGATAAAAACATTAGGAAAATATTCTAAAAGCTTTCAAGAAGTAGCATGGATTTTGCTGTTAAAAGGAGGAAACATTATCAAAGGATCAGAAAATTCCACAAAGTAACACAACAGTTGCTATTGCAAAACTCTGGGGGATCTCTTCTGTGGTATAGAGTTATTCAGCAGCTCGGATTCATAGCTGTATTTTTTCGTCCTCCACAGTCATAAATTCTTTTTCCTGTTTTAGCTAAGTTCACTAAGCTCCATTCTCTTGGCTTCAGTGAAAGCCAGACCTTGCCTAAAATGTAGCATTTTTATTGCCCTTTCCATAGAACATTTATGCTGTGTTTATCAGGTTCATTTCTTTTTTCATTGGAAGTTAATCACAGTGCCATGAGTACTGCTTTAATGTCATGAGAATCACACTCTGTAGGGTGCATCCTATGACTGCCTCAAAAATCTCTCCCTGTGGATAATTCGTCTCTGTGAAATAGTCTGGTTCCAACTATTCATCTTTGCCAAGAAGAACAATGCTACCAATTATTTCTACAGTGGAAAATAAATCAGAACTATCATTTGTTTTCTTGCAGTTGGTTGTACATATCCTTCATCAGAAGAAATTTAGCTATGAATTAGAAAAATTTCCTTTCACCTTCCCAGTCCCTCCAGTTTGTGCAGGATTCATAGTAAGCTTATGCATGAGTTATTTTCCCTGGGAGGCAGGAATTGTTCCAAGTTCATACCTGCTCAAGATGTAATTCAGTTTTATGAAGGAGACTGGCATAATGCCTATCTACAAAAAACCTCCAGCATCATTACGTAGAGCATAGAAGAGTTAACAGTGACCCAGTAAAAGAAGATGGTTTTGCAGAGAGAAAAGATCTGTCATTACTGAAAAGAAATGAGGCAAAATTACTGAAAGAGCATTTCTGATCACGCAATCAAGGAAAGATAGAACAAAACTCCAGGGCACGGAGGGAACTGTGAGTACTACCTTGGGGAGAAGGTACTACAGATACTTCTTCAGATAAGGGAATATCAAAATTCAGTGCCTGAGCTCAGAAACCCAAACATATTAAAAATACAATCAGTTCACATTCATGTATTGGCACATGAGTAGCTTTAGGACTTGGCTCTCTTATTCTCCTTAAACACTCAATTCATAAGAACAATTCAGAGGTACCATGACTGTAGTGATAGTACAAGGCGCAATGGGCTTGAACTGAAACAGCAGAAGTTAGATAGGTTAGAAATAAGGAAGAAGTTCTTCCCTGTAAGGGTGGTGAGGCACTGAAATGGGTTGCCCAGAGAAGTTGTAAATGATCCATCCCTGCAAGTGTTCAGGGCCAGGCTGAACAGAGCCTTGGGTGACATGGTCTAGTGTGAGGTGTCCCTGCTCATGGCAGGGGGTTGGAACTGGATGATCTTAAGGCCCTTCCCAACCCAAGACATTTTATGATTCTATGATTCTATGACTGTGACAGTATCAGACATCAGAGCAGATGCACACTCAGGTTACACCAACAGTCTCCTCCTGTGCACACACTCGTGAACATCTGGCCCTACAGACTTTCTGCCTTAATTTTCACTGTACCTAGGACTCATTGAGGTGTTGTCCGAGGTGCTGAGTCCACCTCAGGTCACTGAAGCTGACGGAAGCTGCAGGTGCTCCGTGCCACTGAAAATCACGTCACGGGCTTAATCATCAACAAAGTCTTATTACCAAGATTTGCAGCCGGTATCCAATGACTCCGAGATAGCAGCCAGAGTCGCAGGCAACTCGCAATACCAGTTTTTCTAGAAAATTAATAAATGCAAATGCTAACTGTTCCAAATTCACCTAATAAACAAGTCACCTGGAAAGATTTGTGGGTTTCATTAGGCTAGAGAATATAAATAGAAAAGGAAATGGACGGCCTGATAGTTGGTGTCCAATAAACCCCACAGCGTGGCAAAGCTTTATCAGGACTCTCTGGGTATGCAATGGGATAATTAGCAAAATGTCATTGTAGCCCTTCAATCACTATAAAATACATTTAAATGCTTTCTAAGTGTGCAGCTCTTTAGTGACTAATGAAGCAACTGCAGCTGATAGGCTGAATCCTGAGCTAAACAACGCAAAGTAAAGAAGGTAAACAGCGCTGAACTGTGCTGAGAAGCTCCAAGGAAGTGATTCTGTTCTCAGCTAGTGAAAGAGACTGGCAAGGGATGAACATTGCACAGTCCCTCATTAACACAGAGGCAATGAGTCTTGACACATGTCTAGTGTCCATTCACATCAGTGATTTTGAGGGTAAGTGAGCAGAGGAACTTGAGATTCATCCCCATTCGGTATAAGAAACTGTGTTGCACTAAGTCTTGGCATTGTTTCCATTCTTGCCTTATCCCCACTACAACAGCTTGCTACCCTGTAATAGGCAGAACAAACCCCAAGCAAAACCTGGTGTGACTGCTCAGCACTGTAAAACCTATGCTCTTCCTCAAGTCCTGGCTCTAGGAGACAAATGTGGATTCCCCTGGAAATCTGTCCAGCTCTAAATGTGAGCATGGAAATGGGTGTTATTTCTTGCACTCTGGGTTTGTGTTCAAACTCTCCCTTGCCTGCAGCTTCCAGATTTTTCCTATTGAAACTAGAGTGAGATTATAAATACAAAGGACCTATCAAATAATCATGTATCATCTTGATAATGAATTCTGGATTGAAAACAACTCTTATAGGCTGAGAAAGCTTGATAAATTCTGCACTTGCCTCCAAAGGAAAAGGAAAAAGGACATATTAAGAGAATAAAACTACCGTACCACAGGTATAATGTCTTAGCAAAACTAACACAGAGGGAAGATTGCACTCTGAATCTGGACCATGAATAAGATCTTCCCAGCTTCTGCAGTGGCCTAGACATGTGTCATCTTCTACATTCCTCACCAGTCTCTCAGGGTTGTAATGCGCAACCACAGCTCCCAGCCGGGAAGCCACCACATGCTACCTGCCAAATCTGGCAGAGCCCACGCGATGACACTGCCCCACACCAGTGTGTGGATGCAGTAAAAACTACCCAGCTGACCTCCATAAAAACTGATTGAGTGGCCCTGCTCAAAGCATTGTGCGTCTTCCTGGAGTTATGCATCGGAAAGGACTCTCTGAGTCATCCTTCTCATCTGCATATCCCTTTGCATCTTGGCATTAACAGTCAAGAGCCATTGGAGCCAGCTAGAAAAGCCTCATGTTTGTGTTCTCCCATGCAAATACCTCTTCTCCCTATATATTAGTTACTGTGTGTGGGTTTTCTCTCTCACTCTCTCTTGCCATATGTGTGGGAGTTGATGGCATCAACTTTATGAAATGTCAACACATGCCAAGAACAGCTGGAGAAGTTGAAACAAGTTCTGGGTGAGGTGAGTTTCATGGGCAGGGACTGAAATTAGTAAAGGTACTGTGGCTGCTTGCCATCCTGGGAGTCTCACATGGAGCATGTGGGCTTTGCTTGCTCCAAAAGCAGATTCCCCATGGAAAAAAGGATTTGATTTAGATAATGATGATGAGATAGCTGAATTAGAAGAATCTGTTCACCAGAAGAGACCATCTCTGCACCTCTTCCATGACTGGTTCATTATGTAAATATAAGAATTTCGTCATGAGTCTGAGGTAATTAATATCCTTAGCCAGCATGCAGCACTCTTCAACTTCAAAACGCTTTACTAACATTAATAATTAATCACAACAACACTTACTGTTATCACTTTAAGGTTATCATCTTAATCAATAGGTAAACTGAGGCACAAAGATTTCACGTATCCCAGCCTGTCAATGGCAGTACTCTTGTGTCCCAGCCTGGTGCTCAGTGTGTCCCATTGCATGGCCAAGATACCTGATGTGCTTTATGATGAGAAGGAACAAACCAAGAGGGCACTGCAGGATGAATGAAATAGAATGTCTTCCAGACTGCACATGGAGCAGAACCTGTTACTCACTGGCTGCTCCCTGCAGGTCTCTGTGCTCCCAAACCCAGGATGTCTGTCCCCTCCTTGTGACTTCTACACATTTCTGTTGATCTTTCTGCGTGTTACCTTCAGCAGTCCAACAGTATTCCTGATGTGACTGGTACCCTCTGGCCTCAGCCTTAGCTATGACTCAAGTATTTGCATCGCCTTTCCTGAATGATTTTAGAATATAAAGAACCAATGATATGTCTGTCGAATTTTAGTGTTATAAATCATGTAAGAACTAGCATTTGCTTTTGAAGCACTTGACATATCTACCTCAGAAGAATTTACAGCTTTTGTCTCAATCTTTTATATAGGAACATTTGAGTCTGGTTCGATTTTGGTCTTGTGAATTTTCTACAATCAAGTCTTGCTTAGGCTTTAGTAAATGCAACTTTTACCTTATCAGTTCCTGCCATTCATTCATAGAATCATAGAATCATAGAATAGTTAGGGTTGGAAAGGACCTTAAGATCATCTAGTTCCAACCCCCCTGCCAGGGGCAGGGACACCTCCCACTAAACCATGTCACCCAAGGCTCTGTCCAACCCGGCCTTGAACGCCGCCAGCGATGGAGCATTCACAGCTTCCCTGGGCAACGCATTGCAGTGCCTCAGCACCCGTACAGTAAAGAATTTCTTCCTCATATCCAATCTAAACTTCCCCTGTTTAAGTTTGAACCCGTTACCCCTTGTCCTATCACTGCAGTCTCTCATGAAGAGTCCCTCCCCAGCATCCCTATAGCCCCCCTTCAGATACTGGAAAGCTGCTATGAGGTCTCCACGCAGCCTTCTCTTCTCCAGGCTGAACAGCCCCAACTTTCTCAGCCTATCTTCATACGGGAGGTGCTCCAGTCCCCTGATCATCCTCGTGGCCCTCCTCTGGGCTTGTTCCAACAGTTCCATGTCCTTTTTACGTTGAGGACACCAGAACTGCGCACAGTGCTCCAAGTGAGGTCTCACAAGAGCAGGAGGGGCAGGATCACCTCCCTCGACCTGCTGGTCACACTCCTTTTGATGCAGCCCAGCATACGGTTGGCTTTCTGGGCTGCAAGCGCACACTGCTGGCTCATGTTCATTTTCTCTTCGATCAACACCCCCAAGCCCTTCTCTGCAGGACTGCTCTGTATCTCTTCTCTGCCCAACCTCTAGCTGTGCCTGGACATCTCCACTAGGCCCATACATTATTGCTTAGGTATGTAATTCCCAGACAAACTTGGGGAGAATTGTGAAAGAAGTGACCTCCCTGCCCAATTCAGAAAATGAAACTTCAGCACAGCCTCCTAAATACAGGAACATGCACAGTACATCTCAAAGAGAAGTTTGCTTGTCTTGAGGCTTCACAAGAAAGATCTGTCAAATGTGGCAGGCTGTCATTAAAAACAATTAACCTAATCAAAAATCCCTTTTATTTCTGCTTAGTTAGGTGAATATTAAATACTAGATTTTCCAGGGGCACAGAGAAGAAGAGGAAATCAGCATCTCTGTTTTCATTCAAACACGCGTACGAAGGAGCAAGTACAGATTTGCCTTCGTATACCTAAAGTATGCATGTCATTAGTATGACTGCACAGGGAGTCATGAGACTCGTATCCATGACTGGCCACCTGCATGTCACTTGGGCGGTTGTCTGAGTGACAGTGCAGCCTTAAGCATTTAAACCTAGGGAAACACACATTTTCCTGGCAAAGTGGACTCGTGAGAGCTGCTGTTCTCCCAGGCCCACACTCCCCAAGACTTCTGGTACCTGTTAGGACAATACATCTCATTGAGCATGTAGATTTTTGTACCTGTTTGGTTTAGAATGAACTGGTTGCTTGTGATGTCTGAACTCCTAGCATCACCACCACCAGCACAAGTACACACCTCTTCTCAGCACTCCCAAACCTCTTTCATGCTTTCCAGGAGTGGAGGAGGCAAAGAAAAACCCTAGTTCCTTTGAGGTGGGAGCTCACCCCAAGGGGGAGGAAAGCAAAGCTGACCTCCAGTGCATTTACTGATCATATTTATTTTTAAAGGCACTTAGCCATAAGTCTCAGCCTATAGATCTGCTTCCTGCAGGCACACCCTGCTTGTGGCTGTGAAGGTACTCACTAAGCACTAGTAACACCCAGCATTTATATAGGGCTTTTCATCTTCAAAGCACTTCCCGAACATTGTTTAATTAATGAATCCTCACAGCCCTCTGTGAGGTATGCACAGTTATTACCCCCACATTTTACAAGTGAGGAAAACTGAGGCAGCGATTAGCTGAGGCAACGCTGTGGGAATTGGGATTAGAGCTCAGGAGAAGTCAGGAGTGCCTGGACCCCCGTCCCACGCAACAGTTGTCAGGCTGCCTCGTTGGGAAATGCACGTGGTGCTTCAGTTTGGCACAGTATCTTGAACACAGTGGGTGCTGAGCCTTTGGTTCCACAGTGGGTGCTGAGCCTTTGGTCCATCAGCGATATCTTTTCCTTCCAGGCTCATATAATTTTTCTGTGTAGGGATCCGGAAGAATTCTCTTTTTTGTCTCCCAGTATCAGTTCCAGATCCCTCTGTCACCCACTCAGGAGATGGAAAGACAGACACTGGGACCGAGGTTCTGGAAGACATCTTCTATTACCTACAGCACTGTCTAACACATTCAGTTTTAGTGCCTTCACAGGGTTTCTAAAACGACATACATGGGGTACTTTCACCCATGGATCTCAGAGTGCTCCCTGGACAAAGGTCAGTGTTGCAATCCCAGATCACAGTATGGCTCTGTGCAGACTCTCAGATCCACTCAGGCTTGGCCTCCGCTGCAGATTTGATGATTCACGACCCTCAGCCCACATTCATGAAAGTTCAGTGAGTTTCACTCACATCCTCCTCAGTAACTGCGGGTTCCTCCCTCGAGAAGCCCCAGGGTATCCCAGTTCCCAGCTGACATGTGGAGAACAGGAGCAGACTTCCTGGTCATAATGGTAGCCGGTAGGGTGAGAGAGGGCACCAGTGATGGGGGTTAAACCTGGATGGTTCAACCTTGTCAAACTTGAAGATCCGAGAGAACCTGCGTGCTTGGTTCCCCTCCAGCCCTCCAGGGCTCTCACAGCCCTAATTATTATTGTTGTTGTTGTTATTATAACAAAACATTAATATACTGCCATAAAATGCAAACTAGATAATACACGTTCTTTGCCTGAACAGCTCAGGCTTTAAACAGGCTGGACATTCTGAATTGGATCCTTCAGAAGAGACAGGGAAGGCACAGCCCTTTTTAGAGCAATTTCCCCTCTCAATTCCTTTGAAGTGCGGTTGGACACTGTGAAGGGATATGGGATGTTGCAGTAAATGGCTGACCAGGCAGCATCAGAGATAGAGCATGCTCCTCCAGCTGTGCCTCAGCTCATGTTCTGCTATGCACAGAACTGTGGGAGAAAGATTTCTGCTCACAAGGCAGGGGACTGGGGGAAATGGGGTTTCATTGAGGGATCTCATTGTGCTTCTCACATCAGCTGCAGCTCAAAGCTGGTACCTACCACTAGGAAAGCAATGTCCAACCCATTGTTCCTGGCGGGGTAGCAGGTCCCAGGTCCTGCTGGGTTCTCACAGGTGTTATCAGGGAATTGCTGTCAACCAGTTGATCAGCAATGCTGCCTCTGAGCCACACAGTGCGCTACCACCTGCAGATATGCAGAAGGAGCTGCTCCATCCTGCTCCTGCACAAGACAACCATCCCACAGGCGTTGCTTCATGTGCACCATTCTCCTAAATGGAGGTGGTGGAATTGTAATGCTCATAAGAAAACAGGAGCGTGGTAGTACATAGTGTGCTGGTGCCTCTGCACAGCTGACTGCTTGGAAGCAATGGGGAATCTGTGGTCTGTAAATGCTCTTCTGACTGAGACTGATGCCTTCACTTGTCTGCGAGGTCCCTTCGGCTCCCTCCTGACAGTGTTTCCCAGCCTAATCTGAGCTGCCATGAGATATCAAGCCAAGGGAGAAGTTGCAAATGTTGCAATTCCTAAGCTGCACCCTGAAATGAAATAGTAATACTCGTAATTAATAATAATCTCTAATGAAAAAAAAAAATCCCTGCTTATTCCAGTGCAGAACCTTAGGTAGTGCTAGGGCGTCAGGTAGGCTTTTCAGCCTCTGGACAGACTCACCCACGAGGCCCAGCATCAACACGCCCTGTGTACACCTCACATCGCTCTGAACAACTGCACCAAACCAAAACAAAGACGAGGAGCACTTTAGGTTCTTTTTGTGTCCCTAAGCACAGGAGAGGATACATGGACAGTTTTTACCAGCTGGAGGCTCAGAGCCAGAAACAGTCCCTGCATCCATATTCATAGCTCATAAACCAAACCAAAACAACCCCCCGACAAAATATATTTAGACTGAAGGAAGCATTCCTCTGAAGCACTGCTGTTTTCATCCCCTCCAGTGCTCTGTGTTCCAGTGTTCCAATGTTCTCTGAGCATTTGGTCCCAAAAACATTGAGCAGACACTGCCAAAGTTTCTGAATGCTGAATCTGACCTATCTTAGACCTGGCACAAACCCAAGACATACAAAGAATAGGGGCACACCTGGTATATTATTAAGGGATAAAATGTTAATGTTCTGATTATTACTGAACTTAAAGCAATTCTCATCACACAATCTACAAGGCAGTGTGGAAGCCTCACTGTGTAAAGGTTCACATCACCCACTGCCCACCCCTAAACCACTGCTGCTACTTCTTCCCATTCCTTCTCATCAGGCTTTTAGCCTAGCCCCCAGCCAGCTCTACCCCATGCAGGTTTTGTTCATACACACAGGTACGTTGATGACTTAATTTTCCCCCAGTTAATCTGCCTTTTTATGGCCAGCTACTGCCCGCCTGCCCAGCGCTCCCTGACAGCTCGCTGGTCACACCACCTTAACTCCTGCCTTTTTCCTTTCTCTACCCCTGCTCATGTTTTTGGCTGTCACCAGATGAGCCCTTTTTCATCACTGCACTGCCCCCACAGCTTACTGCTGAGCACAGAGCACTCGTGTGCGGTGGACATCTGCTTGCAGCTGGACACACACGGTGCTGCATTTCTTTTTCCCCATCTGCAGAAGGTGAGCCAGACAAAATGGCTCATTTCTAAGTCAGCTCCTCATGGTTTATGCTTCCTGCCGTAGCAAGAGTTGTCAATCAAGCAGAGCTTAATCTTAACTCAGGCATTAACTTGAACACAATTAATTCTTGGCAGCAGACATAAAATGCTATGAGCTCCATCTCTGCTGATGGTGATAAGGCTGACTGTCAGGACAGGCTCTGCATTCACTCCTTGACTTTAGCAAGAGCTAGATCAAGCCCATACAGACTAATAAAACAAATTACATTGTTGGCATTAGCAAGTGCAACTCTAAAAGAGTCAATTGATTTCTGTCTCACTGCGCCAACCAGGACCTTGCTTCAACTTACAGAGGTGGCTGGGATTTTCCTATTACTTTTCAGGACAACAGTTCAAATTACTGCTGGGTGAGACTAAAAAGCACAAATTCGAGGCACACTGCCTAACCCAAAGGGAAGGTGTCTGACAGGCTGTACTGCTAACACCACCCCTGTGGCCAGACACATACCAGACAGTCACAGATGTGACCGGGTCAGTGTGATCCCTCTGTGTCTTCCTCTCCCATGTTGCTGTGGCCTCATTGCACTATCTGCATGGCAGTTTCAACCTTGTTTTATCTCATTCCACTTATGGGGCTGACTCGTGTGGCTCAAATGAAGCTTTGCTGGAGTTCATAGTGATCCAGGTTATGAGATGGCCTCAGAGAGACTGTCACGGTTCGAGTCTGATATAGGTTATCTGCATCTTGAGGTTGAGGAGCCATCTGTCTGTACCACTTGCAAGCCTGACATTTGCTGTCCCACTCCCTGCCCCTCATTTTTCTGGCTATCTGTTTTTCTGTTGTTACCTTTATCAAGACCAGAACTTTACCAACTTGGCATACCAGCCTGATGTACTTAGCAGGTTGTGGGGTGACTCAGTACAGAACTCTTCCTATGTTTTCACACATAAACACAGTCAGGGGACAAGAAGACAGTGAAAAGAGTATGCAGTGCATCATGGAGATTGCAAAACCTTGAGGAGTCAACTGATTGGAAGGTCCCTCACAAAACAGGTCCCCATTCCCCATGGAAATGCCCTAGTCCTTTTCTGATTTGAACAGTATAAATTCTCAAAGCATCTGAGATTCATTAGGTTAAACACAGGGATTCCCATATTATTAAAACTCCAGCAAACATGTATTCTATTAGCAATATTCTGCCAGTCATCCTGAAGGGTCTTTAGGGCTTATCCATTCACAAAGCCATGTATTTGATGACTGGTGTAAATGACACCATTAATGAAGCTGGGCAAACATTTTGAAAGTGATCCATAGGCAGAAACACATTCCTGTTAGCCATCCAATGAAGAGATAGAGACACAGACATATCTGACACAGGGGATTAAATGGCAAGAACTACCCAGGTGCTAAAACTATGATATTTAAGATTGATTGCTGTATTTTACCACAGTTACAACTTTGGGTAGAATGCTTGGTCAAAAACCATCTCTTCCGTGGAAAACCAGGAAGGATTTTGCTCTGTTTTATGTTGAACACAATCTTTACCTAAAATTTCATCTGATTTGTCCTGCAGACGTGCCTCTAGTTTGCACTGTTCCGTGGACCCTTTCTGGATATCCTGGGAGCAAGGGGAGTTGGTGTGTTGTACACTGCATTGTTGCCTACTTACAGTTTGCATATTATTACAAATGTATTTTTCAGCTGACTGAAAAAAACCCATTGACACAAATCTTACTGATAAAAAACAGCTTTAGAAAGCACATGGAGAAAAATGTCTTGTTATGATTTTCCTGCAAATAGTCTTGATGACATTTATCCTAAAAAGCTCTGTCGTGCCAAGATCTGTATGAGTTAAAAACTCACATTCAGATGCTGAATTACTTGTGACAAGGTCCAAAGGCAGTAAGTGCTTGCAATGGCACTGTCAAGTGCTTGGCTTAGAGTAAGTAAAGTTCTGCAAGTGGCAGTATGGCTATTTCACAGTTCTGCTGAAAGTTCTTCTTTCACTTCTGCTGATACAACTGAAGTAAAAATTCACTTATGAAAAAGCTTTATTATTCAGTTTTTTCTTTGGCAAAGTTATGCAGCACTGGACTCAAAAAATTAACTTGTTTGTACAATTCCAAGTATACATAAAGAAGTAATTTATCTTATTCAAGAAAAAGAGCTCGGTTATGAACACTTACATGATCATAAAGATGTTTGGGAGACAGTTAAACCTCAAAAACAGTCTTTATATCTAACACATCATATGTTACTTATATGTATGAGCTGGATGTATGCAATACATCATATTAAATATCTCCTCTAAATAAAGAAACAGCAAAGGAAATCCTATACTCACTTCATTTCAAGAAATCCTTCATGTCCCTCATAAAAATCAGTCTGTTACTGTTACTTCCATGGTTCCTCCATGCTGAAGTAGTATCGCAAATAACTTTTTGGACTCAAACATGGTTTAATACTTTCTTAATCGAACACGTTGAACCTGCGTTTCTCTGTTGCAATGCTTCTCAAGGGAATAGTAGCTCTGTTCCCCCTTTGTGTGTGCCCATGACCCGAGGTCAGGCATAAGAAGGACTGCCCAGAGTTTAAAGATGAAGAATTGAGTTAGTGGTGGTTGCATCCCAGGTCTCAGTGGAATGGGTTGAGTCCTATCCCATACCACAATACGATGGGGGCAAACTCTGCATTGTGCTGTGTGACAGGCACAGGCCCCAGGCACAGGCTGCAGACAGGGAGAATCACATGCTGCTTGCCCTGCACAGTGCCACGGGCTTTCTCCAGCTCCCTATATCTGGTACATGGGGCCACAGAATTGGAGAGACCCTGAAGTGGTGGGGTTTGTGGTCCAGTCCAAGACTGCAGAAAGAACTCCCCGGGAACTAAGAATCCTCACAATTCTCACTATGTTCCATTCCCTTCCACTTTGATGTTGCTGTCTTACATGAATGTTGTTATGCATTGCATGTAACATGAAACAGGACACTGCCGCACACAGTTTTCCATGTTAGAAGGGAATGAGAACATTACTTATGCAATTAACTCTCCAGTAGCTTGAGTAGATCCATGAGTACAGCTAGAAGCTAGGAGAGATATGCATGTTATATTTCCTGTTTTAAAAGCATTATCTCCAGCAAAAATAACCCCCAGGAACATAAATACAGTATAACAGACTAAAGTCTTCATAGCCCTATCCCTTCCGCAGAATGACGGTTAAATGCAGTATTCAAATATTATGGGATGCATGTCCAATAGTGTATTCTAAATTAGCATCTATAATGGGTCTGTCAAGGCTTGGTCTGGCCAGAGGTAAGGTTGCTCAGGATGAAAGTGCTGGGACAACTGTACTTGAACTGCCACTTGTTGAGGAACAAGCCCCACTGTATTCAGTACCACACATCTTTCACCACCTCCTTAAGAAGTGAATTGCGGCGTGGTACAAGGAACTAGAGTGTTGAGATCTCATGTACTGCATTTGCACGTGGGAATTATGAGGCGTATGTTCATAATAGCTAATGTGGCAGAGCAGCCCAACATGGTCTTACTTTTATTACTGAGTTGCTCGTAGATCTTGCTCATCTTTCAGCATTTCATTTGGTCCTTCTGTAGCTTGGGGAGTAACACTTACCTGCTCCACTGAGGCACTGAGGTCTGTAACAATAACTACGAACTGTTTGATAAGAGATGCTACTGAAAGACAAAGGTGTATTATTGCAAAATTTTGTGGGCTGGCAACTGAGCTAGTGGCACTGTACTGCATCCAGAGCCCATTTGGCTCCTTACAGTGATATGAGAGTGGGGGGAGAGGAAATCAGGTCAGTTTTTGGCAGACCTATTCAAGGTAAGCATAATCCAGTTGATTCATTATGCACTGCAATCCTTGCTGGCAAAGAGTCTGAAGTAAAGTAGCCTCCAGCCCTATTGCAACTCAACTTCTGTGTGTGGGTGTTGGTGCTGCACATTAGGGAAGGGTGTCACTGATGGATAAACTTAAGGGGCTGAGGGCTGGATAAGGGATGCACAGGACTTCACATGAGTGCGCACTATCAGCCTAGTGTTCCCTACTGAGCAGCCCACTCTAAAAATGTTGGTCCTACCTCCTAAAAGGCAAGGAGAAAACCTCTTGAGAAGACCCTTCTGATGACTAATGCAATCTGTGTGTCATGAATCATTGGGATGTCCTTGTGGCATAATCAGAGCTCTGGTTATTATACTCATTGATGATAAAACAAGTAAATCTTAATGAGTTGTGGGAAAGGAGACAATAGGGCCCTCTGCCAGGTCTCATTTATCTTGACAACACGCCTACAGCCCAAGTACAAAGATCGCTATTGTTTATTCTCAGTATTTGTGAAGGGGCCAGACAGTTCTCCTCATTTCACTCAATCTGATGGTGCTCTCTTTATCTCTGACTTCGCATTTCTAAGGTGCCTGTCACTGTGGTATCTAAGCATCTCAGCTTTAGTCGAAGGTTACATTTATGGTAAATAAACCACCTGGACAGCCTTTGAAGGTGAAAACCGGCTATATAGTTAAATAGTGGTAAACAGCTCAATTTACATAGTGCCTCTTCTCCGACTAAAAGGACAAGCAAAGACTTTGTTGTTCATATTGTAAACAAATCCTCTGTGTATGATTCAGACCCTAAGTAACTGGGTCTGTTACCGCACTAGCACAGCTAAGCCAGTCTACCATGCCAGTAACACATGCCCAGCATGAACTCAGCTTCTGTCCCAGTAGGACTGTATTTACACCAGGGACTCCTGTCAGCCTAGCTGTCCTGGTCAGGTTACAACTCATCACACTCCTGACCAGAAGAGCTACAGCAGAAGGATTATATAGGAAAAAACAACCCCAAATATGAGAAAAATGGACCTGTTCTGCTGGGCAGTTCATCCCCTGTGGGTACTCACACTCAGAGCTGACCTCATTGCAGCTCCTGCCCTTCTGCTGCTGGCCGTTCTTGCAAAGCCAAAAACCAGTTGTGAATGGGCCAGGGAAGTCTTCACCTGGCACATGCCTTGTCTACAGCTTTGTCATCTACAGCTGCTTGGGAATCTTCAATTAAAAGGATTTTTTAACAGGAGAGATCTCAATCAAGCTGCATGTTTGTACTTACTTTTCAAGGAAGCGTTTGTTAAGAAAGGCTTCCAGATCCCAGCTACATCAGTTAAAGCAGTCCCTGAATAGTCAGCATTCCAGAAGCAAGGCATTTGATAGCGGCAGGGGAGAACTGAGATCAGCACCTAGCACTTCTTTATCCCAAATGGCTCCCAGAATCACCAGGCTACTACTTACACTGGCAAGGGTGCGCTCTATGGGTTTTGTGCAGAAGAGATGCGAGTTTCAACTCAGTGTGAATACAGGAACATTCCTGAATTTCTGAGAAGTTTTTCAGGATGGCAAAACACTTCCCATTCAGATCTGGGGATAAGTGCAGGTTTCAAGCAAGAAACAAAAGGCAGACCCTGACATTTAAATCTCAGAGTGAATTCCCTGGGCCAACAAGAAAAGAAAAGCATCTTTCTGCTTCTAAATCAGATCAGTTGCTGACTTATAATGCTGAGCTTGGAGACCATTAAAAACAGTGTCTTTCTCCCCCCTCCATACTGCCAGCCACAGGGAACTGCAGCTAAATTAGGGACTGTTGACTGTTTGCATCTTTTAAACAACTTCTGTTCTCACATGTTCTCACCCTGTTGGCTTCTTTTGCTGCTGTCAGCTCAGCGCTGCTCCATGACTCACGGTGCAGAAAGACAAATGACAAACCTTTCCTTTAGGACAGAGAGTGTCACCTTGACAATACATCTGTGTCTGCTGGATTCACTCTGAATCTCCAGTTCACACTGTTCCCCCCTGTAGTGACTAGATGCAAGTTTCTAATGTGACATTTCTGCTTTTCTGGTGTATAGAAGCAAGCGACAAGCTGGGACACATGACAAAGTAAGGTATACACTATGAGACCATGGTGATAATCATGGAGCAAAGGTCTCAGTGGGGCACACAGAACTGTGTTTTAGGAGGGAAGGTTGCATAATCAACCAGATGCTCTTCCATCACATGGAACTGAGCAGTCTAACATGGGAGGGGGCTATAGCCCTGCCATTTCCTTCCTCTTTCCCTTAAGAAGTCCATCACTAGGCCAGACTGCTTAAGGTCTTTTCACAAATGGAAGGACTTTCTTCCCACTGTATCCTTGTGCAATGAATCATCCAATCATGTTCCTTTTGCATATTGAAAACAGTTATTTACTGATAGAAGATGCTCAGGAAGTAAGAGCTTAACAAAAGGTCTGAGTAAAAGGAACAAGCCTACCATGGAGACAAACACATATTGCCCCTGCCTGCTCACTTCTCCTTGAAGCAATACCCTGAATTCTCTTTTCACTTGTATTGAAGTAAATTAAGCAGCTCAGAAAAGATTACATCGCTCCAAAGCTTTCGTAAGTGACAGGAGGATCAGATCCATTGTGTAAGCCAGAAAAGTAATTTTAGTGCTCTCCCATAGAGCAAAATGACTTTCTGGCTCCTGTTTAGATCCTTTCAGCCACAGGCAGCAAATGATCACACACACTTTAACCCACAGCAAGCTTTCAGCTCTCTGAAAGCTTCCTTACTCATGGTTACTTACATAGGATTCCCTTCGAAATCAGTCACCGAAAGTCAGTGAGTTCTACCTTAGCAACAGATGAGTAATAAATAATGATGCTTCCCCACCTCATCTCCTTCAATACGCTGAAGGGATAGAAGCAATTTTGACAGGAATTCCCCCCGAGGTGACTGATTTGTTACGGATCTTCAGTTTGACCTGCAGAGTGAAGAAAAGCTGCAGCTTCATCCATAACCAGTCTGCTTTCTGCCAGTTTGTGCCAGACAGATGCAATAAATAGCTTTGTGGACACTCCTGCTGTCACACGGTATTTTTTTACCTTCTGGAAGAAAAGCAGCATGAATTCAAGTATTCTGAGGGCCTCATTCTGCTTCCCAAGAAGCTGCCAAGCCCTTGGAAAAACCCAGCTCTTAGCATCCCAGCAAGAGCTGCAAGGCACTGGCCATTTTGCCTCTTAATTACAATTGCAAAGCCTCAGAACGGGAAAGGGGCTGCTTTGAAATTGTTGTCTTCCTGTTGGCAAGTGCTGAACACTGGAAATCTGGATCTGGCCTGTCTGAAACCTGGACTATGGGTACTTAGCTACACTCTCAGCTGGGCAGGAGCCACACAGCATTAGTAACTGCATGGCTTTGCTGGTCAAAGTGAACTGAGTAAGGCAGAAAAAAAGGCCAAGAGAGAACATGAAAAACATCATGAGTTAGTGAAACCACGCAAACAGCTTCAGTAACACTCCCAGAGCATAAAGCAAAGACCAGAACACAACTAGGTCATTTCTGCTAATGGAGGACACAGTCTTCAGTGGGGAACTCAAATCATACCAAAGTCATTTGGAGTGTGATGCTTTTTGCTCCATGGGGACAAATGAATGAAGTTCGAAACTCCTTACTGCTTTCCAGGGAAAAGGGCAATGCCTGAACAGGCAGGGGGGATGGAATTCAATCCCCATTTCTGAGGGAAGCTAGGATAGAGGCATATCCTACAGAAAGGTTAGCTCCTTGTGTCTACAGATCGAGACTTCATTCCTGAAGCTTTCTGGTGCCAAATAAATTCACCAGACTACATACAAACCAGGGCTGAGCACTTGTCAATTTGTGCATGCAGCTATGGATACATGGTGTGTAATTGCATCTGCCATCAGGGTAATTGTGCATGCAAAATTGTGCAATAAGTATTTTGTACACACAGTCATGCTTTTAACTGTCTTTTTTTTCAAGAGGCAGGCACTGTTTAAGCAAATACTCAGGTAGAATAGCTAAAATCATTAAACATTATTTTGAGTTGCTTTAATTATAAAGTCACAAGCAAACCACAATATTGAGCACTTAAATGACACAAAAGAGAGACACACCACAGCACTGCTATGTCATTAGGATCTGTGTGTACGGTATTTTACTCGCCTGCAGAAAGATGGATTCTTTAGACTGAAGTAATTTGTTACATGTTGTCCGGAATCCAAAGCCACTTAGACACTGATCACAGTTACTGCGCAGTCCTCAGCAATTAACTTGCTATTTTTGAGGATTTGTTTAATTTTATAGTTGGGAAAAGCAAGGAAAAAACCCTTCTGACAGAGAAATCACAGCTGTTTCACTGGAAGTCCCAAACCATTCAGATGTACACTCAGATACAAAGTGACACTTCAATAAGATATAGCAAACACAGTCAGATTCAGCAGGTCAAATGAAGTTTAATGATTAATTTCTCAAACAGAAGAATTCCCAACTCCAATAAGAAATTGCAAGACTGGACAGGGATATCATTACCTGGATTCTCAACATACATTCCATAATCTGATGCTATGAGCATAACTACAAAGCAGGCCTGGCTAAACAGTGTAAACCATGTAAACTTGGTTGCCTGCAGTGGCTCTGGATGATACCACCACTAAAAGCAAATGTTATCAGGAAACAGTATACCGCAGCACTGCACCTGTGAAGAGCAGGCACCACTGAGTACCCACAACAAGGCAGTGTCATCCTACAAGAGCAACCAACACCATGAAGCGCAGCACTGCTGAGCACAGCACCTATTAGATGTGGCCAGGACGTAATAACTGGATACTGCAGTACACAGTATAGTGCAGATGATAATCGGAGTATTATTTCATAAACACACATATATCTATATGCACATACATCTATACACACACACCAATGTCTGAAGGGAAGAGCAGTTTTGCTAGGCACAGATAAGTGTTTTTCTTTGAAAATGAAATGTAATATATGATTCCTAGAGATGTTTAAAAAAACAGATACCTAAAAGAGGAAATGCCAAGAACAGCAAGAGGGGGAAATAAATTTATGCATCCCAGTTAGGCAACCTGTTCTATCACTAAGATGGTCAAGGTGAATTACAGGCCTGTTTAAAATCAGAACTTCAAACATCCCTATCAACTCCCTTCAGAGCTCAATCACTGTAACTGCTGTGCCTGAAGAGTCTGAGACCCTTACATATATACATCCTATTTGTCACAGATGACATGAAGATGACAAATATCTGCTGGTCCAATGCTAAGGAGCTCGCAGTGGCTTTCAGCTCTTGGGCTGCTCCTGGACCTCTATGTTCAAGCCAGTATCATTTAATAAACTGACGTTAAGTGATGAAGGAAAGATACAGCCCTATCTTAATGTCGGAGGTGTAAGTGTATCCGAAGGACCTGCTGCATTTAGGGCAGATTAAAGACTCTCAGTGCAGTGAAATCAAAACTGACGCCTTCCACTTTTGCAAAGTTTGATATATTGCAGGTTAAGGTTTCAGCAAAGCCAGAGAGACAAAAGCTCACTGTTGCCTTACAGAACTGTAGCTATCCTGCTCCAGTTAGTGGCTCAGATTTGCATAAGCTCTTAACTTGGCAATATTATTTTGCCACTGGCTTGTAGAAGATGAAACAGCATTCCCTGTTATGGAAAAGCCCCATCCACAGGTGGGCAAGCACCTATGTACATGCAGGAAGCACATATATACAAACCCAGCTTCCTGAATACTTACGTGCATAACACACAACTTCCACCAAAGTCACAAAGTCATGCATAAACATACAGAGAGACCCGTTCTGATTCAGAGCATCTGCACATAACATGCATCACACGTGTTTATGTGCGCACCTGTATAAACACACTTGCATGCAAGCTCAGACATGTGGCGTTCTCAGAAATGCACATGGGTACTCACACATATGTGCTTGCATGGATATGAGTACACACCCATGACTTGCTCAAGGCAGCACCATCAGCCTATGGCAGAGCCAAAGGAAAAAAACCCAGATGAAAGACCAGGAGTTGTTCCTGCTGCTGAAATGACAAGGCCTGTCCCGCGGTCCTTCCCTCCCAAGAGGGTGGGTAGCTGTGTGTAGGCAGTCACGCTCACTTAGACACATGTACAATCACAGGCTTGAGCCCAGACAAACACAGTCTCACTTATCCCATTATGTGCTTTTCAGCAGTAACATGGACATGCCCTGCCGCCACTCCTCCCTTCTCCTAATCCTTTATTTGCACACAGCTCTTCGGATCAATCTGTTTCATTTCCCAAATAACGCATATTCACTTTTGTTTACAGGCGGGACACTGGGCTGCTTTGAGTCAGGTCCATAACCATCTTGGCATAGCCAGTCCCATCTTGTTTGTTTGTTTGTTTTTGCAGTGACTGTGTGTGCAAGGAATATGGAGGGTGTAGGCAGCTCTACATGTCCCTTCACCTCTTGTGGGTTTCAGTGCATTCCTTTCATAAATACTCTCTTTCAAATGCAGGGGACAGGATGCTTTGTTTATATAACCACTGCTTTTTGATGAGGCTCAAACCATCCCAACACATCTCTGTCCAGGAGGCTCTTTAGAGGAGGTCCTCGTTCCTAAGTTCCCTATGACATGGATTCTGGGTAACAGCCCAGCATGGAGAGTTTCTGGAAAAGGACCCAACCTCAGGCAGAGCTAACTTCTGACAGACCTACTTTAAGCTGGAATGCAGCAGTTTCACACCTAATTTTCTCCAGTTTTCTCTTCACCTCAGCTGGCCCTGAGTCTCTCTGGATGCTTTAGGGAATGGAAGCTTCCCAGGACCAGCTCTGACTCTGCTGATCCTCATGACCAGCAGACAGTTTCTGTGAAACCGTGCTGCTTTGAATGGTGGGAGTCTATCCAAGCTGGAAGGAGCAAGAGTAAGAATAAGGAAGGATGTATGAGTTATTTTAGTATAACCATTTCACTTTGCATTTTTACACCCACACAACTATCTCTGCATAAAGACTCATATCCAAACCCATAAACATTGCTGAATTAGAGCAGGTGCTCTGCAAAGACCAGAGCTGAATTAACTTGCCCTGGTCAGTTACACTGATAAAGGCACCTTTAAAGGAGTGTAATGAGAGTTACCCTTGCTTTGGCCGTATAACTTTAAAGTGATACAAACAATCCCTTTTTTAACTCCTTTCTTCCCTCTTCATGTCTTCCATGTGTTCCTTTAGCTAAAGTAGTGGGCTGAACAGGCAGAAACAGCAATAATAACGGGAAAAGCAGGATGCTAGAGCAAGGTGCCACCCCTCCGTGTAACACACAGCAGACAGATCACTTACATGCCCTTGTTATAGACCTATATGCTATAAAAAGCACACGTTGACATAGTCATGCACACACAGCATTTTCCACCATTCAGTAATTTATCATGAATGCTTCATAATACTGAGTGGGAAGGAAAAACATTAAATAGTTCTAGGGATTTTTCTAGTACCACATTGCTAGGAAGATGTGTTTCCCATAGCTAAATTATAGACACAGAACAACCACTAACTTAACCACTTGAAGGGAAGTGAGTACAGAGCTTGCCAGGCCAAGGAGATGACACCAGCAACACAGGTTGAGCATCGCCTGCCAAGCACAGCTACAGACAACAAGACTATTTTCATGGGTTTCAGTGGTTGCAAAACCTAAGTGCATCCAGCACAGACTGAGGGCGTTTCTGCAAACAGCCTGGGAGCTTTTGATTTGGGGGGGAAAAAGAGAAATAGGAGAGAGAGAAATGGGAAAACAACGATGCAATTAAAGAAACAGTGAGGCAAAACAAAAGGGAAAATTCTACAAAGACATATATGTATAGCTAGAAGTTAGTCCTCTTAGACAGTAAACATTGCTCTAATGTTCATTCAGGGATTATATACATCACAGCCCCCTAGAATGCCTATACTGTGGCTCCTGTAGTGTAGAACTTGTCAAAGATACATCACCTTCATTTGCATTCAGAAACAGGGAGGCAAAAAAACCTCAGCATGATTTGTTCCAGTTCATTCAGACACCAGTGATCAGGGAGGCAGATAGACCTAAATCCCCTTTGTCAGCTCCATTCACTACACAGGAACCAGCAATGCATAAACCATCTTTATCAATTTGATGCATCTTCTAAGATACACACATTTCATTTTCACTCCCCAACTCAGCAACAAGTTGAATTCCATTCATGACCTAATACAGCCAAGTTTTCAATAACTTGGCTTGTGTCTGCTATACCCAAGATTCCCAGATGGTCTGCTATCCAAATAATGTGAGGACCGCTTAAAGGCCACCATCAGATTAATTCAGCTCATATTCTTCATCTCTGTGTACACATTCTTCACCGAGGAATAGCAGACAGAGAAGCAATTTCCACTGTGTATTCAAACTGGGACTGTGATACTGGCAGAGCTGAAAGCAGCAGCACCTTCTAATCTGCACCAGTCCAATCTTCAACATTTAAGATCTCCCCTTCTAAAACAGGCATCAACGGCAAATTTTACAGAAATAACTACTTGCTTACAAATAGCATACTAAGAAGTGCCTTAGCCAGAAAAAGAACTAATCAGCCTTTCCAGGTAGAGGAGAGACAGGTGGGTTAAAGTCCTTCGCAGTGTGTGATCGCTGCTTTCGCAAGAGCAGCTTTTCCTAGTGGAGCCTGCTGAACTCCTCGACCAGTTAAGGAAATTTTCCCAGTTGTTACTGTTTCTGAATAAAAACCTCCCATGTCTTTATACACTTAAGACCTATTCCCACTTCCTTTACTCACACCTAAAGTGCAGCATGACTATGGACGTGACTCAGCTGAGTCACATTTGGCTTTAGCCTCTGTTGTTAGCAGGATGTCCCCTACCAGTTCCAAGAAAAGGGTTCCAGACCCAAGAATTAGTTAATTCCCTAATCCACAAAAAGAAGTGCTAACAAACTGTTTGACTCTCAATTCTCATTCTCAATCTTCCCACTTCGATTACTCCTCACTGTCCTTGTTAAATGGATTGTTAACGTGCACCCATGTCCACTTTCATTAATGCATTAAATTTGCAAGCTTCACACATATTCCAGCTAACCATACCTGTATAGGCTTTAAATAATATGCTTAGTGCAATAACACAATCAGATTAAACCCAGTAATTGGATTGCAGAGGTTTTAGGCAACCCTGGGTCAGTGGGAAGGGATGACAAGATTGTTGTGCCATCTGTTTCAGCTGGTCAGAGTTGCCTTGGCACGTATTCTGTTATTCTTATTACACCTCTTTCTGGAGGGCAGAAGGAGATGATCTGCTGTTTGAGCTTTCCTTTTTGCTATGACTGTGTCTGTCATAAGGCCTTGTTTCAACTACTGCAGCTGACATTTGGTCTCTGGTGAGCACAACCTCAAGTGAAAAGAAGCACCAGAGGTAGTCTGAATCTTTTCTAATCAAAGCAGTTCTATAGCGTCTTCCAGGTGCTGAGAGCAGTCTACTGTAACTACAAACATTAACAATTGCTGATTTGTGGCAACCGTAAACCTAGATATCTTTTTTATATCTTTGAGATATACATACATTTAGAAGAGCTTTTAGCTGAGCCTTACATCCCCACAAAACTGCAACAGCTGAACTTCAGAAACTGACTTTTGCACTCCAAAAATGTCTCTCACAATAAGGGAAACCAATTTCTTCCATATTTGCCAAGTACAGGTACATGTTTTAAGACAAAACCCTATTTCCACCTTTCTTTCTGCGCTTATAATATTCCTGTCACACCTCTGATGCAGTGACAAACATTCCAGCGAGTACAAAACAGAGGAGCTGTGAGCACAAGAAAAAGGCTGATTTGCACAGTGAGATATTTTGATTACTAAGCAGCTGTAAAAATCTGCTTCAACTTTGGATTCTTTCAGTCCCGGCAGCTTATTTGTACTGTTGTCCTCTGCCTGTATTCTTTGACCTTCTGACATACAGTTACTGCAGTCTGTTGCATGCATCCCCAAGCAGAAAGCAGATTGGATAGAGATTAGATAACATCGTGGTGTATGGGCTGGGTACTTCTTTTTTTTCTTACCAGTTTCCTGTTGATAGAATCACACTGATAAGGAGTTTGGTTGGTAGTTGAAGTATGAAACTGCAAAAGGCTGCCTTTTAAAAGACATGTTCCAACTGGGATGTAGATGTGGCCAGAAGATAGTTCAGAGTGTAGCTGGGCTCTGGTGCTTAGGCCCCTCAATCTGAGTATTGGCCAGGAGCAATGAGCAGTTAGGGGGGACCACAGGAGGTGCACAACACAGGTTTAGAGCATATTCAAGCCTGTTTATGAACATGGTTACAGAAACACTGCAGAAACAGAGGAAGCTATTTGAGATATTACTTCACTCTGGCTATATCTTACCACTTTGCTTCTGAAAGTTATTGCTCCACAGTGCTTCAAGGGAAGATGAGTTAGCAGAACAGTGTGCATTTGTCTCATCCACTTCAGTACAAAGTTATCCAGGCTGCCTCCAACCATGAAAAACAGCTTAAAGTCAGGCAGCTGACTTTGCCCAAAGTGGATGCACAGCAATGCCACACAATTCTGCCAGCTGAGATCCAGATGCATAAGCTTTGACAGTGATGTGGGAACAGCTTGTGGGCAGAGATGCTTCACATTGCCACAGCTCTATCTGCTATGATCACGCACAGATCCAAGGCCTCCAAGGCCCATAATGCTAACATGAGAGCACAGTTGGAAAGAACCTTGGAAGAAGCCTGTTGATACCTACACTTCAGTTTGGAGGCTTTTTTAAGACATCTGGATTACTGGGTTCAGGAGCTCTACAGAATCTGAAGGCTCCATCCTTATCTTCCACTACCTGCAGGAGAAATGAAGAACCAGCCAATGCCTCTGCCGTTAGTGGTTTGTTGGCATCACAGTGTTTTCAGTTGGAGGGATTGAGGCTGTGGTTTCACACTGAGTGGCTTCTCACTCCTCACACTGCTGGCACAGCTCTTGGTGCAGCTGCGCACTCCACCAGAACAGCTGAAAAATTCCTTTCAGCTGACAGCTCAGGGTATCCCATACCCATGGAAAAGGTATGCTGATTCCAGACAGGGCAGCACAAAAACCAGGACAACGAGCTGTGGCGAGAGGAGAGCTCACTGAGAACACTGATATGAATTCACAGCCCCAGAAACACACGTTGTCCTGGAAGATCTTGGCAGAGCAGCTCAGCAAAGCAAGGGTCAGTGTACACATGCAGCTCACTCTAAGGCAGAAGGGAGTTGCAGATCTGAATTGAGGGCTGTGCAAGCAGCAGTACAATGTAAAGCAGATTTTCTTTGATTAGCCGTGGCCTCTAATCTCTCCTGTGCCCCCCTGCAGCGAATTCCAGAGTTCAACAGCCCCCACTGGACTTTCCTGTTAAGGCTCAAATCATTAAAAGTATTTGTTTAGTAAAGGCTAAAGCACTCAGGTCCCAGTGCCTGAGAGCTCTGCGAGGTTAAATGTTGCCAACCTTTTGAATTCAAGCCATGTTCCACAGGGTCGCAGTGATTCACTGGTAATGCTATATGAGAATCTCATCTCCAGGCTTCACCTTCCACCCCAGCTCACTTCACTACCTTGGACTAAATGAGCTAGTGTGGTCCCAGACACAATTCTGAGCATGTGGCAAAGCTTCTGCCGCAGCTTGCATGCTCAGCAGAGATGTCACAAGCTGACCGCCTGTGCTGACTTTGGCCGGGACAGAGTTAATTTTATTTATAGTAGCTAGTATGGGGCTGTGTTTTGGATTCGTGCTGCGAACACTGTTCATAACACAGGGATGTTTTCATTACTGCTGAGCAGTGACTGCACAGAGCCAAGGCCTTTTCTGCTCCTCACCCCACCCGTGAGGAGACTGGGGGTGCACAAGGAGTCAGGAGGGGACACAGCCGGGACAGCTGACCCCGACTGACCCAAGGGATATCCCAACTCATGTGGCATCACGCTCAGCACAGAAAGCTGGGGGGAAAAGAAGGAAGGAGGAACATGCAGTGTGCTGGTGTTTGTCTTCCCAAGGCACCATTGTGTGCGATGGAGCCCTGCTCTACTGGGGATGGATCAACACCTGCCTCCAATGGGAAGTGGTGAATTAATTCTTCGCTTTGTATGCGCACGCGGCTTTTGCTTTACCCATTAAATTGTCTTTATCTCACCCAGGAGTTTTCTCACTTTTACCCTTCTGATTCTCTCCCCCATCTCACTGGGGGGCAGTGAGCAAATGGCTGAGCTGCTGGCTGGGGTTAAACCATGACACCTTCTCTGACACTCAAAAAGGGATCTTCAGCTTGCTGAAAGCTGGTGAGCTTATGGCAATGCAGTGCACAGCTCTGTTGACCAAAGCAGGCAACAAACACAGAACCCCCCTAACCCACCAGGCTCCCCCTCAGGTACCCTTCTCAAATTCAAAATTTCACATGTCTGAAATCAAGGATTTACTCTTCCATAGGACCAGGCTTCTTTTCTAACCTGGATCTGTTTTCTTTTTTCTACACTTTTTATTGATGAACCAGCAAATGTGGTTTGAATAGTGCGAGTCTGACCCACATCAGCTTTGACACAATACTGCTGCTGAGGGCAGAAGGTGTTCAAAGATGGGAAGGATCAGTTCCCAGAGTGATCCAGGAATCGATTTGTCTATAACTTCCAAAAGGATCAGTATTTCTCACAGAACACTCCTAGTTACACCCTAAAGAATATTCAACTGTCCTCATTACAGTGAAATTGTCATGAATTAGGGGGTAATTTCACATTCCTGAAGAAAAAGTTGGTACTTCAAATTGAAGCTGAACATGATATGGTGGAGCTGGAGAGTCTGCATACCTGCCCTGCAGGGGAAGTGGCTGCCTGACCCTCGGAGAAGACAGTAGGTGGGAACCAGCAAGTAAGTGTCCAGAGCTTGGAGCCCTTGGGGAGTGCTGGTGCCATGCAGCCTGCCTGGAGAGCTGCACAGGCAGAGCAGAGCCCAAGCCTGCCAGGCTGCCCGGGAGCCAGAGATCCTGATGATCCCTGCAGGTTAACCATTACTCTGGAAGACCCAGCTTGAAACAGTCCAGTCATGGGCTGCACACAACAGCAGTGACCCCTATCAGACCTCCAGAAGAGGAAAGTGACAGGCCAGAGATTTGAAGAGGTATAGAGATGGGTCTGTGGCTTTTAGCTCTGTCTGTCTCTCAGCAGGCTCCCTTGGAGCTGGGTGGCTGAGCTGGAAGGAAATCAAGCAGGATTTCAAACCTGCCTGGCAGGCAGTGAAAATCCTACCTGGTTTCTGTCAATTCTGTCATACTCCCTCAGCATCCAAGCTGAGATCAGCAGGAAATGCTGCTGCTTCCCTGTGAATATTCTGAGATTTCAAAAACTTTCCTGGTACCTACTTGGAAAAATGTGGATGATTTTCACAGCTGAAAACTGAAGGGGAAAAACAAAGGGATAGGTCAATGAAAAATTCTGTTTCAAAATGATTTTCTTAATTATTATTGTTTCCAAACCGAAACATCCACTGAAACCAATTCTGCACCTCTGAGTACTTCCATTTGAAAAACCTGACATATTCAGATGAATAAGATGTCCTGTTCAATAACAGTTTTACTCTTATTTTAATGTCTGTCTGAAGCATTTAGCTATAATTGAGCATGCCGAAAGTTGTACAAACTGGGAGCTTAGTTCTTAAGCCTCTTAGTACCAGTGTGTATGTACAATGTCTCTGATATTCCCAAGTAAACAACCTTAAAAACCCAGACCTCACAGAACCATCAGACCCTGCAGAACATTGCACTGGCACTTAGACTTACTTGCCTGTAACAAGCAACCCCTTACTAAGAATTTCACACTGGCCATTACCTTGAAAACTAGCTAAGAATAATTCACTGAAGGTCTCCCTCGCCTCACTGGAGTAGGAAGGATTTGTTAGCCATGATCAGTTTCTTCTGTCACTTTGCCAGGTGCCCAAGGAGAGGCTGCTCAATTCAACATCCACACTGCCACAGGTTAATCTTCTCGTCTCCAGCAAACCAAATCCTCCTGCCCCGCTCACACCCCAGATAAGGCAGGGGTCTCCTATTGGAAAGTGCCTACTATGAAACACGTCTCCCTGAAGTTTAGAGTCATTTGGCACTCCTGAAAAATCAGGTCAGAAACAGAAATTTCTTTAGATTGGAACCCAAATCCAGGTGGTTACATTTAGAGAGGCAGTGTGGTATGACAGGAAGGTAACGTGGCCTCACAGGGAGATGTGATCAACTTCCACTTCAAGCATGCATCTAATGAGAGAAATCATCAAAAGAATACCATGCTTTTGACCAAGACCTACTCCTGCGCTTTCTCTCCAGCTCAGGCCTGTGAAGAGCTGAGGGCAAGTTACCTTTTACCTCCAAAAAATATCCTTATGTCTTTGACCTTTACAAGCGAAACAAGAAAACAAACCACAGGATCACTCGAACAATGCTTGGGTTTGATCCAGTCACTGCTTCTGCTTGAAAAGGGAGAGTAATCCCTACAAATGCACAAATTAGTCATGTATGTAAACATGGAGGAGCAGGCAGAGCACTGCCGTCAAAACCACCACTGAGAACAGGTATCCAAGAACAGCTTGTGTCTATTCCTTGAGATGCATAAACAACTAAGCAGTTAATTGTCTTCCTAAAGGACAAAACTGAGGGTGATGATGGGGTACCCAAAGAGGTGTTGTTTTTCCTGGTGTCATAATTCTTCTGGTTTCTATCTGGTAACAATTTGGTCTGAGAAACATTGGAGAAAGACAGCACCACAGAGCTGGTTGTTTCATCTGGGAGCTGAAAAAGAATGACTTTGCGGATGTGTGGACTGAACCAGACTCTTCTATTGTATGCTTCAGGGTGGGTTTTTTGCTTTCAGCACTTAGAGAAAGAAAGGAGGAATTCACTTCCAGAGGGAAATTGAAAAGAAATTTATTTCTGTCCATATGGGGAAGCTAACCTTTAGTTCCCAAATTGGGCACATAAATTTGGGCAGTTTCACATGATGACCTCTCCTCTGCTGATTTTTGTACAGTTTCTATTTATAGTTTCCTGGATGTGATGGGCATCTTGTTTGACCTTCTGCATAGCACAAGGGCATGGAATTTCATCCAGTTTTCACGGTCATAAGCTCATCTTGACAACAACACAGTAGCTGCTGCATAACACTAAACAGAAACATGTTTAGAAATGCACAGCTAAGGTCCCATATGCCTTGGAAGGAAGGGGCTGTATGGCAGCAAGAAATAACCACAGTGTATTTAAGATGATCAAGGAAGACACAGCTTAAAGAGCCATCATGCAGTCCTGTCCAGCACCCCTTGCGATCCTTGGAAGTGGACACTGAAATGCGCTCATAGTAATCCTAATGCAGGGAAGCATGAAGCGATCCTCTCAATCAATAAGAATATGCATACAGCATTGGGAGAGGCACACCGAACCCACTATCCAGACCAGGATAACTGTCTGTACAAACAAAAAACAAGGAAGCCTTCCAAAATAAGTGGGGCCCGAGGCACACAGAACACCTGGTGGTTTGGCATACCATTAGAGAGCTCAGATAAACAGTTCTAAAAGTATGCTGGGACCAGAGAGAGTATTTCCAGAGTCTCATGTGGCATTTAAAATGGGATCTTGTGCCAGGTGCTTGTGTCCAGGGAGACAGAAGTCCCACTTGCAGAAGGGAAGATGGGAACACTGTTCATAATGAGTACACCAGGCAGTCAACCCAACACTGGTCTGGTTTACTTAGAGTGGAAGGAGGCCTTGGCTGGAAGTCAGCTAAACAGGAGAGATGTTAATATCAAAAAATAACCATTTTAAGACAAAAAACCCCTCAAAAACATCCAAAACTCCAAATGAATCTGACCAAGCCAAAGTAACTTGTAGCCTATTTTATGATGCTTTTATGATTATCATTACTGTTTAACATTTATAGTGTAGTAGTGATGACAAACAGATCTGAACACTCACTGTGGCAAGTAGCTACTGTGCAAATATGGATACAGTCAGGATGTCTTTGGAGTCAGATTTACTGGCACATACATGAATTGCAAAAAGAAAAACCAGCTCAAAATTACCTCCTGCAACTTTCTTTCAAGATGCATGTTAATGTCAATGGACTTCACAGGACTTGTGCTGCAATCAGGTATTGGAGAGTGGCTGGAGTTTGAAGTGGTCAGCTTTGCAAAGGGGACAAAGTGCTCATCCATTAGCAAACAAACTAAATAAGGCAAAAGCTAAGGCCAGCCTTAGCCCGTCTGTGCCATCTGCCAGATCATGGGGCTGAGCTGATTTCACCGCAGTGGAACTGTGCCAGGCTAAAACAAAGAAACCACAGAACTCATGGGCAGTGCTGCAAGGAGGCGGGGGCTGATCCAGAGGTGTTGAGTATATGCCCCCCTCCCTGGATCACAGTTTGCGTGCTCCCAGAATGCCCGGTAGTGCAAGTGAAAGCACAGGGAATGAGTTCCAAGAAATGAGCACGCCATGAACAGAACTAGCAAGAAGCAAAGAGGGTAGAGCAGCTGCTGAATGCTGCAAGTGCAAGGGGTCCATTCATCCAAACAACACCAAATCTACGGATTTGGAAAGAGAAGGAAAAAGGAGAAGAAGGAAGACAGAGTTAAGCTCATATTCTTGCTGGTATTAAACTAGTCATTACACATTGGAGAGGGCTGAGAAGCAGCTTCCTTGCCCAACTTAAAAACTCTTACCTCTTCCTAAGATCTCAAAATTCCATAATATTCCAGACAGGAATGCATTTCCTTTATAATAAGATTTATCTAAAGGTTCTCATGTGAGACTGAACTCTGTTTTCTATACTTAGCAGCAAGTGATACTGAACAAATAACTGAGCTGAACTGTGCCCCAGTTTCTCTTTCCACAAAACGGGGGAATATCACCTTTTATAATGCGCTTAGAGCTGTCTGGATTAAGTACAAGTTAAGTGTGTAAGTTTAAAACAGTTACTTCTATTAAATCATTCATTAAGCTTGCCTCTATGTTGCTATTTTCTCCATACCCCAAGCTCATAGAGGAACACCGAAAAAACGTCATCTTGAACAATCAATAACCAAGTTACCCATAAAGCCTGCATTTCAGAAAAGGTCATCCAGCTTACTGCTATTGGGGGATAGAAAGCAGAGTTTGTCAGGAAGAACATGTTGGGGGATAAATTTCCCCTCCCCTGCCCAAAGTTCAGGTTTCCTTAAATTGTGGAGTGGAGAAAGAGGCCTGTCATGAATCATATCCCTTTGGGGCTGCACAGAAGATACCCATCCAAACCCAGATGGGGAGCACAGATGAATAAAACCTCTGTATAATACGTGTTTTACTAACAGAGGGACCAGACCGCTGTCTTAGAATATGGAAGGAATTTAGAAATCACAGAAGATACTCATCAAAAGAAGGTGAGCAGCAAAGCCACTGGTTTTTGCATTGTCCCTTCTCATCCATGCAGGTATGTCAACAAACGCATGTTTTACACAGTGCAGATCTGATCTGGAATGGGATGCAACTGATGCTGTTGCCTTCTCATTCTGATCCTGTGCACTCGTAATAGCCAGCCCAACACATGGGGATGGAGACCTGACCTTCACCAGTGCTGTTTAAAAGATATCAAAATGCTTTTCTCTGAGCAATATTCATTTCTTGACCAAGACTCCTGACTTCTGTACACTCTAAAGCATAGTTATACTGAATGAGTGGGTTGGGAGGTCTTCTCCCTCTGTGTTGTAGATTAACCAGCAGCCCTCACAACTATGTGCCCAAAGGAGATTGTCATCAATGACATAACTCTGTGACAAGGCTTTGGTGGTCTACTTTGCTGAGCAGAACTGAACTCTTCTGCCAGGCCTACTGGATGTGAACCAGAAAACACTTTCACCAAAGATGACCCTGGAAAAAGCATTCTTCCTTTATCCGGTCAAGAGAAAAGCTAGGAAACCAATAAAATTTTTGGAACGAACCATCAGTAGGCCACTTTCCAAAGGCCAAGTGTGCACAGATGTTACACATCTGCACAACCCAGTCAGCCAGCCCTTCCAGCAATATCTACTTGTTGATAAAGTACCACAATTACAAAACCAGCTTAAATGATGGAGTTTGTTCTCTTTGATCAGGCTTCACTGCTTCGTTCTAGCTGGTTGTTCAGAAATCTTCCACATATATGGACATTTCTGTGAGACTATTTTCTACTTCACTGAAAGACTCAATTTTCTAACTGCCAGAACATCATCTTTTCTTTTCTTGCTACTGCATTATTCCCAAAGCAGACAGTGATCTGAGTGAACAGGAAAGCAATATGATTTTTTTTCTGGGAGGAGACCAAAGAACTAGTGGCTACACAAGCAGAACTGAAACTAGCACCATCACTGGACATCAGATCAGAACAGCAGTGATTCATGTCTCCACGCTCTAATTTAGGCCTCCATCTCAGATGAACACCGCAATGCCATTCTGCAACAGAATCTCATGGAGGGATGTGCTCTAACACCTCTCCATCTAGCAAGCATGCAAACAGTGCCACAGAACTGCAGACGCAGGACGAAGATGGTGGGTGGCAAGGCCAAGCCTGGCAGTTTGCTGGAACGGGGGCTTCATTTCATTCTTTCCACCTTAGGGCATGCAGCCTGAGCTTTTGGAACTCACAGAGGTCTTGTCATAGGGAGATCACTCCTTAATCACTCACGAAAGAAGTATAACATTTTTATGCCCAAGCTCTGGAAGCAGTATTTTGTATATGTGTAGGTGTTCCTAGAGGAATTCGCTGTGATGGAATACCTCGGGCACTGTGGAAAGTTCTGGTTCACGCTAGTACACAAAAACTAAGCACATACGTTTGTTAAGTTCAGTGCTGGGGTAGAGACCTGATGAACTGTTTGAATGACAGCATATGAAAAATGTCAGTGTTCAAAGGGTAGGAACTACCTGAAAAACAAGTTAAAAAAGGCAGCATCAAGAGTTTCATCCCATGTTAGAGGAGTTATGTGTTGGCAAGTGGCCCATATGGGTCTTAGGCTGGGTTTCTGATAAGGCAGCAGGGAGGAGAATGGGGGAGACTTGTACTGGAATCCCAGAAGTACAACAACTGGCTGGAAAGGAGCTGCACAGATAAATTGGACCAGTGACTCCTCACTCTGTCAGGATGCCTGAAGCCAAGGCTGCCTGAAAGGGGGAAACTATGGCCCCACTTCGGAACAAAGAAGTGGAAAGGCCTCGGGCTGGGTCATGCCTCCAGAAAAGGACAACATATTTTTAAGCTAAACAAAAAAAAAAAAGAAAGAAAAAGGAACAAGGAAAAGGCAATCCACCCACTGAGCCATCCTCGTGCACAACGCTAGGAGCATGGACATGGGGCAAACCAGACTGATTTTAGTGTTGCTGCTTGCTTACAAACTGCAGCTTCCCCACATATGGGGTCACTGAGGTAAGGGACAGGTTGACAGATTACATTCTTTCAGCAAAGTCTCCAACCATGTGAAACTTTGTTCCCTCCTGGCTCTTGACATGAGCACAAACCTCAGAGATTTGACTGAAGGAAACCCTACTGATACTTGGGATGCAGAACTGAAAATCTCAAGTATCTTTTAGTATTCAGATTAAACAGTCCGGAGGAGGACTCGCTGCAGAACTGAGATGAGGTGGTCCTCAGTTCCAAGAACATAAGGCATCCTTGGAGGGAGGAGGAGGTTCCTCAGGTGTCACAGAGGATGTTTTTCCTGAATTCCATAATAATAGTAATGCTGCGAAGGATCCTGAAAGAAACAAGCTGAACTGCGACAGGTCCTAGACCTGAGTGTTAGGGGCAGATTACACTCAAACCGATGTTGCCACATTTGGATGCATGACTGAATGGGACAGAGATAAAAGGAGGGAGGCCACAGCTGTCCTCAGAATCAGCGCTGTGCCCAGTGCCCAGACGTGAGTAGGAGGAAAAACTACTCAACAGACCCTTACCAACACTGGAATGTGAGCAAACAGGGTGCCCTCTTCACGCACTGCAGTGCACAGTTTCAGCCAACCCAGAGGCAGCATTTGCCAAGTCACAGGCTCTGTAGAGTTCCTCTTCCTTTTCCTTTTCATCCACTGGAGGCCCCTCAGAAGCCTTCTCCTTCTCTCAGTTTCTCAGTTGCTGATCTAATACCTAATGGTTTCCTTTTTTTTTGGTGTGTGTGTGGGGGGAGTGGGTTGGGTTTTGTGTTTTGGGTTTTTTTTGGGGGGGATGGGTTGTTTTGTTTTCTTTTTTTGGGTTTGTTTGGTTGATTGGTTGGTTGGTTGGGTTTTTTTTCCTAGTGAAAGAGAGCCCAAGCCTGACCATGAGGAAGAGGGGCAGGTACCTTACAGAATCTTCTGTAATGTACCGGACAATTCCCCCATCCCTGATTCTCCCATGTGATGGTTTCCAAGGGAATCCAGAGAAGGCGCCAGGCAATAAGGAAGGGGATTAATGATGAAAATTCGGTTATCAGGGTCTGTGTGATTCAGTGTCTGGTTTTGTTTCAATCTCAAACCACAGGGAAGGGAGAGGGAAGAACTGGGAGGATGTACTGAAGGCTGCTACCATCAGCCAAGGAAAAAGCTTCTTCCGGCAGCAGGAAGAATTCCCTTAAGGATGATGAAAATTGTTTACCTGTAGGAGACACTAAAGCAAATTAATATGCACTCACCCCAGTGCTACTGCTTCTCAACACTCCTCATACACAAAAGGGAGGGGGGAAGCACAAGGTGTGTCTGTCAAAACTGGTAGTGCTATGCCCATCAGAACAGAGCTGAGCACAAAGAACACAGGTCTGGAAAGTGTTCCCATCTCACTGAGTCAGGCTCCTGCTTTTCCTGGTGGCACAACGTGAGCTGGCTAGCTGACAACTAGTCCTGTATGGCCAAGAGCGCTTCAGTCCTATGTACATGTTTCTTATGTATAACATAGGAGGCCAATTAGTGGTCAGGACTAAGGACACCATTGCCCCTCCTTTGAGCCCCCCAACATGAGTAAGAAGTACCTAACTTGCAGGGCAAGGATAAGAGTGAAATGCCAGGCATGAGAGTTGGCCTAACAAAGTCCAACTGGAAATCACATCCAGCTCAATTTCTAATTTTAGTCACCTTCTGAGGCCACCAAACACAACATATTACTCTGCTCACCAAACCACAAAGTTAGGAAGTGGCTAAAACCTGAGGAGAGTATGATACTGCTCTAATCTGTGCATAAAGCAATCACATGCACACCAGGGTACCAGCTGGGCAGTGGCTTCTGTGAAGGAACTGCACTAGCATATGTTACTTAGCATGGTCTTATCCCTTCTTCTTCCTTCTGCTGAAACTTCAGAGTAGGCCATGAGCAGCCAATAACTCTTCTTAGTCACCTTTCCTCATCATCCTCAGGACAGTGGGAGGCAGGCCACAAACTCTGTCACCCTTGCCATTAAATGGTGCTAGAGTGCTAATGACCTTGAAGCCCAGCTGATCTGGATCAGACTGGAATGAGCCAACAGGAGCAACTGGGAAAGATTACATGGCATCATCTGTCATCTTTGGCTTGGGTTTGTCCTGAGCCAAAGTTATGCAAACAGCTCATGATCTGAGGCCAGTGACAGACCATTACTCACAGGCTGGCCTCTCTCAGCACTGAAGTCTAAACTCTTCATTCATCACTGCTCTGACAGCTCTTGTTGGTCAAATGGAGCAACACGCTGCCATAGGACACTACTGTAGTCAGAACTTGACAGCACTCACGCACTAGATGTATGTGTGTTAGAAACATCCTTAAGTCATCAAGGAGAAAAAAAAAACCCATTACTGTTTTGCTATGGTGCTTACCAAGATGTCTCAAGTTAGAGAGAGACTTCCTCTTTCATACTGGGCTAGCTTCGCGTTTACCACAGGGTAAAAGTAAGTACACAAGGCCAACCACAGCATAGATGATATGCAGCAAGTTCACACCTTACCCTGTCCCACAGAAACACATTCACATCTCCATACCCTTAGAAATAACCGTTTTTAATACTCCCTCAGGAATTTTTAGTAATATATTATGCTGCCTACAAGAAGTTTAGAGTGAACTATCTCTCTGGTTTAATATGAAGAAAGCCTTTATGCTCTGTGTGCTCTTTCTGAAAGCAACGGTGATGCATTTCAAGCATCTTAGTTTTGTCTTGCAGCAGTGTCCTGTGACCCCCAAAGAACTGTGGGATTCAGGGCCAAGGTTTTTTGCGTAGGCAAAAGCTACTTCTAATTAATTCCCTGTGTGGCTGCTAATTTGGAATCTACTTTGGAAGCAAGTAAAATTAATTTGCATGACAACACTTATATCCTGAAAGAGCGTCCGTGGCAGTGCGGAACAGCGACCATTAAAATTCATACAGAAAACAATCCAAGTTAATGACTCTGTGTAAACAAATCATTTTTACTCAGCCACAGGACGGGGAAAACCCCCCCAGGAGCTCGTTTCCCCGATGATTTCCATAGGTAACGTGAAGCGGCGGCGCTGGGCGGGCAATACGGGCGCGTTGACAACCGTGCCCCGCGGCGCCTCCTATTTCGGTCCCCGGGGGGGCCTCAGCGCGACCCCCCCGTTCTGTGGCTGCTCCAGCCACTCCCGCGACCGCAGCCGCGGTCCCCCCCGCTCCGCTCAGCCCGGCGCGGCAGCTCCCTCTTCCGTCCCGTCCCGGCGCGGCCGTGCACCAGCGGTGCCGGCCCCGGGCACACGCATCCCTCGGGCGGCCGCCGCTCGCTCCCCGCCCCGGTGCTCATCCGGAGCCGCGCTCCGCCCTCCCCCCCCCCCCCCCCCCCCCCCGCGGTGCCGGTCCCTGCTGCGCGCACAGCCCCGCGCTGGGCTTTCGAGGGGATTTCCCTCGGCCCGGCTCCACTCAGTTCTTGTAAGCAGGAGCACATGACGGTGAGTGGCGAGGCGCTTACTGGTACTGCAATTAGCGCTGTTGGTAACTGAAACTGCATCACCCCATCGCGGCAGCACCAAAACCACCTCCCTGCCGCGGGCTCGGGCAGCGCCGCGCTCTGGGGCCAGGGAACGCGGCCTCAGCACCGGGGGCAGCGAGGGGCGGCGGAGGCAGCGCACACACGGAGTTAACGTGTCCCGGCCCCTCCGGCTGCACCCACACCCGCTCTGGCATCTGCGTTCTGCCCCTTCCTATCTATGGCAGCGCTTGTTATTCACCGGAAAACACGAGTCACCCATGAGCTGCGGGGCTTTCTGCACCGGCAGGCTGACATCCCCTCCCCCTCCAGACGTGGGAATCTGGTGGTACACGTGCTTTCACTTTTGCATTCAACTGACCTACATTGTCAGAAATCACTTGGAATTGCATTGCTTTCCCAGCTGATTTAGAGCTCAGACTCTGAAAAGCAAAAGTGTCTTAATACTGCAAATGTATTAAGAATGTGCCATCGTTCACAGCCCCTTTTACACAAACTTGGTCTCATCACATTGATACTTGACATCAGTTCTGGCTTGGAGCCTGATCACAGTGAAAAAGCCTACTATGAATGTGCTGGCGAGCATTTGTGTTATCACAAGGAAGGCAGGATGCGAAACAGTTAAATCCAAAATATTGCTTAAACACCAAATGAATGGATTAAGGCACCTTCTAGTCCTGCATGCTCACATCTGCTGGCTCGCCAATCTCAGTTGTTCACAGAATGGACTGTTCACACAATCAGCTCACCTTGAGTCTGCCCAGTGGTTAAGTTATAATGAATAGTAAGAGAGTAATAAACTGAATAAATGGCTTGTTTAGTGACAGTCCATAAGTGCCACATCTTGGAGTGCTGCGGCATTCCAGCAAAACTCCAGCACAGTCTGGGAAGAAGCAAAAGGAAATGCATCTGTTCAGCTGTGTGTGGTGTATTACTCAGTTCTGGCTATGGTGAGCAGGAAATGGGGAAAAGTGTCTTATTTTTTAAGTAGTGTTTCCCAAACCATTTGAAAATCTATGGAGTCTCAGAGCGCCGGCACATTTACATGGCAATTGCGCAGCGGTGGAGCTTCAAAGGCAGCCTCAGAGTGTGAGTAACCCTCACATCTGCATGTGCAAACAGCACCAACACATACAAAACACAGGCCCAAGTTTTCAGAACTCCATGTGCGCTTTCATGCAGCCGTATGCATATAAAATTACTGTAATTGTACTTCCCCATTAAAGGTATGTAGCAACCCTTAATTTGTATACAGATCACTGTTTAATTACCTGCGCTATGCTATAATCTAACTTCAAGAAAAATGGTGCTATAACAGTATGTACAGGCATCTAAACACAGATGTATATACTGCTTGTAAATATGAGTATTAGAAATCAGAGCTGAAGTAGAGGACATCGTTTTTCCGGGCTGGGAAAGAAAACATGTCTAGATTTCTGCAGGACAGTTCTTTCCTGCAGTCATAGCAACACATATTAAGAAGAGAATTACTGAGGTTTGCACAGAAAACAAAGGACATTCTTGTGCTTTTCTGTGAGTCCCTAACAGCTCCACGAACACACAGAAACCCAGTAACTGTTGATGTGCTGCTTGATAAGGCTGAAATCAGAAGCTTGCTTGCTTCAAGAGACGACACTGATCCACCTAAACCACACTTGTGGAAAGAATCCCTTATTTTAAGCCTTGCAATTGATTGTACATGGAATGTGCATCCAAATATTAAACAGCCACTTCTTTTATAATCCTTTGTCCTTCTCCTCTCAACTGCTCACAAGCATTAAAGGTGTTTCATGCCACTTTGGCAAAGTCATCATGGACAATACTTTTAGCCCAGGCTCAGCACAGAGAGATGGGAACAGACTCCTGTTCTTGCGATGCATTTCCCAGGTTGCTGCTCCTCTTTTAATGCTCGCTGTTGGCTATTTAGGATTCGAAGGGCAAGGCTGCCTTTCCAGAACTAGTTATACACTTCCCAGTTCTGAAGCATAAGAAAAAATGCATTTTCCATACTGGGTGTGGATAAACCTCAGGATGTCCCATGTCCTGCCTTCTGAGTAACCCCACACCCAGCTGTTCAGACATCCCCTCACTCAAGCACCTCTCCTGTTGTGCAATGGCATAGATGGGGAAAATAATTCTTTCTTAACTCTAGCAGTTGAACTCTTTGCACTCTGCAGCGTGAGACTGGATCACACTGTTCATTATCTTATCTTCTTCAACTACACGTTACTAATGGTCTAAAAATTAGCCAGGCCTTCTCTAAAAATCCACCCACTCAGCGGGTGCCTTTGACTCAGTTGAATGGCAGCATTGGGGTTGACACATTCAAAACCCCCATACATCTCCCAGTGCAAAAACAAAGCACGGGCTTACAGAACCAGTTGGTCAGGGCCTGACTTTAGCACTGTGTTTGTACTGCATCCAGCACAACTGGGTTCTGTTGGACGGCTGGGACTCTTAAACACCATTATAATACAGATAAGTTAAATGCATGCTTAGGTGTATTGGGAGGGTATTCTCCAGTCTCAGCATACAGATATGACAATTTAACTTAGCAAGATGCTGACCGCTCCCAACATGAAGCTCAGCCCTATAAACTTTGCAGAGAGATAAAGATGGCCTATGTTCTAGCAGCATGCAAAACTAATCTCTTTCTTCCAAAACTCTTAAGCTGCAAACGAGTGCATTTCAAACCACAGCCCTTCCACTTCAGCAGATTCCCTTGCGCTGAGCATAACATAACATTCCATCCTCTGTTGAAAACAGGTTGTTCTTCAGGCCCAGAAATGAAAACATCAGCTCTGTTGCTGGCAATTAAATACAACAAGAAAATAAAAGAATTATTGGATTCAACACAATGAAATAAAACGCCTAAGAAGCCAGTAAGAATATAAGGGTTGACATCTTCAGTCTTGCCAGTGGTTCTCCAGGTGTGCTCCCAGGTCCTTTTTAAAAAGACTGTTCATTTTTGATCTGGCGCTTGGGAAGCTCAAACACTTGGGCAAAAATGCAAAAGTGCATACAAATCATGTCATTTTAGGCAAGAAATGCAACACCTGCTTCGGCATTTAAAATTGTGGTTGCAGCAGTTATCGCAAATCATCTCTATAGAGCTTGAACCTGTAGAAGAGGAAAGGTGTTTTATCTTGTGCAGAGGTCCACACGAAGAGGCCGTCATTATGCTGGAAACCCCCTGGGGTCCAGATGCAGTGTGCAAAGAAAACAGCCAAAGGGTTTTCTTGTGCATCGGAGAGACTCCCCCGGAGCAGGGGTAGAGGCTTACTGACAGTGGGCAGCTGGACATCAGACTTGCTCTGCTGCCTTCGGCCTCCCTGGCTAAGAAGTAAATTTACAAGACCTGTCTAAAGTCTATGTGTAGAAGGAAGTCTGCCCTTTTCTATCTTTTTGTTTGAAGTGAAGTTACTACCTTATTAGACTCTCATTTAGCAAAAATAACAGTCTGAATAGGCTGAAAAACTGGTCTCTAGATTTTCCCCCAGGCCTCTGGGTAAGTCATACAAAAGGAATGGGTCCTCAGATTGCTTCACTTGGGAAAAAGATACCCGTCATTAGCTGATGCTGAACAACACCCCAAACTGCTCTATGACTGATTAAGGCCTGCAGTGTGGTAGGTGAGGGGAAAGGGCAGGGCCTGTGCTGTTTGGACAGGGGGTTGGTCAGTCCATACTGATTTCCTGTAACCCAAAGGCCTCCACTTCTCCTTTCCTTCTCATGGCTTTTGTCTAACAGGAAAGCTGCTTCTATGCCTTGTTTGGACACCGATTGCTGAGCACAGGCCAGTTGCATAAGCTTTAGGGGTACCTCTAGTACCTTAAGCTGCCTTCTTCCTCATTAGATGTGTGCTCATTGCCTCTTTTCCTTCCTCTTCTTCATTTCCTTGCTGTTGCAGAAGAACAAACACTAAGTGAGTGGGGAAAGCGTCCATAAAGGAACTTTGGACAGGCAAGCATCCAGTGGTCCTCTGCTATGGGTAACATTTAGGGAACCTGCTGTTAATCAGAGATGAAGTTTCTCAGTGCAGTGTCATACGTCCCCCATTGCTGCCTATTGCTTAATCTTTGCTTCCTCAAATGGTACTCGGAATTGGGTAACTGCTTTCCTGAAGATGACAGAAGCAAGGAAAAGATAGCACTTCAGTGATAAAAATGAAAAGTCTATCAACAGGCACTTAGGCCCACGTCCACTGATGAAAGAAGTGGTTGAGTAGGTTCTAGTGAATATGAACGGGATTCAGAAGAACTAGCTTGAGTTTTGCATAGACTCAACCCTTTCACAGGGTTGATCCTCCTTTTGTCTGTCCCTTCCTGAGCTCACTACACACAAGCAAGCAAACTTCACAATTAAATGATGCCTTTTTTTTCCCCAGAAGTGACTGGTCAGTTCCATTCGGGACATTTAGCTCAAGAAGGAGAGTGTGAGACATGAGATTGGTAATATTACCCTGAAAAAACTCCCCTAGAACAGGCTCTGTAGCCTGTTTCTTATCACTGATGATAGCATTATGTTCTTAAGGACCAGTAAACAGCTGACGTTCTTTGTGTTCCTGAATGGAGATTAAAACTTCCCAAAAGTGCTTGGACTTGCACTATGTTATTAATCCATAGAAATGCTATGTGCAGGTACAAATCCTCCTGATCCAATGGTTGTAGACTAGGAAGTTTCAGGACTTTCCCAGGTGACAATGACTTTCAAGGCAGAAGTGGATGTTGTTCTTGGTCTATTTGACATTCAAAATGCCAAACATATTTTCCAGGTGAAGCATTAATTTGTGGACCTATACCCCAAATCCCAATCTTAATTCCACCCAAGTTATACTTCTGATTTGTCAAATGAATTTCATCAAGAGAGTGCAGAAGAACGAAGACAAACATTTTAACATCTAAAAAGCAGTAACATGCACTTTCCTGGGTAAGTTTGGAAGGAAAAATTAGTAAAATAAAAAGTAAAATCCTAACTGGAATCTCCTGGGATTCACTGCCACTGTCTGCTCTTTTTAGATGTTCTGTTTGCCATCTGACTCTTTTTATTTCCTTCCTTAGCTTTTTTAATATCAACAGAGCTCTCAGAAATAGCACTGAGTAGCTAGAGAGCAGTGTGTTAGAGGAAAGGATGGAAGGATACATACTCCATGCAGTTCTACTGTGGCTTTGTGTGCCACTTACTTCACTTCTCCAGCTTCAGTGGCTCAGCTGTCCCCACATAAGGAATGTCATATTTTGCTTAGTGTAATTGATTCCCACAGAGAAGGTGCATTTTATGCTCTCCTGTGGTAACTTCACTGTTAATTTTGTGTCCTTTAGTAGAAGAAGAAAAGCTTATTCTGGCAACAGGAGTTTCCACTTTACATTTAAAAGAAAGCTGTTTTTCAGGAGGTTTTCCAGTACCACACTTTACAGGAACACACTGGGACGCTGAGGAAGATGAAGTGCATGAGGTGCACACCCACTGAAAATGCAGCAAAATTTCATTCTTGATCTGCAGACGTGAAGAAAGTGCCACACTAACTAGTCTGCTGATTTGAAGGACAAGTTAGGTCCTCGGTGACAGCAGCAGTACATGAGATATTGAATGACACATTTCCATATGTGCACACACAAAGGAAAATGACGGCCATCAGGCCCAGCATCAAATGCCTAATCCTCCCCTGCAAAGCCCTTGACAGCAGGTAATCTGTGCCAATTCATGTGCACCTGTACATGTTAAATTCAGTTTCCCATAGCAGCTTGGCCTGCCAAGCAAACAGCCAATTTCAAATAAAAAAGGGGTGAATTTTGAACAGAAAACATTGGAATGGGGTTCTTTCTTCAGGCCAACATCCTCTGTGGGCTTTGAGGAAGTGGGGAAAGTACATCTTTACTCTCAGGAGGACTGTGGAACAGGAAACATTGAAGGCATCTCTTCTCAAGGCTAAGAGTAGTAAACTTGGCTATGTAGAACCAACCCCTTGGTTGCCAGAAGCTGTAGGCAGAAAAGGGAAACATTTAAAAGCACATTGCTTTTGGTTTGTTTCATTTACTCATCAAGATTGTCTTCCCAAGCTTTAGAATTTAGAGGCTTATAATGGTTTTTATTAGCAAACTTGAGAATAGCGAATTGCATAGAAACCACAGCCACAGTAGAATAAAGTAAATCTTACCAACAGGAGTAAATACAAAGTACCCCTACAAGCCAGATACAACTCAAAGCAGCTGCTTATTATCTTTCTTTGGCATGTATATTTTTGGATATGGGACACCTTCGTCTTCCTAACCCCAAACCGAAAGAACAGAACACACTGTGCCTGTTGTGGGCCAAATCCTCTGCTGACATAAATCAGATTCTCCCCGTTGAAACCAACAGAGTTGTTGTGGTTCATACAGACTTGGACTCTGACCTCTTACACCAGCCTCTCACACATCTACAATGTGTCTTCCCTTAACAGATTGCACTGTGCTTCACAAAATAACACAGGTCTAAACAGAGTTTACTGTCTACAAGGAGGCAGGACCAGTTGCTAATGAGGACTCTACACAAGGGCCTGTGGGGTTTTCAATTAATTTTTCGATTCAGAACAGATTTTCCCAATATTCAAGACTCTGGGGAGACAGCAGTTGGCAATATAACTTGGAATCCAGCAAAACTAATCCTTCAAGTATGTATGTCTCAATGACAGATTTGGTTTGAATCAGTGTTGCCTTTACTTTCCATTAAGAGAACAACAAAATGAAGGACCAACATATAAAACCTCATTATTTCTTATGTAAACAGGTAATTCTTTTGCCTCAGCTTCAGTATAAAGAGTTCCCAGGTTTAAAGATGCAGTGCTTAGATATATCTGTTTAATTCCTGTCGGTCAAAGAAGAAGCTGTTGGATTATTTGCATTTTCATTATTGCTTTTGAAAACACTGAGATGTTGCTTAAACAGAAATCACGTCTGACTTTCAGCTACTGAGATTCATGATGCCAAGAATATGAAAAGAAGGATCTATATTTGAGGTCAGATACAAGATCTAATATCTTTTGGCCTAGAAAACAGACTGGAAGAAATAGTAAGAGGTCATCCTGCTCATCGCAACAGCTATGGTTGCTTATGTGAATGTCTGCTCAGGAGGTGAGAGAGGTCTGTTGATGTGCTGCAATCATTCCGGCAGGATGTTGGCAGCATTCCCAAAGCTGTTAATTAGCATATTACTCACCAGTGGAGCTAGGGCACCCTGTAAACTGATGCCCCATTGACCCTGCTGTATTCATTTTCCATAAATAAAATGCAAACCTCACAGATTTTATTGGTCTCCACAGGACTTTTTTCCCTTCATTTTTGCCATTAAAGCAGCTCTTCTAAATGGTATAAAACCAGTTGCTCAGCACTTAGCAGGCAAAATAGCCTGAGAATGGGTCTTACATAGAGTCTTCCATATCACATACATGTCACTGAAACAAAGTATATTAAATACTCAGGTAAACACGTCAATGCATCTGCAGGCTTCTCTAGTTTGCTTGCAGCCTTGAACATTCGAATCTGCTCTGTTTAGAGTGGAAACGTTGACAAGGACACTGGGATTTACTCCCTGTTTATTTAAAAAGTAAAAGAGGACTTTTAACTTCCACCTGATGGGCAGATGGACTGATCCTGCATTAGCAGCACATCTGCCACATAGCACATGCAGCTGGGCAGCACATTTCTTTTATGATGTTGTGAATGCAGCACAGGATACAAAGCTGAGTGAAATTTCATGATGTTGTGAATGCAGCACAGGATACAAAGCTGAGTGAAATTTCACTTATACAACTGGTGGTTAATTCTGTGCCAACAGTAATTAGCTTCTGTAAAGAGTTTATAACAAGAAACCACAAAACAGTTTTATTCTGATGAAACTGATGGGAAAAACCCATGTGCGTCTGTCCATGGGGTGTGAGCTCCAAGGCTTGGCAGGAGAATTGAGACGCAGGCGTTCAGGCCAAAGGCAAAAGAATGCTTCACTGAGCTACAGAGCAGCTTCCTTCTTAATGCTTACTTGTATTACAGCAGCATCTCTAATCCTAGTCAAGGATTTGGGCTGCTGGTATTATGAATGAAACAGCTAACAAGAGGTAGGATGCTGCTGCCAAGCATGCATAGTCAGGGGCCTTGATTTGGCCAATGCAGACTTTTAAGCTAAATCTTTAGTATATTTATGCCAAGGAGACTGCTGTCAAAATCAGGTGAAATTTTACAGAATGGGTTCTTAAACAATTAGTAGTAAACCCAAGGTGCTAATTAATAGTATTGATCTTAAAGGAGCAGAGAGTCTGTGCTTAACTCTGCAGGTGGGACTACTTATATTAATTTCGGTGGGATTACAGGATTACATCCATTTCTAAACCCAGACAAACTGTTCCTAGTTCGTACCATAAAGGCTTGGAGTAACATCTGCATTCATATCAGAAGTGTGCTGAAGCACGGATTGAGTTCCATGCCCTGTCTAGTGGCTGATAGAAGACCCTGTCAAAGGTGCTCACTGCACTAAGCACAGGACAAATATGGAGCTCTTCATCTTACAGTGGAAACAGATCAAGGGAAAGAAGGGAAAGGAGTCATGAAGCTAACTTCAGCTAGCTACCCGTGGCAACACACCTGGAGGATGCTGGGTGCAGAGACCAGGTCACCTATGTCATGATTGTCATTAAAACATTTCGGTAGCTGATTTTACAAAAAAGGTAAGGACATAAAAATACTTCATTCAATCCAGGTTTCTTGGAGAAAGAAACCAGGCTCTTGCCAGACCTAAAGGGGAGCTCAGAAGCACATTGGATAACGGAGAGTCAACATTAACAAAGCTGGGAATTCCTGGCTTTGTTAACATTGCTTTTTCTAACGCTGTTTGAGGAAGCCACTCCAGGAAGCGAGTATAACTGAGCTATACTGGGGAAGAAACCCTCTACTCTTAGGTGGCTCCTGCTGTGACTGTGCTGGAGGGTGTGCTCAAACACAGCCATCTCTGGCAGGGTGCTGCTTCAGGACTCCTCACAGGACCTAACGGGGGAGTTTTATTGTCACTGCCTTCAAGAAACCCCATTCTTAGAATTCATTCCCTCTCAGCCTGGCAGTTTGGCAGTGTATGTGTCTTTTGCGTAAGATACTATGCTAACCAACCTAGTGCTTATTGAGTAAACACCAGCCCTCCCTTCTGCTCCCACAACTCACGTCTCTTCAAGGATATGAGGTATATACTGCACTGCAAAGGCCAAAACTCAAGTGCCAGTAGCAAGGCACTGAATAACAAATAAATAACACCAGAGTCCATTATTTTTCAGTTCTAGCACATAGAGTAACAATCTGCCACACTAAACAAAAGCACGCTGGGGTTATCTGAATGAAAGTGTGAGGGTAGCGGGTTTCTTTAAAATACTGAGCCTTTGAATGTCTCTATATATCAAAAATAGGGGAACGAGTAATTGCAGCATGTGCTGACTTACCTGTGCTAGGCTAATACAGCTTGGTAACAATAGCAGCAAAACTGTGGCAATGTGGGTTTAGCTGCCAGAGTGTGTATGCAGAGTCTCTAAGTTTATAATCTGGTTATACCATGTTAACGTCCTCTCAGGTGTATCTCTGTGGCTGTTATTATTCATGCTAATTAGATTAAGCTAGCAGAGATATTTTTGCACATACTACAAGTGCACCTTCATTTTCCTGGGTGGAGTATGAATACGCAGGGGAAGGTGTAATACCTAATCTCAGTTTCTCCCAAAGTGCAGATGGGACAGGCTGCTTCATCCCAGTGGTGCAGAAGCAAGGAGCAGCAGTCCCATGGAGGAGCAGCGTGCAGCAGTTCAGCTTGTAATTCCATGGGACAAGCCCTGGCATTGTACAAAAGAAAAATCTCAACTGAAACTTGTAATAACTTTGCCATAACTTCTGGATACATGCATCCTTCTTAACACAAAAAGGGACTGGGCAGTGTGGTAAAGTAAATGTATGATTAACTACTGAGGAGATGTGGGTTCAGTACTTGTGGGTTTTTCCTGACCAAGTTCTCTCACCAGCTCTGTCATCCTATTCAAATGATTTTTCCTCCTACTTTTGCTTCTTTCTCACCGTTCTGTTCCATTCATTCATGCTGTAGTTTCTCTTGACATGTTTTGAACAGTACACTGCAGCAGGGTCCCAGTCTGAGATTCTGAGCACAACTGTCATAGAAATAAAGAGTAATTCAAATTTGATATTGTTGTTCATTGGAGTACATGTGCTCCCTGCCAATTGAAAACAGCAAGAAAAAAAGAGCCTTTGTTTTTGTACAGTCTTGTGTGTCTCAGGAGAGGAGCAGGTGATTAGATCCTTGGGTTCTGTACTAGTACTCAGAGCAGGAAGGCTGGAACTCAGGACAAGTACTGATAACTTGTACCCTTGTTCAGGGGAAGGCCAGCCCACTCTGTGCTCCGTGCTCGCTGTGCCTCAGTGTGAAGCAGAGGCAGCATTGCACAATCTGTCAAAATTTGTCGATGTTGCAAACATACTCCAGGGGTAAACATTTTCTGTCCAACAACCTTAATGGCTCTATAAGCCAAACATGGCAGTGACTTTACGTGACAGCAGTGGAGCAGAGAAAGACTAGTCCTGGCTTAGTCATTGGCATGGTGCTCTTAGGTTTTACTAGTGAGGGAGCACTGGTACCTTGTTGCTCTGAAACTACTGGAAAGCCATTAGCTGTTTATTCCAAAGCCAAAACCTCCTGCATTCCCTTTTAATATCAGCCAAGAGATCATGATTAAAAAAGATGTGTAATTAAAAAAAGATTTAATAGGAAACTGAAGAGAACCTCTAATCAGTGCAACTCTGGGCTTTATTCCACCGACAGAATAAACCAAAAAGGCTTTATCCTGGGTATGTTCTAAACAATTTGCCATTAAATCTGGTTCCAGTAAGTGTCACAAGTAAGCAGGTGAGGAAAAGAGGGTAAGAAGCAGCAAATGGCTGAGTCCCTGAAGGTACGGAACAGGCTTCCCCTGTATCTTCAGCTTCCAGGAGAGAGAAAGGGCCCAGTGTCTTCATCCTGCTGGATGCATTTGCCTGTAGGGAGGGAGGATCTTCAGTGCTACCCCAGGAAAGCACTATGCTCAGCTCTTGCAGGGATCATTTTTACTGTCAGGGAAACATCAGGGTTAGCTCTTGAGAGCAAGCTCATCGTGCGTCATTCAAGGGAGGCTCCTCATTTGGTCCTTGGAGAGAGGGAGGGATCAGCCTTTGCCCTCCAGTAACCTCCCCGGCCCAGCAGATGCTCTGGGGACAGCCACGTCCCAGTCCTCCAGATGGACAAATGGGCCAGCCTTCAAGGAGAAAGGAGCAGACACAAGCAGAACGGATGAACCTAAGGACAGATTTTAGTTACAAAACCATTACATACTCCACTGACTCAAAGGCTTGAAATAAACTATGTGGAGCCACTAGGTTAAGATCCTGCATGATAATGGACTGTGTATGGACCCATCTCATGACATTAATCCAGCACTTAAGGCATATCCCTGTTTCATGTTGCAGTTACTTGCTAAAACAAACCGTTCAGCCCAGATTCCTCAAAAGAATTTTGGAAGAAGCAGGGACTGATACTGGCCAGTGCCAGATCAACCCTTGCTGACTTCCCAAGTTCAGTGAGCTCTGTAGCTTCCTGTGAAAGGCAGCCAGAGCTGATACAGACAATCCACAGTGGTTCAAGGGAAGTGGGTTCCCTGCTGGAGTAAACACATGCAGCAGGTTGCAGGGCATCTACACACTTCTGTGCTGCTTGGCTGTGTTGGTGCCATTCCAACCTGCTGACTGACAGAACTTCAGAAGCTTGGTTAGGGTTACCAGCTAGTCAGTCCTTTGTCAATCTTCTTTGTGCAATGCATGTCTAGGACATTGCTGCTGCATTTTCATTACCCCCTTGCTAAGATGTATCACCGTGCAGGAAGCAACTTTTGGGATAGATGGGGAATGACGCTGAAAATAGTTTTGAAAGGAAAAGAGAGCTAAAACATACTGTTGCGATGTTTCTGAGTAAATAAAGATAAGAGAGATGGAAGCTCCTCTGGCAGGGACATTAGCAGAGCATCACCAAATTAGTTTAGCACTAGAAAATTGACATGGAACGGAAACAAGGCATTCAAAACAAGGATGTGCTCTAACCAGGCACCAAGCCGAAGTCATTTAGGAAAAAGAAGTGGAGTTGGTTCCAGAGTAGCTAATTCATTTCTTCTTATCTTCCCTTGGCAGAGGCTGATGCTTAAAGACCACTTGATGCATGCCTGCTGCTTCCTCCCTTCTCCCCTTGCTTGTTTGCCTTGCAGAAAACAAAAATGTGCTCTGTTGCAAATGACTCCAGTTCCCCATGGGCTGCAGAGGAACAAATCACAGCTTATTGGGCATCTGTGTGACATCCAGCACACTGCAGCGCATGGCAGTGTTTGTCCTTGCTCTAAGTTCAGCTCATGCCTAAAATATTTGTTGTAATTCAAATACCAGTTAGAAATGTTTATCTTTTTCATTACATCTGTGTGTTGGTAAAGGCCCAGTGAACACAGATACCCTGTCCTACAAACACTTCCCAAGTACTGCTTCATCTGCTTACTGAAACCCAACTGGCTACAAATTTTACTGCCTATTTTTTTTAGTGGTGTAAGCTCATTACAGATTTCAGGGAGATACTAAAAACAATAGGTTTAGTATCTCCAAGATAGAACATATTTTTATTCTCTGATAGTTAAACTGATTTTCTCAGCAGTTCGTGTAGCAGAGCTAGTATTAGATAGACAGAGACGCTAGAGCATTCTGCTGGACCACTTTGTCATAAAATCAGTCCTGGTCTACACTGATGTTTAAAACAAAGTGGTCCCTGTTCATTATACCTTAATAATAGCTTAAGTTTCAAAACATGTCAGGGTTAAGGATAGGCTTAGGCCAAGCTGAGAATCAAACTGGGTTAAACTTGCAACTAGACCCTCAGCAGCTATTCCATGTCTGAGCTGTGCCGTCATTTGAAAAGCTGACCTCTGAGCTTCGCAGTGTGTGGCACTGGTGGCAAATAGATAGTCTGTGGCACCTTTAAGCAACTATTGTTATCCTCTGCCTTTAGCTGATCTGTCTGAGGAGATCCTCTCTCAGTTCAAGCCTACAGTCCTCTTCTGCCTTCCTAAATCTAAAAATCAAAGCACTCCTTTCTGCCTTTTTCTTCAGCCATTCTGTCACACCATGGTCAACCTTGGCACATCTTGTGCTGCAGCTCCTGTCCAAGTGTGGGAGCATGTACTGCTCAAAGCTGTACTGCTCGGTTTCCCCAGAGTCACAAAAAGCAGAGGTGAGGGTTCTTGCCAGAACACCTCCTCTTTGCTTCCCAGCTATTCCGCCTGGCAGTACACTTTTTCTGGATGTTTTTAAAGAGGTGGAAAAGAGGCTGACTCAGTCCGTCCCTCCTGGTTTATGCTGAAGTGACTCCCTGTCAGTGCAGATGATGTGGACTCATCCTCTAGTTTTGCATTTTGGTGGTTTCCAGTGAATTCCCAATAACATCTCAGAAAACTCTATGGATATTGTTCATACCTCTAAGCTCTTCACTGTTTGTTTTTCTCTATTACCACCTCTAAATTTGTAACCTCTTCAGATGCAGCAGCATTTGTCTAGTAACAAACTGAGTACATTTCCAGGATTAAATAAAGTATCTGTAGGACACAATCTCTGGCATTTTAAGAAAAGCAAAGTAGCGGTTACCTTTGAGTTATGAGTTAGAGAACTGATGGATTCTGCTACAAAAGCAGCTTCCATGAATGACTCCTCAGTTGAAAACCTGCTTACTGCCAGCATGTGTTACAGCAGTGGCAGTGACATTTTAAAATACTAAGCCCAGTTGGTAAGTTACTATTTTAGAGCAGATGTATAAATTCAGCACACTTTCATCAAAACCAGAGCATGCATCTAGCAAATTGGAACTTGATGTCAGCAGTAAACATTTGTGCAATGAATACAAACATGTAACATGAGAGTTCTGTGCCATTCTTTCGGTAACCCAGGACTGGGGAGGCAAGGGGCAAGGCAGTGTTTCTTGACTGAAGAGACAACTCCTTCTCTGGAAAAAGGCTCGTGTGCAAACCAGAAACTGCTGGTGACCTTGCCATGTGTGGTCTCAGGCAGCATCTTTCATGGGGGTGAAAGAGCTGAACTGCTCATGAGGAATGTGTTTGTTCAGCCCTACAGCTTTGAAAGGTATAGAGTGGTAAATGTTAGCCTCCAGTGCCAGGAAAATTCCTGCCCAGTTCTAGCACACCAAGGACAGAAGTAACTCAAGCACAGAGCAGCAACAAACAGCCCAGTCATAGAAGCCTTGGCGTGAAACAGTTAAAAATACTAGTCGTGTCTTTTCAGGAATTGAAGGACTAGCTGTGAAAAGCTCTATTGACTTCCAGGGAAGCAGGCTTAAACAACACAGCGCAACTGAAGATGAGGACAGTATAATACATGTGACAGGTACAAATCTTCCACATGGCCAGCATCAGGCGAGGTGCTTGTCAAAAAGGCATCCGCAGCTGTTCCCTTTACAGGCTGTTTACTCTACAGGAGGATTTACCATCTGTGCAGAAAAACAATGCACACACCAGAAATCAGTGTCTGTCAGATGAAGCCTGGTCTCGTGGCTGAAGCACAGGACAAGCAGTCAGGAGATTTAGTTTCTATTTATTCTTCTCCTAGCAGCTCCCAGAGCAAATAAGGGGAAATCACTGCTTTGTGTCTTGTTTTTCTCCATGATACTACATAAGATACCTTATTAGTGGTATGAACACCCATTGCTTGTGTTTATAACATGCTTTTTATTCTTTGGACACAAGGCTAAACCAGAACTAAACAAGATGTATTTCCACAGAATTTCTAAAGCTTCAGGTCAAAACCTTTCTACTGCAGCAAAGTTAAAGGTCTGTAAACTATCGTGAACAACTCAAAAGCAGTCAAGGAGTCACTGTGCTCATCTCTCCATCCCACTTAGTATATTGAAAGAGTGATCTTTTGGAGATTGTGACAATGAGAACAGTAGAAATATGTGATAGAAGAGACAGATCAAATTTGTTCAAAGGCGACACCAAACTTTGGGGATTTTTATATTCTCCCCTGAATTTTTCAGCTTCTTACTGGCACTGCCAACTGAATGGCATTGGAAAGTCAAGGTATCCCTCTATATAATATGTTTTCTTCTTCAGAATAAATCTTGCAGAGCTTCTTCTAAATCAAAGCACTACAGCTGTGGAGTGCGCATGTCAGATTCCCGTGACAAGTGCTGTGTTCAGGATGTGCAGTTCCTAGCACTGCCGTGCTTTGGAAGCACAATAACTTCACAAATGTCCCAAAAGAGTCATAAAAAACCTGAGCTTTAGTTTGCTTCAATACTTCAAGAGCTTTTTGGATTGCCCTTACTCTGGGATTAGCCCCAAGTTTATATCAAAATTATGAAGGAGATCATGGATGGGTCTTCACTGATAACACTTTTCTGAAGCCTAACAATATGGTTTAATAAAGCAGATTTATGAAGCAAGAGTCTGTAGGATAAATTCTGTTGTCAGTTCCAGTGGGATACCTTGATCAGATGTATGTTATATACCTCTATGGCACTTTCTCCCACTAAAATTAACCCGGTTGCCAAAGTACTGTAGTATTGTAATTCACAGTTTCTTCATTTTCTGCCTTCCACTAATTAACTGTGCGATCAGTTCTGCTCCTTTCCTATCTTGGTGTGGTTGATTGTATATACAAGGAAAACAGGCTAGCCATATTTGTATTTCCTTTTAATTCTGCTGTTGTTACTGAGTCCTAAATGATCTTGTTTTTGTTTTTACTGCTCTGTAATGAGTCACTGGCTAATTTAATTTAAGTTTATTGTAATTGTTATCGTTTCATTCTTGTTTTTTTCCAGTCGATTACTCATGAGACCACAAGATATAAACAGGACACTGGTGCTTGGACAAGTCCTGAGGGTAATCTTTTTTCTCTGTCACCCAAATCCAAAGCAAGGTACTGAATGGGCCTCACTTCCTAAGAACTTTCACTTCAGTTCATGTATATTTTCTCACAGGCCGTGTTTCTGTTGATCCTTATGTTTTTCAACTAAAAGACATCTTCCTGTCTGGTTTGGTTGTTGTTTGGAAGCTTTCTTGGACGTTCTAATCAAGCCCAATCTAAAACTTTTCATGGAAATTTTAGTGCATGAAAATCCAGTTTAATTTTATATAATGTCTTTCGCAGCAAACAGATTTTACCAAAAACCTGGGGTTTGATTGAAAATTTGGGAGAAATAGCTATCCAGTGAGATGCTAACTTTTCCTTTGCCATCTTCCCCATTTTCAAGCTAACTGAATCTTTGGCTGGGTTTTCTCCAATGACTCTTGCTAGACTTCTTCCCTGTAACCTGATTTCCTAAGGACACGGAATTCATGTGGTTGTGCTATCTTTGCATGTTACATACATGCGTCTTTTTATCCATCAACTCTTTATAATTTCAAAGCAACTGGTGGCTTTCCACTAAATCTGATATAAAGACAGAGGTCTAAATTATGTTAAGATTTCAAGTAGTCAGATAGAGATTTTATTAATGCACCCATGAAGAGAAAAATTTCAATAGAAGCAACCTTGTTTTCAATACAAGGCATCACAGAAAGCAGATGTGAAAGAACAGTAAATGCCCAGAGATGGGAAAATCGCCCATCAGAACACACACCACAGGACATAAAGGCACAGAAAACCAAGATTTGTTAGTTCCACTACTTTTTGTACTTTGTTTCCTATGAGATTAGAAATCCTAGGAAACAATGAGACTGACTATAAACGTACAACATGTTTGATTAGAACTGGCTCCTATTTTGAGGTAAAGATATTATTTAGTGCTTTTGTTTAAGGTGATCTGCAGCTCCTAAACTGTACCCCCACTTTTAGTACTCAGAGAACTAGCAGATTTCCAAAGATTTCAAAGGTGTCAGTGTGCCTTCACTCCTCCTGTTACCTGTGCTGCCTAAGATAAAAGTTCAGAGGAGCCTGTATATGCCACAACTGCACTTTCCCATCATGGCTTTATATATACCCTAAGATGCAAATTATCTGGCATGAAAAAGTATGTTTGAATCTCTACTAGCAGCTTTTACATGAAGTAAAGTTTATGGAGCATTCTGTAGTACCACAGAACTTAACAGCCTCTGCAGATAATCCGCCTTAGACCAGAAGTTATTGCTCCAGATGTCACAGAACTGTTATAGACATCAGCCATTGTCCTGCAGCACTTGAGATTGACTATGCCATGCTTCAAAAAGCTTTTCTAATGGGGACCCTTGGAATAGTCTTGACAAGTGATGGTGAATTTTAGGCGAAGGCTTTGATAAACTCCAAGCGGTGTGGCAGCAGGCTTACAGGTTAATAACACAGTGGTTTTTCTGAGTCTGCAGGAAGCCAGCCCACCTCCTCACAGGAGGATGTACCAGTATGTGTGGAATGCCACCCACAGGACAAGAGGCCAGACTGAGCTTGTGACCAGCGTGAGCACTGAAAAACGTGTGGCTGCTTTTGCAAGAGTTAACACCAGTGAGCTGAAGTCAGATTCCAGCGTGGGTAATTTCATTCTGCCTCTCGAAAATTCCCCGTTTATTTCAAACAGATGCAACGTTTTTTTCGCTTCCTCCATTAAAGACTGCCAAGTAGTTGTGTATGGTTGGTTGAGTACTTGCTGGGTTTTACTTCAAAGGCACTACAGTACCCAGTGAGTGACCTGGTGCAGAGCTTTGGTGCAGTCAATGTGTTTGTGGGGAAAATTTTGCTCTTGTCTATTCATAATCAGAACTGCTAAACATTATCATACAGAGCTATGGTTTGGAGCTGTGGTTTGTAGTTACAGTTTGTAGCAAACAGCCCCCAAGAATTAGCACTGAAAAGATTTTGTCCCATGGACAGATGAGTAGAGCATGAGGCAGACTTGAGTCTGAGTTTTAGCTCTTCTATTTATTTCAAGTAGCAACTTGGTCACCTTCCTTCACTTTTGAGTAAGGCAAAAAAGCACCTTAATTTACTTCAGAAGAGGTTGGCTTTGGCACTTCATTCCTGTCCCTCAGTACCCATCAGGAGCAGTGGAATAGCAATGCTCACTAATGTATCATTGATATTTACTATAATGGATGCTTTATGGTCACTTTCAAAAGGAGATGTGTTTCCCATTTCTTCTGACACATATGAATTGATGAATGAACAAATTGATCAATTTATACTATACATGGTGTTAGACAACTCAAAGTGCTTGACGGCAGTAAAAGGAAACACAGAAGTAAAGCCAGAAATGCTAATGAAAAGCATGTTCAGTGAGACAGAACCATAGCTTGTCCTTAACAAGTGTGTGGTAGAGATAATGTAAAAGCAATTAATTTAGCAAAGGCAATTTACTGCAAAGCTGTTTTTTACTGAGCACCAGCTCGCTCAGCTCACGGGCTTGCTGCCAGGACACAGAGCCAGCTAGTGCCACTTGCTACAGGGACACCAAGACATGGCCATCTGCCTGCTGAGACTCACTCCATATCTTCTTCTTGTGCCACCTGATTCCTCTGTGTCAACATGCAGATCCTTTCCAGCCTCTTCTCAGCAATATGCATTGATATGGCATCAGCCATCCTGAATGAAAACCCTTCACATTATAGAATCATAGAATCATAGAATAGTTAGGGTTGGAAAGGACCTTAAGATCATCTAGTTCCAACCCCCCTGCCAGGGGCATGGACACCTCCCACTGAACCATGCCATCCAAGGCTCTGTCCAATCCAGCCTTGAACACCGCCAGCGATGGAGCATTCACAACCTCCCTGGGCAACCCATTCCAGTGCCTCACCTCCCTTACAGTAAAGAACTTCTTCCTTATTTCCAATCTAAACTTCCTGTTTAAGTTTGAACCCATTACCCCTTGTCCTATCACTACAGTTCTTCATGAAGAGTCCCTCCCCAGCATCCCTATAGGCCCCCTTCAGATACTGGAAGGCTGCTATGAGGTCTCCACGCAGCCTTCTCTTCTCCAGGCTGAACAGCAACTAATCCACAATTTATAGCTCTTTTTCTAACCATGATGTGTGACATGCCTACCTCTGGCTTTAAAGTAATGTGATATATATTGGTGTGTTCCACCAACTGACTTCTGTATTTCCATCAGTATAACTCAGGCAAGAATCTGACCCTTCGATCATGATGCACTTTTTTATGGGTTAAAATTGAGATAACCTTACAGTTCACCAACAAACTAGAAAGGTAACTCAAAAATATAAATGAAGAGTGACTTCAGGTTTCCTTATCAAGGACAGCATCGAGCTAGCAATGACATAAAAAACAACTGGAAGAAAAGATAACTCTGTGCTTTTTCTGCCATTCACAGGATTTCTGAATTCAAGTAACAATCACAAAGTTTTTATATAAAAAGTCAATGTGTAGCCTTTTGGTTGCATTTCAAGTTCTAATAAAACTGTTTATTGAACTCCTTGACCCCTTCCTGGAATCTGCTTGAGCTTCCCAGAACTTTGTGTCATGTGGTTCTTGGTCATTAATAACTAAGTATGACACAGCAGTTTAGACGCACAGCAGCCTTTTCTTCGCTCAAGCAGGCGCCAGGACAAAGCACAGAGAACACAAACAGCTCAGCCCAGGCTTCAGGATCCCTTCCCAGAGCAGTGCTGCTGTGATGCAGCAGCAAGCAAAAAGGGCAAAGGCAGGAAGTGATTCATCTCAGTACAGTACAACGTGCAGGACATGATCAAAAAGATCCCAACCTTCAGTCAGGGCAAGTACAGTACTGGGCAAACGGCTTGAGCCTCCATGCTGGATATTAGATCCATCTCCCACTCTGTTTACACTGAAATACTCCTCCACCAGCCAGCTGTGCATTAAAAGCAGCATCTGGCGCTAAAGAGGGTCAGTGAATCGAAAGACCTCTGGATACATGGCTGATCCTTTCTGTCCACCCACTCATTTACGTTTATGTGGCCCTTCTGGCTTTTGCCTGGAAATCTTTGGCTTTCAAACTCGAGATCGCTCCAGCAGTTCTGCTCCAGCTTTTGGACTGCTTTACTGTTCCTTGAGTCTAGTTAGCCATTTTCCTGCCAGTTCCCAACCCTTCAGCCCCGCTGGCCTGTCCCAGCCCCATGGCCAATTAATCACCTCTTCTTGTGACAACTGGGCTGTAGCTAAGGAACTCTGAGTGTCAGTTCCCAAAGGGCAGAGCTGTTGTGTCTGCTGCAGCAAGATATGTTCCAGGTACATTCTGCCTTACCAAAGATACGCTTAAAAGGCAAAGAAAGGATGGGGACATTGCTCTGTGGAGAAATTAATCATATTCTAGCGTGAGATGCTGCGCTTCAGCTACAGTGGAATGAATGAGACTCATTGTGAATTGATTCGAAAGTCTTATCTTTGCCAAATTTGGATATAGTTACATGTATGCATTTCCTAAACACCAAAGAAAAGCCTGCATGGAACTATGGGGAAAATTAGGTTCATTTTGATTGAGTTTCTTCTGCTGTCAGTCACTGTAATTTCACTAGAGTGCCTCAGAACTTGCCATAGGAACATGGGTGGTGATAGAGAGGGAGAAGAGAAAATTGAAATCTCAAATTAGGTTGGAAGTAATACATCAATCAAATTATGATGTTTTTTTTTTGTCCTGAGCTGCTGCTGTTTACTTCTCCCTATCCTCATTGTACTTACAGCGCATATTTGCAAATACCGTAGCTCTGCATGCTCAGTTCAGTTAGAGTTCATTTCTTAAGGAAACAGAGATAGCTCTGAGTCCCTGGAATAAACTTCAGCACCTGAGCTCTGTTATTACCTTCTACCCCAAGCATGAGGCATGCTTTACCCACCTTCTCACTCACACATAGTGCAGGGGGGTCATTTTCAACAAAGCAGCTAACCAGGTTTTCAACGTTTTTAGCAAAGTCTAGAAAAGACTGGCCTAGAAAAATGTCTGCAAACCTGGTTCTCTCTCTGGGGAGTGTCCAAGAGCATGAACTGCGTACAGCAGGTCTCATCTGTGTTGCTTTATGCAAGGCTGCAAGTGATGGGGCCGGTATTGACACTATTCCTGAAAGGACTCGGCGTTCATTCCAGAGAAATAAAGCACTATCTCACCTAGACAATGAGACATTTAGTATTTTATTATATCTAAGTCAATTTAAAACAAGTCAAAGGCTCACTGTCTTATCTGCTCTACTGTTAACTGGTGCTAGCTAACACATTCCACATCCTGGTCTAGACAAAGACTAGAAGCAAGGAAAGCAAATGAGTGACACATGGAGTGAGGAGTGTACCAGTGAGAAAAAAATGAAGGGAGACACCGTGAGAAAAGAAGTACAGACAAAAAGGAAGACAATGAAATGGAAAACAATAACCCTATCTGTATAATGAACAGGCCCAACTGAGCTTTCGAGGGGTGCTCTGTTTCCTAATCCGGAACACATGCTTCTTCTTAACTCGAGTGATGTGTTTGTTTATTTGTTGTGTGTTTTTGCAAAATGAATCACCCTCAGAAAAAAACTCATGGATTTAAATTACAGAGAGCAAAAATCTCATTGTACGTCAGCTCCTTTGGCAAAGCCCATAGGTGGCTCGAGAGGAAAAGCTACTTGGGAATTTTCCGTTGAAGGGTTTCTCTGTTGTTTGGGGGTTATTTTTAAAGGAAAACTACACTACGTTGAACCTGAACTTTTCAATGGGAACTCAGCATTGGAACTGTTCTATTTTGTATAGCCGTTAAATATGTATTGAACTTGGGCTCCCACATCGCATAGAAGTACTCTGACCACTGGGGCTCAAAATTAACTCCTTATTTAGGTAGAGGGATTTGCTAAATTTTTAATCACAACAGCACAGCAGGAGAACCCTACAGCAACCACTGCGCTCGTATTAATACTCTCAACGTTAGACCTGGGGATAAGTCCTGCTTCTGCGTATGACTTACAAAATCTCTCACCTTCGGCTAACCTCACTATACCTCATTCATGATAGCACCTCCACATAAACTGAAATCCTATTTAGCTAATCATGATATGGACTGATTACCTGCTTTAGGTTTCTTTCATTAGTCTCTTATTTTCCGTGGGCTCTTATGGCTTTGGTACACAGAACTTGGGAATAAGAATTAAAACCATACAACCAAATGGCATGAGCTCAAGCTGTGAGTAGTGACAGCCTGGTGGATAAAAAAGTCACTTTGGGCACTTCCTAATGAATGGAGCTTAATAAATATGAAGCACCTGTACATAAGGACATCAAGACATCTCTCATATTTCTAGATATCTGTCATAAACAGAAAACATACCTGGAGAAAATCTTCACGATCTATTTTTCTCTTAAATGTCACATGTAAAAATAGGTACAAAGACATCCTTCCATCCAGTGTTCTTGCCATGATGATGTGAGACAAGCAACAAGGTATAACCACCATTTCACTGTTCTGAAACCCTACTGAATAGAAGAGTTTGTCTGCTCCCTCTGCAAATACTAACTGCTAGATAACAATGGCAATCTTAAGACTGAAATTAAAATAAGTAAAGATATTTTCCCCACATTCTGGGGAGAAAAAGGTTAGTTATGTATTCAGTTTGGAGTAGGAAAGGTTATGTATTAGATCATCAATGCTGGTCTGGCAATGGTGGTTCCTACTGAAAGTCCTTGAGGACAGTAAACTTTGGTCCTTAATGACCCAGTGTCCAGATGTGTTTTCAAGTGAGTGACATGGAACCATTTCCTTGTTACATTAGTGTGTGGATGCCCTGTCACAAGATGGGACATATTCTGGTCACATAATCTAACCAGAGCATTACTGTCACATTGTCAGTCTGCATTTTGGTCATGTGGCAGACACATTCTCTGTCATTTGATAGAGAAAAGGTAGCAGAGAACAGGCTGAAAACCACTTGAGTTAGGGGCTGGTCTCATGGTCTTCTCCCTGATGGTCTGTGTTCTCAGGCAAAGAGGCAGCAGGAAGTGGGCAACAGGGCACAGGAAGTATCCAAGAAATTTCACTTAACAGTTAAAACCTTTATGTGAATGAAGGCTTGAGCCTGTTTTGCTTCAAACAATGTTCCATTCAACATATGACTCAACTTTTGGAGCCTCATCCAAAGCCCAATAAAGACAATGAGAGTTTTTTCCATTGACTTGAGCAGCCTTTGGATGAGGGCCTTGATCCTGAAAGCCTGATTCACATGAGAAAGGCTACACAAAAATATCAAATCCAGAAATCCTTGTGAGTTTGTACACAATCCTTTCATAGGTAAGGATTCCAAATTAAACCAACGAAGCCAATTTAGTTTGATGGTCTGCTCACTATCCTGAACTTCACGTAATGTTTGACGATCACAGGGATTTGTAAGGATAAATCCTTGGTCCTATGCTTCCGCAGAAGTGTTCATGTTTGCAGAGCTGATAAATTGTTTTTCCTCCCTCTTGACTTAATTTTGTCTAGGATTGTTATCAGAATGTAATTCATGAAGCACTCAGTATAGACTTCAGTATATCCTACACAGTTCATGTTAAAGCCCAAGGTCCAGTTATACTTAAAGTGTTGTCTTCATTACAGAAAGCTAAGGTGTTCCAACTGTAACAGAGGTAAACCAACTAGGATTTACTTTCAGTAGCTAATGCTTTCACATGCTGGTTTTGGGACGCTTTATGGTTTTTTAGTAAAAAAGATATAATCTTTTTTGCCCACTGTGGAAGTCATACCTTATTATGTTTGAATAAGATGTCTTGAAAACCCCAGTATTCAATCGTAAAAGAAGAGAAAGAGCAAGCAATGCAACACTTGGGCTTTTCAACTTCCTCCACATAGGCTGCATTTTCAAAGCAAATGCCATCTGAAATGATGTTATAGATACCTATATATTATTCTGTATACAAACACACTGTCCAACTGTAACTTCTTGATTGGGCAGTTATATCCACTAAGACATCTTGCTTACAGACATACAGCTGGAGAGCACAATGTGGATCAAAATCCCTTGGATGCCACTAATCACTGACTCAGTTCAGCATGTTTGCTTTGTGCCTGACAAAGCTTTTCATACAAATACTGTAAGCCCTTTTCTTTGGTGCACACTGTATGGTATACAAACAGTATTTGATTTTCCTGGTGGAGTTACAACACAAAAAATGCTTTTACTCATATGGTTTGTATTAACTTTACAAGGAAAACACAGTATATGGGGGAAAATATTTGGTTTTGCTTCTATAACCATGTTGACACCATGGCTGCTGCCACAGGACTATTTTGGTTAACACAGCCTTGATATAAGCGGGGTCTAATGTGACAAAGAGCACAGGCAATATAGTAAGGAGTGCTAATGGGGGGAATGGAGATACAACAGTTCCCCTACCTCCATATTCAACCTTGCAGAAAATCTGCACTGGTGATGTCTGTCAAATCTTCTTGTAAAGCAAAGCTGCCTCATTTTTAAGTACAACCAAAACCTCAGATTGCCTCACAGAACTGAGTGCTCCAGGATCCATAAACGTCATTTCCCAGGATAATCCTTGACTTTAGTTTGAGTCTGTTATTTCCCACTTAATACCCACAGCTTTTTTATTGGTTATTATTATTTCTTATTATACTTGGAAATTTTAAGAGTCTCTTAAGAAGCAAAAAAGGGGTATAATTAAATAAAAATATAGAGAATAATCCAAATCCACTGCGACTTCACAGATGCGACAGACACTGATTCTTGCCTTTGGGGAGGGAGACAGGAAGCTGTGGTGGGCCAGAGCCCTCAGCCATCATTTGACTGCAGAACATTCCCTTGGGACTAACTTTGCAAAATACAGTCTCACAATAACCACCAGCAGCCTTTGCACACAGACTGTGATGTGGATGGTACTGTTGCTGTGTGTAAGTTAGGATGTTCTTTCACATTGTTTTGATGGCAGTGTGCTACAATGGACGTCCATTTATCTGATTTAAAAACAACCATTGACCTGCCATATGACTTTAGGCAAGTTACTTCTGTGTGCTGTTTTTTATCTTGTGATGGCCTTTCAGACCTTTACTAAGGTCTCTTCTAATCCAATAAACAAAAGTATAAACAGGGATGACAAGGGAAGGAAAAGGTGCAATATGAGTATTGTACATGGAGACTGAAGAAGGCAGTAAGCCACAATTAATTTTCAAACAGCATCTGCATGCAGACATGACACAACACCAAAGTAATTGTAAATGCATGGTTTCTTTTGCACCCTGGTTTGAATATTTAGCTCTTTTGATTGGTTTGCTACATCAGTTCATACACTTTCATTCCAAGTAGTAAGCACAAGACCAAACCTCAGCTTTAAATTAGAAAATCATTAAAAAACCCAGACATTAAGACAACACTCCTGCCATTGTCTGTGGTGGGTACCGAGTTCATATAAAGATGGCATTACTACATCCTAATTGGTACGAAATTGCATATGCTGTACTAAAGACTTAACCATAGCTTATTATCATTAGACTTAAAGACATGCACAGACAGTTCCTTGAATGCCAAGTCTCCTACTCAGTGGGTTACGCACAAGGACAGCCAGACATTCTGTATAATATCTGTAAGATATCCTGATCATGCTGTTGATTAAAATTCAAGCTAGCTTTCAAAATACAGCTTTGAGACTGAAGTGTCACCTCTCATGAGGAGAGGATCTGTAAACACAGAAATGGGAAGCTAAGGAGGACAAGACTGGAAAGCACAAAGGGTCTCCCATTGACTCCCAGTTGGAATGACCCTAGCCTGGACAATCAAGATGAGTGACTTGATGATAAAAAGGGTGGTAAAGACCATGAAGGGAAAAAATGAACATATAGGGCTCAAATAAGACAGACAGAGAAATCCCATGCACTAGTTGCTGTTCATAGTGTTTGTGTGACACATTCACACCATAACAGGGTGGGTGGGGATGTTTTCTGATCTCTGCCTGATTGGCATTAATGACATTCTTACAATGGCAGTGGCTTTCCTCATACCACACCCAGGAGGGGTCAAAGGCACATTTCTCCTGTGTATTAATTGAAAAACCATATTTTTAGTCAAGCTGTTAAATGATGCCAGGGGTTTGCTCTGCTTGACTAGCGTAGACAAAGCCCTGCCTGTGCTTCCCAGCAATGTGTAACTCAGCTCTGCAGATTGCACCAGCTATCTGTTTTAATCCAAGTCCAGCTACTCAATTGATTGCATTCACCCCTGTGAAAATGCCTCCTGTGCAGTGGAAGTCAGCAACATCTGTGAGTGTGGATACAAGCCCAGCATAGTACTGTGAATTGTCCTGTTTATTTGTGTTGCCTACAAGTCCCGCTTACAGATCAGCAGCCTGTGTGACAGACACAAACCAAAAGCATTGCACTTTCCACAGAAGGGTTATTTCCCTCTGTTGCTTTTGTTTTGTCTGCCATGAAAAACCTTACTTCTGCCAGTGAAATAAAGCGCCAGAAATGGAAACGGATGCAGATTCACTGCCTTAAATGCAGCAGCGTAAGACCTCACTTACCACTCACCCAGTCCAGATTATCAAAGCACTGGGCAAAGTTGAAACCGTGTAACAAGCCAAACACTGAGCTTCTGAGCCCAATTCCCTGCCCTGCTGAGAACCTACGCATAACAGCAAAGAAAGAACCACAGCCTCTTAAAAAAGAGGCTTTCTGTGTTAGGTCCCTAATATTGGGAATTTCAGTTTGTAAATAATTGATTCATGCCACACCTAAATTTAATAATGCCAGTAAATCTAGCAATATCAGCGTGCTGAAGGCTTCCAGACACAGTTCCACAACAGCTCCGTGGGATGCCTGTGTAACCTGCGTGCCATGGTGTTCACACTGGCTGTGTTACTCCAGCCATGGCAGGGCTGGTGCTTGCATGCCCCATCCTGCTCTCTTTTCTACCCTTACAATCTCTCATTAGGATCAGTACCAATCCTATGGAAGCAACGCGCAGACTAGCCTGGACTGTTCCAATGTCTCCAAACTTGTGGCACAGCAGTGGTTGTCCTTCTCGTTTCTCCCTTGTGCACACAGAGGTGGTGGCACCATGACAAGACAGGCTGTCAGCTGATGAGCCATTGGCACATTGGCTGAACCAAAGATCCTCACATCTAGGAAAGCAAAGTATGGGCACTGCTAATCAGAGACACAGTAAGGACCAAGTCCCATCCTTATAGACCCCCACACAGGCCACAGACCACTGTCATGTAGACCTCGAGCTTCAGCTCCTGTCACTCTGACAGGTACATCATTATGCATAGAAACAAGTAGGAAACTTTCCTACTTTTACAGGTATAGAAATTCCCTCAAGGTCTCAAAACCTGGCTGAGAGTGAGAGTGCAGATCTGTTTATGACAAGATCAATATTTGCGTAAACATGTAGAGGAAAAGAAGGCAAATCTTTACATTTATTAGAACACACTTTGAAAAAGTGATATGAAATTAGTGAAAAACTTTCATATAGATACTGTGGGTTAATTTCCTAGAGCATATTTTCTAGACAGAGATTCTTTAACAGTCTGTCTACTGCCAAATTTTGCAAGAGCAATTTTTTGGGGTTTTTTAATTCCATTTCCCCGGTGACCCAGTCACACATATGCATTTTCTCAGGATTACCACAGTGATTCCTTTGCAATGATGGCTCTATTCTGCACTTTATACAAAGGGTCAGAATGTTAATCATGAAAAGAAGAATAACAGCATAACCAGTGGTTGCTTACAGAGCAGTGAAGTTGCAGATCAGCTGCTGAGGACAAAAACCAGACATGAACAGGCTTCAGAAAAACAGAGTCCTAAGATACTTAAACAATCTTTCCTAAACCAAAACATCTTCCATACAGAGCACACTCAACATCTATGTCAGGCCCTTCCAGAAGCAAATAGGGATGGGGCACAGGCTTGCACTGGGCAGCTGGGTTCTCATTGTAACTGGCCAGCTTCACCATGGGACTAAAAATGCGACTTCCTTTCACATCATCCCAACGAGCAGCGTTTGCACCTACATCCTGTTACTTGGTCATGTTCAGTCAACTAAGCTAAACGCAAAAAATAACAGTAGAATTTTGTGTTCATGTAGATACTAAAGAGGAAAAAAACAGGTTTTACTGCTATTTCTATGCTAGCAGGATCTGCAGACTAGCAAAAGACTGGGGACCATGCAATGGCATTCCATGCCCACAGGCAGTACTAAAGACTTTAAGGCAGCTTTACTTAGGGCGTAGAAGGACATGCCAACAGAAGAGAAAAGTAGAATAGTTGAAGGATTATTATCTACAGATTATGGGTAGGCAAAATGAAGCACAAAGAGTTAAGTATGTAGGAACAGGATAGTCTATCTTAAATGGCCTATGATTTCTTATTTGTGCTCAAAGAGATCTGGGTCTCAGAAGAACTTCTTACAGAGCAGAACCAGAGCATGGACTTGTGCCTTCAAATTGGTTTTGTTGTATGGGCAGGAAAGCCACAGGACACTGAGCAGGGACTCAGGGAGCCTGTGACCAGAGTAAGTTTCCAGCTCTTCTGACATACTCTAGAGTATCTGAACCATAAGAGCATTTTCTCTTTAGAGTCAGTCAGACAGGCAGACCACACTCTATTACAGCAAGGTGCTACATAAGACTGGAAACAGAAATAAGTCACATCCCATCTATTCTTTCTGAGCATGGCTTCTCCTGCACATCAAAAATCTTCCAACATCTTTGATGGGGTCACTTTCAAGCTACATGGATGACAGGAGATTCGGAGGGCTGTGAACTGCTTTTTCTCATTGCTTTGCAAATTCTTAGTCACAGAAATAAGAGAGACAGGAAAAAATAGCAAGGGAGAAGTGGTTAAGCATTCCTCTGTGACGCAAAAGGCAGTGATGTCAGAATTGGAGACCACAGACACCCCTGCCAAAATGAATGGGATTCCAGCAGGCTCCAGCTGGTCTCATGGTTTTGTTTCCTGGATACCAGCAATTCCCAGCTGTAAACTGAACAACAATTAACCCCTTCCCTGTTATGGGTTTCCAGGCAGCCCTCACAGGGGGAAGTTTTTCCCTTGCTGGTGAAAGATTCCAATATTTCATAATCAGGCATCTTGTATGAATCAATGGTTAGTTTAAAAATAACCTCTTGACCCCAACTGTCTGGGAGAGCCAAGAGAACAGTGAAAGAGAGAAGCCTTTATACAGAGCAACATCTCTTATCTGATCCCTCAGCTGCTTCCCTGGCCCTTGAGTTTCATTCTTCATTTACCCATATGACTTACTCCCTTTTTCACTTCTCCAGGATCTCATTTTCCTTCCTGACTTTTTTTCTTTTCTCCCCTCCTCCTCATTTTTTGCCCCCCTTCCTATCTCTGGAATGAGAAGATGAGGCACGGCTTTAGCTCTGGACATACACTGGGAATAGATCTGAAATCCTGGACCTGATATACAACTCCCAGAAATTTTTGTGAGGGAAAGCATCCAAATTCTTAATGTAGTGGCTGATTCTCTCCTGGCACAAGGTGAAAGCCTAATTTTGGATCTCAAACCCCTGAACTTCCCGAAAGTAAAAATCTAGGCATGGATTTTTTTTGGCTGCACAAGCCCTCCCACTGCTGGGAGTGAACAAGAATCTGAATTCAGGCCAGACCAAAATAATCAAACATGATTTATTAATCATTATTAATCAAATTGCACTTAAGCTGCACAGGCAGGTCCCACTGCTCTTCCCTCTGGTACTGACTGAGAGAATAGAGAGACAACAAAAAACATAACACAGCCTGAGACATCAGAACCAATCTCATCAGCTGAGCACTAATCTTGGGAGCAGGAAGTATGACTTACTTTGTCTTTTCACCACTTGAATGCATAACAATTTTCAAACACATACAGCATCAGAGCAAATTAGAATGTAATGATTATATTTTTCAACACAGAGAGTGTATATTTGTCCGAACCCTACAAAATCAAAGTAACTCCATTAAGGGCTAAATTCCATTTCTAGCCTGCTCACACTGTGCTGCTGCCACACCAAGCCCATGTAGACTCTGATTAACTTATCTGATAAGAGATGTGGGTCAGCGATTCCCAGTCAATAAGCACTACAGTCCTGCTTGAGACAGGCTCTTTGCACTACACCTCGTGTTGATGCAATGAAGGACAGGCTTTCCCATCACCACTGCATGGCACTATGGGGACAGCCATCCTCACCTATATGTTCCAAATTGGCTTAACCAACTGAGAGCTTAAACAGGGCAAAAGTTGGATTCTTTTTATCTCCTCTCTAATTTTGAGCTTTTATGGCTCAGACATTCAAATTTTCCTCTGCTAACATAAAAATTGAAAATTCTTTATGGCTGGAAGAGTTCAACTTGAAGAATAATACTAAAAGTTGAATCTGGAAGTACTGATCCTGCGCCCTCACCTCTCTTAGCATGCAGTTAGGCCCCAGGACCAGTGGGCAGACCCCCATTCCTACAACTGCTCAGCCGCCAGCACTGTGCCACAGGACAACTTCTGTGGAAGCTGAGCACAAAGACAACCATTCTGGCCACACTGAAGAGGGCGGTTCTGTCACCACTCCCCGTCTTTCATAAGCCTACCACAGTCCAGCTCACGGTAAGGCTGCAATAGAGTTAGACATTTTTCTGTCCCAACTTTGCACTAGCCTATTTGATGAGAATCAGTAGGCTTCATTCTGTAGAACATATTATTTCTTCCTGGACTACTACAAAGATGTATTATTTACCACAAGCTCAAGCAGGGGGGAAGTGTAATCCCAGCCCCTCAAGTCTTCTTTTGAAATAACCAAGGTGAATTTCCCTTCACTAAGAGAGTGATACAAGAAAGAAGATCAGGAAACTTAGCAAAAAGAAGAATGAAAAAGAATGTGGCTTCTGGCTATAAATGCATCAAGAGAAAAATAGGAAGGAAAAGAACAGATTAAACTAAATATTATTGCTGGTGGAAGAGCAAATAGGCATGAACTGGCCACTAATAAACTAAGGCTGAAAATTAGAAGGCTCAAAACCAATTCAACAATCTGAGGCTGTCAGTTATGGGAGGAGCTGAAACCCAAGCCTTAGCTTAAGAATAAAACTGTTAAGGCAACAAAAACAAGTGTATAACATGATACCTCCGAAAAGGCACTTGAGTCATCATGCCAAGCACTCCTTTGTAGGCCTCTACTGAAAGTCTCCCTTTCCTTTTTAGCTGCTTCAGCAGACAAGCATTTCACTTTCATTTCACTTGCAGCAATGTTTTCATTTCTGAGACCAAAGAGGAAGAGGAGAGGTTGTACTGCAGTTCAGGGGCTGAGGCATGAAACACTTGGCCAGATGGGCTTCTATTCCCACCTCTTCAGTCTTTCAGTCACTAATTTCTTGCATGATCCCTGATCATTTTTTCACCCATTTGGCTCAGTTGATACCCAGTCAGAGCAAAAAACAGATACATATCTTCATGATTTCTATTGCAGCAGTGCTGCAGAGCCAAACACTACATTTCATGTGGAATACAATGCCCATTCTCCAAAGTATTCATTACTAAGTAGATAAAATAAGCAAATATTGAGAGCAATCATACATCAAAAGGAGTTGATCCTGATCAATGTGATGAAGCTCCCTTAGTAGCTTTGAAAAGATCTTCAAATCTCAGAAAAGTGACACCATTGACACAGGTTAAATTACCTCTATAAGGCCTAAAGATGCACACATACAGCACTAGTAGTAAACAAGTAACATAAAATACAAACCTGTGATAATGCAAACAGTATTAAATCAGAATTGCAGAATTATGGAATCCTTTAGGTTAGAGAAGACCTCAGGAGGTTATCTGGTCCTACCCCCTCACTCGCAGCAGCCAGTTTGAATCAAAGTGAACACAAAACATCCCTGACAAGGCAGCCAGGCCAGAACAGGCCTTTCCAATTCTACAATTGCTAAAGAAAGCACAGTCCTGCATGGTCTCAGCAGCTCCTGAGCCAAAGGTTCTGTGCCATTCACTGTGATGTTCACACAGACCTCTGGGTTTCCTAGTTTGGTAGAATCATAGAATCATAGAATAGTTAGGGTTGGAAAGGACCTTAAGATGGTGCAGTTCCAACCCCCCTGCCAGGGGCAGGGACACCTCCCACTAAACCATGCCACCCAAGGCTATGTTCAGTCCAGCCTTGAACACCCCCAGCAATGGATTTCATTAGTCTTGCTATTAAAATCTTTGGTTGTCCCATGACAATTATCAACATGGAACCCCATAGGAAGATGCTGCAAAAGGCTGGTCACATTAGTGATGTTAAGCTGCGCTACTGAGCAGCCAGCCCAGCACACCATTATTAGTCACAGCAGAGATTAAACAAACCTGCTTGGCCTCTTTCCCCTTTGCTTTGCACTGATGTTCACAGATAAACCTATGCGGGAGAAGCTGGAAAGAACTGAATGTCCTGTGGGAGCCCTTATCAAGAGCAGGGAGTGAGCAGTGAATAACCACTCAGCAAGTCACCTTCTAAGTTTAAAAAGCAGCCTGTTGTTCTAAAGTATGTTAGTCATCAGCAAATTGGCTGGAATGTTCTTCATTCCCTCAGTTCCAGTCTCCCTCTGCTGGGATTAGCTAGCTGGTTTTCCTTAGGCTTTTTTAGAGATAAGAACAAAAAGCTTTTGCCCATTTTTAGAATCTAACTTGTGTCATCTTGATTGGAAGTTTAATATACGTTTGTTCTAATATATGTTTGTACTTCCTCCTTTGAACTGTAAGCTCTTGGAACAGGGACTTTTTCTCATCCAGTATTTGTCCAGCATCAGCATTTGTCCATCTTCATCAGAGCCTCCCTCTGTCTCCTGGCACACAAACAGTAACTCCAAGCTACACAGTTATTTGCTTCTGTGACTCTTCACTGCTGGAAATAGACTCAACTACTGTCAGCTAGAACCTGATCAGAAAAGACCATCACAGTGAACCCAGGGTGTCTCAAGAGATGTCTGTCTGAGATGTGGGATAAGGTTCTCCTGACTGTGCCCTTCTCTCTGCATACTCACTTGTGCACAGAGATGCAAAGATGCATTTCCCAATAGAACACACAGTCACCTCTTTTTTTTCTCTCTATTTCTTGTTCTTTACAAACAAGAGTGCGCTCCATCTACACAGGATCGACTGAGGCCTCTCTTAAGATGTGCATCCAAAAATATAAGCAACAATTTCTCGCATATTGCCAAGCTCAGCGCAAACAGCACAAGAGACCCTACCCCACTGCACTGCCATTACTCCAGTAACAGTGATTCCAGAATCAGCTTTGCTATTCCCAATTCATTCTGGCTTCAACTCCACGGCAGTAACACTTCCTAACCTTCCCTTTGCTTTACAGTTCCCTTCCCTTCTGACCTTCTTCCAGTTCGAGGAAGAAGAAGCTAAAGCCTCATTTTTAATGTATCCTATCAGGATGCCAGGACATCCTGGACTGTTTGCAACTACTGTTATTAACCATCTGTAATTTAGAAGTAGAGGTGGTTTGCTTAGCACGTACAAAACATGGGATTGGTTGGGACAGTAGGAGGTAGAGACTTAGAAATATCTCTACTCATAGTTCTTATCATGGTTAATTCTCCTCATCCACACTGCAATCACTGGTTCTTTTATTTTCAGTTTGCCAGTTTGATTACAGCGTTTGACTACAGCTTGATCTCAGATCAACACCTCTTAGGGAAAATGCCACCACTGCCCTCTCCTGTCCTTTCCTCGTCTCCTGTTTTTATTCCTTCTTTTCCCAAGTTTTCATTAACTCCGGAGCTACAATCTTCTCATGGATGTGACACAGAAAAACACCTAGGAAAATTTTTGTGCTCTCTTCTTGTTGTATTTAGAAGAACTCAAGACACGAATTGTCCCTTTCTGCATTTGTTTGTCCAGCACACAGCATAGGAGGTCTGCCAGGGGCACTGACTGCCAATGTGAGGTAACATCCACTCCTGTAGCTGTGGCACAAGCAGCACAGCTTTCCAGCTCTAACTTCTCCCTACTGCTAAAATAAGCTCAATGATTTCAAACTGGCAGCAAGAGGTTTGTTTTTCTGGCATTTCATATCAATATCTACTTCTGAGACCCTCTTTACTTCGAGGATGGAAGAACTTTGGGCAAGCCTGTGTACTTTATGGAACAAGAAGAGCATTCTAGGAATGAAGACAAGTTTTGGGTTGCATCCCCTCTGCCACTTATCCTTGGAAATTTGGGTTTGTACTGAATACTGATCAGCTGTGCCGAGAAACTTAAGTTCAAAGATCTGCAACAGATACTGGTAGCACAAAAATCTATCATGGAACAATTGTAGGCTAAATGTGCTATGAAATCAGAGGTCAGTGAGCATGCAAGGATAATAGGCGGTGATTGTAAACACAGCTAAGCACAGGAACAGCTAGATGATTCCTTGGATCATAGACAAAGTGCCTTAGATAAAAAAATAGCCAGGAATCAGATCTGTACACGTGTACCACAGAGCATGTGCTGCACTGGCCTGTGGCTCCTTTGGTGAAGGATAACCCTCAAAGTATAAAAGTCCCAGATCCAAAACTTTGCCAAAGAGAGAAGCTGTTGCATAGAGACAGACTATTTGGAACAATTAGGAAAATACCAATCAGACATAATTTGCCCAGAGTCTCATTTTGGCCTGCATAAAAAGGAGAGACATCATTTTAGTCCAGACTTCTCCAAAATAGTTAAGAAATAGCAGCTTCCACATTCTACTACTATGACATTAATCGATAAAGCAAAAGATACAGGTATGAAGAATGTATACAAAGATGTGCTCCTTCTGCCTGTGAAAGGCTGGACAAAGTCCTGTCAATGTTACTTTATGCTAGGACCAACTGGAGGTCAAGACATGCTCTAAACATCACATACTTAAAGAAGTCATGTCAAATGAAATGTACAATATGCTACTTATGTTTATTCCCAGCTTCATAAGCAGGAGTTACCAAAGAGGAAAAAATGTCGAGAGACCATTTCTGACCACATTAACACCAAAGCTCAATATAGAGACAGGCAGGAGAAGGAGGCTACTTCCTAACTGTGTATCTGGGAATGGAAAGGATTCAGAGCACCACAGAGGATATCAGACACGACGTCCAAACATCTGGGCACAGTGTTCATCACTGCCATATTGGTTCAGTTCCTGTCAGCATTACTTATTGGCTAGAAATAGCTAGGAGCAGCAGGGGCAAGGTCAGTCCAGTGCACTTGAAGGATATTACCTCTGTTTTGCAGGCACCTGGCTCACAAGCCTTTCTTCATATGGAATAGCAGGTACTGGCAATACCATGTATCCAGTTCCAGATAAGAGGGCCACACATCACTTAGTAGTCAATCCTGACTCCAGGGGTAGCAGCAGTGAGGACAAGGACAAAAGCACAGGGAAATCAGTGATCTAAATCCTGAGGCTACAAAATACCTATGAATAATTCCAGATATAACAATAAGATGATTCCACATGATGCAGCTGGACACTAACCTACCCTCTATTTTATGGAGCATTTTAAGTCAGAGAACATAAAATGGAAATTTTTGCTTTTTTCCTTAGGGAAACCTTGTCATCCAGGTTTGGTCATACCATAACAACACGAAAGCCCATGTCAAAGGCAACGTAGTATTTTGTGACGTTTTAAAGCAAAACTGTCTTTTGAAATGGGGACACTGAGTTGGCTCAGGAGAAGCAGAGACATATGATGCAATCCTAAAAGTCGCCTGCTCCTAACACATCACTTTTACATTATAGGTGCTATATGCAAAGTGAGGGGACCAGAGCACTGATTCTATATACAAATCTTTGTCACTTGTGTCCCTCTTATCTGACATTTGTATCTTGGAACATCTCTGTCACATCTCAGATCTTGCCTTCTGCATATGGCAATTTAGCTGTTTGCATAACAAGGTAAAAACCTATAGTTTGGGGGAAGAAAAATAACATTTTAAATGTAGAATCAGCCAAGGTGATTCTCCCCCTGCTTCATTCTTGTAGTGAGACAATGAAGTCATGTGTTCACCATAAACACCACTAAGCCATCAGAAGGTAGAGAAACTCCTGTCCCATCAAGAGTCCATGTAACAAAATCAGTCTCAAAGCGTATCCTGAAGCCCCCACCCAACCAGCACATCAGCCTCCAGCCCAACGGGAGTTTCTCTGAAGTGGATTTACAGGTCCAAAGGCTGAAAGAGCCAGAAGTGAACATGATGGTCCTCTAATTTGACCTGAATAGAGGCTGTAATTCTTCTTAAGCCTAAACTAACACATACATTCTTGAAAGATACCTAATCTCATTGTAAATGTTCAAAACCTCATGAAGCCACTGCTGTCCCTCATTAACAGCTACAGTGTGCAATTGCCTTCACTGCTAGCAAGTGGTGTAGTATTTATTGTAAAGCTTTATTTATTTATTCGTTACTTTTGCTTCTAGCTTGAAATCTGGCCATGTCTTTGTCTGCACAACTGAAATGCCCCAATAACTGCATGTCTTCATTTGCAAGTATCTACACAGGGTGCTCAAATAATTTCTTAAATCCTGCCTTTGAGATGAATTCAGCTTCCAAAATTTGTTTACCAGCTACTGGATTGTTTTTGTCTTTTCAATCCCCTTTTGGGATTCCTGCATCCTGCTTGGAGTGAGTGGTCATCAGAATAAGGCATTGTGTTTAAATAACAGCATTATTAACATGGAATAATTGTCATTTTTCTGGAGGCCTAATGGTTTTGTAAGCCACAAACAACTGTGCAACTGAAGGTGACAGCGGGCCCAGTCACTCCTGTGTCCTGATCATCCGTGTTGAAACTCCGTTGTTTTGGGAAGTTTCTTTTTCTTTAATTTTTCTTTCTTTCTTCTCAGGCTTTTTTTGGTGTGCTATGAAAAGAAGCTCTTCACGAACAGTTAGAGCAGAACAATCTCCCTTGGCTCCTCTCCAATTCCTGGAGGTAAAAGCATGACAAGCAGCATTATTTCACAAAACTGACAAATAATCTTTGCCAGATTTTTCCCAATTAGAGCCTATCAGCCTTTACAATGAAGCCCTTTATTTGTCCATAAACAAAGTCCAATTATACCTCACTAGGAAAAAAGAGGGGCACGTGCTTTTGCATTCATAATATGAGCCCTAGTAAGATGGAAGAGCTTTGGTTTTAACTGTCATAAGTCCTTGTGTGCCGCGGCTGTGTTGCAATAATGGTAACTCAACTCTGGATAACTGACCAGAGAGTCACTGATGATACCCATTACCCAGGAGCACAGTGTAACAGATCACTTCTAGGGCAGGATTTTCCAAAGGAGTTTCTGGCGCCATATGTAGACAGTATCCATGCAAAGAACAACTGAAAACATAAATGGGGCCGCCAGAAAGTTCTGTTGCTACAGCCACCACCAAGCACTTCATCACACAGTTGACTCATCACTTCCTTCAGGGTAGATGTACCCTCAGAGATGTACTCTCCACCCTCCCTAATACAACAGTTCTGGATGCCATGGGAAAACCAGGGAGATGGACTTCAGAGAGTGGCCCAGCTCATGGCTTCACCTAAAAAGCATCTCCTTTTCTATTATCAAAGACAGACAATTGGACTGACCTAGGAGGGTATTTCCTACGCTTGAACATTATTATTCTGAGGTTATTAAACACAATGTATCTGGCAGCTTTGTGTCATAGTTGTCATATTTTCCGTGTAATACTTATTTCAGTGAAGATAGTTCCATTTCGAAATTATCTTTCATTAAGATATATAGGTACAAAACTTTCTGTGACTGCCTTTGTTTCTGTCATTGAATGTGATTCACTGCTCTGTTTGTACAGGCCATGATTCATTTGGTCTATGGTTTTTTTTATGAGAGTTATTTTAGCAACTTGGCTGTCCTTAATCCACTGGGATTAGATTTGATTACAGAACTAATACACTGGATAACTATAACCTGTCACATAAAACAACTTCATATTGGTGATGGTGTATTTTGTTTCAGCTTATTGAAAAATTACACTGCGTTTTTCTCTCACTTTGAGTTTTACATGTGTCAGATTGCAAAAGGAAACATGACAGTGTGTGTGCTATTAACATGCAATTCTTCTTTTCCTCCTTTATATTCAGAAAGAAAGTTACTTCACCACAAGTGGGAAGTGTTGTGTGTTTCTGAGGCGCAAGGCCACAGGTTGATATTATGTACATCAAAATCAAAGTCTCCTGAGTTACCAAGGGACTAGAACCCATTTGCGTGCTAGCCCTCTGCGTCTGGAGCCACGCATCTGGGAGTCAAAATTAAAACCAGAAGCCAGGCAAGTTGTAGCTTCCCAGCTATGTAGCTAGAATTTCCAAAGTGACGGGATGTTGTGGTATCTCCCTGAAAGCTGTCCTCACCTTGCTGATGAATTACAGTTCCTGTAATTTTGGCCACATGGCATCATGTGATCCCATGATGTCCAACAGTTTCCCCAAGAGAATCACAGTAGGATAACCCAACTTGGCTTCTGGTGACTACAAAAAGCTTGCTAATCACTGGGTTTAGAATGTGCATGTCAAAACATTTACTCCATATGGCATTTGTGTGACTAGGTTTCTCCATTTTAAGAAACTAAATATAGATTTAAATGCTGTGGGTACTTTATTGAGGCAAAATAAAAGTGTCCTAAATCAAAAATGGCAATGGAATTGCAAACATATAGCTGGTTCCCACTGATATGGTGGGGTATCTGTTCCTACTGGGCTAGTAAAAGAAACAGTAAAAAGGAAGTAGTGAGATGCAGGCAGCTCATATGTTGCTCATAGCTTCATGGCAAGAGTTAACACACATTATCAGAGACTATAGGACTTGGCATTCTTCTTTCTTATAATGCTAAAAAGCTAGAAGAGGAAAGTGATAAATTGCGTATGTGATTATTTACTTACCTTAGCAAGGGTCTAACAGCCTGGCTGAGCTCGTACTCATCTGACTGCTCAAGACTGTTATAAGAAAAAGAGCTACTTAAGAGCTGGTTACTCCTCTAACCAACACAGTGCTGTAACCAGCTAAGAAAGGTGGAGAGCAGCCTAGATTGTCTGCCCAGGAAGTTGCAGGAAGGGATGTCTGTACAGAAATGGGAATGGAACATCTCAATAGTTTCACAATTTTGACACTAGCATTTCTACTTAGCAGCTTGAGCACTTTTATGTTTTGAAATCTGGGCCACAGAGAGGGAGACCAACTTAGAACTAACGACAGTGTCCCAGCTATTCAAATTTCATGCTTTCATTTTGTCTATACACAATACTGGGTTAGGAAGAAGCAATGTAATGAAGCTGGGAGAGATGTAGGTTTATACTGGCTTCTATCACTGAGCACAACTGAACAAGTCTCTTCCCTCTCTTCAGCCCTGCTTCCTCTGATGGTATTTTGGTAATAAAGCAGATGATTGTCTCCCACTCAGTTTTGAGCTATGAACTTCCTGAGGACAGCTCCTGCCTCAATCAGCTGAGGACTTGCTGGCATCACAGGACAAATCAAACAGTTTAATACTACAGGTGTTTTGCTTTTCTTTACTGCTGGTACCCCAGTAGAAGCTGCTGCTCTCCCCACAGCAACCGGCAGTGTATAAGTCGAGTGGATTTAACCAAAACAAACAAGGTTATGTCATGCAGCATGCATAAGGTTCCCTTTCTCTTGCTTAATCAAACAAGCTTGGACTTCACAAGGTTTCCCACTCTCACCAAAGCAAGGTGTTTATACTGTGAACGTTTTCATTTTGCACAAAACAATAGCAAGACAGTTAGGAAAGCATTGGACTGAAGTGTTGTCTTCCCCTTCACATGTCACTGCAGAGTGTCACAGAAGAGCCTGCGAATAATTCCTACAGACTTCCATATGAAAATAGAATTTACAGAGAAACTTCTCATCCCCTCAGCGCTCCAGGCAAGAGTAAGGCATTATTCAGAGAGGAAGCATACCCATAATCCAGTCAAAGGGTACGGGGTTTAATTCTGCTTATGCCATAAACACTCTGTGACTTCAGAGAAATCATTTAAATCCAATTTTTATTTGTTATGGACTCCTGTGACAGCCAGTATCTGATCTGTCCTGAGTTTGTATGCTATTTTCCTTCAAAAAATAGGCGACTGGGTCTGAAGAAATCCTGTGGATGGAGTGAGAAATTGCTTCTTCCCTTGAGGAGCAATTGAGACTGGTCTGGGACAGAAGCTTCCAGATCAGAAGAAAGAACATGACAGACAAATGGAGTGAGACAGTCACAGCAAGGAGCTATGAGCCTGAGGCTGCACTAGTGAGACTGCAGAGAGACACAATTGAGCAAGCACTCAGGGCTCAGAGGTGATGGGAAGAGACCAGAGCAGCCACTGCCCACACACTGGGCAGGGAACTTGTTTACAAGTTCTTTTCGTTTCTATTCTGTTTCAGCTAATTATTTGGAGTTTTCTTCATTTAAAAGGTTAAGTATTTTAATTTATATTCTAACACAACTTGGCTTCTTTGGATGGCTTTTGTTCTAGCTGGTCTGGGCCACTTGGTAACAAGTTCAAGTAAGTTGCCACCATTTCCAGAGTAAGGCTGAGGATCTGTTAGTGTTTCAGTGATAAGTTCTGCAGATGGAAGAGCCTCACTTCTTTGCCTTTTTCTGGCAGGAGTGCAAACTCTGAATACTGTTCCTTATCAGAAGTATTCGTTTGTGTCAAGTCTTCAGTTTTGGTTTCTTTGCAACTGTTGATCATTGGTGCTGGCTTGAGTTACTGTGATGACATGAAAAAGTTGCAACAAATTTCTGACAGAACCCAGTGGGAGCCAGGATAAGGGACTGCGCAGGCTTTTGAAAGCCTTCTGCCATTGCTCTTTCTTCTCTTGCTCTTGAAGCTGACCAGTAGACTTCCACTAAAGTGGCTTGGAGCATCCAGTTATGGCTCCTGTCCTTTCTTCCTCAGTGATAAAAGGCACCATGTTGAAAGACCTACCATAATCATACACTCTAGCCACACTAAAAAAAGGAAAGCATTTGAAGACCAGATCTCCAGCTGATGTGAACAAGTATTTCTCCACAAATTTCAAGTAAATATGCATATTAAAACTTGCTTTGATTCTACAGCTGGAATTCCAATTTAAGAGCCCATAGGAAATAAAATCAAAATTTAGTCATTTAAGGTGAAAAAAGGGTAGAAGGAAAACTTTTTGCAAATGTATAAAGTAATTTGCAGCATTAAGTGTTGCGGTGAACCGCAAAACACTCACAGTAGTTTACATATGAAGATGTAACCTGAAGCATAAGATAGCTTGCAATAACAAAGAGTTGATATCCTGCCTATGTCAATATTCCTAGAGGTGTTGGTCCAGCAAAGAAAGGAAACAAACTGCAAGGAGATGCTGACAGCAGAAGGCATCAACACTGAGTTATTCAGAGGAAAAAGACAATCTGACAGGTTTTCATCACTGATGCCAGTGTCAAAAAAGTCATCACAGATGAAATACTGAAAACAAAGAAAGGCCATATCTCGCCTATTCAAGGATAGTACATTATATGGAAAGAGCTCTGTCAGGACTAATGGTCAACCTCTGTTATTAGATACTTCATTTCACTGCACTGCTTATTTTAGTTTCCCCTGCTAGAATATCACTCTAGCCACCCACTAAAAACTTCCTTATTCCAAAACTCAAACATGAAAGTACAAAATACAAATCACATTGAGATAAAAGTTTGACATTTACTTGTTCTAAATATTCAAAAAAACACATTTTCTTTTCCTAAGAGTTCATGAAAAGAAAATCCAAATGGATCTCAACATGGACAAAGATAATTCCTAATTAGAAGTAACTCAAAGATTTAGAATAGCATGTGTTGACCGTGTGCTTAACTCTCACTGATGTAAATTATATATAACTGCATTCTTAGAATCAAACACACAATGTAGTGCTGTCTTGAACAGCTAAGCACACACTTCTGTACTTTCCTGAATCAGGGCCACGGTCTGTGGGATTTCATTAGCTGATTCATTAAAAGGCACATACGCATAACTGTTGTGACAAGACAAGGGGTAACAGCTTTAAACCGAAAGAGGATAGATTTAAACTAGATATAAGGAAGAAATGTTTTACAATGATGAGACACTGGCGCAGGTTGCCCAGAGAAGCTGTGGCTGCCCCATCCCTGGCAGTGCTCAAGGCCAGGTTGGACAGGGCTTGGAGCGACCTGCTCTAGTGGAAGGTGTTCCTGCCTGTGGCAGGGGGTTGGAACTGGATGAGCTTTAAGGTCCATTCCAACCCAAACCATTCTGGGATTCTATGATAACTGAGCTCCCCATTGACATATCTGTCAGCAGTTATGAAAACCAGTGTGTGACACTTTAGAACACCTGGACAAAAAATCTTTCATAGTAAAACCTTTCAACTGTTTTTGCTTTGTACACCACGTGATTGTTTATTTTCTTTGGCTTTGCTCTGATTAAAGTGGAACCTTTTCTATAAACTAGGAGAATCACACTTTTTTATTGAGACCTTTTTTTGGTCCAGAACTGAAATAGCTTTATTGTTATGTTCTTCTGAACACAGAATATTTTGGTTTATGTCCTTTTAAATCACCACAGAAAGCTATACGCCATAGGTACTATCTGTTGCAGGAATCAGCAAAACCTAGTCAATGTACAAATCTGGACACATACAACACTACTGTCACCATTAGTCACTGCAGCATCACTGCTTTGTCCAGATCCTGGTATAAATTAATTGGTGGATAGACAATTAATTTGGCTCCCTAATATCATGTAATGAAAGACAGGAGTGAAGCTAGAAGCACAATGTGTCTGAGAAGCTCTATTAGTTACAGAAGGATATGAAGAAGCTTTGTGGAAGGTAGTACACTGCACACTTCCTGAGGCTGCAGCTCTCTTCCACCACTTCTGAATAGCTCCACTCTAGTCATCTACACGTGTGTGTGCGTTGTGTGTATTTGTGTATATTGGGCATGGAGAGCACAGTCCACTTGAGTGCCCCCAGAGACAGTGCCTAGATGAACCCACTAGAAAGGGACCTTACCAGGAGAGGCAACCAGGTGAGGTGGAGAATATGACAACAGTGGCCTAACATTGCCTGACCTGAAAATTATATGGAGTGAAAATGGGGAGAAGGAAAGATGAGAGTAGCAGCATACCTCCAACAGCACTGAGGGGAAAAACTAACCACTCTTACATAAAGGACTGTCCTGTAAGAAAGACACTTGAGGTCTCTGGAGCTGGTAAAGAGGCAGACACTCCTACTGTTGGGTAGGCAGGCGATAAGCTGTGCTGTGCTTCTATCATCTCACTTTCTCACTTTTTTCCCACTTTCCCAATTACGGCTGAAAGCATGGCAGACACGAGCCTGTATATACACTAGACAGACCCCAGGCTCTGTGGAGCAGCAGTGTTTGTGCAAGGGGATGGAACTAAATGTTATGAGATGATTCAGCTCTCATTTGGCAACTGCTGTATTAGATCACATGTTTAAGCATCCTGTTGTCTCTATGGGTCATGCCTTATACAATTTCTGGAACACTTTTCCTTAACTAGTTCTACATTATTACATATAGAGATCTACCAACAACCAAGTTAATCCTTGGTTTCCAGTCTGTCCTTATCAAGATCTTTATTCATACTCACCTGATAGTAATTCCCTGGTTAAGACACTTAACCTTATGTTAAGTATCATACAAAATTAAATCAGTGTTTCTCTCCACTCCTTTAACTGGCTTTACTTTAATTCTTTTTATTTCAATGTAAAAGAACTTGCTGTTTCTTTACACGGATTTTAAGCACCTGAATAGTTTACTTGCACATCCTTCATCTGGAGCTACCAAACTCTTAACTATCTCCACTTCCTCCTTATGCTTAATCTATTCATATGTGACTGCCTCCCACTTATTGAAGTTACTAGCCCAGTTTTAATGAGAACAGGATCTGTATTTTAACTAACCATACAAGTCATCCTTTATGTAGTGCCAGAGACATCATACAGATCACACTGGGACTGTAATTTTTGCTGCCATATTTTTCTATAATACAGAAACATCTGCATCTATTTCCTTTTCCACTTTAAATCCCACTATCTTGTTCTGTCCTCACTGACTGAAACTGATTGATCTTTGTATCTTAATAACATTCTTGGTCTTGAGTCACTCCTTACTCATTTCAGATTCTAAAGTTACCCCTTTACTACACACTCACAATAAGACCAGGCCATGTTTGCTTTGGTAAGTAGTATAGATTTTGCACTGTTGCACATATGTACATAATAGCCTTTTTCTGTTTGAATGAGCAAGTACGTGAGGGATCTGAAGAGCTGAATGGAAATAACTACTACACTTGCTGCTATGTGTCCCTCAGAGAATGTTAGCCAAAAACTCATGGTAGCTGAATAGACACTGGACATCTCCCAGTCCGGGCCATGTGCCACATCAGTTATTAAATCATATGTGTTGAACCATCATTCAGTTGCTTTCAGGAAAAATGATGTAAGGCACAAAAGTGCCACATGGCACTAGAGCTTACGTGAATCCCTCAGTGTTTGGCAGGGGTGAGAGCTGCAAGTGACGTATTAATATACTGTGTTGGAAACGCCTGGTTTTCAGCACAAAAGGATTGCAAAACCTGAAATTTGGTACTGACTCCAAATTTGAGCCAACCATAGCAGGGAAGTTGGCATCCTTTAACAGACGAGTGGATGCTGTGCTTTGTGGCAGACTGCACTGCTCTATCTCCCATTGGTGCTCTAGAAGTAGTTTAGGCTATCTTCTTCAAACAGCTCTTAGTTGCACCCCGAGGATGAACTGTTTACTACTGTCATTCTGCGTGCACAATACAAGCCCAAGACAATACGATCTAAGCTAAAACCTATATCTCTTCACTTTTACAAGGGAATTTTCTCACAAAGAGCTTGAATGCTTGGCATCTGGCTACTTCTACATGTGCTAATGATACACTGAACTGACAGTAGAATAAATCCTTCACTGAGGCAGATGGACAATTAAGCTACCTAAATAAATAAAACCATAGAAATTGCAAAGGATCTGGTGGTTATGGCACCCAATCTGCTCAAAGCAGGACTACCATCAGTGATAAATCAGGTTGGCTGTGGTTTTGCCTGAGTCTTGAAAACCTCCAGGGAAGGAGATATCACAAGCTCTGTAGGTAATCTGTTCCCCAGTACCTTCTTGGTGAAAAAGTTTTCCCATGCCCAGTTTGAAACTCCCGAGCTAAAATGTGTAGTCATTTCTCCTTCCTATATTGGCTGCCTCTACAGAAGACTTTGCCTCTCTCATCTTTGCCATTCCCTTTCAAATAGCTTTAAGCTGCTATGAGATCCCCCTCTCTATCCTCCTCTTCGTCAGATGCAGGTTTATATATAGTGAATAATTAAAGGGATGCCATCTGAGTGTCTTTTCTGTCCTTTGTACAAACAACCAATATAATTCAAAATCTGAACACAGTGATGAAATAAAACGTGTTTTGTGAGATTAGCATGTGAGCAGCATTACATATTGCCCCTAGGTACGCATGTGGTCTGCATTGTAAACCATGATCAGCACTTATAATCTAATCAGACCCAACTTGGGCTTAAGAGTAACAGAAGGACACTTTCATTTGTTAAAATAATTATCTGTGGGACATTTCAGTTATGATAAGACAGGATTTTCCAATCATACCCAGCCTCTGACGTAGGGAGACAGTATAACCCTTGTCACATTATACATGCAGCCCACAGTCTTGCAGTCAAAACCAGACAGAAATGGCAGGTTGAGTCTGAGATTGTTAGTGCCTTGTGTGATAGAGGCATCTCGATTTCAACATGTTTACACACAGCTTGAAATACCATGTTCTGAGCAAGCTTGGGAACCTTGAGCAGAAGCTGGACCCACTGTGACTGCAAAGGCAAGCAAAAGTACTCCCCACCATGCAGAGAAGGCCCCTAGTCAGACACAGTGGTCCCTTGAAAGCGATGTGAATACTGACCAGTGTAAACTGAAGTCAGTGAACGAAACCCCACCAAGGGCTGTTCTTTCTTTCTGCCCATCAATCTGAAGTATTTGGTAAACTGAATAGAACCTGAGAGGTTAGAAATGCCATAAAAGCATTTCCTCTTTGCAGCTAAAATTACTGCAAAGCATTTCTGAATTCTTCCTGAAAAGTGTGTGTGTGGTTCTTACAGGTGGGTTACTAAAACTTTCCCCAATACCACACTCGCTTAATTTCCTTCTCAGTGCTTTTATTCCCCGAAGCTTCACTCTGAATGCTGACAAAGAACCAGCAAAGGCCACAGAAAACAAAAAGGTAATTCTGAACATCTGTAGCCCATTCACACAGCACAGAAAGAACATCCTTTTAACTACACAAGGGGAGCATGTTAGATGATATCAGACACAGTCATTCCATTTTATGCACACAGCTTAACAATGAAACTAACTCAAAGTCTCATCCTGCTTACAAGAAAAGGCTGTTGTGTTATTAGCTCATCTGATGTACTTATGTCCTGTCACAATTTTTTTCAGGTGCTTTTTTGAAGACTGAGCATTGTGAATGCACTGTGCTCTCAGGCACTATAGAATACCAGCAGACTGAAGAGTGCAGAGAGAACTTCTCCACCAGCTGCCACAGTTGCTTGAAAATTGTTCCGTTTTCAAAAGGAAAAAAGAATGACTTTAGCTGTAGAACATGGTGCAGCTGCCCAGCTTTCTATGCAATCCATATACACCTCCCAGTCTGATAAAGTTCTTCTACCAGTATAGCAAGCATTAGAGTGGGACTGCTAAACCAGCCAGGGCTGGGTTCTGGCCACAGAGCCTACCTTTGTCTTGCACATCAGTACGAAGATAGCATTAAAAATTCCAGCTCCTCAAATCTGCAAGTAATTGTATAATGTGAGAAGCAAAATCAGAGTGGAACTTCCAAAGAAATGGCCTCAGGAGAATCCAGCTGCATCCTTCCATATCTTCATAAACACCTTATCATGGAATTCATTATAGTCCAGGTTTGCACAAAACGAGTGACCTGAGCTGATATTTAAAATATTTGAATCTTTAATCAGCAGCAGCACTATTAAATGTAGCAGCATCAAAAATACATGGTAGTCTCTGCACAGAACTAAGAAGTCGACTTCTTTTTGTACAGACAAAGTGGCTGTTACTAATAGATACACATTTCTCCACAGAAATACACTTTATGGCTTGCTTTCTGCAGAGACTTCTTGGATTCCTTATTCTTTTATTCAAGATGGAAACAAAAAAATCAAAACCTACTTGATTGCAAAATAAGCACTGGATTAAATTAAACCAACTTCTGTTTATTCTTTTCTCAGACACCTTTCAATGTGGGCTTGATCCCCTTCCACAAAAGGGAATGTTGAGGCTGTCTGACAAGTGCTTTAACCTGTTACTCCTATTGCCTGTCTACTTTGCTTGAGAGAGCCACCTACACACATCCTCCCTGCAGCCAGTGCAGTAACAAGGAGTGTCTCCAGTCCCAGCCTCTGCTGAAATTCAGTGCAAGCTTTGTAGGTGAAAATACCACCTGAGCCATGGAACAGGCAGAGCTGTCAGCACAGCAATTAAGCTGTCAGGATTCTGGTGCCTGCTGCTTTCTATATAATCATTAACTGTTTAGTTTCTTCCTTGCATAAAGTCTAAATTGCACTGTGAACTGCAAAATGCTATTGGAAACTTAACCAGCTCAGCTGAAATGATTTTAATTTCATGTGACATTGCTTTCCCCTGGCTACAGCCTATTGTTACCTGGATCACATTTCACTTTTAATACAGCATTCCATTTCCCCTGCACACAAGGATTCTTTAGGTTCCTCCACACCAAATTTCATCCAAACTGCTGTCTGCTTTAGGTTAGGGGAATAACAAAACAGGAGAAAACAAACAGACCTACACAACAGACTTTATATGGTACATAGATTTAATATATGTTTAACATGCTACCATCATAAATGAAGGCCAGTCTTGGATCAAGATCCATTTTATAAGGTGCTCTACAAAAGGAAAAGGCAGTTTTCTGTCTCAAAAGATCAGTGCACTCGCTAAAAGCACATGGGTAGTACACTAGCTCTGAAAACACAAGACCAGTAAATTTGGCACTTCAGATGTACCACTTAGTACGTCTCCTGACCACAGGGAATGTCACATGATAGAAAAGTAATGGGACGGAGCCTGGCTCTGCCACCAGAATAAGTACATGAATCCTTAACCAGAAACCCCTGAGCTTTAGCTCCCCAGTGAGCTAAGAGCGAGCAATGGTGAGCAGTGTTGTAAGGGAACACTTTGATCATAGTGAGGGCAGCGAAAGCAAAGGCGCAATCATCTGTTCAACAGTTGCTAAGAAGTCTGAAAAAGAAACACAGATTTTCACTTTGCATAAGAAACCTCTTAAATATCAGTTGCTTGGGGTTTTTTCCCAAATATTTGAACCAAAATGTCCATGAAATCTTAGTTGTGCGATTTTAAGTGATGCATACACTGCCAAAATGTGGGAGAAGGAGGATGTGTAGGGGGAATAAAAGAATAGGAAGAGTGAACAAGAGCATCCTATGCAACTGCATTATTACCATGACTTCAGGAAGCAGAAAGGACGAGCAGTTCAATCTTCTCAGAGAAGGGAAATGGTGCAAGTTCCATTCAGAGTAATGTCTGGTAAAGCACTCTTCTCGGTATCAGGTAAAGTAGTAGATACTTGCACTTGTATTTCATACAGCTCAGCTGAGAAGTGGAATGAACGGATTGTACAGACCAGGGAAAGATAAACACATGAAAGCAAACACTCCCCTCTTAACTTTCTCACACTCTCTCAAGTAAAAGGCTCCATGAAATGCTTCAGTCAGCATGTCATAAAGGTAAACACACATTTTAAGCCAGAGTCTGATCCAGTGACATTTATACCAGGAAGTATTCGTTATTACACTTCTGTACTAGACCAGGAGAATACCTTTCATTCTGGAAATATTTTACATCAAAAGGTGAAGGCACCAAAGTAGATCCTCAGCTAAAGTAAGAAAGCATTGCTTCAGTAATAGAGCTACACCACTGACTGGTGGGTAATCTGGCCACAGCAAAGCTACAGCTGAATAATAAGATGCTTTTTCTATACAAGCTACGAGAGGACTGAGATCATTATCTTTTTCTAATAGATGAAACAATATTCAAGGATTCCTTTGCAAAATGGAACACTCAGGCTGATTCTGTGGAGGTAGAACAGACTTCCTGTGATCTCTGACCTTCATTTTCACTGCCTTCACTTCATGAAGAGTGGCTGCTGCTACCTTAAAATAGATACATAAAACATTTTATACTTGTAAGTCAGTCAAATACTAAGGAAAGTTTAGCTTCAGTGCATGAAAGCACTGAATATACTATCTGTGTCACGAACATACCACCAAAGGAACCAGGTGAGGAATACTGATTTCTCTGTTACTGTAATCCTGCACTGTAAATTTTGCTGCAATATTTCAAGAATACAACTTTTATGCTTCTACATTGCTAGAAAGTGCAGATGTGAAAGATGATCACGCATCTTGTGCACATTCATCTGAAGGGGTCTGTGCAGAAAAGGGAACTCTGATGATCCTGGAGTTCTAGCTCATCAGCCCTGGAAAGTGACCTTGCTGTGATTGTTTTATAGGAAAACTGCTGCAAAACATTTTCAAGACAAAAGGCTCTAATTTTGTCTTTATCCTGGTCTAAACAGTATGTTACATCAATGTGGGCTTTCACCTTTTGGTGAGAAATATGCTACATCAATTTAAGTGACAAAACCCTGTACCTATTACTGGACCAGGCTCTAAGTGCAGGAGAAATGATGCTGCTACTATCCAGCCTTTTCCTTTGTGCAATTCATGTAAAGACTGTTTTTCCAAGTACTCCTCAGGCCATTACTATAATGGGTGAGAAATTCATTAGAGAGCAAATTCTTATATGCAGTTGCTGAGTTTGAGGTTTAGCTGTAACTAATTGTAATCAGCTGAACAAGACAAAACCAGTATATAATGCAAAACAGAGCCTGGCAATGGGGTAACAGGCAATAGGGTCAAGCAAGTATAAAAATAGTGTGAAGCTGAAAAGCTCCTGCCAGACAAAATGAGTTACGAAAGGGTTAAACAGCAAAGGAAATGATGATGATACCCACAGCAAACCTGGGGGTGGGGAACAACTGCTCAGGTTTTTGCTGCACATTTTACTTCAAAGTGTTACTCACAAATCTCCTATCAAGGGCTGCCAAAAGCATTCTTAGAAAGCACCATATGCACCAGCTGAGAAGTGAAGGACTAACAATGTAACTGGGATTCAAGATTCGCTTTCACCCGAATTCTTTGTCCTCAAGTGAAATTCCGAAGAAAGCTACTATTTTCTATACCATATGCTAGGTAAAACATGATTCCCTGCCTGCAAACCTAACTGGTTCTTTACATGGAGACAAGTATTTCCAGAGGTTCAGCCACTGTCCTTTGCCAGCTCTATCCATGTGCCAACAGGCTGAGGTTCTCATGCCTCCTTCAAATTCTTTCCTACAACACGTGTTCTGCTCTCTAAATTCATGTGTGTTGCTACATCTTGCCTTTTAAGAAATGACATTGATCAGGGTTTTGTTTAAGCTCCAGCTTGTCAAAAAAGCACAGATTAGAAGGCCACAGGCTGTCACAAAATCGTTCCCTTGGCAACATGGGGTTGCATCAACTGGTCCTCTCCCACTGGTTGTATGGTCTTTACAGAAAGGTTTGCTGATGGTACAAGACCTTTCGGCATTCTCTCTGGTCACATCTCTGTGGCCTGTCTGCTACTATTTAGTCAAGTGCCCCACGTGAGGTTCTCTGACAACCAGCCTTTTTTGTAGGATCACAGAGTCACAGACTGGTTTGGGGTAGAATGGACCTTAAAGATCATCCAGTTCCAAGCCTCTGCCACGGGCAGGGACACTTCCAGTGCTCCAGTATTTTGAGGAAGTGACTCCTTCATGTCTGCCCTTCTTTGTCGTTATTCTCTTGGATATATTTACTGTTGAATTAGCCTTACATTATCTTATTAAACATGAAGATCTGTTTCTAAATTCCAACTTTCCTTCAAGCTGCTTTCCTCCCTTAAAGACTCCTTTCCTCTTCTGAACTGCTGGCCAGAACTATTCTCTCTGATTCCATGCTGAGAGCTTTCTAACGCTGCATTGCAACCAAACTTCTTGTTTGCACAAAGGCAATAGCTGTGTGTGTCAACAACCATAAACTTCAGGTGATAACACCTTTTTATTTTCAGAGGTTTCTTATCAACACAGAGTATTTGTTTGCTGACCTCAGAAGTGCTTTATTGTAAATCCCAACAGTCAGTCATATTGTCTTCGGTCTGGTCTAACGTCTACTGTGCACTGGGACTGCGCTGTGCCTGGCTCTGAGCATGGCTGCAAGCAGAGGGATCATACCACTGGCATCTTCTTCTGTATTGCGTAGCTACTGGCAAGACCTCGGCTTTGGTGAAACTGTTCTGCAGAAAGCTGTTTCTTCATGGGAAATTCCTGGAGTCTAGCTCATTGTGCCTGATTTATTTCAGGTTACTGAGGCTACTGTGGCACTGGGACATAATACGACATAATACAATGATTTTCCACACATTTGGCATTGCTGCTGATGAAACAGACATTAGTATTTCCACCTTCTGGGGTATTTGCTAAAGGGTGAAGCCTTTAAAAGGTCCTGTGCTTCAGAGAGGGTGAAACATACAAGGCACCAAAATACATTTACAGTAGGAGGCCAAGTCCTGACCTCAGTAAGATTCACTGAGACCAATTCTTACACATGAAGTTGAAATACCCGTACCTAACTGTTGAAGGATTTGGCTGTGATTATACATTAAGATTAACACAGAACCGGAGTCTGAAGGTGAACATTTTGAACTTTGGGAGACAGAGAAGCTGAAATGGAGGTATAGAAATTTAATGGCCCTATTGGGGAGCAGCTGGAAATTGGCATGTGGCTGAAAACTCAGTAATTACAGTGTAAGCTTCATCAGCTGAATCACAGCAACATTCTTACCCTGCCCCAAGGAAAACAGGTTTGTTGAGGCCATCATGACAGCAGCTGGGCACCACAGGTATTCTTTCTCTAGTTCAGTTACGTATGTTTTACTCTGTCTAAGTTTGAAGGTAAGACCTTCTACTTCCATAGCAGTGCATTTAACCAGTCCTTAATGGATACCTTGTCCTTTGCTCAGCATTAGGGAAGCCACCCTTCTGCCTTTCAAAAATGAGAAAGGGATCAACTCTTATCATTAACATTAAACAAATGATGATAACAATTAAATTCAAGTAAGATGTCTTGTAGCACCATCACAAGTATCAATTTATCCTTGTATGAACCAATACTGGGTAAACAATTAGAGAGCTGGGGGAGAGGGGGAGAGATGTGAGGAGGAAAACTGAAAAGCCAAAACTGAAGAGGCTGTTTTGCAAGAGCAATTTACAGGCACAAATTCTAATTCTGAGAGCCACAGAAAGCCTCAAGGAACAAATCCAACAGATCACAATAGAATGAGAGAAAAATTCATAGAATGCAGTGTGTCTGGTCTGTCTTTTGATTATATTTGCTCTTCTTGTTTGCATCAGCTTGTTTTTAATTGCTGGTTGCTGTGGTACTGTGGCTTCAATGTGATTTCCCACAAACCAGGATTTCACCTAAAAGGCTTTTTAGGCAGGTGAAGCAGGAGGTATTCTCTTATAGGAGACAGAAAAGGAATGTACAATTTTAAGGAAATATTCCTTCAGGAATTAAATACAAATTAAGTACAATTTGGGTGTATGTAAATGACATGTTAAATCATATAAATCTAAGCTGTATGAGCCCACATGTATAATAAGAAAGCCATAGCAGAGATCAGGGCTTTAGAGTGCTGGGAACTGTGTGTGGATAGGTATCTGTAGATACACATATATACAGATATGCATACATGCATATGTACGTATACCATACATACTTAAGCCCATATCTAATGACACTTCAGAAACCTGTGCTAATTTTTATCCTTCTATATTGCCTTAAATGCTGCTTCAAGTTAGAACACTGCAAAGAATCAATCATATTGCAATATAGGGAATTCGGAACAGAATACTGCTCTGAATCTCTGCTGCTGCTTGTGATGGCTTTTAATACCATCCTAAAGACAGTAAAGCAAAAAATTACACATTGCATCAGTGTGTCCGCTTGTGTTCTCTCCACTATTACCAGTGAATTTTCCGGATTGACAGGAATTGTTGCAGCAATCGTCAAAAAGGTAAAAGTGATACTCAGATTGCAGGAATTACAATAATGATGCAAAATTAGGAAATCAGTTGTGTTCAGTTGTGTTCAGCCTGCAGCTTTCATCTATCTAACTTTGATTTTTAAAATCTACCCCCTCACCCTTCCATGTTTTGCATCACCTTTCATACTGCCAGCCCCCGAGAAATACAGAGGGAGACAATATTTTGCTGCAGGTGCTTGTCCACACTTCTGTCTACTTTTGAGTCTCCAAATCAATTCTATCCACGTTTTCCCAGCATATCCATTCTGCTGTATCCCACCCCATGTTCCTCTTCCCACAGCTCTTGTTTGGCTCTGTCTTGTTTGGCTCCATTTGTCCTCTCTGCAGCATTGCTGCAATAAGTGATCCCAGAAAATCTCCGACGTAGGGAAAGGGAGAAGCAATATTGCCCTAGATTCTGTTTTGCCTGATGAAAACATCAGTCTGCCTGTCCTCTCCACTAAGCTGAGAGTTTATTCCTGGGTAGGTCTGATACACTCAAGGGCACAAGCTTCTAACATGGCAAGTTCTGACTAGGTCCAGCCAAATGCTGCCACTCACAAAACAGGAAAGTAAATCATAAGCATTAACAGCAGCGCTGGCATTCCCTGCACTAGCTCTGGGGATCCTAAACTGCATTGCTGTAATCCCAAACTACCATTTATATTCCAGATACTGGACATAGAGAGCAACTTCAGAAATTTCAGTGTCACTGATTCTATCAGTACAAATAAGTAACACAAGAATAAAATCAAATAAACAATGTTAAAAATAATCTGCAACACATTCTGCGCTGACTGACAAAAACCCCATATGTAATTCAGGAAGGAATGTAACCAGATGAAGAATGAAGATACAGAACACGTATGACTCAAAGCTGATGGAAACAAATTAGTCAAATGAATACTTGCCAGTAGTATTCACCCAGCTCTCAGCCAGATAACTCATGATTGTGTCCTCAGTTTGGCAATAGCTTAGTGCTTTTCTGAATGTGACACCCCAGGAATGCCCAGCCAGTCCTTGGACACAAGCTACTTCTACAATTCAGACTCAGACATGGAAGCAACCCTGCACAAGGTCTGTTCAATATGCAACGTATGCAGCAGGAACACATTTGCGTCTGCCAAGATGATGCATGTTTTGCCTATATTCAGCCATCCTCACCAACCACATTCAACTCATTTGTACAGCTAGTGAGTGTCAGATTGGCCTCTTCTGTCATGAAAGTATAGAAACTAACAGAAACCCTCATATTTCCTTTAAAAAAATATAATCTTTGTGAAGGGTAATACTTTAAGTCAAAACTCCAGTTACAGAAGGGAAGAACAAAAATCCATTATTGCTATCATTAAAATACCTTAAGGTTTTGAATCCAACCAAAATATGATGAGCTGGGCTCTTCCAATTGGAGAAGGGGCTGGCTCACTATATTTAATCCCCACACTTGGCTATACCACTCATGGTGCAAGAACAAGTCTTGACACACGTCTCTCAGATCCCCCGGCTGTTTTGCTCTCTGTGCTACCAGCAGGTCCAGGCACAGGTTGTTTTTTTGTGTACAAAGGGTGGTATTGATGGAAACAAACAGTTGGGGCTTGTGGGACAAGTTCTTCAGGTGGCTTATGGGAAGGTGCTTGGGATTTTCCCTGTTCCTTTTCCTCCTCGTTGTTAAGAGCTGACTCCCTCTGTCCTCAGCAGAACTAGAGTCAATACATTAGATTCAATCCATACCACAAGTACTAATACTGTGCCTACGGGAATTCAGAGGTGGCTTGTGAGACTTACTATGAGATCTTTATCGGAACATGTCTGATTTAAAGTCAGATGCTCACTATACAGTATTTCTCTTTCACTTTGTTATGATTCCTCTCATTGTATTTCTTTTAGCTGTAATTTCTTCAGGTATAATTCATCTTCTCCTTCATGAAACTTTTTGCATTTAAAGGTGCATTATTTGCACCTTCAAATTGTTTCGGTATAAATTTGAACCTGAAGTTTAATTAGTTTACATTCATATGACTCAAAGACAGAAAGGGCTATCCCTTTTTTAGCCTGACCCCTTATATATCATGGGTCATTTGATATTACACCAGTAACCATTTGAATGACACTAGTAATGTTGTTTGGCTACAGCAAGTCTTTCAGAAGGGTACCCAGTATTCCTGAGAAGACAAATCATGAAGAATCTTCCTCTGACAGTTTGCTCCAATGCTCCAAATCGTCACTGCTAAAAATGGGTGTTTTTCTTATACCTGGATGTCTGATCTCATCTTTTATTCAGCTCTTGTTATAGAATCATAGAATAGTTAGGGTTGGAAAGGACCTTAAGATCATCCAGTTCCAACCCCCCTGCCAGGGGCAGGGACACCTCCCACTAAACCATGCCACCCAAGGCTATGTCCAATCCAGCCTTGAACACATCTTAAATATTCAACTACTTACTCTTTTCCCCCTCAAAATTATATATAGTAAACCATTCACTCCTTAGTCTTTGGTTTGTGGGGCTTTTTTTAATCCAAGATTAATTTCCATAGCATTTTTCTAAAACCCCCATACAACTCCAACAACTTCTAGAAATGTGGATACCAGAACTGTTGGAATATTCCATTCCCAGACATTTCTTTCATACCATGCTTGGAATCTAGAGAAATAACACACTACAAAGCAAGAGAGGCAGGTGTACACCTGCCAGCATTTGAGTACCAGCCTTTGTGCTGAATCTCACAAGCACCATGGAGCAGTAGCATAATCCACATGTCATCACATCTGTTCCACTCGATTACACACCGTATACAGTTTGCCTGAACGCCCACCACAACTGTAGTTACAGCTTTTATATGAAATGTTGCCCAAACTTAAGCATAGCCAAGTGCAGAAAGCAGTGGGAACAGGAATTTTACTGGTGTGACCAAGGAAAAATGTGTAAATCCTTCAGGAATACCTGAAGGACACGGAGATCTGCTACTTGACCCATAAATTAGATGACATTTGATATGCCAATAGAAGCATTTTTTAAAAATACAGCCCTTAGAGAACACACAGACTTAAACATGTCTGACGCCTTTTGTAACTGCTACACGATCCTACGAGCTCTTCCATAGCATCTGAACCACAGTAATTTTCAGTTATGAAATGATTCTTATTCATACAAATACGGTTCTTTGGTGATAATGTTTGTTCACTGGAGTTACTTTGCAGTTTTAATGTGACATCATATATTCCACTCCTCCGAGACAACAGACTTCGCCTTTCTTCTTTCCAGTTTTAATGCGGAGAGGAGATGTCTAAGGTCAGTTCTTCTCAAGAGAGTTTGGCCTATAATGTTTCTTGTTTCAGACTCTGATCCCAATTATAGCTGCAGTTCCACCCAACTGCAGTATTTTTTGGGTAACAAAAAAAAAAGTTATGGGCTTTTAATTAATTTCTGGATTGAATCAGGCGACATGTATCGGAACGAACGGGGCTCAGTGAAGTAACGATGACAAAGAAGCTGAGCTACGTGATTTACTATGCTGAGTACAAGAGCTGGATCTGACTGTTCAGTCCTTCAAGAAACATGACAGTTATCTTGTTTCTAGAACTGTGACAGTAAGGAAACAAACAAGAGGACCTGCCTGGCAGAAGAAATAAAGCTCTGTCACAGATGGCACATGCTGACTGCTGGGTGATTCTCATAGCCTTCATATTGCTTTTTCTCACTGAAATACATGTAGAGTGTTGTTGTCTCTACCTTGATCCCCAGCAGATTATGTTAAATTATTCATATTTCTAATTAGCAATATAAATAATTAAGCAACAGTATATGACAAGAAAATTACATTTTGAGCTGCTGGTGACATGCCTTTGGTAGTGTTGGCAGAAGCATGTTATTGTGAAATGGAATTTAAAGGTGATAAATCCCAGTGGGAAGAACTGGAGAGAGAACAGTCTGTTCAATGCCAGGTAATGCTGCTGTGAGTGTGCATTTCCTGACTGCCCATCACAAAGTCCCTGCTCACATTAAGCAGGAGCATGCTGCTCTGTGATACTGTAGAACCTGCTAAGCACACAACTGTACTGCTACAGACTGTGTTCATGTAACAGGAATGAGCGACAGGGACAAATCCTGTGCATGCTCAGCCCCTTCTAGAGGAAGCAAGACATGAACATTTATGTGATTATCATATGTCTACTGGAAGTAAGGTGGGTATTGAATCCCACAGGTGACAGAGAACAACAGGTGATGATTCCGTGGCTGTAAAGTTTGAGAGAAGGAAGGGGTCTGGAGAATTTAGGAATTATTCTAGCTCACTAGCAGCAAGTACAGGCAGGTAAGAGCCACAGGATGTTACTAAACCGTAAGGAAGCAATGTCTGCATGATGATCATTAGGACTAAGTAAGCTGAATGAAAACTATTGTATACGGGACATATGACAGAAAGATGCTTTCCTGTAAGCAAATATTGCATTGGTTTCTCATCATAGTGTTACAGTTGTACTATACCCAAGGATAATGGGCTGCACTGGCCGCACTGCAGGCCTCTGTGAGGCCTGTAGTGGGGCATTACCACACAGACATAATGTGTGTACCAGAGAGCTCAGAATCTAGAGGAGTGCATGAAATTAGAGAAAGAGATGCAGAACAAGTGTTTGTTTTAGGAAGCCCTGTTCTGTTTTAAGCCACAAGGCCACATTGTAAATAAACAGTGAGAACAAACCAAGGCCGTTGTTACAAGTAAAAGCATATAGAATTGGGTATTTCTACTCATGACCTTACATAACACCACCCCCACCCCCAAAAACAAAAGCAAAGCAAAGCAGCTACTAGTTAGCAGGGCAGTGGACAATAACCCACTGTATGGTAGTCCTGGTTTTAATCAAACAAAGCCTTACGAATGTTGGCTCCCATGTTATTCTGCTGCCACAATTGTCATGTGTGTTGATTCTCTTAACTGTGGTCAGCAGATGGTACAACACTTTCCTGCCCCTAGGACCATGAGGGATGATTCAGCAAAGGAGGGTGTCTGCAAGATGCTACACTGCATTTTGTGCTTCTCTCTGCTATGAAAATGTCTCTCTGAGGCTTTCAAAAGAGCAGGAAAAGCTTAATAAATCTATTCGTTGCAATGGGCTGGGAAGCAGCCAGGGAGATTAGTCAAGGGCCTGCCACAGATCTGCAGAATGCTCTGTGTCAGGTTTTCCACCGAGGAAAAGCAGCCTTGTGGTGTTCTGCATTTATGTCCCAAAGCCCTGGTAAACAGCAGCACCGTGACTATCCAAAGGCAGTGACATGATTCATGTCATTCAGTATTGTCATATGGCACATTCACATGGCACATCCAGTATTACATCCCGCTATGGAACTGTTTCAGGAGCTTCCAGCGAAAAGAAGAGGGTACTTCCTTACGTGAAGTGAAAGAACAGCTCAGGAACCGCGGTCCTGACTGAAGCTGAGTATTTCTTAAGCAAGCGCCTCTGACAAATGCCTTCAGGTATTCACTACTTTCCAACTTTGTACTTTCCTCTGTTCCAGACAATCTCCTCCACTGAATGTGCGCCAATGCATTCTTCCCACAGGGATAAAGGTAAAGCAGCAAACACTTCTGGAGAACAGATTTGTTCTTTTTTTTTTTCTTGACTATCAGTTTCAAAGCATAAAAAATAGACCAGGAATGAGATTAGCATTGAGGAAAGAAGTTCATTGTAAACCTCCGGCTGCACTGGAGAATCCTGGTTGCTCTCAAGTGAGGAGGAACTCAGGAAACGTTGCAGTGTTTGTTGTTTTGGGAAGACAGAGCCAGTCAGTGCTGTCATGCAGGTTACATGCATGACAACCTCAGCCATTCATGGCAAGATCTAGTTCCCAAATCACTGGAACCTAGGCTTAGAAGAAAGCTCAAAAGATTATCTAGTAAAGTGTTAAGATGGGACTGCTCTTCCATTTGCTATCATACTGAGGGAAGTTGTAGGGACAATCTTATTCCAGCTGCTGAGGTACTTGACACTGAGCCCAATTATGTACCATTACTGTGGCACAGTATTCTCTGGCAGATGTTTCTCTTTGCTTTGCGCCCCCTTTCCCACCTCCAACAAATTTCCTAAAAGAGGAACACAGTATCACAGGTTTCCAAGAGTTAATGATTCACGCTAAATAAACAAGAGCATGGCACTGCAAATCTTATCAAAAGACCTAAAAAATGCCAATGCAGATGTCAGATTGTTGCATGATTTGGAGAATGAGAGATCTACTTGAATGTTTTGGGCTTTTGGCATCATCTGTGACCTTAGACAGAAGTCACATCTAGTCGTCAGATTACAGCAATGTTTATGATACACAGTCCTCTGCAACAAGCTGCAAATCTTCACATTTGGCACACTGCTAACCTTAGTAGCCCTTGCCCAGTTGAAGGAGTGGTCCAGGGAGTGCACTTCATTCTCATATGGCAACCAGTGACTGAATCTCATTTCCCAAACCAAACAAAGATGAATATTTCATTTCCAAATCACTATTACAAGTGCCACGGCTTTGAAACATGTTTCACTTAGTTTTTACTGTCATCCTGATTAAAGCAATGTTAAGGACCTTTGCAATTGGCCTGAATGAATATAAGGGCAATGTGCATCTAAGCCTCAGATCCAGACACTCACAATCTTCAGTGATGTTTCACGAGAACTCAGATATATGTGAGCTTTAAATCTTCTGTCTTTACTAATGGTCTCTATCAACAACACTAGATTGAAACTAATGTCAACAAAACTAATTCAGCTGTGATTCTGCATGTGTACAATGACTAGAATTTTTTCCCCCCTTTTTATTTGGGGTTTCAGTGATATGATGATAATACAAATAATACAGACTAGATATGTACATACAGAAAACTTCAAGTTTCCATAGTTTCTACTTTCATTCCACTCTTCAGAGCTAAGACGTTTTTCAAATAGCTTCATACAAGTTAGAGTCAATTTGAGTTGGTTTTTAATCTAAATCTGAAATATTTGCTGTAAGGTTCAGGCAAAACAGCTATAATGAATCTGTGGCTTTGGTACTATGGACTGCTTGTCAGCACGCAGAACTCACAAGCCAACAAATGTCCTTTATTTACCCAACAGGTGGCCTCCAGAGGGTAACATCAACACAAGTCGTGCACACTCACACAGCTGGATGATGGTGTAACTACGTTTTTGTGGCTGTCTTTGGTGGAAACTGATTCCTGGTAGCACCGTCTCACACTGCCCGTCACTAGTACAGGGTTCCCATGTTGATAGTGATGATTTCAGATTTTGCCCCATGTAAACATTTGGCTTCTGAGCAGATTTACAATTTTACACCAAAACAATGGAAATTTGAAAGGTTTCTTCATTGGTTTTACCTGGCTTCACCATTTTCTTTTATTCTCTTTGGGTTTTCCTAATGAATCCTTAACCCCAGCATGTGCAAGCGCAGCCAGATAAACAGCTGGAAGCCAGTATTAGCTGTCACAAATTAAACAAACAGAAATATTTGTAAATACATGTAAGCAGTCTTGAAAAGCCAGCTCAGATCACCTGTATATCTCATGTATCAGCCTCAGACAATGAAATAAACACTTGACAAAATGTCAGCCAATCTACCAACAAGATCCAACCAAACCCCGTACATGGAGGGCAAAAGACAGCTAAAAGGTTTTAATGTGACAGGATCAGCAATCCGTTTCAGTTGTTTGCCTTCCCATGTGGAACCAGCTTTACCTTGTTTCACCTTGCTTTGACATTTCTGTTTCCTGCCCCAAATTGTTTCTAGACTGTTTTCCTTGAAAGCCTGTTTTGTAAGTCAAATATATTAATGTTAAATGACACTATAACTTTCTGGCTGGTTGCGAAGTACTTGCAAATAAGCTTTTGCTATTGAACCTCCAAAACCAAGAGTATTCATCTCTGAACCCTACTGAATTCACTTGTATGTTATTAACCCATAATATCTGAAGAATTGGTGTCTTCCCAAAGCAAGTATCCTGGCTTGCTTCACTAGCTTTTTGCATTTGACTACTGCCTTTAATGGAAGCAGCATTCCCTGTGTCTGCCCAATTCATAAACAAGAGGAGGTCCACATTCCCCAAGACATTTTTGATGGCTATCATTTTTATCACCAACAGGATGAAGAGTAACCGTGAAAACAGACTAATTACTGGGAAGACTCATTTCCTGTGATAAATTATCCCAGAGCCTGTAAATGTGGCATACACTGTAGATACAGTGCTGTTGTCCTCTAAGATTCGGACAACTTAGAATCACTCAAATCTGGAAGGTGACACACACTGCAGGATGAAAGGTTCCTGCAGGATGCAGAAATAAACCATCAATTCAATGTAGTTGCCAACTGAATCGGGTGATACTGCAGTTACTTAATCTGAACTACTATGTAAAATAAGTTATTTGATTTCTTTGAGCTAATTCCTCCATCATTAACTGCAATTGAGGTTGAATATATCTATTTTAGAAAAATATTTCTAGAACTGTGGAGGTAAAAAATCTAATAAAATGATTGGCAGTTTTTTTTGAACTGTTAAAAATGTCTCTTATTGCTCATTGAATGTCTGACTTCAGATATCAATATCGGTTCATATTGTGTATCGTATCTTACAGGGAGGGGCCCTAAGTCAAATCTGATCTGGTTTCGGATATGTGCAATAATTAAAGTTCTTTGAATTTCCCCCTGAAGACACTTCAGTCCTTTTCTTGCACTTTCTGAATTCTCAGATTTTTTCCAATCTAGAGCTTGAATAAGAATCCTGATTTTACAATATGGACACCTTTAGCCTCTAGGAAGGGAAATGAGACCAACTGTCACATTCCTACAGGCTACAACAAAATAGCTGCTCAGTGAAGTTCATTTAGATAGTAACTTCCAGTTGGATTAGAACTGATCAGCTACACACAGAAAAGCTGTCCAAGACTCTGGGGCCAGCTGCTCTCCCACAGACATTTTATGAACTAAAACAACTGAAACTGGAATAGATGGGTTTGCAAGCTGACCATAAAACTGTAATTAACAAAATGGTTGAAATGCAAATCCAGGGCACACTCTTTGCATATGAGAAACAATTTTAAAGCCACATGCCTCTTATGATAGATAAGCATTTCAATAGAAAGAGCAATCTAGTGTTTCCTTCCTTTGTTCTAATTTCAAACCAGAGCAACACTAACAAACCCCACCTGACATGTAGCTCCTCCACTGAGGTCATTATAAGAGCCTGTACCTAGTTTCTGACTTGAAAGGATGTCACACTAGTGAACAGGAAACTGTGTGAATGCTTCTTGTGGTTTGAGTTTCAGATCACACAGCTGGCAATCTAGCAAAGACATGTTGCCTTTGCATTATTTGAGGGTATTTTCCAGTCAATGTCCTATTTTCTGTAACAGGGCAACTAAACAGCTTGATAGAATTTCTGCACTGCAGAGACACAATTACAACATGAGTTAGCAACAGCAGTGGGAAAGTAGAGACACGGAATTCAATACAACTCATCATTTGCATACATCCACCAAGTTCCCAATGTGCTTAGACAACCTTTTGTAAAGTTTACACTGCCGTTCCATTATTGCTATTGTTTAAGAGTAGCTTAACCATGCCTGTACATGCTGCATTCATGCCTCTGATTTAGTGTAGACATACCCTCAGGCTTTGTTTGATTTAGGATCTCAGTCATGATTATAGCTGAGTAAAGTCCAAGCACCCAGTGTAGACGTGACCTAAAATCACGCTGTGCTGGCTTGAACTGCTGCAGTTACAACTCTACCCGCCTGGAAAATCTGGATCCAGTAACAGAGCATATCGGACTTAGTGACTGCTAAAGCCAATCGCAATGTGGCCTGAGCAGAGACTAAGGTTAAGCCAGCTCAATATAAGTGGTTACAGTGGGAATTAATTTTGAATAAGAACCAGCATCTCAATGCTGACAAACTGACTGCTTGGGTGTTTTTGCTAGAAACAACTCCAAGCAATATATTTGGCACCAGATTAGTACTTTGCATTCGCTCATTTCAGAATAACATTTCAGAAGTACCTCACCATCACATCTTTCCCTCTTTGCTCATAATTCAGTGAAAGAACACTCACTTATCATGCCACATCCAGCTCATTAACTGTCATTTATGATGCCTTCGCGAGCCATGGCACATGTTCAGACTTCCTGCAACATGTAAAGCAGCTCTCCCCTAGAGTGGCAGCCTCCAATAGAGAAGAATGCAGAGTATGAGAGTTGGCAATGCTCCACATGAAGGCTGCACACAGGCTGATGAAGAATAGACATCATTCAGAACTTAATCTCTAGACAGCAAACTCTGAACACATACCCTGCTTGAATAAGTGTGGGTATTTTTGGCAAATAACTAAGAAAAAGCCAAAGCAGTTTAAAAGGAGAATAAAAATACAAGAAAACCATCAGTTAAGCACAGAGGTAACAACTTTCTAACTTTTGGAGTCACATTCTAAAATCTTCATAGGGCTGAGAACTGCACTCTTCTCTAACCTCATGGGTCCTCATTTCTTCCTATTAACACCCAACTCTTTTATTACCCTTTATTGCTACCTTCCTAAATCCCATACTCCTACATCTCCAGTTCCATATTCCTTGTATCTGAAGACAATGGCCTTCGCACAAAGCAAGCAGGAAATCTCAGGCTGTGAATCACCCCATGTATGTGAGGGCCACCACTTCCTTTAGAAGCTAGTTAATGCACCTCAGCTATCATGCAGTAAAGCTTTTTCCCATGTCCATAAATTTCATTCGGCTACATATTGCTGCAGTTGGCTTCTGAATTCTGGACAGAGCCTGTACATACCGACATGGAGCATGAAAGCTGAACCCACCTCTAGTATTCAAGTCCTCATAGCCCTGGTCCCACAGTTGTCTGCACATTTAGGACAGTAAGTCTGTATCTAGTCAGTGGGATATCCTGAATATCCCTTCATAGTTATATTATCAAATGAAGCTCATCATATAAACTTATGTACCACTGTCACCCTGAAATAACCAAGGATTGAACCCCTACGGAAATTCTCTGAATGTGATGTTTGGTCATATCTAGGTATTAACACCTCAGATAAAGGTACTGATCTTAGAGCTAGAACAGTTTTGCCTTTCTTGGCTATCTTAGTTATCTCTGTCTCAGACTAAAGAAAAGGCACTGATGCATCATTTAAATGAAAATATAAATTAATCTCAGATACGAGTCTGCAGTGGAGTCTCACCCTTGTATAAATTTTAGACATCCCATCATTCACCCTGTAATCCCGAGTACAGTACCTGTGTGGCTGCACTTCTGTGCATGAGCAGCCATCATTTCTCTGCAGTCCCCCCCACGCTACTACTTATTTCTGTCTTTGTGCTGCCCCCTGCCTGGTCCCGGCCCCGCTGCCTCGGCTCTGCGCGATCAGAGAAGAAACCGGCAGCAAAGCCACTATTGATGAAGGGCACCGTTCCCTCAGGTGACTCTGGCAGTGGTGGGGGACATCAGACGAGTGGGTACAAGTGACCAGGGCAGGGTACAGGAACAGAAAGCAGTGCTTTCTGAAGCTAATGGTGCTGCCAATGTTCAGGATTGCTGTATCTCCAGAGTAGTAAGAGAGCAAAAAGCAACTGAGGACAAATTTTTCAGGAGCAGTTTAGGATCACAGTTATTACAGAAAGACCCCTGTACACAAGACAGTATAGCTGATTTTTCATCACAGACTTCTTGATCCTTTCAGGTGGCACAGCAGTAACAGGACCAGAATGAAGCATAAAGCAGCTTCCTGGAACAAAACACTGTTTAATATACAATTCTTCTGCAAAAGTAACTTTTAAGAGCTACATCCAGGATGGTTCTGGATTCTGAGTTTCAAGGAATTGAAACGGAGGTTAATTCTCCCCTACCTGCCAGTTGCAAACTCAGCATAACTGAGGATACAGCCCCTTGACCTCTCTCTGGTTTAGTCCCAGAGCACTGCCATTGCCAGCCAATGACCCTGAGCTATGTATTTAGAAGAAGAGCTGGAGCACTCTGCAGAACATTCCTATGAATCACATAACCCAAAAAGAATGTGGTTTTACAATCTTTTTTACCAGTGGGGGAAGAATTTACTGGCACCAAAACTTGAATCCAGATGTTTTCATCCGGCACAATTTTGTTTTTCTTTGCATTCAGTCATGACACTGTATGATGCCTACACTTGCATTAAATTAATGCAGCTACAAACAGGCAACATTCCTTACACATTTTCATTTACTTTGCAATATGCATTTACTTAGTTCCAGAAACACAACAATTCACTCTGGCACCATTTCAGCTTAACAGTTCAAAAAGACTAAAATTTAGTTAATGGTATATTTACCGCAAAGTAATTTTTCCTGCCTTTTTCCTGTATGTAAGCTCTGTTGGTGACCACATGCACAGGCATATAGATGCGCCTACACGTACATTATAAACTGAATAGCCATTTAAAACTCAATAAAAAATGAATTCTTGTCCCAAACTCCAGGAGCTGGCCAGATTTAAGCAGATCTGTCGTATCATAAAAAGCGACAGTCAGTGGGATTACCCCAACAAAGTTAAACACATACACTGTGGCCTGAAAGTTCCGTCCTGGGAGAATAAACTTCAAAATCAATTTCTAAATGGAGCTGGACTAATAAGATTCCATACAAAATTTTCTCAGGAACTCTTACTGAATAGGCATAAAAAGACCAAGTGAAAGACATTTAATGACCAAACCAAATTAATTCTCAAGGGCTGGGAAAAATAGATGCAAATATTTCACAGTTTGGTTCAGCTAATTAAAGGTCAGGACAAACCAGTTGATATCCAAGTAGGTTATTTCATTTGGTTTTCTCACAGAACAGCAGCAAATTGTGTTTCATTTCATGTGCTTTTAAGAAACATAAGCACAATGACAACAGCTATCTGCAGGCTGACAACAGAGCTGCCTGACCTCCTGGAGAAAGCAAAGTTCACCCTCCAAAACTGTATCTCAACCCATATCTTGCAAGTTGGCACTGCATGAAGACCTTCTCTTCTCCTGTACTGTGTGAAACATTAAACAGGAGCTCAGAGAGAAAGCAACTGAAAAGTGATGCTTTATTGAAGAGCATGAAGGTTAATGGGTGTTGGATATGTCACTCATTCATCCATCTCTCTCTGTGTCTAGACTGGCAAGTCATGGGGTGTAACAGAAGCAAGTCAGTTGGTGGGACCATTTAACAGAAATGATTGGTAAGGAGAACCCAGCAGCCACACTGCATGTGTGGCAGGGGTTTACTTGGGAATAACTCTAGTGCATCCTCATGAACAGCATTCCCATCTACAGCTGGAATTGCTCACCGTGCTTCTGAAGAACAACAGTTCCATTTCATCTGAAAGAAACCCAGTACATGCACTGAAGACCACCCCATAATACCAGCCAGACTGCAAGTACAACAGTTGTGAGATTCATTTCATAAGCAGACTCTTCACCTTGTCCACACAAGCTATCTAAGATCTGGAAGTAAGTCAACTGACCACATACTACATATGGGAACAGAGAAACTTTGGAAGGAAGTCACACACATCCCCACTACAGAGTTAACAAAACCAGAAATGGATCTGAACTGTGGCTGATGTTTTTCATGTATTCCTGCCAATATTTATTATCTATGAAAGGGTGTTTTTTACCAGGGGGTACTTATCCCCAGACTAAGTGTACCTTCTTGGACTTTCACATAAATTGCCAGGCAGCAAGATAATAGCTGCAAGATAAGCAGCAGAACTGGAACAGATGGTGATGTGAGCCAACAAAGTGATGAGATAGAGAATAAATGAAAAGCAATCTTCATTTTAGAAAGGTGATAACTTGTCCATCTTTCATTTGAATTACCCAGCTGGTGAGTACGGTATGAACCCAATTTCAGATAAAGTGGCACAGGTAACCATGGCACCAACAGTTTGTGGCATCCTGCAGAAGACGGAACAGTATAAATGCAGTATTGTTTGGACAGAGATGTCAATCTCCCTTCTTCTCCCAAAGATCCTGAGAATGTATGAATTGCTCTGACGGCTTCCTCAAACGAGTTGCAACTAGTCTTCCATGAGCAGAAAAAAACAGGCCTTCATAAATCTAGTGTTTATGAAGAAAATAACTTGCCTATTATTCAAGCTGTATCCTGGCTGATTTCAAAACTGGTCTGTGCTTGCGCTAAATGCACTGAGTGCTAATAAAAACCGTCTTGGATTAGAAATAGGGCTCTTTATTCAGCATTCCAAATGGAAACGTTGAGATGACTGAACAGTTCATTTAGCGCTTTGATTTTATTCAGAAACATTGTTTCCATTGCATGCATTTATGAACTGGCAAAACGCTCCATCCCAGGACTGTAGAATCATGTTTTCATTGCTGCTTCCCCCAAGACAGCAAAAATTGTCTCATAAACACAAATATCCACAGTATAGAACAGAAATGGAGGCTTTGTCACTTGGTGTGTGCTCAGTTGCACCATGGCCTCCTTTACACCCCACAACGATGCCTAATGGTATTTGCTGTAGTGGGTAGGGAGAGCTAAGGCAATTTTCTTCAAATTAGTCTAAAACTAAGCTTGAATTTTGCATAAATGCAGCTTTTCCAGCACTATATTTTTCTTCTTTTTTTACATTTATTGTAGCATCACTCCTGCTTGCAGACACTGAGGACCTCTGCGGACAATCTTAACATTTCATGGTACTTTTCCAAGCAAACGATGAGGCTCATCTCTCCTCTTATTTATATTGGTGGAAATTAGGATGGCTTTAAAGTAGCAGTTGAAGCTACACACGTAGAAATCCAGTATAAGTGAGTGGAAAACAAATCCTCATGGATTTTAACTCCAGGTAAACTAAGGAATTTTTTATGTATATATCTAGTTTAGAGCAGAAATCTTTGTCTCAAGTAACAGCTTTGACTCAAGTGACAGAAGCACTGCTGTATGTTCACCATGACAGAAAGCTATAGAGAAATGGTGCTTTTTCCCTGAGGAGTTTTACCAGTCAGACAGACTTTGCTATTCATTATTCATTGGTTTCCTCTTCATTAGATTCCCTAGACCAGTTTAGTAGAGAATACAACTGATAATGTCTCCCAAGTGACAGCCGTAACAAATGCAAAAGTCACTTAGCTAAGTTATCCCATGTTCTGAGAGTGCAGCACATATAAAGAGTTATTTATTACTTCTAATTTTTGATTCAACATCTAGAGTACAGCAGCAGCACAAACACCGGGAAATCAGTTAAAACCTCAATGCTGCTCTATAACCTTACAAACATAATCTGTTAAGAAAACTTCCGTTATCCAAACTGCTACACAGATTAACACTAAAACACAAAACAGTGGAGATTGGTCACTTCAACACACTGCTGTTCTCAGATGAAGGTAATAAATCATGTCTCTGCAAAGCAACTTCATTTGCTTTAACAGCTACTACATAGTGGCTTTCAACTGTCCATAGGCACACAGGCAGGTAGATAGCCAAAGTACTCTGACACATTCTGAGTAAAGCAGGTTTGGCTACAATGCCTTAGGGAATGGGCTACAAGCTGCTTCTGTAGGCTGTTGACAGAACCAACTACATTCCCCATAACCTCTGTCACTACATGTGGGCAGGCTGCCCACTCAGTCCAGCTGGCCCCACTGTTTTGGATTGTGCAGTGAAACCCATGTGCCTGCTGTTTGCCACAACAGCAAAACGTAAAAATACTTTTTCTTCCAGAGTTCAGGCGTGTTCCTGCTCCTTTCCTAGGTATGAGGCAAGCCCCAGAGTTGCAGCAAGATTTCACATTGCCCCAAGTGGTCTATTTCACACTCCTCTTCTTACTGAAATCTTGGCACTCCAAAACAACTAAAAATATCTCACAGCTTAGGCAGGAATATTGCGAATAAAGTTATGATGTCTCACATTAGCATGCATATCTATAACTACTACCATCATTCTCACCAATCACTGTCAAATAGCTCAGCATTTCCAGCAGTACACTGACTTCCTAAAGCTTGGAGTTACACTGTGCAGCGAACCAACTCGTCCCGTTTCAAGTAACAAGTTTATCAATAAAGGTCCCTTCCAAGCAGGATCTCTATGAGGTGCTTAAATAAACACAAAGTTGGCACCTTGAAGCCAAGACAAAACCAGATGTTCATGTGTCAATAAAAACAAATATTCATGTGTCAATACAGCAAAACAAAATTAGGTGGGAAATAGGCATGCAGCCTTATTTCAGTAAAACCTGAGCACAGCCTGAAACCACGTGGTCTAAAATATTGCCACGTCCCCTCTGCCCTGAGATGGAGCCATATTTTTAACTATTTCAAGGCTTAGCTAGGTTGCAAGTCCTAAAAATACTACACAGATCACTCTCATCATGTATGTTGGCATTTGAACACTGTCAGTGGATACACTCAAACCAAACTTCAGAGTACTTTACTGCATTGAAAACCTCTACTGTGCTTTTTAAAACCACCCTGTGCAGGAGGGCTCAGTCAAATGTTCCCAACACAGCACTATGCTCATACCATCCTGCTGCTTAAACATTCCCTCCCTCTCAACCCCCACCCTTTTTGTCTTCCCACAAGGTACACACCTGTATAACTCTTAAGATAGAAAAGCAAAGAAAACAACCTCAGAGCATCGTGACTGAGCTCTCAGGGTACAGCGCGTACAGCGCCTGCCGGAGCTGGCAGTTGACAGTACTTATTTTGGACACATTTGCTGATTAGGACGAATGAGTTTGTACATTTCCTCCAAACCTCCACGTTCCACTAATAAGCACCTGAGAGGAATGACTTGTCTGGCAATAATCCTGACACCCCTTCCACTCCTCACCTTCCTGAAGTACATGTTCTAGAGAACTGCCCAGTTATCCCGTCAAGATCACGGGAATGCTTTGCTTGAGTGTCTTTGGCACATTTTTTGGTTTAAAACAGAGTTAAGGTTTTCATATTAAAGCAGCATCTGTCATTAGAAGGGGTTGAGACACTGTAATACATTTCAGGCGTATGGCTTAAGCCTATAAAGGTCTCATGTATACATATATATATAACCAGGGCAGATATTTTGCATTTTCATGACGTATTAAAAGGTAGTATTTTGAATTGAAACCCTTTCTTTTACATCCTCTGTTTCTTCTTGGGCCTCCACAATGCTGCATCAAAGAAACTTTGATCTCACAGGAATCAGAAACTTCCAGAAGTGAGATGTAAGCAGAGTTTGAAAATGATATTCAACAATGCTAGTATTGAAAATCTACACAGAAAAATTCCTTTGTTCCCATGTGACAGTTTCCCATTACAATTCCTCTCCATGGACAATGTTACTGCACTGATGTGAAATTTGTACCACTGGAAGTAAGTTTGTGTTAAAAAAAAGAAGCTCATATAGGGTGGTGAGGCGCTGGAATGGGTTGCCCAGGGAAGTTGTGAATGCTCCACCCCTGGCCGTGTTCAAGGCCAGGGTGGACAGAGCCTTGGGTGGCATGGTTTAGTGGGAGGTGTTCCTGCCCCTGGCAGGGGGGTTGGAACTGGATGAACTTAAGGTCCTTTCCAACCCTAACTATTCTCTGATTCTATAATGGAACAACTCCTAAGCAACGGAGAAGGCAGCAGGTAATAACAAAGTACCCCATTGGATGGCAGAGTCAAACAGACATGAGGTCTAGAAAATGTCATTTTTCTTTTCATTTCCCTGTGTATCCAGTACTAACATACTAGTATTGGATACTAACATAGCTAATGTAAATGGTGAGAAGAGATGTCAAAGACTGTTAGGAGAAGCATAGAGCAAAAATCTGTTATCCAAAATCACCCCTGAATTCAGTGGTTGTCAGGAATAGCCCTCATTTTTTCACATCACAGGCTGGTGACACAAACACATCGACTCACGATGAAAATCTAAATATTAGTCTGAATTATGAAATTCTTGTCTTTGGAGATTTCGAAACTCATGATGATACTGTTGTTATTTGAATCCTCCTGTGTATCATAGCTAAGGAATGAATAGTATATGGTGATATAAGCCTAAGCGTTCATCAAAAGGGCAGATTACTAGGCCAATTTGTGTGTTCCATCTATGTCTTCTGTTATTCAAAGCATGATGGGAGTGATCTGCTGTACTAAGATAAAGATGTTAGGAATTTAAAGGTCTTTTCTGCATCCAGGAGTGGGTAAGTTTCTGCCATCTTTTCCATTAAATGCGATGGATCAATTTCTGTTCTGTTTTTACACCAGAATTTTTAGATGAGTAAGGACTCTATAGTGACTGAACATGAAAACTGCTCTTTGATCCATTAAATGTACATTGTTACCCAAGGAACATTCCCGCAGTAGGTACAACCTGCATCAGAGCTCCGCAAAGTCCTTAAATCTGAAGAAAATCTCTGTCATCAGAGGTTATATCTTGTACAAACGGACTGGACAAGACTCAGGCTTTCTGCACAGTCTGGCAACCAGCTGAGCTCTGCAAAATGTGCTTGGCACATCTTCCTGCTGTCCTCCAAGCACACTACATACCATGTACCATGCTCAGTTACTGGGGACGGTAGACCTTCCTAATAGAGATGAAACTGAATTGACCAGGTAGTAATGCCACTGTGTATTCAAAGGGAAATGGTTTGCCTGAGCTTCCAAGTCTTGTGTTTTTGCAGGCGATACCAACGCAAAACTTACCCAACAAGATAAGCAAATCATCCACATCGAGACCACTTTTGTTCCTTTATAATAAACAGAAAAGTATTACTACTGCCAATGCCTCTGTTTCCTGGGAGAGGAAAGCAAAAACCACTTTGTAATATATTATTACACTCCTTTTTGTGGGATCACAAGTCTGCTGTTACATATATCACTAGTCAGATATTACACATACAGAGAGAAGTAGGTAAGGCAAGTAGAAAAAAAGCCTGGAGAGAAGCCAAGCAAAACACGATCATCTAAACATTATTCTACACTACATGGACAAGGGCAAACCAAAATATCATTAACAGCGGTTAAAAAGAAAAAAGAATGATATACATCCCCTTTAGCTCTGTTTATAAAAAGGTTAGTTCCACAGTTAAAATACGCAAGATATGATATGACATAAAATAATACATCATCAGAGAGAGCAGGTCAAGGAGAGAAGAGAAAACCATCATTTTCTCTGACCTGACAATGTACTTTCTTTCCTGGGGCCATGGGAAGTCTCGTGTGAGTTCCCTTTTTAACTGAAGCTCATGGCTTGCTCCGCTGGAGCCCTCAAAGTGCCAACCTATTTATAGGAGTCACTTTTTAGCCAAGTACATTTGTAACTCTCAATCATTATACAAGTGACTACACCAGCAATGCATTTCTTGTATCAGGCACTTCAAGGCTTTTGTTGAACAATAAATAATTACTGTTAAAAGTCAGCAAAAGTATAACCCAGCGTAACCTGACATCTAATGCCTGCTCTGGTACAGAAGAAGATAGGTTTCAATACCAGCAACAGCCTTACTTACCTCCTGATGCTATAAGGGTTATTATAATACTGGCTTACTTTACAGATGAGAAAATTAAGGTTGTAGTCAAAAGTGTGCCTAATTTTGGCTATGTTAATATTCTGTTCATTATGGGCACACAATAGAACACAGGAAATTCAACTGAAACATGAGCAGAAGTTTTTTACTGCAAGGGTGCTCTCGCACAGCAACAGCTTGCCCTGCGAGAAGCTTGTGAGCCTCTAGCATTAGAGATACTCAAACTAGACAGAATCCTGAATAAAGTGCTCTGTGTTGGTCTTGCTTCGAGCTGGGGAGTTGGACCAGATGCCTCCAGAGGTCCCTTCCAGCCACAAATGTCCCATGATTCTGTGACAAAAAAATCCCAAACTCCCAACTAAGCAAATTGTCTTGATTTTACAGCAATTATTTTAAGTAGTATTTACTAAAAATGTGCAGAAGATTGAGAAATCACAACATTAAACAAACGCATCTGTTTTTTCACTATAAATATATCCATGATGCCCTGAAAGTAAGAGATTTCTGTTTGTATATATTGTGAGGTTTCATCCCTTCATCCAAACATGGCTTTTCCAGGGACACATCTTTTTTTGAATGCATTTTTGTAATAATATAACTTCTTGTATTGTCCTTCCCCACTTCAGTCCTGCTGATCCTCAGGGTCCCTTCAAATGTACTCAATCTTTACCCAAGAAGGACATTTTCCTGACATAATCTTTTTGGCCAACACATGTCTTGTTACATCCAAAATGTTACATACACCTATGCCTGTTTACAACATAAAACTTACAGGGACTAACCTATGAACTCAGCTGAGTTTCAGAACATTGTTTATAATTCACCTGTACACAGCGAGCTGCAAAGACAGAAACCTTTGTTCCATCCCTATTTCAAAGAAATTAGGCCTTGATGAAGACAATCCATCTAATCAACAAGCATTTTTTTCCAACATTCAGTTTTCTCAGGACAAATCTCTATACGCAGAGTTTACCTTTGACTTCTGCAGCAGCAGGAGGAGGTGTAAGGCACACAGGCCTCAAAGGCAGGAATGTTCCTTATCTCATTTATCATCTCATTATACCTGAAACGTACATTTTTCAGTAGAGATTGTTAAAGGAGGACACACATAATGAAATGCTTCAGCTTTTCATAGGACCTGCCCAGCTATTTTTTTACAGTGTGTTTGAGCACATAACTATGTGAGGTTCAGCTGGTGATAAGAGATGAATGTTCTGCTGAATGATCAAGGAAGGAAAAATTCTAGTTTGGGTGAGAGAAGGTGAACCAAGGACACAGTGATAGAATCCAGGGTAGAGAAACTAAACTGAACCTGATGCTGAGCTCCTTGGACTCTAACTGGGTCCTTGCAGAACACGGAGCTGCTGGGATGTAGCTCATTTGATTGTACTGTTGTAGAATTCCAGAGCCCAGGGAGACTCTATGAAATGATATCTTACCTTGATGTGAAGGTGCCTAAAGATAAGATTCTGACAAAAGGCACATACAGAATAATATATCAAACAGACCAAAACAAGAGTTCTGTCTCCTTTATGTTAAGCCCCCTTACAATATCTCATCTCTGCAGAGGCCTTGCCTTGGCATAGTTTAAACAAATTGCTTCTCCTTATGCTTCTCTGACACATGAAATTAAATCTTCAACCATGGTGTTGTAGGTAATTCAGCTCTCTTTGAAATTAGAGGCAAGAGCCATTTTATACCTCTCCCTCCAGGAGTTTTCTCTGATGCTGATCAGGTTACCTGTTGCTCTACTTAAGATCCAGCTTGCTTAGAAATTACAACACAGAATATTCACCAAGCAGCATTGATTCTTCAATGAGGACTAATATAAGACACTCCACCATTTGAAAATGCCACCCTTAACTTCCATGCAGACTTTGCTACTTTTATAAGAGATCTATTTGAAAACCAGAAATAATGATGCATATTCATACTTGGAAAGACTTGGGCTAACTGAAAGTGAGCTGCACAAGGATAAACAATATCATTATTATCTTTTACAGATAGAAATGATGAGACAACGTAGAGTTAACACCAAAATGCCAATCAGCTATAATATCTCCTAACACATGCTGCAAACACTTGTATTTCTTCTTTTCCCAGCTTTGCATTCTCTGAAGGACACTATAATTTATTGTCTCAAGCCATATTTGGTATTTAGTGCCTGCAGAAGCTTGTGAAAAGAAGGTCTGCTTGTTACATGAAAATGAAAACATATTGCGGTTTCACCTCAATTTCTTCCCTTCTTCCCCACTTCTAAAGAGAAGAGGCAATTTTAAGAAGCAGGAAAGTAAACAAATCAGATACACAAACACAAATACAAACAAAAACAACTCATAAGTTGGGAAAAAACTGGAACTTCTGCCTGGGGGGAAGTATGTAAGAAGTGGTGATATGTTCAAGGGCAGAATTTTGGCATTTTTCTTTAGCTTCAAGTAAATAAATAAGACAAAGAAAAGTCTTTTCATTTGATTGTTTCACGGTGCCTGGGGCTATGTACATTGGGCACTGCAACTGTTTTCATTTAGGGATGAGTGAAGTGGTTCAATTAAAACACGAGCAGTTCTGAACCTTTGCTGTGAATAAAACAATATTTCTTGGGAGGTTCAAGGAAGTCCAGTTAATTGTCATTATTTACCTCTTTGTACTTTTGTGTTGTGACACTGTCTGGATGCAGAAGTGTCACCATATAAGCCAGCCCTATTATATTGTGCTTAATTCTGCTGATCAAAACAGTGTGAACTGGTTGGGCTAGCAGCATGGAACTTTTGGGGAACTGACCCAAATAAAATGTGAAGTTTGGAGGTCCACCCATTACAAAATTCCCACACCCACTACTGTGCCCTTTACTTCTGTGGGAAAGAAGGAGCTGTTATAATTTCTAAGGAAAAAAGCATGAAGCACTAAAGCCTCAGGCTACATCCACACTATAGGCCTCTGGAGGTGTACATGCTGTAGGTGAGAGGTATGATGAGGTGCAGGAGATGTGTTGGAAGAAACCCGTAACTTAACAAAGCAGTAACAGCACTTCACTGCTCTGAGTTGTTAGCTGACATCATGTTTCACAGCCCTGCTTCAGTACAAAGTACCACTGCTGCCACTATTACCCTAGAACTGCCTTTGGCTTTGTGGCTGATGAGTATTCCTTCCCAGGTAAAGGCCTCTGACTGGAAGCATGTGCCACCTTATGGCTTTGAAGCTACCTCAGTGAGCTGTGATCAGTGGAACATTCTCCTCTGCTCTGCAATCCTTCTGTGATAGTTGTTTCCCACATCACGACCCAAGTTTATGGCGTCAGTGTCCACTCACAGACAGCTGCAAATAAAAGCCTCAAAGCTACAATGGCAAAACTTTTAGCAAATGCAAGCCATACTAACAGACAGAGCCGACTGCAAGCCCTCTTATGGATCCCAGCTTCACCAGCTCAACAAGTTCTTCTGGTTCCACTGAATCTAACCTGAGAGATTGCCTGCTGACTGGCTGACATCCCAAGTGTTAAAAGCACGATGTATCCATAGATACCCCAGCCAGGTTTGTCACTGATCATATAAACTGACATTTTCTTCACTACCGATATCCTCAGAGAGGATATACTGAACATTTTTTGCTTTGTTTGCTGCTGGTTTCTTCAGAAAAGGAAGGAAGTCACTGCTACTGCTCACATTGTACCTGCCTCGTTCACTGAGGTGTGCATTGTTCTGGACTGTTTGCTACTTCAGGCTTTCTCTGTATCCAATTCTGCACTAAACTTTGCTCATTTGATGAAAGGTTAAAAGACTGCTTTTCTTCAAATTGTACTGAAGAGAACTGGCTCAGAGATTGTATCATACTGCATGTGAAGAGATCATTCACCTCTGAAGAAGCTCTCAGCCTGAGATATTTATGGTATACCATTTATAGTACATATAATTACATGCAGTAAAGCTGAAGGTTAACTGGTGGTGGCAAAGTTATACGCAAGACTCACAATCACGTAATCATGCTGGGGCAAGAAAGAAAAACAACTTATGCCAATCCTACTTAATACCTTTCAAAACAAGTTGCAGAAGAAAACAGTATTACCATCTGGCTGAGGGATGGATGTTATTATTTTCCTCCTCATTATTACATTTTTATTATCCAAATTAGAAAATAAAGGAGGATCACAAAATATCTTCTTCCCTCATTGTCCAACGCAGACTAATCAGATGTATACTGAGAGAATGACCACGGTTTTTAAAGGTTTGTATTTAAACCCAGACTTCTTCAGTTCAATGCTGCAAATGCTTACGTCTGCACTTAACTCTAATATGAATAATCCCACTGATTTCAAAAGCACAGGCAAAGGAATAAAGGTGAGCACATACGTAAATATCTGCAGTATTAGGCTTAAAGTAGTGAATTCAGTCATTCATGAGGAACAATGATTTGTATGAATCTTTGGATTCATCTGGCATAAAAACTGCATTTGTCATGCTTTCCCTAAGCATCCTTAGTGATTTCACTACAAATCCTTTCAAAGAAACAAGTAAGTACGTTTAAGAATCCAGGTATTTTTCTATCACGCATCTTTTGGCTGCCAAAATAGTTATAACTGTTTCCTACCAAGCGGAAGATTTAAAAGTGCCTTTATATTCATGCAAGAGTAGCAGCCATTAGTAAAATTAATATTAAAATGTGCTGATGCTTTGGCTTTTTTTTAATCTGAATGACAGTGTCTTTTAATTATGAAATAGGAAAACATTTACTATCCTAATACCCTATGAGGGCACTGATTTTTAATTTATAGACTGGGATGCTTAGTATTGTTCTTTACTGTGTCTTATAAAAGAGCCCTGAGTACTGTTAGAGTCCTTAATTCACCAGTTACTGGCTTTATACAGGAGAAGGTCTGCCAAGGACCCCAGCTGTACAACATGCCACTGTCTGCATCCATCCTGGACCACTGATCTCTCACAAAATTCATCAATGCATCTTCCCTGTGTGTATTGGTTTGTTCCTTATCAGCTCAAGAGTGTGCACTGTTCTGCCAAATATGTGCATTAACTAACTTTTGTGGATGCTTTATGCATTCAATTTACTCTTTCCATCCAACCAGCTGCTGGAAAATGCTGCGCAATTAAACTGAATTACATGGCATGTACAGTATTGCCAGAGAACAGTTATTCCTACCATGGTCATTTGGTCATTAGAAAAGACATGGAAACTGACTGCAGTAACTGAAACTTCATACAATAGATTCTAGGTCGTGAAAGAAGCTGGATTTGCACCTGCTGCCATTAAGAAGAGAATTAATGTGACATGGGTTTAGCTACACTTTCTTCTTTGGGACTAACTGACGGAACATAGATCATCTACCCCTGAGTAAATTGTGAGCAAAGAAATGCTACCAAAGTTGCCTTTGTTTTCATACTCCTGGAAGGACTCAAAAATGAGGAAATCATGAAAATGAACTGGCAGTAAACCGAACATCAGCTTCCAGTGGAGAAAGACAATTTATAAATGGAATTCCATAAAAATCAGAGCAAAACCTCTGGGCCAAAGTCTTATCAGCACTTTGGGATTACTGAGTTTACAGCAGTGAATTCTGATTAGAACTCTAATTTTGATGCCTCAGTTTTGCAAATGCACAGCTCAAAGCAGTGTTGTCCCGCAGAGCTAAGGATACATACATGATCTCAAGGTCCTTTCCAACCCTAAGTATTCTTTATTCTATTCTTTATTCTTTTTGAAAGAAATGCATACCACATGAGCTCACAGAAATGTTTAGAATTTGGAATCTGTCTTCCTTTTCAGTTTCTGAACACCAGATAGGAACTCTTGCAGGTACAGGTTCTTTCTCTTACTGTATTTAGAATTTAGCAGCCGCTATGCATTAAATTTCATATTTCTTCCTTCATGGTTCTAGTGATTATAACTGGTTCTGAACTTGAAGTTTATGACAATATTTTTCCTGAGCTGCTGGACCTATTGTGAGCCCTCTCTGAAGTTCCTTCTAGCTCTACTAAGAAACACTGATAAATTGACATTAGCCAGTTGACTGAATATTACGAGAAGATTCCTGGCTCTGAAAGAGGCAACTACAACGTGAAATGAAAACTTCATTCATTCATTCACTCCTTCCCAGCAGCATTCCTTGGCCTGGAGCCAGGTACCATTTGACGTCATGGCTCTAACCAGGAACATAATGTGCTGGCCCTGGGACAAAACTTTTACGATGGAAAAAACCAGCAACAAGTAGAAGCTTATCGCAGAAGCTGAGGAGGGGGAGTTAAGAGGCTGAGACTGAAGGCAAAATAGCAGAAAAGTAGTTGAACTATGACAGGCCTAGTATTTTGCCTCTGTTTTCTGCACAGCACCTTCTGAAGTTACTACTCACAAGTACTAATACCACCAACACAAACAGCACACACAGCAAAAAGATGTCCTTAAATACCTGTTACTTCCCATTCTACTTTTTGTAGCGCTTGCTGATGTATTACAAAAGCTCCATTCTTTTATGCTTTTTATTTTCAATGATTTGCAACAAAATAATTAAAAGCTCTTTAGACCTATAATAGTTTTGTATTAAAAAAATCTCAGTGCTGTTTATTTGAGTTAAATATTAAACAGGTCTTTAAGTAGATACTCAAAAAGTTGGCAGTGTTAATACACAACATCCAGAAAGTAGTTTAAGGACACAAAACCAATCTTCTTGGTCTCTTCAGAGCCACAGTTAAGGTGCTGGGTAAAAAATGAAGGCCGAAAAGTTTCCAAAATACTGCTAAGCACAGAAAAAAAAAAAAAAAAAAAAATATATATATATATATAATATAGAACAGAGTAGGAAATACCGGGATAACAACAGCTGAAATCAGCATCACTGACAGGAATTTAGAATGCCAGACTAACAACTGGCAAGTCACACGTGGCGGGGAACAGCAAAGGTTTCCCAGTGTAGCACTGCTGGATCCTGAGGGTCTGCTGAGAGCATTCTGATCCAGGTTCACCCTGGAGACAGGAAGAAGGTGCTCTATGTCAGAGTCTCATTTGAAGAGCTGTGATCCCTGGGGGTGGTGCACTGGAGTGGGATGCCTGTCATTCACACTCCGTTTTGGATTTGTCACTGACAAGCAGCCTGGTGTTTGGAAAATACCTTTACCTCTCTATAAGTGAGATTTTAACTAAAAATGGGATTAATGTCACTGACTTCCCTTACAAAACACTTCAGGAGCTACTGCTAAAAATTCTATGCAAGAACTAAAATTAGTGTTATAATGCTAGGTTGTTTTCATAACATGAAGCTAAAGAGAAACCAGACTGAGGGTTAATATGCCTCACACATCACACTGAGTAACAGTCATGTTAAAATTGCTGTTGCGACTGGGTTTGAACCTGTGACTTACAGATGAGGCTCTGATTCAGACCCTGGCATGTGACATTGTCTTTTTGGAAAAGTCCAACAAAAACACCACCTATCTGGGGTAAAACTGAGAGTCTGTTCAGCTGAGGATGTTCCTCACAGGAAGAGCCTCCCATTAGATTCTCCTTATTGATTCTAGGTAGAGAAATTGCAGGGGTAAGACTGGTTGAAGAGTAGGGAGCACAAGCAGTGAGCTACAAAAATATTTAGTGAATATCAAACACTTGTGAAACAAAACTGCAAACCAATAACCACACTGGTCAGTGAAACTTAGCAGGATTTTCTTCTAGACAGAATGAGCAGATCCTGTTCCCCGGAGCTGCATGTTTTAAACTCATAGTTTTAAACTATGCTTTGTTTCCCTCATCACATTTAATTCCATTACAACACTTTCCAATCACCATTAATTTTATTTAACAAAATTGAGTTGTGTTCATTTCTAACCACATAGTTCATATGTGCAGATCTACTTTGTGTTTCTAAACTTGCTAAGCAGTTGACTGAAAATGTGTCTTTCAGGGGATTTTTGTGTAGCATATCTGCAGTTCAAAAGCAGGTATCTGATTCATCGAATTCACTGCTGTACAAGAGGACATTAGAAACAGGACTGAAATGTGTTAAGCATATCTGATGTAGACAGGTATGCATTCACAATTTGCATCAATAAACGTGCAGAGTGAATACTTAAAACCCCACTACAGTATTCGCACGAACCCTCTCATTCACAATACGGACATTTCAAATCATATTCCTTCCAGTCAAAAACCTTGATACTCTGAAGTTCAAGTACTCTGTTACTGTACATGGCATTCAGTGCCTAGTTTTTGGAATCCAAGACTACATGTTCTGTCCAATGCACTAAATCAGATTCTGGCTCAGCCCCATGCCCTGCACAGGGAGAACTTTGAGGACATCAGGAATGCAATGCAGGCTTGTCCAGTTTGTTAGAAAGTTGAGCGCTAATCCTGAAACTCAATCTGAAATTCTAAAATGCACCTTAAAAAAAAGAAATCAGTGTTGACTTTAAATGAGTGTTCCAGAAACTTCCACGGAATTACACAGAATGGGCAATTAGCTGAGCTGCTAAGGTGGCACTGGGGCCTTTGTGACAATTTTTATAGCACCGAAGTCTGAACTCCTTGATTCTCCTGAGAGTTCCAGTCACTGGTACCCAAAGTTGTACCATTCCAGCCAATGACTTCTGGATGTTTATAGGAGAAATTTCCTGAGCTCTCTATATATCTTATGGCAGACTAATATGCATATAATTTTGGAAACAGCATTTTTATTTAGCAGTTATTTAAAATTTAATCCTTAAGAAAATCTTCTTGGATAGAAAATCTTCCATCACCTTCCTGGTTGTTGGAGCTCTTCACAGAAGACTGAGTTTCAATTTGAGGCTGCTCAGCAAACACCATCAGACAGCTCTCTCTCTTTCAGTGCCTCTTCAAGGACTATATTCTTGTTCAATTCAAAACAGAAAGGACATCTTGGGAAATGAGCTCTGTATATCCTTCGGTGGTTTGAAGCTAAACTGGAATCATGCACAATACATTGCATGGACATTCCAGAAGTCAGTTTCACCAATTTCTTTTGGCCTAGGTCATCATGACCGTCAGACTCCCAGCATTAATATGTTCAAATCCTGAATATATCCAGTCATTAGAGACATATGAAGTGGAAAAAGTTCACAAACATCATGTCTTGTTGAAATCTGGAACTACTTAGGCTGAAATTAGACAAATATGGACAATAGCATACCCACTCTGCATGGAAAAACGCCCTGCCTGAAGTGCAGATATCTGTTCCATGGAGAGTTTCAAATGGGGTGTCAGTGTCTAATAACTCTCTCATGTATCTCAGGTCTCTTATTACCTCTGTAGCTGCTAATTAGCAGTAGCAATACAGACATATTCAGCTATGCCAAATGACAAAACTGAGTACAACTCAAATACCATTTTGTCTGGTCACAGGGCAGTCTCTGTGCTGTGAGCTACAGCTACACCTAGCCACAGCTACACATGTATTAATCAAAGTGAAGTTTTGTCAACTCATGTTATCACTGAGGCATTTATTCTGGTTTCCTAAATATTAGTCTGAATTAAAACCCAGTTGGGCACTCTTTCTGGACCTATGTTTCAGTATGTGTTGGACTACCCTAAAGGCACTCGGAGGTTGTAGATTTGCACCTTCTCTGACCACAGGTAAACAGGTATCCACACTGGGGATCACCCAGCAATTCAACTCTTCCAGCTGCCCAGCTGTTCAGCATCATAGTGCTTAGCACTGTTGGTGTTCTCCCCCTGGCTACCAAATTGCTGATCACATTGCCTGACATAGAAAAAAATATTTCCTATTGACTTTACATTATTTCCTAAAGACAAAATGAAAGGCAGCTGTGGAACAAGTTTTCTAATCCCAATCTTGTAACATTTAAACCATAATCATTTCCATCTGTAAGTTCTTATTGACTGCTCTTAGTTTGAGCAATAAAGACTGTATTTTCTAAGTAGCCACAGATTTATCTCTTCCTTTGCAACAGGTATTCTGCCAGCTTCATTGAGCTGCTTCTATTTGATCACAGTTTCATAACTGAGCATTTCCCATCATTAGGGCAAGAGTAACTGTCTTCAGTCTCACACATTATGTACTTCTCCCAAGCCTGGCTTTACACTGATAGAAGCTGCCTCGCAGGAATGAAAACCATAAAATTAATTATTCACAAAACCTATTCATTCCAACATATTCCACAATCCTCTGGACTTTTAATCTCTAATGCAAAATACCAACCTCACCTCAGCTGGATTTTGCCTGAGAACAGTCTGGATTCTCTCTAATCCCTAAAAACTGCTCTACTGCTAAAACAGTTGGTTGGATGCTTCTTGTGAAATCGTCGATTTGACAAGTTCTATGATATTTTGAATAACTTATTTAATGGATTTTCTCTTCTTCATTATTTGCTGGGGATCAATGGCTTATGTGCAGAATGTGCAAACCTAAACACAAACAATCCCCAATCATCTTATTGTTCAAACACACATTTTTTGGTTTTGGATGTTCACAGCCCCACCTATTGCAACCAATGATACAGTGCCAGGGTTTCAAGCCATTAGGTGGGTCACTCATCCCATGGCATTGTTCATCTGGGTAACACATGTAAGACAAACATGACACATACACATCTCATCTTCCCATAGGAAGAGTGAAACCAAGATGCATGGAAAGATTTTACAAAGGCTAAAAGCCATTGTATTTAAACAGGAAAAAATAACTGGGAAAAACCCTGAAGTATCGACAATTAGTTCCGGACTTGAGCAAACTGAAGAACTTCCACATTTTTTCCAAGAGGAGAACATGAGCACTTAACTCTTGTACAGGCAGCCAAGTTTCAAGCAGCTATTTTTTAAGGCACTTCTCTGCTACACAGGAGACAAAAGTTAAAGCTCCTGTTGTGACAGTGCTGACTACTGGACTTGGTTTTCCAACACATTCTCTTACTTTGACTGGAAATTCCACTCTGGATCTCAGAAGTTGTTTGTAAAAGGTACATGTCTACAGGTGTTTTCTAACAAAGCAGCATTTTTAGATGGAGAATACCATTTTTAGACAAAGAATGTTCTGCTAAAAAAGCTCTCAACCAGTTCTCGATCATTCCTCTTACAAGCTATATATTTCTATTTCAGATAAGGAAAATAAAACCTTGAACCACAGGATTTTGTGATTCACTGAAATATCGCATGGTGGAATGGATTTCAAAGACCTGCACCCTTCTTCACTCCAAAGTAGTTCAATTTTCTGTGAAGACACTGCCCTTTCCAGCACTTGAATCTGTGCTCTGGCAGCAGAGATTTTTCACCTCATAAAACAAGATGTTCTAATATTTGAAAATGCTTTGCTGTAGTTAAAACGAAGTCCCTTGTCCCATCTGAAAGTTCTTTGTATACAAGAAGAAAACAGCCCCAAGCCAAAATGACCCTGAAACAAACTGTAAGAGAGTTACCCTGAAGTTTCATTTTAAAAAAAGCATATTTGATGTGATTTTGCTGACTCTGAAAGCCATTGCAGAGTTATGCAAAGACATTTCAAAAGGAATTTTGTTTGTTTGCTTCCTTCTGGAATTCTTGGCAGTTTTATTAGAACAAATGAATTACTGCTGTAAGGAAATAATTGTTTAAGTCTCTTAACCTGTAGTAAGAGCTCGGTTTCATTTTCATCAACATCAGCAGCAAACTGGCACAAATGGGAGTACAGGATGGGATGAAGAACCAGTAATTTTGAATTTATTACCAAGAAGAGAGGTGGAAATTCATACCACTGAGTTGTGCATGACCAACTGGCCAGCTAAATGGGAAGTTAGCTGTCCTTACTTAATCCTCTGTCAGCACAAAGTGGCAGTGCCCTTGGAGCACAGGTCAGTGCACCTAGCTCTGAATTCCCATCTTTCTCTATGGCCATCTTCTTCTACAGGAAGTTAACAGCTGAGGATGTGGTTAGGATGTGAGCTGTGCCTACGACTAGAGACTACTTGCCTTTATTAGTTGATTGATTACTAAGAAGCCCTCTGTAATCAAAAAAAGCAAGAATATTACAAACAGTGTGAACACAGACCTTCACAGAGAGTTTTTACTGAATACTTTGCATCTTAGAAACTATTTCTCATTGTATTGAGAGAGTTTGCATCTCTGTCCCTATTACCAAGAGAATCAACATCAGTTTTCCCAGTAATCTTGAACTGAAATTGATCCAGCAAAGTTTCAAAACACACTCTACTATATACAGACCCACAAACCAGACACTCAGCTCTGCAATGATTCCTGGTCTATCTTCAGTACATCAACCTTTGCCTGGCTCCTTATTAAACTATAGGGGTGCTAAACACAAATCACAGGGTACGTGGACTCTTATCACTATTAGTGGACTGTGCATCTAGGTAACAAGAATTCTTTCCAAGACATCAAGACTCGAGAATATTTTAAGGTCTTTTTACTTGTTTTACCATTTATCTCCCAGCTGGATTCAGACTTTCAGTACACCACACAAGATCTGCAGAGACACACTACATAGTTATCCTGTGACTTTCAAAAGCATTAATACTTAGGAGCCTGAATCTTTAATTTCCAAGCAAGTTTCTGGTATCTTCACATCACACAAAGGGAATATACGCTTCTAAGACTATGCACTTGTGACAGAGCACTGGCACCCCAACCAGACATTTTATTGCCGAATCACGTACTGCATCAACAATGGGGCAGAAAAGGTTTTTGGAGCTTTGCTACACCTAAGTTATATTACTTAATCTGCCAAATGACACACCTGCAGCAGTGTGCTGCACCACGCTCCTGTGTCAGTCTGGCATCTATTCCATTCATATCAGCGCCTGGTACAGACTTGTCTGAAACTTCTTAGTTAATAGCTTTTAAAAATGTTATTCTAAGCTTGAGATGTGCACCACTTCCCGTGCACAACAGTGCTAATTACACATGCCACTTGAGAACTTCTCCTACTTCTGTGCTTCTTAAAAATGTTTAAAAGTATCCTCCTAATAAAACAGCCATTTGACAAGGAAAGTGAAACAAGAAGCAATGCAGAATACATACGCCTAGATGAAATATGCCCGGCTATTGATGAAAGTTTTACTTTGCTACAATGCAAAGTTCAAAGAAGCCATCTTAATACAAGATCATTCAGACCTATCTGTTATAAAGTATCCCATTAGGAGCAGATACTCCGTGGATAAAGGCGGCTTGTGGGTTTTTTTAAGAACCTTAGATACATATTAGTTTTGCTTGTCATGCAGACCTGCTCTCTGGGAGGTTACTGTGACCCATTCATATCGATCTGCACGTAGATAAGAGTGAAATGTTGACATTTTCTAAGTGCTTTTATGTTTTCACAGACAATATTTTTCATAAGAACTAGAATAAACTGGTTTGGTTAAATTTCTTCCTATTTTATCAGTTCAAAAGAGAGATTCATCCCTGCTGGAAGGGCTTTCTTTATACATTGGGAGAGCTCTGATTTAATCCTTTAGAAAGAACACCAAAAAAAGATTCATATGTGGCATGCTCACTGCCTGATGCCTGATGTACAGAAAGAGTAACTGATTTTTAAAGAAGCTAAACACACAAATGTAAGCTCAAAATGCATATGAAACTGTTCCTTCCTTATTCTGACTACACATGCAGCTGGTACAACTGTGCTCACATTCCCCACCTACTGCAGGTACTTGCTAATGTATGTGCACATGGCAGATAATAGAGTCACGTTTGGCTTCCTAATGTGTTTGCAAAACAGTCTCATGGGCATCTTACATATGCATTTGGATGGCTAAAGTATCTTCTCCAAGCTGTTAAAAACGTAAAAATACCATATGAAAATAATTTTGGAGTATGTCTTTGCATTCCTGGCATATAAAAATACGTACTTCTTCCAGATATAAAGGCTAATCCTTCCACTCATGGTAGCATTTGAAAAAACCTCATTCAAAGATATCTTCTGCAAAAAATACAGCCACAAGCCGCACTAGAAATAAAGATTTGTCACTAGGAGAAAATATCTAATAATGAAGCTACTGAAGCACTGGAATAGAATGAGAATATTAGAGAACTCTTAATCCATTTAGGTCTATTTAGGTTCATCTGAATGCCTTCACTCCCTGCTACAAACCATTTTGTGCCCTTAGCATTCTTCTCCCCAACTGATTTCTCAGTGGTGCTCACACAAATTGGGAGAGATACCCCTGTAGATATCATAATGGAAGGTCAGTGCTGTAAGGTGCTGAGCTGAGAATGGAAGACGTGTCTGAGAGAAGGTAGTGAGAACCAAACAGTGGAAATAGATTGCTTAACCCTACCTTTTTCTTGAACTCCTTGATACATCCTGCACTCTGTTCCCAGAAACTCTGTCAATATATTCTCCTCCCTTCTACCCCCAATATATTCTGTAGAGCTCAGCTTGAGAACCTCATAGACAAAGTTTTGGCAGAAACATCCCTGTATCTGATCCCTAATGTTACCTCTCAAGATCTGTTCCAACCAAACTCTAATACTATTCTTCTTTCATGAAATATAAAGCCAAATTGTATATAATACATTGGAAAATTCACAAGGTGCAAGTTTTACCCCAACCTTAGTTTTTACTGGATATGTGAAGAAACACAATTTGGGAAGACACTATTGTAATTGTGCAATAAAAATGACATCTGGATTATTTATACCCCTAAATATGAGCAGAAGTGGATTTGTCTGCTGCTAGACAGACCTTAGGCAGAATATACAGCAACATTTTGATTTTATAACAGCTCTTCAATCTCTCTGTTACATAGAAACATAGAATCATTTAGAAAAGAACTTTAAGATCAAGTCCAACTGTTAGTCTACCACTGCCGAGACCACCGCTAAACCATATCCTTAAGTGCCACATATACACACCTTTTAAATATCTATGGAGCAGTGACTCCACCACTTCCCTGGGCAGCGTGACCCAAACATTATTGCTGATACAGGCCAGGATGCTCTTGGCCTTCTTGGCTAGCTGGGCACAAGCTGGCTCATGTCCAGCTGCTATTGACCAACACCCCCCAGGGTCCTTTTCTGCTGGGCAACTTTCCAGCCACTCTTCCCAAGCCTGGAGCATTGCATGGGGTTTTTGCGACCCAAGTGCAGGATCCAACACTAAACCTTGTTGAACCTCATATCATTGGCCTCAGCCCATTGATTCAGCCTGTCTAGATCCTTCTGTAGAGCTTTCCTGTTCTCCAGCAGATCAATACTCCCACCCAGCTTGGTGGTGTCTGCAAAAGGGATTTCAGACAAATTGGAGTACTGCACAGTCAGCAAAACTTGGTTTTGGTTTGGGATTTTTTTAGGATTTTAATATAGTAACAGAGACCTGAAAATTCAGTTTCGGGTTTATACATTCCAGAATCATCTTTCAGGCTTTGTAGAATCAGATAACCTGCACACAGTAAAGACAAAGCTATTCTCTAATTTATACCAGCTATTGTTTCATCTACCTGCTGATGTCAGATAGAATACTGGCCCCTGGATACCCGCCAGCAATTCTCCACCACCACAATTATGGATTGTGAAATTTCATTGTCATTTGAGAAACCAGTGTATACTTCCAAGAAGATTTCAGAAGAGTCAATGCAGGTTAAAGCATTCCCTGCCCAGTCCCACCACCCCGTCCATTCTCCACCCCAACACCTCCTCCTGCACACGCACAACTTCTCTCTTCTGTTTGTTTTTTGTTTTAAACACTCTAAGCAAGAATTGACTTTGGCTGCTCTTCCTGAACCCTGAAGTGTTTGAGCAGATAAGGTTCAGATAATACGCTGGAAGAAAGTTTCATAGGTCCCTTTTCCCCTGGCAGGTAGGCCAGCTCTGCAGTGAGGTTTCTTTCCGTGGCAGCGCTGTTTTTCTGGCCTGCCTGCTTCTCAGAGTAGGTCAGATTTGAAATTTTAACTGTGCCTGACTTGTAAAAAATGCTTCAGCTGAAAGATACTTCTTTATATATACAGTGCTGCAGGGGAAATACAATCTGTCAATCTACTTACTGTCACCCCAAACGTGGCATTAGTTTCTCAAGCAGCTTTATTGAGCCTTTCACGGACTAAGTGAAATGGAACTCATCTGAGCAACAATTCCTTTATGGAAAATAAATTAAGAGTGATAAAACTCTGACCTTACAAAAGAAGTAAGATATGCCTCCCGAAAAATAACTGGTTTTAGAGGACAATATGAAAATAGTTCCACTTGTTTCAATGAAATACTGGTAAAAATGGATGCACTCTACCACTATTTTTTCTACTTAGAGGCTTATCTGAAACTAGAAGGCTCTCATTTTACTCCTAGGTAAAAGGAATGTCAGGACACTCTTTCCACAGCCATTTTCTGTCACTACAGGGTCCACATTAAGTCTGTGTGCCACCAGGAGATAGCATATGGAAGTAGCTTCAAACACAACCATTTAAAACATTACCTTAAAATACAGTTTACTGTGAATCACTCAAATCATAGATTTAATTGTAGTGTCTCAAGGTGAAGTCTTTAGTGGCAATACTGGCTTATGGTATTGATATTTGTCTCCTGTAATCTTTTTGCCCCAGCATCAGTGTATTCTGTTGTTCTAGAACAATTGTTAATGTAGCCATGTGGTTCACTGTACTGGAGACCTGCTTTTGCTTAAAACTAATCCAGGAAAAAAGTAATTTGGTTGGGTTTTGTTTGGTTGGTTTTGTTTGGGTTTTTTTTTAAGTATATGTTTTTCCAGCTTCATTTCCAAGTGCAGCGGCATAAATAGTTGGGCTGGCACAAGTGAAGGGGTGGTGTACCGCAGAAACCAGCAGCAGGTGGCAAAGGAGGTAAGGCTAAGTCAGTATTGCTGCCAAACACTTCACCTTGGATACACAGCCTCAAGTATAGTCAGCAGTTCATGTATGTAATTCACTTAGCTTCACACTAAGTGAACTGGCAGCAAGGAACTCAGACTGCAAAACCATACAGGAAACTCAGGCAAATTTGCAACTGGCTTGCTTGCACTGAATGCCACACTATGGCCATTGTGATAGCAATGACATAACTGCCTCAACATTAAAGTAACTGTGTATCATTAACTGAAATTTAAGCTAATGCTTCCTTGCATATATAAAAACAGCAGCCACAACTCTAAATGAACTGCAGACATCCCATGGAACACTGTGTCTTCAACTTGAGGTGAAAAATAGTTATGCTTGCAAGACTACAAGTCTGCAGACTCAAGCACTCACCCATTCTGTCGCCCTCAGATACACAGGTGATGGTGATTCCAAACTCTGATATGCCACATCTGCTGTAAGGAAAAAGGATTATTTAAAGAAAGGGTTGCTGAAAACATTCTCTCATTAATAGAAATCATTGCATAAAGCATAAGAACAGTGAGTGAAAGCCTTGGGGTAAAATAACCTCTAATCACAAAGCATACCCAAACATCTTTTATGACAGTAGGGAGCACACAGTACCTGAGTCCCATGTGACAGAATCAACTGCATTTTGAAACCTCTATTTAGAAAACTAAGCAACCTAGCAAGATTTCAACACAGACTTCCAAAAATCTAATGCTGCAAAACTAAAGCCAGCTCTGCAAGTGTGATCTTAAGTTATTAACATCATGTTAGCCATTAAAAGGTCTTTTCAGTAACTATTTCCCTATTATTTGCTGCTTGACCTAAAAGTCCTAAGAATAAAATTATTCCTGCCGTGATTACTATGAGCAGTAAGGTCTACAGTGCCATCCGATGGTAACACGAGTTTCAGCATCTATGAGTTACAAAATTCTACCTCTAGCTGCTTCTGCCACAGCATGACATCAACCTTAAACACCTCTTGCAGAACCCATGAAGGCTGAAAAATATCAGAAGCAGCAAAAGGTTTACATGCATGAACATACAGGGTACACTTCCCCACAGGCACGGTTTATCACACCATCACTGATAGCTGAAACTTCAAAGTACAGGTAACAGGTAGATATCCCTTCTTTCCTTTTCACACAGAATTCTGACAGATTATTTCTTCAGGTTAATTTACTGTAAATTGATGTACTTACAAAAAAAGTTATTGTTACTCTCTTTAACAGGGGCAGTAACGAGAGATGTTGGTATCCCAGTCCTTCTAACAGCATTCTGGTTATCCCATCCCACAGCAAGACTTTTATTTCCTAAGAGCTAGAGAATAAGCCTCCCAGCTAACATAGAACTCTGTCATGAAGAGTCATGTATCTTGCACCCCATATAACAGATTTAGCATGTTTGCAACCTGCTTCATCATGTTGCTTTGAACTATGGAAAGTGAAGAGAGAAGATCTGAAATGGATGTTCGAGTTTGGACGAGCACTTGCCTTTTTTTTTTTGTGAAGTGGAATAAGTTACAAGATCCAACCCTTTTAGATTCTCATTTTCAAGTGCCAGGTTCTAATAGGTCATTTACCAACCAAAGACTCTGAATCGGTGTATATTGGGATGAAAAGCAACGTGCCTCAAGTTACACAGGTTGGAATTATTTTGGGGACGGCCTTGCTCTCCAAACTGCAAGAAGGGTTGTGTCCTGTGAGTACAGAATGTTTTCAGTTACCTAATCCTCCACCATTATAAGGATGGAAGGCACCAGTAACGCTTTTGATCTCTTCTGCTTTTTCCCTGCAATGCCTTGCAGATTTTGCAACTTTTAGTATTTTGTAAGGTAGATTATGAATTTCATACAGGCTGTTAGGAAATGCTCTGCTGCTCTGGATCTTTGTGGAGAGTGCAATTTGAGGGCTAACCAGCTTTTAAATGGTTGCACACATTTGTAGGGCACAGGTCTCTATGATCCAGGTGGCTCTTTTCAGCCCATACTCATGTCTGGCTGAACATTTAAGACCTTTGATTCTACTGGGACAGCCACCCAAAACTGTGGAGCCTGTCGAGTCCAATCCAGCATTAGGATAAACAGGTATTGCCCCCTTTGGCTTCGACCCAACTTATAAATTCAGATATTAATTTACCCTCTTTACACTGCAAGCCAGGACTGGAAATCTTATGCAAATGAACCTTCTTCTAGAAATTCCAATCCAGACATTCCTATTACCAATCCAATTCTATCCCAATCATCACTAGATTGTGCTCTGAGATTATTTGGGTTTTTATTTGTACTGCTTCCTACCAAGAAGAAAATAGTTCAGAAGTCACTGAAATGAATCTTTCAAAACAAGGTGAACCATGCAAGGGGCAATTTGCCTTGCTGGAACATTTTAGACTGAAACTTTTGCAAGTGGAAAAGTGCATCTTCACAGTGAGTAATGGCAAAGAACAGTGCAAAAAATTAAATGACTCAACTCTTAATATCCCTCCATTGACACTTACAGCAAGGTTTTCAAAAATATACTAACAGTTTCAGACCCTATAATGAAGGAAAACAGAACTTTACTTATCACTTGATTAAATGGGTCAAGGATGGTCTTTTCATACTACTTTCATGCAGAGCCTAATCTCAAAAGGGACAGTCTATGCATGAGACCCTACAGCACTGTTGCAACAATAATTCTGCACTAAATTTTTTATTTTTCATAAACTGAAAAATGATGGCTTTGGTTTCCACACAGAGGAAAGCAATTGCAGTAGTATGTATTTTGGAGCTGAGAATTGAGCAGTTATGACATGCAACAGGGCTGCAGCCTTCTGCAAGTACATCTGCCTACACTTCAGATGCCACGTCTACTCAGATGCTTAATCTCAGCCTCATCCTTGGAGAATCAGATTCACTGCAATGAGCAGTATAAGATATTGATATTGTTATCATTACAGGAAACAGTTAATCTCAAAGAAGACATTTGTTTCTTTACATGGGCAGCTGTGCTTCTACCCAACGGTCTACAGTCATGTTTCCAAAACAGACACCGATGGAGTAAACAATTTATTTCCTTAACTCCCATTAACTGTGGGAAAGAGTGACACCAAGCGGTTACTTACAATGGTGCATACATTTCTTTTTGCTACAGGCAATTTTCTCTCTCAGCAGCCTCTCCATCGAAGTAATTTCGGGGCCCAGTTACATTATTAAGGTTGGAGAAGTCAGTCACGCAATGAGTTAGGTTAAGGTAAGCAACTCCTGAGCTCACAGTCAGCTAATCATGTCACGACATGCTGAAGCTCAAGCTGAGGCTGACCCACGGTTACAATGGCCCCTTGTGCCCCTTGAGGACTGTAGTACAGGTCTGTGGCATGGGCGCTACAAACAGGGACCTTCCTCGGCTCTGGTCACGCGGCTGCGCGCCGCCGCACGTAACGCTCCTCAGCCACTAGATGGTGCCACAGAAACGTTCCCAGGAGCGTGACGCGCCCTCCCCGTCCCGCACCGTCAGAGCATCTCCTTTCCATCGCTATCTATCCTCATTTCCCACTCCGCAGCTTCTTTTGTTCCTGATCCAGCCGAATTCCTATGCAGGTTGGTCCCAACCATCGTTTCTGTAAAGCTCCGAATAAGGCCACCTTTATGCACCAACTACAGTGAAACCAACCCCTGATGGGCTCTCCAGCTGACTAGCGAGAGGTCTAGCGCCCATGCTGGCCCCTTTCCCAGTCATCCAAGGAGATGCGGATTCTCTCTGTGCTGCTGGGTAACCGAAGCAGATGAACCCATGCACCATTCTTCTTCACAGCCGTGCTCGTCTCTCACTGAGGACTTTTGCTTTGCATTGCACTGCATCCATCATGTAAGATGCTTCACTGCAGCGGAACTTCAGTGACTCTGTACCATTTAGAGTTTAGGGTCATCTCTCACCATCTCAGTCCTGAAGTGCTTTGGACACAAGGACTGTTGATATCTTCATATCAGAGGAAATTTTCTGTTGCACATTTACAAACTGCAGTTTGGGTTCTTACACTCAGTTCATTTCCTCTTTTGCACAAAATCCTAAAGCCTCTAGAGCATCATCCGTCTCATTAGGAGACAAGGTCAAGTGCACCACTTACTTCCCATAGATTAGAACTCACAGGAGGGATTACTCCACAGAAAAGTGATGCTCCCTCTCCTAATGTGTTTTGGAAAGAAGCCGTCTTTTTTAAAAAGATGCCAAGCATTCTCTCCAACAGACCCCATACGGAGTTGTAATGAAGAAATCTTTCTTCCGTATAGGTTAACACACTTGTGTATTAATGTTTTCATGCCTCTTTCTCAAACTGTGAATGAACACAGAAAGAACAAGCCAATTTGAAGAGTCATTTTCGGAGCACTGCCAAGCCAAAGTGACTGTATACAACTACATCTCTCGCTAGGTATATAGACATCCATCTATTAAAACCTTTTCTGCCTACTGAAGGAGCACCTAGGAAATAACTTGTATCATTCCTTCTAAATGCAAAACGTAGTAGTCACTGAAGAAACAGATACTCATCCTGCTTCCTGGTCTTTCAGATGAGAAAATTCCCAAATGACTTCCACATCATGTAGAGCTTCACTGTCCAGAGCCAGTTAGTTCTTTATTATGTACTCCATCCTTTTCATTATGTACTCCATCCTTTTCTTCTTGGGGACTTACTTAGTACTGCAGGACAAGGACACCAGCAGGAATTCCAGACAAAATACTAGCCCTCTTCCCACCATCCTACCCTGTAAAGTTTTCTAGGAATTTAGCACCAACCAACTATGCAAACACTTCTGAGCTTCTTTGTGTTTTTTAACTGAGGTTCATTGATTAATTCAGCTTTCCTAGTGGCCCTCCCTGTAGTGACAAGTTTGGTAGTTTATTTCAGTATTCTCTTCCTAGCAAATGCTTGTTCCTTCCTCTTGGCCTAAAGAGGTAGACATCAGGAAAGCCAGATAGCAGAAAATCATTCCTTTGATTTTAAAAGGATAGAGTGGATACAGGGTTCCAAGCCAGACTGAAGCTCAACACTGATTCTCCCATTGTTCAAGTTACAATAGCCACATCATTTAATTGCATCTTTTCTGATAAACTGTGAATGGTTTCTGCCACCAGCATCCTACTACAGTATCCCTGTGCAGTGTGCAGTAACATATGAATCCTCTGCTAGATCCATGCTGAGGTCACCAGCCTAAAACTCTGATTCCAAAATGCTCTACCTGAACAATTAATATGCACAAAATTCCCTCAGTTTTGGCACAATTGCCTATGTCAATTTTTCTCTTTAGTCTAAGCCCCCAGCTCACCTATAAGCTCTCCACTTTTACATCCCTTGAGAAACCTGGTCCTGAAGACACATTTAAAGAACCAGCAGACCACATTCTGAAAACAAAGAAAGGAGCTGTGGATGGGAACTGCCTTTCAGCTAACACCTCAGCAGTTACATCTCTTACTACACCAGGATGTGGCTGACCTGTGTTCAACTCTTGTCCCTGCCTGAGGGAAACATCTTTTGTGTCTCAGCAGTGTCCTAACCATGAGGTCATGGAGTCTGGTGCGGAGACCTTTTAGCCTCCCTTATGTATGTGAAACTTTTGCACAAACATCCACCCCCAGCAGGACTAAAATGTGAGAGTCCTTTCTGATGAGTTGCTTCAGACCTGGGCTGTAGTAATTTTGTCCTTAACTCATGTTCACCACAACATTTTCTCTCTTTCTATTAAAAACATTTCTCTGGCTTGTGCATCTTGCTCCCAAAGGCCGCTCCCATCTGTGAATTCAGATATGTACTTTCCTGAACCCTTGACTCAGATACCTAAGCCTCTGAGAAGTATGTAAAGTAAAATATTTAATAGTTTCCTAATTCTGCTACATCCTATTGTAGTCTCTCATTCTGAGTCTCCACTAAGCACGCTCTTTTATAAGTTCTGCTTTTAATCACCTCTCTCTTCTTCAGGGAGCTTTAAAGTTAGGTGACCCTGACTATTAATTTGTGTTTGTGACTTCAGTATTAAAAAATTACAAGCTAATGTATATTTTTACCACAGAAATCAGAACAGAAAGTTAGAGTATACCAGGCTTGGTCCTGATCTTACATACAGTACTAAAGATCCAGAATAATTTTATCACATTAAAACTAATGCTAACATCAGAACAAAATCAGAAGCAAAACAGTCTCATCACACCATATGACAATGTCCAATCGCACTGGATTTTGCTCATGAGCTTCCACGTACTTGGAAGTACCCAAGGCATAACATGTGAATCATTAGAGCTTTGTGTGTGTTGTAAAATTAGTGAGAGGAAAATCCAGACAGAACAGATCTTCATACAGTAACATCTTGAACTACAACAAAAGAGAAAATCAGAACAAGGAATTGCTCAGATATAACACCAAAAGGACATGCCAGAGGATCCAAGTCTGAGCTTGTTGCACATAGATTGTATTCCTGCTAAACAGAGATAAAAATGTGTACAGTGCAATGGCATTAAGTGTATGGAATGTGAATGACAAGCTTCCCAGCTGCACACTGGAGGCACAGCCTGCAAGAACTGGCTCAATGTAACTATAAAGTTGCATTCAAGAATCAGTGAAGGAACAACATGTATCATACTGCAGACACTTTAATGAAGATTCATGACATTGGCTGTTTTAAAGTAGGTAATCTCAAAATGCTGAATATTGCTAGCAGAGAGCAAATTAAAATTTTAAAATTATTAGACTGAATAAGTCATTTTATGGTTTCTAAGTGAATTAAAAGTAACAGAATTAGTTTCATTGTTCTGCTACTGTTATTTTTTAAACTTGAGGTCAGACTGTTTCACATCCTTGTGTGGGTAGCTGGAGCCTTGTGTATAGAGACAAATAAAAATGACTACAAACCCCGACAACTGTTACAAAGCAAAAGGTGGGGTGCTCTTCCATTCCGCAGGAGGAACTCCAGAACTCCCACCCTCAGAATGCACTCGATGGTTCCATGAAGCAGCCTATGTGCCCTTTACATTGTTGCAGCACCACAGGATGCCAGAGAGATGAAGCTTATTATTTGACATAAACTAGAATCTAACTGCAAATTGTTTCTGAAATAGAAGTCACAATGTGTATCACTGCTACAGATTGCTTCTCACTTCTTTTCGACAGGCATAAATAGCAAATACTTATAGCACAGTCTATCCCCTCCAAAATCTGCAATTTTTTAATAGTCATTGATTGAACCAGAACAACACGTTTTAAAATGTTACTGGTCACACACATTGCAACTGTGATAGACATAAATCTATGAAGAATGTAAGACACACTAGCAAGTTTTATAGTCTCTTACTTTCTGGGTTACTCTGTGAAATCTTCAGCTGAATATCAATTTGTGCAGGGTAATATACCAGTTTTTGTTACTCAAGGCAATTATTTCTGTGACAACAGTACACACTTTGCAGAATATATTGCTGATGAATCAGTGATTGAAGAACTTGCACTGATTTTATTCATTACATCCATTCAGGTGACATAAGCACAAATGAATGTATGCTATCTTCCCTTATAAAATGCTTATGCACTGCAGTAGTTCAGTTGCATTTAGCTGCAGCATCACAAGCTCTGACCCCTTCTAGGTAGGATCAGGTTTATGTCTGCATGAAAAATGGCCATCCACAGGAACTGCTCTTTGGTGACGTTATAAAGATTCATCTCTCAGTATGTTACCACTGAAACACAGCAAGACTCCCCACGTAGGCTCATAACTCATGACCCTGAATAACAGGGAAAGGGGAAAGCAGCAAAGTTGTTAAACTTGTTATGTCCCCAGGTCCAGTAGGTTAAAAATTCACCACCTGGACTCAAGATAAAGATCCTGTGTCAGAACAGTCAGACTGGGAGAGAAGATGCAGTCCTCCATCTTTCAGTAATACAGAAGCAAGCCTCAACAGGTGGAAGTCCTTTATTTAATGGGGCTAATATTGCATCTTCCTAGTTCCAAAAATCAAGAGAAATCCCATGCAGTAAAAAAGGCAAAAAAATAATCTTTTTACTACCATCTGCTAATGCCTCTATGCTACACACAGCAGCTGACAAGAGAATAATGTTTCATTGTTTACCTAGATTAAGACCTTTATCCTATTAAGATGTTTTCATGGCTCGCCTTTGCCGTGGGTGCTACTATTAACCCTTTCCCAAAATTCTGGCCCCCTCAGCTAACATCTCTGACTAGTTCTCTCCTCAGAGAGCATCTATTTGCACTTATATAGCAAGTCTGGATCTGAGTGGCATTTTGGGGCTGAACACTGAAAGGGAGCCTGTTCCAAAGACCGTGCAGTAGAATCATTAGTAAAAGCAAAGGAAAAGCTTCCTCCAGCAGGAACAATGAAGTGGTGCGAGGGCTGAAGCTAAGCTATGAAATACTTCTGTCTTTAGCAACATTGATACATCTTGCCTGGTGAGAACTCTACCACTCTCAGTCTTCAATCCATGCTGTACTTAGGGTATTTATAATCAAATTCACTCCAGAAAAATGTCGATCCTACAAATCCACTCTCACAAACCCTATTTTGAGCCAGCATTTGTGCTGCAAAGATACCAGGTATGCCAAGCCTGCACCAGCCCTCAGGAATAGCAGGCTCTAAAAGCCTGAGAAGTAGTTATCTAACAAACAGAAGCTGGCTGACATCAGGAGTGAAAATCCTTGCTTTGGAAATGAAGTACAGTCTAGCATTATACATGGCATAACTATGTCCATATGTTTGGAATGTCTGGTCTTGAAACTCAGGAAGAAAGACCTTGACTCTCTGAGGTTTGTAGCCTACACCTTCCTTTGGAAATGAATGGCCTAATGAAAAGGGTGGAATAGAACGACACACGTTTACCTCCAGGGACAGGACTGTAGCACCTTGCTAGTAAAGGCCATTTCAGAGTAAGAATCCAAGAGCTGAGGACAGATGATCGAACTCCATTTGGAGCTTGTCACATCACGCATTCCTTCAAGTCAAAGGGTATGGGACAACTGAAAGAAACACATTTCACTCTGCGGGCTGTGTAACAGCGAAAAACGAACTCTCCATGTTCTGACCACAGGGAGAATGCCTTCCCCATCCATTAAGTGGACCACGCACAGGCGGCCAAGCACTCTGCGCTGCCAGGTCAGGCACCTGCTGCCAGCCCGCCCTTCCCACAGCCTTTCCTCTGCAACCAAACGGCCTCCTGAGAAGTTTGACAAGTTTCTAACCCTCTTGCTGCATACGAAGAGCTTCAAAACAAGAGTCGAGCCCTTCCCCAGGGCTCAGGAACCGGAGGACCAGCCTGGAGCCCAGGAGGCAGGCTCCGTCTGCGGCTCCCGTTGCCAGACCCCGTTACCGAGCGCAAGCCGCGACTCCCCGCTGCCACCTCCAACCTGCAGCCCCCTCAGCCCCGCCGGGGCCGCCCTACCTGTCAGTGCGGCCCCGGGCGGGTCTGCGGGGCGGGTGCGGAGCGGAGGAGGCTACGGCCGCGCCCGCCCCGTTTCCCGCCGAGCAGGTCGGGGCCGGAAACCACCTCAGGGGGTGTTTGAGAGGGGGGGAACCTACAGCCCCTCCGCAGAGCGCCCGCTCCCGCCGCGCCCGTCACAGACCACAGCGCCGCGCTCCCCCCCGCACCGCCCCGCACTCGGGCCCCGCGGCTGTCTGTGCCGCCCCGGACGTCGCGTCGCCGGGGCGGGTGCGTAGTTCCGGCGGGGAGAAGGGAGGGGTGACATGCAGAGCGGGCAGCAGCGGCCTCGGGAGCAGCGGGAGCCGGAGCTGCCGGAGCTGCGGGCGGGAGCGGCGCGGGGGGGGCAGGCCTGGCGCGGCGCCCCCACCATGGAGACCGAGAAGGAGTTCCACCGGCTCGACCAGGCCGGCAGCTGGGCCGCCATCTACCAGGTGAGGGGCAGCCGCCCGGCCCCGGCGCTGAGGGGGGAGCGCTCCTTCCCTCACCCTCCTCCTGTTGCCGCCTGGTCCTGCCCCCCCCCCCCACACCCCCGCGGCGTGTGTGCCGGGGGCCCTCCGCCTCCCCTCTCCCTGCTCGGAGCTTTCCCGTTCACCCTTCCCTCCCTCCGGGCTCTGAGGGGGCAGCGGGAGGCCCCGCTCGGTGCCCCCGCGCTGCGGAGCCCCTCTCACCTCTTCCCCGTGGGCGGGGAGCGCCGGGCGGCTCCCCCCCGGCGGCGCTGCGGGTGCACGGGTACCCCGCGGGCAGCGCGCTCCGCTCGGCGGCGGGCGGGGACCTCCCGTGCCGCGGCGGGGCTGCCCGGGGGCAGGGGTGGGAGCGGCGCGGCGGCCCCCGTTCTGCGGGGCGAGCGGGGGTTGTCTCTGCGGGACCCCTCAGCCCCGCTCTTTCTCTCGCTCCGGGTTCCGTTTGGAGCTAAGCATGGATGGGAGTTCTCAGTAACCGTTTAAAGTTGCCCGTTTCCTAACGTTAAGGGAATAAATCTGAGTATCCTATTTGTCGTCTTTTTTTTTCTAGTACCAGTGATGGGCAACATTGCATGCACCTAGGTTTTCAGTCACTTTAATAATAGCCTGAAACCAGCTTGTTAGATTTACTGGTGCAGTTACCTGGTGCTGGTTTTTATTATTTCATTTACTGCATTTAGAGCTTTTTGGTGACATTTGGAAAAACGTGCGTGGCAAACGTGAACACTTGTAAGAATATTTGTTGATTTAAGCCACCTTCATGCACACAAGCAAGATAAATTAAGGCTTTTTTCCCTTTAAAAAGTTCGTTGCACATTTATCCAAAATGAAGTTTAAAAGGAGATGAATTAAAAGCGCATGAATGGGTGGGCGGGTGTGTTCAGTCAGACGGGGCAGCATTACTGTAAAATCCATTTGAATGTTTAAACTGGTATATTGCGTAAACTAATGAGTTTTAAGGTCATATTTGCAACATAGAAATTGGGCTTTGCTTCCCTTTCATTATGGATTTCTCTGGCAATAGGCGTTTAAGAGAAGGAGTGGACTTTTCTATAAGTGAAGTAAATGAACTCCAGTTTCAGAATTACAGCAAGCAAGCTTTAAGTGTAATAATTTGCAGGATGAACACTTCTAGTTGTCTGGCAATTAGAGAATAAGCGTAAAATCTTGAGCATGCTTTTCAGAAGGTCATTTTTTTGTTAGTGTATTTTATTTCCTGCGGAGTTTCAGGGCTTGCTAACTGTATCAGTTGAAAGTCATGTGCATATATGACGTTATGTTTTTGCTAAACCATTCTTGATGATTTGGTATGTTGCAGGCTTAGTGCTCAGGAAATGATTTTGAGTAATATATCTCTGTCATGGAGGTGGTGTATTTCTGCGGGTACAATTTAATTGCAGAAGTGAAATGTATAAAGAGGACGAGGGACTGTGGAATATTTTCAATGCAGGATCAGCATTCAGTGATATTTTTGTCCCACTGTCTTTCAGTGATGTGACTCAGTAGCCGGCTCAGACTGTGGCAGAGCATGAAGTTTGATTGAGGACTAAAACTCAACTCAAAAAAATGAACTGTTTCTTTGATCTGCATCCACTATTGACAAGCAGGAGAGGTGGAGCTCTTTTTTAAGATTGATCAGTGTATGCATTGATGTCATGTAACTCCGCTTCTCAACTGCATCTTTTAAATATCAGATGTTGAAAATGACATTTTGGCAGATCATGTACATCTGGAAGAACAACGTACTTCACTGTAATCTGTGCTTTTGATGTCTGGGCTGTGACATTAGCAATGCAGTAGTCCTAAAAATACTAGTCTTTTTTGGTATTTTTAGGCCTGAAGAATGGAGTAAGTAAATAATGTACGTTGTTGGTGCAGAAAAAAGTCCTTCCAAGTTAACTGTACCACAGGTTTCTTGTATCTGGGTGTTATGATTGTAACTGCTAAAATTCAGAAATGTTCACCAGCATTCCATGTGAGGCATAATGCAATTTATTAACAGGCACCTCCTCTTGTTTCTTGGCTAAATCTATAATCTAGAGATACAGAGCTGCGCAGCATCTAGGGGAGGAATAATGAGTGCTACAGGGAGGTGAAGGTGATCGAACGATGGCTACATGGGTGCCATGTGACTGAAGGATTAAAATTGTCCAAGCTTCTTTTTTTCTGGACAAGGGAAAGCTGTGTTCAGCTATGATAACACTACAGTTGTGCAAGAATAACATTTGGATTATTTTCTTAGACCTTAAATAATCATAGGACGGAAACAAAAACATTTCAAAATGAAGACCTTGTGTAGGTGATTTTGTGACAGTCATGTCTTGGGCACTGCATGTGTAGTGCAACTGTTCTCTGCTACAGGGTGAACACTGCTGAAGTGCTCCATGTTTTGTTGGGTTTTGTTGGTTTCGGTTTTTTAAAAACCCACTGCTGTTCCTTCCTTTCATCTAGATTTAATTGCTGCAAGAGCTACGAGATCCTGTTGAGGTTGTTCAGAGACCCAGTAGATAAAAAGGACTGGTCTGGTTCTGTCCATGCCTTGTGTTGTAGAGAAACATACTTAGAAGATAACTAAGAAAATAAGACCTGCTCTTAGCATAAGAGCAAACTTAAAGGAAAACGGACAGCAGATTAAATGTGAGCTTTGCAGCATGATAACCGAGGTAAAGATATGCAACAGAAAACAAATGCTTAAGAGTAAGTAAGAATAATAGCACCCTGCATAAATATAATTAGAAGTATCAATAGGAATGAAAAACATTCACTCTGGAGATGTCACAACAAAGAAGCAATAGCCCAGAGCTAAGAAAAGCACTGTTTAGGCTTGCTTTTAGAGCAGGGGAGAAAGATACAGATACGTGTCTAGAATGTCAAAGGAGCAATGGATTTTCATTTGTTCACAGTGAGTGCAATATCAGATTTTCATGGTAATTTTGTATGCAGAAGATTTTCAGAATTTTAGGAGGTATTTTAGTTTCTAACTTCTTACACAGGGTGATAGAATGAGATATTATCTTAAAAACACAACCCTCAAATACAGGTAAAGTTGTTTCTTGTGTTTGTATAAGCTGGTTATGTTGACTTTAGTATGTTGGTCAATGATATAACTTTGATGTACTTATCAGTAACAGTAAAGATTCCTCTGAATTATTCTCTGATCTACCGTTCAACTGGGATTCCTTACAATATAGATGGAGGCAGAGCTGACTCTTGGTTTTACAGAAACATCTGCGGGGACAGCTCATGCAGAGAAGGTAGCGAATTAAACTGAAATGTGCACTGTTCTCTGATTGTTTTTTCGTCAGTAGAGCACAAAATAAGAACAAACTGGGTGTAGTCTAGATTTTCAAATATGCTTGGAGGCGAGTGTACTGAAAACAGAACTAACTGTACTGCTGTGTGTGCTCTGGAAAGCTGAAGCACAGTTACAGTTTGGTTTGAGGCCTGTAAGAGACACACAGCTGTTCTCAGTTTCTTTATTATTTTTTGAGGATATTTTAAACTAATATTAGTGTGAATGTTACTTTTTTTTTCCTCCAATCTCTCTAAGCTAAACTAAAATACTACAAATTATGAAAGTTAATAAGCTTTACCTACATTATGGAAGATAAAAATCTATCGTGGATGTTTCAGACATCTCTGTCAAGAGAGAAGAGGCATGGAAAGGGATTTTTTTCAATGTATTCACTGTCTCTGGAAAAATATTTATAGAATATGTATATAGATATTGATGTTTAAAGTAAACTGTGAAATGGTTGACCCTGTAGACTGGGTAGTGTGGTTGTGTTGTGTATTTAAAGTAAATGAACAGGAAGTTCTACTGTGTTTTCAGTTTATAAGCTGCAGTGAGAGTTCAGGCTTTGTGCTGCTGAAGTCTAAGCATTTGGGTTACTCTTTTGCTCTGGTGCTGAAAAAGTTTAAACTTCTTTGCAGCAGATAAATTGTGTCATGAGCATGACTTATTATAAATGCATCTTTGTACTTTATTCTGCCAGTTCTTGCTACTTGAAAATGCAGGTCTCTGCATGCATGCCTCACCACTTCTTAATTCATGCTATGTTGATTCATTCGAGGCTTAGCTTAATTGGCTCTGGTTATGGAAAGCTAGTTTAGAACTGACAGTTGCAGGGAGTCTCTTTTTTTGACTTCAGTGCAGCTAAAGATACTCCATGTTTTCCAGCACTATGCAGCCACTGAATCTTGATACAAATGTGTGAGAGGCTCCAGTGATGGTGTAGCTAAGTCTCCGTGGCTTGCAAAGCCAGTATCTTCTCTATGACAGAAGACTTTGCCTTCATTTGCAAGTGATGGTATGTTCTGTGATACTGAGAATGTTTCAGGGCACTCAGCTGCATTGGTTAGTTATGCTACTAACTTTTTCAGATCAAGACCAACTGTGTCTACTGATGGCAAATGCGAGATTCTGCAAGTTCCATTATATAGAGCTCTAGAGCTGCTTAGTTTTACTTGTTTTTCAGAGTTTAAAATCTAAGTACTTGAATCCAAATCTTCTGTGATAGCATTGCTGTAAGTAGAACATTGAAAAGTGGGGCTTTTTATGGCTTACTGTTAAGGTGATAGAATTTGCTAAAAATGTAGAAGTTGTACAATGTGCAGGCAGTACTACACCTGATTCTGAGCACCTTCAGGAGGTTTTTGTGGCCTTGGTGTGTTCTTCCACATGTTACTTATTCCTCTTTCTGTCTGCTGTAAGGGTACATATATAGAAGGAAACTGACAGTTAAGGAGAAGGCAGTGTTGGCCATAAGCCAGGGGATGTTAAATTCTAATAGAAATAGCCCTTGTAAGTAGGGAATAAAATGTGGTAGTGGCAGACCAAGTATTTTGGAAACTAAAATAACTTTATATATATTCGGGGTAGGTTTGAATTAACATTTAACAAAACACTAAAATTAAGTCTTTTCTTGTAATATTTGATTTGCAGATGGGCTTTCTCCAAGCATTCTCCTTATCTGAGACTTTCTAAGCTATGGTTTACACAGAAATATCACTGCTACTTGTAAACATATCAGTTCTCAGGTTTTAGGTCAGTGTCATCAGCGTGCCATGATAATCTCTTTGGATTGTGAATTTAGCCCCATTATATATCTGAGGATATCAGTTCTTGGAAATTCAGAATTTGTGTATTATTCAAAGTGGTCATTTTTAATTAAAAGAAGTTGGAGGAGGAGAGTTTGCAAACAAAAAAGTAAAAACCAATCTATAAAAAGGGGCAAAAACTTCAAGTCGTGCATCACTTGTACTCCAGTGAATGTGAGAATTGGGTGGGTTGTTTGAGCCACCAGATAATGCCACTGAATCAGTTTTCCAGTAGGCAAATAAACTTTTTTTTTTTCTTTACTGGCCCCATATGCAAAATGAGATTTGTGTTCAGTAAAGCATTAGCTTTTTTCTTCTTTTTTTTTTGAGCACAAAATTATGCCTTTTGTAACACAAGAAGGGAAGGAAGAAAAAACGTTTAGAAAGTATCAGTATCTGCTACGCATAATATAGTAAGTAGTTTTCTAGTAGGTTTGGGGGATTCTGTGTTTGGGGTTTATTTTTATAAGTACCTGCAAATTAAGTTAGTGCTGTGTGACAAACAGGTCAGCTCCTGTAATGCTTTGGGCAGTTCAACATCAGAGGAGGATTTTCTCCCGTGGCCATAGGCTGGCTTACAGTTTTGCTCACCTCTTTTAAAACAGAGGCTGTTCCCCAGAAGTAGAAGGGCATTTGCAGGGAGCACAAGTTCTTCAAACTGTGAGTTGAGTAGGAGGCTTATTAACAACAGATTGATTAGTACTTTAACCTACCAAACTAACAACCAAAACCCCAGCCGTTTAGCTGGAGTGGTTAGTTAAAATGTTCTTGGGTGTAGGATTTCATATTAAAGTTTACTTAAATCTGCTTATTTTTGTAACTGATTTGGAAAGAGGTTTGTATAAACTGAGATACAGGACAAACATTAGAGAATTGCCAAAGATTTTGTATCATCTTCAGTGCTGCTGTGAGGTGTGTCAGTGTTCCTGCATTGTACAGAATGGCATGAAGTGAACACTTTGTTATTTTTAACATAGTAGACTAGAACAGTAAGACTGGAACATTTGTATTTGCACCAAGGCATGCGCAGTATTGCTGTCAGGAGAGCAGCCATAGTGAACAATGTATGCAGTTTATCCTTAAAGAACCAAGTTATGAAAATGTAGAAGCAGATTCTCTGCAGTGTTCGTAATTAATAAAACAAACTCGATCTGATCTGGAAGCTTTGATGTTTACAGCACTTACCATTGAGATTTATTTTTTTTAGTCATTGGTCAACTTGTTTCGTGTTGATTTGCACAAGAAACATTTTTTTGTTTATCTTTCTGGTGCCAGTAGACATGCCCTTGCTGGTTTGGCTGGGAGAGGCACTGTGATACAGCATCAGAATACCTTTGTGTGTTCACTTTGTAGATCCTGTGGTGCCAATTCATTTTCTACCAAACCCTGTGAATTTAGATGTGCTTTTTGTCTCGCCCACGCGTAATGCAGCTAAGATTCAACAGCTTGCCTGTCGTTATACCAAGAAAAAGTGATAAAAGTGGTTCTTGGAAATTCATGTGATTCTGCTAATAGTGATAGCTGATCTACTTTCAAATTGGGTTTGTGCTTTCTCTAGTTAAGAGGAAAGGTTCATAGAACAGCAGTGAAAAATCTGATGTCCTTGTTGGGAAGGAAAATGAACTGGCATAATAGGAAGACTTTGGAAGTGTTTCTTTTTCTTTTTTTATTTTTTCCTTATTTCTAATTCTTTTATTTCTGAGTTCTTTTTCCATATGCTTTCACCTTGCACAATACTTTAGCCTAGAGTATGGACCAATAAACACATTATATCTGTAAGTTATTGGTTTTGCATTTATGAGTAATGGAGTAACAAGTTGGTAAAGGGCAACTACTTGTGGAAGCAACGTACAACCAGCTTAGTTGAGAGATCTGTGTTTTCAACCAGTGTAGCTAGAGATCTTATATTTTTCAATTCCAAGTATCTATCATCAACACCAACTCAAGATGTAATTCCTCCTGAATTGTGTGGGTTTATGGGGTTTTGTTTGTTTGTTTTTCCTGGTGTCTTTTGTTTTTGACATATACTTTCTTGCCATCTCCTACCTGTTCTTGTTGGCATGATAAATTATACTATACTTTTAAGAGAATTATTCTGCACTGACTTGTTTCACAGAATTCTTCACTGATGCTGAACACATAGCTTATTTAGTTGCTGTTTTGTTACCCTTGGGAATGAAAAAATATTCCCAGGTGGGCATATCTTCCATGGAAGAAAGTAGAGAGAGAAAAAAAACCTTTCTGCTGAATCCAGCATTAATCTTATATTGGATTTCCTTAAGTAGCATACTGATAGCTACATTAAGGCCAGTTTCCTTTGTTAGGGACTGAAACTAGATTTGTACTGTGTATATAGGATGTCTCGTTTCATTCTGTGTTAGGATCCAGGACATTAAATAGTTTCATAGTTGTTTCAGCTCTTGGTTGTTGTGGATGCTTTGGAAACATGTGGTTTGAGAGATAAAAAGACACCTTCAGCACTGAAGGTGAAGAGATCAAGACGAGGAAGATTTACTTGTCTTGCCAGCTGTTAAAGAGATGGTTGAATCAGATTTGAATTGTGTGGTGCAGTCTCTTTCCTGTACTTAGAAGAAACTTAAAACAGTTTCTACATCAGTAGAAACACAAGATAAAGCAACAACAAAGCAAGTTTTGCATTCCATCGGTATATGGAATTACAGAAAAACTTCCATGCTGTTCCAGTGGTGAGTGTGGAGCTACACAGATCTCGCTGCAGGCAGACAGCTCACTATACTTATTTTGTACTAAAATAATCGCTTGTTCAAAATGCTACTCAATACTAGTATTTTGAACATAAAGTGGCTGTTCTATTTGTGATCTTTCAGGTGCTTATTCTTGTATCCCAAGTTCCCAGAATTTTGTGCTTCTGTGAAGTGCATGATTCATCTGGTACTTGATGCTGTGAGCCCTTCTACAAAAGCCACTCTGTTTCTCAGATTCTTTATATTTATTTGGAACAAGTGCTCTACACATAAAGAGGAATGTTCTCATAACCTTCTTCTCTTGTGCACATTTGAATGAGAATTGCTTGTTTATATAATTTCTAATCCCACAGTAACAGGTTACAGTAGCGTAAACAGTGTGACCTTTTAATGTGATCACAGGAAGCAAATGTGAAGTCTATTTTAAAAATGCATCTTCAACTAAGGAAGAGTTTACTTCCTTTCTCTGTCAGGAAAAATAACCCGTACTGGTTTAGAAGATGTCGATTACATTATACTGTGTAGGGCCTATTTTTTTCCACTGTCTCTGTACAGTCTTTGTAGCTGCTTGAAGTAGGACCAAACCTCTGGATCATTGTGTAGACTGTACATCCTTGCAGGCATAAGTGACTGAAGATGGGGGCTGCTGGAAAAAGCAGAACTCTGACACAAGCAGGAGCTTTTAGTAAGAGGAGCTTCTTTTGTAAAGAAGTAGAGAGTGGGTCATGGGAACAAGAAATGGAAAAGTACGACATGGCTTATTAAACAGTCAAAATACCTATACACGTATTATAGAAATTTTCTTTGTATTTCCAGAAATGGAAGAAAAATCTTATAAAGTTTTAACCAGAAAAGGATGGGGAAGTAGACAAGTGGAAGTGGATGTTTTTGTTTACTCCCTTTACATTTTAATTACGTTGGAAAGTAACATTGTTACTCTTTTCTTAAACTTCTGACAATGGCAGTTACTACCTGCGATGTGTAGTATGGCATCAACAAGAGTCTTGTTTCAATTTGTATGATGTTTTCATTCCCAGTACTAGTATCTTCCCAGAATTGGCCTGAAGTGTTTCATGACCAGAGCAGATCTGCCCTTGTACTGTTTCAAAACTAGTATATTAAATATGTGAAGGACAACGTGTGTGGTGAACCAACAAACCCATTCTTTTTATGCTTGCATATTACAACATTAGCTGTGGTTGAGTTGGTAGCGTACTAAAAAAATGCAGTATTGAGTTGGGGTGGTTGATTTGCCAGTGAGCAATATTACATAGATGGTTCATTAATAATTTCCTTTAGATAGCAGTTACTTTCAGTTCTTCTACAATTATCACTCTGATAACTGAGTAACTCTGATAACCAATTAACAGACAGATAAACTATGAGAAAGCGTGTGGCAGTCTTGCTCTGGCTGGTGGAGGCAGAAGCAGGTGGAGAGCATGGATGCTTTCAGCTTGGGGAAGGAGAGGATGTAAGCTGTGTGAGATCTAAAGCCCTGAGGCAGTTAGCTGCCTGCTCAGGAATAGGGCTGGTTTTTGGGGTGAACTTCCAGGTTCTGGAGCTTTTTTGTTCTGGGTCTGTCGGACTCGTCTGGTTTTCAGTAATGGTGAAAGATTGGAACAGGGGGTTGAAAATACGTAAAATCTTTACAGCTGCTAAGCTCCTGGATTTATTAGCCAACACTAGTGGAGAGGTCTAATCTTTTAAAGCTTGTCAGGAGGGAGGCAGGCAGAGCAGAAAGGCTTCATGGAAACTACTGATTTATGTCTTACGTGTCATTGATTTCTTGTTTGTAGTTGTCATGGTTTAAACATAAATAATTTGCATAAAGCTTACCATTCAGAACCTCTGCTAGGAGCCAAGTGCAGTATACTTGGCTTTACTTGATTGCCTTATGTAGCCCAGTGTACAGGCCACTTTCCTGTGACGGACTGACAGCAGGAAATCCCCTATTTGATGTGAGTCTGCAAAGTTCTCTACCCCATGGCGTGAGGTTTTCTGTTATGCGCTTATTATCCTTTAAGAGTAGCAAAATAAGTTGATATAGCTACCTAGTTAGGAACAAGTACTCAGACATTTCTTCTTTTCATGTAATAACGTCTACAGCTTTAGGATTTTCTTGTGCTAAAGTCTGTGATAACAGTCTGTTCTCCATATAAAACTATCTCTCTACAGTTCCACCTTAGAGTAATTAGAGAAAAATAATCCAGTCTTCTAATAAAAATGTTTTGCCCTCAACACTGTTCATGTAAGAGGAGGCACTTGTGTGTGATTCTAATGTTGATAACCTTTATTTGTAGATCAGTGCTGAGAAGCCTTCAGTGTAATGGTCTTTTGGGGGGCAGGGGAATGGAAGGGGATGTCATAGGGGTGAAGGATTTTTTTAAAGATGCTTGGAAGTTACTGTAGTTTACACTCCCCAACTAGTTTCAGCTGCGACTGGCTGCAAATGAGGGTTTGAGAGAGCCACCAAGTTATAAAGTGTGTTTAGTGGAGACTGATAACTGGCTTTGGCTGGCAGGAAGCGGAACATGATGAGCAAGAGTCTGGTGGAGCTGTAGGGTGATAGATACAGCACTCTGTCTGGGCTGGGAAAGAGGAGTTCAGGAAGTGCTAGGAGTCATGCATGTCCAGAGAGGATGCCATCCTTACAGAGGTAGAAGTTATGAGAGGTGCTTGGTTTTGGTAAATCAGTTGGTGTTCTCGGAATGAATTGTTTTCAACTAGCAGTACTAGTAGATGCATGAAGTGGCAAAACTGTTTATCTCATCTGATCTGTGCAGCTTGCTTTCACTCCCAAATCTATTTCATTAGCATGGAGAGGATTAAATAGTCCTTTGAAGGCCTAGCTTGTCAAGTTCTGCAGTCTTTTTCATGTACTGGAGTGCGGGGTGCCAATCTGTCCTGTGTTAGGATGTCTGAAAGCTTATCTTGATTATGTGATATGACTGTTCAATGCTGACATTTGTTTTTGTAAACTCTTGAGTTGCTTTCAGATGAAGAGAAGATGGCCTGCACAGCTGGAGCTCAAAGCTCTCTTTCACTGCAGTGACAGTTAAAACAAGTCTCTAGTAGCACAGGATTGGTTCTGTCAGTGTCTTAAAGTATTGCTTTGCAACTTGGAGAAATAATAAAATACAGAATAAGTTTTAGCATTTCATGTATGGCTGCTTTGGGGTTAAGGGAGGGGTTGTATCTTTCCACAAGGAGTTCTCAGGCATGTTGGCCATAGGCAGATTTTCTTACATGTTGTCTTTTCTGAAGACATACTCTTATTCACCTTTCCTGTGTGAGAACTAAATGCTAACACACACTAGAAACTATGTTTATGATATGTAAAATGCAGAATCAATACTCACTGCAAGAATTAATACTCATTATTATTTGTGTGTAAAGGGCAGCAAAGCAAAGTGCTCAGAAACCTACCTCAGATCTAAACAGCTTAACCTCTCAATGTCAGTTCACTGAATGTTACATCTCTGTCAGCATTTAAGGGTTAAGCTTCTCTTTCCAAAAAAAGTATTGACTTTTCTCTGTGCAACTTCTTCTGTTAAACCTAGGTGTAGAGCAGAGGTGCCCAGTTATTCTGTCCTGGAGCCATGGGAAGGTTGGACAGTGTGTCCTGTCCCCATCATCAAACAACATGCTTACGTGTTTGTAACGTGGCCTGTTCAGCCCGTACATGACCTAACAGTCATATAGTTGGGTAAACAAGTGTGTAAGCTTGTGTTTGTGGGGACAGGGGAAATGGCATCAGTGTTTAACTTGTCCCCAAAACTGTACTTGGTCCGTAGATTGTGAGCTGATCATCTTAGGTAGAAAGCTCTAAGCTTTATTATTCAACTAGCTTAGCTTGGATTGGTTTCCTAAACACATATTAGTCATGTGAGAAAACAGAAGTATCCAAATTCTGCTTTATCTAACATCTGTTTTCAGCAGTACTGTTTGTTCTCAGCAGGTTTTTGTGTGCATTGCAGTAGCTTGGCAACCTGTAGGTTGCACCATTCAGTGAATTCAGTATGCTTTTACTCATCACTAAAATTTTCCTTTCCAAATTTGAATATTATAAGTACAGTGAAGTGGGCATCTGTAATTATAACAGCAGCAGCCATGTTAAACAGATCCCAATTGAAGCAAGCTGTTCATGCGAATTTGTAATAGTTTCTTCAGATTTCAGTCCAAAAGTCTTTCTTGAAATCAGTGTGAGGAAAGGATAATTGCAACTTCTCTCTGGGAATGGTAGCTAAGCAGTTACAGCTACTCAAAGTTCCCAAAACCAGAATGGCAGTATGCTGAAAAACTTAGCTGCTAAAAGTAGGACTCTTTCCTGGTCCTGTTGCAGGAGCAGAGCTCGAGTTTGGCCTTTCCCTGCACGCAGAGGCATGAACATGGTTTGTGCAATCCTGTTAATTGTACATGCTCTTTAAGCTTGAATCTCATTATGTTAAAAATGGTAAAAAGCTTTGGTAATAGTGTAATGAGTATGCTTTGGCAGAACGAGTTTGTAGTTTCATTGCCTGCGTTCTTGGTAATGGCCAACAGCGTGAAGCATTCATATGCCATAGATCAGAACTTGCTGGGGTTTGTATTATGCTCCAATTTCTAGCAAAAAAATCAGAGTGCAGGAGGGGAATCCTCTTACATTATGGAGCTGATACCTGTTGTAACATACGATTCATAATTTTGGGTTTCTCGATGCTAAATAAATCTAGTAATCCCCCTCTCATTTTTAACTTAAAAATGGCATCTCAAGAAAGGCAGTAAAACAACGTGTGGTACTAACATCTTCAAGGAAATGAAGTTTGCCAGTAAATAAGATGTAGATATCTTTTCTTTTTTTTAGTAGGTAATGCAAAGTTCACAACTTCCTATTTAACAATCCCTGCCACTTCCTTTCTTCTGTGTTTTAGTACTTCCTCTACCTACAAGCTCACAACTTAGAGAATTTTGATGGAATTAGTAGAAAGTGGGAAACATGGCTGTTTCCTGTCCCATCCTGATGTGGTCTGAATATGTGTCACGTTGTAGTCATGATGTGACTTCATTCCCTTAACATTTGCAAATATATTAGAAAGTTTTATGTATCTTTTAGAATATTGAGGTACCCAGAGTGAACCAAATCATTAATGCAGAGTGACACCCATTAGCCATGAGAGAAAAAAAACCCTCCTTTAAAATCTGGTTGCAGTTGCTCAGTGTTTCAAAGTAATGAACCAAGTTTACTTGTATTAGAGCAGAGTCCTTTCTTTTTCATATGAAACATTTACTGGTATTGCTCTGCTTGCTTTTTTAAAGGTCTAACAGATTTTTATGTTACAGCAGTTATTTGTAGTTGTCTCTAGAAAGCTTATTTAAAAATATGCTTTCACCAATAGAAATATAATTCAAGAAATTATTCTCTCACCTTTCCTGTTTTTAAAAATACTGATGCTGTAACTGACATAACACATATAAACCAAAACCACGATGCCTTAAATGTGACTTACTTTGTGAATGCCAGTTTCAAACACTCTTTGATAATGAGTGTTGGTCCTCATCTGTCAGTCTCTTATCACTGCTCTAGCTGTTTCTGCAGAGTAAGAATCTGGTACATATAGAGCCGCTTATGTTTTGATTTTTAACTGTTAGCTCATATTCAAGCATGTTCAACATCGGCTTTGCCACTACTTCGGCCATGTAAATTCAGTGACATGTAGACTGTTGGTGGGACAGCATCTTGAAAGTCTCACCTATGTAATGTATTCAGAAGATGACGTAGCAGAAACTTGGGCAGTGTGCCCAAAATATAGTATTAAATGTAGTTTGGCTAAAAAAATACCTTTAATTTCTAATGCATTTCTTCCATCATCTGAACAAAAATGGCTTCAACCTCCAGGTCACTACTTCTAAAACACAGAGGCTAACAAAGTAAACTTCATGGCATTTCTGGAGTGCTGTGTTTAAGATGTGTATTCAAGTCTACCTGTTTAATTCTTTTGCTGCTGAACAGATATATGAGCTACATGAACACTTTTGTGCATTGATTACTGGAAGTAAAGTTCGGAGATCCTTAAGCAAGAAGTACATGTTCATAAGCAAGCAGCTATGAACTGGACCTTTTCTTTTCCTTTCAAGATAGGCTTTTCTGAATGTTCCACATAGAGAGGAGATTGCCTGAACCTTATCAAATAAGAATATATGCCTTTATAAATGAAACATTACAGAAAAAATAGTGGTAAGTCTCTAAAGTCTGTTGCTGCTGCATTTGATCTGGTAACAGTATTACGCTGTGAAGGCTAATTTAGTAGGTGTCTGAGAGGGAAATAACCTTTGGAACTTCCATAATATGCAGACTAATTAGAGGTTACAGTGAACACAGCTGTTTCTGCCAAGCTGACTAAGCTAGGAATTTAAATTACTATTTTTAACCAGCTTGTAATGTCTCTAGTTCTCAATGGTACCCTTGTTATTACTTTTGAAAATTATATTAATGTGTATGTCATATAACAAACTAGGTACAATAAACATTGTTAGTGCAACCAGTCCGTTACTTTTGAAATTGAGCAATCAGTGTGAATATACAGACACAACAGAACACTTCAGGTGGCATCTGGGTATTATTGTGCTAAACATATATACTAAAGTCATATCTATGACTTGTATGAATTCAAACTGAAAGCTCCCTCAGAGGAAGAGACATGGGCCCTGGAATGAAGTAGTTGTTTTCTCTAAGCTGTTCACATATATTTGGTCTAGTATGTATATTCCCCCTTTCTTACCCTCCAAGAAAGTCGCCTTTCTCCATTATACGGGAATTTCTTCCATAATGTTGTTTGCATTCAGAATGCTTTTTCTGTTGTTCTTTGAGAGATGATCATTGTACAGACCTATGAAAATTACAACAAATTCCATCCTGAAATCTAGAAGTCATTGCAGGTAACTGTACCATGAAATAACTGCACTAATAACCATTTGGAAAACAGTGCTGGTGGAGCTCACTTTGTGCAAAGTGTTAACAGTTCAAAGAGATATTGTCAAGATTAACTTCAACATTCTGAACTAGTTTCTTTTTTCTAATAAGCTTTAGTTGCTACATTCTGCAGAGATTACTGGGAGAGCAGCAGCATTCCTCAAAACCTGGGTGTACTGAACAGACATATTTCATGCATAAATTTGTTGCTTTTACAAAAAAAAAATCAGTCTAATTTTAACATAACATATGGCAAGCTGGTGTCTAAATCTGCTTTAACAGACTGTACTTTCTAAAAGCGTATAGAACTAGTTTAACTTGAGATAAAAATTATTTTAATTCCCATTTGCTTGCTTACTCTAGCCTCTAAATTGCAGTAGCTAAGATCTGAGTTCAGTTTTAGTCAGTTGGGTGTAGAAAATGATTCTTGCAAATTAATCCTGTTTTCATAAAATCCTCTTTTCACTTCTGTCTTTCATGATGGGAAGAGACTTTCAGACCAGCTCAAACCAAGAATATAAAAACTAGGCAAACTTCAGAAGTTCTGATTCCTAAGGAACAATCCTTTTGTTTTGGGGTTTGTGTCATCGTGGAAAATGGGCCACAGACAGTTAATCTAGAAGTGCTTTTGTATTTAAAAAGACTTTCTCACCAAAAACATAAAGGAAATATACATTTCCAGGCCTGGATTCCATGGCTCTGAATGATGTCTGCTTCTAGTGACAGTTCTGATTTTCTGTAGTGCTAATGATGGGGTAGGGGAGCTAATCTAAAACTTTCTTCCTTTGCCTCTAGAGACCAGGGAAGACAAAAGCATTCCTACAAGAGCCTAAAAAAATTGCTCAGAGAAATAGCCTCCCTTCTGAAAGGAGAAATATATAGATGTTCCAACACAGCTGTCAAACCAAGAGCACTGCAGCGAAGTGGTTGGATTCCTAAAATGGTAGTGAGAAACGCTGACTCCTAAGTTAGAAAGCTAATGAGTTCGGGTGTTGTGGATGAAAACTAATCTGCTTGGAGAACACAAGTTGCATCCATTATAGCAACCAAGAGGTGTTTTCTGACTGTCTTCAATGGATGACTTCCTTAACTGGTGAATGGGGGCTGCAGCACCTCTTCTATGAAGACAGGCTGAGAGTTGAGGGTGTTTAGACTGGAGAAGAGAAGGCTTCGGGGAGATCTTAGAGCAGCTCCCAGTGCTTAAAGGGGCCTACAAGAAAGCTGGAGAGGGGCTTTTTAGAAGGGCATGTAGTGACAGGACAAGGGGGAATGACTTTAACCTGGCAGAAGGAGAGTTAGATTAGATATTAGGAGATCATTCTTCACTATAAGGGTGGTGAGGCCCTGCCAAAGGTTACCGAGAGAACCTGTGGCTGTGCTATCCCTAGCAGTGTTCAAGGCCAGGTTGGATGGAGCAACATGGTCTAGTGGAAGGTGTCCCTGCCCATGGCAAGGGGTTGGAACTAGGTGAGCTTTAAGGTCGTTTTGAACCCAAACCATTCTGTGATTCTCACTACTCTTCAGGCAGGATAGAAATGGCTATTAGGAAGAGATAGGGTAGATCAGTGTCATTAGCCTGAAGGCCAGTCTTCTTTCCCATTGAAACCCTCAAATGTTTTAACAGTTCATGTTGACATAAATGTTTATTTCGGAATATAATGCCAGCGACAACAACAAACTTGACATTAGGACAATAGCGGTGATGTGAAAAAATGTCTGATATTTTCCTTTGTAAGTCCTAGAAGGATATTTTTGTAGCTTTAATTCTCTAATAAACCTACAAAGGATTATGTGTGTGCTCATTCTTACATACAGCCTATCTTTCCCTTTGCATGCAAATTCCAGTGTTGTGTTAAGAGCATAACAAAAATGAATTGATGATAGATCTTGGAGCGTACAAAGTCTCCTCCTTTCCCTATTACTCATTGCGTTGACTGTGGTTTTTAAGGAGGTATTGTAAGATGCCAAATCAAGTTGTTGAATTTGTAAAGAGCTTGATATGTAAACATGAGAACTCTGGAGATCTTTAAATACTCGGTTTTTGTGTTTTCAGGCACATCTAGTGCTATAAGACTTGTGACATAGGTGAATTTTTTCCTTTAGGTTAAATTGTCCCTGTGTAGCCATCTCTCATTCCCCCCAGCTTTTAATATTTGTTTTGAGCACCCACCAAAAATTCTGAGGTCATCTTATTTCCTGTTTTCAAGTGCTATTTGTAAGCTGTCTTTGGTCTTTATTACAAGTAACTGGATGGACCACCACTTTAAAGTAGATATGGCCCCATTTGAGAAAGAGAGATGCGTGGTATTTCTATTTGAACCTCATCTACACCTTCAAAAGAGAGTAGAGCTGCAGAACAAGCTGAAAACTGTAAAAAGCATGTTCCTGTTTCCTGAGTCCAGGGTTAAAAATCCTTGTGGTCTTATTCAGGAATCAGATACCTTCCAGGGAATTGTCCTGGTGCTAAATGTATGGGTATAAAATTAAACTCTCTGAAATGTATGGGTGGAAAATCAAACTCCAGGGGGAAAAAAAAAAAACAAAACAACAAACATTTATCTGTAGGAGACTGTTGAAGAAAACTTTTCTTTCTCTGACTTGTTAGGATTGCCTTGAGGATTAGATCTAGAAAATACCCCAAAGCTTGGCAAATAGATTTTTTTTATCTCTACTTGATAGGCAAAATGATGGATTTAGGAGAGATGATGACTTTGTACTAGATGGCAGGTTTACCCATATGACAATTGTTGCTAAGGTCTTGTGTATTTTGTAGATGTTTTACCTGTCCCTTAGGGCCACTTCATGGCTTCACTGCTAAGTAAAATCGCTTCATGGATGCTACCTAATTAGTTTCAATTGGGGACAAAAGGGAAAGCTCGTTAGTTGTGTTCCCAGCTTATTTGTGTTGGTGTTTTGGGGCTGCTTTATAAACACCTTGTCATTCTCCTTAAGGTCCTTTCCCAGGACAGGCCTCCTTTTTAGTATTGAGCTCATACTCTGTGCTGTAAACTTCTATACTCTGGCTTCAGGGCACAGTTGCCTTTCCCTGGGGGAGGAAACACAATGCATGTATCATACCAATTGGAATGTCTGGGGAATCACCCTTTTCTGGGAAGCTCTGATTTGAGTTATGCTTTCATGGATCATTTCATAAACACATCAGGAAAGTGACTGTGTGGGCTTCTTGTATGGGCCATGGTGTGGAAACATACCTTGTGGTGGAACTACAGCTTTTAAACTTGAGAGAGGCTTGGTAAAATGTCCTCATGTTGACTTTGTTTTTCTCTGGTAGCTTTTAGTTGTGGTGTGTACTAGATAATTAGATCTGTATCTCACATAGAGTACCTTAATTTGAAAATGACCTTGACAAAATGAAGATCCCTTGGGAATTGTTGCCTGCCCTTTTTTATTATTTTAAAAAGTTCTGTATTGTTGATGAGCATGTATTGCTGCAGATAGGGAATACTGGACTTGACTAGTCTTGTTAATGGGACCAGTATTTTAAGATGAGTTTGTAATCTAGAGGTGTGTTGTGGTTTAAGCCGTAACTCACGCAGTTTGCTCACTCACTCTCCCCTCTTTCTTCCCCCTGCTCCCGGAGGGATGGGAAGGAGAATCAAAAGAATGCAACTCCCACGGGTTGAGATAAGAACAGTTCAGTAACTAAGGTATAACACAAACCACTGCTGCTACCACCAATAATAATAATGATAAGGGAAATAATAAGGGAAGAGAATACAACCGCTCGCCACCGATACCCAGCCCAACCCAGCAGTGATCCAACTCTTCTGGGTCCCTGCCATTAGTTTTCACACCCTGGGCATGACATGCTGTAGTATGGAATACCTCTTTGGTCAGTTTGGGTCAGGTGTCCTGTCTCTGCTTCATCCTGGCTTCCCTCCTCCCTGGCAGAGCATGAGGCTCAGAAAGTCTTTGGTCAGACCAAACATTCTAAGCAGTAACTGAAAACATCGGTGTTATCAGCACTGTTCCCAGGCCGAAAGTCAAAAACACAACACTGCACCAGCTACTAAGGAGAAAAATGACTGCTACTGCTGAAGCCAGGACAAGGTGGTTAACATGTTATCTACAAAAGACTTAAAAATTGTGCCATGGCAGTTCTGCGGTTCTGTAAGTTTAAACTGCTGCTAAGACTAATTGGCATTTCTTTAAAAAAAGAAAGAATCTAACATCTGTAACCTTACTTTGTTTCTTAAAAATATTTGTCCTGAGCAGCATGACTGTGGTGTTTGTCTATTAAGCAGTTAAAGTGCTGTTTGTTTGGCTTTTAGTCAACATACTTTCCAGGAAAAGGTGAAAGAACACAAATACCACGGACAAGTTTCATTTGTAGTTCAGTGAATCCAAACTATGTTTTAGAATCAAGTCTCTCTTTTAAAAAAAACAATAGAGGCTTAGTAGGAAAACTCAAACTTCAGCTCCTCAAATATGCAGGGCTGCTTGTTTTCAGACTTGGCAAGTGTGATATTACTCATCAAGGCCACAGAACTGTGTGTTTGGATGCTGTGCGTCCTTCAGTAATTGTAGTAGTTCATTAGTTGAGCATGTTAGTAGACTCGAGCCTTGAACAGTGACAGTAGATCCAGTACTAAGCGCCTGCCTGGAGCCTCTCTTTAAGCAGAGGATTATATTGTACTTCTGTATCAGTACAACACCTAGTACCTTAGGAGCCTCTCAAATTCCTTGTTAATAGTAATAATAAATATGCCAGATTTTCTGAACATCTGTGTTCTTTTCAGTGGGCAGTATGTCAGCATGCCCAAATAAATATAAGAGCAGGGTGTGTTCAGAACCAGAAGTCTTGGAGCAGACACATACATTGGGGTCAAAAATGTGAGATAAGTAAAAAGAATCTGTAAAGATGTGATCAGCTTTAAATTATAAGACCCTGAATCTGTTGCCTGAAGAGGATACTCAGGTGTTGGTAGTGATGGAAGTGGGTCTGATTGCAGAATGCCGGTTGGATCCACAATATTTCTCTGTTGTCAATTCAGATGCCAGGCCCAGTTTACATTCTTGCAACCCATAAACCCACAGGTGGCTTTTTGTTGTATTTGTCAAAAGTAAGGAGACAGTTTTTAGAGTGGACACCTGGAGGAGGGGAGAAAAGACAACTTCAGACAGGGGCTGGTAATGGTTTTCATTGCTTACTACTGTTGTCATACAGCTGACAGGAATTAGGAATAGCATTATTAGCAAGTTCTTGTCACTGCACCAGAGTACATGCTCTGATGTGCTGTACCTGTATAGATCAGATCACACATGCCTCATGTGTAAAGGGAGAGGATGGTAAGTTATTAAATGGAACTATGTGCCTGTGATCATTTACAGGAACATTCCTTTGCTTCAAGATTTTAAATGTTTCACTGTGCTGAAATCAATTTACAGGAAATCAGGCTTGACTGATTCACTTTCTGCATATTGATTTGTGCCTGAAGTAAAATGTCTGATATTAGCGAAACGTGAGTGATTTTTTTCTTTTTTTTTTTTTTAAGAAACAAGGCTTTGTTATTTTCAGTCATTTCACATGGTTTCTTATTCTTGAAAGTTGTTGTTTTCTTAAAAAGGTGAGATTTAAATCTGAATTATTTGTGGTAATTCCTCTAATGGTCATAAAGTTTACAACTGGGTTTGTGCTTATCCAGAACAAGAAGTCTCACTGTTTTCCTACCTTTATTTCAGTACCTTTTCTTGGTCTTCTGAAGATAAATTAGGTACTGCCTGCTAGAATAACCTTTTCAGGGCTCCAAGAATAGGCTGTCCATATTACAATCATGACAGGTAAAGAATCACCACCTGATGATAGGTCCTGAAACAGAGTGAAAAACTCAAAGGATAATACTTCAGTTTATTTCTTCTGTCTCTGATTCTTTTCTATTAAGATTTAGGGATTTCATCTGTCAAAATACCTGGTGAGATACAGAGCAAACTCCTGATTTTAGTTTGCTGATTGTAACTGAAGATGAAGTAGGTTTTTATTCTGGTGCATGAAAATACTTTATCCTTCTAGCAAAGGGTTTTGGATAAAACTGTTACAGATTAGACTATGTCAATATGTCATTGCCTTCTGCTGTCTTTCAGTAAATAGGCCTCTGGTTGCTGAGAGGTGTAGTGTCAAATGGCTGCTTTTAGACAGCTATTAGGAAGTTTTTAATCTCAGTTTTATTGTGGATTTTTACAAAAGAAATTATAAGCCAGCTACTAGATTTTTTAAGGAGTTGGAAATTCCTGCAGAGTGCCAATTGTCACTAATGGCATTCGCTGTGCAAACCCGACTTCTTAGCTTTCATCTGAAGGCTGCCGCCCTTGTTCTAGCACAATCCTTGAAATTATTTAAACAAAAGATTATTTCAAACCTTTCTAAAAGACTGGATTTTATCTTTTTTCCCTGTGTAGAACCCTGAGCTTTGTAAATGAGTCAGGCTTTCTGGGTTTACATACTGAACTAGTGACGCTGAATTTCAGTGCCCGGTGTACTACATTGATTGGTGCTAATACACCAGTGTTCCCATTGGTATATCAACCTGAGCTGAGCCATGTAAATGAATTTAAGTGATTGAAAGTCTAGTATGTGTTTGAAAATATTTACGCAGTGGTGAAGGAATTGGGAAGGTTAATACGCAGCTGCTTGATGATTTAAAAACAGAACACAAAATCCCAAACCAAGCTCAATTCCTAAAAAAGCAGTAAAACTTTAAAATGCTAGTGACAGCATGCCAAGTGAACAGGGCACCTCTGCAGATGATGAAGCAGTGAGCAAGGAGTGTCTTATGTATGATTATCTAATTTATCACTTATTTTTTTAATTAAATGAACTGGTTTATTTTAAGATTAAATGGTGATCGTGGATTACGCAGGAATTTGAGGCAATAGTACAGTCTTGCTTTCTTAACATTAACACTGTATGTCGTATCTCTGAAAATCAGTGGAGGATTCTGAGTGAGTATAAGTAAGAAGTTATTCCATGGTTTCTATTTCATGAAGTCAGAGATCCCCTTGAGAAACTATAAACTACCTGCAGTGGTTCCAAGGTCATCCATCTCTTGTCCTTTTGTTTCCAGTTTGCACCTTGTCATTTGCCATTTGTCTAAACTCTAGAAAATACCTTAGTTATAAGCAGCACAGTGATCTGGTTTTGCTGTGAAAAGGTGTGAGAAGAAGCTTTTCTTGTCCCTCCCTCACCTTCTAGTGCTTACAGCCTCCCCATTCCCACCCTCCCTGAAGCCTTCAAGGTCTAAACACATGGTCTTCACCTTGTTGGGTGGTTTGCTTTTTTTATTGTGCTGGTAGCTCTGTAAAAGCAATAATGCTGTTGTGAGATGTCAGAATGAAAATACTGGGTAACTAGGAAAGGAGGACTCTGTTTATAACCACAGTTGTCAGTTTATGGAGCCTGGAATACAGAACAGGCCAGGAATTACACATTTAAAAACTCATGCAGAATCCATGCTGCAAACACATTAAGGTCTGGATTTGCTACACAGACTAAATTCCTTTAGGAGTTACAAAGATGTCTGGACTGTCAGATGCATCAGTCTATTTGAGATGAGGTTAAACCAAAACTCTGTCTGGACACCTGTAATGTTTGGGCAAATCAAGATCTGGATCTCATCTGTGATTATTTTTCTTATAGGAGAAGAGTAGCTTGAGTTAGAACCTCTTGACACTTTAATGAGACTGTGGTTTATTTCCTGGCACTGACTTTGTTTGATGATACAGATAGCAAAGCTTTTCTTTTGCACAAGAGCTGTCAAGCAAAAGCCATTTCATCTTCTCAGAAGTCTCTATCCTTCCAATAATGTCTAAGATACACTTCTGGAATAGATTGAGTGTCTGGGAGGAAAAATAGCAATGGACATGAAGAAGGGAACTTCAGTTGTTTTCTTATACTGACCCTCCACTCAGTTGTTTCCTGTTTTGGCAGTGAGTACATGGCTACAAAGCAGCAGAAGTTGAGTGTTCCTGCCAGCTACTCTGAACTTCTTCTGTTATGGGTCATAAATTTCAGGGACAAGCCGTATTTTGAACTTACTGAAATTAGAGAAGTTGCATGTAATTCTTTAGCCTAATATTAGAGTTTAGCTCTTTGATCGCCCTGGCTCTGCTGCAGCCCTCAAAAATAGCACAATTGAAAAATCAGTTTTTCCTCTTTGCAGATGATGACATTGAAGCAAATCGAGAATGGGAACAGCTGAGTTCTGCAGAATTGCAGTCATTTATTCTACATCAGTGTCATCCTTTTGACAACATGCAGAATGAATATACCGTTAAAATGGCTTTCTCTCTTTTGGAAGTGTATACCCAAGTTGTAGGAACTGTTCAGGTACAAGTGTTTCATTGAGCATTTACAGTGTTTGGTTTTCTGCCATGACGAAGTGGCCACAGTAAAGTACTGCAGGGTTTACTTTCATCATTCTTAAATTTCTATGGTTAGGTGTGTGGAAACTCATTAGTTGTGAGAAACAGTCTGTAATCTAGCTGCAATAAACATGGGCCCAGAAAAAAAATAGTACCCTTTTCCACGTGCTGATATGATTTAAGAACAGAGTCGTGTCCAGTTTACATTCTCCTGGGGGATTATTTCTGTGCCTAGAACCAGCTGACTGGTGTCAGCAGCTCTGCTTCTGCTGCTTACGACAACGTGTTCAGATTGCCCATGTAGTGCTGAACAAGCAAGGGGCTTTCTAGGAAAACGATGTTGCAAGTGTGGGATTTTTTTTCTTAATATAATTTATTTATTCTTTTGAACTCATGTAATGGTGTTGTTGAACTTTAAACAAGCCTGTCCTTTTCTCTCTCATCATGCATGATGTCAGGAAGAAGCTCGGCATACGAGTCACTTGGGTTTTTTTTGGGGGAGATTAATAAGAAAATCAATACTACCATATTTTACTTGAGAGCAAATCTAAGAGACTAGATAAAATGTTTTCAAAGGGTATCAAGATCTACTTTTATTTCATTTATCTGACTAAAAGTCTGCAACATGTGGTTGAAATTAATGTCATGTGATGCAATTCCTGGTTTATCTGCCTGATCTTTAGATGACCTGTAAGTTACATCCGCATTTCTTGTCCCTGTCCAAATATCCTGATGTAAAGTTTAAAAAATACAGGGTAAGAAATCCAGTCTTCCTTGTCAAAGAGGTTTGAATGAAGATTTGATATATGTATGCTTTGTATCTTAGCAAGGTGCTTTTGTTGAGTCAGTTCACTGCTTCTCAATGGCTCAATTTCATAGAATCAGAGAATCACAGAATGGTTTGGGTTGAAGGGGCCCTTAAAAGATCGTCCAGTTCCAACCCTTTGCCACAGGCAGGCACACTAGACAAGGTTGCTCCAAGCTCCATTCAACCTGGCCTTGACTTTTTTTTGCTCCCTTACACACTCAGTCTTTTCCCATTTGTGTGAAGTAGCTGTCCATTGTGGATCCCTTTGTACTACTGCCTGTTTTTCTTGTATTCTTCTGTACAGGTCTTTGCCACCTCATGTAACTGTAGTGGCATTTCCATTCTGAAATCAGCCTGTAATGACACCTCAGAAAACAGCAGCTTTCACTTGACTTTACTGTAACTTTTTCTTTACTCTTCCACCTTTACAGCAGTGTCATCATGTTTTCAGTGCTCACTTTAAGAAGAAACTTTTTTTTTAAGCTCCTAAGCTAAAATTACTTTTTTATTTAAGTCTTTATATACTTGCTGCGAATTGCTTTCCATAGTGAGGCTGCGTCAGTAGATAGATTACTGTGCACTTCTGCAGCCTATGATAAGATCTCGGCAATTGCTGCTTCCCTTAGGAACAGAACTGTTAAAATGACAGTATATCAGTATCTCTTAGTCTGAGCTACTCCGGAGTTTATGGTATAATAAAAGAGTGTGATCAAATTAAGGCCTGCAGCAAAGTTCCCCAGGAGCCTTTCTGTTGAATCTGAAGGCCTTCAGCCTGGACGTTATTTGCTCTATTGGAAATAGTAACATGCAGATCTGTGTAACATTGTGGTGTGCTTGAATGACTGATGTCATCAACGGTTCTTCATGTGACCTAATACTTACTTCAAGATTTTGGGGTATATCTGCTCTTTCTTAATCTCCTGTTGGTGTCTGAACAAGATGGGGAAATTGTAGTCAAATGTGCTGTTTTTTGTGCTAGGAGTGTACGTATGGAAGCTATAATGTGGTGCAGAGTGCCCGTGGTTAGAACAAGTTTGCAGAAAATACTTACTGTCCAAAGGGGGAATTGTCAGACTTCAGATTCCCGAGTAGTTACAGGTTGGGAGCCTGAATTGAGGGGAGTTTTTTGAAGGCTGGGAGGGATGGAAATAAAGTGCTGTGGGCTACAGAGTAAGCACTAATGTTGGGTATTAATAGCAGGAGGAAGGGTCAGGTGTTCGGGTGCAGAAGGCTTTGGGACAAGGGGGTGAGACCCACCATGAGCACCTCTTCCTGGTGAACATCTGTAGGTCTCTGGAAGGTAAGGCTGTGTTCATGGGACTGATCCCTTTTGTCTCATCTGCCCTTGTATTCTGTGTCCTTCTTTGTGGTTAGAATTGTGATGCTATCAGGCCAAGTGGAACTCACTTCACGCAACTGAGAGCAATCTTCTCCTGTAAATCATGAAAGAACTGCTTATTCCAGTCACTACTGCACATGAACAGCTACAAGAACTTTCCATTTGAAGAACAGTGCTTCAGTAGACTTCCTCTTTCCACCCCTGAAGCTTTTCGGGGTATTTACACGGAGTATGGGACATAAAACCAGGAGATGAGCGGCATGGGATGACTCATGCTCAAAACCAGAAGCGTTTGACTTTGGAAAACTGACTTTAATTCTAGCCCTTCCTCTTTAAAGTTTTATATTGCATGACCTTTTAAATGAAATGTCGAGCTTCCTTTTTAACTGACAGGATCTCTGCAGTGTGACTGTGAGTGTGATTCAAGAAGGAGTTTTGTAACTTTATCAATCCCTCTGTTCATCCGCTGTCCTCAGTTCTCATGACGTCACTGGCTTCAAGTTCCTCATAGCATAATAATTCCTTTTGTGAGTGATTCTGCTTTCTCCAGCATGGAGATCATCCTATTGTATTATTATTGACATATTCTGAAGCCACCCTAACACTGGTGTTACGTGTCTCCTGCAATAACTAGTAACGAAGGTTTTGGAGCGATGTACAAAAAGCCTATAACATGGCCAGTTGTACATTGTTTCTCTCCAGTAATTTTATCTATTGAAGGCCATCTGATTTCCACTGAAGTCAGATTCATATTCTGGAAGTGATCTTAGATTTTTTTTTTGGGTCACTTTAGATGTCCTAGCAACTGCTGTAGCCAAATAAAAAAAACAAACCCCAAAAAAACCCCAACCAAAACCCCAAACCACTTTTATCCCATGTTGCTGAGAAGAGTATGCCTCCTCTTTTCAGGCTTGGCTTTGACGCTGAGGTCCAGGCACGCATAGCCTCCAGGATTTTGGATTTGATTGGTGTCCATTACATTCAGAAATGAAGTGCTGGGTGCTAGCTGGATTTTTCTCAGGGGGCAGCAGGTTGCCTGTTGCCGTATCTCGGTCTCTCATTTTATTACCACCCCATTCCCACTCCATTTCTTTTTTGTTTGTTGAAGCATGCTCCAGAAATGTATTACGCTTTTTAAATTGTCTGTTTTTCTGGGATGTACATGGGTAACTTGTTTTCATTTTCTCTGTGCATCTCCTGGGACTCCCTTATTCTTTCATAACCTTTAGACATTGTAGCATCTTTAAACAGATCCAGTATTTGGCAGTGAGGTAACAGCCAGTTCTCTGTTCCCGGAACAACAAATTACCAGTTTCAGATCCTTAAATATGGGATGTTGGTATTTGAATCTACGGAACTCTTCAAGGCTGGGAGTAGTGTCTATACGCAGATACACATAATATGCTTAAGTTTAAAGCTTTTGTATTAGAATGCCTTTGTGTCATTCCATTTCCGTGATGAAGCATTTCATCCGTTTCCTTTTTTAAGAGAGAGGACACTTCGTTTCAAATGTGTTAATGTCGTGAAAGGAAACAGTGTAGATTAGTGCTGCTGCTAATTTAACCCAGCATTTAGAGCAAAAATGCCTCAGGGTCTTCTGGTTTCATTTGCATTTTGCTGTTCTTATAATATGAATCCTAAATGCCAGGGTTTTGTTATTTTTCTCTTTTTTTAAGACTTAAAGATATAACATGTAGGCTCTGTGGGAAATGTGGTTAGAGATCTAGAAAACCATTTTTCCTTGTTCCCTGTTTTGGTCTCTTGTTAATCCTGTGCGGTCAGTACAGAAGAAAAATAAACCCCTGCAAAATACAAAGTCACCAACCTAGTGTCAGAGATGGGATTTATGAAAACACCCATTTTAGCTGCCTCGTGTTTGAGATATTAGACTGTGGCAGTCAAGATCATATTCTCCAGACTGCATTCTTCATAAGCAGAAATACTGGCAGCCATGTGTTAAGTTATAAAAAGATAGCAGCTGATGTCAGGGCTTATTTCAGAGAGGAGCCATTTCAGAATACTGTACTAATTTTGAGCAGGTATATGTAAAATAGAATTCTTCCCTTGACATGTAGCTTTCAGTGTAAACTGATACAGAGCTGAATAATAGGGTAGAGAAAGATGAAGAAATAATAAGCTGCAGTATATAGCACACTTAAAAAGAAATTGTCAGCGGTGTACATGATTATTTGTGCAAAACTGAGAGGAAGAGAAAACCAGTTCAGTTTGGCCTCTATGTTAGGGATTTTTGAGCTGGTACAAAATCCTCCTGCTCTGATACTGGAAAGTTACCACAGTTTGAACCAGAGCCGTAGCTAATTCAAAACTATTCATAGAGGAGAGCCCGGCCTTTCTATGCAAGTGATCTATGTATCACAAGCAGCCCTCCAAATGCACTGACTTCATGTGTGCAGAAACCTGTTCTCTGGTCATACTGGGTGTGGATCAACACCACGCACAAATATAACTGTATCTGGACAGAAAACTTGATTAATTTTGAGCTCTGCTTCATTTGGTTGACCGTATGTAACAAAATTAATGTCATCCACTAAAAGGGCATGAATTTAACTCTGTAATAACTTTTTAATGGTGATTTTTAGTGGCCTCTGGGCTAGGTTCACATATTCATTTCATGCACAATGTCTTAGAATTTCTTAAACTTATTATGCCATTGAAATACCAGTTCTGTAATAAATCCATTCCATTGGTTTTCATTAGTCTCAGTTAAAGGGCTTCACCCTGGATTTTCTAGCTATAATTTTTTGCATACTTACACAGTACTTACTTCCAATGTGCAGTTCTGTTTCTACAGATTGGGATTAATGTCCAAGGACAGCAGAATTCTCGTTAGAACTTCTGAAATTGTCTCAGCTTGAAAAAAAGTGCATTTAGCAGTTCAGCCATCAGGGTACCATCCAAAACTCTCTCTCTATATATCTACTTGAGCTGAGCGTGAGACTTGGATACAAATAACTTTCACCATTTGCAGCTTTATGACATCTTGCTGATAAGATAAAGATGTAGGTGATCTTGGACAAGTCACCACTCCATGTGTGTGTTTGAAGCCAAGGGAGGTAGACAAGGGGTTTTTTTTGTGTCACAATGTTTTCTGATTGCTGCTGAGTCACAAGTACAATGAATAATTTCGGTGATATTGGAGCAATTGCTCCATGAGGAATGTAAAAGCATAATCTCTGGTAAATGTTCTTTTACTTTATTATGCAAACTAATAACATTTTAACACACAAATAATGTTAGGTTTGTATTCTGATAAATTCAAATTCAGTTCCTAATTTGAAGCCCAAAGTTTTTTCTGTCCAGAGCTCCTATACATGAGATACAGTCAAATGGGTCTTTGTCTTAAAATAACTAATGGTATAATGATATTAGGTGGATTAATATCGAAGTCTTTTTTTTTTCTTGTTTATTTGTTTCAGGACATCAGGCACGAAGCCAGTGACTTTCCATGTAAAGTGGCCAAACATCCCAGAAACAAAAATAGAAATAGGTACAGAGATGTCAGCCCCTGTAAGTATGCGTTCTTTTCCATTGTTTGATGGTTGGCCTCTAATGACTTCTTGTAACAGCTAGATGTTCTTTGTAAGGACAAAATTTCTGTTTGGGGGATATGCATCCAAGACAATTCTTTTTGTTACTATATTTGGGATAGATGTCACAGGATGCTGCTATATTCACAGGATTGTACTAGAGCACCATGCAGTAGGTTCTATATTAGTGGGCACAAATCTGAAGAAAGGAACTTACTTTACCTTTGAATTCTTGTGCTAGAGAAGAATGGTAGCTGAAGTAGCATTAATAAGATGGCAAGTATTCTTTCCGCGTCAGTGTACTTACTACAGTATCCTAGTCAATATAAGAATCTATAGATTCTTATAGATTCTATAAGAGTATATAGATTAGAATATATAGAAGAATCTCTATATTAGAATATATGTAAGAATCTATAGATTCTTATAGAGCGTCTTCTAGTCAATAGAAGCATAACTGCTTCTATTGGGAGAGGGGAAACAGTCTTGCATAAAATACATGACTTCTGGAAAGAAGTATAAGCTAATTAGAACAGAAGGGGCCATTAGCAAAGGTGGTGCTACTAGTGAGACTTGTGTTTCTGAAATGATTATTGTTACATATTCTGGTGCCGAGTACATCCTTGAGCATGTTTCCTCTGTACAAGGCACAGTTTGGTGTTGCAGCTTGTCCTCTTTTTTTATGATCCCACGTACAAAGGCAGTAACACAGAGCATGCCAGGCATAGGGAAGTCTGAACTTCTGGGGTGCAAGAGAGGCTGCAACAACCAAAACATGCAGAGTGCAACAAAGTGCAGGACGGTAGTTAAATGGTCAGCAGATAATACTTAATTAGACACTAAAGAAAGTTCACAGCTGGCTCAATAAACTGCTGCCTTTGTGCTGTGTGACAGTGCCTGTTCTGGCGCTTCTTTCCCTCTTCAGGAGTGCAGCGCTGCCACCTGATTTAAATGTGGAGTTTCTATAGGCTCTACCACTGGGCAGATGTCTGCTGTTCAAAGACAAGAGTCTTATTGTATATCAGAAAACTTCCTATTAGTAGTTAAAAGTCTTGGGCAGTTGATTGGGAATAGTAATGTTGTACATGGTTTGCTTTACTGAGCAGTTCTAATGTTTGGGGTTGTGAGTAACAAACGGTTCCTCTTTGCCTTTAGATAATACTGCTTCCAGTTTGTTTGTCTCTCTTACAAAATGTGGGAACTTGTGTGTGTGTGTTGGTGTTTTGGTTTATTTTAATTCCAAGTGGAGCAAGCTGAGACTAACGACAGAACAATGAAATTACGTTTCTGGAATTCTTGAGTTTTGTTCATTCTGCATGAAGGTGTGGTTGGGTTGGGAACAGCAGCTGAGTGTCTGTAAGAAGAATAAGAAGTTGTGTTCTGTTTGTTCAATATATGTTTAGGCAAACCTTTAACAACCTTGAACAAGATGGGTTTGAATGTTTAAGCTGCAAAAGATAAGCGGTTGTGTAATGAGATGTATTTAAAAACAGTAACTTGATAAGTGTACAAATAGATCAGTGTGATCTGGTCTGCAAATTACCATTGAGATTACTTCAAATACTTCCATTCTTGCAATGTATTCTTGGAAGATGAAGTGCAACATCTGTTACTGCCCTGCTGTAGTACTGTTCTTGAGGGACCTGTATTGTATTTCTAGAGTTACAAGCACCAGCAAACACTTCTGTGCTGTCTGTCATTAAACTCTTTAGGCTTTTTTGATCTAACATCTGATGAGGTTGTGCATGGATTGTGCTATGTTGCATAGACATTAACCAGTGTTTTCTAATTATGCTGCAGTTGATCACAGTCGAATTAAGCTAAACCAAGGTGACAATGACTATATCAATGCTAGTTTGATAAAAATGGAAGAGGCCCAAAGGAGCTACATCCTTACCCAGGTAATTGCTGGCAGTGGACAATAAAAATCGTATGGTGATTGGAGTTGGTTTTGCGGGTTTTCTTTAGCCTTATTGTGTTTGTGTTCTTTATTGTAAGGCTCCTTAAGTGCTTATTGACATCTGTGTGCGTATGTAAACATGCACATAGAACAGATTTACAGAAGTGCTACATACTCCTTCTTGCTTCCTGTCAGCTCTGACTGACTTTTTGTGGAGTGTTTCAGCCGCTTTCTATATTTGACTTTAGACCCATCGAGGCTACAAACTAACATACTTCTACAAATCTGCATGTTGGCTTATGACAAGCAGCATTTAGATGTCATTGAAATGAATCATGCTTCTACATGGAACATCAGCACAGTAGTTTCATACCCCTGGTCTTAAGCGGCCTGATAAATTCTCTGAACAGAAGTGAACCTCAAGGGAGGACTTCACATTTACAGAACTGTATTTATGAATGTAAAGATGTTCAAAACCTGTATGAAATAACATACTTGAACTATAACAGGTATTTGAGTGGGGCGGAAGTTAACTAAAATATATTAGGGAGTCTTCTGTTCCAAACAAGCAGAATGCTCTATCACGAGTTTCTTGTTAAACATCCTTCTGAAAGTGGTGGTTTTGTAGCATTTACAAATAACGTACCTACTGATACCACAACTTCCAAAAGGCTTAAGTTGGGCAGTGCTGATGCTTGTACCTTTAATGTGAGAGAGGAAAGCTATTAATACTGACTTCAGTGATGGGAATCTGGGGGGGTGGAAGTGGCTGGTTTTCACTGAATCTGTGAATTCCACACCTATTTATATAACAGATTTAAAAATACACGGGTAGCCTGTCATCTTCTGAGAGCCAGCAACTGTGCCAAAACTCTTGTTTGTCCTAATTATTCAGTTTGCTGGAGACTGTCCTGGCCTTTAATCTTGCCTTGTTTTTTACCTCTCCTTCCATGCTTTAGATAAAGGTGGACTGGGATTAATATTTTCAAGCAGCAGCTCTTCCTTTCTGTTTCTAGAGAATAAAGATAAATCTTCTAAGGAAGAAGTGTTGACTGTGAAAATGATTCTGTGCACACAGCTCTTAACTCCACTTAGGAAAAGGGAGGTTGATCATAGGGTCGAACTGGTATGTGGAATAGTCAAATGTAAAGCTAAGCTGTTACTAGTTTTCTGTTCTGATCTAGAATTTGATGGATTTGAGTGTCTTTATTTAAATCCAGTCATTCTTCCTGAGGACCCTGGCCTGCAGTTCTGCTTAGGCAAAGTGATGGATAGCACATATGAGAAGCACAATGATATTATGCTGGCTTGTGTTGCCCAAAATTCAGAGCAATGGTTTTGGAGTACGAAATACCAAAGGAAATAGCACAAACACACAGTTACAACATCTACTTTGTGAGTAGATAGTAGTCTTTAAAAGGAGTTGGCATTGCTTCAGTCCCAAAGCAGATCAATGAAGATTCTGGAAAACCATATAATTTGTTACTGATCTGGCATTGTTTCAGTCTTTTGAATGTCCATTCAGCCACGTAATTTTCAAGTATTATGAATAACGATGACTAGAAGAATAGTGTAACATAGGTGTTAATTCTGCTCTTAGTCAATAAGGTTTTATTTCCCCATTGCTTTGTGCACCTTTTCTAAGAAGATTCTCAGCATTTTTCACTCCCAGTTCTGTTCTCACAAGTGAGCCTACTTCTCTCTTCCTGTTTTATATGGGGGGGAAAGATTAGCCGTGCTTTCATGGCTAAACTCATAGTGGGGAAAATGGAACTTGAAGCTGTATCACTGCATTTATTTACAGTTTGAAATGAGAAGTTGCTTGTTACTTGTCGAAATTTATTGCCTAGAGCCGTAACTTTTAGTGGGGAATGTTGCCCTGACATTAACAGAAAATAATGCTTATTTCTGGGGATTCTGTCTCTGCAGGGACCTTTGCCAAATACTTGTGGTCACTTCTGGGAGATGGTTTGGGAACAGAAAAGCCGTGGTGTTGTCATGTTGAACAGAGTGATGGAAAAGGGATCTGTAAGTACTTTTAATTCTAGCTATGTGTTCAGTGCATGGTTTTTCTTTATAAAAAAACCCCAAACCCCACGCAATCAAAACAACAATAAAAACCAACCCAAGGAATGGGGTGGGGTAGGACGGAAATGACCATAAGTTATTTTATCTAAGAAATGATGCCTAGAATTGAATATCCAGTGAACCAGTCTTAGTGCAGACAGATAATGACTTGGTTTGTAATTGTAGGTCCTAATTTCTCCTGAATTTGTTCCCTATTGCTGCCCTAGGTGTCTGAATGCAGTTTTATTTCAGTGTACACAGATTGTACCTCTCAAAGGCCATTTGCAGCAAGTGTTCATTCACAAGCATTATGAAATGGCTTTGAAGTAGCTAGAGAGGCACTTTGACTCCAGGCTTCCTTCATACAGTAAGAGCTCTGATTATTAAAGGTACCACTGAGGCACATTGTATCTCTACTAGTGTCATTGTTTTACAAAATTCAAAAGAGGGCTCAGGAGAATGGAGGTAGGGTTGGAAGCACTTCATGTGGTATCTGCTTTAAGCAATGATGTCCTGGGTGATGTGGAATCGGCTGTTAAGCCTGTGCTTTACTCGCTATGACAAGTGTGATGGTCTAAGGTCTGTCCAGACCTTTTAGGAAGTTTACATTGGACAAGACAGGCAGAAGGTGAAGGGAAACAATAGATGAACAAACAGTTGAGGTTAATTTTGAAGTAATTTACCTTCAGATAGAAAAAAGGTTTTGGTTCCTCTGGCACATAGAGTAGATGCTGTCTTGAGAGGAAGTGCCTTGCCCTTTCTCATGGTGAAGACGGGAACCACCAGGCATGGTTTTCATCCTTGGGTCAGAGTTCTGCCTCTATGCTAACTCCACATATGCCATCCTTAAAGTGGGCTTGGCAGCTGTGCTGACTTCAGGCAAAAACAATTTTAAAGACTGATAGAAATGCGCAATTTAAAGTTGGATGTTACAGTGTAGTCAGCATGCAGACACTTTGGAGGAGGGGTAGCGGGTTTGTTGGGCATTCCCCAGTGATAACTGGGTGGTACATGCTTCAGCATAATTGGGAAAGAATTCCCAACAATCAGGAAAATTCTTGTGCAGGGAGTTGTGTTCTAATAAACTGCAGCCTTGAATTTTTAGAGTTTTGCTTTTTTTTTGTAGTGCAAGTGAAATTTAATCTTCAAAAGAGTTGCAGTAACCATATTTTCAATAGTTTCTTCCTTTCCAACCGTTCCCTCTCATTCTCTGCACTGCCAATAGTTCTGAACAAAATGATTTACTGAGATCCCTCAGGGCAGGCTGCTTACACTTCTCAGCAAGCAGCAGTGGGGGGACCTACACAGTGGAGCACAACAATATTATTGTTTGCAGACACATTTGGTGGAGAAATGAGACACAAAGCCTGTGGCTGTCTCTTTAACATCAATAAGAGAAAAAGTGCAGAGAATTAGAATGCATTCTGCACCCTGATAAACTAGAGAATGGATTTTGAGTAAGAACTAGAAATAGTCGGAACAGAACTGGTGTTAGTCCATGAATAAATTACTGAAGAGTTTTCTTACTTATTACAATACTGTCAGAAATCATCTTAGTCTTGAGAATGTTTTCATTGTTCCTCCATGTCAACTTTAAACCCATATTATTTGCCCTTTAATAAAGGAGACATTAGCCATGTCCAGCAATCCATTCTGTTGCATGGTTGGCAATGGTTAGACGGTAGTCATAATCCCATTTCAGAGGCGCTTAGTGGCAGAAGAAGCTGGCCACTTCAGCCAGTCACGGTATCCTTAGATTTAACTGTCAACCTTGGCTGCAGGCTTCCTGTTCATGTTGCTGATGAGTTTCTTCTTAGTTTCAATTTTTCACTGCAAAATGTGCTACTTTGCTATTTGGTTGACTCATTTCAGCTCCTAGCACGTAGCAGGCTTTGCAAAACTCGGCTCTTTGTGATACTTTACTGAGAAAATTGAAGTTCAGTCAGAAGTACGTAATGGGAACGTTTGCTGAATGCGGGGGTTTTGTTTGGCTCTTTACTTCTAAACTGTGCCATGCAAAATCCAAATGATCTCACTGCTATTTTTATTTCTGTGGTAAGTGAATGGAGTAACCCAAAAATCTCATCTGATGTTACACTTGCAAATTAGCAGTGTTGTCATTCTCTATATGTAGCTTCTTCGTGGAATACATAATGCTTTTCACAGTATGTTCTGCTCTTGTTAGCATCTATCTCTTCTTTTGAAATTAAAATGTTTGACATGAGGGTAATAGATAAAATGCAGAGTAGACTAAAACTCAGCTTTTGGCAGTGTTGAGAAAGCTTTTATACCTAGACAGTTATTAGATTTGTGGTTTGGTTTGTTCTGACACAAGCTAAAACAACTAATGGCGTTGGTGATTTTGATTAGATTACGTAAGTCACACTCTTTGAGCTTATGTGTAGAAGAAAGAGAGCTCTGCCTTAACAGATCTGTCCTTGATCCTTGATTCAGTCAGGGTCAAAATAATTTGGCTCATACGATAGGTTCAGTGGAGATGTGGTTCTGCAATACAAAGGAAGACTGTTGCTCTTTGCACTCGAACTGGTCCTCCATATAATAAAAGCAGATGAAGAAATTATCTCGTAAGGAAATGTTCTATTTAAGGATGTTTATTCCTTGCCTTTTACACAAACATAAATGATGTAGAAATGTCTCCTATTTGTTTTTAGGTCAAGTGTGCACAGTACTGGCCACAGAAGGAGGAGAAAGAAATGTTTTTTGAAGATACAAACTTGAAGCTAACATTGATATCTGAAGATATAAAATCCTATTACACAGTACGACAGCTAGAATTGGAAAACCTTACAGTAAGTACAGGAACTAGCACAAGTCAGGTTCTTCAGTCCCTCTGAGGTGAGATTCGCCTCCTCATCAATAAGGCCTTGAAAAAGGTGGTCGTGAGTTATAGCAGATTTTGGTCTGGAATTGGTGATTCTGCATGGAGTTTTCTTCAGCCTCTAGTTTGTGTGTTGTGGAAATAAAACTCCTGAATATGTATGAAACGTATCTGGGGAAACTACAGTTGTTTTCATGTCTCAGCCGTACACCGGGTGTGAAGGTTAGTTTGTGGCTGCCTTTCAGAGAACCCTTTATAAAATCACTTAGCAGATGTTCTAGGGCTTTTGTGTTATAGCTGAAATAATTGCTTGTCCTGCTAAGGTCCATGTTCGCATGTGTCTTGTTCTAAGGTAATTTTTAGGGTTTTTTTGGCTTAAACCTTCAGGTTTTGCATTGATGGTCTTCATCAGAAAGCAGGCACTGTTTTAGTCCTGGTCCTGCAATAAGCTGTATGGAGCTCAATACAAGGATCAGACCACGGGCTTTAAGAGAAATGCTCTTTATTTTCTTTTCTCTTTTCCTTTCGTTTTCCCTTCCTCTTTTTTCTTCTTCTTTCATCTTCTTTCATTGTCATCTTTTTCTTCCTCTTCTTCTTTTGTCTTTTGTTTTTCTTGCTCTTTCATATTTTTCTTCTTTTGTGCAGCACCAAAATGAAAGCATACATGCCGTTCCCCACCCTTCCTCTTCTCTTCAGCACTGCCCTTTATTAGAGCTGTGAGAGCTAATCTAAAGCTCCTTGGGGAGGCTGGCTAAGGAAGGACACCATTAACTTCCACTGAATGCATGTCACTGAAGATGATGTCTTAGGTCCTCGCTGCTGGGCTAGGTGTAGATGCTGGGATATGCTAGCCTGCGTTCTGTTGTGTGCTGCTCGCTGCTGGAAAACACAATTATTCCCTTGCTCATCTGTTAGCATCTCACATGCTTCATTTTGCCAGGAAGCGTGACAGCAGATACGGATTTGATTAAATTATGCCTGAGTAAGGATTTAGTTGATGTAGTTTGTGGCGTGTTAACTATGGTGTCTGCCATAGATGTATTTGAGGGCTGTAGCTCAGTACTTGAGGAGGATGCGAGCACCAGTGGGTCAGTAGTCTTAGAAAAAGTATTCAAGCTGGGAACAAACCTGTAAAGAAACAGCTGTGATAATGAGAGGGCTTTGTCTGCAGAAAGTGTAAAGGGCTCTTATAACTTGAGGCACTTCATTTCTATCATTAGAAACTGGAAGGCAGTGCCAGCTATCTTGTGGTGATACTGAGCTCTACTGAATAAACCGAGCCCTGGTAGAAATTAGTAAATTTACTTACCCAATTTTCTTTGCTCAGAATGGAGACCTTCACAGAGATAATTATTTGTCATTAGTTTCTGAGCTATGCAGCTATAAAAGCTCCCTTAGACTGGTGGAACTTTCTCAGTTGAATTTAAGCCAGCTGTTCTAAAGATGTAGTGACAGCCGTGGAGTCTGAGTAGCGCACAAAGCTGAGCGGGCACATGCTTCCATTCCATGGAACTCAGAGTTAGGTTCTTAGGAAGTAGCTAAAATTTTTCCAAAGGAACAGAATTTGAAACTGATCGGAAGGTGAAAATGTTTGAAGCTGAATCATAGAACCACAGAATAGTTCGGGTTGGAAAGCACCTTAAGATCATCCAGTTCCAACCCCCCTGCCAGGGGCAGGGACACCTCCCACTCAACCATGTCACCCAAGGCTCTGTCCAACCCAGCCTTGAACACTGCCAGGGATGGAGCATTCACAACTTCCCTGGGCAACCCATTCCAGTGCCTCAGCACCCTTACAGTAAAGAACTTCCTCCTTATATCCAATCTAAACTTCCCCTGTTTTAAGTTTGAACCCATTACCCCTTGTCCTATCACTACAGTTCCTCATGAAGAGTCCCTCCCCAGCATCCCTATAGGCCCCCTTCAGATACTGGAAGGCTGCTATGAGGTCTCCACGCAGCCTTCTCTTCTCCAGGCTGAACAGCCCCAACTTTCTCAGCCTATCTTCATACGGGAGGTGCTCCAGTCCCCTGATCATCCTTGTGGCCCTCCTCTGGACTTGTTCCAACAGTTCCATGTCCTTTTTGTGTTGAGGACACCAGAACTGCGCACAATGCTCCAAGTGAGGTCTCACGAGAGCAGTGACTGTTTCCTAGGGAAATCCATGAGGAATTGCATTTGCTGCTTAGAACTTGTTACAGACAACTGTGCTTTCAATACTCGTGACTCGTGTAGCCAAGCTAAAAGACTTCCTAAATACTGCTTTTACAGACACAGGAAACCAGAGAGATTCTGCACTTTCATTATACTACGTGGCCTGACTTTGGCGTCCCGGAGTCACCTGCTTCATTCCTCAATTTCCTGTTCAAAGTGAGGGAGTCTGGCTCACTTAACCCGGAGCACGGGCCCATTGTGGTGCACTGCAGTGCCGGAATCGGGAGATCCGGGACTTTCTGTTTGGTTGATACGTGTCTTCTACTGGTAAGAACTACTTATTCCAGATTATGTGCTATGTCTGTAGAGTTATGGTTTGTTGTGGGTTTACAAAGAGCTGTGGTGTGTTCTGTGAAGTATTTTGCATGCTATTCCCCATTATCTTATTCATATTCGGGTTTGGAAGTGTATTCCAAGGCAGATTTTGTTCTTAACTGGCCATATTGAGCCTGGGGAAAGAGAGTCTCTAGTTTCAGTGTGATTCACAAAGATAGGCTTTGCCCTCATGGTTTAAAAACATCACCGATGTCTGCCAAGTAACAGCGTGGACTGTCCTGGAACAATGTAAAATAAATCTAATGTGTTTCCTTTTGCAGTCAACTTTGCCTTAGGCAGGAGGAAATAGTCCTGACTTCAGGATAGAAGTGCAGTTCCCTTGGCTTTATTGTGTCCCTGTGCAAGGGCAGTCATACAGAGAAGTCAGGCCTAGGTTAAAGTGTGCTGGGTGGGGTTTTTTTCCTAATCATATTTTCAAAACAAAAAAGGCCAAAAGGGGGAAATATACAACATTTGGGGGCCAAGTGGCTGTCTTTTAGGGACCCGATATGCAGCTGCTGCTATCAGTTTTGTGTGAGTTTATTAACTCGATAGTATGAAGGGTAACGTGAAGGTCCTCCTGCAAAATGAGTCATTGAGATCTCATCAGAGCGTAAAGCTTGTTTCAAACTTTTATCTTCAGATGGACAAGCGGAAAGATCCTTCTTCGGTGGACATTAAACAGGTCCTCCTGGAGATGAGGAAGTACCGCATGGGGCTCATACAGACAGCAGACCAGCTCCGCTTCTCCTACCTAGCTGTTATTGAAGGGGCGAAATTCATTATGGGAGATGCTTCAGTGCAAGTGAGTCCTATTGACTGCACAGCCTGTTTAACTTACGTGGGATGAGCAGAATAGAGAAACCTTTACATTTCATGCTTGCTTTAGCTTCAGTAGTCTTTATGGGGTTCTTAAATACAGTGCTTTACAGTCTGTCATGATCTGCAGTATGGTACGTAAGAACCTTCACAAAAGTACCCATGATGTAAGAGGTGGTCCTGTGTGCTTTACAGCACCATAACTGGTGTGTAGCCTGGCTTCACTGGCCTTGTGTTTCACTTCAGATCATAAAAACTTTCTAACATGCCAGAAGCCGCAGTATCGTGTTTGAATCCTCAAAGCTTGTTTTACTGCAAGCAGAACTCCAGCAGCGCTGATTCTGCTTTGCACTGTTTGAATTTGACGGAAGTAGGTGATGATTTGTTGCATTTATAGCTGTGTCTGCTGGACGTAGCTGAGGTTTGGAGTTCTTGTGTCTCTGCGTTTCCTTTTTTTCAGTGCAAATGAACAGGGAGAGTATAAAGACCCTGCTATGTTAAAAGTTACAGTAGCTTACGTAAAAGAAACGGAGGAAAGCTTAATAGGGCTTTTTCTTCCCTGAAGGAACAGTGGAAGGAGCTCTCCAATGAAGACCTGGACCCACCTCCTGAACATACCCCACCACCTCCCAGACCACCAAAGCGAACGTCAGAAATGCACAATGGAAGGATGCACGAACACACAGAATTCCTTCCTAAACATCAAGTAGTAGAGGAAGAGATCAGGTGTTCGGTCAGCACTGTGGAAGAGACGGTTCCGGATGGCAGAGCTCATTCGTCTGTGCCACTGATCACAGACAGGTAACGCATTTGGTTTCGCCCTTTTAACTGTCCTAGGAAGAGTGTCCAGTTGGCTTCTGGAGTTGAGAGGTTGTAGGATGTTTGCTCATAAATAGCTTTTCATACAGAAGGGCTTCAACACACCTTGGTCAAGCTAGCGTAATAGTTCCAACCCAAACTCTTATTAGTAAAGCTCTTATGCTTGTGTTCATTTAACTCCACACATAAGCCAGAGCCTCTTACAGGAGCCTGCTAGCAAAAGGAGAGGTGACAGCATAATGAGGTGGTTCAGTCTTGATTTACGTGCAGTATATGTTAATTTACGGAGGAGCTCTTTCACTACTCAGAGGCAGTATTAGTCACGTAGCTGAAAACTAGGCTGACTGGCTTTAGCCACACTCAGAAATGTGAAAGGCAATGCAAGCAAAGCTACTTTTGATGAAAGGAGGAGAGTGGGCTCATGAACAGAGGACTTTCTGCCTGCCATTGTGACCTAAACTGTAAGGACTTGCTGTGTACATGGCAGCAGCGAACCCGGGGCTCCTGCCTGCTTAACCGCTAGGTGTCACTCCCGATTTACCGGAGTGCTGTGGAAGCGGATGATGTCCGCATGCCCCGGTGTTGCTGGCATCCTGCATGGTAACTAGTTGTATTGAGAGCAACCAAATGAATGGAGAGACCAGCACCGAGTGGTTATTTCCCTCCAGTACTGAATGCTTCTTTCTTTGTCCTTAAGCACTAGTCAAGACACTGAAATTCGGAGGAGAACTGTTGGTGAAAACCTGCGTCTCTCACCCCACAAAGAAGAGTCGAAGAAGTCAGAGAGCTCAGAAGAGGATGATGAGAACATGATGACAACCTGGAAGCCATTTCTAGTGAATATATGCATGTTCACCTTCCTGACGGCGGGAGCTTACCTCTGTTACAGGGTGTGTTTTCATTGATGGACGTGTCAGCAAGAGCGACCCTGCAGAAAACACCACCGATTCCATGGGTTTGTAATCTGCTCCTCTGAAGGAAAGCAAACGGAGGCGCCTGAGCCTCATCTCAGTGGAGGTAGATCTTAGCTTGAAAGGCCGGAACTTTGGTTAGGGCTTAAAGAGAGAATTGATGCACTAGGGTTTTATCTAGCCCTGTGGTCCCAAGAACATAATATTCTAATCTCAGGGCCTTAAAATATTCAGGAGTAAGCAGAGAAAATGCCAAATAGTCTGTTTTCCTTTCTTTCTTTTTTTCCTCTTTCCTTTTTTAGACTCAAGAGTAGAACTACAACACATTGTTGTTTTTAGCCTTTTTTAAAAAGCCAGTTCTTGTTCTTTTTCTTTTGTTTCAGAAAAACTAGGCGCAAGCGAAACTTGCTTGTACTCTCCAAGTGTTGTAACCAAATACATGACTTATATTGACGAGTTCCCAAAAGCAGAAAAAGAACCCCCCATACCTGAAGAATGTACCTTTTTGGAAGGGGAGGGCACTGGGGGACGGGGGTTGCGGTTGGGGTCTTTGGTTTAGGGGGTTTTTTAACTTGCTTCATCACTGCAGACTGAGTTGTGGGCAGTGCCTGTGGTATTGATATATTTAATCCTGGCATAACTGTTCTTAAAGAGCTTATTGTTTTACATGTGTTTATAGAAACAGGCTTCTGCATTTGCTCAGGGTATCCCAACATGTCAAGCTCTTTTTTTTCCTTCTTTTCCTTTAATAGCTGTATCCCCTCATTGACTTTTGTTGCACTCTACTTGCACATGCGCCTATTTACATTGCACCATCCTCTGTAAAGCTGGTTTTACTTTTACATTCTGGGTTAGGAGAGGTTGAGGGGAGGGAGAGAAACAGGGAAATTCAACCAAAACGTGTCCACCAGCATTGTGCAGCTGGCATTCAGACGGACCAGTGCTTAAACCTCATCATTTGGAATGTAAAACGCAGTTTCACTCTGCTCTGTAAGGAATAGCTTCCTGCGAGGGCTGGGGAGGTGACATACTCGGAGGGACCGCAGGTGATGAGCAGGAAAGCATTGAAGTAAATCCAGAGCAATTAATGCTGTGGCAGCTTCCTTAAGACATAAAAAGCTCAACAGAAGCCGTGTTGGTCTGTGGACGTTATCAGTTGGCTCATGATGCCAGCGTTCGTGTGCTGCTTTGTTCAAAGCAAAGATTTAATGTTCTGGCTTTAGTTCGGTTGAAGATTCGCTCTTCAGCATCACGGGGCAGATGGTGCGAGGGGCAGCCCTGCACCTCTGCAGCAGGGGATGGGGATGCTGCCCCTGCGCCGCGCCCGGGACTCGAATCATGTAAAGTGCTTGTAAATAAGGATTTGGGTGCATTGGTAGAACTGTGACTGGAAGTCGGCACTGCGCTAACTCTTAGTCAGTGCTGTTCCTCGTGGATTACCAAATTATCAATAGGATAATAGCAAAGGTGTCTTTGCTCACGTCATGGCGCAGAGAAGAGGAGTGACCTCACTACCGGAGGTTGTAGTGATTGAAACCATGACAGCTGATTTACAACAGTGTTACTAATCAGTTCTTTTCTTTCTAAAGTCTTTCTAGTGATAGCACTTAACCACCATTCTCAGTGCGAGCATCACTATGGAGTACCTTACGTAAGCTTCTCCACTCCATATTTATTTGTGCAAAGCTGTCTGGCTGTAGCTCTTCCTTCAGTGAATAAGTTGGTGAATGGGGGGCCTGGGGGTGGGAGTTATTTCTATTTTGTGTTTTGTTAAGCTTGCATCAAGGGCTTTTCAAAAGTACAATAATAAATCCTCAGGTAGTACTGGGAGTCAATACTTTACCTGTGAGACTGTTGGTCAGACCAGTACTTGAAAGGAGGAATGTTGTAATCAGTCAATATTTAGTTATATTATTGGAAACATGAAAAATGAGTATAGAAAAATGGTAATATATAATAGCTCATCTGTGTATTTAAGATACATTATGTGATTGCTTTGTCCCCACTATTCTCTCCCATCATCTGGTAGAATATTGTTCTAAGGCAACGTTTGTACCCCATTTGTATTAAAATGCATGTAAAGTCTTGTAGTGTCCTGATTAAATACCACGTGCTTGAAAGGTGAAAGAACTTATATTTCTGCTTCCTGATGTGCCCAAAAATTATATTTGCATGACCTGATCATTAAGTGGTTGTGGTTCCAAGGGTGTTGCTGAAAGTCCCTTTGTTCAGCGCTAGACTGGTTTGGTGTTTATCGGATAACATGTACTTGCCCAATCCTTGGCATGACTTCTATTGAATCCCTGCGTACTCAGTGTAACCCGGTTGTTCGGCATGGTTCATTTCAGCTGAGTAAGTATAGTACAGACATTCCAGAGAGTTCAGTAAGCCCTACCCACACCTCACCCAGGGCACTGGGGGCAGGCAACAGCACGGCGAGTTCAGGGGCTCACTGGCTGTGCTGCCACTGGAAGAGGAGGAGAGGAAAACCTCCTGTGCCAGAGCTCAGTGGCAGCCTGCTGTGACCTGCAGCGATGCAGCTCCTGCAGCAGTGGCCCATTTGAGAAGGAAGAACTGTCACTGGAAGAACTGCCCTGTTCCCAGGAGGGAATATTAAATGTTAGGCCTGACGGAAAACAGAGCATCCTTCCTTTGGGTGCAGAACAAATTCACTTGGAAATGACTCTCACAAGAGAAAGCTTCTGCAGCTGATAAGAAAGAGTTCTGACCATCCCTCTTCCTGCCCCTGGCTTTTGCCGTTTCTCCCTCTGTTCCAAACATCCCCTGTCCTGGGATAGGCTGTGGAATGTCCCCCAAGCCTGGTGAGCTGTGTGTAAGGTTTACCCCACTGAACTGTATGCATTTTTGTTTCGATGTCCTGTATATGTATGTAGTAGTTTGGGTGTGTATATACAGTAGCGTTTCAAAGTGGGTGTATTGGTTAACCTATTCTTGGAAAATGGACAAACATCCATGTTAAACTTGTTAGGAAGTTAGTGAGCTGCTCTGCTATATGCCTTAAGCAAATATTTACTCATCAGGTCTTTCTTTTTTACAGATTGCCATAGAATAAACTTTTGTAAAAAAAGAGAAAAGAAAACCCCAAAAAAGCTCAATGTTTTGGTACAACAGTTCCAGCTCTCGGAGTAACCTGTACAGTTTTGCAATGATTTCCCATACGAGTTTTCAGTTCTCATTTTAGTTGTAACAATAAAACTCTTTTTTAAAGAAGGTCCCTGCGAGTGGTGTTGCTTCCCCTCTGCCTGGGGTGAGGGCGGGCAAGGAATGGGATTTAAATGTTACTGGAAGAACTTACATGTAGGTCAGAGCTCCAGCGAGAGGTAAGCGAAGCAAGCGCCGTGTCAGGGAGAGTCACAGGATCTCTGTCTCCCTGCTCTGGTCTTTCACTTTAAACAGTTAAGTTTTAACTCCTTTGGCTCAGGCAATTAGTGTAATAACACAAGTGTGGTAACGCTCAGGGACAGGGTTTTCAAAGAGGCCCAGTTGTGCTGTACCTGGCCGCTGCAGTTGGCAGGCACAGGGTGGTGGACCCATACGTACCTAACCTGCAACTCTGACACTGTAATGGTGGTTGACGTATTCACCTGTTGGTTTATGCCTTTAGAGGTGCTTGGAATGAGAACTGTCAGAAGTTGCATGGAGTGGTGGTACATACAGAAGCCTTGTGTAGGCAGAAAGGTGACTGTGCTGCCCTATCCCCTTCTAGGGACAGGGTGCCGTGGGGGAGACAGGCCTGGCGCAGTGGAGAACTTCCCAAAGTAGAACTTCTTTTTCCTGCCTTTAGAAACAGCTGTCCATTAAAAGCAGCATCACAGCACACGTAAGCAGCCTGTGAGGTTTCACTATGCTGTGGTGCAGCATGACCCAAGCACCACAGCCTGCTACCCAGCCCTCCTCAGTACAGCCTCCAGCTGTGTGAGCAAGCTGCACATCTCCAAACTCACCCCCAACAGCAGGACAGCAGCTCAGCCTGTGTGAACTGCTGGACCTGTGACAGACCGACCCCAGGAGTGGTGTGTGACACCCTGAGTAGGGCTGAGACCCTCCTTCCATTTGGGGGTTACTGCCCTGTCTGCCTGTGCCCAGCCCTATGGAGCACTCACAGGACCTTGTCTCAAACATTTTATTAGAAGTTTAGAAAACAGGATGAAATCCAACAAATAAATACTGAATAGAAAAAGTTATATATAAAAATATATACACACAAAAGCCAAACCCTGTCAAGTATTTTACCTGAAGCCAGGCTTCTCTTCATAGTGAGCTCACTGGAGGGTAGCCAATGTTGAGTAAGGAGCCTGACAATGACGTACAATTATGTGACGTTTTGACCTATGGCTAAATGAATGCATCTTAAAACCAACGACGACAACAAACCAACTTATCCAGAGCTGTCCATGTCTCTCAGATCTGCACAAGCGAGGTACAGTAACTGCTGAGGATCCATGTCAGTCCTTGCTTAGTCCTCTGTCCTAAGCTGCAATGATGATGAAATTGGCTGTTGAAGCTTTCCTTATGCAACTGAACTGTGTACAAGGGAAGGAAACACCAAGCAATAGCACTGGATAGTCTTTAATGGATGTGGCAGTTGCTGTAACTGACCTGGTGTCTGCTGGTCTCTAGATGGACTGCTGGAGAGTGATCATTTCTCTCCTCTATAAGGAATAAATAAAAGACTTCACAGAAAAATTGCTCATACTTGACTCAGCTTGAGCAGGGGCAGCTGATTCCAGTAAGACGGGGAGTTTAACTCAATCTGGTTCCATATTTTAAGAGATCCCAGTTTTCATTTGTCCAGCACTTGGTATTTCATCATGTGCTGAGACTGTAAAGAAGTATTCCCACCTGCTTCATGCAGATTGCAAACTGCCCCTTTGGGAATAAACCTGTGCTTACTTAAGCAGGGCATAAGTAAACCAGACACTGATGAACACCACAACCAGCTCCTCAGGTGCCCATGTGTGGCTGTGGGAACAACATGATGTGGCTCCTTGTACCTGCTGCTAAAAGACTGTGATTTCAATTTCAGCCTCTTGCTGTACGGTGTCTCTGAGTTCACAGCAAATCCTGTCCATCTTCTCAAAGGCTTGCCGGCCCTGTTCACCTGCGGAGAAAGAGGGGACGGCCCACACTGAGGACGAGAAAGCAGCCAGAAACACTACAAGCCAGGACTCTGGAAATGCTGCTGTTGTGACCTTGTTCGGAACAACAAGAACTCTCAGTAGTGACAAACACATTTCTAAGGGAATAGTTTCCCAAAAACTGCTCAAAGCCACCATGGAAAAATCAGCCCTTTGGTAAACATTTCCACATGAGTAACAACTTGGAACATCACAGCTGGAAAACTTGTGTAATGCACGTGAAGCTGAGTGTTTCTGAGAAGCAAGCCTGGAGATCCCCAGAACTAAGTGTGAACTGAAGTGGTTTTGGGAAGAACAGAAGAGGGAAACTGCTATCTCCTGAATAAACTGGACACCCTCCCCAGCAGCTCCGCTCAGCAGTCAGCCTGGGCAGCTCTTCGCCCTCGGCAGAAGCACAAGTACTGATGGTAGCACATGGGGAACACCTGTGTTTTGTCACTGAAGGTCTGCTCCACTGCAGGTCTGCTGAGTCCAGGTGAAGTAACAGGACATGTGCCAATGAAAAACCATTTTGTTTGCACTCTACCCCCCCAGTATTCAGAGTGGAACCACTTGCAGAAGAATAGGAATATCAAGATTAGAAGTAACCAGTCAGTTTGTAGGTGGCTAAACAAGACTACCAGGCCCAAAGAGGTCTGTTGTTTTCTTATATTTAAGAGACCTTTCAGTCATCCTCACTTATCTCAGAGCTGGAAGAGGCTTTATTGTGACCTGCCAGGTTCTTATGTCCTTGTTACAAAATCTAGGAGAATGTTGCTGATGCCAGGGCTACCGTTAGGCAGTACCATCAGTACTGCCTGCCATCTTCTTAAAAGGAAGGTTAGTGGCTCTTAAAGCACTTTATCCTACAGTGATGGCCTTGGCCCTGTTCTGCAGACTCTAACAGAGCCTGTGGTTATTACATGTGGTACGAAGTTTATCTCAGTGTTGATGAAGTAGCTGTTGATAAACTATTTCCACTGTCCCACATGTTCAGGCCTGTTCTGGTTCTGCACTATTTCACGTTACTAAGAAGCAGTACGACAGACTTACCAAAGGACAGTGTTGTTTCCCTGGCTGCATTCCTCACTTCCTCTGCTTCGGACTGGCACAGCTGGGCAACCTGCTCGATGCTCTCAACCCCCTGTGTGAGAACAGAACAGTTTGCAAGAGTAGCTCTTCCGCAAGCAAGGTAAACACATCCATACTGACTCCCATCTCTTCTTGCATCCGAGTTCTACTGTCACCTTCCTTCCTACCCCCCGCAAACACATCAGTTCTGATCATGCTCAGTAATTTAAGAAGGAATGATAACTTCCTCTCCTATTTTAGGGCACAGAAAAAGTGCAGAAGCTCCCAGGTACAGGTCACTGCTGCAGCACCGTTATATCAGCCCAAACCAGTCAGGACCTTCTCTGAAAGGGCAGCTGCGGGTTGTGCAAGGGCAGCAGCTGCTTTGCAAAGCTGACTTTGAGGACAAGACTCTGATTTTAAAGGTCCTTTCCAACCTAGCTGATGCTGTGATTCGTTGGGCCTGTCTTCTGGCTTGTTTGTAGAAACTGTGCTCACAGTAATGCCTTGTATGCAAACTCACTACCAAACTGTGGCGGCTGGAAAGCTTTACATCTGTTCTGGCAGCTTCTTACAGCAGTGATGCAAATGTTACTGTTATTTCCTGGCTATAATCAGCTAGTGTTGAATACGAGACTAACTGATTTAACTTTCAATTTCTACAGTTAAAGCTTTAGAACCAGCTCCACGTACAGCTCACTGGGGCTAATCTTTCTGCATGCAAGATGTCCCCCAGTCAGACAGTGGCTGTTGTCCTTCACCAACAACAATGCTGTAAGAAGGTAAAACACACTCTTTCTACCACTGTACTGTGCCTCTCACATCAAACTGAGACACTCCCAGATCCCTGCAGCCCCCTGTGCTGCTGCCTTTTGAATAGCAGCATAGTTTGTAACTTTGGCAATCAAAAAATTCACAAACTCCCAAGGTAAGGAAGCTGAAAAAGCAACCCTACTGGCTTCAAAACTAAAGCTAGATGCACTTCTGCATGTGGCAGTTTGGGCCATGTACTTACTCTGAGGTTTTTAAGAGCCAAACAAGCAGCCTGCTGAAGTCTTGTGTCAGAGTCAGCTAAAGCATCAGTGTAAAACAAGAGAGCCTGAATTGAAAAAGAAACATTTTATAAACTACAGCATAATCGCACACTGAAATTCAACCTGATCTAAGCACTGCTGGTGTTACCAAGCTGAAACTGAGTAACTGACATGGACAAGTCACTTGAGTACTGATGTAGTTTAGGTTCTAGTTAGGAGGTCAGAGCCGACAGCAACACTATTCCAGGACACCAGATCCATGTATTTCAGCATCCATTCAGACAAGCTGGGAACGATTCAGCCTTTACCTTTCCCCTGCAGTTCCGGCTCACCGCCGCACGGCACAGACATCCCGTGGCCGCTTTGCTGACGCGGTGGTTGTCGTCCAGCTGCAGAAGCCCCAGGAGCCGCAACGTCTGCGGCAGCGGCTGGAGCTGGTTCAGCCGCTTTCCTTTCAGCTTCTTCAGAGTCTTCAGCCGTCCAGGACACTGCAGCTCCTCGATCAGCATCACTGCAAGAGAAAGGGCAGCATCGCTGACAGCTGAAGGCGCTACCAAGAGAAGACAACCCCCTCTAATTCTGTCTCCTTTAGCCACCAGCAGTTGTTCACAAGGGTAAGACACAAGCCAAGTGCGGCAGGAAGCAGATCAGGACAACTAGCCCTTTGACCATCCTGTCTTCTCTCCCTGTCATTGTTTCATTTCTTCCTATGCCAAGACCATCTGATGAATGGAGCAGAATGGAGCAGAGATTATTTCACACTATTAGTTCACAGGGTGCAGTGAAGCCCTGGGTACATCAAATACAACATGCAGTGCTAAAGAACTGCACCTACTCCTACACCTTGGGTGTTAGGACAAGCAGACCAGTCCTACAGTAAGGAAAACACCATTAAGCAAAATGCTGGAACCATCGCTGGCAGATCTTGCTGTACTGGTCAAAGAGAAAAGCCTCTGCCTCTTAAAAAAAGATGAGCTCAGGCACTGGATTTGCAGTTCCAGTTTGAAGAATATCCCAGGACTTCCTCACTGGCCAGCACCACACAGACCTCAGGCCAGCGGTAGATGACTCATCTGCATCAAAACAAGACTAAAGATGCAGCCAATATCAGGACTATTTTTAAAGTCATTCTTTTCTGACACAGGCCAAGCTGTAACTGCTGTCACGTGCTAGACTCATGCTACATGTGTAACCGCAGCTGTAACCAGACATAGGTAATAGCAAACAACACACATAGAGCTGCAGACATACACTCAGTCCCTGAAGCCAGCCCTAGATTGCTGCCAACTGTTTCTGCTTGAATTTCAGACTATTACAGACCCACTTTTTAGGGCACTTAAGATAAACCTATCTTCCCACCTCTGCTTTGTTTTTACCCCATTAGGTATGGGAGCCAAGCTTGTCTTCCCTGTTCTAATTAAAATTACATGGACATAAGGGCAATTAAAATGGAAACAAATTGTCAATGCAATGGTTGGGCTGTTTTCTGCTCTGAAAGTAGATCCTGAGTTGTAATCTGGAGAGCAGCAGCCAGCTGCTGGGCTTGTCAGTTCAAGGGAAGGAGCCAAGCACTGCTCTTACCTTCTTTAGCAAGCTTTCCCAAGTGTTTTTCCAGGCTGGTGATGTGGTGCTTCTCCAGATAGCTGTAAAATTGGAATGAAGTCACCAGTTCTGGCTGGAGGGGCAGGCAGGGGAGCAGCCCATCACAGGTGGCAATCTGCTCCAGCAACCTCTGCAGCACTGGAAGCAACATGGGGAAGAACAAAAGAGAAAAAGAAAGGTTGGTTAAATGTAACTGCTTCAAACAAGTCAGAGTTGTAGTATAGTTTTAAAGTGCATAAAGACAACATTTAGCCATGCAACAAATGGAACCCTGAGTGGCAGCTCAGTACCTGCTTCTAACTGACGAGGGTATTTCTCCTTCACTTTGAGCATCAGGGTATATTTTAGTGTGTGACGGAATCTTTCTGCTGAAGCAAACAAGATGCTGCTGGGCTCTGCAAGGTCACTCCAGATCTTCAGGTAGTGCTTCTTCTTCTTAATCTTCTGAATAACTGAAAAATCCCATTTTAAAGACCATGAGCTCTAGCAGATTTTGGATTCCACATGAGAAAAGAGACACCAGATGGCACATGTAGAGATGTGTCAGCACTGATCTGTGGTTGTGTTGTGTAGATGGCTTTGTTCAAAGCTGGAGATTTGCTGCCGGTATTTTAACATCTGCAAGCACTGATTTCATCAGGCTTGGGCTAAGCTCCTGAACTTGTCATTACAAAACCTGAATGAGACACACAGCATCTCCTCTGCCTTGTGTTAATTCATTTTATCCAAGTCAAGTTTCAGAAGAGCTTTGTGAGTTTAACTGTTTCCGTTTCTATCAACCAGAGCTGCGCCATTCCCAAGCACTTTAGAGATCCTGTCTTACGTACCCTTCACAAGGGGAGAACTCTGAACCTCAGTGCAGAGGCTGAGGCAGGCTTTCCTTCAAAGAAGAAGAGCACTTGAAGAAGAGCACTTCAGAAGAGTACTTGAAGCAATACCTGTGGCTCCTTGCTGTTATTTAAACCCTGTCCCACTCTTTGTGTTCTGCATTTAAGTCTCCTACACTCTCCTCATCATGCTGTACCACAGGCCTTTCAGAGCTTTGCTCCAGGGAAGAGTTTCTTCTCACATCCTTCAGCAGAAAATGTGTCAGCAAATGCTTCCAATTAAAACCTGCATTCCTGCCACTCTGTTTACCAAAATGAGACCAAAAGTCTTCAAAGTCTCCCACTGGGCCTTTATCATTTTGTCACCTCCAGCAGTCAATGGAAGCAATTTAGTAACGGGAAGGCCCAAGACAGGAAAAACTGCACACCAAACTTTCGTTGGACGTTTGGGCTGTTCGCTTTTATGCAGCAAGCAGAGACATAAAAGAGGATTTTATTAAGGCTGTTATGCTGTTCTTTGACTGCAAACTCCATCATCCATAACATCCCTGTTTCTAAGACAAACCAGTTCAGCTACTGGGTCTGAGACAAAGCTCCTGAAAACCTTTCCTGCCTTGCAGAGGAAAAACAAGCAAACAATGAGCCCTGTTTTCCCTAAGAATCCAGGCTTAAGAGCTGGTTTAATGATATGAATGTGTAAGAAATTCAGGATGAAACCTGATGTGTCTGGAGAAGCTCAAGCAGAGTCACCTGCTCCTCTCACACCTCAGGCATGCCTTGGAACAATGCAGTTACTCACTTTCTTCAACAGAGAGATCCAAGACATCCCCCAGGACCTGTGTCTGCTCCGAAACTTCTTCCAGTATGCTCTTCTGGACAATCTGGGCTATACTGGGTGAGCTCAGTTTCTGAAACACAACATGCTTATCTTAGCAGCTGGAACAAAGGCAGTATCGAGCACAAGATGAATGAGGGTTTGTTCTTGGAATCAAACTCCTCTAATCTAGGAGAGAACACACAGCTGCTCTCAGAAGGCCTCTTTGCCCATTATGACATGGATGAGTCTTTCTGAGTGCAAAGCTGCTCAGCAGAACAGGATGAGTGAATCACAGTGTGCTGGCACAAGCTGGCTGGCACTTGGTTCTCTTCCACCCTGTCCATTGACAACTGCACAGCAGATCAATACTAACTGTTACACTGTCCTCTACTGCCCATTCTCATCAGAGGTAATACTTTGAAGATGATAATGTGCTTGAGCACTGTAACTGAAATTAATTGAGGAATGAGGTCTCAAGGGGAGGCAGGAGTTCTTTCTTGCCTACATGCTGACAGTTTCATTCTAGAAGTAGCAGTTTTCATTCATTAAGAAATTGATCCCCTGTTATCGATGCACAGTTCAACCCAAATCTGCCCTACTGCATTAGCAGCCTGCTTGGGGCACAAAGGTATTACCTAGAGCTTCAGCAAAACTCAGAGGCTGAAATCAAGCAGCAGTTTTGTATGACACATTCTGAGCATGCATGCACACTGCATTTTCTGGACTTAATTTCTATTCTGAGCCTCTTTTTATAATGGAGCCGGCTACATATTCATTTTTGTAATTGGAATCAAAACCACAGGCTGTTCCTTACCTGCAAAAGGCCTTTGCACAGCTTCAGATGAGTTATCAAAAGAGTGTCTAAGTTGTCATCACCTGTGGTTACATCTCTTGTTTCTGTTCTCGTGTCACAGCTCAGGGACTGCAGTGTGTTGTCATTGTATGTGCTGTTGAGGAAAGAAAAGAGAAGAGTTAAGACTCTCATAGCTAAATAAGCTAAAGATGTACAGTCTCAGTAGCAGCCTGCAAGCAAGCTGCAGAAGTACAAACCCTGTGGCATTTAACAGATCTCAGCCTTTTTTATTGCACTGATAACACTTCTTAAAAACATGAGGACTTTATTTCTATAACTTTTGCCAGTGCAGTAATGCTGGATCAGTTGATCCCACAAAATCCCATCGTGGAGAACCAATACTAGTAAAAGATGCTTCCAGATAACATGAATTGAGATGCTGTCTCATTTGCAGCAGGTGAGCTGCAGAAGCAGCTGTAGTGTCTCCCAACTCATTGATATTGGGAGTGTAATAAGTCTCCCAGGATCAGGCTTGTAGCTCTGGAATGTTCGGTTTCAGTGCACAACTTGCAATACTGAATTCAAATGAAGCAACAAGTAGAAGAGCTCTGTAAGTTAATTATAGATAGGGCAACACCGTCCAGTATCATCTTGATCAGCCTGCTTGCTGCAGTCTGTTTCTAGCAGGCCTACACATTAGGCACTTCCACCATACTCTGTGGGTTATTCTGAATCTCAGAGTATTCACAGCAATTGGTTTCTGCCCTGGATGTTCCCACCAGTAGCAGCTCTGCACAGTTGTTTCTCAACTGTGTAAGGCAAGCACAATGTATTAGGAAGCATTCCTGGGATCAGCCCTCCTTACCCCTGTAAGGAAGTGCTGCGGACACGTACCTGATACTGGCTGTCCGTACGCTTCCGAACAACGAGAGCTCATCAGCGCTGCAGTCAGCGTTTAAAAAGTCAAAACTTTCCAGTACTGTCTCCACCATTAAGCTTTCCATAGATGAGTGTTTGTGATGAAGCGGCTTTAGCTGTGATGGAATAGGGGGGAAGATGCTGTTATTTGTAGTTATCAAGCCATGCTGTACGAGTTCTTGGAGTTTTTCCAGTCACTCTTAATAACAAATCAATTTGCTTTTCTGATTTCATTCCTGCCACACCAGGAAAGTTACCTCCTGCTTCAGACAGATCCAAAAATAGTGTCCTAACTAGATTCAAAATGTGCTTCTCTATTTTGACCTGTTTGTATTTATTCTTCTCTGGATTTCCCTGCCTGCTCAGGTTGATATAAGAGCTGATCTCTCTGTATCTTGTGCCATTTTCACTTATTCCCTGGTTTAGATCTTGAAGTAACTATCTTAGGGGTTTGTTGCATTCCAGTAGTAACCACGAACTTTGATATCAATAATGAACTTCATGGGACCAGTAACTTTCTTCCCCTTGGAAAGGCTGCTGTGAGATCACTGGTTAACACCATTTATTATTCCAGACCTCAGAGGAAGCCTTACAGTATCTTATCTCCCAACTCTGCACATTGGTCCCACATACAGTGCTCCCAGGTTTGCACAATACAACCCCCTGCTTGCAGAAAGCTCTTCTCCAGGACCTTTCCTCCAAAGAAAGAAAGGTTTTCAGCATCATACAACTTGCCAGGCATTCTGAACTGCCTGCACAACCTGGGGGACCCTGGAGAACGTTTGGTTCAAACTGATGCAGTCATCTCCAGGTACACTAATTCTGAACGCATTAACAAAACTTAGAAGCAGACAAAATGCAGAGGCTGTCACACACTGACACAGAGGCTGCCACATCCTGCCGAGCCCAGGCTTGCTTCCACTTTGACTGCAGGCAACTTCTTAATTTCTTTTTCCCAGCTACTGACCTGCACGCAGCACCTGAGGGCCATCTCTTCAGAGAGGCTGTGCAACATCGGGCTCCGGTGCAGTCAGCAAGCAGGGCTGCCTTTTCTGAGTAGTGTCTGACCTCTGGTGGCCAAACTTACTTTCTGGGAATATTGTTGCTACATCATTAATTCAAATCCACCACAGCCATGGAACCTCTGCAGTTTCAGGACTAGCAGTGGGAGCTACACCATCTACCAAGAGTAAAACTCCAACATACCTTTAATTTATCCCTCAGCGATGAAACCTGGTATTCCAATTTTTCCAGCTGGGCTTGCACCACATTATGTGATTTCAGCAAATTTAACACTTCTTGGAGAGTCTTATCAATTGACTTTGTATATCCATCTAGCTTTAGGTCATTTGCAGCATTCAAGCTTTTCTGGCTGAAGTCTTCATGCTCTGTCAGATGGTGTTTTCTGGTCTGGTGGAAAGAATCTCCACCTTTGCGATGACTCAGAAAACTCGGTGGGTTACTTGGAAATCCATCCACACACGGCGTCTTCTTCAGGATATCCAGAGTTGTGTGATCTGGAAGAGGATGCTGCCGCTCTTCTGCACAAGTCTCTTGAATCATCACCAATGGCAATGTCCTGTGGTCTAGAGCTGGAGTTGCAGTTCTGGATTCCGTCCCTTTCTGATCCTCGGAGCTGAACGAGTCCGCCTCACTTGTCTCTGCTGGGGTGCAAGGCTTGCTCCTCCCATGCACATCAAAATCACAGGCAGCCAAGTAGCTCAGTATGCTGGGAGGCTGAGCTTCATTATTTCCATCCCCTTGGCTCTGCCTTTGTTGCAAAACAGACTGCAGCAAACAGATGTATCAGTGAGCATAGAGACAACTGAAAAGCATGAAATACCACCAAACACAGAGAACTGAGAACTGTGGGTTCCTGTTCCTGGAAATATACACACCGAACTGATCAAAACCGCAGGGCTCTTCTGCACAAGGCAGCCAGGCCAGTGTAGATTGGACAAAAGAAGGCTTGATGGTTAGGTGAACATACCAGTGATATTACTAGCACTTGAGAGATACAGCAAAATTAAAAGGGTCATATAAAACAATCATTAAAACAAACCCCTCCTGAATGAATGAGTCAAGTCTTAGGTCTGTGCTTTGCATTCTGCTCTCCTCGGCATACTCACCAGGTAGTATTTCTCTCTGAAGCTGGGAGTATTTGGTGGGGTCCAGTTGTATAATGAGCTCTTCCTGCTACTCACAGAAAACTTGGCAGTGGTTCCAGGTGACAAGAACAGGTTCTCTGTGTCAAAGGGGCTGCAGAAGGAGACACAAAGACCCAAGTGTCAGTAAGTCTGGAAAGCACAGAAACATTTAGCAGCAGGAACAGCTGTTAGGATTGAACGGTGACATTTAGTAAACAACACAGGGAATAAAAGGAAAGCAAAACTGCCTCTCTGACCAATACCTTTGATTGCACCAGCACAGAAAGAGGTAGGCAAAAACATCCTGTGTTTTACACGGAATTCTCAACACCCTTTAGACAGAGACATGTGCCATAGTCTTGGGAACAGGAGTCCAACAGGCCATAAATCTGAAGGACTCTCTGTCCCCCTGCCATGTCCTACACAGTGCTGGCAAGTACAGCATCAGCTGCTTGCCAGCAGCCACTGGACAAATAGCAAGACATACACCACATCTGACATAGGCAGGAATTATAACACATGTAATAAAGGAAAACTGCCATGAATTCCCCCCTGCAGAGCACACAGCACCTGGAAAAGCTACTAAAAAAACCCCTACCTTCATTATCCTTCAAATACTAATAAACAACTCCTTTGGGTGGCAGAGGAAACCTGTGTGCTGGGATATGGCAAGTTGTGTGGCTCATACAGTCACGGACAAGTCCAGTTACCAGAGGATACTGGTTATGGTCTAGATGACCTTGACAAGTCCCACTCTAAAGACTTCCCACTTACCTACTACATCACAGCCATTAATTTCCCAACTGCTTTGCAAAGAGTCTAAGGAAACTTGGACAAACTGCCTCTCAAAATTCAACTCATCTAACCAGGAGAGGGGAAGCATATTTTAAGCTACTTAAAGCAAGTTTGGGGGGTTTTATTACACGTGTCGTGGTTTAAGCCTCTGTAACTCACGCAGTCGCTCTCTCACTCCCCCCTCTTTCTTCCCCCCACTCCCGGAGGGATGGGAAGGAGAATCAGAAAGAATGCAACTCCCACAGGTTGAGATAAGAACAGTTCAGTAACTAAGGTATAACACAAACCGCTGTGCTACCACCAATAATAATAATGACAAGAGAAATACAAGGGAAAAAGAATACAATTGCTCACCACCTATACCAAGCCCAACCATGCAGTGCACCCCAACCCTTCCGCGTCTCTGCTCTCTGTTTTACATCCTGGGCATGACGTGCTGTGGCATGGAATACCTCTTTGGTCAGTTTGGGTCAGGCGTCCTGTCTCTGCTTCCTCCCAGCTTCCCCTCCTCCTGGCAGGGCATGAGACTCAGAAAGTCCTTGGTCAAACCAAAACATTACCAAGCAGTAACTGAAAACACTGGTGTTATCAGTGCTGTTCCCAGGCCGAAAGACAAAAAACACAGCACTGCACCAGCTACCAAGAAGGAGAAAAATGACTGCTGCTGCTGAACCCATGACAACATGTTACTTTTGTTCCCCACTGATAAGCCCTGTGGCACGAGGAGTGAGTTCAGTTTTCCACTTAGGTACTGGCATTTTGAATACAAGTTAATGGTTTACAACAAATGTGTAATCTCACAGATATGAACGTAATGACCAAGGAGTAGGATAAAGTCAGCTGCATTCAGCTGTACAGCACAGAACCACTACAAGTCTGAAAAGACACAAACAATCACAAGGACTAATCAATTACACGGAATGGAACTGCTCTCCAGCAAAAGCTGAAAAGCAGAGCTCCAGTTGTCTCCAGCTTCTCCTGTTGCACAGGGACAATTCTCAGCAGCATCCTGCAGTGCCACACACCACTGTCTTCCTCCAGCATGGAGGTATCCCTCTGTGAGCTCACCTAATGCAGGTTCATTGTCTACATGAACACTGTCACCCAGCTGGGGTTCATCAAGCAGGCCAGTTCCTTGGAGTTACATCAACTACCATCTGCATTGGCTCACCACGCAGAACATAAATCAGGTTTCTGACAGCGAGAGCTTTTTAGGCAAAGCCTATGTTTACTGAGGGAAGAAAATTATGAATCCCATCCATGGCATTTCTTAAGAAGAGTCACAGGGATCCATTCCTCAGATTTTTCATTTTCAGCTTTTAATATAGCATGCAAAATGACACTTTGGAGGAAAGGGGCAGGAATAAGAAGCTAAATCTCTTTTGTCCTTTTGACAATTACTGAAACCCGCTGGTAAAATACCACTATTGAGCTGCTTCCAGCCAAGTACACACTCCCTGTTACTGCAAGATTACAAGCTGTGAGAGCAAAGCAATGGGCGAATGAAAGAATGAAATCTGCGCTAAAGCATCCATTCTCTCCTGGTTGTAAGCTCTTTGGGCGTGATACATTGTCTTGTTTCACATTTCTATAGCAAACAAAACACCACAGTGGGACAGAGCTGTGAATCCATCTCTCCCAGCACCTTGACATTGACAGAAGCCAGTAGGGGATTTTCAGGGGAAAAGCACAGGAAATAAGTCAAATCTAGTAGGCTTTCCCCAGACACACACTCAAATCTGAGGCAATTCATAGCTCAGACCTGTCACACAGCAGACTTCACAAGCAGACTATTGCCTTTAGTTGTCGCACACTTCTCCTTAGTTTGTCTGGTCACTTCCTGAAATCACTAATACAAAAATCTCTGCAGAGGTCAAGTTGGCAAAAACTTCACTATTTCATTTGAAATTGTGGAACAAATACTTTGCCATCGGGGTCTCTTGTGGCTGTACTGAGAGAACCGATGGCTTACCATTTACTTTCCACATTCCCCACAGTGAACATCACTATGCCTGTACAGTGTTATCCATCAACACCTTTCCAAGATAGAGAAATGCTATTAAAAAGTGAAAGCGGCCCCATGTCTGATCATCTTTGTTGCCCCAAATCTATTTCTATACTGCCAAACGCGTTGGCCTTTGGTTATAGACTAATTACAATAGTGGCATTAAATGCATGACACTACAATGCCATTCGGGCAATCTGAAGGCAGCACATAACTTTCCCTTAGCTTACCTTAGCAGTGTTGCAGGACTTTAGTGTTCAGGATCAAAACACACAGTCCCAGCCTGACCTTGAAGGGGTTTACAACTCATTAGAGCTCCTGTTTCCTAGATTAAACCAATCATGACATCAGAAGCTTTGCATCCACACACATTTGTGGTACCTCAGCCTTGCCAGCACTGAGCATGGATTCCCAGCGAGATACTGTTTTGTCACAACCACCAAAGCTGTGGAGGGATTAAATACTTGAGATTTCTATCATTTCCCTGACCCTGCTGCATTTTTCCATTGGGTGAGGAGGACACTTCCTGGTTTATGTTCTCAGCTGAACCCCATTCTGTCCTCAGCCCCAAAGGGCCTACATTCCTTTCTCTCACTGCCAAGACTGTGCCCTAATCACTCCCCTTCTGTCCAGTCACTCCATGTATTAAACACCACCGGCCAGAAGGACTCCTGATGGATAGACCTGTCTGAATCCCACTATTAAGCCTGTGAATCCACGCTTGCATTAAATCAAAGCACCACCAATTCTGGTCAACTGGATTGAACTTGCTGTTAATCATGAGACTTCTTTTTTCCTACTGAACACCAGTGAAAATGCCCATACAACTTGAACAGTGTGATTATTGTTAGGTTTCACCTACCCACTAATGCATAATAAGCACCAGCTTCAAGGTCAGTACAGCTGAACACAAGACTAAGCTATGAAACATCAGTCCCACCAAAAGGCACATTCCCATCAGAAGCACAGAGGTGGACTAATGGCTAAAGATACCTGCAGGAGTAACTACCCAGTCATCTGTAACAGCAAAACTGTCAGTAGATTTGCATCCAGAAAAAACAGTCTTTCCTTTCTTATTCCCTCTTCAACTTTTTTTTTGATCCGACTCCACAAAGCCCTGTGAGCCAGGCCAGCACATGCTCAAAGCAGGCAGAAAGCACAAGAGTGGTTCTGGCTGGCTGGCACCCTTAGATCCCAGTACGGGGTGCTAACTGAAGTTCTGTAAAGAGAATACAGGCTTTCTCTTTGTCCTCCATGTGAGACATAGAATTCAGACTGCTATTTAGGTTGGCAAAAAATCCAAAGTCTTCTGCCAAACTGGCCAAGAAAGCCGTTCTGCAACAGGCCCAAGGTCATTCACGGCATAATCTATAAAGGAGCTGAAGGAACTTTTGTTAGAGCCCAGAAGACTAGTGGTCTATTTAAAGAAAATATACATTTAGAAGTGGAAGACTGATCCACACTTGGATTTCTCACAAAGCATGTCTAGATTGAAAGCTTGCCTCTAGGGGAAATTTGGGCAAATCAGCTGGACTTGTTTAGTTATTCTTAAACCAAAGAAAAAGCAGCTCTTGAGTGCTCTGCCTTTGAAAAATACAAGCACCCCGAGTTATCACCACACAACTTCTCTTCTTTGTAAGCAACTTCAGCAAACAGGCTGTCAAAGACGAGCCTGCCAGTTCTGCACAGAGCCACTCTGGAGAACCCACTTGGTAGGATACCAACACATTTCACCAAACTTAAACATAGCAGAGACACAGAGACAGAGCTCTCATACACTGAAACACTCCAAGTGGGGATTAACTCCCAAAGAAAATGTGTCACCACTAACTCTGTTCCCAGCTCTGCTGTTGCCAGCTCTAAAAGCTGGGTGATTGTTGTCCCAAATGCCACAGAAGTGCTCATCTCACTGAGCAAAAGCTGCACTCTGAGCTGTGAGCTACTGCAACAACCAAGGGGCAACAGAATTGGAACGAACTGTATTTTTCTACAAAATATATATTTAGTTACAAATAGAATTTGTTTTGGAGATTTAAGCCATTATCTGAGAAACTGCAATATCCCAGAATAGGAAGGGTTTTTTCCTCATATAGTCCCTTTTGCAAGAACAATTTCTATGCATAACTATTTATGCAAGATACTGACATCAAGGAAAGTCAAACAAGCAGATTCAGCAAAAGTACATGAAGTGAATTGATCTGCTAGATGCCATTTGTGTGGGTTAACAAGCAGAGAGTAAAGGCAATTTCTTCCAGACTCTACTATGAACGTGCCATCTCTCAGTACAGCACTTCCTATATTAGGGCAAAACCAGATTTTAAACCCTGTTCAATAAAGGATTTCTTCTTCATTGCATAGGTGAGGCTTATGTTAGGCTTGAAATCAGGGAAAAAGGAACTTCCTTTACAAGAGTGCCTCTAAAAGGAAAGGGCTCTGTTTGCAGTCCCTCCTGCTCTGAAAAGGTGTATAGAGCTTTTGATCACTTCAAGTCTAGATTAAAGCCAAGACAAGCTTTGGTGGTGTGTGCTTGCTGAAGGGCAAGTGACGTCAAATAAAGGCATCAGACTTTGCTAGAGAAGCACCGACAGCCTGTAAATCCTCTTATGCCCCTCTTCTCTCCTTCCTTCCCCAACACTAAGACACGCAAATGTCAAAACAACACACTACTGTAATTGGCTTTCATCTAAAAGGGCTGCCATTTTAAGAGATACTTTTACTTGAAAAAATCCTAAACAAAATGCAACTTGCACCATCCCTACTCCCCACAGTTTGCAATAACTCTGCCATGAATATCTCTGCTTTCAGATTCAAGGGGGAATACATGCATAACTTGGCATGAGTATGAGGAAGTTTCATAGGGCATATAATGCAAGATCACAGCAAGCTTCTGGAATGAAGTTTCGTTACCCAACTAATTAGTGACTCAGCTTCTCAAATAAGAAACAGAAGCCTCAAAAGTCTCAGAGCAGCTGCAGCACCTCACCAGAGCACATACTGATGCCCAATGTTAGATCTCGGGGGGGAAAAGGTGCCATAAACAACGGGTGCATGCAAAACTTTGCTGCACAAGTTTCTCATCAACTTAAAGCCATGTGTATGTTTGAAAGCAATTTTCAGACGCTGCTGCCAAGACTCATTTTTCAGCCCAATTGCAAGTACAAATCAATAGTAAATTTCAAGAACCACAGCACGCACAAAAGACCTTCAAAAAACAGTCTGTTGATCTACAAAGCTTTTCTTCCCCAAACCCCAGAAATGCAACCTCAAAACACCTGAACAACAATTGCAACAGAAAACCTTCTGGCATTTCTCCTGTTGGTGGCTTAAAAGACTGTGATAAGGGTTAAGTCAAACGATGCTTTCAAAGGTAATGAAAGCTAAAACCAGGGTATTAAAAATCAAGTCTGACTATAAAATAATTTGGTTACTTTACCCTGAGGGCAGGAAAACTTTTCTCTAACCAAAAGATGTGTTTGGGTGTATTTGGCAGATCACACATCCAACATACACAAGCTTTGTTATTTTTTGGCAATTCTTAAAAACCAAGAATGACTTAAGAGTTGTATCAGGCTGTCATGGATACATCTGGCCTGCAAGGCACAGCTCCCTGTCCTTCCTCATTTAAACACTGTTAAGTTTCTGCTTCTCCTGGATCTACAAGCCTAGATCCACAAGTCATCACAAAGTGGCCTTTCAAGAAGATCCTCATCACATAGGTGTGTCCAAATGCTTCTTTGCCAGGTTGAACTTGGAAGAACCGAGGACCGCATTAAGCCATGGGCAAGTGAAGAGTGCCTGCTGTTTCATTGGGCACTTCACTAAGATGCCTAAATTTAACCCAAACAAGAGTAAATGGAAACAGGTTAAGAAGTTTTGACTTGCTGCAGACAAGACTCACAGAATGGACTGACAGTCCCATAAAGCAGAAATAACAGCACTACCTCAAAAATCCATGGTGGTATGTAGAGACTGTGGAAGAAGTTCCAGTGCAGCATCCACAAAAGTGAGAATTTGCTTTTATTAACATCAATAATCCACTACAGAAATTGATTTACAGGTTCAAATTATAAAACAATTTAACAAATCACAGGCACCATGAAAATCCTCAGCTATTTTAAAAGTGCATTTGCAACCAAGCTTCCCTGCAGTGCACAAACAGGCCTTATATTGATAACTGTAATAATCACAGTGCAAATATAAAGGTACTAAGTCTTTGGGAAAGCTTCATTTTTAACAAATTGTGGCCTGGTGCTAGTGACTGTCCTAAAATTGCAAGTATGTATTTTTTTATTGTGCCTAGAAGCTGCTATTTTCAGTATTATTTCATCATCTTTAAAATAACTGTTCATGTTTTATAGGTGTATATACGTTGCTCGGAGCGAGACTTGAATGCTCATTCTGAAGAGTAGTAAGGTAAGTACAAGCCTACTATCAGTTCACACGGCTAGCCATGGCTCTGGCAACATCAACGCATAGAATTAATGGGTGATAGACATAGCTCCTGTCCCTTTTCCCCTCCCCTTCCCAAGGGCTGGTGCCACAGAGGCAGAGGTAAGCATAGGAGGTGGGGTTGCTGTGAGAAAACACAGGGCTGCTATCTCCTGCACCTGGCTCTGCAAATAGAAAGAGGACTACGATGTTGAATGCTACTAAGTGAGATATTCGGGAGCCTTTAATTTATTTCAACTGTTCAGCTCCAGCTTTATCTGAAGCTGTACTTACTTCCAGAGGACCTCCAGCTGTAGCTTGATGGTTCCCAGTTCAGTTATGTCCACAATGATTGCCTGAGGCTTGGTTGTAAAGAAGTTTATGCTGTCACATGTCACAACACCAACCAGAATAGTGGCCAGTCCTCGCAGCTCTGTCACCTGCAGGGACAAACACATCCATTTTCATCTTACCAGACAATCCTCAGTCATGTACATGGAAAGAAGAACACCCCAGGCTCAGATCTGCTCTGAGGCCCACAATAAACTTAAAGCCTCAATACTCAGTTTTGGGCTCCTAAACTGTTGAGAGTCAGTATCCCCATAAGGAATATGTTGTAGATGGCTAGCAAAGAGGAGAGAAAAGCTGGGGAGAGAGCTGTGCAGAACATCTGACAACAGAATTTGGGGGACTATGATTTTAAGAAAAATTAAGTCTGAAGTTTGGAAATTTAAGCTGTGGTATTCATACAAGTAGTTGCTATTAGTACAGTCTAGCTTGTCTACACATTGTAACAACACTGTCATAAAAATCTGTATTACAGAGAAGTATATTATCCTACCTACACTAGACTATGTCAGCTCTCAGTTGCCTAAAGGATCCGGAAGCACAACTCTCTGCATCCACTGTGTCCTTTCTAGCTGTCCTAAGCTCAGCTGAGGACCAAAATCAGAACTGTGTCAGTTCTCTCCTCTAGCTCTGCAGGCAGCTCCAAGTGTGTTATCAATGCATTTGCAGACCTGCATTTTCCCCAGGCTGGCACTTTGCTTTTTCAGCTACTTAAAAAAACAAATGACAAATCCAATCAAACATTTGCTTAGTTCCACATGCTTCCAATGCAGATCAAATTGTTTCAGAAGCACATAAATCACACTCAGCACAGAGTTTTAGAATAAGCAACTGAAGTCTACTTCAGGAATGAGTTCCATGCCTGTATCTCCTTTAAGATGGAGCAGGATTATGCTGCCAGGCTCCTCCTGGAACACTCTTTGGCACTTCTCAATTTTATTTTTTTAATTTTAAGCCTGCTATGTATTTGTACTGGGCACAGATGACTAAGTACAAAGTGGAAAGAGCAGGAGGGTGTGGAGAACATCAGTCAGGTTAAGAAAGTCTTTTCATAAGCTGACAAAAAGAATAAAGCTATCATTGTCACACAAAGTAATACAAGGTTTTACAGCTATTATGGGAAAACGGGGATCTGGATCAGCCTCTCACCTGACATTCATTGTGCAGTGGCAGCAAAAAAATGCATTATAACTACATTTCCAAATGCTGTGAGGGCAAGATGCCAAAGAGTCTCTCCTATGTAACCCAGTTTTGCTGCCAGATTGGAGGGGAACATTGCAATAGCTGCTTTAACAGAGCTGCCAAAACTTGAAACACTGCACTGGCACTGTTTCCTAGTAGAATAGGATCCAGCAGAGCCTTCGATCGCAGCTCCTTTTAGGTTGACAGGAGTCATGCTGCAGTGTCCAGCCCACAAGAGATGCCAGACTACAGTGGCAATGCTGTGTGAAAATTAACTCTACCTGCTAGGTAAGTGTCAGAACCAGTGCCAAGGGCAGCTGCACAAGGGTCTATGAAAACTACATACTTCCTCAAGGGGTACTTATAATGTGTCACCTACACATCACAGGCCACTAGCACTGGTCCCTCACTGTTAAGGATATGACTTTTCTAAGGCACTTTAGAGTTCTGATGCTTTTTTTCCCCTAAATAAAGATACCAAGTACAGACTCTTTGTACCAGTACCTAAGTGCCATTGGTTCGCTGCAGATACGGAGCATCTCTGGAGTAAAATACAACAAAAGAATCTGCACTGCCCCCAGAGAAAGGGATATTTAAACTACAGAGTCAAAACATACACACATGCAATGATGTTTTCCTTATACGCAATTCTCTTTCAATAGAGAACAGAACCCTAGGTAGTTAGTATTCCACATGGGTCATAAATAATATCTACATATACATCTTTTTGTCTCCACATCTAGACTTTACCTTAGAAAATCCCAGATATTGATCTAGGACATAAAAACAAACCAACCACACACAACAAACATACACAACCAACCACATATACCAGACTCCACAACACAGGAAAGCAGGTGAACCAGTACAGTTACAAGTGCCAAGAAAAACAGAAGTAGATGTCTGTTCAGTAGGCAGGACATTGCTTAAACTGCCATTGTTACCTGGCTAGGAAAACCAAACTACTTAAGAGTTTTGACAAACGTTTGGGAGCCTAACAGGCAAATTGTATGGCAGAAGACCTGTTAACCCACTGATTTCAATCCAACCATTATACACCACACCTTGATTTCAAGCTTCTCATGGAGATTCGGTATAAAGATCTTTTCTTCTTCATCCCATGTCTGGCTGTCATCAGTCTCAATCTTGCCTTTCAACCTCCATTTTTGGCGCCCCAGTCGCACAAACACCTAGAAACCACCAAAGAAAAAAAATTACGTTGGGTTAACATATTCCAGAACGTTCCCTTCAATCCATAGGCCTCACATTGTTCCAGTACTGCAGAAGTGAAGCCATTCCTTTGATCATTATACATTCAGGAACTTGGACAAAGCTAGAAAACTGGAGGCAGAAATTCAGATTGAAGGTTTTAACACTTTAACTCAGTACCAAATGACATGTCTCACCCATTCTAGAACAACTGCAAAGCTATGTTGCATAGTAAGTGTAGGGGTATCGAGATAGAATGCACACTGGAATTCATTTGGAACTGTTAGAAGTAGGAAAGCAACTGAGTAAGATCCTTGGATGCATTCAAATCATGCCAAAGGAGAACCCAGTAAGATACTAGGACACATTCAAATCATGCCAAAGGCACCCTTCCAAGAAACAGACAGCAACTGTTACTTGATTCCAGGGCAACTTTGAAGACAAAGACCTGACAGGTTGGCTTTGACAGACAATCACTGCAGTCTTTTAAACCATCTAACACGTAAATCACATCTTTCCCTCTTCAGTCTCAGGGAGCAGAGTAACTAGTGACTGTGCTAAAGCACTTTTCTCATCAGAACAGTGCAGTTTTATCACAGTCCACTTCCTGCCCACCCTATACATGCTGCACGTTTGGTCTGCTCCTCCACTGCAAACTCACAGCAGTAAAATAAAGGACAAAATGAATTGCTGTATACTGCACCTCATACTGGTCCCCCGGGCAGAGACGTGCAAAGCCCACCAACCCTGAAAAGAGAAGGAAAATTCTAATACTTGTAGAGTTCAGCTTGCAATAAAGCGACTACCTGGCTAACACCCCCTTGTGCTTAACTATGCAGAAGCTACACCAGTGGCCTAAATTACTCTTAGAAGGGCAAACATTAATTGAGTTCAGGAAAGAAAGGTTGTCAGATTTTACACTCAAGTATAGAAACCACTGCAGACATGGTTTATAGCACTAAAGCAAACATTAATTTTCCAAAGTTCTATTAAGGGTTTCATTCAGAAAGCCAGTGGAAGCAACTGCCATTAAGTAAGTGCGTTCTCAGTGGATCAGATTGTCACATAGGAAGCCCCAAATCAACTGATGAGTCTTGAAAGAAACAAGACTGAACATACCTTTCATCTTCAAGTGAAACTCTCCCAAATGGACCTCCAATGCCCCTTCTATAAAGCACATGTCCTAGAAGAAGGAATGAACAGCCACTGTGACTGAAAAGCAGCACAAAGTAGCTACCTTCCCATAAAAGGCTATTTTCTTTAATGACTTCTTTTTTTATTAAAAGACACACAGTAACATCTCCTCTAGGGGAGGCTGATAAAGAGTCCATTCATACTACTTTTAAGATAGAAAATTATGATGTTGCTCCACAGAAGAATGTAACTACTTCAGCAGTTCACTGCCAGTCACCTTCCACTACTTGTTTTGTAAAAATAGCATAGCTTATTCATTATTCATGTCTCATCCCATTACTTCCAGTTGAAGTCATAGTGGACCCCAGCATTAAAGCAGAACTTGTCTTTGCCAATGCATGAAGCCAAGCTGAGCCAGGGGAAAAAAAGAGAGGCAAGAGAGGCATAGAATTCAAGAGCCTTCCTGTAAGGCATTTATTTACCTCACAAGCTTCAGCTCACATTATGTACCTGTAATTCACTTACAGGTTAAGTTTTTAACCTGCACCATTAAAAAGAAAGCCAGCTTTAAGACCTAGTACACTTCTTGCTACAAAACATTCAGGTCTTTGTTACACGTGTATTCCCTACCTCTGTGCACTCTTGGAAGTTCTTGTAAAGCTCCACTAGACTCTCTCTGGAGGCTTTGGTGGAAGGAGACAAGGAAAAGGCATGTTTCATATTCGCAGCCCCATCTCGTAGTCTGCACTGGATACAATAAGCTTCATAGAGTTCTTCTACCTGTAAGATTTGGAGGGTAGGGGAAGAATAAACAAGAATTACCCTGGCACAGTTTTAGTAGGTTTTGGAAAGGAACATCAGCAGTCTTTCCTGCAAAAAACCCAACAAAATCCCACTATCACAGCATTGCACAATGCTGCAGCTCCTGCATTTTACAGACTGATAATAAGAGTGCTACAGTTTGTAGACATTCCTGCACAAAAGCGTTGGATATTGAGAAACAATCAGCTCTGCTGCTATCAGGCTACAAGGAGAAGACTAACAATTCATTCAGGGAAAAATTGCTTGGACAGCAAGAAACCAATTCTGTCCATACAGATTAAGACACCTACAGCTATGTCAGGAAGGAGATTTCATCCCTTTGGAAGCAGAGGGCAGACAGCAGACATTCACTCCACAGAACTCCCCTTGTGGGGAGGGAGAACATGTAAGTCTCCTCACAGCAGCATTTTCTGAATAAACTGGCAGGGTATACAAACTGGTTTCACAGGCAAACACAGGTTGAGTTGTGCCAACATTCAGCCTGAATCCAGCCATTCAAGAAAATAAATAAATAAAACTCCCCTCCTCCTGTCAAAAGAGTGGGCACAGCTTTCAGAAAGCCCCAGCACTATTCCCCTTCAGGTGAATTAAAATATTTCCTGTTTAGATGGCTTGCTTATGTAGCAGTGTAAGATCTAAAACCCCCTTACCTTGCTTATGTGAAACTCCAGTTTTCTGATGTACCTCTCCACAGAGCGGATTTGCTTTTGAAGAGGGGAAAGAGAGGGGGTCTTGAGAAATTACTTCTTAAACATGCCTTTAAGTAATGCAGCAGACACATCATCCATTTTTCACTGTTTGCAACATTTCATCTCATCCTCAATAGTCTTACCTTATCCAGGTCATAGTAGAAAGCCTGAAAGGAAAATAGCAGATGCTGAACAGAAGAGCACATGTATTTTGTATGTATTAAGGATACTTTCATATTGACTATGAGACTCACAAGGCTCATCTGAAGTTACACTAAATTAAGATGCATTATTTACTATGAGGAGAAAGGCCAACATTTTTAGAAGTAGTTTCATTTTCTGTGCATGGTTGGTTGGTTTCTTTTTGCAGATGCTTTAAATGAGACAGTAAAAGTCTCGCTACCATCTATAACAAGGACCTGGACATTGAGGATGGTACATGGGAGGTTTTGGTTTTTCCTTTTTTTCTTTTTTTTTTTTTTAAATCCAGCTATTCTTTCCCAAAGGAAAGGCAAAGTTGGATATGTGAGTTGTCTTTTCATTACCCCTGTTGCTGAAGGTACTTCCAGGTTGTTGTGAACACAACAGAATGAAGGACACATTCACCAGGTATTGAAAACAAAGCCCAATCTTTATCACCATTTGTGTCCATACAGAGTCAGTTCCGAGAGTCCCAGGTGTGAGAGAACATCTATTTTTGTGACTTTATTTTGAAAGTATTTAAGTATTTAACTTTAAAAGCATCTTACCAATCTGGAGTTCCTTTTCGTATCTTTGTGTCGACCAGAAAGATAATCCAATTCAGCCTGGTGCGCTTCCAAGTATTCACTGGAGAGGAATAAAACCCAGTGTTACATTCTTCTGGTGCATTCATTATAATATCTCCCCAAAGAATTTTTCAGCAGAAGGTTAAAGAAACTTCTTTTGTTAGAAGACCTCTCTTGTTTTACTCTCTAGAGATATGAATGGCTCTATAAAGGGATATGGCTCAACAGACAAGAAAGGGCATTTGTTTATGGAAATCATCCTAAATGCAAAGTCACTCCTCATGAAGCATCTGTACACAACAAGTGTCAGAAGATGCTGGTTACTTGTTACCTAACATTTAAAGATGTTTACATTATGAATCCCCCTCAATCCTTTTTACTCCTCCAAGATGTCAGGTGCTACAGTGCAATTAAAGAAGGCCAACAACTCCATCTTACAAAGTCAAAGAACTGCAACAGGAAACACTTGCACTACAAAGCCAAGCTCACAGAAGCACTCCATGTGTAAAGCAGGACACATGTCATTCAGTGTTTTAGGAAATAGATGAATAACACCTGTTAGTACATGAGAATTTCTTAATGTAACCATTACATTTTCCAGAATTAGAACTATTTTGCAAGGTGCAAAGCACCCGGTGCCAGTTGGCTTCTGGAGTTGCTTGCAAGCAAGGATTGTCCCTTAGGAGTTCACACAGGGACTTAACCTATTTCTGCTGAGACCATCTTCTTCCAACTCTGCTTTTAATACAGAGCACACTTAGGTAACTTTTTCCTCTTGTGCTTAAAAGGGAAAAAGAGTCACCTGGTAAATACTACATTATAAGACACAGTCTCTGAGCAGTCAAAATAACTTTGTTTTAGACAACTGCACTTCCTCACATCTGCTTTGATGCACTTACTTTTCTTACTGTTTAAAACCAGCTCCATAAGACAGCCAGTGGCTCCAGCATTGAGTGGTCTGCTCTTTACAGTTGCCTGTTAACAGCTCGGTGCAGAAGTAGCCAAGGCTGGTAGCAGAACAGAATTCACTTACCTTTTAGAAGAGCTTCATCAGTTTTAGATTTAAGTATGTTAGAATTGCCAGCTTGATTAAATGGTACCCAGATGGTTAACAGAAGAGTTATTTTCTATAGCTATAAAGAAGCAGGCACGTAAAACATACACTGTACTAAAAATTCAAGTCACTCCCAGCACCAAGTGGACTTAGTCTGCCTCTACTTAAAATTTGGACTTTACATTGCTATTTGATACAGTTGTTTTCTGTAGGTTAGTCAATTAGCTAGCTCCTCGTTTTGGCAGGAATCTGACCATGTGGCATTCACTGCAGAACTGGGAACAAATTCTGATTCACTTTATGGTTTCTCCTCCCTAAGCTCTGATAAATTCTAAACTCTGCAAAAACATTTGGTTTCATTATTTGATTCAAATGCAAATCCACTAATAAGACATTGACTGATATTTTTAGGGCTAAGATTTTATAGCCTGTTATCAGAATAAAAATGTGACACATCTGAGTTTGCAATCTATTATTACAGTATGTTTCACGTTCTTTGCTTAAGAAAACAAACTATGATCAAAATTAACACAGTAGCAAAATTCTGACGACAGCAGTAACATACATGAAGGAACTGTTAGTAGGATGCCAGCAGAAAGAGCTACTGGGTTTACAAATCCAAGGAGAGGTATTTTATATTCCCACAGGTATTTCAGGGTGTAAGTCTTCCTACAATATTAGACCAGATCCACCAACATCAACTGTAAAGATACAAAATGTGTATTTTTATATAAAAAGATTTGAGGACTCAGTCAAAGGTTGATGAGTTTCAACCACAGATGGAGGTAAACAGCACGTACCACACTTCCTTCTTGGTCAGTAATAGCTGCCATTTCAGCATTGAATAATATCAGCATTTCTATGAGGTAACTGACAGCTTCCCCAAAGCCAGAATACCTTAAATTCAGACTGCCAGCCCATCCTTTGAACTCTACTGTGCCTGCTGCATGCATCCCACTTTTGCCAGATGGGAGACAATGGACAAAATTGGTCTTTGGCCTTTTCACTTCAGTCTGTACTGATGCAACATTTGCTGTGCAGTCAACCATAAAAAACAGTGCTATATTTAAAGCAAGATAACATTATTTACATTGCCATAAGAAGATGGAGCTGGACTACAGCTCTGTTTCATCACCTCAAGTCAGCTGAAGTTTTCAGGTGGATCTGCTTAGACCTTTCCCTTACAACAAGCCATATAGAGATGACAGTACTTCTGAACTCCAAAGCTGAAGTCTATTAAAATAAAAAAAACCCCAAACCAGCCAACCAACAAAAAAACCCAACCCACAAGAATATCTAGCTCTAATTAGCACAGGGAGAATAGGAGCAGTTTATGAACCAGCCTCCCACTGTGTCCTCGCAGGACACACCCTCACTTTCAGACTTGGTCTTAAGTCTGATTTTTTGAGTAAAAGCAACTCCACACAATTCCCTCTCTAGAAGCGTTCTGCCAATCACCCCCCCAGATCTGGCTCTCCCATCCCTATCCAAGTCTCTCCTTGATCTGCAGACTTCCTGCCTGCCACCCTGCATGCTCTGAAAGCCTCCCTTCCTCAAGGGAGAGCTCAGTTGCTCCCCAAGAGATGGGGAATCTCCCTACACAGTTTGATCTGTCACTGCCTTTTCAGAGAACTGCAACAAACTAGGAACAAACAAAAACAGAGCACTTTGTCTGCAAGCAGACTGTCTGAGAGTGAACGAAACTTGTTATACAAGGTCCCAAGCCAGTGTCTGGGAAAGTCATTACATTTGTTTAGAGCTGGAGACAGAACAGTGATACATAGACTTAAGCAGCATGACTGGGTGAGGCAAATTACAGTATTTGAAAAGTCCTTACTTAAGTCCTTTCTTCAAAGCTTCAAAAATTTTCTTCACCTGCAGTGGCTTTGGATCCCAGATGACTGCCCCTTTCTGCAGGGAGTTATAAGCCTTGGGGGATTTCAGTGACATTCTTGATCTCACTGAACTTCTGCCGAGAGACTTTCTGTAGAAACAGAAAAGAAATATGGGAAAGATGCAAACCCCATCACCTGGGAGAAAAGATGTCTAACCCACAAGGCTTCCAGGCTACAAGTTGTATGTCCAATCCCATATACCTTTACTCAAAAGAACCAAGAAAACTTTCACAGCTAACATTAGAAAGTTAAGGCCCAGCCCTAAATATGTAGTGCAGAAAAGCTGCAAGCTTTCTGTGCCTTCAATAATAATAATTTCAATAAGAAATGTCTCCTTCTCCAAGCTTGATGCAGACTCTAAGAAGCCTCCTGGTTCTCTCTTTTATCCTTTTTTAAATAAAGAAAAATTATGCATATCCCTATTTCTTCAGGAAGGAGGGGGGTGGGAACAGAGCAAGCAAGAGAAAAGATTATTTTTATAATGGTTAACAACTTAACGTTCATACTGATAGCAATCATCTTAACAGACACACATGGAAGCTCGCTAATGCCCTGTTTCTGTGCGTACATTCACACCAGTTGTTTGGTCAACTATGGAACTAGTCAAGTAAGCCATGCTGCAGGACAAGGACATTCCCATTCTGCACATCTCAAGTGAAGAGACCTACCAGTCAGGAAAACAAAGCAACAAACTTTTGAACTGCTCAAGGCCTAAGTACAAAGCTACCAGAAAAAACCTTCAGAATTAGCTACTTCTTTGCCTGCATTCACCATCTATTTGAATGATGGCTTAGAGCCTTACCACATTTTAGCAAAGCAAGCTACCAAGCCAAGATTGCATACAAGACATAATTATCCAGACTGCACACAAGATACAATTATCAAGGTGTTTTTTTCACTAACACCTCATTTCCTTCTAAAAGGAACTGCAAAACCAAAACTAAATATTGTTTCTAACAGAAGCCCCATGCACAGGATTTTCTGTACTAACCTAAAGAGTTAAAACACCCCAAGCCATTAGTTCTATATATCTACAATATTTAAAACAGAAAATAAGTGCTCTGCAAATAGCTCTTTCATATTGTCAGATTCCTGCCTGACTTAACTCTATATATATACACTTCTCTAAGTCTTAGCTATTTTTGTATAGTTTTGTTATTAGTCTCTGTAAGTTAAGCCTCTAAACCAACATTACCTAAAGAAGTTCCCCACTCCACCAAGCCAAGCCAACTGGTTGCTCTTAGAGAAGCTTTCCACCTTCTCTACAATCTCCACCCTAAATTCAGCTCACTTGAAGAAATGATGAACTTCAACCAGCTTAATACTTTACCACTGGCTGTTTTAAGTTCTAAGCATGTGACTGGAGGCCTAAGGATATTGAGCTTGGCAATTAAATCCTAGGCCCAGCACACCTGAGGGCAATCCCCAGTCCTGTTACAGAAACCTTTGAGTAACTACTTTAATTATCCTGGTGCTCCATTTCCACTTAACTCCATTTTTAACATATAATCTGCCAAGAAATCCGATAAAATTAGGGGTTGCCAGACATTACTAGACATTTAATATCTTCACCCTGGTGATTACCTTGGTTTTTATGGTGGCTTAATGTAAAGCATTAATTAACCACACCATTTGGAGCTCAGGTTACCTATAATGAGGAACATAGCTGTTCAGTTAGAAACCTACATTGTTTTCACTGAGCATTCCATGCAAAGCAAGAGGATTTCAACAGGAATAACACTGGAAGGGACAGTCTATCCAATAACAGCAGTTGAAAGAGTCTCCTAGAAGGATCATTACTTAAGATTCTTTCATGCAAAGAAGGAAATAGCATCCAGTTCCACGCTTTACATGAGTACATTATTTAGCAAGATATCATATGGAAGATACAAGATCGTGCTATTTTTTGAAATTAAAAAGCCCAAATTACTCCTGGGTTTTGTCTGGTTTTGGGAAGGAAAGGACTTTGATATTTACCTTCACAGTTTTGGATAACAAATCTTAAATTCAGGAAATCATTTCCTTCAGGTGAAAGTACAGCACCTAAGCATGGACAGGTTGGGATTTAAAACTGTTTTCCTCAGTATCTCCCACTGACTGATGCAGCCCATACATACTCAGTGCACTGATGTTAAGAATCCCATTTTCATACATTTCCTAGAAAAGTGAAGTGGCTGACAAAGGCCTTTAGGGACAGTAGCTACAAGCTAGATGCTATGCTGCTGCTTTCCCTTGTGAACTTAATTTAAATATCAGATTTCCCACTTTATAGATAACAGTAATAACATTTGCTTCCTGTAGAGACCATTGTAAAGAAAAATGAAATAGTGTGTCTGACAGAGAGCCTCAAAAGGAAATTGCTAAAGAAATACAAAAGTATATTTAGCATCTTCTTAAGAATCATCTCCATGTGGACCTGATTTGTGTGTCATCCTTTGGACAGAGCTTGCATAGGGCCCCTGCAATCTCCTGCTGTGTTTTGCAACAGTGCCTGGAGGAGAGATAAGTTAGGAAAGGGTGATTAAAAGATTTCTTCACTATGCTGGGAAAGGCTTTTGGGTGTTCACTGGGCTGTGACTGAACATTTAGTAAACAAATTTTCCTTATTGTGGTGATTCCTGAACAAAACTGTCTGTCTAAACACTGAAAAAATGAAAAGCAATATCATAAACCAAAATGCGTAGAGAGGCATTTTGCAGCTAAAAGCAACAGAATAATATTAAGGGATATATGAAGTCTTCTGTTTGGAGCATGCTTACCCCACTGGACTGCGCCTTTGTTGAAGAAACAGCTGTTCAACAGTTTTCCTGGTAAATCCTTTCCCTGCTAGAACTCCCGCTATGGACTTGAGCTCAAGTCTGTTTCTATAATTTAATGTCAGTGTTTTTCTAGAGACCTTAGTGATTGGTGTGGTTTAGCTGTCCAACCTTTGCTAGGTGTCGTATTATCTTTCAGCTTCCACAACAAATTAATTTATTCAAATGTGAAGACTTCTTCATGCTGGAATTGCATTTTTGCTCATGCTTTACCATGCTATGTTTAGCTGAAAGCTCAATTCAGTCCTTTGGTTCTTTGAAAAGATATTTTATGACATGAGTCAGGTATTTTACTGGCACACAATACTATTTTTTCAAGCGCAATACTTCTAGAAGCATACTTTCCATTGCTTCTATATGATACTGCTAAATGATTCACTTTGTTATTATTCTAGCATGCATTGGCAGTCAGAGATTATATTCATTTTCCATTTATATGTCATATCTTTTAAAAGCACTTGACAGCCTATAGAGGGATCAGAAAAAGAACAAGAGCACTTCCAGTGGAAAAGCTGCAGTTATCTGCCTAGAGCAGTGCTACACAAGTTATGATAAGCAAAAGGGAAGAATAGTGCAGGACGGTTTAGCAATTACGAAGCTCAACTGAAGACTGAAAGACTGGACTGCAACCTTGGCTATACTATAGACCTGTTACTGATAGCAATGAATTTGCAGTGGTCTTCTTGGCCTCTAGTATCGCTCCCTTCTTCTTTCGTGGCATTGCCAGAAAGCAGCCCTTCCTCTCATGTAATGCTGCTCTGCATAAATAACTCCAGGGGAACTTGAGTTGGGTTCAGTTACATATTTTGCCAAGATTCACCACTAACATCCCAATCTTTGTAAAAGTCTATGAGATTTTTAATTACCATAACTATTCCCAAGGTTTTAGTCAAAAAAAGCATCAGTTACAACTAGGCTGCTAGCAGGAAAGGTCACATAAGTGGACATTATTAATAGTCTGATACATAGCCTCTGAAACCCAGGAATCTCTGGAGTACAGTGTGTGGAAGATAGTAAGGTGTCAAGTACAGCTATTTATCAGTGAGCCATGACAACACTCACTAGTTTTTAGATTAAAATGAAGGAACAACTGCTACACATAGGTACCTTAAGTTAAACAATACATTCACAGTCCCTAATGTCTGTTGCCCAGATGATCAGGTGCTTTTGTATTACTTACGCCAGTTTTCTGCTTTGCACGGTGCTGAAGCCAGTAAAGGAACAACTCCTGCTGATACCACCCCCATCACCAGGGGACACAAATGTGAGTTTGACCGACATGACTGCCAGTCAGTAACTCCGTCAGCTTCTGAAATAAACAGAAAAAAAGATGAGAAAAAACCTTCTTGGCAGCTCTGGTTTGTGCTGCTCCAAGTGCAGAGCAGCATGGAAGTGGAAAGCCAAACCAACAGACAGCAGATTAAATAGAAAAACAAGACCTGTCTGCAATACACGTTTCCTCTGTTGCCATCCACAATACAATTAATAAGGGACTGAATAGTCTAAAATGAAATCTCTTATGCCCTCTTCAATTTCTGATTGATTTTACAAACTCACTATGTAAAAGCCAGATTAGCCTCAATTCACAGGCTCTCTACATTTCTGTAATTGTCCCACTGCTTAAGGAGTTCAGGCCAACCACTATATTTCCAAATCATTATGGATGCCAGCACAATACTTAAGCTCCAGACTTAGTCAGGTCCAAAAAGCAGTTCTTTGCATCTGTGCAGACCCACACTGAAGTCAATGGTAGAATTGGCTGAGTGTGGTACTAAAGCCCAAGGCAGAAGTCTGGTTTCAACAGTAAACTTCAGGTTCATACTCCTCCTCTGGCAGGATTGCTCTTGGATTGCTCTCCTCTGTTTTCCATCAGTCAAAATCTTTTGCTTTCTGGAGAACTGTGTTCTCTGCCATATGTCTATAGAATCCAAGTTACAATACAAGTAACAGACATATCCTTCAAGCAGCTGTAGAAAATCACCCAGACAGTTAATATACAGAAAAATTCCCTTCCTTCCCCCCTCAAGCTGGTGTAACGTAAACACCACAACTGAGTAAAACCAAGTAAAACAAAAAGCTGGAGTATCTATTTGTAGAGAAAAGCACAAACTCCAGTGAAGAGCTCTACATGATCCACACAAAATGGCCTACATTACAGAATGTGCTCTGAAAAACAGTGAGCTCCTAATCTATCACAATAAATACTGGAAAGAAAACCCTGTGCCTGACATTATCCCACCACTATGACTACAATTAGTGAGACCAGAAGCCCAGAAAAGTCAAAATGTCAAGATAAGATTCTTCTCCTGGCTCTGCCACAAACTTGGAGAGCAACCTAACTCAATACTCTTCCAGACTGCATATAAAGACTTGTATGGTTAAATATACCTCCCAAGAGTGGTGAGATTTGAGAGTGTTTTGCTAATTCTGGGCTAGACTACAAGTACAGAGAATTACTGTAAGTGACTATGCTTTAGGTATCACTATCTACCAAAGCAGTAACAGAAGTTGTCATGGATTTCCACAAACAGCAATCCTGCAGTGAGACCTGACTATTTCATCGTTAGTTCCCTGGGCTGAGGCCTAAGACTCCACTGTTCTACAGGCTGTGCCAACCTCACGAATCCAGCTGTGAAAAACAGGCAGAAGATTTGAGAGCAATATGTAATAATGACAAATCTGAGCCAGCTACCTGCTTTGCAAGCTACCTAGCTGTCAAAAGAGGTGTTGGGCATGGCTAGGTATTTTGTATCTCAGTGCACCGAAATCCACATGACTCCATAGCTTCAGCAGTATCAATGGAAATCTGTTACATGGAAAAAATTAGATGCCTCTTAATCACCTTTTAATCAAAGTGTACAGCACTTATGTTCTCTTGCTTTGAACGGATGTCTCTACACCCTTAATCAGAGACTGTACTTGCATCATATCACAGCTGAAGTTTTGAAATATTTTCCATTCTTTCCTCTAGTTTTCCGCTGCTTGTAAGCCTGTGAACAGTCACCCCATCAAAAGGATCATTAGACTGAAAAAAATATGCAACTTACTGAAAAATTTATTTGCATAATAAGCTGTTCAAGGAAGAAATAAAGGGAATAGCCTCATGGTTATTGACCACATCCCTCATCAAGGCTAAGCCAGATTCCCAGGATCTATTCTTCAGCTCTCTAACCTGGGAAAGTTAGTTCGTGAGTAAAAGGGAAGAAGAAAGTGCAAGAAAAGCTTTCCTGATTTCACAGGACTCCTAAAGCCTGCATAGCACGAGACTGAAAGTGTGTAGATATGGAACAAACAAAAAGATGCAGACCCTTGACAGGCTCAGAAAGTGGAAAATGATGAGAAGACTCCTGAGGTAAAATCTGTGGTACAGAGCTCTAGACGTGAAACATTAGGTTGGAAATGTACAGACCCCCCAAACTCAGTTGGTGAAAGAAAGAAATTGCTTAAATTGCCTAGACTTGATCCTGTTGCACACGTGTTTTTATAAACCAAACAGAATTCCCCAAGAAGATGTGCTGTTGCAAATGAGAGATGAACTGGACCTCACTTGTGCACAGCCATAAGCATTTAAAAATCTCATGGGATGTCTGTTGAACTACACAATGCTCAGGCCCCAAGGCCACTGACCAGGTCATGTCCTGCTGTAGCTACTTCCAAAAGCAATTCATAAGCACATTTTCACATTACCCTCTTGTAAGAATGAAGAGAATGTAAATAACGTTAGGAAAGCACCATTAAAGGGGTTATCTTTCTTTCTTTGAAATAACGGCAACAGAGTCAAATACCACTTGTATGTATTTTTGTAGCGACCTACAAATCTTATGGCTCACTTCACACTTCTGAGTGGAAGACCATAAGTAGGATGTCAAGACAACGTTTTATTTGTAAGAAAGATTTATAAATGCAATTGTTTAAACAGAGGGGTTTGCTAGCCAGAGTGTCTGTACAGAAGTGTTGAGCTATGTTACAACTGCTCCTGAGAAAAAGCATCTGGACACATCTCAAATTCAACTCCCCCTTTAGGCTAGAAATAAATCAGGTAAGCACACCTGAAAAAGCTGAGTTCAAATCTGTCTTCAAACCTGCAACCTCTGCTGTGCAGGGCAGTGTCTCCAAATCTCATAAACACAGGGATTATACCCTGGGGAGCAGAGGAACTTCCTCTCTTTTAATCTTCCCCAAAAGCACAGTGTGAATACAGTAGCTATCATGGCTGGCATTTGTAAAGCCTAAAAATACCAGGCCAAACTGGAGGTGTCTATTGCTGGCACAAGAGAAACACTGAACTACTGATAAAAACAAAAGGGGTCTTGGAAAAGTCTTATAAAGCTTGTGAGTCTCAAACAGATCTCTCAACTGCCATGTACTAATTGACTCAAACATTTTAATACAAAGGATTTTGTAAGACTGAGAATTCAGAAATGTATTTCTAATACAAATCAAATGAGCATTTTTTTCAAATTAAAAGAGCATGTTTGTCCCTGTTTCAGTGATTTGCCATATTAAACTATTAGCATTTAACCTGCAGTGTTACCAAGTATTCAGGCACACAGAGCCAAACATTTGACCTTCTACACAGCCATCAGCACGCTCAAACTGCATGGTCTGCTTTGTCTCTGTTGGTATTAAGATATTCCTCAAGCCAAAGGACCTTCATCCTCCACAAACAAAAAACTGGTGTCTGTTTGTGTTTATGGCTAAACTTTTCCAGCCCTAGTCACATATTTAATTGTTTCTGGGCACAATGGTTTCAGCAATTTAATGAGGAAAATATGACTCACTGATTTCTTGCGAAATATTTCTGCTTGTGTTTTGTATTTTGAATTAGTAGCCGTGTTTTTCTTTTGGTACCTCCAAGAGGTTCACTCGAACTTGGTGAACTGTGGCTAGAGTAAGGTATTCACGTTTCCTGAAAATGTACAATATTTCAATCGTGAATGACCAGTTGGTTAACAGCCACACTCTTGTTCCTAGTTGTGTGCCTACAAAAACTGTACCAGATTTCTGTTTCCTTCAGCTAAGCGTGGACACATACAGCGAGTTGATAGCCCAGGTACAAGTGGCCACGTATCTCACCAGTGTCAGTACTCGCCTCAGCAAGCAGCAGCTGCAAGACAACGAAAGCCAGTTTGAAACCACATAAATTGTTAGCCACCATAGAAAATAAATACAATGACTGTACACAAACTATCAAATGTCCATCACTTCAATGTCTCAGGATCATGTTTGTAATTTGGGATATGTTATGTGATGATAATTTGTCCAACACCACCTGATGTTAACTTTCATCTTACTGTTTTACGCTATTGCTGTTCATTTTATACATAATTTTATTTGTAACTATTACATTAGCTCCACCTGGAAGGGCAATTGAGCCACTCTATCTTCTAGTTGTGGAAGCCGAGCAGAGTTAAATTTAATTTTGTATTAACACCACATAATCCTTTCCTCAGTATCAGAGATGCTCAACAGTTTAGTGGAGGGACTGCAGCCTTGACCCTAAAATATGTCGCTTATATTTGTGCCTATATGGAGAATCCTCTGAGATAGTGGATTTTCGTATAGCATAGTACATAGATTTTATTGTAGGATTGTCACCTGGAATCTATGTCTTTTTAGAGCACGGTTTTATAAAATTGCTCCATGATAGCCGAATTTGCTATTAATGTCAATTGGTTCTACACCATTTCTACTGAAATTCAATTTTCAATGCATGTACCCCAAGTCAGTAGCGATTAAAACAGATGAACACTTAGAGACTTCAGAAACATTCTCTACTTACTCTAGCAATGACCTGTGATTCCAACTTATCATCTGCTGTTTCAAAAAACCCTTCAGTCAAAGGCACTAAGTTACCCATTCCACTTTCCTGCATTTATTATAAACTCATCACAATAACTGCTTTGCTGCTATAACTGCATCTGTATTGGGGTTTTAGCTGATACAAATATATACTGCAAAAACAATAGGTGAAAACACAACCCTAACATAATTACACCAGAAAATTTCTAGCATAAGTCAAATTTAAGACTAATTTTGCAAACTGGACTACATTTGTCTACCATCACATTGATGTGATTGCATTTTTTTTTTCTTCCTTTCATTTATTTCAAAACTCAGGCACAATGGAATTAAGTAACCCTTCCGAATGCTTATGATGGGTGGGATCCATTTCAAAACACTTGCGGCAGACAATGGCATTTGAGTCTTTCATGACACTGATAAAGAAAAAGAAATCGGATTATCACAATGTATTACAATAATGTCAAACATTTTGGACAAAGTCTCAGGGCTGATCTGGCCCTGAATCACTGAAGCTTTTTGTGACTTCAACGCACCACGGAACAGTCTGGAAATCTCCAGACCTTGGCACTTAATTTGCAGTGTTGAATATCTAAAGAATCCAGACCATTACATTAATGAAACTCCTGAGACGTGATAACATCATAACTCAGCCCTAATACTTCTAAAGGCACATGTAATGAAAGCTTACTGAACAAAGAATGAAGTGACTGTCTTGTGTACAGCACAGTGTTGAATCCACTGGGAAAATACACACTGCATTTAATCTTTGCTCTCGAGCATTCCTTAGAAAAACCATTGACCTCAGCAGCAATGTCTACGTTGCTAGATAAACATTCCAAATTTATGATTAAAACCCCTAAAATTTTAAGCATTTTTGTTCAATTGTTAGATAAACATGCTATTTATACACTTATTGGCAGAAGTAAGAAAAAATTCTGTGGTTATTCTCCTAGAGATGAAAAGTCATCTGAATTAGGGACACAGAAAGTGCCCTTGATGCTACACCTCAATACAGCTGTTCTAACACAGCTTTACATTCAAACACGGATCCTTTCTTCTGGTAAATCCTTTCTGTGTAAAGTATTCATAACACAAGGATCCACATCAGAATCTGAAAAGGTTATATGTAATTCACTTTAACATAGGAATTCCAACCTGTGGGAACACAGAAATGGGAAGAGCCGCTGCAGTTACATTTCCATCTCACCCTACTCATCTCTTTCTCCCTGCTGATTCCTATAAATATAAATAAATAGGAATAAAACAATGTAGACAGATGAACTTATTCAGCTGCCTTTGCAGAAAAATACAATCCCTGCAGGAAACGAAACTATCTCCTACCCTACAGCTACCTACTGTTTAGCTATAGTGCTGTGAACACCACCAGATACAGCTGTACAAAGCCATGAACAACCATTCTTCCACACACTGACACCAAGTATTTCTCACAGAATCATAGAATACCAGGTTGGAAGGGACCTCAAGGATCATCTGGTCCAACCTTTCTAGAAAAGCATGACCCAGACCAGCTGCCCCAGCATGACTAGATTTCCCAGAAGAAAATGTTTCTAGCATGGAATTATTTCTGCTGGTTTAAGACCAAGCAAGGTGAGAAATTACACAGCAATTCTGCTGCAAATGGAAGATTTTGCTTCTCTACATATCTACACATGCGTCCCATAGAACTTACTGGCCTAAACCTGTTTAACCTAGATTATGAGATGGGCCCTTTGTACCAAACTTAGATCTGTTGGGTCGAATTTTGAAAGTCTCAAATGATTCAGGAATATAATCCCATTCTCAGAAGTAATTTAGGCTCTTAGGAGGTAGTTACACTGTTTTCTAGTAAGAATTACATTCACAGCTTACACTATTTAGAAAGATGGGGTTTTGGTCTGTAACTCATTTTGAAACTTTTGCAGATTTTATCTAGGTTGATTCAACTCTTAAAATATATATTTCAATACTACACATCTGACATAGTTTCCTCCTAGCCATATTCAAGCTAGGTATGAATAAAATCAGATAAACAGCTTTGATCCAAGTTACTGCTTTAGTCATCAGGCCCATCCTATAGCTGTATGCCAGCTTCTGGAAATGAAGTTCTGGAGTCCAGGTCTCCTATGCAGCAAAAAACAAAAATATTATGAGCAGTCCCCTCAGATATCTTCCCCTGCACTGGAGGTAGTGGCTCTGATGTAACCATTTTTAGCGTGGTTCTTTGAACACAGGACTCAACTTTCAAGTCCAAGAGACCTGCTTTTCAAGCCTGAGACTCAAAACCTTACTGTATTTCTAATTAGCTTTCATCTAAGCATACAGATCCAAGTTCTATTCTCAGTGACAGTGGTGCACATCCAGAGGAAATTAATCGGTCATTTGTTCCAGATTTCCAGTAGAATCCCAGCAGCAAATGTTGGCCTGTGCTTAGTTAATGACCTGGAAACTATTTTTCAAGACATAATTTTGTGGTCAACTTTGTACCTCCCTCTAGTGGCAGCAGATATCAAACAAACGCACAAAGGAGACCTTGTCACGGATCACACACTGATGTATTGTGCCTATTCCTTTCATTGAAATTTGTTATCCGAAATCAAGGTTGGCTGTAAATCCCACTGTAACTTCTTTTTGGCTTTGTTGTAGGAAGAAAAGAATCAGTGGTTGCACATAACCCGAATCCTCGTTTACTTCCTTTGCCAGCATGTGGCATATTCATACAGCCCCATGTAGTTTCTCCATGCTTGCCTACATCACAGCTCTTCTAGTTGCTGTGAGTACTTTTGCACTGAGTTTTGCTTTCCACCTCAGGGGAAGGCACAGAACAATTCACCCATTATCAGCTGATTTATGAGCATAGGGCTTGCTGCTAGCTCCTCTGGTTTCAATTTCCAACTTGATGACAAACTTGCAAGCCTGAATCAGAGATTGAGGAATGTGGCAGGCTCCACACGCTAGCCTGACTTGCAGCTTTTTCAGCTTTGGCAGAATTGGAGTCTGCAGTTAGCTACATTATAATGAATACTTAAAAACAAATTCCTAGCAAGAGAAGAAGCAGATGGTGCTGAGGGAGAGCAATTTACAAGTGATGAACAGGCTCTTCCATTTCTGACAAAGGAAAATTTGCCTAGCAGCAAGGCACTGATTCCTACCAATTCTGTCCTTGAGAGGTTCCTCCTTCTTAATTAGGAACTCCAAGGAACATTCTTGTGTTATACATATTTCATTCTCCTTGTCTTCTCAAATCTATGCCCAAATGTAAGCTACAGATAGACTTATCAGGCGTGATCATGTCTCCATCCACACACCCTTCTAATGCAGAAGCCTCCTAAAAGCCCATTTCCAGGCCAATTATGAAATAAGGAAGATCCTTTATCTCAGCCTTACGCTTGTGGAAAGTCCCTAGTCTAAGCTTCAATAGAAACCACCATGATGGATAAAATACATGTTTTGATTATTACACTGAGAAGACCATATTAACCAAAACAGATGACAAACTTCCACTAATAGTGAAATTTGATGTTCAACAGTATGTGGGATGTAGTTTGATATCTTCATAAACTGAAGTCTGTGAATCACAATATACTGGTATGTGTCCTGGGACAAGCTTCTGATGTGGGGGAAACTATCTGTCATTTAGCTTTCTGATCAAGAAAATTGCCCCTTTATTAAGTATTAAACCATTAAGTCAACTTCCTATCACAATCATGTTTTATTCCCATAAATACTACCGAGACAATCTTATGCCACAGAAATAATGAAGTTTTGAAGTTAACATCAGTATCCCAAAGAACACTGGAAAAAGAGGAAAAGTACACAAAATGTCATATAAGAGGGGAATAGGAGAGAAAACGTTTTATGTTTTAAATCAAAGTATTTTCTTTAATGCTGAGTAGACACAGACTTAGTTTTTTCAAAGACAGTATTTCCATAAACTGATTAGTGAATCTTGATACCTCTCTCAGAATAATGAAAACAGGTGTATTTTTTGGAAAGAGATACCAAAATCAAGAAAATTTAGAATGCCTCTCACTGACCTGCTAACACCAGTGTGTTTGAACATTTTATCTGGGCTGAATTTACTCTGTATCTTCTAACACAGGCTTGAACTCATTATATTTTCTACAAATGAGGGTAGCTGTCATAGCAATCCTAACACTGCATTCTGTACTAACGTTTCCTTTCTGCAGATGCTCAACAAGCATGTAAATTTGTGGAAAAATCCAAGAACCTTTGAATATATGTGGATATATCTGTACTTTCCCTGTCATTCCTGGCCAATTCCTCATACATATGCTCTGACATTCATGCCCCACATTTTTTATGGTGTTATTCCCTGCTTTTATTTGGTTTGGGTTTGTTTTTAATGAGGTGAACTTTGCACAGCCCAACTCTAGCTCCTATAAAATCTGTGTCTTAAATAGCCAGATTTAGTGATTTTTGTATGGAAAAAAAAGGCCTGCATACTAACCACACAGCTGTACTTGGAAACAGATGTTTTACCAGCTTTAAACTGAACTAATGAGGACAGGAATATGGAACAGATAGGTCAGGAAAACTCCTGTCTAAATTCTGAATTAAGAATTAAGGAGAGAGAACAGAAAAGACTGGTGCTTCCACATAAGGGGAGGGGAGAAGGATGGTAATTCCACTGATGATGACACTGCTGCAGTAGCTTCAAGGCACTTCCACTTTATAGACCTGTTCATCCCAATGTCAGTCCTATTCACTTAACTCACAAAAAGTATCCCATAGTGAGCAGGCCAGATCCTCAGTTTTTATGAAGCCCAGGATTGTGCTGTGTCTCCTTTGCACTTAGAAGGTGTGAAAGGACTCTTAATACATTTTTTCAAGACTTCTGTACAACATAAAGTAGACTAATTAGATAGGATCAGATGCTTGTGAAAACAGTAACTTCTGACAGAAATTTGACTAAACATGATTTTTTTTAAGCTAACTTTGCCTATCAGTATGCCCTTGAAATATAAAGTGTCTCCTGCTGCTAGCCTGGAAACAGGTAAGTTTTTTAGGACCACTGCTCCTCTGCCCAATCTTGCTCCCATCAAAGTCATTGGGAGCACTGCCACAACTTCAGAGAAAGGACAAACAAGATCTCTGCAGTCATGATTTGGAGCTCACACTGGAAAAATGCATTAGTGATGGTTTTCTATAGAAAAGATGCTTCAGGTTTTCCCTCTAGTTCCTCGCTTAAGTTTCTTTACAAAACTATTCTTGATTTGTCATTATATGCTCTTCATCAGTACGCTGCCTTGCAGTATACAGAGGGTCCCTTGACTAATTCACAGAAGAAAGAATCTTCTGCTGTTTAAGGCTTTTTTAGACAAGGTCATTACATGCAGAGAAAACTGGGTTTAGTGGGGCCCTAATTCCCCAGGGCACTACCATAATATAAATTATTAATAATAAAAATAAACATTGGCTAGTTTGAACTTCTCTTCATTCCCTTTGAGCTTATTTTTGTGACAGAATTAGCTAAATAAAGCCCACTTGAAAGAATGTTTAACTGCAAACTATCCAAACAAAACAAAATGGAACTAATTGGTTCTTAAATATTAAGCATTCAAAAGGACACGGCTTTGCAAACAGGCAGAAAACTAATGTGTATTAGGATACATATGGTGAAGTGAGCAGTTAAGCAAAATGGAGTTTAAGCTGAACTGCATTTACTTTTAAACCAGATATTCAAGTTTTGTCAGTCTGGTTCTGCTCAGAAGACAGCTTCGGATTATTTCAAGCCTAAACAGAATTGCAGCAATACTCTTTTGCCAAATTTAAAATCAGAAGAGTCAAATTTGTGTACTGCCTTCTGGGCCTAGTTTGCCAGGAAAGACTACATCACCTACAATGATCATTATTCCATGCAGTGCCCCTTAAGCCCGTTTCACCCATAAAAGATAGCTTAGCAAAGACTACTGTTTCAAGTGCTTTATCTAAAGCAGTTGGGTAGGGAGAGTTCACATTAACAGTTCTGACAACACATCTCCTAAAGGAGAGTGGTGATGCCTTCCATCAGAATAACTGATTGTAGATCTGCCTTGGCCTTTATGAACTTCCTTTCTTCAGCTTTCTGTTTCTGTTACTGCTATATAATTCAAATATTTCACAGTCAGCAAATAGAGAGTAGCTGTTTGGGCATATTCATGAAAGGTTAATACAGTTGCCACATTAATTTCTTAAATCAGAAGTATTTCTAGCAAGACTTGAAAACGATCCCTGAAAAGCAGCTGAAATTTGTAAGCAATAAAAAATATATTCTAGATTAGAAAGGAGCAAGAAGCAGGTAAGTTATAACCAAAATCAAGCAGTAAAAATGATCTTAAAAACGAGTAAGTGGTAGAATTTCTGTTTGGAGGCGCCAAGTGTGATGCGACACGAAATCAGCCTAGTGGTGAGCCATGGAAAGTGCGCTGCCTCATCAGGCGCATGTTTACTCTCCTGCTTATCAGTAACTGACATTAACAAGACTTCTGCGAGAGATAATAAATTCCTGGAAATGTCAGACTCTTCTACATCACCCAGCCCAAGCACAAGAGAACTACTCACTGGAAAGGAAAGAAAAAAGGCAGACACAACTGGAAGTGCTAAACAGAAGTTGCGCAGCAGGATCTGTCGAGATCAAACCACTCCAACGATTAGGCCAAAAGCTAATCTCATTTTAAGGTCCCCTGAAATGTTATGAATATCATCAACAAAAATGGCAAGAGTCGCTCATGGAAATGCATTTCATTTTTGTGCACAAAAAAAAAAATCAATCAGCTCTCTGTCTCAAACTTCTTCAAAGACTCTGAACCCAACCATTTGTTCCCTGAGGACTCAAAGCTTTTACTGCAACAAGCAGTCACATCTGCTTAGTGTTTCATATTTTTCAGCATCACAAGGAGTTTTTCTTAGACTTTGGACTGGTTTAGTCAGCATCTATGTGTAAGTACAACAATACTCCAATAGAAGAGGTACGTATTCTGCCAGTTTGTTTCTACCTCTCTCCCCAAAAGACACCGGCATTCCTGACAAAAGGAGTGTTCTTTTCGAGTATTTTGCCAGCACAGCTAAATCTTTATGGCTTTCATTTTTTAACATTCTTCTTAGCACTCATAGCTATGCCAGAAACTTTGTTACAGATCTATACACCTATACGAGAAAGCTACGTTGGTTTAATACATCTCCTATAGTTCTGAAAAATATTAGTGGTCTGCGGATAATATAACATCTCTGTGTATCTATACTACCAGCACCTCCCTGCTATTAGAATACTGGTATTATTTACTACAAAAGTTACCTTAGAATGAATGAAGCAACCTGGCCAGCCTGTGCTTTCTATTAAAACTCTCTCTCATAGAAACCCAGACTGGTTTGAGTTGAAAGGGGCCTTAAAGCTCATCCTTGCCACAGGCAGGGACACCTTCCACTAGAGCAGGCTGATCCAAGCCCCATCCAACCTGGCCTTGAACACTGCCAGGGATGGGGCAGCCACAGCTTCTCCGGGTAACCTGTGCCAGGGCCTCACCACCCTCACAGGGAAGAATTTCTTCCTCATATCTAATCTAAATCTCCCCTCTGTCAGTTTAAAGCCATTCCCCCTTGTCCTATCAGACCTAAACCAATTAGTACTAACAAACACACACACAAGTTTACTATGCGCTATAACTGCTTCTATACTCGCACCTTCTGCTAATTCAGCCCTAATTGTTCCTTGGTAAAGGAACAATTTTTCACAGTCCTTAACCAATTTAACTGAGGGTAGGAATCTGTAACATAGACAGAGGCTTAACAGCTGTAGAGAGGGGCTTATGACTTGTGTCTCTTTAGATACTACAAGGACTTTACTAGTACAGATGTACTGCTACAAAGGATTGGAGAAAAGAAGTAGTATTTAGCACAGAGCACTGCTGTACCAATAAAGCTGCAGAAGCTTTTAATGTCACATGCCTACATCATTTGAAAAAACATCAACTGAGACAAAATTATAGTAGTACAGCCATACTACAATTAGGCACAGAACAAAGATTAGTATGGCTACACGGCAAGTGTAGAACAAGTATCAGTTCTCAGTTTATAAAAGATCTGTGGGTAAGTCCTTCCTGACTCATAAAACAACTTATTTCTGTAATGTAAATTGACTTAGTCTATGTTACCTAGACTCTATTACTTTCCCATGAATCAATTACAATTGAGACTTCTCTTGCTGAATAGTATCATGCCACCTGACAAAACTGGGTCCCTCCTAAGAAAGTTCTCTCAGTTTCCTTTCGACACAGAAGGAGTGAATTGCAGTGCTAACACATACACTGATTCAACTGTGTGAAGAGCTCTTACCCAAAACCAATGAGCAAAAGACTCAAGGTATCAATCAGTAAACTGAGCATACTGATCCTTGGCTCATTAGCTTCTATTGTCCTAATAGAACAAGGACAAACAATAGTCACCTTCAGCATGTGGTATGTAGGGAAATTATAGTCAGGTTTTCATACAGTTACAGTTCTCAGAGCTGCAGAGAGTTCTAATACAAAAACTGATGGCCAACTGCATAGTCCATATTCACACTGCTGTTGCTTGATTAATAATTTAAGGAGTCCTGGCAATGGATGAGATCACCAGCAAAGAACTTTGTATTTCAGGGCAGCACATAGGCAAAACAGTTAAATACCACAGTACTGTGATGAGTCCAGTGATATCAAAGGCACCAGCTGTGCACTGATCTGCTTTTCTGGCATCAGTCAAGCATGATTTGTGAAAGATGTGATGATCATGCATCTTGCCAGATGAGCCTGAGATGATGGCAGCAGTGTCCAGAATGCTGAAAGGTGCTGTAAGCACAACAGTGATACGCCTTCCCATTATGGAGGAACCATGCCTGGCTGAAGGGGCAGCAGACAGAACAGTATGTGATGTTCTATGTCCCCGGGCAGTTTTCCCACACTTGCAACATGACCCTCCAACCATCAGTGCATGGATCATTGATCTTATGAACTCACGTTTGTGATCCTCTACAGAATTGTCATTGAGAATACACAGCCCAGAGAACTTACTGGCAGAAAATTACTCTTGGGTGATCTTCAAAATTCAGCAATGGCTATTCAGATACAAAATATACAAGTTGACAAGAGATTCCAACAATATACTAATTCAGATCAGAATTAAATCCAGACTCTGACACAGTTACAGCAGCAATGGCAGACAGTGTATTGAATGTTATAAAAGAAAAATGTTATTTTGCTCCATATGACTTGGCTTACTCAAGAGAGATTTTACAATAAGCTACAGCTTTACTGTATTGTAAAGATAATCTGACAATTACAGGTCAAAGCATACTTGCTTATTGCTTTAAATGAAATGAAAACCAGTCAAATTCATACACATATGGGAGAAAGATTCATCATGTATTACCACAGCTCTGGAGAAAACAAGCTATGCTGGGCAGACACAGATATTATGTCTGGACTGGAGATCTTACCAGAAGATGCAGTGTATGTTCTCATCCAAAGCCTTCTCTGCAGAACACATACTCCTTTTGTGGTTTTGTTCTTGAAGAACCCAAGCTCAAGCAATTATGAGATACTTTGCACTGCTACTTACTTGTTTTGTACTTCTGATGTTTGTTTGCATACAGCTGGGATGCCTGCACTGACTGTCTAAGGTTAATTAAATTCTTTATTTGTTAACAAATTATGATGGTTGCACAACACATTGGCATGTGAGCACTTCAGAAAAAGGGAGGGGCACAACTCAGACAACAGTGGAATTAGGAACAAGATCTGATGACTTTAGCAGAGTTACACAAAGGATGGCTCTATTGTTTCAGTGGGAGTTGTGGTTAATTATAGTAGTATTTCCCATCAGCTTTCTACTGCAGGACTCTCTTCAAAGGTGGCATTAACTTCCAAGATCACTGTGTCCATTCCATGAATAACCAGAGACTAGTGACACATCTTCATAGTTTGGGCATATACTGTTGTATCAAAGGCATGAAAAAAGGCACACAGTAATGTGCAGACATACAACAACCACAGAGATGCTGAAGCTATGATGCCACTGAAGGAATTAAACTGATGCATTTTCAGACATGATCCATCCATTTTAACTATTTATTTAAGTCAGGAACCACCCTTCTACAAATCAGTTACCTTTAAAACTTTAGAAAAGCCTATGAATTTTCTGTATAGATCAAGTATGAGCCATGTTTTCACACAGCTACCCAGTACATACACCCTATTGCAATAATTGCTCAAAGAGCTGCAAATGCGTATGGAACCCCTCTGTCTGTCAAATCTTTTTGGAACCCTGACCTACTATTTTAACTTTATAGGTCTCGTCAAGCAAAATCCTTCCTTATAACCTGGAGAAACCACCTAAATTCTTTCTGTAAAATCTCAATTACCTAATGTAAAAACTGCAGAAATTCAGCGCGTGGGTAAAGTGAAGGTTATTTACACTTTATTTGTCTGCACTAGTAGAAATATAAACCTACTCATGCTAACATTAAAGCAGTAAATATTAAGGTTTTAAAGCACACTGAGGTCTTTGAGTTGCCTCCCTGTTTATCTGTTGAGTTCCAACACTGGAGAATGATTTTCCCCTCTTCAAGTCTGTGGCCATTTAAATAATAAAACAGAGGTTATGTAAGTGCAGAGAATTATGGAAAAAATGTAAGTGGAAAGTACATGTTTTTAAAATGCACTTGAATAAGTCAAATGCAGCTGAACTGACATTATTCAGACTTTCCAGCCTTATTCAATACTGGATTGAAACCAAGCACATGAAATCTCAGGCCCAAAGGACGTTTTTAAGAAAATTATAAGTACCTATATTTCTAGATTACAATGTCTGTCTGGGAAAGCTCTGCTGCCTAAAGAGAGGCTAACCTATCTGCTCCTGGGATCAGACAAAAGGGATGTGAACTAATTAAGGGGATGCTTGAATCAGCTTGCAAACATAGGACTGATTCAGCCCCAAAGAGCACCCAAACCAGAAACCTAGATTCAAATATCTGTGGTCTTCTCGCGCAACAGGGATGCAGATTCAGATCCAAATTGTACACTGAAAATTCATTTCTAACCTGTGCAGACACAGGCTCTAGGCCCAGCTCCACATTCCTTCCACACCCAGAACTGGAGTTCTGCCTGAATAAGGAATGCATGAGTGAAGTTAATTTCTTATCTTTGTGGCAGATCTTGTTTGGTGATGTACATGCCTGTGAACCAGCCAAAACTCAGCTGTGTGACACGGCATGCAGTCTAGTTCCAAACCAGATAGATTTCAAAAGACTACTCTTGCAGGACACTTAAAATAAGGTAAAACTGTTTTCATAAGCCTAAGTAACTGCTCTTAGCTCTAGTACACCTGGATATATTCTGATACTTCTGTTGTAAATGATTTTCATCAATGGAAAAGTGAAAGTCTTACATTTGTATGAAAAAATGAGTAACAAAGGGAAGAAATCACATATTTCCAAACTGAGGGGCGTTTAAAAGCATGGCCGTATGAAGAATATAGAATACATGTCATAGATGGAAAACACTGAACAAACAAATAATAAAAGAAGGCTTCTCAGCGTAACAATGTATGTCCATTATCCTCCAAAGTCCCAGGTGGCATTATACATACAGATGCATATGGTAAATTTTTTCCATCACTCCCAAGAGACATGAACTTCACCCTGACTTTCGAGAAGATAAATGCAGTGATGTTCCCTTCAGCAGTATTTCTAACTTTGCAGGGTGAAAGACCTTCCAAATGCATGACTGACCAAGAACTATGGAAACAAGTCTCTATGTGTGGATCTTGGCCTGTTTTAAATTTCCCCAGATCTTTCAGTCAAGTTTATACAAGAATTGTTACTTACAGATGCTGATTTTTCTGATACATCTATTATAACATTTAAATCCTAGTGCAGACACAATTTCAGCTGTATTTTTGTTTAATTAATTAGGTCAAAAATCAGCATAAATTGAACAATAAAAATCTCTTTTTGCAAATACTAAATGTATCTACATCCGGAGAGTTTCTGACACAACTATTACATGCACCAACCTGTTTGCTGTAGTTGCAGCCTTCCTAGGTGTAATTCCCATTAACCTACCCCAAACAGTATGCAAAATTGTCAGATAAAGATGCCCTTCTGGTCAAAAAAGTGAAGAGGGGATATTCAGGTAATTCATGTTGCATTTTGTTCAACCATATATTTTCATAATAGTTGAGAAAAGGCTATGTTGCACAGAGTATCCTGTGGCAACTACTCTGAGAGAAAAGAAGGCAAGCTAAAATCAAGGGCTTTCTTTGGCTTTTTCCTGGGCAAGATTAAATAGAAACATCCTATATACATTCCCCCTTTTCAACAGCATGTCAGTTGTTGTAAGAATGTGCTACTAATTCTCAGCACCAAAATCTGGGCTAATTTTATGTAGTCAAATGTTTCCTTACCTTTACAGAAACAACTATTACTGGAAATACTTTGCAAAGCATGTTGCAAGTGGAGCTGAGTAAATCAGTCAGCACACTGCACGCTTTTCAGGGACAAAGTTTCTAAAAATGAGTCAAGATTTAACAACAACTGTCACTGAGATATGCAACTCATGCCCATAATAGAATATTTTCAACCCTATATAGAGCATTTTAAAATGCTAACAGATGTATGAAACAAGAAGGCAAAATTCTCCCTTATTCTCTGCTGTGCACACATATAACACACATAGAAACCAATGAGAGGCTCTAAAACATTTTCCACTAGAAAGACAATTTGCTCCCAATCCCTTCTCTCTTTAAATTGTTTCTGTGGCAACACATCTGGTGCTATAATTCTGGGCCAGAACATTAACTACCCTGAAAGAAGAAAGTTATGTTGTTGTTCTGGTCTGCAAGAATGTGAAGCAGAGAGAGATGCAAACACACGTAATCACATAACCCTTTTTGCCTTGATAGATCACAGAATATTAGCTACTGATATTTATGCATAGATTAAAATGACACATTTAAGAATGTTTCCCCAATGGTAAGGGAAAACTCTTGTGGTGAGCAGACATTCTAGGAGCTAGCCTTTTTAAAATAAAATGATGAGGGCTGTGTTACCACTGCTCCAGCCATATGAAATAAGTGAGGAAAGTATTCAGCTAAGAAGAAAAAGGTGAATTCCTTAATTATAACTCTTCCTATATGATGGCAAAAGATTGATTTTTTTTTTTATTATCTTGCCATTACTACGCAAATGTTACTGTATTATCACCATTTTACAGATGACAGATGTCAGGAGCACATGAGGCCAAAATGTATGCTAAATTCCAGATGCCCCTGGTATTAGTTGCCCACATGGAAACACACAGCCCTTGATCTCTGAGCTCTTGAGGACCAGTAGATGTTACTGGCCTTACTTGAAATTATAGGAACTGAAGTCTTGGACATGCCACCTTGAGCGTACAGCATGCTCAGAATTCATAGTCTGAACAACCTAGCTGTAGAAAAAGGACAGAAAAACAAGAATAAAAGTTTACAGCCTAAATTCAGTTTGCTAAGTCAACAAATGAACAGGGGGGTTTAATCACTAATAATCCTGACAACTCAGTCTGAAATCTTAAAGCCATACTATATGACTGTAATCCAGTGAGAATTATTATGGGTATTTTATTGTGCAACTGATATTCACACCTCATGATATAAACTCTACCATGGATCCTAATTCATGACACAGGGCCAGAGCAATTTGCATGGGCTATTGCATTCACTAAACTCAGCCTGCAGTAGCAAGAGTTAAAAAAATAGTGAAAGTGGATTTTTGCTACTCCACCAAGGAAATCAGGGAAGAATTAATGGAAAGAATGTATCTGATGAGTAAGAAAATATGATGACACAGTTATTTTTCCAATAATAATTGCATTTGAAGTTCCCCATGAAACAAATTTTATTATTTAATTTGAAACATCTAACTTCAAATCTAGATCAGTTACATATAAATCTGTTTGCTAGCTACACTCACAGTACTTTTTGTACTAGTAACAAAGAAGACAATATCGTCCTGGTGCTCTGATCCTCCAGATTACTAATGATTAAATGCATCGACTGGCTGAAAACCAAGATTTTTCCTTAACAAGTTGAATTGAATTAAAATTATGGGTTCCAGGCATTCTGTCTTTGAAGATGTCCTGGTTTAAAGCAATCTGTGTTCAGGGAGAATAAACTGGCCAAAGAAATGG